>JAUCEA010000010.1:3727500-4970000 GCA_033557915.1 Phytophthora tentaculata | reverse complement strand
GCCTTCTCAGCACGTTTCTTCATCGAGGCCCGGTCTTGCGTGTCACGTGTACAGTGTACTGCGAACCAAATCACAGAATGTGCCCCACCCGCGGCGGTTTCACTGTAAGAACATGCCATGCAACAATGCACGACCAGCGTTCATAACCGTCCTGTGCATTCGTTTCACCTTTCCGTTTGAGGCGGAGGTATCGGGCAGTGACGACTGCTGCCGAATGCCATGGCGCTTCAGAAACGCAACCAACTCGCAGCCTTGGAACTCGCCATCACCGTCCGACCGGATGACCTTCACTGTGGCTCCATACTGGCGCTGAAACTCTGGCACGAGCTCCATCAAACGCTTGGCGGCCTCGCTCTTGGACTGGAGGAGGTACACGCGCTTATAGCTAGAGCCGTAGTCGACAATGGCAAGCATGTGCTTGTTACCATTTCGGTCGGGAGGCAGGTCGACCTTTAAGTCCACACCGAGTACAGCACCGATTTCGTCCGTAGGTGCCGAGGTCGATGTATCCGCAGTGGGCTGTGATCTCTTTGTCTGCTTGGCTTCGGCACAGGGCAAACAGAACTGCAGCTTCTTTGACACGACGTCCATGTCCTTGGTCAATCCCTTTGTGTACATCCGAAGTAAATCCTAAAAGTTGAGATGCCCGAGCCGCTCATGCCGCCGTTGCAGAGTTGTCTTCGGTATATTTACCAACATGACCGTTGCACCTTCCTGTGCGTCAACTGTTTCGCCACTGAGAATCCACAACTTGCCGTGGCGTTTAGCGGCTGCCATACACGCACCAGAGCGGTTGATTAGGCTGCACTGCTTCTTGGAAAATACGGTCGTGATTACATGTTCATCCAATTCGGTCACAGAGAGGAGGTTTCGCTCCAGACCAGGGGCGAAATGAGCTTCATGCAGCAAAACGACAGACGTTCTTTCTTCACTGCGCACTTCCAAAACGCAGCTACCTTTGACAGAAGCGCGAAGTAAGCCGCCATTCGTCACAGTGACCACCAAGTCAGATGGCGACGTCCCAAAAAGCATGTCGCCACTTGAGCACATGTGATGGGATGCTCAAGAATCGACCATCCAGCTCGAAGCCTGGGCTGACTGCCTGCCGAACTTCGTTGCTGACGCCATCCACAGCTCAGCAGTGCCGTCACCAGCATCGTCGTTTTGGCTATCGCTGGGCTTGACGTGGTGTGCATTTCCGTGCTGCACATTTTTCTTCGGCATCGAACAGTCTGCTTCTTTGTGACCTTATTCTCCGCAGTTCCAGCAAGTGAGCTTCCTGACAGTCGTGTTTGCCTGTCCGTTCTTGAACTGCTTGTGCCCTTGCGACAGTAGTTTGTTGTTCTGCTTCTGCTTAATTTGGTTGTTGCGGCTTTGTTGATGAGGCTTCTGCTGTGCGCCCTGCTTACCGTTTTGACCGTTACCATTGGTACGAGGCAAATTTCCCTTGCCTCCCTGCTTGCCTTGACCTCATCACCTTGGAGACGGGTCAGGAAGTTAACAACTTGTTGAGTTCTTCGAAGTAGTTCGTGTTATTTCATCGACCTTGCTTAGGATGGTTGATCGCAGATCCGGGCAGGCATTGTTGCACATAGTCTCAAGCAGTAATTGCGGCCGAACGCCCTCCATAAGCCGCTCGACAAACTGTAAGTAGGTGATGTAGTTCTTCCAGGTGTCACCCGCGCGCTTGTTTGCCTGGCCAGGCGCTTGCCTAGCTCATACTGGCTGAGGCGACAGCCAAACTCCAGCTTTAGATGGGCAGTTAGCTCTTCGTACGGGACGTCTCGCGAGCCATCAAACTCATGGTAGACGCGAGCGGCCTGGTCCTCCAGGAACGTCCCATGCACTGAAGCCTTTAGCTCACTTGACACGGCTGACTTGTTGAGCAGTCTCTCCATGCGAACAGCGTACTCAAACTCATTTAAGAAGTGTTCCACGCCTGCACTGAGGCCAGGGTACTTTTACACGCCCTTGAAGCGGCGGCACGGATGTCCTTCAGCTTGGGGGCTATCCCGACGATTGGATTCTGAATGACCCCAACTGCCTGTTGTTGGGTTGCCGACGGCATTCCAGTGGGATTGGCAGAATTTTGAACAGTGGGCGTTGTTGCAGGAGTGGACTTCTGTGGAGTTAGAGGAGACACCTCAGTGTCAGGATGCGGCTTGTGGATGTGTTGCGAAACAGCCTTGGCCTCCATGTCCTTCACTGGACTACTGGATAGCATTTTTTCTACAGCAAGGTTTGCGGAGATCTCGGTCGCCTCGCGCCGCAGAGCTACCTCCTACCGCTCTCTGAATAGCCTCTTCTGCGTACTCATAATCACCATTGCGTCCTCCAAATGGGCTGTCAGCATTGCGACCAGGTCTTGGTCCGACATTGGGGATATCCGCGAAGCTGGTGTAGTTCTTGTAGCATGATCGGGCGTCATCAAACCCTGGTAGCTCTCCGGCGTACCCATGCGTGCCACCCCTCTATCTGGCGGTGACCGGGTGGTGCCTGTAGCTCTTGACGGCGTAGATCGTGGCTGCACAGCTCGCTATGAGTCCTGCCCAGATTTTTTTGGTGCGCACGCTCGGCGCGTGCGATAGATGAAGACCAGTTGACTTGTGTAGTTAGTAGAAAATCCGAAAGTGAATTCAAATCGCTAGCTTCTCGTCCTAGCGCTACTTGCGTCCTCGCCCAGCCATCCTACTCCAAAGCCTACACGATGCCATGCATCATACAAATACCTTCTTATCCAGCTAGTGCGATCAGTAGCCAGCGACGTGGAGCACCGAGTTTGGTTGGCTTCAGAACTTGGATCGCCTGATATCTCGTGCACATCCTCCACGACTTCTTAGTCGATGATCCACCACTCCACGCTTGATTCCTTCATCAAGCTCGTCGAGGCCATGAAGTGCCGTCCAGCTGCTTGTGGAGAATCAGCTAGCGTTTGCCAAATACAACAGGTATCGCAATCACGGCAACGGCATGCTAAAGCCAACCGAAAGAGCAGCTAATGTACGCTTGACCTTTTGCAGGTTCGTGTAAGGCGCAGCAACAACTCTATCAGTACGAAGCCGTCGCGTTCACTAAAACAAACAATAATAATGTAAGGTCAGCAACCAGTTTCGTGTTTCTACCGGGTAAAATATGATTGCTGAGGGGGTATTTTCTCTTGACCCGGGTAATTTATGATTGCTGAGGGGGTATTTTCTGGTTGACCGTCAACCCGACCCGTCGCTTCCAAAAATCAAAAAGCGACTACTGGACTCGAAGTGAAAACTCTCGTCATGCCCAGCAGCGAGGAAGCGAGCGCGCTGCGCCACACGTGGACGCTCAACGAGTTCGCAGACCTAGTGACAGCCTGGGAGCTGACGCTCTCCCGACCACGCGAGGCCAACGCGCAGACCTTGCACGACGCCGTGTTTAAACACTTCGTGGCTCTCCGCGGCGGCTCCACACGCCGTAACAAGGCGGCACTGACCAGTAAACGCAGCGCACTCAAGTTCTCCTACCTGTATATACGCGAATTCGACAATGAGCAGAAATCCAAGAATCTACCCACATTTTTCGAGTTGCCAGTCTCCAAACGGACGGAAATCTTAAGTAGCTGGAAGAAAATTAACTCGAGTCTCGTAGAGATCTCGCACGTCATGTTCCAAGGTCTCGGACGGATCGTAAGTAAAGGAGGAGACGACGAGCCTGTCGTGCCCATCAGAAAGCGCCAAAAAGAGCTCCAAGAAGCCACAAACGCGACCAGAATGGAGACGCGGCCAACGCGGGCTTCGAACGCCAATTCCTCGCCAAATTCTGCCACTAAACCGGCCAAGAAGAAACATCCAGCAACTTCTCGCTCTACCAGTAACCCGTGGTCTCCCGAAGAGATGAATCAGCTAGTTAAAGCGTGGGGGATCGCAGCCCAGGCAGTTTGTGACAGTAAATCGGGGGAACCCATGTCCATAGTGCACGAGATGTACCGACAATTCGAAATCTTGCAGCAAGGCAAGAACGTACGCAACTTATCGGGTCTGGCAACGCGACGGCGCGTGCTGAAGCAGTCGTACTCTAGGATCTCGGCCTTTGACAAGATCCAGGAGATGAATGGAGAGTCCAAATTCACGGATTTACCCGCGAATACAAGGCAGAGCTTAATGCGGTCCTGGAAGAACGCTAATTTGCTGGATTTGTCGACCGAAATGTATGCGGAACTGCACCAAATCATCGCGTTGGACACCCGAGCGGTGGCGCTCGAGGACGAGCGTCGCGCGAAGTCTACAGGTTCGAACGGACCGAGTTCTGGTACTGGACGTGGCGGGAGGAAACATGGACGACCGTCGAAGAAGCAGAAGACGATGAGACTGAAAGACGACGAAGAAGAAGTGAGCAGCAACTTCTCGTCCCAACCACCGAGTGTGATCGATGGCAGTGAAGAGGAGAAGACTGCGATCCCCTTGATGGTGATCCAGAGCCGCACGGAGCAGGAGACGCCGACGTCCGTGCGTACTGATGATGTCCATAAGCAGCCGTCTAGTCTAGCAGCGATTGCTCCTAAGCCAAGAGTAGAAGAGAGGCACCACTCGACGAAGGTTACGACTGATACAAGCTCACAAAGGCAATCGCTCTCGGTTGATCACGATCGTAGCGCTGCTGGTTTTGTCCAAGCAGACAAGGTGATCCCTGCTGCCTCTTCTATTCAAGACCAGAAGACTTTGGCTGCGAGGCCTGTTCCTAGTCCGCTCGAACCGCAGCAAGTGACACTGGATGACGACGCTGGGAGTAAAAGTCCGGGCCGAGGGGGCAAACGGAAGCGCAAGGTGCAGCCTGACGGTCCCAATGGCCATTTGTGGGAGAATAACGAGCTCCAGATCCTCATCGACGCGTGGGAGAAGGCAGCTATCCTCGTGTGTAACAGCGACCCGGCAGAGCGTTTGTCGCTCAACAGGGAGATGTATCGGGAATTTGTCGAGATGCAGGGCGGGTCCTCCGTACGCAACAGTACTGCGCTAGCAGCAAGACGCAGTTCTCTCAAGTTCTCGTACGCCCACATCCGCTCGTTCAACGAGTCGCAGAAGGCCAAAGGAGCGCCTTCTTTCCATGAGATTCCGGACGATACGAGGATGAATCTGCTACGATCCTGGAAGAACCGCAACTCCGTGGACCTGACCAAGAGAATGTACGACGGACTGGGGCGGATCCTCGCCATGGACGACAAACTGACCGCAGTTCGAAGCCAGCGCCCTCCTCCTCATGCTAATAAACCCAAGAAAACAGACAGGAATCCGACAGAAACGACCGAATCCAAGTCAGTGGACCCGAACTACGTCGCCAAGACGGCCAAGTGGACCACAGAGGAGTCGTCCGACTTGATCAAGGCGTGCGCAGACGTCATGAACGTTCCTAGCGACACGGAACTGTCCCAAACGGACCGTGAATCGCTCATTTTCGACGCGTTTGTGGCTCGACGAGAGAACGCGGGGGACACAGACACTCCTATCCGACGAGATCTGCGGTCTATGGCGCAGCAGTGGAGGTACATCCTGGCGTCGTACGCGTACATCAAGGCGTGTAACGAGGATCGCTCCGAGAGCGAGAGTCCGTCCTGGTTCGACATGTCCCCCGTGCAGAGGCGAGCGTATCAGCAGTGCACGAACGTGCCATCGAAGTTTGTGGATCTGGACCAAGAAATGTTCGCTCTGGTCACCAAAACTTCGTTCGTGGGAGTACCGACGTCAACGGAGCCGTCTCCTGCTGTTAAAGCGTCAACCGAAGGCATCTCGCTACGCCCTCGATCCACTCGGAAGAGAACGGAGGCGTTCTGGTCGTCCGATTCCGAGTCTTCCGTGTCCGAAGTCCCGACGCCAGAGGAGCCAACTGGCAGGAAAGACCCCGCGTTTATGACCGGCAAGAAGCGCAACAACTGGCCGGCAGAGGAGATCTGGAACTTGATCCAAGCGTGGGAAGAAGCCTCGGAGATGACCAAGAGCACCAAGTTGACGGCTGCGATCAACGAAGCCTACGCGCTCTTCATGAAGCGAGAGGGTTCTGCCAACCGCAATCGGACGCTGAACAGCGTGCGCAACAAGATGATCGCGTTGAACTCGTCGTACGGCAACATCGCGGCGTTCATCGCCGAGCGCGGTGGCAGCGCGGCGTGGTTCAGCTTGACGCCGGAGGAACGCGTGGCCGAGATCCGGAGCTCCTGTCCCAAGACCGTGATGGACCTGAACGAAGAAATGTACAACGCGATGACGCGGATCTTGCACCGCAAAGCCAGTGGAGGCGACGACAAGGCTGGCAAGAAGAAGCATGTTAAAGAGCAGGAGAGCAAGAGTCTGACCGGGCAGAAACCAGACAAGTACGTGGCTGCGAACTGGAGCAAAGAGGAGCTGCTGATGCTGGCGGAAGCGTGTGGCGAGCTGCTGGAGGGAAGACGTAGCCGTCGCTATGTGTTTGAAGAGGAGAAGGACCGGTTCTTCCGGAGATACGAAGAGCTGGGCGGCACCAACTCGTTGGCTGCGACTGTGGGGCTCGCGAGGTTCGTGCTGGACTCGTACGAGTTCATTTACTTCTACAACGAGAAGGCGGCAGAGACCAAGTGTTTGTCCTGGTTTGAACTGGATCTGGAAGACCGCGACGAGATCACGACCAGAGTCAGCACGTCGTACCGCAGCTTCAACGGGTTGACGACTGTGGACGAGGAGATCTACGACGTGATCGATAAGATGGACGCCGAGCTGCGTGTTAAACTGGGCGAGACCAAGAAGAAGACGTACAAGCCGCCGAACGATGGGGCGTCGTCGTCTCGATACGTGGACATTGAGGCTGTTGTGGAACGTTGCGCTTTTAAGAACGAGGCATCGAAGAAGCTTGACGCTCCGACACCAGACGAAGACTCGGAAGACTCGGAATCCTCGGACGAGGCTTCGGACAGCGACTCAGTCAAGAGTTCTCCGCGTGTTGAAGACGTCCAGCCGCCTCGAGTTTCAGTCGCCACGTCTCGTAAACGGTCTAGAGATGTGGAGGGATCGTCCACTTTGTACCTGACGGAGATCATTCAACAGCAGAACCGGAAACTGGAAGAAGCTGTGAAGCGGTTCCGGAAGGAAAGCGCCGTCGCGCGTAAGGAACACCACGATTTCTTGCTTGGGAAGATCCAGGACAGCTTCCCTGTTGACTCTGGCCACGGCTCCTTCCTGGAGCGAGTTTGTGACCGGCAAGGAAAGACGCTGGCCGATATCTTCCAGCAATTGAATCGGCAACGCGACGTTGAGAAGGCGAAGGACGAAGAAGTGATACGTCAAGTGTTTGGACGAGCTTAAGTAGGTACTTTCACATATTATGCTGAACTATTGAGTGCGTAGAAGATGGCTCCGCATGTTGTGTGTGTCTGGACTTGTGTCTTGCTCCTTACAGGTGACTGGAGACCTCCAGACAACGCAGTAGGGCCGACACTGCTGCTCACCATACAGCCACCTAACTGGAGCTGCTGGAAGACGTCGGTGAAGACTTTGCTGGCCTGCTTGACGTGGTCTGGATCCTCCATATCATTCAACGCTCCTGCAACGATGAACGCTCCGAACGTACGCTTGTGAAGGCCGGACTTGGTGCGTTCAAGCACCTTCGTTAGCGCGTGAGAAGTGTGTGTAGGATGGTGGGAAGCGAGGACTCCATAGTCTCCTTTCTGCCAGCAACGATCAGGTAGAGCCATCAACCGGTCTTGCAGCCAGAAGACGAACTCATATCGATTGATTACAGGAGCCGTTAGAGTGCTCTTGTTAGCGCTACAGTCGAGAAGAGGTGCGAGAGGTGTGCAATCCACACACGAGAAGATGTTGAGTGTCCTGCCCTCATGTTCGATAGCGTGCCGTTCTGACGGGTCGATGAGATCCATGATGCGGTGCTGTGCGCCTTCATACGTCGAGACGAGATCGTACGTTACCACTTGGTCTGCTACACTCGCACGGTCGCATCGAATCACAGGCGTGATCGGGTAGTAACCGGTAGAGGAGAACGCTTTAAAGCCAACGTTGCCGTGGAGACGAAGCAGCAGCGTCGAAGGGAAAGCCACTTGACCCCGTGGACGTGGACGCCGTCGCGCCGTCTTGGCTCCTCTCTTCTTTCGTGGCTTCTGAGCTTCATGGTCTGACGCTTTGTAGGTTGCAAGAGGGACACAGCGATCAATAAGCGGCGACACTGCACCGACAACGGTGGCGTTGGGATACCACTCCTCCAGGACCAACACGAGTTGCTCCGCGCTCTGGTCGTTCACTCCGAACAGCATAAAAGACGGCGTGTCCTTCTCTTTCAATGCAGTAAAAGGATTGTAAACCTCCTCTCCTCGTTGAGACCTTCTCAGCTCCTTCCTATCAAACTCCGCCATCTCCAGTATCGTCTCCGGTAAATGAGCAACTGAAATCGACAGCGTCACGGCGCTGGAACTCGGCTCAAACTCCTCGTCCCCTCGGGCCCCCAGAACTGCGTTTTGTGTGAATATCATCACAATTCTACACGTTGGGGGTAGCAGCCTCGCCTCCTCGATAGCTGCAATGGCTTCTTCCCAATATTCACCGCTATGCCACGGACTGGGGTCTTTACTAGCAGCCGAGAGCAGCACCAAGTCCGGTGCAAACCGTGTGTCGGCGCATTTCAAGTGGTTGGTTCGCAGCAGTTCGAGGCTCTCGAGGCCATTGATAGACGGACCTAAAACTGTGGATCGCCACTCCGGATGAAGCTTCTTCGATTCTTCTGCTACCCGTTTCCACTCGCAGCAGACGCAGCGCATGGCGCTGGTGTCTCGCCACGTCAGGAACGGCAGCAATTGAGTCCAGAGATCGGATGGTAGACTGATTGCTTTACTTTGAGGCCTGATACCATTGCGACTACGAGGAGTTGGTCGCTGCCGATTACGGGAAGACGAAGCTTTAGTCGTATACGACACAGTTGAGCTGCGTAGAGGAGGCTTGGGGTGCCGACGTCCGCGGCGCGACCGGTTGTCCGCCATGGCGCTTTTGCTACCGGTATGTGAGACTTGTAAGTGGTACATAGTACCATCTGGAAACAGGAAGGTCACTGCAAACTGCTAAGACATCATGCTATGATACTCCAGCATGAATCAGCGGCAAGAGGCCTCTACGTCACTACGTTCAGGGCAATTAGGCATGGTCTTACTGGTACAGTACGCGAAAGAGCATTTTTGAAAAAAAATGCTTCGTTCAAGACGCGGAAAACACTGGGTGTCGAGTGACTTGAACTGTAACGACGATATGAGCAAAGTGAACATCGCCACTTCGACCCGATCCTGATCGAAGCCTTGAAGGTTGGTTGGTCATCAAATGATCCTCAGGTGTTGGGTCGAAATCACCCACCACTACAGGCCTAAAAAGGTCACAGAAGACTCGGTCAACTTGAACACTCGATCTTGCAGTACCGATAATCCCATGCGCATCAACGGAAAAGCAAATGACGCTGAAGAGGATGCAGGCTTTCATCTGTCGGGAACACTTCGATGGTAGAGCGCCAGAACCTCAACAAGTATCGTTGTTGGATACCGGTACTGGTACAGTCTTCTCTGTCAGAGCGGAACTCGACAGGGTCACGCGGCCGTCGCTTCGGTCGCTAGCTTGTCTAATTTGTCCGACAGCTTCAACGTGTAGGCAATGGCGACCGATGAGTCGTGCGGGAGATTACTTTGTGGCACGGAGAAACGAGCAGCCATATAGAGCGCGATTGGCACCTTCATGACAGCACCAAATTCTCGAAAACAGTCTGGGGCGTTGCAAACCGGCATAGATAGTCCTAGGTACATCGTATTCAGGCGACGATGTGCGCTTTGTTGACGTTGCTGCTGTCGCGTCAGTAGCACCTGCCTCAGCAGAACCTTTCTCTCCAAACTGTCCACCGTCCAGAAGCTCTTGTCATTGTCGATTTTGCGTCCACGACCACCAAGCTCCATCTGCTTCCGACTTATTACCATGTCAGGCTTCACCGATGTGAAGATGTTCGCCATGAGCGCAGCAGTGCTGTATTTAAAGTTCCTGGCGTGCACGATGATCCAGGGTCGCAAGGCCTTCGCCGCCGGCACGCGTATGCCGGAGGACAGCCAGCTTCCCCAAGCCAAGAGCGCCCCAAAGCAGGGATTCGCAGACCTCACTGACGACGCCATCCGAACTGCCGTGGAGGAAGAAACGCGCTGGAAACGGATCATCCAGAACGACCTTGAGTCATTGCCTATGGCCTACGTCGTATTCTGGAGCGCGATCTGCATGGGCGTGACCGGCGGCATCACCAAGACGCTGATCTTTGTCTACACCGTCGCGCGCGTCGGACACACCATTGTGTACGCCCAGAGCTTGCCTCGCGCCCGTATGATCTGCTGGATGGTAGGCATGGGCTGCGTCGTTATCGCTGCAGTGAGTAGTGTCCTAGCTGTAGTGTTTTAAGTTTAGTTTAGTTTTAGAGAATCAATGTCGTCCTATGCTTTCGATTGTGTCGCTCATCATGTGAAAGAAAGTGTCCAACTCAATGCGTGATCTCAGAGTGTTATGCTAGACAAGCTCGGGCCATTATTGTCGAGCAAGCAGACAGCAAGTGCAAAAACTCGGAAGCAAACCGAGGTCAGGCACGCCAATCAGGCGGCATGGAAGCCCCAGCTCTGCACACGTATCTTCGTGAGCTTCCTCCAGCGTTCTCACTTTCCAATCCTCCGGTCGCGCGTCAATCTTTCCAACCGAAGAATATGCTGAGTGCTATCACCGACGTGCAGACCTTCGGCTTAACAGCCTCTGTTCTTTATGTCAAGTTCCTGGCTACATCCATGATGCAAGCTCGCAAGTCGTTCGCGGCCAACACACGCATGGCTGAGGACAAGCAGCTCGTGTGCGCCATGGGCCTGTCAGACAACATGGACGAGAAGCAACTCAAGATTGCGCTGGACAACGAGACCCGCTGGAGACGTATCGTGCAGAACGATCTCGAGTCCATTCCGTTGGCCTTCCTGGTCTTCTGGGGAGCCATCCAGAACGGTGTGAACCCGGAACTTACCAAGACGCTAATGGTCGTGTACACCGCCGCTCGGTTCGGCCACACCATCGCCTACGGATCGGGTGCGGGCAAGTCCCGCATGGCCTGCTGGATGTCCGGCACCACCTGCATCCTCATCGCTGCTGCTAACATCGTCATGAATGTCTTCGCGTAATAAGCCTCGACGTATTCTGCTAGGAACTATCAGTAACCATTCATGATCAATAGTGTTGATTTAGCACAGCGACATTATTTATCTGTTGCCCATGGCATTTATATGTATCTGCTGATAGCGTCGATGAAAAAGTTGATTTCAAAGCACGACCTTTGGTCTGGCCTGCAACTTAAGTGCTTCCATTCGTCGGCTACAATCAAGAAGCAGCAAGAGGTCAGACGCATTTAGAACCGTGCCTGACAAGTAGAGCGCCTGATCTTGATCAGTTCAGCCTTGCTCTTTTTAGAGCCTGTCCTCACATTTTGGTCAGTCAACTCGCGGTCAGGCGTAGCCGTATCATCGGCTCGAAATCTGCAGAAACTGTTTTCCTTTGTAATCCGATTTCATCATAGCTGTTTCACCCGTTCAAATATCAAAGGAGTGTTCTTGTGAAACTTGATTTGGCAATCGAAAAACGGCTGATGCGCATCCCCTTCAACTCGTAACGGTCGTTGCTAGATGTAGCCATGTTATGCCAAGAGCTATCGACATCCTCCACGAACGAATCCATAGCCCCACTGCATTCCTCAATTTGCTCTCAAGTGCTTAAGCCTCCGTCTTCATTTCCGATTAACCATGCTGGGCCCCATCTCCGACATCAAAGTGTTCGCTCTGAGCGCCTCAGCGCTTTACCTCAAGTTCTTAATCTCGACCATGGTCCAGGGTCGCAAGGCCTTCGCCGCTAACACACGCATGCCCGAAGACAAGGTACTGGTGTGCAACATGGGTATCAATGTCGACATGGACGAGAAAGCTGTCAAAGCGGCCGTGGAGGACGAGATGCGATGGAAGTGCATCCATCATCCAGAACGACCTCGAGTCCATGCCGCTCGCCTTTGTGGTTTTCTGGAGCGCCATCACTATAGGCGTCAACCCCGCTATCACCAAGGCGCTCATGCTCGCCTACACCGTCGCTCGTGTCAGTCATACAGCCGTCTACTCGATGGTCATGCCGCGTGCCCGTATGGCCTGCTGGATGGTCGGCAGCGTCTGTATCGTCGCTGCAGCTCTTAACTGCGTGGCGGTAGCTCTCATGTAACTTCTCCTTCAATACAGCAACCTTTCAAACAAAATCCATTTTTTATTAGCGATGAGCAATAGAAAAGAGGACAGCAATGATGGTAACATTCCAGTGTTACATTGAATATCAACTGAATGCACTGCAGCAGTCCGTACGCCTTGTTTTCCTTACTCTAACCATACGACACTGAGCTACTGCACGGAGCATCCCCAGCCCTCTGGTTCCTGTCCAGGTAAATAGCAACGATAACAGTGAGATATCCCTCCTCTCACGTCCACTTTTTTAACTACAGACACGCACCGTTGAGCGCGCTTTCATGTGCATGCCGCAGCCCCTCCACGTGGGCTCTCGTGGCAGGTTCCACACTCGGTCTTCATGCACATTCTTGACGATGCGGTCGATTCACTTGTTGTGCAGCTGGCGCGTTCGCGAATGGAGTGATGACCCGGTTTCGCGCAAGAAATGTGCCTGACCCAAGGTCAGGCACAGCAAAACATCAAGATAAATTCTATTTGTCAGGTAAATGCTATATTATAGGATGCAGCTTCAACTTAGCTGGTACCGTACCGGTATTATGCCAGTGTGGTTATTGAAACCTGACCGTTGGTGTTGAATTCGTGAACGAGCAGGCGATAGTGAGGTCTGTTAGAGCGGTATTTTGCAACAACAAGCGGGTTGGAGCTTGTCTTGAAGCGTGCAGCCATTAAAACCTCACAAGGAGCAAGTATAATATATCGACAGTAGTTTGTTTTGCTGTATTCTGCTCGAATCATCAATTATACAGTAGCTTCGTGCTTTCAGAGCTGAATAGTAGGGTCTTTCACCGAGAACGCTTTAGTGAAGACCGACAAATGGACGGGCGGTTCGCTTGTGGTCGAATATACACTTCATGTCGTGGTGTCTCGCTTCGTCCAAGCGAATGCATTTGATCATGTCGTAAACATTTGCATCATCGGGTAGATCGTAATGGAGACGGCCGATACGAGGGGCCGTCGTAGTGCACCACTCATCCAAATGGCCATGCTCCATCTCCTCAAGCAAAAACGTGTACGTCTTAACGGCCTCCTTCTCCAAAACCTCGACGAGATGGTGGCACGTCTTGGGGGATACCATGAAGGCTAGTGACAAAGCTGGATAAGCGATGCCCTGCACAGCGATCACCGCCATTCGAGAGAACCATCCAGGTTCTTTCATGTCCATAAAAATAAGTTGGTGCACGCGCTCGTCCTCGAGAAAGCTTTGGGCATCCTGTTTAAGAGAGCGCTGTGAGACAACATGGCGGGCTACAACCGCAATGGTTTCGAGGAAGAGGCATCGATTCAGCCAGTCTTTCGCCGTCATAGCACGACTGGGTCCGCGGTATCCGGCGAGGAGATCAAAGCCAAGTCGAACCGTCTTGTTTCCACTCGGGGTGACGTGATCGTCGATCTTCTTGGGCTTCGAAAGGGTTTGTAAAGTCGTGTCAAGATTGTAGGCTGGGTGTGGCGCAGATTTCTTGCTCTCAAGATCGTCGTTCTTGTCGATCACGGCAGAAGAGGGAGCCGACCCATGCCTTCTTAACGGCTTTTTGTAGTGTTTTAGAGACGCAGGTTCACCGACCATCTCTTTGATCTCTGGCAGTGGAGCAGCCATCCACTTGATGTCGCCGAGTTCTACCTTCGGTGGTGGCGAAGGCGATAGGTAATCGTTGGACACCGTCGGTGCGATGGCAAACACTCGCCAGACAACGTGGCTGGGAACGATAGGAAGACCATGTGGCTTCACAAAGTGGACGGACTTGTCTGTGCGGGTCTGTAACACTCCCGAAAGTTGATGAGGCGTGAAGCCAAAGTGCGGACGGCACGACTGCAGAATATGGCGTCCAGGCATCATCTTGTCCACTACAAAGAAGAAGACGAGGTACTCTGAGACTGCTCTTTTACAAATGTGGACAACGAACTCGAGCTAAGATCCATCGAAACGCGAGAACGAGAGCTTTAGAATAGCATTCAAGGTGTAACATGTAGCATTCAACGCGTTCTAAAGTTGACATTGGCGTTGAAGTGATCATCCGATTTGACAGGTTGTCCAGTCCATCCAACTCGGTCAGGCACTGAACCAGCGGCGGATACAGCAACCAACCGCCCATTCGCGAATCTGCCGTTTCAAGCTCAAAGCCAAGAAGAAGAACAAGCAACAACTTCCATGTGCATTAAGGTCGAGTGCCCCACCTGCCACAAGGCCACGTGGAAGGGCTGCGGCCAGCACATCGACACCGCGCTCGTGGGCGTCAAGGAGGAGGAGCGCTGCCCCAACTGGAAGACCGGCAAGCACGAAAGCACCTGAGCAACGCCCAAGAAAGAGCCAACGCCTTAAACTGACGTCTCGTAGCAGTTAGGGATAGGAAGCGAAGATGTCCAGAACACGTTGACCCAACGCCACCTCAGCAAACGTTTATCAAATGAAAAAAAAAAACATCTTATCAACACAATCAGTCTTCAGAATTCCTTAAACTGCACTATCCTGTAGGATACCGAATAACGACTAAAACGTCATGACTTCTGTTACAAGTAGATTCAATTTTGAATCGAAGATGATAATGATCCTCCTCCGAGTTCTTGCTACAGTATTACACTACTGGTGTCTTTTGTCTGCATCGACGCTTCTTCTCGTTTGCATAGTATAGCTCTTGCTACATACCTACTTGTTCTATCTACAATGGGTCATCCACTTCGTCGTCTACATTTTGTATACAATAGGCGACGTCTGCGGTTCTTGAGGCTCTGCAGGCTCTCGCAACGAAGTTGCTTGTTTGGTCGGCGAAATAGGCACATCAGCGACAGAGAAAGTTGACGACTCCGACACGACCGGCAAAGCCGCGTCCATCTCTCTGCTGTAGTTTCTCAAGATCCGGGACGCTCGCTTCGATCTGGGTTTGCCCATATCCACGCTGCACTTGAGCTTCATCACAGGCGACGGCGTGCACATACTGAACGAGGATGTCCGTCCATTGCCACTGCCAGGTGCTGTACCGAGTCGCCTCCTAGCTCCACTGCTACCTGTAGCCAAAAACTTGTGTTCCTTGGCGGCCATCTTGACACCTGATCCAGATCTGATCTTCTTACTGGGTGTCCGCAATAACATCGACTGTGACTCTTGTTCCATGTCTGACCCGTGCAATTTCCTGATCCTCTTGCAGAAAGACTCTTCGTCCCTCTCTTTAGGGTCAAAGTGGACCCCCACAACGCCGCTGTCGTTAGCTACTCTAATGTTGACCACATCGTCATCCACAAGGACCGTGTCTCGGTTACGGATGACGCTCTGTCCGCCTGAGCGCCTCTGGACCTCGAGAGCTGCTGAGATCATGAATGGCAGCTTGAATTTACGGTCTAAATGGCGACCGTCGGTCTGCCAGAGCGGCATGAAGGTCCCGGTCTGGTCATGGGTCAGATTCCACGTTCGGTCGTCTCCGCGGATCACGAGTTGGGCTGTGATCTCTGGGCTGAAGCACAGCTGTAAGACGTCTCGGATTAGCTGCACTTGTGGGCTGAAGGTGACGATGGCTACATTCACGCCGGACTCGCAGAGTAGTGGCACTAACAACTCGAAGAAGCGTCGCACATGGCTACGCAATGCGGCTGCGGTGTCCGCCCACAACCCGCCCGTGTGTACCGTGACGAACGTGGCGTCAAAGTCGATGCAGACTAACTTGGCGCCGACAGACTTGAGCCGCGCGGCGGCCTCCAAGGCCTGGGCCTCCACTTGGTCCACGCTCGGCCGGCGCGACGCCATGCGCGTACTTTATACACTGGTCGTTACAATTAATAATTTTGAATTTTAGAGGGAATTGATACGATTGGTGGAAAACAAATTGACCAATTGGAAGCTATTACACGAAAGTAGCCATTTACAGATGGCTACATGAGCTTCAACTATCGTCGACCAGTGTGTAATTTGTACAGGATCGCAGCGAACGCCACCTCAAAGACCACAGCATTTACAGCTAGTACAGCCATATCTTTTGCAATAATGACGTCTTCCGGCACGAACTTGGCCAGCACCGCAGGACTCTGCAGAGATAAATCATCGCGGAATTGGTTAAATAACAGTTCCTCGAAGCTGTAAGACAGAAATCCCAAGCGATGTGCCCATCGCCAATAGTCTGGCATAGCAGGACCAGGTACAAACAGCCCCATAACCAAGATAAACCACCCGAAAATGGCTGCCCCCAAAGCCATCCCGACAATAAACTGCGGTACAACCGCTGAAACGAGGTGCATAAGGTTCTCAGCCACAACCAGCGAGAGAAACACCAAAACGAGGAATACACCATACGAATTCAACCCTGCTAAGCACCCAACCAAGAGTGTTGAGCTCAATGTGATGAGGAAAATACCAGGCAATGCACCCAAGAAATTAGCCGCCACATAGCTGAACTTATTCAGCCCGCTGTTGCTTCTTTCGCGAAGGAAAACTGCGCGTTGTTCAATGAAAAACGGTAGAACGGCGATAGACAGGAAGACGAGGTAGATGTTGACGTATGTTAGTAGCAATGCGATGTCAGAGGCGACGATCTTTGGGTTGGAAGACAAGTACATCGTGCCCACCATAAATGACAGTATCGTGTACGTTACGAGTCGCACCCAATAGATTCCAGGGTTTCGCAAATTGTTGAGTAAATTTCGATGCAGCAGGACTGTAAATTGCTGGAATGGGGATGATTGTGTACCCATCTTAGATCTTGTAGCGTGAATACCCACTGCGTCAGTGCGAATAGCACTGACAATACGAACGGCAATAGCACTGGAAATGTAGCCATTAATCAGCTGGTCGATATCCTCGTGCCCTTCGAAGTCGGTATTGGCGAGGTCGATGAAATATTTCACGGGATCTTGATACTGCGGGCAATTGTAGCCAAGTGATTGAGGATTTTCGTGCGTGGGCCAAAGTAAACTGTCTGACCCGCAGTGAGGATCACCACATTCGCGAACATTTCGTAGACTAGAGACGATGGCTGGTGGATGGTACAGATGACTGTCCTGCCTTCTTTACTCAACCGAGATATGAGCTTCACCACGTTGTATGTCGATGCAGAGTCAAGGCCTGAAGTGGGTTCATCGAGCAGTAAAATGGACGGATCCGACAGCATTTTAATTGCGATACTAAGTCGCCGCTTCTGACCTCCAGAAATGCCTTTGTGGAACATATCCCCCACCATTGCGTTCTCACAAACACGTAGCCCGAAGTCGTCGACCGCACTCTGGACTCGCTTAACGATAGTAAGTGCGGTTGTACCATTAGGCATCGTCAGCTTTGCAGCCATCTGCAGCGTCTCCTGTACCGTGAACGAGCCTAATAGAGAGTCCTCCTGTGCGACGTAACTCGATACATTTCTGAATATTTTAGCGTCACGTTTCTCTCCATTGAGTGCGATATCCCCTTTAAACTTCCAGAACAAATACGGTCTGCTAGGATGTCAAGAAGCGTGGTTTTACCGGATCCAGAAGGCCCCATGATGGCTGTAAGTTCTCCAGGTGCACATCGTCCGGTGACGTTCGTGAGGATCGTTTTCTTGCTATCTGGGTTTTTCTGAGTTTTCTTGGTGCTAACAGTGTACGAGAGGTTACTCCAACTCAATGAACACGGATCCTGGTTAACAAATACTTTTGCGAGATTCGACAAAGAAGTTGCCATTAGATCGAGAGGAGACGGTGTCTTGATCGTACCCCGAAATCGGTAGCACCCGTACTGGCGAGAGCATTATTCAATCGCCGTGCTCTGAAGAGAGAAGATCACATGTGATGGGAAATGTTACGAAATTCTCCAATTCTGCTATGTTTTGTCGCATAAGATCATCATGCAGGGGCTAAACTTAGATGAAGTTAGCTCCCAAGTAATACTAACAGTAAAGTGGCACAAATTCTCCGTAATATAATCTAGCAATCGCCATTAAGCCACGCAAAGTTGAACACGTAATCCGATGCTACAGAAAAAAAAAGTCAGTTATTGGATCTCAAGTCGAAGGGCATAAAAAACTTACCGAAGTGCTGCAGTGTCGCCTGGACATTGTAAAATACCCAGAGAATAAGTTTTGTTTGCACCTGCTCCCCTTGTCTTTCCAAGACGAAAGCCAATTGCCGAAGCCCCGAAATTTGCAGTCGTCTCCACAAAACAAGAAAGAGGATAACGAGAGAAACAAGCTGGAGGAGGCAGTACAACATGACGTTCTCAACCGTCTTCCGAAGCTTTTCGTCGTCCATACTGACGATTTGAGAGTAGTACACGCGGTTTGGAAGATGATACATCACCAACAAGTTTGCCGCTATTAGTTCATACAAAAAGTTAGTTATTGTATATCCTTTAGTATAGATAAGAATTACAGAAAATAATAGGGACGATAACATCCACGTAGTTGATCAATATGACAAACTCCGTAATACACAGCACCTTTCGGACATTTTGAGCGTAACTTAACTCCAAAGACGTCACGTCTGTAGTGGCGACCTTGCGTACCCCAAACTTCGGCTTCGAAGGGATCAGCACAATATTTGTTGGCTTTTTCGCTTTAATCTTGGCATCAAACGGCACAACTTCCGTGAATTTCGGTCCGATAACGAAGGGAGTCACCTCGATCGAAGAGCGTTGGCCAAGCTTATGTCGCTCGAAAATGGTTTGTGTATACCCGAGAATTGTCGCTCTTCGTATCGCTCGTAGCTGGCCAACTGAGATCTCTTCACCAACCTGTCGAGCGCGCTCTGCTGCCACCCGATTCCGAACAATCTCCATGCGTTTTATAACCTTCCCGACGTCGCCCATCACACGCCATCATCTGCGCTCCATCGATAGATATTAAACCTGGTGTAGTCCAAAGCGACGGCGTGTTTTGCATGCAGTATGACATGAAGATGGAATTAAACACTTCAACGTTCATAAGTACCACCTCGGGGATGTCGTCATTCAGATGCACCACAGTCCGCGACATGACGTTACGTAGAATCAACTTAATGATGGGGAGTAGAAAGGCGAAACATGTCTTGGCTTTCGATGATTGAGTCGCGAAGATGTAGAAATACGTAGGATAAATGACCACGAGGCTTTGTCGGGATTGCAGATAAACGATGATACTTGCAACCAGAAAGGAGAGAAATACCCGAAGAACGAATAGATAATTGGCGTCGAGTCCCTCAGATGGTGGACATAACGGGATCAAGTCACGGCGTGACCACACGGACAAGCAGCGCTCGAGGTGTACTTGTTTGATGGTTGTATAGTATAAACTCACGGACGCGCTCAGCCGAGTAAAAGCCATGAAGTTCCACCTGTGCAGCCTCCCAGTAGTCGGTGAGCTTCCATATCCACGAAGCAATTCCATGAAGATAGGATGCACCGGAGTAACATGATAACGCGAGCGCTGTCCTAAAATTAACAAACTAAAAATGGTACGAAAATTCACAAAGTGAAAGTAAAAATGATGACAAAAAATTCTAACTCAAAATAGAACGCCGCAACTCATCATAAAAAAAGTAAAAATGATGACAAATAAGTACTAACAATTGAAGTTAGTGATCATGTTGGTGTAGTATGCAGCCAAGCGAACTTAAAGGTATAGTCGGACGCTGTAAGCGCAACAGCTCGAGTTAGCTTTACGATATAACTCAGGATGCCAACTCCACGCACCGAAATGTTGCAGCGTCGCCTGTACATTGTAAAACACCCAAAACACAAGTTTTGTTTGTACTTGTTCGCCCTGTTTTTCCAGCACAAAAGCTAGCTGCCTCAAAGCTGATACGTGGAGCTTATGCCATAACACCATGAACAGGATCACTAGTGATACTAACTGCAAGAAGCAATACAGCATTACGTTCCCCAGAGTACTCCAGAGCTTGGCATCATCCATACTATCGATTTGGGAGTAGTAAACGCGGTTGGGCAGGTGATACATCATCACCAGATTCGCCGCTACAAATAATATCAATTAGTTGAATAAAAAACCAACATTTACAATAAAAAAATAAAGAACTCACAGAAAATAACGGGTACAATCACTTCCACATAGTTGATCAAGAGCATGAACTCGGTGATGTAGAGAACTTTCCGGACCTGTTGAGCGTAGTCAAGCTCGAGATGCGCGATGTCTTCTGGGTCGTGTGTTCCATCCATCGAGAAAACCTTGCGTAAACTGACACTTGTAGGTGAATACACAATCTGCTTGGGTATTCCCCAGAAGCTCGTTGCTGTCGGTCTTAGGTCAAGATCCTTAACGATGGGAGAAGAGGATTCAATAATACCAGCGGAACCGACAGCGACTTGAGCTGCTTGTTTGTACCGATCGAGAATGTCCTGGGTGTATACCAGAATCGTCTTCCTGCGTAAAATTTTTACCTGGGTCGTTGTCGATTTAGCCAGCATTTGTCGTGTACGCGTTGCATTGACTCGCTCCTTTAAAATTCTTAATCTCTGGATCACAGCAGCCACGTCATGCATCGAAGCAACCATCTGCGCACCGTCAATTGCTAGTAGACCGAGTGTTGTCCATATCGAAGGCGTGTTCTGAATGCAGTACGACATGAAGAGAGAACTGAAAACTTCGACATTCATAAGCACAACTTCAGGGATCTAGTTGTTCAGATGCACCACCGTCCGTGATCCACGTTACACAGGAATATTTTAATGATTGGAAGAAGAAAAGTAAACGGAGTCTTCGCATCAGCAGGGTGCGTTGTAAAAATGTAGAAATATGTTGGGTAGATCACTACGTGACTCTCCTGACAAGCCCAAACTTTCAATGTATTGACCACAAGTGGCCACACTTCCGGATCCGAATGAGCATTCTTCAAGAGCGACAGTAGAGGGATGAGCATAAACGCAATCCACACCGGCGAGACAGTGATAATTCCAAAGGGAAACGGGAAGCCAACGATCTTTGATAATGTGTAAACGGCACCAGTTGTAAACACGGCCGTAAATGCACCAGAAACGACCGCACGTATAATCGTGAGTGGGGTGGTGGGAACGCTGTGTCTAAACTGGAGATTAATGACGATAGTTGCCACCCAAAACGCCAGGAACACCCGGATAATAAATAGGTAGTTAGCTTCAAGTCCTTCGGATGGGGAACGCAATGGAACTAAGTCAACGAGAATCGTAACGATAACACATGGCCATGGTACGAGGGCCAAAACGACAAGGGCCCGAAAGATCCTGGCTCGTTGATTGTAATTGACCAGCTCTCGAACGCGCTCGACCGAGTAAAAGCCATGGAGCTCCACTTGTGTACTTTCCCAATACTCAGCGCTTCTGCGCCAAACACGCCAACCCCATGCCACGTGATAGGAGAAGAAATAGAAAATAGCTGAAGTTCCACGTCGCCACTCTAATTATAACGCTAGAAGAGGTACAACAATAGCATTTTGATAACGATAACAATCATTACTTTATCGCCGATTTCGAAATAAAATTAGCATTTGATATCTGATAACGAGACTCATAAAATACGTGATCAAAACACACATATAAATCTTTTTAGCTTAGTAATAACCTCTTTTTATAAAAAGTGAGGTTTTGTCGATTACCGACGGCCTGTGTGGAACTTGTACAAGACGAAAGTGAAGAGGATCTCGAAGGCCACAGCATTTGCAGCAACGATAGCGAGATCACGTCCAAGATCAGCATCCTCCATGCCGAATCTGGCCAAAATAAATTGGGCTTCGGGTGAGGTTTCGTTGTGGAACTGATTGTGCATAAGTGCCTCAAAGCCATACGATAGGAAGCCTAGATAGTGGCCCCAGATCCAGTAATCCGGGATAGCAGGTCGAGGCACAAACAGACCCATGCACAGGATGAACCAGCCGAAGAGCGCAGCACCGATCGCCATTCCGATGATGAAGTGCGACACACACGCCGCTACGAGGTGCATCAGACTCTCGGAAACCACAAGCGACAAGAAAACGATCAGCAAGAAAATCCCGTACGAGTTGAGGCCGGCGAGGTATCCAACAAGCAAAGTTGAGCTCAAAGCGATCAGGAAAATGCCTGGCAAAGCACCCAAGAAGTTGGCGATCACGTAGCTAAAGACGTTGAGGTTGCTGTTGGCTCGCTCCCGAAGAAATACAGCGCGTTGCTCAATGAAGAACGGCAGCACCGCAATAGACATGAACACGAGGAAGCAGTTGGCGTACGTGAGCAGATACACCACATCGTGCGGGACAATACGCTCGTTGGTCGAGAGGAACATGGTCCCCATCATAAACGACAGGACTGTGTACATGACGATCCGAACCCAAAAGATGCCGGGATTGCGCAGATTGTCGAGTAAATTTCGTTTCAATAACACTACGAGCTGACGTAGAGGCGAGTTTGGCGCGCGTTCGATCGCTCTGGAGCCGTGTAAGCTCGTCGAGTCATCTTGAATGGCATCTTGAATTTTACCAGCGATCGCACTAGCGGCATAGCCAGAAACCAAGGCCGGGATATCTCCATGTCCTATGAAGTCGGTATTTGCAATACTAATGTAGTGCTCAGCTGGATCCTCGTGTTCGGGGCAAATGTAGCCCAGCGAAGCGAAGTACGACATCATATCTGGTCTTGGGCCGAAATAGACAGTCTCACCCGCAGTGAGGATCACCACGTTAGTGAACATATCGTAGACTAATGAAGATGGCTGGTGTATCGTGCACATCACAGTTATGTTCTCTTTACATAGTCGAGACACGAACTTCATGACGTTATAGGTGGACGCAGAGTCCAGTCCTGACGTAGGTTCATCCAGTAAAAGAACTGAAGGCTCCGATAGTAACTCGATAGCGATGCTCAGTCTTCGCTTTTGGCCGCCTGAAATGCCCTTCCGGAAGACATCTCCGACCAGCGTGTGCTCGCATACGCGCAGCCCCATTTCGTCTATCACGGTTTGTACGCGCTCTACAATCTCGTGGTGGGTTATGGAGCATGGTAGACTCAGTTTTGCAGCCATCTCGAGTGTTTCACGTACCGTGAACGAGCCTAATAAAGAGTCCTCCTGAGCGACGTAGCTGGTTACGGCTCGGAAGGTTTTGAGGTTTCGCGTCTCGCCATTGAGAAAGATGTCGCCGGAGATCGTTCCTGAGCTGATACGGTCCGCCAGAATGTCGAGTAGCGTAGTTTTCCCTGACCCTGAAGGTCCCATTACGGCTGTCAACTCTCCAGGTGCACAACGTCCCGTGACGTTGGTAAGAATCGTCTTCTTTCCATCTGGATGCTTCGGTGTCTTCTTCTTCGTGCCGACAGTGTATGAGAGTTTGCTCCAGCTCAACGTGCACGGGTTGGGCGTCGTTCGAAGTGGTTTGCTTGGAATACTATCGCTGCTCTTGATAGGACCTTGATCTGTGGTTAAAGTGATAGCGGGGAGCTCAACTTGAACGGTACATGTAACATTGGTGGGTGCTACTCCTTCAGCTTCGTCGTCCATGTATTTGCAGAAGCTTTAGCTGCTTCTCAAGTTGACATTTAAGTTATGATGCTCGAACTGAGATGGGAGATCGAAATAAGTTGAGATTCTTGAGCCTATTCATGCCTCGATCTCCGGCCGAAACGTTTACGCGATGAGCCACAATATGGCAATATCGCATGCGTAAGATGGCACGTACGACGACAGGCTTGTTTGCAGAAACCATCTAACAGTACTTGTCTGCCTTTTTGTGGAATATGTAAGTATATGGAGGTCTTTCTTTTATAATAGCTATCTACGACCGGTGTGAAACTTGTACAGGATGAAGGTGAAAATGAGTTCCAATCCAACGGCGTAGCACGCGAGGATAATCATGTTGTGCGTCGTGTCAACGTCTTCCAGGTTCAGTCGGACGAGAATCGCCTTGGCCGTCGGCGTGTCGACGTGGATGAAGTGTTCGTACACGAACGACTGGAACGAGTACGTGTGGAAAGCGAGGTAGTAAGCCCAGATCCAGTAGTCCGGGATGGTCTCCTTGGGTACCATGAAGCCCTCGCACAACATGAACATGCCGTAGACTCCAGCTCCCAACGCGATTCCGATGATATAGTGAGGGACAGCAGCTCCAATGACGTGCATCAACGACTCCGCAACTACGAGAGACAGGAACAAGTTGAGCAGGAACCACCAGAAACCGTTAAGACCCGATAGCAACACAACCAGAAGGGTAGATACCAGAGCAATCAAGAAGATGCCCGGGAGGCTGGCAATGAAGTTGGACAGTGCGAAGCTCAAGACGTTGAGACTGCTGTTCGCCCGTTCTCTTAAGAACACTGCCCGCTGTTCAATGAAGAAAGGCAGTACAGCCACCGACATGAAGACCAAGAAAGCTTGTACGTAGAAGAGCAGAGGCACCATGTCTTCATCCGAGATATCGTCGTTGGTGGAGAGGTACATGGTGCCGACCATGAAGGACAACATAGTGTACATGGCGAGCCGAACCCAGTAGATCCCTGGGTTACGGACGTTGTTGAGCGAGTTACGCTGCATAAGCACGACGAACTGTCGAAGAGCTGATGGCTTGATTGGAAGTACCGGAACATTGTGGATTTTTCCAGCATCGGATTCGATGGCTTTCAAGACGTTGATCGCCATTGAGCTAGCAGCATAACTCTCGATAAGTCTCTTGATATCTGCGTGTCCTTCGAAGTCGGAATTCACCAGACTGATGAAGTATTCGGCCGGGTTCATGTACATTAGACACGAGTATCCAGAAACCGAGAAGTGGTCAATGATAAGTTGTCGAGGTCCGAAGTACACGGTCTCACCCGCAGTGAGGATCGCCACGTTCGAGAACATTTCATACACGAGAGACGAAGGCTGGTGGATCGTGCAGATCACGATCTTGTTCTCCTGACAAAGCTTTGATACGAACTGCATCACGTTATGTGTCGACGCCGAGTCCAGACCGGAAGTCGGTTCATCCAGCAACAAGATCGACGGGTCTGATAGTAACTCAATAGCGATACTTAGACGTCGCTTTTGACCGCCTGAAATGCCCTTCCTGAAGATATCTCCGACCAGAGTGTGTTCACATACACGTAGACCCATCGCGTCAATGACGGACTGTACCCGTTCAACAATAGCTTGGTGCGTGACGGAGTTGGGTAAACTGAGTCTCGCTGCCATCTCCAGCGTCTCCAGAACGGTAAAAGAGCCCAGTAACGAGTCCTCTTGAGCCACATAGCTCGTCACAGCGCGGAAGGTTTTGATGTTACGGGTCTCACCGTTAAGCGCGATATTACCCTGAATGGTGCCGGAGCTGATCCGGTCAGCTAAAATGTCAAGTAACGTGGTCTTGCCACACCCGGAGGGTCCCATGACGGCAGTAAGTTCACCAGGTGCGCAGCGTCCGGATACGTTGCTAAGGATCGTCTTCTTTCCAGAGGGATATTGAACAGTCTTCTTAACGTCGACTGTGTAGGTAAGGTTCTTCCAACTGAGAGTACACGGGTTCTTGGGGATGGTGGAGATATCGACAGGTAATGCGAGCTCACTAGGCTTGACCTTGTCGGTTGTCAAAGTCTCATATGACGTGGCAGTGCTAGGTGACGCTAGGTTGATATCCGCCATTTTGTCGAAATGATCTCTACTACGAAAGAGACCTTGTGCACTCGGACCACAATTAGACAGTGAGGTCTTAAAACCATGTTTCTTGCCCTGGCCGTTGGGCTGAATTTATCCGTTACCACCGAGATGCGAACGAGGTATGGGCTCACATCATATGCTCCAAGTCGTATATCACGCATCTAGGTGTGTTGTAGCGACAAAAGCTTTTCGCTTGGTCCGATGCACATATTTTCACAAAACATGTGAGCTGTTTTATTTTAAATATTACTTCGAAGTAAAATATACATGTACGGACGTAGTTCACATGTTTTGTGTACAGTAGTATTTTCCGGTGTTATGTTAGTCATAATGAGAAGAGAAGAGCCCAATGGAATGTAAACCTATACATTATTGGACATGTGCCAAGAAAAGAGACTTGGGTATGGCCTACGGCGACACAATGACTGGGATAGCTTTAGCCGAAGAATGGGCATTTAGATGTCTCTTTTCTTAGTGGTGGCTATTCACGAAAGGACTAACGCCCTTCTCTTGGTCCAAGTCTGCAAATGTGTGATTCACATCTCTGTGGTTGCACTCATCGGCTCGAATGCACTTGATCATGTCATAAATGGTACTTTCTTCGGGCAGCTTGTAATACGTCCGAGCAATGAGCGGCGCTTGCTTCTTCTTCCACGCATCCAGATGACCATCCTCGATATCTTGCAGCAAATACGTGTACGTCTTGACCGCTTCTTCCTCCAGGTACCCCACAAAGCGATGACAAGTCTTCGGGGACACCAGGTACGTGAGGAAGAAGCCGTTAAAGAACACACCTTGAGCTCCAATTACGAGCGTCCGGAAGAACCAACCTGGTTGCTTCAAGTTCATGAAGATAAGTAGATGCATTCGTTCATTCTCCGCCTCTTCCAGAAGCGTGTGGATCCATCCGTAGTCGCGCTTCATACGGCGTATCGAACGGAGGTGACGTAGCATCCCTCCAGCCATCCCAGGGACACCAGCAATGGACTCTAAGAAGAGACAACGGCGAAGCCAATCCTTCTCCGTCATCGCTCCTCCGGGTCCGCGGTATCCGGACATCTTGTCAAAGCTCATTCGGAGCGTCTTAGTGGCGAGGTAGGCTACACGCTCGCTCATTGTGCTCACAGGGTGGTGGGTCTGCTCCATCACAGTGATCTTCTCCAGATCATACACGGCGTGTTTGATCGGGTTGTCCCACACAGGTTCACCACTAGTGGTTAACGGATGAAGCGGGTGGACGTTCTTGGACTCGAGGAAATGCGCTTTGTAGGCGGGCTCGCTAAACGCGTCGTCGGCCTCTGGGTGAGTCGTGTGCCCGTCCTGGTTTGCTTCATCCGTAGGTGTCCCAGTCGAGAAGAAGTTGATTGATGCCGGAGCTCCTGGATGCGAGAACCGTTGGGACTTGAGGGCATGGCGGCGGCAAAGAGGCAGCATTGCCCGCGTTTTAACTGCTGCATTCATCGTTGTTGCGTTGTTCAGGGTTATGAAATTGAGTCTCGAAAGGTAAACGGAAGAATGAGGAAGTTGCTAAGGAGAGAAAACTGTGAGAGTCGAGAGTGACAGCAAGTGACGACCAAATCAACTTGAGGTCGGAGCGATGGATGGTACGTAACCTGCGACCATTATGTTTTTCTCGTTCAATTCAGTAAATGCGACGAGGCACAGCACATGTAGTAAAGTGTATTCAAGCTCTGTGATTGCGAGTTCAAGAGCAGCTAAGCAAGCACGCAAGCAGAAAACTACGGCCGGGTCACGAGCTTTAGTGGTGACTGTGGACGAACGGGCTGACGCCAGTCTTCTGGTCCAGATTCGCGAACTCGTGGTTCACGTCGCGGTGGTTGCACTCGTCCGCGCGTACGCACTTGATCATGTCGTACACGGACGCGTCTTCCGGTAGTTTGTAGTACGTCTGCGCGATGAGCGGCGCCTTCCTCTCCTTCCACGCGTCCAGGTGGCCGTCCTCGATGTCTTTGAGCAGACACGTGTACGTCTTGACCGCCTCCTCTTCAAGATACCCCACGAAGCGGTGGCACGTCTTGGGCGAGACCAAGTAAGTGAGGAAGAAGCCGTTGAAGAAGACGCCCTGAGCTCCCAAGACCAAGGCACGGAACAAGTAGCCAGGCTGCTTAATGTTCATGAAGATGAGCAGATGCATACGCTCGTTCTCAGCCTCCTCCAGCAGCGTGTGGATCCACCCGTAGTCGCGTTGGAATTTGCGTAGTGAGCGCAGGTGACGCAGCATGCCGCCCACCATGCCGGGCACACCGGCCACGGACTCGAGGAACAGACAGCGGTTGAGCCAGTCCTTCTCCGTCATGGCACCACCCGGGCCGCGATAGCCTGAGGCCACGTCGAACCCGGTACGAAGTAGTTTAACAGCCAGGAATGCGACGCGTTCGTGCATTTTGGTGATGGGGTGGTGGGTCTGTTCCAGGGTAGAAATCCTGTCTAGATCGTAGACGGCGTGGTTGATCGGGTTCTCCCAGATCGGCTCACCATTTTCGCTTGTGGTTATCCGAGTTTGCTTGAAGTGAGCCTTGTAGGCCGGTTCATTGGTAGGATCAGTCGGCTCTGGATTGAACGTCTCGGCACTAGTTATTGCGCCGGCCATTGCCCGCTTGCTCGTGGTTGCTGCCGTCGAAGCGAACCGCTGGCGTTTGAGCAAGCCCATCGCCTGGCGACGGTAAAGCTGGCTGAAAGCCGATCGCTGGACGAAGTTGACAGTGGTAAAATGCATCTTCGGGACAGCAATTGTCGAAAGACCTGAAGTGAGTAGTAGGAATTGAATTGGAGAATGAGAATCTTTCGACGGAGTGGAATTTAGCTGGAGCAGGCACCACCCAACTAGAGTACTGGTCTAATAAGTTGTCGACAGGTTGAATTCCGTCGGAGTTGCGAGTTGAATTGGCGGTAGGCAAACGTGGGGCCAGGAGGCGAGGCAATAAGTATTCAAGGCACGCGGTGTGGCGCTGTCTCACTACCGAATCAATACGATTGCGTGTTGAATGGACTCTGCCAGAAAGGGAGTATAATAAGTGTCGTTAAACTTGTGTTTAGTATGGATATTTGTTCGTGTGTAAATAAAAAGCGCATATTGTCGAATATGTGACGAGGAGCTGCTGCACGTCTGCCGGGTTTTATCCCAACTTGCAGTGCAAGCGCACCTACCTAGCTCCACCCAATAATCCCAGAACACTAGTGTGCTGATTCAGCACTGCTGAATGCTAAGCTCACCGAGCTAGGGAATCGCTGGAAGGAATTGGGTCCGCAAGAGATGTGGCATTGTTCGTCGGTGAACCACTGGGGTGAAAGTGAGACAGAATATTGTAGCCACGTTATCGATTTACATGTACTTCAAGAATCGAGGAGATAGTTCAAGATACAACTTCAAGCTCTAAAAGTTCGTCATCAAGACAATGCCGACGAAATATTAAGTGCGAGGTCTAATGTTTGTTAATAATTGTTGCTTTTAAACTTAAGAGACAACTGTTAATTTAAAAGAAACGTTTAAAACACACCTTTTCATATTAATTTTTAATAATAATTATTTTTTTAAATTCTTTAAAAAAAGACACATTTATTAAAAAAAATAGTTTAAAGCACACATTTGATTGTTCAGGATGTAGTAGACGAAATCCCTCATCTAAACGTGCCCCACGTTGTTGAGATGAGCTCTGTACGGGACGGAGCATGACCTGCCTGACTTGTGGCAGATTGAGCATTGTGATGTCTCGTGGCGATAAGGAATTGCTGACATAAGCTTCGCACTCATCACACCTTGGCACCAATAGCACTGTCGCACACAGAATATCTTGCACTGTGAGTTCCGCACCGTCATAGGATCCGCTGTCACTTTCGTATTCACTAAGAGCTTCGCACGGCGAACCCGGAACCATGACCGATCGCCTCGAGGTGGTGAAGGCCCACTGGAACGAGTATGCCGAGCGCTTCACGGAGACGTCAAACAAGCGCATGACATTGCAGTGCTCACAGCATCTTCACTCGCACATGCAGCTCGATCGCGCCCACAACGTCCTGGAGGTCGAAGCTGCAGGCGGACTAGGCTCGCTTGACATCGCCCAGTATATCCTTGACGGTCAATCCAAGCTCCTTACAGACACCAAACGGACGTTCACGGTCACAGATCTGTCGCCCGTAATGGTCGATCTGGCCGAAAATAACTTGAGCGGTGTTGGCACGGAGACCGTCGAGATCAAGTGCAAAGAAGCAAAAGGTACGTTGACCAGTTCTTCTCTCAGTTTAGTCAGGTCATTTACTGGTTTGGACATGATGTAGGCTAAGATCTGACCGAATTGGACCGCTATATTGCCGGTCTGTGTTTGCAACTTACTCCGGACCCAGATGCGATGCTCTGTGAGGCGAGTCGTGTATTGACTGCTGACGGTATTGCGGGTTTCACTATCTGCCCCCCCCCCCCCCGATTGCAGCGGCATGTTTACTATCATTGCTGCAGCGAACAAGGAGCTGGGATTCGAGGAGAATGCAGGTGAACACTCGTACTTCGCCTTGGCGAAGGATCTCCCAGCATTGCGCAAGCGGTTCGCTGCGGCTGGATTTAACGACGTGCTGATTTGGCCGTACCAGTGCGTGGTGGAGCTGGGAAGCGCCGACGACTTTGCCAAATATGAGCAGACTGTACCTCGTTCAGGACGACGAAGTGAAGGCTAAGAGATTTGATATTGTCAAGCGCATGGCCGATGAGTGGCTCGCCAAGGGAGCCCCGATCGGGCTAGAGACCTACATCATCGGCCAAAAGGATAGCACACCCTCTTACTTTCAGCATATCTCGGCCAGTCATGTGAGTTTTCAACGAAAATTTGTGAAGCAGCCAACCAAATTTGAGCGCAACCATTGAGACAAAGGATCTTGATGTGAGATTGGACAAAAGGATAGCAGTAAGTATGCACATTAATAATGTGCATACTGTGACATTATGTGTATATTTCATGCGTTCACTAAAATTAGGGACATTTCAGAATGATGGTCAAATCTTTGAGGTAAATCTCCATAGTAAATTTGGGGCAGCACACGGGTCATTTATCGAGACCTTCGTGATCGTGTGTTATGCGGCTAGACATCGTCGTGCAGTGGCTAGATACATCTTCGCCCAAGGTATCGGCCTTATTGCGCCTCCGGATCTGCTTCATAATTGCTTATTACCGTAAGAAGACGAACTACCAACATATTTGCGCCATGAGGCAGTTCTCCGCCCATACTGGCCTTTTAGAGCCGCAGTTAAGCGGAACGTCTTCTATTGTCTATTAAGCTACCCTTACAAGTGTTTTGGTTGCCGTAGCTATTGTTGTACGAGCGTGGCGGGTCGAAACGAAATGGGATACCTGACAGAAGAGTCTTCTGGGACCCACTCAGCCTCCAATATGGGAGCTTTTGTTGTATAAAGGTATGCACGGAAAGCCTACGTTTAAGCTTTTGATTAGATCGATCCAGACTCAAATCGGATAGGTATTGGTCAATCTATTGTGATTCTTGTCCAAATGTCCCTAATTTTAGTGAACGGAGGAAGTATGTCGCATAACCCGCGTTATATTGCTGTGTAAAAAGTCCAAATCGCTCTAGAAGGCTGTCTTAAAGAGGCACTGTAGGTTAGGAGCATGAATTCTTGCACACTTTGCGAGTATGCGCCTTGGAGATCCCTCCCTCTCACCGCAATAATAATATATGTATCTTCTATACAATCGGGGGGGGGGGGTACTCCATCTTTCTGCCACGCTGTAAGCCCGATGGCTGAGCGGCGCAGCACTACACAGTGCAAATTGTCCCGAGTAAGAACGGTGGCCACCGCCTTGGACGCGGTCGCCGTCGTTCCGCAGCGGAGTGACCTGCGATCTGGAGCTTGAAGACGCGCGCCAAGGGGGTGAGTGAGCGACTCTTTGCTCAGGCCGAGTTCGTTGTCGGTCTCAGGAGTGATGACTGGCCTGTTCGTTTGACTTGAAGAGTGGGGGGCGTCGGCTGTGGAGCCGTGCAGTGCTTCGGTGAAAGCGATGCCAACTTTCTCGCTGCTAAGATCTCGCTGGGATGTGCTCGACACCTAGGACGGAGGACACGGGTGTCGACTGGACGCTGTCGTGTACCAAGGACTGCGTAAATGCTGGAGAGGCGACATGCTGGCTAGTTTACCTTAGGTGTGGAAGCGTGCCAGTCTGGCACCCGAAGAGTGCCGCCGGACGGACCTGCCGACTTGTTAGTAAGTAGCTCAGTCGTGAAGTTACTTGGAAACCCTCAAGTAGACCATTCATATGACTTTAATCTTATAGTGGTATTTGGTTTACTGGACGTTGCTACTGCCACAGGTTATTTTTGTAGTCCACACTAAGCATTTGTAAAATAGGACAAATCCTAAGTTTCTAGTTTAATAATCTTTTCTGTGAAGAATTTATCGGTAGCTATAATGGATCGTATGCTATCAATAGAGGTTTCGAGTGCATCGTTACATACACAAGGATTAAGACACTGTCTGAGCTGAGCTCCATCCCCAGCCTGTGACTAGGTACATATAGTGCGCTCAGCGAGCTTGTCTGAAAATATGCAGACAAGTTCGCTGAGTACACACAGATGCTTTCACGTGTCGTAATATATAGCGTCATTCAAGGCTAGCTGAGTTCCCTCAGGTATGAAACCAATTGAGCTGTTGCGTTTAGTGCAGCTACACAGGAACCCGACGTATTTCTAATGTGCCAAGGATGATGTTGGGCATGACGAACCAGCCAAGGCATCGATTATTATACTAATAGTACCACAAACATCAAACGGCTGTGTATATACATTATCCAACGCAACTTATCGCTCTCGTAGGTCACTGTTCGGTGTAAGATGCCGTGTACTAGAGTAGATATCATCTCATGGAGGCGTCCAACAGCTCCTTTCGTGAGCTTGCTACCCCTCCCCCCCATACGTACATACGCACCGCTGCATTTTAATAGCTATAACCTGGAGTCGACTCTTCTTGGCCCGCAGCATTAGTAGTTCTCTTTGTTTCACTTGTACCGGTACGTAAGAGCACTGTACGCATCAGCCTTTAGGATAACATTCACATACCACACGCACTGCAGTCACGAACAAACCGCACCTAGACACCTCGTTACTCGTCCACGCGCCTTCCGTGCCTTCGCCACGTCTGCACGCCCCCCCCCCCCCCCCCTCAATGGCGCGGACGCGTCGGGCTGTTGCGCTCCCCTTTGCATATGCTCTATCGGCTCAAGACTCTTCCCAACCACATATGAAATAAGTTTGTGAAGGTTCCGAATTTTACCCCGCTGAAAATAACTTCTCCGCCTGTGGTGAGAAGTGTCATAAATCTGACAGATCGTGCCACAGGTGGAGAAAATCAGATGTTTTTCACCTGTGGCAGCAGACACTCCGTGGTTTACTTGAAAAACTATTTGTACTCGCACTACAGAGCTTCTTCATTTCAGCAAGCAGCGCATGCGTCACATTCCAGGACGACTCGCGGCACGCGGTGGAGAAGCCGAGTTTTGCTTTCGCTGTAAAGTGGCTGAAGCTGGCGTGGGAGTGGTAGGAAGTCCGTGCCTGGATCCCGAATGTTGTGCTCCCCGCGAAAAGAAAGGTGCTAGTTGTCCGTCTTACGGTGATTGGAGAGTAAGCCCTCGTTTCCAGCAGGACTTGCAGGACGGTTGTACTCGGTGCCGCGCTGAGCATTGGCGCGAAGAAGAGAAGTCGTGGTGAAGTAAATCGAAGCCACCAGGAAGTGGTCAAGAATTGGTAATTGAAAAAGTCGTAGATGATATTTGGAGCTCTGGAGGATGAAGAGGGAGTTAATTGTAACTTCAACCGCGGTGAAAAGAACGGCGAAAAGGAGCAGCCTGTGTCAGTTCTGGCAGCTGGGGGAACGATCGGAAGAGGCGCGAGAGTGGGAAATGGTGGAGAGGCGGCTCCGACGGGTGGTAACGGGGATGCAAGAAGGCTGGACGACCCCGAGTACGGCGGTGTGACGTGAGCTGTTCGCCAATAAGTTCAAGAGGACCGAGGCCGGAGAGAGGCCCTTGCCTCCTACCTCTATCGGTGCCGGATCGGAGGCCAAAGATGAGCCTGGAGTGAAAACGGAGTCCGTGACCGCGGATAAGCAACAACCGCCGGGTACGGACGGATACGGCAGTGAGTACTACGATGCACAGGAGGAGTACGGGTCAGAGTACGAGGGCGAGGTAACGACGGGGGCAGTCCTAGCGGGTTTATTTCGCGTTACACGGGGCCGGAGGTTCATTGATCGGACCGACCGACCTTTGGGTGGAGCTGGGGGGGGGGGGGCACAAAGTGAGGTGAGAGGAGCTGATAAGTACCGGGCTCCTGTCGAATGAAACGGAGCGAATAAAATGCGGTCCAGGATGAGCGAATGAAATTTCGAAATCGAAGGCCGAGACGAGGGAGGAGCGTGCATCCACGAGACGCCCGGTGCTGAGAAAGGATACGAAGCCGGCCGTGAACTTGGTAATCTAGGTGACGTCGAGGAATTCCGCCTCGAGACAAAACCGAGGTCAACTTCAGAGCGAAGCCGACCTAATGCGGCCTCGCATCGAGTGACGGCGGGTGCCATGGACCCGTTCAAGCGGTCCCAATCGGTTTCGGACGTCATGAAAGTGCTGCCGAGAAGGCGCAAGACTTCTGGGAGCTCTTCGAAGCCCATACTGAAGGGTTTCCGGACTGGCCTAGGCAACTGGTGTTTCGTGAGAAGCACAAAGACAGGGAAGCCGAACAGTCGTGGGGCAACTTAAGCATCAGGGCGAGTGCCACCGTGAAAAGCTCCTAACACCTGTTCTTGAGCCGGACGGGAGCCGTACTGTGGGATCGGCTCAAAACCACGAAGCGTAAAAGAGATGAATCTGTGGAGGAGTGGTGAGACCGAGTGTCCGATCTGTGCGAATCGCTCGACTACCCGAATCCACAAATGAGCTATCAGCTGATCCTGCGAAACATGAAACAAGCGCAGGCTGGCGACGCTGGACGCGAGTCCCGCGTCCGACATCCCCGAAGCGTGCGAGTGGCTGATGTTCAAGGACATGCACCGTCCTATCGAGGAGGACGGCGAGTTCTCCGACGAAGCCTCGTCTTAGAAAATCAAGGGCATGCCAGTGTTGGCTTCAGTGGATGCGTTAGCTTAGCAGATGCAGAACTAATTGCAGCAGCAACAGCAAGTGGTACGGAATTAGTGGCGTACGTCTCGATCTCCTCGAGACCGAGCTCCAGCAAAGGCCACCGTGGCGACGACGGCTCCAGCCCCGAGTGGTCGGACTCCCACGAAAGAGCGGTGCGTCCGTGGTATTCGCACGGACGATGATAGTCAGGCCCAAGAGGAGTTCCGGTTTGTGGTCGCTGTAACTACCGAGGGCTCGGTCGTGCTACGTGCAAGCGAGCGACTACGACCTATCGGAACTCTGGTGTTTTGGACGACGTCCAGCTCGAGTGTGAGGCTCCGAGAAACAGCTATCTTCCAACCATCCTGAACTTTACGATGATAATGAAGAGTGTATCTTACATTACGTGGTTTAGAGATGGCTCATTCTACGAAGCGAGATTGGAGCACGGCTTTACCAGAAGCTGATCCGACAAACGTCCATCCGATGTATCCGTCAACGGCCAAGCGACAGTAGCTGACATTAAGTTCTGCACTCCATTCTCCTCCAACACCTCGTCTACGCTCAGGCCGCATGATGATCCATCATTCTGTCATTGAGGCGGCCATCATGGAGGTGCATCCTCTCGGTGACCTCGCCGACGCCTCACCGGCTCGTTCAAGTTTCATAAGGCCTGCTGAAGCCAGTCCGGACTCGTGTTATACTACCGTATCAGAAGAGTCCTTCGTGGGCTCTCCTATCCACAGTCCAACACATACCGAAGACCCGGAGTCGCTTTCAGTCACGAGCTCACAAGCTACCAGCGTGGCTCCGTGGACCCTACAACGGAACAGCACCACACCACCCCCAGGGCGAGAGCTCATCCAGAACATCCCTACTTGGTTGGAGGATGCATTCGAGTCTGATGGCTACGACTCGGATGCACTGCGTTTGAAAACGCGGCCTTCGCAGTCACCACGCCGAGCCGCTACGGAGTCTGACGCTATTCCGGTGGGTTCCACTCTCGTCCCGGGAATGAAATCTAATTCTCGGTGGTCGCAGTGGATGCCGGCTGCGTGGCCTGGTGGTGTGAAGTGGCTTACACGTCAGCTGAACGACGTCAACCTCCAGTTTCCGGACGTGAGCTCAGGACGCTGTGGCAACGTCGCGTGTGGCTGCGATGAGCGTTGTAATCGTTTACATGCTCAAACGCTCGCCAAAGTCGCTTCTGCACGGACTTCAACTGCTCTTTTGCTGGTCAATGCGGGAACTCCCTCAATGAGAATCCTGTCTTGGTAATCGGTCGTAGTCTCCGAAGTCCAAAATAGTGTCCCCTCATTCCACGAACCGGGACAGTTGTACTTGGCACAGACAAGGAGCCCGTCGGCACTAAAGCACTACGTCCCGGTTACAAAGACAGCATGGAGCCACCCGTTGTACTGGGAATTTTGGAGATCAGTGTTGGAAGGCTGCTGTACCTAGATATAGTAAAAAAAAAATACTACATTACCGTGTAATGGTATTTCTCGATGGTAAAAATTACCGTGTACGTGGAGCCCAGTGATTTTATACGTGGAGCTCAGTGATTTTATTTGTTTAAAAATAAAATCACTGAGCTCCACGTACACGGTAATTTTTACCATCGAGAAATACCCAGGAAAACTTTAACAGCGGCTGGCGTCGGTCCACTAGAATGGCAAGAGCCTTCTGTCTCGCCGGAAAAGGCCATGAAATCCGAGTCGGAAAGAAGTTCTTCAACGCCATAGCTAATGCGTCCTCTGTCGCGTTTATAACGCGAGACACGGTCGACGGAGGCGCCCCGGACTCTTTACAGAGTGAAGACCGATGCATGGACCCTTTGTAGAACACTAAGAGAAGCCCCCATTGCCTGATGGTGGTGGTGTAGTCTGCAAGGGCGCCCCAACCTCGTCGATACAGAGGTATATGGTAGTAGGGAGTGAAGCGGTCTAACAGACGGCAGAAAGAACCCCTACGTATCATTTTAGTAAAGACAAAATTTAGAGGAAGTTCGATTACAGCACTGGAGCTCAATACTAAGTACCTTGACCGACTAGTAGTCGCTAGGAAGTTTTTGTCCGTGCCTGCAGTCCTATGTATCCATCCAAGATGCGGACCCTGGGTCTTTAAGGCAGTCCAAAGTCACGTAGTGGCGCATGCGTATAAGCCGTTGCCACTCCAGCAGGATCAGCTCGTCGTGTAGTTTACTGCGCAGATCTCGTCGACTTTGAGAGAGTCTACGCTGTGAGCTGATCCCGCTCGAAAACACGACAAAAAAAGGCTTCCGGGGTCATGGTTGGAGAGCGCAAGTGAAGAGAGAGAGGTAAGTACTCAGAGGGGGAATGACGTGAGGATCCTGATGTGAAGTCAGTTGAGTTGCAACTCGAAGGGGTCGATATGTTTGAATATAGCGAAAGGTTTTATAAGTTTTGTACAACATCAAAGAGTCTTGCTTGGGTATCAATATTAGAAGCCAGACATGTGCACCAAATGCGGCACATAAAGCCGGACACGGCAAACCGTATTTGACAGTCACGGACGGCGGATTTTAATGAGTAAATACGGAAAACACACATACATTTCGTAACTTCCACTAAGAATCGTGACTGCAGCACTCAAACATAAACTGCGCCCAATGCTGACAGCTGCGCAGGCAGCCTGCCCAGTCTGGCAGCCAGACGACACACGTACATGGTGTTTACACATCATGTTAGTGTGAAAACCACAAAATCAAAATCACGGCCTCTCAGGCCCCACGCGGCGGCTGGCGCGTCGCAGTCCTTCTCGCGGTGATTGTGCGGCCTCCAGGACACCCCAGGACTTCGCGCGCGGCGCGATAGTTACCCCGCGTCTGTGCCTTGGTGCTCCACGCTCACTGACGCGCCATCTCTCTCTGTCGACGGCGTTTTGATGGATCTAGACCCGAAAGGGCGGCCGGCAGGCTGTCCTATCCAATATCGCACGGAACAACCGTAGTACGATGGAAATAACGTGCGCCTTCAGCACAGGACGCATTAGAGAACATTAGTTCCTGGACTAACTCAAGATTTGGAACAACAAATGTCAGAAAAGGGTGGATTGCGTTGGTCCAAATTTATATTCCCGTGGAACAACGCGACCCTTCGTTATTCCACTGGAACTAAGTAATGGGACATCCATCTGTAATCTATCCGTCATTTATTCAGATTTTATCCACATTATCGTTGTTCCAAAGGTCGCGCTGTTCCAACAACTAAAGTTCTTTATTGGCGGGTGGCCGTGTGAACCCGGGGTGATAGAGGCAGCTGCAATTTGCTGTGTTACGCTGGTCAGTGACCATGATTATCATGAAAAGAGAGGTGCTATAGTAATACCTGTTTTGTCGGGCCTTCGTAGTGCACGATGCTGCTTAGTGCAGCAGCTGATGTAGTGCTCGAAGGCATTGCCGTCGCTTGTTGACAGCATACTCGGTAAGCTATGCAGTAAATGTTTAATCGAACGCACTAAGCGTGTGAAAGATACTAACGTTTGTTATCACTGCTAATGCTGTGCAGCGCGTACTAGTGAATATCAAACGCATGTCCATTTGCTGCGGGGCGCCCTGGACCTTGGCGGCGTCGCTTCTTGTTTACGAGCCGCTCACGACCAAAGAGATCAATGTGACCGCGAAGGTTCAAAGCATACAGAACATGAATACAGGCTGAGAATTTCAGGAAGAACCGGCACAGGCCTGATAGATGGCGAACGTTGATAGGCCACCCCATCTCTGGCATTCCCTCGACTTTCATTCTGGCTGTATTCACCCTAAGCTGCGCGGAGACTGGGGGGTCCTCGTGCTTCCGACGCACATCATCGTCGAAGAGCCGGCTTGCTGGTACGGAGCGGACCCGAACGAGATCTGGATTGAGCGGTTCTTTTGATACTTCGCCCAGTATAAAGGCTAGGCTGAGTCTGTTGTGCCCACATTTGCTGAGGAGCCCTTTCCGCTCCATTTCACGTACACGGCGCTGGGGACGTGCGTCAGCTATAGTTACTGTAGCGAAAGGAACCACTCGGACACTTTCGTGCCGACCCCACTCGAGCAAATGATCAGGCAGTAAGGCCATTTTCAGTTTGCGGTGGACAGTGACGTCCCGCTTGATTGCGACGTTGTACTGTTCGACGAGGTTGGTGGTGGTGGCAAACCCCGAAGGTGTGTGGAACATTTGCCACCACCAGAACTTCCCCGTCAACCAAGTCTTCCGAAAGTAGGAGACGAACGGCCACGCCGCCCAGTCCAGCATCATCTTCTTTCCATATTCACTTGTGCTCGCCGTGAAGTGGAGATCATGCACACCACGATGAACCATAGCAAATAGCTTTGCATCGAGTCCTCCTTCTAGTACACCTTCTTAGCAACGTGGGAAAAGCATATTAAGTGCACGATATTGCAGTCAACACCAAATATCTCGTCAACCGCATTTCGCTGAGCCTTGTCGGAGTCTGCCATCACGTAGCACACTGCGAGCGGCTTGCCCATCTCTTGCATGTACACACTACGTATCGCAGAGAGTGCAGCAGGGAACTGAGGCTGCTGTTGCTGTGACATCACAACTATGGCAACCACGTAAAAGACACGCATCTTGTCGGATATCCCAACCACAAGCACAGGGTACGCAACTTGGCACAACTTGAAAGCTGTGTCGAGATGGAACACAAACGAAGTCGGGTCTCGGTCAGCCCGCTGCAGTAGCTTCTTTGTGGTAACGCCGATAAAGAAAGGTTTATCGTCGCTGCCGTTTCCGATAATTGGACGGCCAGCGTCATAGTTCTGCCCGGCAAACATGAACGCATCACTCTCTTGTTCTCCTCCTGTAAAAGCAAATACGAGGATTTTGTTTCTTAGTGCCAACAGAACGTTGTTGTTGCTCAGGTGGTTGGCCGCGTAGTTGTGAACGAAGCGCAGCACCTTTGAAAGGGATGGCAGAGACGTCTCGTCCAGGTTGAAGGCGTAAAAAGCCGGGGCGGATCCGAGACGGCTCTAAGCCTTGCGCCGCCCATTCGCGCGCCACCTCTTTCATGACCGCGGTAAGCCGCGGTTGCTGGGGTGACGGAGCTGGCGTGACATGAGCCCCTGTTTCTTCCACTCTGACGAGGTTGAGGGGCTGACAGCTCAGTGGTTTTCCTCTCCATGGACAAGGTGCGTATGGCGCTACGCGCGCGCACTCTTTACCGTCGCAGGCGAGGGGCCGAACTCGCATTGCGTGCGGCGTAGCATGGCTACAAACGCCGCACGAAACCAGGTGACTCTTGGACACCTTGTAGGCCTTGAGAGAGTCAATCAACAGATCGGCATCACTAGTAGACATGGCAGGAGCAATCATTCTCCAGGCAATTCTTGCAGGCATCGTAGCGAGTGGGGCGTGGGGAGGCAAGGACACATGGCGGTGGGGTGGACCAAATTTGCGAATGGCTCTCCAGTAACAAATAGGGGCAACTGCACATTTTTAATTGGTAGATTAAAGCAGTTATAGTTGGACCTGATTGGCTTAATTGATAAGGGTTGGGTTTGCGGTGGGGGTGGTGTGATATGCGGTGATTAAAGCTGTTTAACGGGTGGACACGACAAGTGGTGGGTGGTAAGCAAATGATTTGAGTGCTGGTAATACAGTATGGACATTTATGTTATCGTTTGGATGTAAGAAGGACGTCATCATTTTTAATACATGTAACCGTTTTTTATCCAATGACTGCGAAGATTAACAGATTCGGACAGCATCGGGGGTGTTTTGATCATTTGACCCACTTAAACTCGGAATATTTAGGTGATTATTGCACCAATCGATAGATGTCGATGAGTTCTTTTACCTAATCGCCTAGTTAGTTTGAATGGAGCAAAACTAGGTGGACTACAGTCCCACAAGTAGGTGCGATGGAGGGGCCCCATACAAAAATCAAGTCAAATGCCCAGCAAATCCACGAATTCGGTATGAGCAGGACGAAATGCTGCCAGCGAAGGTATAGTGCGCCACAGTGTAGTTCATGGCATGTAGGTGTGTAGGTGTGGTAGTACGAGCTAAGTTGATAATTGATGCGGTTGGCTGCGGGTCTCGGCGTCAGCTACCGCCCACATGGCCGCGCGAAGAGCTCGCGGCCACCTTCTGCCAGTTTCCGCATTGTGCGAGATGCAATTATGATGATTTGCTGGTCACTAATTAACGACAGGAAATTTGTAAGTTTTTCTGTTGCGCCGCGAGTTTTAGTGCACACGTTGCTATGTTGGGCCTACTTCTTAATATTTTTGCAAGACGATTACAAGCATGTATAATACAATTGCACTTCATCAGCACCCCCCCCCCCTTCAGTAGCTAAGCATTTATTTTTGTCACTTTCAATATCGCCAAAATCCTAGCAGCAGCCATGACCGATCGCCTCGAGCTGGTTAAGGACAAGTGGAACGAGTATGCCGAGCGCTTCACGGAGACGGCAAACAAGCGCATGACACTGCAGTGCTCGCAGCACCTGCACTCTCACATGCAGCTCGACCGCGCTCACAACGTCCTCGAGGTGGCGGCTGGTGCCGGGTTGGGCTCGCTTGACGTCATCCAGTATCTCTATGATGGTCGATCCAGCCTTCCTAAAGACACGAAACGAACAATCACGGTCACAGACTTGTCGCCCGTAATGGTCGACCTTGCCAAGAAGAACTTGAGCGGTATTGGCACAGATACCGTCGAGATCAAGTGCAAAGAAGCGAATGGTACGTTGACCCGATCTTTTGTCCGTTTACTGCGCAATAATAATTTTGTGGATCTTGTACAGGCCAAGATCTGACTGATGTAGCCGCTGGTTCGGTCGACCGGTACATTGCCAGTCTTTGCGTGCACCTTACTCCGGACCCTGAAGCGATGCTGCGTGAGGCGAGTCGCGTGCTGACCGCTGATGGCATTGCGGGTTTCACTACTTGGGGATCCCCCGATCGCAGCGGCATGTTCGCCATTATATCCGCAGCGAACAAGGAGCTGGGCATGGAATCGGGCGAGCACTCCAACTTCGCCATGGGCAAAGACCTCCCAGCACTGCGCCAGCGGTTCGCTGTGGCCGGGTTTAAGAATGTGCAGATTTGGCCGTACCAGGGTGTGGTGGAGCTTTGGAGCGGCGAGGACTTCGCAAAGTTCCACCAGGAAATGTTTCCGCTGGAAGACGACGAGCTGAAGACTAAGAGATTTGGCATTGTCAAGCGCGTGGCTGATGAATGGCTTGCCAAGGGCACTCCGATCGGGCTAGAGTTCTACATCATCCTGGCCAGGAAGTAGCAACGAGAAGATTTAAGACTTTAGGACTCTAGCTCGACGATTTCTGGAAGTCTATATAACTTCTAGCTTCAACACGACGTGTTGGGTAACACGATTTGCAAGCGAAGTCGTACAGGTAGTCCGACCAATCCAGTCAGCGTCTGCTATTATAGCCGAGTCTGCTGCAGACTGCTAGGCATGCAGTCATGTGCTGCGGATTGCAGTGCAGTGGGGTACATGAACTTCATGTACCCATCATGATGAAGTGCATGATGTAGTATTGGATGCACAGGGATGGCGTGGAACTCTATAGCCTTAGGCTATAGAGCCTGTTACAGTGACTGTACAGTAGGCTGGCTACAGGGATGGCGTGGAACTCTACTTAAGTATTGCCGTATTAGGCTCTTCAGTCACTGTAACAGGCTATGTAGTGAACCCAAGTCGCACAGTACATGCAATTTGGTTCTGCAGTTCACTAACGTCAGTACACTGACGTTGAAGCTTTGATTCCAGAAACGGTCGCTTCTCCGCCTCGCTCTTCGTCTACGTCACTTCCATTCATTGTTCAATTCAACCTACAAGTATCAAGCGACTTCCACCCCACGATTCCCTCCCCGTTCCGTCATGCACTACGCTTCGACCGCAAAGATGATGGAGCGCACCATCACGCAGCAACACTTTCGTCGCCAGGCCGTGAACCTGTTTAAGTACCAGCGTTCGCCGTTTGCTGCAAACCTTGCACCAATCCTCCCGAACTTCACGACTCGGTTCGCGTCGACAGTGGCTGGACTCCCGCCAAAGGTCAACGATAAGGAACCGGCCAACGTGACCGACGAGCCGGCGTACCTTGCTCATTTCAAGCAATCTCAGTCTCGTCACCCTCTCGGACCCACAACGGCCGATGGAGAACCGATCTGGGAGAACCCGATCAACCACGCCGTCTACGATCTAGACAAGATTTCCACCATGGAACAGACCCACCACCCCATCACCAAAATGCACGAACGCGTCGCATTCCTGGCTGTTAAACTACTTCGTACCGGGTTCGACGTGGCCTCAGGCTATCGCGGCCCGGGTGGTGCCATGACGGAGAAGGACTGGCTCAACCGCTGTCTGTTCCTCGAGTCCGTGGCCGGTGTGCCCGGCATGGTGGGCGGCATGCTGCGTCACCTGCGCTCACTACGCAAATTCCAACGCGACTACGGGTGGATCCACACGCTGCTGGAGGAGGCTGAGAACGAGCGTATGCATCTGCTCATCTTCATGAACATTAAGCAGCCTGGCTACTTGTTCCGTGCCTTGGTCTTGGGAGCTCAGGGCGTCTTCTTCAACGGCTTCTTCCTCACTTACTTGGTCTCGCCCAAGACGTGCCACCGCTTCGTGGGGTATCTTGAAGAGGAGGCGGTCAAGACGTACACGTGTCTGCTCAAAGACATCGAGGACGGCCACCTGGACGCGTGGAAGGAGAGGAAGGCGCCGCTCATCGCGCAGACGTACTACAAACTACCGGAAGACGCGTCCGTGTACGACATGATCAAGTGCGTACGCGCGGACGAGTGCAACCACCGCGACGTGAACCACGAGTTCGCGAATCTGGACCAGAAGACTGGCGTCAGTCCGTTCGTTTATGGCCACTAAGTGGTGATATGGACTTTGCCCGACTACCATCTTCGCACTTGCTGCCCCCGCGTACTACATGTACGAGTTGTAAGATGTGGGTAGCTTTCTCGCTTTTTCAATTGACTCAAACTTCTTCACCAACAAAAATGAACACATGGTACCTGCAACTTTGGTCAGGCGCACGTTATGCAGTATACAACTGTATTTACAATTTTGTTGCAATGTTGCAGGCAGTGGCCTTGAAGTTGCCTCTTGCAGAATCAGGCGTGCTCTGTATGTGGCGAGCGTGAGTTGATTTGCTGCTCACCATTTCAAAATCTATCCCAAGAATGAACGAACACCGACTGCATCTTGCCGCCATGGTTGATCGAGTCGCGATGATGCGGAAGAATTGGAGCAACTTCGCTGTGATCTTCACAGAGACGGCGAACAAGCACATGACGCTGCAATGTGCTCAACAGCTGCACTCGCACATGCAGTTGGATCGCGCTCAAAACGTTCTTGAGATCGCTGCAGGAGCTGGTCTGGGCTCACTTGACGTTGCTCAGTACTTGATCGACGGGTGCTCCAAGCTGCCTCGAGAGACTAAGCGAACGTTCACAGTCACGGACTTGTCACCGGTGATGGTCAGGATGGCCAAGGAAAACTTCAGAGACGTAGACTCGAGAGGCGTCGACATCCAATTCACGGAAGCCAATGGTAGGTAAAGTGTGAGCTTTACACATTTGCTAAGACTTATTGTACTAACCGATACGAAGGTCAGGACTTGGCTGAAATCGCGACCGGTTCGATAGACCGCTATGTTGCCAGTCTTTGCCTTCAACTCGCACCAGATCCGGATGCCATGCTCCGTGAAGCGAAACGCGTGTTGACTCCTGACGGTATTGCAGGGTTCACTATTTGGGGGTCTCCTGATCGAAGCGGAACGTTCGCCATTAACGCAGAGGCTAACAAAGAACTGGGACTCGAGGAGAACACAGTGGAGCACTCCAACTTCATCATGGGTAAAGATCTCCCTGCATTGCATCGGAAGTTTGCAGACACCGGCTTTAATCACGTGCAGATCTGGCCATTCCAGTGCGTCGTGGAGCTCTGGAGAGGGGAACAGTTCGCAAAACTACACCACGAAATGTTCCCATTGGAGCATGGTCAAGAAGGACTACAAGATCAACGGTATGCCATCGTAAAGCGAAAGGCTGACGAATGGCTGGCCAAGGGCACGCCTATTGGACTGGAAACGTACGTTATCGTTGCCAGGTCTTCGGTAGAAAAACTCAAGGCGATGCTCTAGCCGAAAAAAATTGCGGCAAAAATCCATAATTTGTTCGTAATTTTCTGTTGCAACACAAGTGAAATTCACCTTCACTCTGCAAATCTTCTTTGTTCCGACACTTCGATGTCCTCCCCTTCGCACCGCATTAGCGCCGTGAATCGCCACCTCTCCAATAACTCCGCTATGAACTACAAGCCGCCTGTGACATGTCACATCCTCGACACTTCGCTCGGTCGACCCGCCGCTAACGTTCGCGTGGAGCTGCAACATTTCCACTCTGGCCAATGGGTCCGCATCAACGACGGAAGAACAAACGCTGACGGACGCGTCGCCAGCCACTTGGTGCCATAAACTACGAGCTTTGAAGCAGGTACCTACCGCATGGTGTTTTCTACAAACGAATACTTCGAAGCCAATGGGGTCACGGAATTCTTTTACGCGGAAGTGACCATCGCCTTCATCGTCAAAGATCCGACCCAGCACTACCATGTACCGTTACTTCTCAACCCCTTCGGATACTCCACGTATCGAGGCAGTTAATGCAAGTACAGCGTGATTCATCATTGAACCTACTTAGTGTTAAATTTCAATTTTTTGCAAAAACAACTCAGCATCCAAGGCGGCGACGCCACTGAAATCATCCGGAACGATAGGAGCGTCGTCGAAATCGTGAAAAATGGATTTCTGCTAATTGATCTTGGTCTGTTCTTGTTGCTGTGAACTTTGAGAGCATGTCTCTGAGGCTGAAAGAGACGCCAGCTTGGTATTCCTCGTACATCGCTGGTTTGCTGACGATTTCTGAGGTTTCCATGCTGGTACCAACGAAGAAGCCTCTTGGTTGTTGACTGAAGAGATCATTTCAGTAAATGTTTCTTTAGAGGAAGATCGCACAAGTGATGGCAATTTGGATGGCCGCTTACTTGTTGCAGACATGTGTCGTGGCCTTCGCGGTTTGTGCAAAGTAGTTAAAGGTTCTGGAGTCGATTGCCGCGATGGAGGCTTCGGTAGCAGTTGCTGATAATACGCCAGCTCGCTCTTTGCTTGTTCAGTTTTCTTCGCAACTTGGTCCTTTGCAGCGACAACCAGATTATTGAATTTTTCGAGATCGGCTTTCGTATTTGCGTCTAGCGCTACCGTCTCGGGGAACAGCGTGACTGAAGTTGGAGACGTATCAACCAGCGCTTCTGTGGTATTCTGGTGATTCCGCCGCCTTCGAAGCTTCATTATCACCTCTTGAGCCTCGCGCTCGGACTGAATCGCAGTGACGACAGGCAGCGGAACACGGACGATGTTCACTGACGGACTTGACTGTCGTTCTCTGGATGTAGGGCGTGGAAGCGGTGGTAGGCTCTCTGCCCGTGGAGTCCGCGGCTTCGATAGGATATCAAAGTTGCTACTCTCCTGTGATGCCAGCACAAGATTTTTGACGTTGTTAGCAGACTGCTCAACGTCTTTTTTGTTTTTCTCGATTGCAGCAAAGAGTTTCAATGACGGGGCTTTCACATCAGGCAGAGAAGCTGGATACAGCAAACTTCTCTCTTGTCCAGGCGAGAACTCGTGTTTCCAGGCCTCGAGATGGACGACAAGACTACTTAGCCTCGTATGAATGACAAGTTGATCCTGGAAGTTGTCCCAGGCGTAGTCACTTTCAGATACCTCTGGGGGTCTGAATTTGATGGTATATGTCTGTGGTGAGCTGAGGCTCAGCATGCTCTCGAATGAAGCCAACGACTCATCATCCGTGCACAGTTCAAACCGAGACGTTAATAGGGTAGAAAGTTTGATCGGGACGACCACGTCCTCTGGGGTTGATGCTCTATCGAGACCGCGCTCTTCGCTACTGTCGAGCCTGAGTACGATTTCTCGCTTTAAATTCGCCTGGATATTGTGTTGCAAGACGACATGTCATTAATGTCTTTCGCAACAACCCCCTTGGCTAAAGTTGCGCGCTTCTCACCTCGAGTTGACTGTAGTTATCGAACACCACTCGACCTTTTGACGCACGCAGTACATACTCGTCATCGTCGACCAAGATCAAGGTGGAGACAGCATTTTTTTCGCTTCCCGTCATAGCGTTCCGGGTATGCTGAAAATAAGTTGCCTGGCGAAAGAAAAAGTATAGAAAACTTAGGCTTCCTATAGATCAATCATTTAATGATTGATGGGTACCGGTATTAATAGCACCCATGGGTATGCTAAGTTTTCTAAACTTTGGGAAATTTAGGAAACATGATTTAGACTTTTTCAAAAAAAATGGTCCCTCACTCCAGAATCAAACGCAACATGGTGCAGTTGTTTTGCGCGATTGTTGGTGAATTGAAACTGTTTCTGGCCAAGACGAAGGACGGCGCGTGGTTGTCGGAAAACAGGCACATGGGTAAAGGCCCTTTTGAATTCGTATAGTATACGTATAAAAGTGCCAATAATCACAAAACAAACGGAGGGGGTGTCATTTTATACTATTGCGCGTTCTACATCAAATTTCCGAAGCGGGCCAACTCAACCGGTCAGTCGCGCAAACTATCTAATGTTATATAATAGTTTGTAGCAGAGGTTTTACGTTTCCTACCTCAAGCTGAGAACACCATTCCAGCAAATCGTCCAGCTCCAGCAGGTAGGAATGCTTGTTGCTTTTGCCTAAAGCTCAGTCAATACTATGCCATATCTAACGCAACGTGGCTCTTTCGCAAGCTCTGTTATAGCACTAGCGGACCCGGCGTCTTCAGAACCAAATTTGGACTTCCAGAACCAGCGGAGCCGGAAGCTCGCGAGGCGGAACGCTGTCATTTTTCGGTAAGGTACACTATGTATCGCTAGCTATATCTCAGTCAATACGGGTTCATATCTAGCGCTACTTGGCTCTTTCGCAAGCTCCGTTTCAGCACGAGCGGACCCATCGTCTACAGAACCAGGCTTGGATTACCAGATCCAGCTGAGGCGCAAGCACAGCGAGGGGGAACGCTGCCAGTTTCCGGTAAGCCATATTATTTGTCTCTTGCCAAAACTCAGCCAATACGGAGCCATATCTAACTCTACTTGGCTCTATCGCAAGCTCAGTTACAGCAGAAGCTCGTCGTTTGCCGACACCCCCTGGTTTGGCTTCCAAGAAGCAGCTGAGCCACAAGCACGCGAGTCGGAGCGCTGCCATTTGTAAAGGTGCAACACTTTGTTATTCTCTAGTAATAAGTCAATCAATATTAATTTTTATCTATCGTTGAATGCCAGCGTGTGCTCCCTTGCTCTGGGCAACATGGACAACGGAAGTGAAGATGCGTGCGTATTGACCCAGCACTCGTCGTCTTCCCCTTCGATACATCAAACCCAAGTGCTGCCAAGTGAGTATGCGGCAGGTGTGCTCCCCCTGCCATAGCTCACCAGACCAAACCGATGCAGCACGCAGGCGGGTGTCACCTTATTCGCTGCGAGATCGGACGCCACCTTCGGTGGAATCACGGACGCGGGTCTCGCCCTATCCACTGCGCGAACGGACGCCACCCCAAGGGCTAGCGACCCCTCTACGCTCTAGATCACGAACGCCAACGCTGGGAGGATCACCGCCACCTGCGCCACGGAGGGTGACGACGTCACCCCTGGAGCCAGATCAGTTCCAGTTGATTGGCAAGCCCATGTTAAGAACTCTGGAGCCAGATCAGTTCCAGTTGATTGGCAAGCCCATGTTAAGAACTCTGTAGGACAACGCGAAACGTCAGGTGACACGCTCAGCAGCTTCCTCGTGGACGGATCTACGTTCCAGGATGTTTTAGGGAAGCTGTGGGAGAAGTTCAACCACCGCATCAAAGGGCGAGCCGTCAAGCGGGATGGCGTTTGGTCTATGGAGCAGTCGACGATGTCAGATTGGACTAAGCTGATGCAATTAAAGCACAACAATCATATTATCGGCAGCGAGAAAACCGAGAACGCGTGGAATCTCTGGATGGCTTCACGACGTGGGAAGACCATTAAACTCATGATTTATGAGTACGACACGGCCATAACAAAGGCCAGAGACCTTGATGCGTTTTTGGCGGCGTGTATACGCCGGGCTGAAACCGACCGCGCTAGAGCAACAGCAGAGTCCGGCCTTCGCGAGGTAGTGGCGCAAATTCAAGCGCACTGGGAATCTAGCTTCAGGGCGGAGACTATCGTGTGGTGGATGTGGGATAACCATACCACCACCCCCAGCAAGTGATGTAGCTGACCCACAATCAACAATGGAGAACATTGATGATTTCGAGCACCAAGAACTTCAAGATTAGTTTGTACATTCAATGGAAAACAAGCTACGACAACCCACGTCTCTCGATAAGCCCTAATTCATCCTCTGCATCCTCTATCCTCACTTCGCTACCTCAAACGTTCGAAATGTGCCGCTTCTCCACCGATATTGGTCCCGTCGGGTCGAAATGTCCCTGTAGCTTCCAGCCGCAGTGCTCGAACACACTCGCCATATTAAATTCTTCAAAGCGGCGAAATGTTTTTACGACAAACGGTAATAGATCTCGCCCGCTTGACTCGCTGTAAGAGCGCTGGAAAGACTTCTTGATGTACCCGAACATGTACTCGATCGGGTTGAAGAATGGGCAGCACGCAGGTAAAAATATTCGAACGACGCCAATGCTTCGAAAGAAGTGAACAGTTTCTGGGTGTCTACGGATTGACGCACCGTCCAAAATCCACACCGAGTGAGAACCAGGATATTGACGGACATTTCCTCTGCTAGAGTACGAAACGTCCTGACAGCACTTGACAAATTCAACGCGATCAAAAGTCCCTTGTGTGTACCGAAGTAATCGATCAAGCCGTGAACGCCAATGAAAGCTAAAATGGACACCCGTGGTTTTCGATGAAAATTGCCTCGAATAGCCAGTTCTTTTTCCTTTAAGAACATTTCCACGTTTCTTTATCATGCCTCGACTGTCGAAAGAGACCTCATCGAGAAAGACAAGATTATGATGACTCCAATCAATGTTGCTCAGCTCTTCGACAAATCGATCCATCTCGCTCGTTGATGTGCATGGCACGCCTCTCTAGCACTTTATAGGTGCGACCGCAGTCGTGAATAATATGCCACACTGAGACTTTGAAATACAGATGTGGTGGGCTCGTTGAAAAGCGTCCTGGGCTTCGTCAAGATATGCTAGCGATTTCTCAGCATAAAACTCGCGGAGCCATCGCCGATGATATTTTGTGAACTTCTTGTCAGACGTTGTTTTTGCTCGCTGGAAGGTCCCTGTGGACTCGTAAACGTGTATCCAATTGCCAATCGTTTTTTTTTCAGTTTTGTTGTACACGCGGGCGAGCTCTTGGCGCGAGTAGCCTATATAGTAGAACCCATACAAACAGTGAAACACTGTATTTGGGTGCGCATGCTGCTTTGTTACAGCTTCCTCCATCCTACGCAGCAGCGCTAGCCCCTACAAACAAGCAACATGGGCTTAGTAACAGACCCCCCCCGTACTGCACAAACCAGTAGCAAGCAGCAAAGCTAACTCGCTGTCCACCCGCTCTCGATATCGCAATTAGCTGAATTGAGGCCTATGGATGCGGTTCTTGTGGCTCAAGCAAGCATGTATAATATGACGCTGTCAGATAACGCGATGTGAACAGGGAAATGAACTCTGGACGTCTTGGCAGTGTCCACGTGCCGCGTCGATATTCCGGTAGGAGGGGATTACCTTTAGTGTGCGTCTATTTTGACGAATAGATGATCTAGTACAGTACGGTTTTGGGCCAATCACGCCGATTTGTCGACTGATGGGGTGACTTGGCTAGCCACTCCACATCAGCAAACTTTGGCGAAATTCACAATATCACCCTGCCCTAAACCAACCCTGCGGTCGGCTCGTTACGCTCGCAGTGGACAGAGCCATTAGCCCGCTGCGGCCCGCATGCGGACCTTCGCTTGCTAGAATACGCAATGCTGGGTCCTGGGTTTGCATCCGCGTGCTCCGCACACGGACTCCAAACCACAGGCACGCTCGCTACGCTCGCCCGTGCCATCTGTCCCGCTTTTGGAAGTGATTTTTTATCCGGATCTATACACGCATGCGGGGCCCCTTTACCCATGTGCCCGGAAAACGACACTGCTGCGTTGGATCTGGTAAAAGGAGCGGTTCATCCGTGCAGACCATAGTCAGTGCTGATGAGTTAATGGCAGCATGGACTGTTGAAGAAATGCTGACAGCTAACGGTATGATAGAGGAACGCGCACCAAAGTTGGGTCAGCTTCATCTGCTTGTGGTACTGCCGAAGATACTGGGTAAACGCACTCGAGCAGAAGGCAACAAAGATGCTTCCGAAGAGTCGATTTTACCTCTACTGCATCCTCCATCTTATTCATCGCCGCCAAATTGAAGGCCTGGATCTTTCTTCGATTAAGTTGGTGCTGAATTGCAATAACTATTATCAATTGTATCAGCCTGGCACGGGAAAGTTTGTCTACTTGAGCAAGGGTGAGGTCGATGATCTTGAAAGTCAGGATCATGTTCTTCGGCCGATCGATGGGACTTCGTCAAGGTTTTGCGGTTGGCACGGAGTCTCAATCTTGTTTGCTGCTCCTGACACCCGTGGCCTGAGAAACTATGCCAAAGTCGATTCGTTCACGTACATCATGCCACCGTGGAGCTTGGCAGAACTTCAAGACTACAATTCGCTCCTTAGTGACAGGCAGAAGCTGCCAGGCGATGTTTTGCTCGCAAAATACAACAAGTACAGCCGAATCCCGAGATTCATTTTCGCGATAAATGATGAATTAAGGGGAAATGTCAATTCGGGGCCGGAATGCCAGTTAGGGGCTGGTTCATTTGGCCAATGAAAGACTCTAGTTTTGCATTTATCAATTGTGATTGGTCACTTATAGGGTACCATATAAGAGACAAGGCAAGATCAATAGTGAAATCAAGTCACTGAAAGCGGCCCCGAATTGACACGACCATCACTCTTAATTTTATTTTTTATTTGGATCTATTGTGATTTGTCCTATGGCTAGAAGTTTCAGAAATAGCCAGCAAAATCTACAAGAACGACAGCTTTCGATTGGTACCCTTTGTGCCGCTTTGCTTGTATTAGATCAAAAGATACAAGTAAAGTTAGAAATGTCTGTTTGAACCGGCCTCGAATTGACACTTCCCCTTACATGATTTTGATCAGCGCAAGCAATCGATTCGTGCAATCCCTGGGAAATCATATCGTGGGTCACGAACAATTCTTCTGCGTCATGAAATGTACAGCGATCGCGTGTTGGTGATGGTCCCGAGCACAAGGATTTTCGAGCCAAATCTCACGTGGAGTTTGTGTCCAAGTACGCCGCAGACAAAATCCTTTCCAGAGGATAAAGATTTCTGAAGGTATCGGGGCGACATAACCTACTAAGCTTAGTAGTAGCGGCATTTCTTTTTAGTTTAACAACAACAAGTTCTTTTTTGTGCTTCTTCCATTTTTCCAGAAGATGTTTCATTAAAGTTTTTTTAAGGACAATGAAGAGCTACAATGAAGAGCTTGTGCATGCGAGGTAGGTGCTGGGACGAAACATCTCGTCTCTGGGTAAGTTGAAAGGCATGAGAACAATGGGAAATGGGTGCCTGGAGGTATTAAGATTTATGTCGGGGCCCGACACCACACGGTAACTAGCAAACCAGGAATGAGTCAGGAAGAGGCGGGATGATCTCTGGACGCACCGCAACATGGTGCTCAGATAAAATTTTATGGCCGTTATTAAATTCTGCTTCTTCGCACGTTCTTGCATTAAAACTTGGACACCAACTTGCTCTTACAAGAGTCTTGTCGTAATATAATAAAGGACGCCACGCTGGACTGGGAACAGGGACTCCTTCATTGATTCTTGAAACGGTCCGTGAGCAGGGAACATTACTAAACGGCCGGTCGGTTGGGGACTCAACGCATCCATGCTTCAGCCGATTATAGAAGACGAGCATGCAGGAACTTGACGCAGACATGGCGATACCGTCGACTGTTGAGCGTAGGCCATGGCAACGGCTCCACCTACGCTCGCCACTTCTCAATTATCCCTGAAAAACGGATCCCCACACGCTCAAATGGCCGATAGCCTGCCGCTCTCGTTTCCAGCACTCTACAGTTGTGCGCAGTCGGCTCGATCAGGACCCAAAGTCATGCCGGGTGTCCCGTTATCAGCTTGGAGGAAAGACGATCAGGTGCAGCGATGCGGGATCTGCGCCAAAAAGTTCGGCTTACTTCGCTGGAAACACCACTGCCGAGCTGTACGTTGACGTCCTGTCTCGTTATATTCCAGCCGACCCATGTACTGACCGTTCCTTGTTTTTCTCGCAGTGTGGAGACGTTTGTTGTCGTCGGTGTCTTGGCTTCTGCTTGGTGGACGTCCCGGAACAAGGCGTAGACTTAGCGTACACCTGTGCTCGCTGTGTACAGAAGAACACCAAGCCTACACTCGTCGGAGACATCAACTGGCCGTTCGCAGGAGACGCGCAAGGCTCCAGACTACACTTGAGTCGATCCGCAGACTCTCTGGCCACCATGGCCATGAGCGACTGCTCTCCGTCGCCTTCTACAGTTTCTCCGTGTTCCTTTTCCTGGTGCATCACACCGACCACCTCCCCGCCTCAAAGTACCCGTGAGTTCGACGTCGTCGTCAGTCAGTATCGTAACCAGAAGCTCCACTCGGTCTGCTCCTTGCTTGTTGACTATCTGGAATGTGTCGGAGGAGCCATTGTTCTCGTCCAGGACCAGCATCTCTGGGTCATCGCGCACAAAGGTCTGCATCCTCGCGTTCTGCACGACCCCACGTTCCTCTCCATCTGCAGTCGTGCATTGAGTACTCAAACTGCCTTCACTGTGCCCGATCCCGCTAGTATCCCGTCCGAAACTCCATGTTCCGATCCCTCCACATTCCAGTTCTTCGGAGCTTCCCCCTTGTTTGATGTTCGTGAGACTGCCGGTCCCGCTCTTGGCTGCATCGTGGCGCTGGACACTCATGCGCGCACTGCTGCGGCTGCTTCCAAGGTGGAAGTGACGCTGGAAAACCTGGCGGACCACGTCATGGATCTGCTAGCTCAGGACGAGACCATCTTACGGATCTACGCGTCAGGAGACTTCAAGATCTTCGCGTCGGTCGCTTCCGATACCCGCGCACCGAGTGGCTCCTTCGACGGCTTCAGCAGCACCTCGTCCACTGCAGCTTCCGGTTCTCTCTTCTCGTCCATGCACACGCGGCCTCGAAGATCAAGCAGCTTCGCGTCCGGTGACGAGTATTTCTCTCGGAGCGGGAACCTCAAGGGCGACGTCGCAGCATGTCGGAAAGTAGTTGACGCTGCCTTCCCTTCCAAAAGTCTCAAGGAGCAAAAGCGCCGTAGCGTGTCAGCTCTTAAAGCAGCCTAACCATCAGCAACGCAGCCTTCTTCTTGCCTCTAGGACTGTTGTGAGTAAGCTGTTGAGCAACTCGTAAATACTATTATAACTTCTCGTACAGCCAAATACTTTTCTCCCCCTCCGTCCCTCTTAGCGATCGTAGCCCATGTCGCGTTGGTACAAAGCTCTGTCTCGTGCTGTGGGGCGATCGGCCAGCCAGTTGCCGCTGCTGGTTCTTCGCGCGAACTTCTTCTTCTTGCGAATATCGGTCGTCTCGAAGATGGCTTCCAGGTTGCACGTGTCCACAAAGTCCTGGAAAATTGCTGGGGACGGGTCAATAGCGTTCTTGCCAAACTGCGCGTGGAGAATCTTGTTGAGATGGTCCTTCTGGGCCCACCTGGGGACCTTCTTCTTCCCGTGACGCTCCGAGTCTGAGTCGCTGTCGCCGCCCGAAGACTCGGCGTTGTCCGACATCTCATAGTTCGCCACATCGGGCGAATGGCTCTTGGGAGGGTATTTCAAAGGGACAGGGGACGACAGAGGAGGCTTCGACGCAGGCTTTGGCGCTGGTTTCGACACTGGGACGGCCTGGGAGGCAAGAGGCTTCGACACCGGCTTAGACGTGGACTTCGACAATGGCTTGGCAGTCGGCTGAGATGATCCAGATGCACTAGCAAGTCCGCGAGGCTTCTGAGAGGCAGCGGAAGTCGTAGGTTTAGAGACCGCAGCTGTGCTGGATGCGAGCCCGGCCTTCTTCTCCGCTGCCAGCATCGCTCGCTTCTTCTCCAGCCCTGCTCGCATCTCCTTGAGCTTCTGCTGACGTCGTCTCGCTAGTTCGGCCTCGCGCTTCTTGCGCTCGTTCAAGCGTTCTTGCTCCCGCTTGGCCTGCGCGTCCCTCTCCGCCTTTTCTTTCAGAGCCGCCGCCTTCTTATGCTCTTCCATCTTCTTCTTCAAAAGCGCCTTGCGTCTCTCCTTTTCCAGTCGCTTCTTCTCTTCGGCGACACGTGACTTCTCCGCAAGCTTCAGTGCGTTCACCACGGGTGCACTGCGGCTATTATTGCCTTGCTGAGAGTTATCTTTCTCCAGTAAAGACGTAAAAGAGTGCAGGCCACTCACAAGATTTGCGATCGGCCTTCGGTTCTTGTTGGCAGCCGTCGCAGCACCAGATTTCAACGCGTTCTCCACAACGGAAGGCTCCGGAATCGACGAGACAGTCGAAGATATCGAGTCCGCCCTGTCCCGAGTCGACAAAGCCTCGACCGCCAGCGTCTTCAACAGCTCTGTACCCTCCTGCACGGTCCTTGATGACTCGGGTGCCGATCGCTGCAGCTCCTGCTTAGACGCCATCTCCACAGTCACAGGCATGGGCTTTGCCGTCGATTTATCTGCCGCCCGAAGAGACGACGAACGCTCAGCTTGTTGCTTGTCCTCCACGACGGAATACGTGGATCGGGGAGCTTTAACCTCGTGTCGCGAAGTTTCGAAGACGGACGACACGTCCGAGATGCTCTCCACTTGTTGGCGGGCCATTGACCGCATAAAATCATGGTCCTTGGCTTCATCCGGGTCCTCTCGAGTGATCTGCACCGTGTGTTGAGCTGCTTGAACCGCTTTGGACGCTGAAGTAGTCAGGCGATTAAGTTCTGTGCTGGACGAGACACTGTCAGCAGCAGTCGACGTGGATGGAGACACTTGATCGGCCGCTTTCTCCGACGCCACAGGCGTGAGAGCGCTTTTCCGCTTCTCGCCGACGGATGAGGCTCGCAGCTTCGCCTTCAACTGGTCGCGCTTCGCCCAGAACGCTTTGCTCGCTTTGGCTTCTTCCAGCCGCTTCTGGGCCGATAACTTGGCAGCAGCTCGAAGCTTCTGAGCCTCACGCTGCACACTTTCATCAAACTCCCGCTTTTTCCGCTGCTCCGCGGTTTCTTCTTCGGGTTCTAACCGAGCGGGAGGTGCCTCCGGTGTCGTTGCGGTCGACGTGGTAGCCACTGGCGTGCTGACGGCTGTCGGCCTCGAATCAGCGTCCGGTAACGAGTCAGCTCGCGTCTTCTGGGCTTCTTCTGGCGGGGTGTGCGCCTCAGTTGCTTCATCTAGCGACGGATTCTTTTCTGGACTGGGATCTGGCTGCGTAGACTCAGTCTGGGAGCTCTCAATGATGATATCCACCTGGTTATTCGGCGCAAAACTGACCTTCCTACCACTCCGAGAGCTCGGCGCTAGAGACGAAGCCTTCCGTAGAATAGACTTCCTCTTCCACGGCGTAATGTCTCTCGTCTTGCTGACCTGCATCGACTGCCGTGTCCACTTGATTTCATCGTGATTAAACAGCTCTTTCGCTGTAGCAACAGCCACGTCATTCGCCTCAATAGAGTCCTGCTGCTTCCGTTCCGCTTTATCTTCATCCAAGCCAGTTTCTGCAGCTTCCAGTGCCGTAGATGAGATCTCTTCTCGACCTGCTGACGCGTTATTATCACGTTTATCCTGCGGTGCTGCATGCTCCTGTGCTGTATGTCCTGCGTTCTCCTTGTCTGCTGCTGCAGCTTTCGGAGACGTCGACTGACTCCGTGGCGACTTGTTAGACCCCAGGCTTTCTCGTACAATTTCGTCTTCATCATCACTTTCATCAATCATAATCACTTCGTGCTCTTTGACGCTGTCTTCCTTTTCTTCTGGCACCTGGTGCAAGTACTGTTCGTCCTCTCTCTGCTCTTCTTGAAGCGCGTCCAGAAGACGATCGAACAGCACGGCCTTCAGTCCACTAGTTCTCAGGCCTCGCTTCTTCAGTTCCGACCGCAATTGCGTCACCTTGAGCTTCCCTGGGTCTCGCAATAACACCTCCAACGGACGTCCTCTCTTCCTGCTCTTCTTCTGTTCTCCAGTCACGTCCTCGCTCTGCGCTCTCGGGCGCAGTCGCATCGACAGTCTCGAGCTCATCCTCTCTTGCCTCTGTACGACTGCAGGCGGCGCCGCATCTTCGCGCTGTGTCTCGATCTTCTGCTTTTTCTGAGCTGGTCCCGCCTCGGACGCGGTTTCTGGGAGGCTAAAGAGCAGAATTCCAGCGAATAAGCATGTACATATGCAATCATGAGTATGCAGCAATGTATTCAGCCATCGATATCGACTATTGAGTGTTATTTACCTGGGATAAGGCGACGGAGTCACCGTCGGTTTGGACTCGAAGCGCGCCTTGATCTCCAGCGAACGTGAGATCTGCACCAGCTCGCTCCGCAGCTGCGATACGTTGCACGCATGCTGCTCCTCCAGTACCCGCCAGTTCTCGCGTACCAGGCTCTGCAGGTGCTCCCGCACGCGCAGCACGGCGTCGCCCATTATGCTTGTCTATTGCCTTTTTCGCGGGTTTAAATTTTAAACAGATTTCGGAAGCTTAAAGTAAAGTTGCAGATTTGAAGTGCAACTTAACATGAAGCTAGCTTTGAAAAAGTGAAATCGTCGTCAAAAATGAAAATTCACATTAGCTGGCCTCACCCGCTTGCTGCGATGCTACGTCGTCGCAGTCCTTCCTGCCCCGTCCTGCTACTGTCTATTAACTAATAGTAGTGTCTATACTGGCACGTCGGGTGTCCTGTGTCTCGCTTCGGCCACCGCCGCTGTCGATCATCACGGATAGGGGAGTTGAAGTCCGATAATCTGCAAGGAACACCGATCGACAGACGGCCTTGATCTCTCGTCTTGCACTCTGGTAACGCTACAGAATGGAACACGAGCTCTTCTTTTGCTTGGGCACTTTCTTCCGACGCACCTCGCGCACGAACGTCTCGAATACCGCCGTCACGTTCGCTCCTGTCAGCGCGCTCGTCTCTATGTAGCGCGCGTTGTACGAGTGTGCTATCCGTCGGCCTTCTTCCGTGCTTACTTGGCATTTGCTGGGATCACGATCCACCACGTCCTTCTTGTTGGCCACAAGGATAATAGGAGGCAGAGGCCGGCGACTCTCGTTGATCTGGAGATGTAGGTCGAAAAATGGTTGCAATTCCTACAAAAAATCCGAAACATCAGCGATTTATCGACTCATTTTTCCCTTCATGACTAAAAAGTATGTAAGTTCTTACATGAAGCGAGATCCGCGAGTCCATACTATACACAAAAACATAGCCATCCTTGTCCATCATCCACTGCCCTCGCAGTGACTCGAAGTCCTGCAAAACGCAGCATTAAACATAATAAGCCATCGAATCCATTCCTACTCCAGAACAGTACGCACATCTTGTCCTGCGGTGTCCAAAATCTCGAGCATGCAGAGACCATCGTCCACCGTGATAGCTTTCCTGTATGCGTCCTCAATGGTCGGGTCCCAGTCTTTAACGAAATAGTCTCTCACGAAACGCAGCGTGAGTGCACTCTTGCCCACACCACCTGAGCCCAAAACGGACATGTGGAACGTCTCCTGTCCACTTGCAGGGCCTGTTCAACGCAGAAAACAAACTATAAGGCCTCGTCCTGTTACTGCAATAACGCTAGGCAGCCCCGTACCGAGAGACTTGTAGAAGGCTTCGCCCTGTGATACATAGAGCGTGTCATTGTTCTGCAGCTCGTCCACGTCCGAGATCTCGGCTCCGCTGGCAAGGAACAGCCTCTTGGCACGCACACCCAGCTTCTTGCTCGCCACCTTCTTGAGTCGCGCAATGCTGTCCTTGGATTTAAGGTTCATCACCTGCAATTTACAGGAGCATCAGTCTCCTTTTGGTCTCCATAACGATGGTCTCCACTGTCTCCTGCATGGCTTACCTTGCCCTCGGACCCCGCCTCATTGCGGTAGATGAACAGCCGCATGTCGCTCATGGTGCTCGCGCTACGGGGCGTCCGTCGGTCGGTCCTGTAGGCGAGGAGCGAGCGCCTGCTTGTGTTCTCGCCTTCCGAGTGCGCAACCTTACAACAAATTCGCGCAGTGGAATTGGGTGTCCCCCCTGCCGCAACTCTATTGGGGTCATAATTGCAATCAGGGTTTCTCTTACTTGGAATTTGTATCTTTTATAACAGTTGGCATTACGAAACTATCTCATCTATTGCAACTATAGCCACATAGTTGCTGTAGGTCACGTCACAGTGGTACTCACTTTGACTGTGGATAGGCCACATGCAATGGTCGCACCAAGGGAGAAGGTGTCGCTGCCGAAGCCGCCTTCATAATAAATCGTCGTCACAAGTAATGTAAAGCATGTAGCGTGTGTTGATGTACAAGTATTTACTGCACGATTGTCATTAGTAGTGGCCGTTGGGTTTGGCGGAAAACCGCTCCATGAAAAAAAATCCCAGCACAAATGATTCAAATCCGCGCTCGGGTTTTGTACAGCCCGCGCTCACAAAGAGTAGACACAGCGAGACAGCGTCGAGCATGCAGCCAACAGCGCTGCCCTCTGCGATTCGAAGTTCGAACCAAGCCTTCCTTCACCGTCGCCACCATTATTTTTGTCGAGCAGCGTCCATCTGTAGAGCATCGCAAGTTCAAGGCAGAGAGTCTCACCTACGCGGGGTTATTATATAGCCAGCTCAAAGCCAAATGCTCAAGTTGCGAACAAGTTGCTCCATCTTTGTTTACGTTGCGACAAAGTTGCGTGCAAGTTGCTGAGCAACTTATGAAGTGTAGCTATCTCACTACAGAGGACGAAGAAGGTCCTGTTCCCCCTCTTATCAAGCAGGTGATCGAGCGTCAAGCAAAGCTTGGAAGCTTGAGCGCTCTATTCGTCTACGCCTGCATACACAGATCCTTCGTTGCTGGCTTGTCACGCCCCGAAAGGCGAATTTTCAGGCGATCTTTCCAGTGCGACGGGTCGACAGCGGTGCCGTACTGCAGCGCGCTCTCTCTCTCTCGCACAAGTCCTTTAGCCTTGACAGCAGCGATGGTTGACGACGTACAGATGCAGGTTCAGCAACAGGAGGCTGCGCTACGACATAAGAGCCGCGCGAGTTCGTCTCCCACGCGACGTCGGCGGTCTCGTGATCAGGAAGACGTGGGCGCGCCCGCTGTGTGGATCTCGCCCGACTGGGCTACACACCCCATCATCGAGAGCTTCTACGGCCACGCGCGGCGTGCGCGCGCCAGCTCCTTTTACGAAGTCATGTGCTCGCCTATGAACGCCACAGCCACGACAACATTGGGCGAGAGTTGCTGCAGTTACAAGGCGACGGATGAGGAGGACGAAGCCCAACGATTCAATAGTCGGACGCGTCGTCCGTTCGGCTCGTTCGCGTATTCCTGTACGACTGACACGAGCGAGGAAGCGGCCGAGAGTCCGCTCTACGACCGCCACGCCGCCATGGGCGTGAGTGGAGACGGCAGCGTTTGCAGCAGCTCTGGCTTCGCTCAATGGAACAGAATGCGCCACACTATGAACCTTAACGGCAGTCTCGTGCCCGTACCTCCAGAGCATCACTTCACAAGTGACAGAGCCTCAATATTAGAGAACCCACAGAGCGATGGAGACCTCACACGACTCAGTCTCAGTCCGGCCTCGTCGTCCGATCTCGACAGTCTGGATCGTCCTCATTCGCCCCCGACATCCGCCAGGTTACGAGCCAAACTACAGGAAAGTCTGCAGGACATGGATACCCACATCGGTGAGGAGCACACGCGTCTCAATCAAGCCCAGCGAAGTGTCAAGAAAGCGAAAAAACACCAAGCAGCGCCTGCCAACGTCATGTGGACTTTACTATGCGGTGCACGCACGGGCGCAGCGTCTCAAGCTGACGGTCTGGCATATCTGACGGAGAAACTGGGCGTGGCTGTGTCGCGTCGAGCGCTGAACCAACTGCAAAGACACCGCCGACACGTGCGCGGCATCTTGCAGATCGTGACAGCACACAACCCGGACTTGGAGCTCACGGAGCGGCAACTGGACTCGTTCGAAGCGGCCGACGCCATGCTGGCCAACGACATCAAGTACAGTGTGCTGAACCAGCAGTACAAGCTGCTCGTAACCAGCGCAACCCAGCGGCGACGTGCTGTAGCACAGGCCAAGTTACACAACGGCAACGATTGCTTCGAGAAGCCTCATGTGAAGAGCGTGATGCTGGCTAAACTACTGGAAGCTGTGAGCTGGTATCGACTGGTGCAACGAAACGCACGGGAAGAAGCAGCGTCGAGTTCTGTAGGAGTGGCGTCAGCGTCAGATTCCAGTGTATCGTCGGCTCCGAGTTCAAGTGGACTGCAGGAGCTTCAAGTGGATAAAATTCTGGACGTGCTGGCAGGGGAGGAGTTCTATTCCGACTTTAACGAGTTAATGTGTCGTTCGGACTGGTGGGAGATCGCTCAGGCTCATTTTGAGAACCTCATCTTCTCGTCTAAGAACTCGCGGATCTGTCAGTGGGTGTTACAGCTCTCGAAAGATGTTGCAGCTGTAACTTACGAAGAACTGGAGGAAAACGAGCGTGGAGGACTGCGGTCTCGCACGAATTCTATGGCCGGATACCACACGCACACTATTCGGCAGGCGACGTGGACCAAAGACCCGCCGCCGGAGCAGATTCTCGACTTCTTGGAGCGACTGACAGGTCGAGTACGTCGCGAGTTTGATGTGCCTGCAGACGTTAGCAAGAGCTTGAACGTCTTCATCCAGCGTACCGTATTCCCACGTATTGCTGTCCTCTGCTTCAACCAACGCGCCACACGAGACTGCCAGAGGAAGGACAAATTGTGGCGTAAGAAATGCGTCGAGCTCGGTGGGCTACCCATGGAAAACTTAGGTGTTTCGCCCGAGTTGGTGGCCAAGATCCGCTCTAGTTTGCCCAGTCATCGTGTCCGCGGACCAAGTAGTGGCAGTACCAGTCCGTGCCAACGTCGAGTGTTCCTCGTACGCGCGATCGAAGCCTTTAACGGCATGGAGAGCGTCGTACCGTGCGATCTACTGGATGAACTCATGCATGGGGTAGTTATTCTACACCACGAAGCGGCTCTCGTGTTGGGGACGACTCAGTTCTCAGTGGAGACGTTCTTCCCCTTGTTAGCGTACGTTCTGGTGCACTGTCGACTGCCAACTATCCACGCTCAGCTCCATCTGCTCGAGAACTTCGCTATCACTGCCGATAACGCGAACGGTGAGGAATCCTACTACGTCTACTGCGTCCACGCTGCTGTCGAGTACGTCTGCAATACAGCGGGACTTGGAGTCAACGCCAACCCTGGAAGTACAGTCAGCTCGACTTCCAGTGCCGTCTCGACTCCAGGGGGCTCTCCTGTGGTGCCTATGAACAGTAAATCGCCGTCTAAGAACCACGCTGCGTTCTCGCTGGAACTTGAACTGGAGACTGAACTGGAAGTCAAAGTAATCGGCTCACCAAGCGCGGAACAGCCGGAGGTAACGGGGAGCTGCTCCTGAAGCAGGTAACGAAATGTAGTTAGCTAGACGTGAGATAAGCCAATATCCTTTATTTAAGTCGCGTGCAACGATGCGAGGGACACACACGGATATTCATTCACTCTGTTTAGTGTGGCTTAGGTACGTGGCCGTCGACGTAGAAGTTGCGTGTGGCCTTGGGGAGCGTCACTGTTGTGCCCTCGAAGTCCTCGGTCAGAAACACCTGACAACCTAATCTGGACGTATCGGTTAGTCCGAACGCCATGTCGAGCATATCTTCCTCGTCCTCGCAAGCTTCCTCGAGCTCATCGAACACGGGGTCTTCTAGGATCACGTGACAGGTGGAGCAGGCCATGGACGACTCACAAGCTCCTTCTAAATCGATATCATTGGCATGAGCGACGTCCAGAATGGACATACCCGTCTTGGCCTCCACCTCCTTGATAATGTCGTCGCGCAGCTTGAACTTGATGTGTACACTGTAGAAATTAAGCAAAGATTAATGTATCATCATGTGTATCGTGAAATTGTGTGGCAAGCGTACGTTGGATTGTTAGCGAACTTGGACATGTCACCGTGCAGCGCAGCAGCCGATGCGTGGAAGAAGCGCGGGGTGCGCGCGTGGGCTGTACGCGACAGGAGGCGTTGGCCAAGTACACGGAGCATTGCAGACCAGCAAGTGGAAATGTGTGAAGGAGAAGTGCGCAGAATGCTTGTAAACGATGATAAACTTTGTGTGCGTTTAGCAGAAGATATTGGACCAATCAAAAGGCGAAAAAATGAATTGAGTAACTAGACTAAGGAAGGAGTCTTTTGCCAGACTGGCTATTCGACTATACAATATATACTCTTCGACATGCATAAAATGGACTTACCGACGGTCTTGGCAACACTGCCTCGGGATTAATTTCTAAACCCAGACACAGCGCCTTGCCGAGTCGAGGACTTAGAGGCCGGGGTGGGGCAGGCCGCGCAGCGGCGCCCCCCGAGCGCAGCGCAGCAAGCGAAGAGAGGGGCGGGCCCACGGATATAAGTCCGCAGACGAGTGCAAACGCGCTAGTGTCCAACCTTTAAACCAATTTAACCGGACTATACTATCTGTACACGAATAAAAGTCGATGCTATGTGACCTCAGTCTGTCAAAATAACGAGTGCCTTAGACTAATAGAAATTTCAATGTTACAATGTTACAACATCAGGTACAGCCTAGCCATTTCTCCTCTACAGGATCGCAGGGATCGCCCACGCCTCTCGCAATCTGCAGACGCCGCATCTTCTCGTACTCTCCAAAGACATCGCAATGCACAACTTGCATGCGGCCATTGTAACAAATTCCGCGGATGCCGTTCATGTTACACTCTCGATACAGCACTCCTTGACACAAACCATCCGTGGATTCCAGAGTTGGTTCCGACGCCTGCACGTCCTGCGTAATATTCTTCCCACACAGAAATCCATTGGCACGGTCAATAACTGCGCGGTCTTCGGCTGGGATTCGATCGCTTACACATTGCACTGCAGGTTCGTTCGCTCGGGGTAGACACTGGAAGTTCGTCAAGTCACAATACCCGGTCGCCCAACCATTGCAGCAGATTTCGTTACGCCGGAACATGGCAAAGTTTTTGAGACTCTTGAGTCCTTTTAGCGAGGGAAGACTGTGGATGTGAATGGCATCGGCGATGTAAAGCGCAGTTAGTCCGGAGAGATCGTCCAGGTTGGGCAGCGCTTTCAAATTATGGACGATCGTCATTACAAGTGTCGATAGTTTTTGCAAACCCGCAAGAGATGGATACTCGGTCAGCGCAGTAACACCTCCCGTTCGCAGGAATCGAAGATTGTGCATGCTTGAGAACATATCGAGTGGCAGGTACTGCAGACTTGAGTGGATGAGATCATTCTCGATGTGTCTGTAACAATGAGTAGCAACAGCATTAGTTGTGCACGTAGAGCAACCAATGACTGAGTAACAGCGTACAGATATTCCATGCGGGTAAACTCTTTCATCCACCCGGGATATCTTCGTGTCTTGGTGTAGATAAGGATCCTATCGTTCGTAAAAAAAGGTCAGAAAATACACAGGACCCAAAAAGAGCAATGACAACTCACAGTTCTTTTAATTTTGTGCACAGTCGAAGCTCTTCAGGTAGTTCTGGCACCGCGCGGTTGACAACTTGCACTATTTCCAAATGTCCGTTCGATGCCAATGTACTCAAAGCTTCCGTCGCGTCCGGTGCATTGATCCATTCGTTGTATGTCCTCGGTGCCAAGTCCAGATCCATGAAAACGATACAGCGGCACGTCGATTTCTGCCCCCAATCCCAGCGATACGAGTACACAGCACAATGTTGATAAGGTGCACAATTATCATTACTCGTTGAGATGGACAATGCTGTGTAGATAGCGATGCCCAGATTGCAACAGATAAAGATAAAACCTCCAACCATCGTATGTATCCTCGAATGCGGGTGACCGTGGGCTTTGGCTTTAGCACTTTTATCTTCTTGTCGGCTTCGATTAGCCAGAATAAGGTGTGCGATAACCTTCTTCCACTTGTAAATCCCCAATACATTCAGGAAACACTTGACCAGGATATACTGCCCTTCCGTGATCTGTAAATTGGCGAAACTCGTTTTAACCAGTTGAACCTGGATCGGATCAGCGAAAAGCCGGGCGATTCGATCAAAACTACCGGGAGTGAGTGTTTTCTCGCGGATAATGAAGTTGTCACGATCAACGTGGAAATTGTAGTACGAGTACATCAGCATCACAATAGGTGCAAAAACCGCGAAGAAGAGATCAAACCTGAAATAAAGAAATACGTTAGACAAGTTAGAATACACATACCGGTAATGATTTGGAGCTTACAGATAGAAGACGCGAGCAACTATAAGCATGGGGTCCGGTTTCGTCCGTTGGAATCTGTAGAATGAGATCAGCCAGTTGAAACCTAGCGGCAGCACGTAGAAGAAGATGATCGGTAGAGGGAAGCCTTTGTTTAGATAAGTCGTAAGGCTCATCGTCTGAAGAATCAGCTTCGGGAAATCCAGCAACGCATCCTAACGGGGTATAGTACTTAGTTTTTCTAGAAATACAGATAAAACAATGTATGGACTTACGTAGTAACGGTGATATGTTCCCTCCATGCTCGTGAAATCGAGGATTAATCTGCTGGCTGTACTTGAGCTAAACGACGACGTACGCCCGATTTTTTCGCTAATTTTTTTCAGGTTCTCGAACGACCTTACTCTAGATGAAGCATGTCTGACAGTGGCTATTCTCTCAGTCGGTACACCTCCCGTTTGGGCTTGCAAGCGTCTCAAAAATGGTAAAAGATTTTGCGATAGACGGTAACTCAGTGACTTTGGGTCTGGAGTTTGAGAAAGATTGTTGACGGTCGACTCGCTGTTGTACGAAAGCATGAAGATAATAAGCCACAAGTATAAATAAGCAAACACCGACAGCATCAACGTGGAGGTCACGACGATAGTAAGTGAAGGCTTCGACATGAGCAGGAACTCGCCGTTGTCAAGTGTATCGGTCCCCATGAGGAAGTTTGCCGTCCAATTGGGGATAACTTGCACGACCGTCATGTACACCATTGCAAGCAGCGACAGTGTGAATGCCAATAACATGACGAGTCCCAGGTAGCCGTATACCTCGTAGAAACTCTCTTTGAAGTACACAACGCGGATGGATGACCGAACACGACGCAGTGCTCTGCCACCACTGACTTTGAACGACGCTCTACGTGGGGATAAACTCACAGGTTTCACTTGAGGATTTGTTGAGGATCGTCGAATAGGTGGGAAGTACAACGAGTCCATGCTGTCGATGGGTTCGGTTACTTTTGCTAGACCATGATGGGATGCTTGATCCAGAGACAGTCGACGTTGAGCTCTCTGGTCGATGTCGCCAAAAGCCTGGTCACCTTCGGGGCTTGGTAGACACGTAGTTGCAGCTCGCACTAAGTCGTGGCAACTCTTTCGGCGGCGAGCTTCCATGATCAACGTCGCAGTGATGTGACTTTGTGTGTTTCCAACTTGTGTGGACTATCCTGGTCGCAGCTTGAAATATCTCTTCGAGTTAATTTTGGGTCGTCCATGATATCCAGGGTACCGTGCATGTGAGATTAATTTAACAAAAGTTTTAGACGCAACCATCAATGAGAATTCTAGTAGAATTATTCTACCCTTTCGTTGTAAGGCTCAATCAATAAATTCGCGCAATTCGCATTTTCTCATTCCAGAATCTGCGACCTCGAGAAACGATGGGGGTTAGCCTTTGCTGTACGATCATCGGAACGGCTCAAAGGTTCACTGTAAACGTTGACTCGAATCTGAAGATTAGAGGCTTGAAGGAACTGATCAAGGCGAAGAACGAAAACGTATTGAAGGATGTCGACGGAAACAGGATGCACCTTTTCTTGGCAAAGACGCAGGCTGGTACGTGGTTGCCAGACGACGACGCTGCTGCGCTGGATCTGATGAAAGGAGCGACTCATCCGGCCGTCCAGACCATGATCGACGCTGACGAGTTGAAGGCAACTTGGACAGTTGGGGGGATGTTGGCAGCCAACGGCATGATTGGCAAACTCGCACCAAAGTCGAGACAAATCCACCTACTTGTGGGGGTACCGAAGATCTCGGATAAACGCAGTCGAGTGGATGATGACGACGAAGGTCTTTCTGTTCAACCGAAGAAGAGAAAAGCAGAAGATGAAGGAGACGATTCTGTCGGGAGATATTTTATGATGATTAGGTTCCCATCTTTGGAGCACCCGGATGCGAAGAACAAAGCGATCTGGGAAAGACACTCGTACATCGTGATTTTTCGGAAATTAAGGCGCACGGTAAAGCTCTGCTTTGATGTCTACAAGGCCGACTCCAACATGGTTGTGACGCGGAATCCTGGCACGGGGAAGAGTCGATTCTATCTCTATTGTATCTTCGCTTAATTTCTTGCAACGACAGAAGCGAAGAAGTCCAGGAGCTTTCGTCGTTTGAATTGGCGATAAATTGTCATAACGATTTTCGTCTGTATCTGCCTGACACGAGAGAGTTTGTCGAGTTGAGCGTCGCTGATGCTAAGTCGCTTAAGGCCAAAAAGCGAGTACTCCGGCTAATCGACGGGACTTCATCAGTGCTCTGCGGTTGGCATGGGGTCTCAATCTTGTTTACTGCTCCTGGTACTCCAGGACTCAGAGACTATGCGAAAGTCATGTCGTTCAAGTACATCATGCCTGCGTGGAGCTTGGGAGAGCTTCAAGACTACAACTCACTTCTCAATCCCGAGCTGAAACTTCCAGACGACGTTTTAACTTCAAGATACAACAAGGTTGGTGGAATTCCGAGGTTCATTTTCACCTCAACTGAGCAAGAAGAAGATGATGAAAAGCGCACAGCTATCGATTCGTGCAATGCTCAGGAGATCCTATCGTGGGTATCGAATAAGGTTCATGTGGGTCATGAAATGTACAGCCATCGCGTGTTGGTGATGGTACCGAGCGCAAGTGATTTTCAAGCCGAATCTCGCGTGGAGTTTATGTCCAAGTACGTCGCCAGCAAAATTAACTCCCAAGAAATAGATACAAATACTGCTGGATATTTAGGGAGATACGATTCCGGAGGATATCGCGACTTCGAGCGACTAGGATCCAGAGGGCGTCAGGTTGAGATTTTATTGATGATGATGTATTAGCTCTACAAATGTGATTCGGAAGACGCTGGGTCGCTCAGTTGCTATATATGTAGGACTTTGCGAAAGCTTCATTTGTCATTCGATGCTTGTATAACACGATTCATATAACCCAAAATAATCGTTCCGAAATTTGTATCGGCTTGCTACATGTGGCTTGGCAAGCAGGATTACTTCTGAATTTTTTTTTTTTCAGCTAACAGCGGCTTGCGGTACGCCTGTATTACCAGGCGCTTACCTTTCAAGCAGAAATAATTACCGGTAGCTGTAAATAAATTTATTGGCCAAAACTTACGCACTACAACTTTTAAATTAAAAACTGCTACTTGTACTTGTGCTTCCAGGAGACACTTTCCTACAGCGTCAATCCATTTGGACCTGTAACGTGAACCACAACATCAAGCCCGGTGGTGCCATCGCAAGGCGAGTTCAACCCTTTCCCAAACAAGTCTGCACTAGCGACTCCATCTCAGCATCATTTTGACTGTACGTTTCCTCTGCAAGACGAAGCACCGACAACAGTCGCTTGTTCTGTTGCTCCAGCACCAACTGCGTGTGTTTCAAAAGGCCAACGGCGTTGGTGCTTAAAACCTGCTCCGCTCTGATGGCTCCGATAGACTCCAGCAGGTCCTCGTGTCTCTGCTCGAAAGTCGTTCGAAGCTGCCCAAGATCTACTTGTATCTGGGCCTTTTGAGTCTGTACCATCACTTCCAGCGTTTCGATTGCCCCTTTAGTAGGATAAATCGGTGCAGGCTCCAGAGGCTGATCAGGAACGGCTTCGTGTTTAACTACAGGAGCCTCTGGGGCAAAGTTACATCCACCTAAAGGTTCAATCACGTAGATATCTGATTCTTGCATTTCGCTGCTCGCAGCGAAATTGTCAGCCTCGTCGTCTTCGAGCAAAAGGCGTTCAATGGTCTCATCGGTCTCAGTAGATTCACTATTCACGTCTTTCGGACATAAATCCGTCAACAATGGTATGGGTCCTAAAGGAGCTGGCATGAGAGGAGAAATAGCCTTAGGAGATGGAGGCCCAGGCGGTGGAACTGGTGAATCTCGCTCCTCTTTCACGCCTTGAACGCCCTTGGGGGCGAGATCCTCCATGGTAGCAAACACTTCGCCTTCAATGTCCTCGAAATTGTCCGGTAGATCTCCCCACGCTATCTGCAAGTCTCGCTCCGTTTCCGTGAGCTCGAACCATCCAGGTTGATGTTTGACGTTAAAACTGCGAATGAAGCGCCACGAACTCAACAGAGTACGGAGTTTGCGCCACGACGAGAAGGACGACCGTTTTGACGAGGCAAGACACTTAAGTGACTTCTCGTACGTCATCTCCTTGGGGCCTTCTAACGTGAACCCTTTGTGCTTTATAAATTTCGCGCAACGTTTGACCAGGTGCACCTTCTCCACAGTTGTCCAACACGGCTGTGGCTCCACGTAAGTCCTCACTTTTCGACGTTTAGCGCTCGATTGAGCGTCTACTTTCTTGTGGCTTTTGACAGCCAACGCTCTCGACTTCTTGCGCTTCGATCTATCCCCCTGTGCGCTCTCTGCTGGCAGGATGGAGCGCTTAAAAGTGTTGAGAGTTTCTAGGGTGAAGGTCGCCAACTGTCGCCGCCACTCATTCGGGATATCAAACTGAAGCTGCTCCTCATAGGAGAGATCGAACCAAACGCGACGTCCCTTTGCCAGCTCCGCACGGTCAAAATCCGCCACGAATTGGGCGAATCGGATCATACGATCGCGCTGAGTGGCAACCGCCAGCGGAGACCGACGCATGTGGCGGGACCGAGCGCAACGTTTATTGTATCGTTCGAAGATGGCTTGATTCAGATCGTCACCTCTCAGGACTTTGTAGCCTGGTGTGGTACAGACGCTCGCCCATTCCTCGGTCAGCATTGCCACCTCGATGGTGGTCCATCGCATCTTCAACGCACCCTTGCACTCCATCGTCAAAGTGATTGAATGGCGCAGCGAAACTCGTAGAGATTGGGGCTGCGACGAGTACTAAGTGACGACATAAATACAGAGTAATAATACCATGCAATTTGACAAATCTAACGGTTAGAAAGCTGGAGCCTGGTCTCACCTCCGTTCGCAATGGGTACCGGAGGTAATGGGTACCGGAGGTGAGACCAGGCTCCAGCTATCTAACCGTTAGATTTGTCAAATTGCATGGTATTATTACTCTGTATTTATGTCTTCAAAGATCACAACTGTAGCATTTTCATCACAATGACTTCAACTTCAACCGCTCAGTTGTACGTGTACTTGTAGTCGAACAACACTTAACTCTAAGTTGGAGTGCTTGAGGAACGACAAGTTCAACAAGACCAGACTACGGAAAAACAACTCTCGTGGACAAGCCTTTGAGTCCAAGCTGAGGCATGTGGAGTAGCGCTTGGCTTGCTGCACTTCTATAGCGAACAGTATTCTACTTGCTAATCTCATTCTTTTTTTTCCAGTCGCGAACTCAAGTTTCGCAAGCTTCGGAGTTACAAGCATCATGTCCCTCAAGGCACTGGTGCTCATCGGTGTCTGTATCGTCAGTGCACTTACCTCAACTGCTGCACTGACCAAGGGCCACGACTTGTCCTCTGTCGGCATCATGGAGGCTTCCGAAGGCGCCAAGTGGATCTCCACATCCGGCAAGACGACGACGATCGAGTCAATTCTTGGTGATGGCGGCATGGACACTGTGCGTCTTCGGTAAGTTCATTACGACATCTTTAGCCCTGTTACAAGTCTCTGACTTACTCCGTTTTGCAGCCTTTGGGCATCGGGCGACTACAATTTGACGTACACTCTTTCGATGGCCAAGCGGTTCTCCAAGGCAGGCTACAAGATCTACCTTGACATGCACTTCTCCGACACGTGGGCTGATCCTACAAAACAAGGAACCCCTAAAGGATGGGACAGCACGTCGATCACCACGCTGTCAACGGCCGTGAAATCATACGTGACCTCAACGTTGAAGATCTTCACGAGTGCTGGAGTCAATATTGAAATCTTGTCGTTGGGTAACGAGGTCACGTACGGGATGCTCTGGCCAACGGGTAAGATCTCTAACAGTGACTACAGTAAGTTCGCAACGCTTTGGAAAGCTGCTCGTCAGGGCGTCACGGCTGCCGTTGCCGCTGGCACGAAGCAGCCCAAGGTCATGATCCATATCGACAACGGTTGGCGGTACAGCTCGGTCTCAGCCTTCTTCAAGGGGCTTTTCGCAACTGGCACCGTGACTACCAGCGACGTTGACGTTTTCGGTTTCTCGTACTACCCATTCTACGGCACGGGTGCTACGATATCGGCGCTTTCGTCGTCTCTGACGCAGATCGCCAACACGTACAAGAAACCGATCTATATCGCGGAGACGGACTGGCCGACACAGTGCACGACGGTCACGCTGAGTGCTTCCTACCCGGTGAATGGCTTGGGTCAACGCCAGTGGGTGGCTGCTATTATGGCTGTGCTCAATGGTCTACCCAACGGTTTGGGAGCTGGTATTTTCTATTGGGAACCCGCGTACCTGACGGTTGCAGGGCTCGGTAGTTTGTGTGAGTCTGCGCTGCTCTTCAGTGTCAATTGGGCCAACTGGCCGACGACGTACGCCACGGCGCTCTCATCCATCTACATGTATGCGTAAGCTTTTTGGAGAATTACTGTGGGATCTCCACTTCGGAAAAAAGAAAAAAAGTTCTACGTAGGAGAGGGTTTAGCTTTGGATTAAAAGTTATTTTTTTTAAAAGCTTGGGTTGTCGATTAAAAATCTACAACCGCGCTTTCCAGCTGATTCACTGATGCTTCAAACGCTGTGAATGCTCAGAAACGACGAGGAGTAGTTGGTCCATAAACGGCTTCAACCTGGATCAGCAATACGCATAGGGTAAATGTATTCGTCCTTAGCTACATGTGCGTGTCGGCGACACGGTCAATAATTGACCCGATTGGTACAGTACTGTAGTTCCAAGGTCTGACCAACGTAACCGCTTATGTGCCGGAGCGCTTTGCAGCGTTGCCTTCAACCACGAGGACTTCAACCAAACAGACTTGGTTACACGACGTGGACGAGAAACACTTTCGAACACCGCAAGTTCAGTCTACATAACCTACTACATAGTACGTAGTAAAACAGAGAACTGTAATCACTGGCTGTGTATTGAGGTTATGCTTGCTTCAACTTCAAAGATCCTTGCGGTGGGACCAACGCTGAGTCAGACGCGCTCGATGCAAGTTGCATTTCTCTAGCTGGATGCGGTCATCAAGGATCGTGTTTCTCCTGATGCAACGTCTCCAGACACCAGTCTTCCAGTCGTCGATCACTTCATCCATTCCCCATTTTCCGGTCTGGGTCGCAAGCCAATCAAGCCTCAAACCAGCCAGCATGCTCTTCAGAGCCGTGCTCCTCCTTGCTGGCTTCGCGAGTGTGCTCAACACCTCTGTGGCGGCACTCAACAATGGCCACGATTTGTCTTCCGTCGCTCTGATGGAGACAATGCATGGCGCCCAGTGGATTGACACCGACGGAACCACGACCACCGTCGAAAGCATCTTCCGCAAGGGAGGCATGGACACCGTCCGACTTCGGTATGTGTATACTTCACTTCACTTGATACCTACCCTGTCTCTAATGACTCTTTGGACAGCATCTGGACGGATGGCGAGTACGACCTCAACTACACGTTGGCTCTCGCTCAGCGGTTCTCCAAGGCAGGATTCAAGATCTACCTCGACATGCACTTCTCGGACACCTGGGCGGATCCGCACCATCAGAACATCCCCGCAGCTTGGGATAACTCGTCAGTTACTACACTGGCAGCCGACCTGCAAGCGTACGTGACGTCAACGTTGCAGGCCTTCACAGACGGCGGAATCGATCTCGACATCCTGTCGCTTGGCAACGAGATCACCATCGGTTTCCTGTGGCCGACGGGGAAACTCACTACCAGCGACTTCACCGACTTTGCGACGCTGTGGAAGGCGGCGCGCCAAGGCGTGACGGATGCTGTTGCCACTGGAACCAAGAAACCGGAGATCATGATCCACGTGGACAACGGATGGAACTACACGTACGTGTCGGACTTCTTTACGGGTCTTTTTGCCAACGGCACCGTGACCCCCGACGACGTGGACGTGCTCGGCTTCTCTTTCTACCCGTTCTACGGTGTGGAAGCTACGATCGATGCGCTCAACTCATCGCTTACTCAGGTTGCCAAGGACTACAATAAACCTCTCTACGTGGCGGAGACCGACTATCCTGTGGCGTGTGAGAATGTCACACTAAGCGCTGATTACCCGGTCAGTGCTGAGGGACAAACGCAGTGGGTGACTGCTATCAAGGACGTGTTGGAGGGTCTGCCAAATAACTTGGGCGCGGGTATTTTCTACTGGGAGCCTACTTATCTATCAGTGGCGAGCCTTGGAAGCTCTTGCCAATCGGCCCTTCTTTTCGATGTCGATTGGCGCAACTGGCCGACTACCTATGCTACGGCGTTTTCGTCCGTCAACATGTTTGCAAACATGTAAGTTTACGTGGAGATGCATACATGTATCCCCCCCCACAAAAAAAAAAATTTAAAAAAAAAACTGCATTCCTTGAAGTGTTTCGAAAACTACCGATTATACGGGAGAAACTATCGAGCATATTTTTCTTGTTGCTCGCCAAGAGAACATACTGGATTTTATATCCAGAGTATTTACAGAGGTGCGATTCTGCCTAAAAACACTCTATACGCTTATTCTAAACACTAAGAAAAAAGTTGATTTTCAATATTACACACAAACTAAACTGTAGTACTTGATGTAACTGTTTGTTGTAACTCCGGCGTCGATAGGTAGAAAATGCAGTTTGATTGTTTCGTTAGAGGCTGCTCATATCGATTTCGGCCCAGCCAAAGGGCCTCATCAGTGAGCTTCCAATTCCACAACGGCTTGACGACAGCTAGCCCTAGGACCAGGCTCTACCAGCCATTCATCTCTACGACGCATCACTAAGATCTCTACGGCAGAGTGACCTAGTCACTCTTCGGAAAGACTGGTACTTGATACCATGGCTCTAGAGCCAACCATTGGATAATTACATAGCGTCACTATAGGTGATTCATAGTTTGTATTAACTCAAGCTTAACCTTACCTATAAATACATTCAGTCTTCAACGTACTTTTAACTGGTTACTTCGTCCCCTCAGACCAGGGACACGTGAACTGCCGTTCACTTAGAGTTAGTATACTCTCGGAAGCTCTTACTTCCTCAAGCGCAAGGTGCTGTGTGACCCCGTCACACTTGGTAGGATTTGTAGTCAATCCACGCCAATGCGGATAGACTACCTGAACCTCTGAGGTTTGTCACCATGGACCGGAACAACTTTACGCACCTGAACGACTCGCAGTTCGAGTCTATTCGGAAGATGGCAGGCATCTTCGGGATGGTGGCCTTGCAGATCCTGGTGACGTCAACACCGGCCGAGCAGGTCGAACGTGTCAATGCGTTTGACACTAATGAGCAAGGGCTCATCGCGCACGTGCGGGGAAACTGCAGGCGCCGGCGGCTGAAAGGAAGCCGCCTCACCCGAAGCCATTGTGGCTAAAGGTGAAACCGTACGAAGGGAAGGAAGGTGAGAAACTTCACTTCTGGGTTCGAGAGTCGGAGCTCGCGATGGACGCGGCTCTGATCTCGAACGAGCAACTCCGCGTTGCTTTTCACGCTCTCCAACCTTAGCGGTCGTGCCAAGAGTTGGGCGTACACGCGGGAGGCGACCTTGCCTGGAAGTTTCACATCCTGGGCTCAGCTGTGCGAGCAGCTTCGAGGCGCGTTCCTCCCGTCGAACTACGAGTACCAACGCGCTCGCGCTTCCTCTCATGTATACAAGGAAAGCGTGAGCTGCACGAGTACATCTAGGAGATACGGGAGCTTACGGCATCCCTAGTGGGCAACCCACTCAACGAACACATCAAGGTGACAGTGTTCATGGACGGTCTTCGAGTAGGCCCGTCGCGCACTCAGTTGTTCCGGGTGCAGTCAAGCACCCTCGAAGAGGCGATCCAAGTGTCCCTTCAAGTAGAGTACAGCCATCACCAGGCGCGTACACCGGCCTCAGCGTGGCCAGGGAATTCATCGCTGAACCCCAGTCGGGCAAGTCCCAGCGGACCAGTCCCCATGGAACTCGGTTCCGCCGAACAACACGGCATTCTCTGTTTCGGCTGTGGGAAGCTGGGCCACTTCAAGCTAGACTGCCCCGCGGAGAGGCACCGCAGGCGGTTCAGCCCCAAGCTGTTCTCAAGGGTCGCTGGCAGAAGCCACGATCCCGAGGCCAGGGGAGCGCCGGAAACCAGTAGGGGCGGGGCGCCCTACTGGGGAAGATCGAAGTCTTCGTGAGCGGTACGCAGGTGGCGCGTACCACGGGGACTTAGTCCCCGAAAGTCTTCGCACTCTCGAATCGGCGAAGTGCAGCGATGGGCTGCTTGTAGTACACGGAGGTGTACGGGGATACGATGATCCCTTGAGAATCTTGATCGATTCTGGGGCGTCGAAGAACTTCGCACGCCGCTGGACGGTCGCTCGTAACAGCAACAAGTTGGCCGATGCTTTGAGAGAAAGCAAAAGCAACGGGGCCGTGTCAGTGCGACTGGCGGACGGGAACAAGGATACTGTTCCCAACATCCAGATGGATCTGGCTGTCAAGTTCGAAGACTTCGACAGCCCCGAACAGTTTACTGTTCTCAACATGGATCCCTACGATTTGATCCTGGGCATGCCCTGGCTCGAGAAACACGAGCCGTGGATCGACTGGCGAGGCAAGGTCATTGGTGCCAGCCGCCCTGCAGTGCCCGTCAAAGTATTGGTGAGTCATGTTCCCACCTCTGTCAGGACCTGGGTCGCCGGCAAGGGCCGCCAAGGTACCGAAGCACCCGACGGATACTTGGGAGTCGTCCACGTATATGCGATTCCGAGGAAGCTTCGAAGGTGGCGACGCAGACAGACGTCGGCCAAGTGGGTAACATTGGTCCACACCATAACTGAAGAGGAAGACGCGGAGTGCCCTTCCTGTGTGAGTAACATAGTTCCACACGAGGCCTCGAGTGCCTCAGATGTCAGCATCACGACACCCCAGACGTGGGTAACGAAGTTCCACGTCACGGTCGCCGTCGACGACGCCGCCGCCGCAAGTCAGGTCTGAACCATGTTCAAACTGGAGTCGTGCACAACGACTCGGAATCCAGGGCCCGGGCTCCTTCGACACCGTCGGTGGAAGAGTTTTATCACATCTTCGATGGCGAGACCGGTTTACCCGTCAAGGCATCTGGTGTCCACTTGGAACCGTTGTCAGAGGTTGCAGAGATACTGACCTTCGAGGAAATGACGGCAGAGGCTTTCCTGGTCAACCTCAAGACTGGAGAGATTGCCGAGAAAGTTCTCATCAAACACGAGACCTCTCAGGAAGAGTTGAACTCCTCCTCTGTCTTGGACGATGACGTCCTCGAGGAGTTGAGTAAGCAGCGTCAATCGCGCTTGGGCTCTGAGATTCTTAGGAACCCCGGTGTATCCTTTGGTGTCGGAGTATGCGGACGTGGTGACAAAGAACCTACCGACCCAGCTCCCACCAGATCGTGGAGTACGGCACGAGATCGATCTCGTGCCTGGCACAAAGTACTGTGTCATGAGGCAGTCCTCGCGAACAGTGCGAGGTGATTGATGCCTTCTTCGCTGCGAAAGCGAAGGAGGGCATGGTGCGGGAGTCGAAGTCCCCGCACTCGACGCCGACCTTCTGCGTTCGAAAGCCGAACGGGAAGTGGCGTCTGGGTCACGCTTATAATAAGCTGAACAACGCGACGGTGCCGGCCCAGACACCAATCCCACGAAAGGATACGTTGTTGAACAACATGGCGGGGTGCATACTGTACAGTACGCTGGATTTGGTAGACGGATACTACCAGATCCTGATGCACGAGAGCGACATCCCGCACACAGCGGTGAGCCCTCCAAGCGGCATGCTTTGGGAGTGGCTCGTCATGCCGAAGGGCCTGTCTGACGCCCCAGCGCCATTCAATCGCTTGGTTACGCAGCTGTTCAAGCCGCTGCGTGCCTTCGTACAGACGTACTTCGACGACATCTTCGTATATAGCCGTGTTGAGGGAGACAAGACGTCCATGGAGGTGCATCTGGGGGCACCTCCGTCGAGTGTTGGACGTGATCAGAGCGAACAAGCTCTACGCCAACATCGACAAGTGCGTCTTCGCGTCGCCAGAGATCAAAATTTTCGGCTGCTTCGTCAACAACGTGGGCGTTCCGACTGACCAGACAAGATCAAGGCCATTGCAGCCCGGCCGACGCCCCGATCCCAGAAGGATCTCAGAAAGTGGTTGGGCTTGGCCACTACCTCCACAGGTACAGCGCAGGGTACGCGGGTCTCGCAAAACCCTTGTCGGACTTCCTGAAGAAGGACGTCGACTGGCGCTGGAAGCAGACGCACCAGGACGCCATTGACAGCGTCAAGGCCAGCCTTCAAGAGGCGCCGGTCCTGGCCTTGCCGGACGAGACGAAGCCGTTCAGCGTCGTCTGTGACGCTTCCGATTATGCGATCGGTTGCGCATTGCTGCAGAGCGATGCAGACGGACATGAACGAGTCATCTCGTTCCAGTCCAGGCAGCTTAAGGCCGCCTAACGGAACTATCCAGTTCACGACAATGAGCTCCTTGCCATGAAGTATGCCCTCGTCAAGTTTCGGGTACATCTTCTGGGCTCAAGGCCCTTTGAGATCTACACAGACCACGCATCCTTGAGGGCGACCAATTCGCCTCACCTCTCCCAACGGATGGCGAGGTGGTTGTCTTTCTTCGCGGAGTACAACTTCCGCGTTGAATACAAGTCGGGCAAGCTCAACATGCTTGCCGACGCCCTGTCTCCGCGTCCGGACTACGAGTTGGCCTTTATCACACGGGTGACAACGGACCTGTATGATCGGATACGCGTGGCGTATCGAGAAGATGAGGCTATTGCGCCTATCGTCAGGTTCCTGGCAGCAGGAACGGACGCAAAGTCCGACTGGCATTCGCCGCGCCTACGTTCCCGGGTCCACCGATATGAATTGGCCGAGGGCCTCCTCTATTACCGGGTGGAGCTTAGTGATCCTCCAAGAGTGGTCGTACCCAACGACGAGAATCTAAAGTTTGACATCCTCGCGGAGGCGCACAGTGCACCCTCCAGTGGCCACTTGGGCCATGAGAAGTCCTTCCTGTCGGTTTCTCAGGCCTTCTGGTGGGCCCACATGTACAAGTGGGTCGCCATATATGTGAAGACATGCGAAACATGTCATCGGGAGAAACCAGCAGGGCACGCTTCGGCTCCGTTACAGAGCCTTCCCGTACGCGCTTACTGTTGGAAGTTGATGAGTCTTGACTTCATCTTTAGACTTCCCGCCGACGGACACGACAACACCGGGATCGTGGTGTTTGTGTGTCGGCTGAGCAAGATGGTCCATCTTGCTCCGGTGCCCGTTGCGGTCACAGGCGAACAGACCACACGGCTGTCCGTCGATGGCGTGTTCCGCTATCACGGTCTGCCCGAAACCATTGTCTCTGACCAAGACTCGCGGTTCACCACTGCGTTCTGGAAAACGCTGTTTTGGTTTGCTCGGAACTCGTCTACAGATGTCCACTGCCGACCATCCGCAGACCGACGGCCAGACGGAGCGCGTCAATCGAGTGCTCGAGGACACTCTGCGCAGCGTCTGCGCTGGAGCTCCACGTACGTGGTCGTCACAGCTCCCAGTTGTTGAGTTTGCGCTCAATAACGCGGTGCACGCGTCCACGGGGCTCACGCCGTTCTACTTGAACGGCTTCCGCCACCCCAAAGTGCCTCTCACTCTTCGAGGAGGCACCGCATTCTTTATTTTAAGTGGGGGAGAGGCTCGGAAAGCTCTTTCCTCCCAGGTCTCAGATATGAGACCGGTTTCTCTGCGAAAACAAGTGGAGTTCTCTATGGACACCAAGCTGATTGTGATCAGCAGGGTCCGCGATGCAATGGCAGTGGCCCAGGACAGACAGAAGGAGATTTGGACAAACATGGAAGAGAAAACTTAAATGTGTTTAAAGTGGATGAATTTGTGTTACTCGACACTAGAAACCTACCGCTAGACACTGTCAGCTCTGTCAGCAGTTACAAGTTGAAGCACCGCTTCATCGGACCGTTCACGGTCCTGGCCAGACACGGTGCGTCGTACACCATCGACCTACCAAAGTCAATGACGACGCACCCGACGTTCTACGGTGGACGTCTTAAGCGGTACCATGATCCGCAGGGGGTTGCTGACTCGCAGACCCACCTTGGTCCAGCTCCTCGAAGCAAGGAGCGGCCTCTGACGTCGACGGGCACGCAGGAGCGCGCACCCAAGGCTCGCGCTGGACAGCAAGGCTGCGATCGAGATCGTACACCAGAGGGGCCCCGTAAGCCGGACGGGCCCCGTGGAGCACTCGGGCGAGAGAAGCTCCCCGGAGGTGCCTCATACTCGTACTCGTACGAGGGCACCTCCGCCTCTTTTGACCGAAACAGAGAGGTCCACTACCACGTGGAGCGGGTACTCCAGGAGCGGCGACAGCGCGGTAAGCGCCAGCTCCTTGCGAAATGGAGGGGTTATGCCCACTCCGAGAACTCGTGGGGCTAAGTCCACGAGGAGGAGTGAGTTTCTCCAAGAAGAGGCCGGCTCCAAAGCTCGCCTCGGGAAGCCAATAACCTCTCGGGTTGATGACAGCTCCCTGACCAACAGGTGTAGCCATCGGACCCCCACGCATACGCTGGGCAGCTTGGAAGTCCTCTTGCCGCTGGTCGAGATCGTTCGTGATCTCCCGGGGATCGTCGATGGCACCCTCCTCCTCTTCATCCGAGGAGCCGAAGAGATCGTGGTAATGATCACGAGTCTCCTTCTCTTCGCGAAGCGGAGACTTCGAAGCCATGCGCTTCTTGGAGTGCTTCGCCTCCTCGGCTGCGGCTTCATCGGTCTGTGCACGCTCAAGGCCTTCGGCCATCGAGAAGTTCCTTAGAGGTTTCTTTTCCTCGTCGCCGCCAGCTTTGGGTGAGCCCTTAGCCTTGTTGGCGGGGATCTTAGAGCGCTCAGGCGTCTTTGAATCTTGACCATCGTGATCGCTAGCGTGACAGTGTACGCTGTCGCTGTCGTGCTCGCTGGGCACTGGAGTGTGCCCTCCCTCGGAACTCCCAGATACGCTGTGGAGGCTCCTGGCCTTAGCCTCGTCCTCAGTACCCGGACTGTGCTCACGGTATGTGAAGCGCGGGTTCGGACGGGTGTCAGGCGACACCGAAGGCGACCAACTGCGGCCTGAGCTTGCGCGTTTGCTCGCAGCCGTGTTGCCAGACGAATCAATCGCCTCGGAGACCACCTTAGTAGCTTCCTTGAGTGGTGAGTCTTTGCCGTGAGGCTTAGATCTCTTGGCATTCGCATTTACGGCGGCAGCCTTGGCGTGTGCTTTCGCACCGCCTTTCGCAGAGCCACTAGTCATGCTAGAGGTCGAAGTGGAGACCGTGAAGAAGAGCACGTCTGCTGCTCGAGGCTTCAACTGTGATGTGAGCCACCGCCGCGTTCTCGCAGCTTATGGATACCGTTCGACTTTGAGAATGAGAGTTTGTGACTCACTTTCCCTCATTCTGATTGGTCAGTAAACCGAACCTTAGTGGGGGAGGATGTAACGGGGTACAAGCCCCAAGTGTACACAAGTTACATGAAGAGTGACTAGGTCACTCTTCGGAAAGACTGGTACATGGTACCAGTGACTCTAGAGCCAACCATTGGATAATTACATAGCGTCACTATAGGTGATTCATAGTTTGTATTAACTCAAGCTTAACCTTACCTATAAATACATTCAGTCTTCAACGTACTTTTAACTGGTTACTTCGTCCCCTCACACCAGGGACACGTGAACTGCCGTTCACTTAGAGTTTGTATACTCTCGGAAGCTCTTACTTCCTCAAGCGCAAGGTGCTGTGTGACCCCGTCACACTTCAACTGAGATCTCTCTTGAAGTCCTCCAATGACACCATGCACGTGGCTGCCACTGGTGTCGAGCATGACAACAATAAGTCGATACCGCTGGGCAGGCACAACTGGCAACACTGTTATATCAAAGGGACGCCAGGATTTCTTAACCAAAAGCGCCGCTACTCACTTTCGAACTAGATGAAGAGACATCAGATGCAAATACGGAATTCTAGGATCTATAGAAAATGATCCAGGTGAAACTCTTATAATCTATAGCCGCATGACAATGAAAAAAAGAACGTGAATGTTGCTTGTGTCGGCTAGGGAAGACATCAAAACCCAATCACCCAAATGATGTTGCCTGAACGAAAGATGGTTAATTAAAGATCATGAATAACACTAAAATTGGTGGGTTATATGAAAAAGCCACTTGCAAACTCTGTGCTGCTTTCTTGGTAGCCTACCACTCGTAATCGAAATTAAAGGCGACCGTGGCGTGTTTCATTGTTTGTAGCAGATGCTGCGGCTGCGAAACAGGCGCAGAAGATGCGTTCATGCGAGAATTGGGTTAATTAATAGCGTGCAGTTTTCGTAGGTCGAATTAGCAATTACCTATGCTACGCTCCCTACTTCTATATTCCTCTCTAACTCAGTTCAACACCCGTTCTTGTACTTCAAAATCCAGAGTTCCCTGTGCAAGGCGCGACATTAGTTTCATCGTGTCGATGCCCATCGTGTGACTCACACTGTGGATGATTGGAATTACTGAATACTACAAGGACGTAGTATATCAATATATGTCATTCTTGTAGTTCAGCTCTTGTGTTTCTCTTTTTTTTACTTTGCAATCTCGCTTCACCTCCACAACGGTGTTCATTTCCCCTAGACTCATGAAAAACATAATAAACAGATCACGGGACTGTGTTTCTTGTCGCTTTCGCCGCTCCACCGATGCGAGCTGCATAGGGACGAAGAGATGGTCACGTGTGAAAGTACGAAATCAGAAGAAAATGAGCACATAATCGATGTATCCCAAGGCTAGTAGAATAAATTTAAACTTCAATTCGGTTAAAAGTGTGCATGGCGCAAGCGATGAAAAAAAGATTCACGGGGAAGACATCCAGTTCGAGTGCTTATGAATCCTGTTGTGGAGAAAAAAGATTGGGATGCAGAACGAATGTCTTGGCAGACGCATATGCTAGCGAAATTGTCTTACGTTCAGATTTACAAAGCAAAAACAGTTCTGGCAACAAGAATGAAAAAGCGCATGTTGTTCCAGATCCCCATCTCCAGTCTGCGCGTATTAATATGGAATATAGCCAGTCCTTTATTTGTCGCGGTCTTCCCAAGTTCAGTCCGGGGTCGTGAGTACTTCTGGCGGAAGTCGAGCCGAGAAGAGAAGAGTAAGAAAAGGTAATATATGTACATTCACTTGTTTCTGTAGCTGTAGTTGCCTTCGTCAAAGACTTGGAAAGTAGTCCTTACCTTTGGACGGCATGCAGACACCTCGCCGCACGGCGGCCTCCCTTGTAGGCCGCATCTTCCTCGCCAGCCTCCACCCCGTCCGCGCCAAGCTCACCGTCGCTCGACCTGCGCGTGTGGCTCCCGTCCTTGTCGCCCTTGCTGCGCCTTATCGCCTCTTCACCTCGCGTCATCTCCGGCGATGAATGCTTCTTCAAAGTGGCTACATTTGGTACAGTGTACCATCTTGAAGAGGGTCGAGCGAAGCCACTCGCTCGGCCTCCGCCTCAGCGTGTACGACGCGCTCCGACACCCCTGTCAGTCGGGCACCCCACCGCGACCCGCGTCAACCCTCCCCGACTATCGGTTGGCGTCCCCGACAACCACCGCCAGGAACCCAAGTCGAGGGTCGCGCTCCTTGGTCTGGCGCTACGTCTATGTCCACTTCCACGTGGCCCGTGCCTCGAACGCCTTTTTGCGCAGCTTGTCCTTGCCTTGAGCCTTGGACGCCCCCCGGCGCAGCTTGTCCTCGTCCTGTGCCGATCCCGCCCTTGGCCTCTCCACGCAGTCGTGACAGGTTCGATCTCTCGTCCTTCTTTTTCGCCCTTACTCGATCCTTCATCGCCGGGAGACCGGCATCCACAACGGTTGCAGGCTTCGTTACGCCCAACCAAGCAGTTTGCTATATCTACCATAGGTCACCACAATGCCACTGAAAGCAATTGTCGCGTCCGTGAACCACCACCAGACGTTCACAGCGACCAGTAGCACGGCCACGCCTCTCCATCCCAGCAACCACGATGTCGTAGCTCAACTTAGCCAGGTGTACGGTCACCGATAGTCCCAACATCGCGGCCAAATACACGCCATACACTCCATCGCCGACACGGCCTCCTATAGCCGCTACCGCCTCGCACATCGCCCTGCCGTTCGCCCAACCGCTCTTCTAGGCGTCCTGGACGGCGTTGGACACGTACACACAGACTGTGTGGCCACGCCATCCGCCACATGCATAGCATTTTGCCACCCGCCCCAAATCGTTCCTCGTAGTCACGCAGTGCTTCGATGGGTACTATGAACAACATGGTGAGCATGGCGCACGCGTAGTCTTCGGGGCCGAACGGCGTCACCTCGGGACTGCGCACAGCCACCATGTACCGTTCCCCGCACATCATCCAGAAGAAGCAGGCGTTGGTCCCGAACTCGAACACGCGGCCAACGAATTCCATTATTACGTCACGCACCGGCGTCGTGATAACCCACACCAGGATCGACGTGACCACACAGGTCACCGTCGCGCCGTACTGCCAAGTTGTGCCGCCTGTCCGCTCCACAGGTAGTCAGTAAACCACAAATACATGTAGTTCAACACCGTTTTTCTTCTTCTTCAACTCTCCATCAACGAACTCGAAGTACCCGTTAGTGTCGTCTCATGACATCGAGACTCGTCTCTCTCGGGGCGAGAACTTTCCATGACCCACCAGTACACGCTCCAAGATCTGCAGGAGATCAGAGACTTTCCCTCCGATATCATCGACCACGATGCTCAGGGCAGCGTCCAGGTAGACCAGCGCGCCGCCGAGATGGCTTTCTAAGCTCGCGTCCGCCCCCACCTCGTTGTCAACTCTCAATCAAGTGGCGCAGAGCAGATGACCGCGTGATGCAGAGTGTCATCGACGGCGATCCAGTCATCGTGACCAGCACCGTGCTCCTGCGTCCGCTGGCTCGGCTGATGCAAGTGCCGCCAGTGGCACTGCGTCCGCCGCGCCGTATCCCCCATCTTCATCCAAGTCGCACAAGTCCCACAAGTCGCACAAGTCACCCAAGAAATCTCGAGCGCGTCAGCCGCTCAAGCGAGCCGCTTCGCCCACGAACAACCGGGTGAGGTTATCAGCAAAGAAGCGTAGGGCTTCCTCTTCGTCTGCCTCGTCGCTTCCTTCACCCGAGTCGTTGTCCCACATCAGTCGCACTGCCAAGCCCAACGTCTGAGCCGCCATCCACGGCGTCTTCGTCGAGGCCAAGGAGCTGGGCCAAGAGCCATGGCGTCTCGCTTATCTGTGGCGAGGGCGCCAGCTCTTCTACGACCCGAATGAGTTCTCCATGGTCTATTGCACTACTAGCATCTCTACACGACCGATCGACGCTTGTTCTGGGCCTGGGCGTTCCGCTCGCCACCCGAGAACAAGGCTTACACTGGCGCTCGCCGGAAGCTCAAGTGGCGCACCGTGCCGCTGCGCACGGCCTTCATCAGTTTCCTGATCGAGGTCTTCGGTTTGTACGAGCTCATTAGTCGTCTGGACGACTGTCCGGGCCTCTTTTGGAGGGTGGGCAGCCCGGCAAAGGCTCGAACGAGTCCAAGAACTACCCCGGTCCGCTTGTGGAGGATCTCAACATGCTGTACACCCGAGACCCCAAGCGTTTTGACTTCCTGACCGTCCACGCCATGGACACCAACCATATTGATGAGTACGGTTACCCCAGTATGAGCGTCCTTCACGAGTCTACCGGTGTCATGAACCCCAACGCCAAGTCGACCTCTCCTCTGCCAGAGCTCGCCTTGGCTCGCGCGCGTAAAGACCTCATGTGCTCCCGAGACGTCCCGGAAACGTGGGTTAGTCAAAAGTCTCACGAACCTTGGAAGCGTCTACAGCTATCGCATCAAGCAACTTCAGGACCGCTACAATGGCTCCAAGGACAAAAGCCTCTTCGCTCTCATTGCTCCGCCTGATCCCACTCGAGCCGAGTTGAACGACGAGGAATGGTACGATTTCGAGAACGAGGACGGCAACCCCACGGCGTCCCTGCTCGACACGCTTCCTTCAAACGAAGACGACGAAGACAGCGACGAGCAAAAGAGCGACGGTAGTATCGACTCCAGCGACGCTGAGGTGAAGGCCGCTCTCGCGCACTAGATCCAGCGTCCCGCCCTGACCGCTATTTTAGCGAGCAGTACACTTTTTCCGAGTGCGTTTCCAGTCTCTTGTTTTGTAGTTTTTCCTTCCTTCTAGCGAACGCCCTGTTTTACGGCGCTCGAACGCTCCAGTTCTTGTTCCAATAAAAGTTGTCCAAAAGTAAAACTAAAATACACCATATACTTTCCGAGAGTTTTGTCCCTCCGAAAGGTTCCATTCATTTTCTCCAAATTTTCCCATTTTCTCCATTTTTCTAGAGATAGGTATTTCGATGCCTGTACCTCCTAGAAAAGTAATTGATCCTCGTCCACTGTAGCATTCGCCTTCACCAAGCGAGCGCTGCGACGAATCTCAGGCAGACCCTTCCTTATATTCTCGGCGTTCTAGAACCACACTATCAAAGCGTCGTACAGCGCCGTTCGCGGCAACCAGAACGTCCCGGAAGTAGCCGTCAGCGTTAGATACTACACCTGTTGGGCCTCCCTTCTTTTCGCCACTATATCAACTATCGGCGAGCTCACCTCCGAGAACGTCGTCTCTTCCTCACCAATCGTCCGACGCTCCACGAAGCTCGTCTCGGAGAAGTCCTCTTCGTCCAGGGGACCCCCGTCAGCGTCTTCCGTCGAAGCTTCTTCCACACCATCAGGAACGTCATCTGCAAACGGTCGGCTCCACCGTCCTTCGAAGCGCTTCAGCCTGTTCACGTTCACACTCACCACCTTGTCCGGGTAACTCGGGATCGCGACGTGGAAGGCGTTCTCCCTTACTTGGCCGACGTTGATACGGATCATGCAACGATAACGATAACTTCTTCGTCTTCCTTTCCCCGCATCTCGCCCTAACGAACTAATATACCCACACTTGGTCGCCCTCTGTAAACTCCACATGCTCCTGCCTGCTCAGTCACCATTCGTGACGATCCTGGGCCATAATGAGCTGGCGTTCTACCATCCGTCTCGAGTCTCGCAGGGGCCGATACAGTTGACGCCTATACAACGCCATTTCCCTTGACTTCCATTATTCAGGTGCGCTAAATCCAGTGGCAGCACCGGGTCACGCCCGTCAAGACTAAAAAACGGCGAGTCTCCCAGCGCCTCGTGATATGCCGCCCTCTACGCGAACAGAATGCGCGATAGATACACGTCCCCGTTCTTCTGGGACTCTTAGACGTACATCCGTAGCATGGAGCAGCGTCCCATTGAACCGTCCCACCAGACCCTGCGTCTGCGGGTTATACGCCGTGCTGAGCAGCTTCTTTATCTCTAGCGTCTCGTAGAGAGACCGCGCTAGTTCATACGTAAAATTAGACCCTCGATCACTCAATAACCGTTCCGGAACGCCATGACGCGAGATAACTCCATCAACGATGGCCTCCACGAATGTGATCGTGTCTAAAGCCTTCACTGCGAAAGTCTCGACCCACCGCGTGAAATAGTCCGCGAACCAAGATGTATCTTTTACCTCGTTCCGTCGTAAGGAGGGGACCAATAGCGTCAACCACCAGCAACGAGAACGGCCCATGTCTATCTCGGGCATCCTCTGCATGAGTCCGGACCTCCGTGGCCGCGCTCCCTTCCCTCCACTGCAGATCGGGCACGCTCGAACGTACTCGTTCACGTCCTTCTTCCATCCCGGTCAGTAGGCATGTTTTCGGACGCGGTCCGTTGTCTTCGTCTTCCCCATGTGTGCGGCGAAGCTGTCGGCGTCACAGTAGTGCAACACTGTTCTCACAAACTGCACCGATATCACAGGGACGACGACCGTGTTGGCCGGATAGGTCTTCCTCATGAGAACTCCGTTCTTAACCTCAAAGGGAGGGGCCATCCTTAGAGTTTGCACGCACAGTTGTGGGTCCAACGCCAGTACTCCGTCCTCCAAGAATGCCTTCATTGCCTGCATCCAGGGCGTTCTGGTGTGTCCTTCAGCAAACTTCTCGCCGTCCAACTCGAAAGCGTTGTCGGCCAAACGGCCGCGCGTCACCGCGCCTACGGTCTCGTCCTCTTCCTGTTCTTGTTGAGTCGAACGAGCGTCCTCCGCCACTTCCTCAGCGGGCGCGTCAGGAGCCGAATATCGCGCTTCCGACACTCTGCTGGTATCGTACAGCTCCCCGACTTCGACGGCTGCACCACCTTCATCCGTCGAAGCGTTCAAAAGGTCCGCCTATCCTAACCGTCGCTCCCGACTTGGTCTCGAGTACCTTGGCGACCAGCGTCATTAATGATATCAGTCATCCGCAGAGCGTTCACCACGGAACGCGGGTAGAGTCTCGATAGTCCATCCGCGTGCCCCATCAGCGTTCCCGACCGATGATGTCCCTAATACCGCAGCTTAGAAAGCTCCATCGCTTACCGCGCCAGCTTTGCGTTGATGGTGCGGGTGTTCTCCCAACTATCCACGTTATGGTCTGATGGCCGGTGCATAGATCGAATTCCTCATGATCCAAATAACACTTAAACTTCCGGGCCGCCCAAATTAACCCCCAACACTTGATTTCAGTAGTTCGGCTGGTTTTGTTCGCTCAGTTCCGCTGGGACCCCGTCAGCATCGTGCTGGCGTACGCAACCACCCGATCATGCCCGTCCACCGTCTGCATGAGGCACGCTCCGACCGCTAGATGCAAAGAGTCAACATATAACTTGAACCTCTTTGTGAAATCCGGGTACACTAGGATCGTAGGCCTCATTAACGCGCGTTGGGGCTGCAAGAGTACCCCGTCACAGTCTTGGTTCAAGTGGAACACAACACCCTTCTGCTTTATGCGCTTCAGCAGCGCCGCATCGCCCCGAAGCCCGGTATGTAGCGCCTAAAGTAGCTCGGTAATCCTAAGAGCGCCCGCAACGTGTGCAGATCGTGGGGCTTCACGATATTCTTGACTGTTTTCACCTTCTTGGGGTTTAAATGTCCCAAGAACGCTACTTGACTCCGTCCCCAATGGCACTTCTTCATTTTCAACTTGAACCCCGCCGCCCTGAAGCGTTCTAGCACTTGCCGAGCCCGTGCCAGATGTGTAGGAAAGTCTTTGCTGAACACCACGCAGTCGTCCAGATAGACTAAGCGTGTCCGCCACTTTAGATTCACTAACACGTTCTCAATGAGCCTCTCGAACGCAGGAACGGCGTTGAACGACCCGAACGGCATTGCCAGCCACTCGTACAACCCGAACTTGATCGTGAACACCGTCTTTTCCACACTATCGGGATGCATCGGCACATTTCAATACCCAGACGATATATCCATAGTAGAAAATAACCGGGCGCTCCCCAGAACGTCAAACATGTCATCGATTAAAGGTACAGGGTAGCTATACTTGACCGTGACAGCGTTCAGCTTTCGGTAACCAATACAGGGCCTAATTCCTCCATCGGGCTTTCGTATCATCAGTACGGGACTAGCCACGGGCTCGTGGACGACCGGTTCACGTTCAGGTCTAAGTATTGCTGCAACTCGGTCTCCATTACGTCTCCCTCGGCTTTTGACACTTGGTACGCCTCTGTCGTCACCGCGCCCACCGTAGATCGCCTTGGTGAACGGGATCGCGAAGATGCATGGTCCTGCTGCTGTTGGATCAGCATCACAATCATCTTTTGCATCTGCTGCAGCAGTTGTGCCTCCGTCGACGCCTCCCTCGGGGCTCCCTTAGCCACTGACTTGTCTTACAGGGACTCGTCCTCCTCCTCCACTGGGAGGTGCCGATTCTTGTAGAGTAGCAGAGCACACGCCTGTTTCGATCAACATAACCATGCATGAGTCCAGCATGGCCATCATCAGCTTGTTCCTGATTCCACCTAAGAAGAACTCGTAGCGCATGCGAGTGTCGCCGTAGTTCAGTGCGTCGCAGATTTTCGAGATTCGGTCGCCCCACTCCTCAGCGGACTCACCCTCGTTGCGCCTCGCCTTCTCCAGGCGTTCTCACAGTTGAGCCGGTGTCTGGCAGATGAATCGGTTGTGGAAACGGACGCGAAGAGACTCAAAGTCCTCAACCCCCGAGTTGTATCACCACTTTTGTCGGGTCTTGTCCTTCAGACACTGCTCAAAAAGCCGTCTACGGCATACCACTGTTCATGCCTTGCGTACACGGCTTAAACAAGCGCCAGAACGCAACCGCGCGTCCACTCGTGGCCGTGTCAGAGTAAAACGGCACGACCACCTTGACAGCGTTCCTTAGCACCGTAGGAATGCCAACCACCGGGACCCGTCCCTACCCACGCCGCTCCCAAGCGCTGGTCCTTGGTACGGTACGTACCCTTGCGGAGAGAGGCCTCCTCCCACAACAGGTTGGTGTTCAGGCTGCGGTGTTGGCACCGGCGGACCGTCAGGCGCCCAACCAGGTGTACCGGCGTCCGCCCCAGCCGACGGAGGAACCTATCCCGTCCCCACCGTCGCGACCGAAGTAGACGTCAACGAAGCCCACGCAGGCACACTTTTTCCCACCGAGGCAGCCTGGGGCGTCCGGGTCATCACTGGTTGAAACGGAGGGTAGAGCGCGCTCGGAGGCGCCACTCCGTACCCTTGCTAGCTCACCCTTGGCTTCATTCCAATCGACACCCCACCGTACGATGGGAACGCCGACATCGACAGGCTCGACGTCCTCACCGACGTTGGTGTCGCCACGCTCGCCCGCGGAGCGTACATATTCCATGTCGAAGGTTGGGGCAGTGGCGGTTGAGGTGGCTGCTGCGGCCCTTGCCCTACCGTAGCAGCAATGTACTGCTGCAACGCCTGCTGCACTGCCGGGTTCACGTAGCGTTGCATGGTATCATTCGGCCCAGGCGAAGCCATCCAACTTGGTCCTCTGGGTTGGCCTCTATTCGCTGCCGGCTTCGATATCCCCCAACGTATAGTCGGCTGGGAAGTTGTAGCCGTCTACCACTCCACTAACGGTTTATTCCCGCTTGCGAAGCATGCGGCACGATACGAGGAGCTGCTCCTTTCGGTTGAGGGGCCGGAACAGACCCAGATGCTGGCAGACCCGAAGCACTCGGCCGCTGAGTCTACGTTGGCACCGGGACCGTCCGCATTACTGGTGGTGCCGAAGCTTGAGCGGGTCGACTAGGCGGTACTGGTTGTCGGTCCGGCCGAACCGTCCGTTGAGTTGGCTGCACTGGGGCCAGCAATATCACGGTTCGAGGCGCCGGCTGGTGAACCTGCGCCTGCGACTGAATCGTTGGCGGAGCCGTGGTGGCTCCCGAATAATACACCCAGGACTGAACAGTCGAGGGCTGCTTTGTAGCGGTCACGCTTGGTTGTCCGGCCGCAGGAGCTGCTGACGGTCCCCAAGATTGAAAGATGAGGCCATAGCAGCCATGCTAAATTATCCAACCGGTGTAGCCACTGACCCCCCCCCCCCCCCCCGGGGTTGAGTCCCCACCGGGAACGGTGGCGATGTAGGCGCCGCCGAGGTCACCGAGGCCGCACCTGCCACGGTACCAGCACTCGCCCGTTGCTGCTGGAGTCCCAGGGACTACTGTTCCCATCGTCGGCGGCGATCCGTCACCGTCGAAGCTGACGCCGTAGTCGTTGCAGCTGCCGCCATTGGCGTCGGCACAGCGGCCGTCAGAGCCGCCGCACTTGTAGCACTGCACCACCCCGCCACTGCGGCGCCTCCTCCTGGCGCGAACGCGTACGGAGCCCATCTCGCGGTCTCAATCATATGACTGATCGTCGCTGCAGACGTCGTCGGACCTGGGCATATGCGACAGCTCGACCAGACGCGCCCCCAGCCGGTATCTTCCGTCGGCCGTGCGGACTAGCGACGGCCGATGCTCTGCCTCGCCGATCGGGATCGCCGTTCCCTCTTCAGCCGGCTCTCCCTCGTGAGGCACCAGTTCATTTAAATCTGGCAAACCGTCCTCGTCGGACACCGTCTCCCTGCCTGGAGCCAGTTCTTCCTCTTCACCCTCGGACATGTCAAAGGTAACCCCCCCCCCCCCACCCGCAGTTTGGGGCCACTCTTGATCATCGCCCGAGCTACTACCATACTCGTCATCGAAGGCCCCGAATCCTGAGCTCATGGCGACTATTTCCCCCACAACTCGGCGCTACCCTACGCCAAACTTTTCTCTTGTGCGGCTCGACCGCGCTGGTGAAGTACCCTGCTTCTCCACCACGTTGTCGCTGTCTTCCCAAGTTCAGTCCGGGGTCGTGAGTACTTCTGGCGGAAGTCGAGCCGAGAAGAGAAGAGTAAGAAAAGGTAATATATGTACATTCACTTGTTTCTGTAGCTGTAGTTGCCTTCGTCAAAGACTTGGAAAGTAGTCCTTACCTTTGGACGGCATGCAGACACCTCGCCGCACGGCGGCCTCCCTTGTAGGCCGCATCTTCCTCGCCAGCCTCCACCCCGTCCGCGCCGAGCTCACCGTCGCTCGACCTGCGCGTGTGGCTCCCGTCCTTGTCGCCCTTGCTGCGCCTTATCGCCACTTCACCTCGCGTCATCTCCGGCGATGAATGCTTCTTCAAAGTGGCTACATTTGGTACAGTGTACCATCTTGAAGAGGGTCGAGCAAAGCCACTCGCTCGGCCTCCGCCTCAGCGTGTACGACGCGCTCCGACACCCCTGTCAGCGGGCACCCCACCGCGACCCGCGACATATTGGAAACTCTTTATCTCGTAACGATGATTCGGAAACTGGTGAGGTATACTCAATTACAGATCGATGCGAAATTAATGGTTGCTTTCGGTCCCGAGCACTGTGGAAAGATGAAGATAATGGAAATCGTTGGCCAGACTCATGGCTTCCGGGACATCGATTAAGAGAACATGAACTAGGCGATTCATGTCATTTGGTAGATATGTGGCAGGCCACCAATATTAATTCAGTTTATGATTTCTGTCGATCCAATGGGCGCGTGCACAAGCTAGGAGCATCGCCTGAAGGCAAATGTGCTATAGTTGCTGTTGGTATAGCTGCAAAATTAATTGGGAGCATATATTGGGATAATCCTGGTAGTTTTATATCCTTCACAGAAGAATGCAAGGAAAATGATCAACCTATATCTGAAAAGGGGTTATCGCAGGGCGAGCTGCGCAAGTACATTCAATTCGTGAACAAGAGGTGTAAAACCACGAAGGAACAGATCAGTTTGCGGACTTGTGACAAAAATTGCTATCTGGGACCAATGGAAAGCAAGTTTCGAATGCTTTGGTAAATTGCCAACTGGATGCTGAGTGTACATTTGCGCGGCTTTCAGTTTATTGTGTCAGACGCACTGCATTACGATTGAAGTGTTGTTGGGGCTAAACTAATTTCCGACAGTGATCATCACGGTATTGATATTGCTGGGTACATCACAAGATGGATAGTTGGAATCAAGTTTTTACGTCGTATTGATTTATATAGCTACACTTAACTGTTCGATCGTCGGCGAGTTGTTTGAGAGCGTAGCGCCGCTAGTTCCTCAACACGACGCACTGTGACGCTTGCATCAAACGTCGGATGTGCCTTTGGATGTCGAACTCGGTAGGCTGTAGACTGCGGACTCCATTAAACTCGATAACAGCAATTTGCTCGGGTAAATAAGGTCGTCCACTCACAACGCGAATGAGTCAGAGCAGGAGAGCGGGGTAGACGCTCATAAACGATATTTGAGGCTTATATCCACAACTTCTCCGTTTCGATAAGTGCCCATATTGTGATAATCCGCACGACTGCTGAATATAATGATGGGTCTGTAGCCGATGAGGTGTTATCGTTGCATTCCGTTGGCTTAACAGACTGAGTGCACGTGCTGTGGAAATCCACCAAGGAAGTAGCTTGTTGAAGACCGTGTATAGATTGCCGCGACATGTCTGAATCCAACTCTTACATTTGGCATGGGTGCCCTCGACTGCCGAGGGTTCTTGGTAACCGAAGTGCTGGTACGCCTTAGTCCATTATCGCACTATCATAGACTTGTACTTCCACCAATGTTGGTCGAGGTACGCAGCTACTACCGGAGACTTTCGTTTCAGTGTAGCCCGGCACTCCTCAAAATGGACTTCGGTATCAGCATCCAGTGCTTCATAATATGAGGCCACGATCGAGTCTGTATCCCAGGTGTTCACAAAGTCGTCTTCGGTTTGTCCGGGCAACCAGCATTGTGCAACGGGAAGCACGGTGTTAAGGCCAGTCATGATAATATAAATAACTGGAGGTTTATATTACTGAAGTATGGTGTATTGCAATGCATATTACGGGATCAGATAGAGCCCAGTACAATATCATAGTTTATATTTCAACCTCTGGGCATCACTGCTTAACTACAGTCATTGGTGAAGCTGCGTCTTGAGCTTGACAGAGAGCACTGGTATAAGTGCTCCAGCGAAGTGTTATATGTAGTTCTCTTAAAGTACAGAACTGCGGAATGCATAGAACAAAAAACAAATCCAAATACCGCTGTCATTTGTCATTAACATGTAAACTGGTATTTTTTTAGCAATGCATTATACACCACAAAAGCAAAGGAAGACACTTCAGTAGATATAACAAGCGCAGAAACCGCAAAAGTGCAGGGGTGGCTCTGCCGGAGCAATGATGCCCTTACTAAAACACTCAAAAACCGTGAGTACCATGGCACCACAGCATGAAAAGTCATGAAAACATGCCTTTGTTTCTTTCTTGATATCCATAGTAAGGCACCCTTCACCTAATAGGTTCTTCAGTAACGTCAGGCACATTTCGTAGTACTTGGATTTTTGATGTTATAGTGGATTGAACACCGTAATGCCCTTCGTTTCAGGACGAAAATCAAACATGATTCCGCACGACGGGTATGAGAACTGCGCTGCCTCGATAGCACCCTGCAACCGTTTTCCACGCTCTTTTTCCATTAGACTGTGTTGTACATAGTATCCCTAGCCAACACGCACGATACCGTTACAACAAGAATAAGTAATGGAGTGCCCACAGGTATATATTTGGTACAGGGTCAAGTACATTATGTACCAATAGTTGCCAGTATGTTCCAACAGATATGCAGACTTACATGGCCGTACAAGATGTGAACCATGAACAAGAAAAGCATGTACCTTGAGCCGCTCATGCTATGAGTGGTGTCTATAAGCAACACCTCCGGGAACGCCTCGAACCAACGCCGCGTCGGGCGTGTCTGTATCGTGATCGTCTGCGCCAAGGTTTCATCATCGACAAACATGGCAGCCCGGTTTCCACGCTTCCTACAAAATCCTCCCAGGAGATTTTCCAGGCGTTGGTCACTACTCAGCGGTCCTCTCGCATCTTTGCCACCATAATGTGAGCATCTCGAAGCGTCACATTGTGGCCTACGACATAAATAGCGATGTTTACGAAGCAAGCCACGTACAAATTAATTGCAAGTGATAGATACTTTACCAGTTCTTTCGCGCAGAACTGCATGATTCGTTTTGGCTTAGGATCAGACGACTGCAGCATGTTCACGAATGCGAGGAGCATAGCGTCATCATCACGCCGCACCGCAGGATGATTCTCGTAGACAACCCGGTCCACAGGATGGTTGTGCATAATATTGTAGCACGTAAATCGAAACATATACTTGCGTTTGCCTGTATTCCACGTTAAGAAAGCCTTGGTGTCATCTGTACACACCGTCGACTTGCCAAAGTAGCTCTTACGCTGACCTGTACCCCGGCTCTTTCGCCGCCACCCGCTTCACCCAATATGTCTTGAACTCTTCAGGAATAAGTGATGGAGCCGAATAGGACGCGTCACTAGGTGCCACGCTAATGCCAACTTCACTGGCAAGACCCGCGTTGCGTCGATGTACGGAGGTCGAACTGCGAAGACAAAAGTGCTGGTGTGTATCGCTCTGATACCTTTCCAGTTAGTCGTTAAAGACCTCTCAGGTTTTGTTCCATTCCTATATACCCCGGAACTTTCCCACACGGGCTACGCCAGACAGACATTGCTAACTGGGAGGTTGGACAAGGAGGCAGACGACTGTACACAACGAATCACGCGGAACGCAGACATGGTATTGGTTAACGCTGTGGAAGCTAGAGGAATGGAGGACCAGCAGTAGGGAACATGTTGTGAGGTACAATGCGCACTGATACAAGCTAGTAGGTGTGGTATTAGAGCTCAGCCTTTAGTCTGCAACACAATAACGCTAATAAAACAAAACACCCCTTGGCCAATCGACCCGTTACTAAGCGATCAAAGAATAAAGCAGACGAGTTGAGCGCTGCACACCTGTTATTAGGGCTAAAATAAAGCAACATCACGATCAGGAAAAAAATGTTTTCGGTTGCAGTCCCTTGATGTGAAGCGGCAGGAGGTAAATACCTCCGCTGGTGATATCCAAGCTCGCATCGCCGAGTCACTTGCCCGAAAGCAGCGCATCGAAGCACAAGGCGAAGCCTGCACGCTAAACAAGAACGTGGGCCGGCTTCGAGTGAGGCACAAGCTTCACCAGCAAGGCATATCTGCACTCGAGATTGGCGCTGTAGTTCAGCAACACACCCCAAACTTCGAGTAAGTAGTGAAAAAGTTGTTTACAGCGCTCGCCACTTCCAGTACTCCGACCAAGGCGCTGGTTTGTCGCATCATCTTTCCACTTTCAGGAATCGGTTCATAAATCAATAGATTATGAAGTACGTGATCAGTTGTTACAATCGCTTAATGCTGTTCTTCTCAGAAAATTTGACCTGTATCCCGCGCATATACTGAAATCGTGTCTAGACGAGACTGATGCGATGTTCCATCTTGACACGAGCCTTAGCTAGCTTGGTGTTAAAGTACTTATTGTGAATATCAAAATCATACTGGGGGGTAAAGCTGGAGCCATAACAGCTGAAGGCTGAACGCTGAAATCACCAAGGAGAAATTCGTTGTGGGCAAAGTACACCTCGTATGGTCTGCATAATCTGCTATTTCTCCAAACACGACTGTTGATTACACTACCTGGTCACCCTACGACAGCATCGCGTACATGGACCAGATCATCCCAAATAATATGAGCATTCATGACGTAGCCACCCTCCCGCGAGAAATAATCTTCGCCATTAGCCCGCGGGTGAAATTCCAGCGGTAGCAGCGTGTTGTCTGCACGGCCCATGCACTTTTCAAATTCCCGCTTGTCTTGGATGTCATCTTCCGCTCTTCGTCATCTGTCCACGCAATCGTACTGTCTCGCAGTCGCATTAAAGCTCTGCGTGTGCGTAGAATGTAGTTCAGGACTGACCCCTTGCCTATTCCTAATAGCTGTGCTAGTTTGGGAGATGCATTTCCGTTAGCAGATCTACCTAGAACTTGAGCAAGAATCAGTAGGTGTAGATCCGTTACTGCACGAAATGAGCCACACCCCAGAAGGTTTGTCGTTCATTTAACCAGGGCCGCTATGTATGAGACCCACCAAAGCTAACAAATGTGTTACGAGTGGCACGAAAGTGCTCCAGGAACTCTTCATCATTTCGCTCAACATCATCCTACAAGTAGGAATTCTTCTTGGTGTCTCGCTTTCTGTAGCGAGCTGGCTAAAACACGTATCGCGATTTCGCGACACCTTGCAACTGGAGCTCGAATTGCTCATCGATATCGCTTTTGAAACAATTTATATGGAAGAATTATTTTGGGGTCGTATTTAGAGAATAATATTCCGGTCTGAGAGCATCTTCACCGGTAGTTGAGTAAAATTATGAGCAAACCCTTTCCGGACCAAAACTATAAAATCGTGCGAGAGAGCTTTGCTCATACACATACGCACCGTCAGAAAGTACAGGGTTTTGCAGACTTGATCAAATCATCGTACTTAACGAAGGTGCGTATGTGTATGAGCAAAGCTCTCCCGCACGATTTTATAGTTTTGGTCCGGAAAGGGTTTGCTCATAATTTTACTCAACTACCGGTGGAGATGCTCTGACATTACATTGCATTTTTGTAGTGTCTGTTTTGTCCGGGTCCGAATTCACTAATTTCGCTGAATTCACTGAACTCGCTTTTTACTCAATTACTAAAGTGGCTGATTTTGTTGAATTCACTTTTGAATTCACTGAACTTGCTGAAATCGTTGCTTCACTAAATCCATATTTCAGTTATGAAGCGGCCAACAATGGGATAGTGTATACAGTATCCGTTATGAAAACCCTTAAGATACAACAGCAGGTTCACGTCTCCATTCATTTCTACGTTTCCTGTCTTCGATAAAGCCGCCTAAAACACCATCAAATATGGCTTATGCAAACCCCGAGCCTACCGAGCCTGAAGAGGTCCCACAAACAACGCCGTCAAACAATCAGCTTTAGCGTGCTCAAAGCAAAAACGCACCCCGTCAAACTACCCAACCTGATCCGCGTTCTGAATTAGCGGCACTACCGCGTCGGCTGCTGTTCGCCACGGACGGTATGCCACGATCATTAATTTGGGTGGGTATCTGTACACCCGTGCATGGATATCGCGTCGAAAAATCGTGTATCGAAGCATCTACTACAGAGGGTGGCAATGTGGCGGCAAGGTAAAACGGATAGCAAACACCATTGACTACGGCAATTTCGTGCCCCACACCTGTCAAGCATATCATATTCCAGCCATCGTCCCTGTCGACATTGTGACTGACATGCAAGATGTAGTCGACGAGTTCGCACGCAACGAAATTTCATTACCGGCATCGAGTATCTGGGAGCAGACCGGCTAGCAGTTTTATAGAGGAGGCTTATTTTCTGGATTGTCCCGTGAGCAAGTAATTCGCCGCGTTTATCGTATTCGCGATCGCCATTTTGGGGGGATATTCATGGTCGAATCGAATTACCACCTTTATCGCGAGTTCAAGACCGCCCGCTCAACTTCTACCAGCTCCACTATATCAGTGGATTGAGCGACGGCGAATCACCGAGCAGAATCATTGGTTGGGTACACCGTGAGTTTATTGCACTGCTGAAGTGCTCCGATACTACGATTCTCATTGACGGCACATTCAGATGCGTCCCTCGAGATTTCAACAGTGCATCATTCTCATGGATCATGTCCAATCTACGGGTTATCACTGCCCTGTCTTCTACGCGCTGACGACTCATCGTTCAACCTACTAAGAGATTCTTCACTAAATCAAGCAAGGTACAGACCGACAAATGGAGCCAAGAGAAGTAGTGTGTGACTTTGAGCGCGAGGTCATTGATGCTGTTGGCATTCAACTCCCTGTGGCCGACGTGATTAATTACCTGTTCCACTTCAAACAGGCAGTCCATCGAAAAATGCTAAACTAGGTATTTTAAACAGGGCTGCCCCCATCACAATGACGCCATGGAGTTATCGGCATGCTGACAGTGGTGCCTGACGATCAAGTTGAAGTCGGAGGGATCACATGTGTAAAGCGGCAGATTAAAGATCGGTGCCACAGCAATGGCGTTTCGTACGTTCGATCCAAATGGCGCGCCTTTTGGGGTTACGTCAAACGTACGTGGCTCGAACTGTACAGTACCAACCTTTATAACGCCCGCGGCCTGAGTGATCGGGTTGTAGCGCGAAGAAAAAAACCGTTAAAGATTTTCAACAGAGAGCTGAACAGGACGTTTTCGACCCCACATCCTAGTCCAACTACCTTCAATGCCACCATCAAGACATTAGCAATAGGGCATGTAGCTGCTCGGACTGCTTGTTGGACTCGACTTGCACGTGGTCGTCACAGGGAGCTCTTACGACACCAGAGAAAAAGATGCTACAGCCATTCGAGGTCGGCCCGACGGCTAATTCTAAGCGTAAGGATGGGGAGAATGACTATGCAACCGTACTGCTGCTTGCTGGTACCAAGAAGCACAAAACTGGTCAGCCAGCCGATAGATACTGCAAACTTCTGCCGCTGATCCCCCCAACTTCCTACGCTCTGGAGCGTCTCTTGTCGCTGCACAAGCGTATTATGACTCCTCAGCGCAGCTGCACGATACCAGCGAATTTCGAGATGCTAAGCTTCCTAAGAGCTAACATGGATTTGTGGAATGCATCGACGGTAGCTAGTATCGAAGACGAGGTTCGCGAATAACTTGGCTAAGCGTATTTGCCATATTCTGGTTGATTTACTCTAGGCTAATTGTTAATCATTAAGAAACGTGGTAAACAACAGACTAATTTTTTTTTATTAAAAACAATTTATTAAAACATATTAGCAAGAGAAAGAGCAAAATCTCCGTATACATCGTAGCCATCATTCATAGAAAAACCTACCCGTTTTCGAAAACATAACGAGATCTGCACGCAGGTGGGTTTGAACTCAGCGCAAGTGTGTAGGTGGAGCGAGCTTAAACAACTGCACTAGATTCACTGAACCTATTGTCGTTATTGTCGCAGCGATGATATTAAGCAGAGGAATACTATATCGGGCGGTCTTGTATGTGCAATCAACGATTAACACGTCCGGGTGCTGGTTGTAAAATTTCATGGTCTCAGGATGACCCCAGAAGAGATGACGAACTTGGTTTGTGTCTGGGTTGACGGAGTGCTTCAAAAAGAACCGGTGCTTATTGAGCTCCAACAAAAGTGCCTCCATGGGTATTTGTTTCGTAACGCATCCTGGTGGACTGTGTGTCTTGCGTTCGATAAATCTGTCGGTATTATCATAGAGTCGGAGTCCATACTGGCGTATATGTTGGCAACTTGAACACGTGCTGATGTCTGCGCTCGTACGCAGGACTGTAAGTCGGGTGCAGGGGGCCTCTCCTTGTTCACGCACAGCACGTTGTCTATGAGCAGCATGAATGCGGGCATCCGCTGAGGCTGGATGGCTGTGGCGTGAACTCCCTTATCTAGAATGGACGATTGACCACTCGGCAGTCGGATGCTTCTTGCTTACTTCGCACAGCTTGATAGTCATCGGGCATCCAATACGTTTTGAACCCCGCATTGTTCGAACACGGTCACCTTCTAGAAGATGGCCCGTATTTTTGGGCTTGCCTGCGCGATCACACTCGAAGTACTGAGCAAACTTCACCTTATTCGAACCAGGGAGATACGACGCCGTGCGTTTGGAGACGTTGAATTTTTTGGCCCTTGTCGTGCAAAGTTGACTCGGCTTCCTTGTAGCTTGCGCTACACTGATTGCGGACACGGATCAATTATGAAGACAACACCAACTGGGCTCGGCGGGACTACTGTTGCTGGAAGATTTAATTGTCCAAGTCGCCCAATGACCATAAGAAGTATCGGTTGCTGACGCTGCCCAACGCGCTACAGGCGCTTCTTATCTCCACTGCCGAGGTAGCGCACGTGGCGGCAGCCATGGCGCGCGAGAGCGAGAGTTTGAACCGCGACGAAGACAATCAGAGCTGGCCAGTGGTGGCAGGAAACAAGGTCACAGTTGAGCATTCTTGGATGCGTGGGTTGCGTTACTTTCTGCGAAGATAGCTAGAAGTGTTTGTCGTGGAGGAGAAGTTGAGGAATGAGCGTGATCTCTTCCTAGTTGCTACACCGCTAAATTTGCTTACGCATGAGATCATCACGAAGTGTTAATTATAGTGACAGTTAAATCTAAGAAGCGAGGACGATGACATTGAAGTAAAAAAAAAATTTAAGCTCAATAAAATACTTTTTTAACATTGTAATGAAACGCATGAAGGTGCCGCTCAATATCCGGTAATTACTGCATATTCTCTTGGTGAGCAACAAGAAAAATATGCTCGATAGTTTCTCCCGGTTGTACATGATGAAATTCATCGTGCCGATTAATACTAGGATATCATTAGACCCGGTTCGAAAAACTGCGTTTTTAGTAGCGAGGATAGGTGTAAACGGTTAATTTAATTCTGCGATACAACAAGTTAGACCTTCATTCAGAGATTCACCCCGTCGTCAGAGTTTGAGCTGACATACTCTTTAGATATTCGTTGGAGAGGCATTGTTCTCCTGTACGTTTACTTTATTGGTACAACTATGGTGGCCACTGTACTGGGAGTTTCCGTGGCGCAGTCTCATTCGATGGTACAATCTTTTCCGTACAACAGGCAATGTGCTTAAAGCTGAGACTCGTTCGAAGACATAAAGGTGACCTCGCGACGTATCTGCTTAGGTACAGGAGTTTGCAAAAGCGCATCCGTGTTTTTACTCCGAAGAGCTACGCTGCGGGCTACGTACACGTTACAAGGACTATTAGCATCTCCGACTCGACAATTTGCCGTACGCTACGCTTTGCTCTCAATTTTACAAAGATGGCTCTCACTAAACGCGCAAGGGAAAGCGTACCTCTCGAACGCCTCGAGTATGTTAGACGTCTCACTCCCTTCTACAGTGACCCAGACCAGCTTGTATTCGTCGACGAGGACAGACAGTTAGTCATTGTTTAATATATGGAAAATAATTTTACTTAAATATTTTTTATGTATTGGTAGATCCGTACTGCGTCACTATGGCTGGTCTACCAGAAACACACCGGAGCATGCACCTTTACCGGCTAGTCGCGGCAAGCGAGTCCCCCCTTCTTGCCACAATGGATGCCCAAAGTTTTCTGTATGGGGTGATGTTGAGGATACCTTCTCTCGTGCTAGTTTTCACGAAGTACTCAAGACTTAAATCTTTAATCCGTAATCATTGGCGCGGTCTTTTGTGGGGATGGACAATGCTAAGATTCACATGTACAGGTATCTTCAGGATATGATCCTCGAGTAAGGGACTCGGCTACCTCCCCCCCCACCCCACTCGCCAGACCTCAACCCAATTGAGGTTGGGTTTTTGTTGCTCAAGCAGTGAATTCAACGCGATACGGATATGGCGTTCACGAAGATCCGATCGCAGTATTTAGAGTTGCTATGTACTGGTGCACAAAGCACACAGAGGATACAAGATATAGCCACTGCGGCTACAAGTCAAACATAATGTCAATTAAAGAAATGTAGCTACCTCAGCACACCTTACAACTTGTGTTGTTTTTAGCTATCTGTGTGATCATTCTCTACCATATTCCCCGCGGGGACCGGCGTCGACACCTCGATCGGCTCTCTACATGGATGGCGGAAGCTGTAGCGGGGAGACCGCGGACATCGCTGACGTTCACCTCCATCACGACTGGGATACCCTGAATCTTGGTACACACAAGCCTGTACTCTGTGTCAGCAAGCGGCTGGTCTCCTTGCATCGCGTCGTCCATCGTTGTTTTTGTTGTGTGTCGATCTGCTGAAGCTGGCGGAATATCGCGTTGTCAGGTACGATCAGCGGTGCCCCGTCCGGAAGCCTTGCTTGTGCAGTAGCTATGTAGTGCAGTGCTCCGGCGCCTTCCGGAAGGCCGGCAACGCGAGTCATTTGTACTCGAATGCGAGTCGCAGTAGCTCTTCGCAGTGTCGTCGTAGCCTCGACAGGTTTTGGTACGTAAACGTAGAGCACTAGCACGAAACCCGATTGTCCATCGCTGCACAGCCTTGGTTTGTATCAAGCTGTATCGAGCTGAACTTGCAAGGTGTTACTTTCTCTGCAAAGGATCTGGAAGTCCTATTGGTACGCGTTATTGGTGGGCTTGAAGTAGATGGAGAACTCGGAGCGCCATTGACCCGGTAGTTTGCTCACAAAATGATCTTCCACTTTGGCACAAAGAACACGGTACCCGTCTGCTATTCTGAATACAAACGTAGGAGCAACATTGTTACGGCATGGTCCGCTAGAATCCCCATTCTTAATGACAATCAGCAGGCTAGACTCGCAGGAAGAGGAATCGCTGACTCCATTCCAAGCATTAAAATGAACAACAACTACCCATGCTTACCGCACTGTCAGTACCAGCGGCGTCCACCAGGCTTGACGTCAGTGCTGTAACTCTGGCGCCATCTGCCTTCGAAGCTTCTGGTGCCTTTATCGTCCAGCTGCCACCCAAATATTAGCCTCCGAAATAAATCGAACCCTCCATCATCCGCGTGCGCGGATTTCTCGTTAAACTATAGAGGCGCTAGGGACGGAGGCGTCCTGTAGGTACTCGCATTCGCCGAACACAGGTGGTCGGCCTTCGTCCTCGCCTTCACGGTTGACGTCGTGCACACCATCGCTCCGCGCCGTCCTCTACCTCTTGCCCTCCAGTTGCTTGACTCTTTAATGAGTGAACGAGACGGTTTTGGCGTACTAACCACAAAGTGAAGTGTTTTCTACTGATTGGTTAAAACTTTGAGGGATGGGTACATTTAATGGGACGAATCACTTGACTTTCCAAAGTCAGATGTTTTTTTTTTCCAAGTACCGGCGCAGCACTTGCTACTCGCCCAAAAAACGCCAGAAAACACAATAAGCTACAATTCTGGGTGACCTGGAAGCGCAAATCGCATTATGCACAGCAACATATGCTCGGCTTTACTCACTATGAGAGGCGAAGATTTGCCCCAACTTAGGCCGCCAAGGACGGTCGAGGTTAATACGTGGGGCAAACACATCTCGAATCAGATATCTATCACTCGAATGTTTGGCAGCGTTAGCCACAAGATTGACGTCGACTAATGCATTAGTATGAGGACTCCAAAGAACACCACCAAGCGAGCTACCTCTTCCCGTGTTGTTGTTTGAGGCCGCGATACCGGATTCTCCGTTCAAGAAGTTTGTTGCCGTTTTTCGAGCCTCACCCCCGGTTGGTATGGAGGATTGGGAAGCACGTTGCGCGTGAGCATGCTCGCTATTTTCCAAGCGAGAACCGTACTGTCGGAACCTCGAAGACTGCTCCATGATAGAACAACTGGCACTGGATGGTGTCTAGAGACCGCTGTCGTCTGCTTAAAACCTAGGCCCGCTTTAGCTTGATAAGTCCACTCGACGAATAGAGCGCGTATTGGCATAAACGGTAAGAGAAGGATGCGAAAGCTGCGATGATCGACCCTGAGGGCTGGTCGCAGCCGGATTCAAAGAGATCTGAAATGCAGACACATGGGGAGGCAGTAGAACTCGTCGGGTGATCTGCTGGTCGAACGACCGGGCGGCGAGTGCTTGTGGTCTGCGTTGGCGCCGTTGTCGCCGCCTTCTAGCCGCTGGATTGGCTAAGATTGTAGCTAAACGCACTCAGGGCATCTCCCCTCTTGTATTAACGCGTGGGAGATGACTTGTTCGCAGTCTGATTCTGAAAAAATGAGGCCGTGTGCTTTCAGGATGGAATTGCGATGGGATATTTGACCGGTTGGTTAAAGATAATTTGTGTCTGAGGCAAAAATTGTGATTTCAGGTGACACCCACTTTCCCCCACAATTGAGTTTGTGAAGGATTGTTGACTAATGATAAGCGAGGAGAATTCAACACGGTATTCGTCTGTATCTGTATTAGGAAGTATTTTATGCTCCAGTATCAAGTGTTTTGGTCCGAGTTTTCTTATTGTTGTAAGCTGATACCGCAGACATGTAAGCGGAAGCGCTCTTCGTTTTCTACGGCGCACAATGGTTAAATCCAGGCTTGAAAGTCAGGCCCTATCAGGTATCAAAAGCATTCAAGTGAAGAATATAGGAAGTATACCTCAGGCGATTTTATCTCGCTCAGGCTGTGCCACCATTAATAAAATGCAGCTAAATAATAGCGGACTGCTCGATCGCCGTTTCAATTATGCTCCCACTCGGGTTTGCCTCTGCATGATCGGCATTTTGGTCGTTTGTCGCGACGTTGGCTCAGCGCTGTTGTCATTGCTAGATTCGGTACTGACTTTATTATCATCGCCACTTTCACTTCCAACCTCTTCGCCATCGTCTTCTTCATCGGTTAAGACGTCCTCCTGCGTTGGTAGCTCTACCGGTCGCGGGAGCTGAACTGTTTCTCAACCCAATCAGGTTGCTGTAGTCCGTATTTGGGGTTTTCTTGTGCGCCGTGCCACACAAATTGCATCGGAATAACCCGTCACCTAGGCTCCCGAAGACGTAAGCAGCTATATTCTTGTTCATCGTGGGATTGTGCGCGTGGGTGTAGCTCGAGGCAGAATGGAAAATGAGAGACTCGGTATGAAAGCTAACTAGCGTGTCTGCAGGCCGCAAGAGGCGACTTACGACCATTCAAACTAGGAAATAAGCGGTCGTACTTATTCTCGGTTTGCTTAAACCGGTTACTCTAACCGTCGTCTTCAAAGATAGTTATTTCAATTGTTGGTTGTATTTTGCATTGTATTGTTAAAAAAGTATTTCCACGGAAAATGCCGTAATTATTGTACGGATATTTTTTTTCGACCCCTTAGGACGACGGCGATGTCCAGTAGAATCACACATCAGCGCCATAACATCAAATACAGAACGCGGTCACCACGAATCGCAATCTCAGAAAACCGCTAAGTATTCTGTGCATTCACACAATAGTCACATGAATCTGACATCTCGCGCGACATTCCTGAAACATATCGTAGAACAAACCCACCCACCAAAGCCTCCGGATTTAGTGAAAATTACGGAATATATTCATATATACCCCCCCCCCTCCTATTCTGGAAACTGCGGCTCTATTAATTAGACCGTCTACGACCTAGCTGGGAATACCAATTTTTCTTAACGTAGCATTTTTTTCATTTTTTTATTAGTGCTCTAAGCCCGCGGCGATTGGAACTTTGTTCTGGCGCAGCCTCGCGGCGGCGCATAGATCCTGAAGTGACGCAAGTCATTGATGGGAAAATACCGTAGTATATTTAATGCCAAATTAACTCGAGAAAAATAACTACTGCAATATCAAGCTCATCTATAATAAATACTGTAACTATTGTGACTATTTAGCATCGATTACTGTGAAGAAGAAGACACATTTTTCAGCAGGTTATGTACTGCGCGTTGAGACTCGGAGAAACCCTTGGACAAAGTCGCTGTCTCCCGTCTCCCTCTTATTGTCTCTTCGTATTTTTCGCCTACATTCACTCACTTCTTCTACTATTTCTGCAGCTGTGAGCGAGTGCCAGTGATGATTTAATAAAATAATAGCGGCGTATTCGAGTGTTTTTGCAGCAGTGAGAGAAGTGTCAGTGGTGATTTAATAAAACAAAATAGCTGCGTATTCGGGTGTCGGTAAGTGTCGAAGCCTTGCGGTAGAACATAGATCCTTACTCGTGCTCGGGATCACACGGACACCAGCTAACATTCGGTGCTCGCCTGAAAAGCCACCGTCACATTCATGTAGTGCGTTCAGAAGAGCTTCATGGCAATCTACCGAAATTGCTCAGTGAAGAGACTGCAATACCTTCCACTCGTTCTCTGGGTGAAATAGTGGTCCCAAAGAACCTACTTGGAAATACTTATATCTGCAATGTAACTATTATTGGAACAATCCTATTCTATTGTAAAGCTTATCAATAATAAATAGTAATTTTGTTTCTCAGCGTAATATTTTACTATATCGAATTGCTTATTATTGCAATATACATTATTATTATCTTTAATACGAGCTGGTAAGCGGGAAAAAATGAATGGAAAAATCTTAGAAGCGATAGAGCAGTTGTTATGCCAATGATTCCAATAGATACCATGCAACCAGAAAGTCTGACATCATGTTCAACCAGATTTGGTCAACATTTAGCTTACAGCAAAAGTAAGCCGAATGTTGAGCGAGATAACAGCGAGCGAGTTACGCAGTACCGTGAAATTAATCTGGTGAAGGCTGCCCATAGGTTGGAGGGTTCTGTTGGGTTTGCCCAAAACGGTCAATTGGGTTGCTCTGGTTTCTGGTTGAATTTGTGTGACACAAATTCTGACCGACGATTGTACAATATGTGTTTTTCAAAAGAAAACCAGTTATATGTTTGGGTACTGTATCCAACCGTAGCTTGGTCATGCTATGTTTAGATGGTCGCGCCGTTTTAACAGTAAACGGTCGAAGTGTTTTATAGAGTAGACAAGCTAGTTAGCTGCGCCTCAAAGCGGCGCAGCCAACTTGCACCTTACAAAATCTATTTGCTGATGTGAATGAAGGTGCAAGAAAAACTATGGATCGATGTTCGAACCTCTTAATGCAACTTCTAAATATGTGTTGCACAACTTGCAAAATCCGGTAAATTACGACTGAGCCGTAACCGTTTAAACTGAGCCGCAAACTGCACGATGTAATTTTCTCCTCCATTTAAGATTTTACAAGCTTCCTGCACACCCGACCGTTTTCACGAGATGAATCCACTAAAGAAGGAGCGCAAGGCGGCCCCCGGTGCCTCGAGCGACGACAGTAAGAAGCCGTCGGCTCGAGTGATGAGAGCGATACCGTGGAGCCGACGCAGCCATTAAATGCTTCAGATCCTGCGCGTACGTACGTCAATTACGATGTGGTGTGCAAGAGCAGAAATATAACGCGGTATGCTTAAAACTTGTTTTAGATGGTGCCTACACGACGCCGTTGTGCCAAATCTTGTTGGCAACACGTTTTCGACGTCGACCAACTTCTTTGCGTTTTCGGATCAGTTTGAGCGGGAACAGAGCGTTGTGTACCGGTCGAGAGACTATCAGACCACGAAGTCGTGCAAAGGGGTGCGCGCAGATTATTCAAAGCGGCAGGTTCCGGATTCTTTTGGGTACGCGTTCCGCAAGTATGTGTGCACGCTGGGCTGCAAGCAGAAGTCGTGATCTACGGGGAAACGAGCGAAGAAGAAAAAGTGTTATCGTGCGCGTAAGCGACACTTCGCTTTGCAGTGGTTCGACCCGGAGGCGTGCAATATAGTTCAAACTGGATTATTAAAGTAACGAGCTAGACTGGTTTTCCATTTCTTGTCTTAATGTGATTTGATTATGTTTGCTAATACAAAACTTTTGGATTGTGTGGTGTATAGAATAGTTGCCACAACCACGTCAATAACGAGACACAGTATCCTGCGTTAAAGCAATGCAAGGACCTCCTGAGTGAGTCTTTGTTGTCCATGTTGGACGCTTTCGGGCAGACACATACGGATACAAAGCAGATTGTGAGCAATGTTGCTGACATGACAGGTACATCTAGTGTCTGATCCATCACCGTAGTTTCTTTTGCTTATCTGTTCTCTTTCCTATTGGACTTCCAATTAGCACACAGCAAGTACGTAACCTGATGAGCGCTAGACTGATGCATGGAAGCGCTGAACAGCGTCTCAAGGTCGTTCCGGCTAAATTTGCTTCCACCGCGGACGACGAAGATGAAATATTGCAAAGGAACTGGAATCAAACTATTGGTATCGTATGACAGACCAAAGAACAGCGCGAAATCTTCAGTCGACGGGGTAATACAGTAACGTTTGACTGGACGCACAACTGCACTAACATTGGTTTCTATGTTGTTAAGACAAGAAGTTGCGCAACTTCCATGAAAGGGTGTTCTACTCTCTGATGTTTGTATTGCTCTAACTTATCGACTAATATCTTACACGACAGGCACTCTTGTGGCTACTGTAGCAACAGGTCGTGGTGTCTTCGTTCTTGGTTCGCTCCGCTTGAATCAGCAGAAGGAATTGCATCTGGCCATGTTGGAGTAATTCAAATCCAAGCACCCATCGTGGGATCAATTGCAGATCCAGGTGATAGGCAAAAGCCTTCACCGAATGGTCGACATTGCGCACGGTGTTCGAGCAAGCTACCGTGAGTTCATGGTGTTTGTTTGGGTGCGTGATAGCTCACGAACATATACTACCTGTACCAGACATTGTTGTGTCAGTTTCATGGGCAGCGCTATGATATGCCAGTAGTAGTACTTCGTGCTGCCTCAACATCGCGACGAGATTGAAGGGTGTTTCGCACAGATGCTGCACATACCCACGAAGGAGCAGTTCCTGAACGTGTTGGAGGTATTCGAGCGTCGTGTGAAGACGGTAGCACTGGCGTTTGCCTCGTACTTATCGTGCAATTGGACAAGCTACAGCAGCATGTGGACAAACTACGGGCGTCGGCGCTGTTTTTCTGGAGGGAATACGACGACGAATCGAGTGGAGGCGGGGTGGTATCAGCTAAAGCAACTAATGGGAAGCACACAACCATTGGCGGATGTGTGCGTGTTACCATTCAGTATCAGCTCAGTATATTACGAGAATTCGTTACTGCTGTGTGCTTGTTCGACGTGTGCCCACCCATGAGTGACCCCTCTCCCGGCTGCTCTGCGCACTGTTGCAACAGTTCTAAGTCCTTACACGCTAAGATTGGTGATTTGACAATTGGAAAGCTACCAGTTGAAAGATCCCCTACAGTGATGCAGTAAAGAACGTCAGAAGTCGTGGATGATGCAAAGTTTGTTATTCCCGCCAAATTGACCAAACGAATCAGCAGCGCGTTACTCAACTGGATGTTCCAGCAAGCAGAGACCCAAGCCCTAGATCCTCCTCCTGACGCTTTGGTTCCAGCAGCACTCCTGGCGTCTGACATAGGCAGGTTCTCCATGTAAGTACAACGTGATTGTACTAATTATCACAATGCTAACTTTCTAATCTGTATTTATTGGTACTATAGGAAATACGTTCGACGTCTCCTTGAGTTTTTCGCTATCGACAGGGTAATTGATGAGTACTGTATGGAGTTTTACTAGCTACAACGTGACTGGAAAGACAACAAGATCTTGAGCATTCGTTCTTAAAACGGATTCCTGAAAATCCATATATTTTGGCGAAGGAAGTTGAGCAACTTTTCCAGCAGTCATCGATGTCGCGTACTTTCGTGACCCCGTCAAGATCTACTGGTCGGTGTGTGATTCTTTACCCTCGGGAAATAGTATAAAGGGTAGCACGCAACAAGCGCCTCAACGACGCGGTGCTGGATGCTGCGCTCTGAAACGTTACCCAGTATCGCGCCTATTACTACGCTGTCGACTCAGTATCGGTGTGGACGAAACGACGTTCTACCCGGACTACCCGTTGGCGTCGTGCAACTTTGTACTTGTGTCGATTCACATGAAAACGTTAGCGCATTGGATGGTACAGATTGTGGATATTCAAATGAGCGGCGAAAATACAAACAAGCACAAAATTAGGGCGAGATTCTCCGTTCCGCTCGTCATTTCTAAAAATTTGGGATTGTGCGAAGCCAAATGGATATCGTTTACGCTGCCACTGCTTCAGCAACGGTTTGAACGAGAAGTTGGCAGAGAGAAATTTCTCCACTTACAGCCTAAACGTCGTCAAGCTTTCACTAACAGAAACACCTGCAGCAAAGTGAACGCAGATTCAGCAACCCGCCACAATCATATGCATTGCCAGAGGTCGTGACGGGGCGGTCACTGCATCCAAAATAAGCTGACGCAATGTGTTGTGGAATAATGTCGATTGCTCAGGCTTATAGCTACGTGAATCATGTGTGCTCACAGAGTAAGTCCATTTCGCAGAATGATTTAGAGAAGATGCGTCTGCGCCTCCAGTGGACGATGTCACATGAGTCAACCGCTGCAGTTGAGGACAGGGAGCCTGAATTTTGGGCAGATCTCGTAAGCATTCGAAAGAAGGCTAAGAAGGCGTTCGAATGCGCGTAATTGCAGCAATTCGGCACATTTTACACAGTCAACATCTTTTCTCAAATAACGTTTTGCCTAACACCGTGGAGAAAGATACATCATCATTGTTGCGCGCCTCCGTTCCCTCAGTCACCGTCTCCACTGCCACATTCATGTATTCCCCGACACTGGCAGCAATCTCATGACGCAGTTGCACAAGCTCGGTAAGCAGGTTCTCCATCTTGCCGAGCTTCTGCTGAAGCTTCTCGAGCTCGTTGATACGAGCAATGACGAAGTGCTACCACCCTAATCTTAATCACCTGCTACATTACTCGCGGACATCGTGTCTTGGGGAGATCGCGGCTGCGCTACCTCCTATGAACGGTTGCTGAGGTTGCTTTAATGTCTTGAGTTTGCCACTCTGCGTCTTTCGACAAATGAACCATCATGTTGTCGTGTGTAACCGCTTAAACGACGTCCGTTATAAATCACTTTTGATTTGGTAAGATATGATCCGATTAGAAAGGAAAGGTGCTGAAGCCATGTCATGAAGGTGCTGATCGGTAATTTAGCGTTCGATTACTCAGGAAAGGTGCTGAAGGTGCCGATAAAAAAAGTGCATTACAGTAACGAGAGACATCGATGTTGGAGGCACTGAAAGAATCGTACTTAAGAGGGGTTCGGGGGTGGGGGTACCCAGTGACTGTATTACGTATTACCTGTTGTCTACACGTATAACTCGTCGATGAACCATGAATACTCATCACTTGCAAGTAAGGCAAGCTGTGATCGCCAGGTTCAAAAGTAGACGTAAATAAACTATCCGACCTAAATCCAGGTCATGTCCGATTCGGACATTCTCTATACGACTCAAGAAAAATCTTCTGTCGATTGGGGCAGGCACCTTCCGCCGTGGCGCTCTCATCCATCAACATGTTTGCAAACATGTCGTTTCGGAGTACCGGTATTATAATACTTGAAGTAATAAGCGTGCCATCCGTTCCGTGAACGACGTTGATTTTTATTTTTCTGTTAATTTTTGTTGTTGTTGAAAAGGTGGCGTACCTATTTTACAAGCGCTGCTATTAATAGTCTCAAATAGAATACAGTGTATGTACAAGTATGAGACATATCCATATAAGATACAGTGTACTTACAAGTATGGTATACATACTGGTTTTAAGCCACATTTCTACGGAAAACGTCGTGCAAATCAGGGGTTTTATATGGAATTCTTCGTGCAAAATGAACGAAGAATTCCCTAAATGCAAAAATGTCAGACTTACAAAGCGTAAGATAAAACCCCGAAATGCAATCATTTCAGGTGAATTCTTCGTGCAATTTGCACGAACCGTTTTCAAACATTTAGAAACAAGCATGTGTATCTCCCCACGGCGCTTAGGCCCCAGCTAGCCATCCATTAGTAGGAATGCTTTAATGTAAAAGGCTGAGAATGGTTGCTGAAGTTAATTTTGCGTTAGCGGCGTTGTTTTCTCAGCATTATTTAGCTTCGTCATGCATCAGGCATTGGAGTTGTGCAACGATGTCATAGTTTACTCGACTAAATTGGCGGATCGGCACTAAAGCAACCTATCGAGCATTGCGCCATGAATATCGTGCCGATGCTTAAGGCAGAACACTACACGGTGAACTATTTAGCCAGCAAATGTGTTTTTCTTGGATTAGCGCTTCCCCATTCGTATCGTACTTCGAAGTAGTAGACCCGTAGCCCTCGTTGAAATGATTATCATGCAATTAGACTAACACGGCACTAAGTCTACACAGTGGGCTATGGCCGTCTCAGTACAGCACATATCTGCCCGGCCAACCGTCTAGCACAAGCACGCCCTATTGACTGACCTTCAGGCCGAGCATGCTCTCCGCCGCAACCTTTTTCTACAGAAGCGCGAGGCCCAAGCCCGTTAGGAAGCTGAAGAACGAGCTCAAGAGCTCGTGTGAGCCACAGGCTGTGACCCACAGCCTATGCACTTGTGGAAGATCGTATTCAAAATGTGTTGGTGAGGTGAGGGCGCTAGTCTCGGTCAACCTCGAGGTATGGCACAAACTGAACAAAAAAAACTAAAATGCTGTGGCCCGAGCGGCAGTATTTCCCACAACTTCCGCGATGGCGAGCATCTACTGCAGCTTTATATCACGGTTGTACAAACGTTTCCATCTTAATAGAATCATTTCTAAATTAGGCTTCGTTCATGTTGCACGACGAATTCCATTTATCTATGCATTTAAAGAAGCAGAAAGAAACCCCAACAAATCAAATCAAATCTATACAAAGGAGCAGTCGATCTGCAATTGCAGCTGTGTGCCCGCTGGATATCGGCGCGTCACAGGTCATGTACTTGTATTATAGAATACATGTACTGGTATCCTTTCTTACAGCGTTAGTCAAGCCGATTCATTTTCATTCCTCGTTTTCCATTCGTTTTAACACGTCTCGAGGCTACGAACATCATGTTCCTTCAAACGGCGCTTTTCCTCGCTGGTGTATGTGCTGCCAGCGTACTCGACACTGCGGCAGCACTAACCAAGGGCCACGACCTATCCTCTGTCGGATTCATGGAGACCAGCCAAGGTGCCAACTGGATCTCCACCTCCGGGAACACAACGACCATCGAATCCATCCTCGGCACTGGTGGCATGGACAGTGTACGTCTCCGCATTTGGACGAACGGCGACTATGATCTGGACTATACGCTGGCGCTAGCTCAACGATTCTCGAAAGCGGGATATAAGATCTTTCTGGACATGCATTTCTCCGACACTTGGGCAGACCCCACTGACCAAACTATCCCTTCATCATGGGACGCTTCATCGGTCACTACTTTGGCTGCTGATCTGCAAGCATACGTAACGTCGACACTAAAGTCTTTCACAGACGGCGGTGTCGACCTTGAGATCCTGTCACTTGGTAACGAAATTACCAACGGGTTCCTCTTTCCAACGGGTAAGGTCAAAGACGACTTCGGTAACTTTGCTACGCTGTGGAAGGCGGCGCGTCAAGGCGTGACCGACGCTGTTTCGGCCGGCACAGCACAACCAAAGGTGATGATCCACCTTGACAATGGCTGGAAGTACGAGACTATGTCGTGGTTCTTTAAGAGCTTGTTTGCTGAAGGAACTGTGACTACAGACGATGTGGACGCGTTCGGCTTCTCGTTCTACCCGTACTACAACACGGAGGCTACGATCGACGCGCTCACGTCGTCACTAACTCAGCTAGCGAATACGTACAAGAAGCCGATCTACATCGCAGAAACCGACTGGCCAACGGAGTGCACGAAAGTCACATTGAGTGCGTCATATCCAGTGAATGCCAAGGGCCAAAGCGAGTGGGTTGCTGCCACGATCGACGTTCTCGAGAGCTTGCCCAATGGTTTGGGCGCCGGCATTTTCTACTGGGAGCCCGCGTATCTGACCGTGGCAGGACTTGGCAGCTCGTGCGAGTCTGCTCTGCTCTTCAGCGTCAAGTGGGACGACGGACCCAAGGCCTACGCCACCGCGCTCTCGTCCGTCAACATGTTTGTATGATCATTGATCATTGATCATGCGAACATTGATCATAAAAAAGAAAGGTTGAAGTCGAAGTTGATACGAATACCCAGTTTTTGTTTTGTTTTTTGTACTGATGTAAGATGAAAGCTGTATTCTGTGTTTAGGGCCAAGTTTTACTTCGACATGTATCGACGTACCGTAATACAGTATTACAGTATTACTATGTAATACTTCAGTAGTGCACAGTTTTAACACGGATACCGGTACGGTAAGTTACCATAATTCCCAATGCTGCCATACATTAGTGGTTCTCACGGTTGGCAGGTTAGCAGGTTGCAGATTGTACTGCCCAATCAGATTCGCGGAACGTTGACAGAAGGCTAACCTGCAGATGGATAGAAAACCAGCATTGCAGGGTGGCCACCATACCGACTCTCAGTTTGCAGGGTCAGTGCAGGTTTGCAGGTAAAAATTACAGGAATCCTATTGGCTGGTGAAACATGCAAAACATGCGAACCGTGAGAACCACTATTTTATGCCTTCAATTTGGTGCGTTGGCACAGCTGCAAGGGTGGCAAGAGCATAGAAATCCTGACTGGATGGGCTCACCTGGATATAATGCGCATCTTCAGCACGAATCGATGCTCAAGACGCAGGATGGGGAAGCGAATCGGAGCTCGCTGCTATGGGCTGGTGGATGCGTGACTATGCTGGTTAACGGCGTCCAGGCGTTGATCAAGGGCCATGACTTGTCTTCAGCGCCGCGCGCTGAAGACAAGTCATGGCGAGTGGACGCACTCACTTCGTCCCTGATTCAAATGGCCAACACTTACAACAAACCAATCTACGTAGCAGAGACCGACTGGCCCACCAACTGCACCGCAGTCACACTTAGTGAGAAACACGCTGTTAGAGTACGCGGGCAGCGCGAGTGGGTGGTGGCCATTATGGACGTGCCGGAGGGGTTACCGAATGGACTTAGGGCCGGTATTTTCTACTGAGAACCGGGGTATATCTGTGCCTGGACTTGGTAGTGCCTGCAGATCGAATCTGCTGTTCAGTGTCAACTAGGACAACTGGCCGGACACGTACGCGGTGGCTCTCTCATCGATCATCATGTTTGCGGATGCAGGCAATGGATCTAGTCGTTTTACTGGCCCTACCGCTGCTCCAACTCCCCAAAGACAAAAAGATTTCTCGCAGCAAACACAACTCAATTTTTCACAGTTGGACCAGAGTAGCAGCTCTACACAGTCTGAGGAAAACTCGACGTAACAAACCGACGGTAACTCCGTACAGCAGCAGTGACAACACTCCCACTAAGGTTACTTCTAGTGATTCCCAAAATTGAGTGAATGCAACCCTTCCTCATTTGTTTAGTTCAAACAGATTCCCGTTTACCGCAATCTCATCCCTTTGAAATCGGGCAAATCGATCACGAAGTTGTCGCTGTTGATCATCCAGGAGATTTGCTACAAACATGGCGTCTCCATTTTCACCTGGGCTTCCAAGCCGCTCGAAGAGGACAGCACGTGCTGCGTCGGCGCCTTCGCGAATATCTCGCTCAATGTCAGTCCGCAATCGCTGAATCGCTTGCTTGAATTTTCTCTCTTGAAGTTGTTCCATATGTTCGTAGAGATCATTGCACTCTTTATGCTGGTCACGGGTATGTTTATCACCTTTTTGAGTTGTACTCAAACTGGACTCGGGAAGATGTGGCGACGCTGCGCACAATCTGGGCCTTGGTGGATTGTTACTAAACAGAGAAGATTTTCCCAATCGCTTCAATGGACTCCCGGTATTGAGTTCGAGTATTTTGCCATTGCCAATAGCAGGGAAGTCCACACTGTGAATTTCATCAAAAATATCCTTTGAGATGTCTTCGAAATCTGCTGGAAGGGTTTTCCAGTCCAGCCACATGTTCTGTGTTCCGTCCGATAGCTGGAACCATTTCGCGGGTGCATATCGCTTGTTAAAGTCTTGAATGAACAGGTACGACGTCGCAATCCGCTTCATTTTGCGCCATGCACTCACGGTTGAGTGATTCCACGGGGTGTACGATGTTGCAGACTCAGCAGAGCTTTGAATCACGAAGGTAGAGACCGAATCGCTGGATTTCTTCATATAGAGATGCCAAGAACGCACAAGTGATGTCACTTCGGCATTAGACCAACACGAACTGCACGTCTCTGGGCCGCAGACATCGGCCTCCACGTAGACCTTGGGTTTAGCCACTGCTGCATGCCGGACGTTTGTCCACTTACGCACGGACTTAAGCTTAACGAGAGTGTTGAATGATTCCCGGGTAAGAGTGAGGGTCGCTTTGTTCGTCCTGCCAGACACCTTCACTTGATCCCGTTCTTGCGTCGACAGATCAAACCACAGTGTCCCTCCACACGTTGTCTGCATCTCGTCAAACCGGTGAATAAACCGGATCGCGTCATACAACCTACATCGCTGGACGTGAATACTACTTTGAGTCCGATTATTACGGTTAATCAGCGCGGCAATGTTCTCATCGAGACCCCCTGTAATTTGGTTATGGGTTGGATGGAGGTTTTTCAAGCTGGATTCCACGGTGTTCCAGGCTTCAACTAGCATCGTCGTCTCCTCTTGATTCCATTCCGAGTGGAAATACCTCGAGTCACTCCGATCTTTCATTTTTGTGGACTTCACAAAGTGCTCTAGAAGAATGAAGAATTTGGGAAGGGGAACAGCGTTGAACAAAAAATACCTTGTTCAACATGAAAAAATCGTAGATTTGCACTTCGATTTAACGGAAAGGCCACTTCGATTTAGCGTCGGCTAATGAGAGCGCGGTTGGCCGATTCATCATGCGCTCGCTTCGCTTGGAACTGCTCGAATCGGTCTTGCACCTGCTGCTTCTGCATTTTCAGCACTTTCGTCAAAAAGGCGACGTCTTCACTGTTATCTGGGTCCTCAAACTGGTTGCTGATGATAGAGAGCAGCATCTCCGAGTTGCGTTGAATTTCACTTTCGATTCCCGCTCGCAACTTGGCCACAGCACGACGTTTCTTCTTGTTCTGGAACTCCATCATCCTCTCGAGAAGGAGGTGGCAATCGCGGTGTTTTAACGTTGGACGCAGCCCCGGAGTTGTCAGAATTTCCTTCGTATCTCCTTCAGTCTTAGTCGCACTCGTTATGGTAAGTGACTCGGGCGTAGATTGCAGCGAATCTTCATCTTCAGAGTACAGACTGCACGTACTGGTATCAGAGCGATCCTGTACGGGGATATGACTCTTTTCCTCATACTCCTCTTCTAATTGTTCAGTAACCGTGGTAGACTCAGGCAACGGGAAGAAATCACCCACATTTGAGACTCCTAGCGCCCCTGCCCTCGGTTTAAAGGGCAGTTTTGTATCGGGTTCCGGCAGAACAGGTGCGATAAAACTCGTGTTCAACTGCTCTCCTTGAGTCTCTTCCTGCTCTTCCTCATCCTTCGCGACTGTGTTTCCACCCAGCCACCTCTGCACTCGCTCCATTTTGAGCAACTTCGCAAAGGCTTCTTTATTCAGAGATGTCGCCAAGCCTCGGGGTCTACGTGGCACCAACCCGCGACGTTGACGACGTTCTCGAAGACTCAGATCAAACCACAGTCGCCCTCCGTCCTTTAGTCGCTCTTTGTCATACTCAACCACAAACAGCACGAATTCCCGGATATGTTGCTTGACATTTTGGACGGCATTAGACGAGCGCGGAAAGTTGATTCGCTTCGAATACAGTGCGAACATCTTCGCGTGGAGATTGACTTTGTTTTTGCCATGTTGACTGTTCAACAAAGAATACTTGGCCTCCACTTCGCTCCATGTGTCTACGATCGCATTAATCTCGGTCTCCGTCCACGAAGTAACGTTCGGCATGATGTCTTGTAGTCTTTCTTAACTGTGTCGTGTTCGAAGTGATACGCCGATTGAATTTGACCGCTTGCTCGTCCCAAACGCTATAAAATTTTACATGTTAAAGAAAGAGAAAACTTTAAAGAAAAGTATATGTCCCTTTTGCTTTGCTTAAAAAAAGTTTTTTAAAGCTTTAATTAAAAAAAATAAAAAAATATCAAAATCGACTTCAACCATAATCACCTGTGCTACCCGATAAGAGCACGGTGGGCAGCGCCCTGACGTGCTTCTTTTTCTTCGAATTGATCGAATCGATCTTGAATCTGCTGCTTCTGCATGTTCAGCACTTTGGTCACGAATGCGACGTCTCCACTGCTGTCCAGGTCTTCAAACTGGTTGCTGATGATCGAGAGTACCATCTCCGAGCTGCGTTCGATCTCACCTGCGATACCCACACGCAACTTGATAATTGCCTTGCGCATTTTCTCGTCTTGTAGCTTCATCACGTTCTCCAGAAGAATGTAACAGTCTCGATGCTTGAGCTTGGCCGGCAGCTCCAGTTTCTTCATTTTTCCACCGGCTTTAGCCGTTCCTGGCGATGGTGAACTGGACAATTCACTATCGTCATCAAAAAGAGAAGACGGACTGCATGAGCTGCTGCTAGAACGTTGCGTAGCTCTGCTCTCAGCTTTATCTCCACCTTGTTCGGTGCATGGCGTGCTCGTCTCTGACGATAGAGAGAACTCGTCACCGTTCGAGACACCCACAGCATCAAGCTGAGGCAGAGGCGACAGAAAACTCGAGCCGGTTCGATGCTCTTGTTCTTCACCTTGTCGTTCCTCGCCCGCCAGCCATCTTTGCGCTCTCTCCATAGTCATGAGCCTCGCATAACTCTTGCGGTTCACCGTTTCAGCCAGAGCGCGCAGATTTATCGGAGCAGCGGCGCGACGTTCTTTCACTCTAAGATCGAACCACAGCTGTTCTCCCTTGTGTCGACAGTCTTCATTAAATTTGTGCACGAACAGAACGAAAATCCGCAAGAGGTTCTTCATCCGGTTAATAGCCGTGGAAGAGCGAACATAGGGGCATCGCTTCGAGTACAGAGCGTACGTCTTCGAGTTAAGCGTGACTGCTCCACGTGGAGAACGGAGGAAAGGATACTTGGCCTCGACCTCGGCCCACGTTTGAATCAGCACGTTAACTTCCGACTCGGTCCACGAAATGACGTTAGGCATGGTGTGTTCTCGAGTCTCCAAATGCCAAACTGGCAAAACGTTCTTCCCTTTGTCGTCCTCGTCCCAAGAATTCCAACAAAAACTTTTGTCAACTAACGGTAGCATTCGTAAGACGTACTTATTCATTTGAACTCTTCATGAAAAAAAAAAAAACTATAGCACTACTACTCGCTACGGCCGCGCATACAGTTGACGCAACAATGCATGGAAGTTTTCTCTCTCCTGTCGTCGCTCCTTGTGCATCTGATCGAATAAATCCATGAGTTGTGTTTGTTGCTTTCCCACTAGTGACTCCATGAACGGAACATTCACGTTCGGGTCTTCCGGTGGGTTGCGTTGGTGCAGAATCTCCAATAGCATCGCCTGGTTCTGTCTGCGCTCCTCCATTCGTTCTTCACGTAGATCGTGCATAAGCTGCTCGAAACGGGCTTGTTGCGCCTCCAGTAAGGCCTCCACCACCTGTTCATCAATCTGCGATTCCTCTTCATAGACTTCAGGCGTCGGGCTCTTAAGCTCCGAGTCCTCTGGATCAGACTCATCATCGTCACCGGACCGCGACGGACTGGGCGATCGAGGTACAGACTCGTCCGATTCCTCGGACGATACCGACGGGTTACGCGCTTTCTTGTGCCCTCGCTTCCGTTTGTGACCGGAGACCGTCACCCTTCCCAGCACCTCCTCCTTCTCGAGGACAAGTGTGATCTTATGGTACGTCTCGCGGTCGATCTCGCAGCCCACGCGTTGACTGGACTTGGGGCTCACGAGCTTCCGCTGCAAGCGGAATCTCTCATTAAACGTGTGGTCGAACCAATCCGATCCGTCCAGCGCTTCCAACTGAGTCACGCATTGACGAATAAAGTTGTAGGAGTGGATAATACAGCGTTTCTTGGCCGTAATGGACCCCACCGTCGTATCTTGTGGCCCTCCAAGAGCCACGAACTTTTGTCGGATCAACCAGTTGGGCAACTTAACCTTCTCGTCCGGTTCGTTCCCATTTTCAATAAAGTCGTCCACCGCTTCCTGCCATGCATCCACGAACAACGCCCAATCTCGCGCTGTCCACGCGTTCTTTGGGGTGTCGACAGAGTCCGTTTCCTCTTCCGGTTCAACGTTTTTCTTGCTGTGGTTGCCACGTTTCGACTGTTTCGGCTCCTTCTTCTTCATCAACTTCGGGTCCCCGGTGCCGCCACAGATGCGGTCCAGTTTGCGGAAGAGCTCGGGACTAATGATAGTCATGCCCTTCTCCTTCTTATTGTGCACCCGACGCAGCTCGTGCTGCTCGGCGGCCGACAGGTCGAACCACCCGGGAAGGCCTTTTTTGAGATTTTTCTTGTTGGTGGACACGATCAGGCGGTACGACGTGCACAGTCGATGGTGCTGGCGAGTCACCGAAGACAAACTGCGTTTGTTCGAGCCCGAGATGGCGCAGAAACGCGCGTGCAACGTGGCGCGCTCTCCGGTGGAGAGCAGTAGACGGTCTTTGGGGTCGTCCACGACCTCCTCCCAGGCCTCAACCAGGTGAAACAATTCATCACTCGCCCACGCCGAGTTGACACGGGCATTGGCATATGTAGACGGCATGTCACGCATTCGAAGACGCTGATAGCGAGGGCGTGGGGAAGGTCTAGTAGGTCTGGAAGTGACGGGGCGTCAACACGAGGTTGTTCTTGGTCTCCAAAAATCTCACTGGCTAGGGATCGGATTTATCAAAAAATGGAAGAACATACAAACATCAAATCAAAATAAATCCTATATTTGTTTTTTTCTCGTAAATGATTTTTAAGAATTGGAAGTGGGGTACTTGATGCTTGACAATTGTCCTGCGGAAGAGTTTATCTGATTCAATGCAACGTCGAAATTGAGGCGACTACTTACTACCCAATCCATTCATGCATCAACTCAATCTTTCTGTTCTTGATCTTGGACGAGACGATTTTTTCCCAGCTCTCGCAGCAGCACTCGAGCTTGCTCGCGCTCTTGGGAACGCTCGTTCTGCAGCTGGTTGAACAGACTAAGCATGTGCTGGCGTTGCTTGTCCACCATCGCTTCCACGAACGGCGACGGTTGATCCGCATTCTGAGCAGACGCACTGCGCAACTTCAGCGCTTCAAGGATGATCTCGACGTTGTGTTGACGCTCTTGTCGCCGCTCCTCCTGGAACTCAGCGAGAAGAGCTTCGAACCGCTGCGTCTGGGTATCCAGCAATCGCGTCACCCACTTGGCATCACTTAACCCGGTGCGTCGACGTTTAATATAAGAAGTTGCCACACCATCGTCGGCAGGATTCACCTCGCGAAAGGATCTTCTTGCCAGCTTCTTGGAGCGCACGTGTCGCGGCTGTGAATTCGCGTTTCGACTCGAGTTTTCGGATCTCTCGTTCCGAACTGACGCGGTGTCATCCGACGCTTCCTCTTCCGATTCCTCGGACGATTTCTCTGCAATAACGAAGCCTCGAGGCGGACCCGAAGCGTATTTCTCCTTTGAGGATTTCCTTCCCGCTTTCTTCCGAGGACCCCCTTTTGTCCGTCCGAGAAGTTCATCCAGCGTCGCCGGAGCGCGAGGCGCATCGGCACTCGGCGTTAACACGATCTGCTGTGCCTTGTCAATCTGGACAAGTCTTAAGTACGTTTCCTTCTCAATGAAGACAGCCTGTTCGTTGTGGTGTCCAAATCTCTTCTGTAGGTCCATCCGTTCCCTGGGCGTCATTCCGAACCAGTTCGGACGATCACTCTGTGACGCCAATGTGCGCAGTACGTTCTGCAGAGCTCGGAACGCCATCACAATGGCGTGTTTCTTAGCACCGGTGGACTGGTTCGTGCGAGGCGTCGTGGTATCGCCGCACAGCTCGGCGTACCGTTGGTGGATCAGAGAATTTAACCGGAGCCCCTCGTTCCGAGAGGCGAAAGACCCGGCAAACCCATTGTCCGCCAGTATCGTGACCACCTCGTGCCACGCCGACAAGAGCCGCTGCTCGTCTCGTTTCGACCATTTGGACGTCATCTTAACCTTACTCTTGCCCTTGGCTTTCGGTGGGGTATAGTCCGTGTCCGTGTCTGTCTTTTTAGTTTTTCTCGGTGTATACTCGACCTCTGACTCACTCTCGGGCAACCCGTCGGATTCCGACGTCGCCTCTTGTTTGGATTCGCTCCCAAATATTTCCTTATTCACTGCGGCAATGGGTGACAACGGGAGCGACAGCTGGGGCGTCTGGTTCGAACGGAACATGGGCAGACCCGCGAGTGCCTCGGCTGCCGCCTTCATCTCGTCCGCCATGGGGCGCTCCGGTTCCTGTTGCTGCGCTTGTGGCTGCATTTGGGGCGTTTCCGTCGGTACAGGGGGTGGCGGGGGCGATTCCTCGCAGATCCGACGGAGTAGTTCGAACTCATCCGGCCCCACGGTTGCCAGCTCCCCCAGTCGTCCGTTCATGCGGCGCAGACTGTCCTGTTGCTGGGTCGGTAGTTGAAACCATGTGGGGCGTCCACCGCGCGTACTCTCGGTGTTAAAAGCACGTAGGAACAGGAAGGTGCGAATCAAACGCTGGCGTTGTGCTTCCACCTCTTGGACGGGCACGGACGCGCCGTCACGCGGCCGCAATGCGTCAAACTTTGCAAACAGTCGCTGCAGCTCCAGATCCGTGAGCTCGTCACGGTCGCGAGGCGCGTCCAGCGTCTGCTCCCACGCCTGCAGCAGCGCCAGCAGCTCGTCGCTTCGCCACCTGTGCGCCATTCGGGACTGTCGGTTCTTCGGATGGAAAATCCTTGACTGAACAGGTAAACTCAATCCCTTGCGAAAGTGATTTCACTTGAGGTTTGTAAGAAAAGAAGCGAGGACTAAACTGATTGATCACTGTACTTGTCTAATGTCAGAATTTTGCAGCGGTTTTTATTCACGAATTGGGTGGTCGAAGATGGCGGCCGTACAGGTCTTCCCCGAGGAGAATGTGGACAAGGTGGAGGAGTCCACGCGCGTGTGTGTGAACGGCAAAGACCTGAATTTGACTTTGCTAATGGTATGAACCATTATTCCTTTGAAAATTACAAGAACAAGTTGTAGTTTTTCAAGGTCTCTGATGCCACGTCTGACTGGGTTTTCGTCTCCGACTCGTTCACCAGCAAGCCGATGAGCTCGCCCCATTGTTTTCCGGCGCTGCTTGGGCTGGAACGTTGCTGTGGGACGCTGCTGTGCACTTAGCTCGCCGTTTCCTGGCGGATTATCGACACCAACTCGAAGATCCGAATAATTCGTTGCGTGTCATCGAACTGGGCGCTGGAATGTGCGTTCACTTAATGAAGCATACAATGAATAAGCAACTAATAACAGTAACCCGTTGCGTTTTAATGCAGTGGCGTGCCGGGTATGGCTGCACGAGTCGCGGGTGCTAAGCACGTGGTGCTCACGGAGCAGGACGAGCTGCTTCGTTTGATGCACGTGAATATGGCTGCAAATGCGGCGGTGCTGAACCTTCCGAACGGCGAAGAAGATGTCGACAAAGGAGGAATCGTAGCGAGGCCGCTGAGCTGGGGCGTGCAGCAGACGAACGAGTATTTGGCTCAATACCCCAACGAGAAGATCGACGTCGTGTTGTCATGCGACTGCATCTACGAGCCGCTGTACGGCACGTCGTGGCGTGAACTGGCTCAGACAATGGAGTTGCTGTGCTTAGCGAACCCGAAGTGCATCGTTCTCATGGGCGTTGAGCGGCGTAACCAGGACGGGATTGCCAAATTCCTGGAGTTCGTGGATAAACAGACTCAACTTCAATGCAACCTGGACGAGCAAACTATGGGCACCAACAACAATCGATTAGAGGTGTATTATCTAGGTCTGAGGACGGAATGAAGATAACTACAACCAGTTCGGTCTGGCTTTTCGTTATCTTTACATGGGGCGGTGCCACACTTCCTCGCACTTGTAGGCCTTGGGCGTGACCTGGATGACCACGTGCAACGGGATGTTGAGCGTGGGGCATTCGTGCGGAGACTTGTTGGTCAGGTACGCGTACAGCACACGCAAGATCGCCTGGTGCGCCACGATGAGCACGGGCTTGTCCATTCGCATGAGCTCTGTGATGACCGGCTCGAGGCGGTGGATCACGTCCTGGTACGACTCGCCACGCGGGTACCGGTAGTGCAGTTTGTTGTTCTTCCGGGCCAGATACTCGTCCGGCATCTCCTCGGCTACCTGTTCGTACGTCATGCCGTCGCAGATGCCGGCGTCGATCTCGTCGAGCTGTTTCCACTTGACGATCGATCGGCCACGGGCGGCAATGCGCTCGACTGTCATTCCTGTACGCAGCATGGTCGACGTCCAGACGGCGAGTTCTGTGTCCGGCGTGGGGTAGTACGCGTCGATAAACCGGTCCAGTTGTTCCGCGTACTGCACGCCTAGAGGGCTCAGCGGCGCGTCGCCTCCGATCCGCTTCTGTGTGTTGTACATGCTCTCGCCGTGGCGACTGAGCCAGATCGGGCGTGGCTTGAGGTTCAGATTGGCCATCAGGAACATGATACGCGACTGCAAGTAGCCGTACACCTGGTTACAGAAGATCTGGCGCCCGACATCGATGATCTTGATGAACGGCGCGCCCTCCAGGTCTGCTGCGAGCGGCTCGTACAGCGACTGGTAGTGGTTGATGCGGTTGTTGTAGTCTGCCGCGGCCTCCTCCATCGTCTGGCCAGCGTAGTCGGCCGAGTTGAGCTTCATCTCGTTGATCGAAGACGCGATGAGGTCCGGGTCGTCGCACACCGACTCGATGAACATCATCTCACACTTGTAGCGTTGATGCACCTCACTCAGCAGCATCTGGCGGCGCTTGCGTGTAACGTTAGTGGCGTCGAAGATGACGCAGTCGCAGTCGTTGCTCTCCAGCGCCGCGATCGAGTCCTCCAGACACTTTTTCGACAGCTCGGTGCGGATCTGGAACGATTCCTCGTTGAACGGGTCCCAGAACGCGTGGTTCACATTGGATCCGACCAGGCGGCGGCGGTACTCGCCCGTGTTAAACGTACGCGACTGGTGTCCCATCCACGTCAAATGCCGCGCCAGAATGTGGCCGATGTACGTCTTACCGCGACCAGGAAGCCCCACCAGGAAGATCATGAGTTTCCCGCCGCTACGTTGCTGCGGAGTCGAATGCGACGTCTGCTGTGCAGTGTGTGGGCCACGCACCAGCACGGACCGGTGTCCTCCTAACTGCGCGCGCGTATTGTGCTCGTGCGTCACTAAATCGCCGCCGAAATGCTGCGTCGTGGCTGCTAAGAGCACCGAATTGGCAATGTCGTCAATGTAGTTCGTGTACTTGGGCGTCGCAGCGACCGCATCAGCCGCCAGGTTGGAGCTGGACGGCGCGTGGCTCAGATTTTCCTCGCTCTTGGACCGGGTCAACGTTCCAGCTCGAGGCCGAGGCATTGCGATGTTGTGGCTGCTCATACGTCGCTCACTCACGTCGATTCCGTACTCTGAGTCCTCCATCTCTTGGGGTTGACGGGGAGCTGTAAGGGGCGTCGATCGGGTTGGATCCGGTCGCCGTATCTTGGAGCTGGGGGGAGAACGCGCTTTTCGGACCGGAGAGCTCAGCAATCGGAGCTTCATGAGCTCCTCACTGGCCACGGGATTCATGACGGGGAGTCCGTCATTGGCGTTGCGGATGATGGTCCGGATAGCACGTTGGAGAGGCTTCTCCTTAGTCTGAGGGTCCACGTTGGGGACGATTTTGATGAAGTTATTGAGGTTTCCATACTCATCAGGAGCGAATGTCACCTCGGGATCGTATTGCCAGGCCCCGTCTACACAGAACTTGAACAGATGTGTACCCACAGGCAGCCAGAGCTTGACACTGAAGAGCGGGGCGTCATTTTTACTGGTTTTCTGCTTTTTGAGGAGGATCTGAGAGCCCCAACTACACAAATTTCACGTTAGAAATGTAGGTTTTTCGAGGGTTAAATTTGAATTGCGTACTTGTTGAAGCTGCCCGTGACACCGACGGATTCGCAGGGGCGAGACCACTCGATCACGGCAGGATACAGATGTTCCGCCTCCTCGTGCACGTTCAGCACCGGCGTCTTGGGGGCGTCTGAAGGCTCCACGCGCACGTTGAGCGGGGAGTTGAGGGAGAAGGAGATCGTGCTGCCGTCTGCGGTATTTGCTACGGGGGAGGACGCGTCCGAGCTCATGGTGAGAGACTTGAGCGTGAGGATGCCGTTTCGATTATGGGGTGTGTATACGGTTGAAGCAATCAAATATGTATAGTGTTAACCGGTGTATTGAAGGTGGACTATGTAAACGATCGACAACAGAAGATAGACAGGTCTGTTGAAATATTTTGCTCTGTGTTGAGCAAGTCTACATGTACCGTACTACATGTAGACTGCAGATACATGGGCGTGTATATCCCTGCACTCTAGACTGTCTAGCTCCGATTTTTGTTTGATGTATTTTCGAAGTCCGCTCCAAACTTGGAGTGTTATCGCATGGACGTATTAATAATACTACGGATACTTTGAAAAAAGTATACTAGGACTAGGTTTCAGAGCAGTGACGCGCCGATGCTGACGCTACTCTTGGAGTTTGTATGGGGACGTGCCACGTCAGTCGGTCTTCAGCTGTGCTTGCTTGTTTTGTTGCTGTTTCCAAGCTGACGACGCTGTAAATTTACTTCCGCCAATTGTTCCGAACACTTCGGGATTTTCCTGTCGCCGTGGTTGATTGCTTGCATGGGGTACACTGTTACAGTGTACTGTGTACCGTACAGAATGTATAGATACCAAACCAGCCTATGGAATCTGATAAAAGCGGGCATATCAATTGCCATGGAATAATGAGGCGGGGACTGCTTCGTGACGTGTGAGTCAATATCCGCTACCCGATACGGCGCATACCTCGTCACCTTTGTACAGGTCAATTCTAAAATCACTCGAACTTTTTGTTACACTACCGGTACAGGACGCTTAAATATCATCTCGCTACGACGTCGCTCAGAGCACAAAATACGTGCGGAGTTTCTTGGAGCTGCCGTTGATGGAAAGCAGCGTATGATACTCGACTTTAAATCCGTGTCCGGGGGTCTCCTTGTTCATACTAGCCCACGTGCTTTCGCTAATATGGATGCGACCAGGTACACCACTACTCTCCAGGAAATGCGCAATGCTCACAGTATCACCGAAAAGGTGATAGCGAGGGTCTTTACTACCCACCACGCCTGCCAAAACTGGACCCGAGTGCACTCCAATCCGGATATTCAGGTCGGGCACTCCACAGTTACGTCGCAGTAGCGGCAGTGCAGCAAACATGTCGGTGGCTGCAGTCACGACAGCCAACGCGTTGTTGGTATTCACTATGGGACAGCCACCTACCACGAAGTAGGCGTCACCAATAATCTCCACTTTGTACAGCACCTCACGCTCAGCGATCGTATCGAAGCGCGTATACATATCGTTGAGGAATTGAACCAGTTCCATAGCCGAAACTTTAGACGAATACGCCGTAAAATTCACCATATCGGTGAATAAAACAGTCACATTATCAAAGAAATCGGCGATGGTGGTTTGCGGGTCCTCCTTGAGCTTGTGTACGATGGTCTCCGGTAGTAAATTCAGCAACAATTTGGTGATTCGCGCTTCTTCTTCCACGAGTTTCTGCTTCTGTGAATTAAGCGTAATATCGCGATAATGGTTGATACGTTGTTTAAACTCGGAATTAAACACCACCCACGCCTGACCCGCGAAGAACATAAATATGTACAGAGCATTTCTCAACACGCGGAGTTGCGTGGCGTTGATTTCCCAGCCAAAATACGGCGCAATCAGGAGATTCGCGAGTAAATACAACGCCAAAATCTCGAATCCGTTAATAACGCGAAGTAGGAAGGATACGTTAGCGAAGTAGCATTGATACAACGCCAGAGCACTCATATAGGCGTGACCCAGAGAGTTGGTAAGCAGGCTTTCAGTGCACAATATCACGGCCACAACCGAGATGACAACCACCGATGCGAATTGCTCCCAATGGCTGAAATTCGGAGAAAAACTTTGCAGTAGGAACGCCAACATGACCGGGTACATGATGCAGAAATTGAGTAAGAAGATGAGTTGGCTCTCGTCGAAAGAGCGCACGGTGGACAAGCGGATGGTCTGGTAGAGCGTCAAAAACGGTTTGAGAACCAGGAAAACAGTCACCGACAAGCGAAGGAACCGCAGCCAACGAGCTCGATTCTCCACTCTGTAACTTTCTTCAAATTCGTAAGCCTCTTTCGTGAGACTACGGAACCCTGTTCGATTGCCGTGCACTCTGAACAGCACCTCGGTGCGAGTTAACCCCTTGGGTAACGTCATGATCGTGGCGCTGAACGCGGCGTTCTCGTCGCTTCCAGGGTCTCCGTTCGCGTCGATATCTTCCACGATATCAAAAATATTTTCTCGGAAGAGGGATCTTCGTACAGTAGCGATTTGACTCAAACTGTGGTTTCGAAGAGCACTCACGGTTCCTCGTCGTTGGGCAAGACGTGAAGGTGCCGAGGGTGACGGAGGCTGGTCGGCTAAAGCGAGTAGAGATTGCGAATGTAAAGACGCAATAGAAGAATCCGGAATGGGAGGAAGCTTTGTGCCTTCAGGTAGCTGCATGATTGAGCGTTTCCGTCCAGACGGCGGTGCTAGCGCCAGTAAATCCGCGATGGTTTTCTGTTTATTCGAAGCGTCAAGTGCTCCCAATCGACTCGCACGTCGCGGTTGACGAGCGTTCGGCGTCTTTGAGATTGTTGGTAAAGGGGCTATTATTTCCTCGTTTGGATTGGATTTCGTAGCAGCAGGAGTGTCAGTCTTGGTATGTTCCGGTATAGCGTTGATATTCGATACAGGCACTCGTGTAGTTCGTCGTCTTGGAGTGCTTGGAGCTGGCTCCGCAGCCACATCGGATGTACCATTCTCCCTCGTTACAATTGAAGCTGGAGGTACGATGTACCCGTCCTTACCACGTAAGAAATACGTGTCCATATCTCCTCTCCCTTTCACGAAAACCTTACCTCTTAACGCAGTGTGGAATTTGTGGTAAATAGCGTTATGAGTGGCTTCAGTGATTTGTATCTGTCCGGGTAGATTGGTCGTCTCCATGCGTGAAGCCACGTTCACAGTGTCTCCAAACAACTTGAAGCGAGGGTTTCGGATCCCCACGACACCGGCCATTAACCCTCCGGTATTTATCCCCACTCGAATGTTGAGATTCGTGACTAAATGTCCCCAATTCTTACGGGCAATTTTCGCACTAACTTCGGGGATACATCGGATCATATCCAACGCCAGATTCGCGACTAGTTCTGCGTGGTTGTGGATCACGTCGGGACAGCCACCGACCACCATATAAACCGCTCCGATAGTCTCCACTTTGTGCACGTGGTGAACGTCCACCAGTTTATCGAATTTGTAAAATAAAATGTTGAGTAACTCAACGACTTGTTGAGCCTGTAATTTGGACGAAAAAAGGTCAAAGTCGCATACTTCGGCGAATAATACAGTAGCTTCTGCGTACTCATCAGCGATAAGCTCTCGGCCGCATTGGAGTTGCACCACGATCGATTCGGGTAACATACTGTTAAGTAACGCTTTGGATCGGGTTTCCTCCATTTTCAGCTGTTCTTGTTGTAATAAAACCATAAGTTCACTCATGTAGCTCACTCGAATGGCGAACTCTCGCGACTGACTTGGTAGTAAAATCAAGAAGAAAAATAGACAAGCGTACAGTGTTTCGTTCGCGATTTCTTGTCTACTGGAAGACGCAGATGAACTGGCACTACCAGGGACATACGCGAGCATAACGACGACGTAGGTTGCCAAGTATCCAAGGCAGAATATCGAGACGGGAAAGAACCGGATGGGCGTGCAGCTGTAGACGTACATGATGACAAGACAGACCCACGACACACCGTAATCATTAGTGATCTTGTTGTACACAACCGGGTAGCAGGCGACCACGAAGATGCAGATCCACGTGAGTTTAAAATCCTCGTGATACGGGTGTTTTCTCGCTCGAAAAAACGTTAAAAACAGTAACGGCAACACAACTGCGAGTTTTAACACTACAACTACCGTGAATTTCGGCAGTTTAGTGGTCACCACGCCGTCTGCCGTGGCGTTTGTACCGACACTGTAGTCTTCCCAGAGCACAATGTAGTCGTACACAAAAGTCGAGATCATGAAGCCGATAAGCGTCAGCAGACCGCGTAGGTACAATCGACGCTGCGAGCTAGCGTAGTACTTGGCGAACGACTGCTCTATCTTGAGAATCACGGCCAGAGTGTTGATATTGATAAAGTACAGCGTGATGTGGTGGATGGCCACTTCATCCATGATTTTAAGGAACAGAATGAACTCATTCACGGCTGTGGCTCTGGATACGGAGCTCTCTCGTGCTCGTTTATCCGCTGGACTCTCCGGAACCACCTGCGACTGCAATCGACGCGTTGTGAAACCTGAAAATGACGTCGAATTCAACAGACTGCCTCGAACAGTCTGGAACTTGTCCAATGTGGTGCCGGTGCGCTCTACAGCGGTTCTCTGTCGAGGAACTTGAGGCACGGCGCACACTGACGCACTCAAAGGGTCCATCGGTTTGATAGTTCCCGGCGATGGCATGACACCTCTATGGAATCGACAAGTCTAGACACCAGAAAAGTCGGCCAGGAATAGTGGTCAAGGTTGTAACGGATCGACTTAACGGCGACTTATCTCTAAACGTGCTTGAAGATTGCACTGTCGGTTCATCATGACGCTTAAGACGGGCATGTTGGTGGGCATTGTAGGCTCGGAGGACATCGGTGTGTTGATCCAGATCCGAGCGTCCTCCAACACGTGCGTTATCAAACTCAACAACGGTACGCTTAAGAAGAATGTGCCGTTGGAAGACGTTGAAGAAGCCAAGGATATGAACGATACCAAGGAGAAGAAGCCCGCGATCCGCCTTGGTGGGAATGAATCACCCGTAAAACCCACGAAACTCGCGTCAATGTCGGTTAAAACATCCGATAAAGTTAAAACGCTGGAAATCGGGGATTCAGTTAATGCGAGATGCAACGGAGGCAGTCGATGGTTTCCCGGTAAAATCATTAAAGCAAATCGAGACGGCACGTATGATGTCGAGTATTTCGACGGCGATATCGAGAGGAAAATGGCACCGGAAGATGTCGAGTCCGCGTCGAAAGTGGAAAAATCGCAGGTGGGAAAGAAACTCGAGAATTTTCAAGTTGGAGACAAAGTGAAGGCGAGATACAAGAACGGATCGAAACTTTTCAGTGGAAAAATCTCCAAAGTGCGCTTGGATAATACGTACGATATCAAATATGACGATGGAGATGTCGAGTTGCGAGTGCCTAGAGATCTCATTGAACCGAACTCGGACGGTAAACGTGCAAACGTTGAAGCTTCGATAACGAAGAGCAGTGGATTCCGAGTGGATCAAAGTGTTAAAGCTCGGTATAAAGGAGGCAAAAAGCTGTTCTTAGGGAAGATTAAACGCACTCACAGTGATGGAACATACGACGTTTTGTACGAAGATGGCGACGAAGAGAAGAGAGTGAAGGCCGAGTATATCGAAGCCACAAAGGACCTGACAAATGAGAGTGACGAGGATAAAAAATCCGTGAAAAAATCTTTGAAGAAACTCACAGTTGGGGCGACAGTGAAGGTGTACTATAAGAAGGGGAAGCAGTTGTTCCCGGGTAAAATCAGTCGCGTACGCTCGGATGGCACGTATGATATTGACTACGACGGCGGGGAGATCGAAACGCGCGTGGACGCTGCTCAGATCGAAGTTGACGAAGAAAATCTGTTTGCGGATTCCGATGAAGACGAAAAATCTAAGACGTCAACAAAGAAAAAATGGATAGTTGGTGATCATGTGAAAGCTTACTATGGGAAAGGAAAGCGGTTATTCTCGGGGAAAATATCCAAAGTGCACATGAACGGAACGTACGATATCAAGTATGACGACGGGGATGCAGAGCTTCGCGTGGATTCGAGTCTAATTGAAGCGGTGGAAGACGATAAAAAATCTACAAAATTATCTGATAATCCGAAATCCATGAGCTCAATGAAGCAGCGTCTGCGTGTAGGTGACACCGTAAAGGCGAAATACAGACGTGGAAACAGATTCTTCCCTGGGACGATCACCCGTGAGCGGATGGACGGCACGTTCGATATCAAGTATGAAGACGGTGATGTGGAGGAGCGCGTTGAAGTGGATAATATCCAACGAGATGGTTATGACGGAGAGAAACCAAAGAAGAAAACCTTCCAAGTTGGAGACGTTGTGAAAGCGCCGTTCCAGCGAGGTAGCAAGCTCTTTCGAGGTAAAATTTTTCGCGTACGTAGCGATGGAACGTACGACGTCGCTTTTGACGATGGAGATAAAGACACCCATGTTCCAGCGGATTTCATCCAGTCTGAAGAATCGGATACTCACAATGAGGAGCCGAAGAAAACCACTTTGAAGGTCGGTGACAACGTAAAGGCTCGGTTTAAGAAAGGCAAGACATTTTTCGATGGTAAAATAACGCGAGTACGCAGTGATGGGACGTTCGATATCGAATACGACGACGGAGATGTCGAGACGCGAGTGGATATCGAAATGATCGAAGTTCCAGAGAACAAAGAGAGTAGTGAGGGTAAAAAATCCGGTATGATGAAAAATCTAAAGGTGGGAGATAAAGTGCGTGCTCGCTATAACAAGGGGACCAAAATGATTAGTGGGGAGATTACAGCAGTGCACCGTGACGGCTCGTGTGATATTCGATATGAAGATGGGGATAAAGAGAAGCGTGTTGCAGCTAAGGACATTGAAATGGAGGTACGAGAGCCCGAATTAAAGAGCTCTAGCAAGCTAAAAGCAGGGGATCTGATAGAAGCGAGCTACAAGAATGGCGTCAAGATTTTTCCTGGTAAGATATCTCGCGTCCATTCCGATGGCACGTACGACGTCACCTTTAATGACGGTGATTCGGAGCGACGTGTGCCTCGATCTCGCATCAAGTCGAAAGCGAGTGAGGATAAATTACCAACGACGAAAAGCGGATTTGCCGTCGGCGATGTAATCAAGGCGAAGTATAAGAAAGGAACGAAATATTTTACCGGTAAGATATCGCGTGTTCGCTCAGACGGAACCTACGACGTCGAGTACGATGACGGAGACTCGGAAACTCGCGTAGACGCTTCTCTTATCGTTAGCGCTGAGCCTGAGGCTGTTATAAAACCATCAAGTAAAACGAAACGCTTTGAGGTTGGGGACGTTGTGAAGGCGCGATACAAGAAGGGAGCGAAGTTATCTATTGGTAAAATAACGCGAGTTCGATCGGACGGCACGTACGATATAAAATACGACGATGGGGATACCGAGCTGCACGTTGAAAGCTCGTACATCGAGGCTGACGAAAAAGTGCCATCACAAGGCAAAGAGAGCGAGAAGAAGCCCGAAAACTTTACCGTTGGTGATAAAGTTAACGCAAGATACAAGGGAGGCTCCAACCGCTTTCCTGGTAAAATACTTAAAGTCAGAATGGACGGCACGTACGATATCGAATACGACGACGGCGACACGGAACAGCGGGTGAAACATTCATCTATCGAGTTGGTTGCTGGCTCTCAACCAAAGAAGGTGGAGGCCTCAGATAGAGAAGATATCTTCGGTGACTCGGATTCTGATAATAAGACGAAGAAGAGCGTGACTTGCAAGGTTGGTGACGTCGTTGAGGCCAATTTCAAGCAAAAAGGAAAGTTTCATCGAGGAAAAATTGTACGGGTGAGGTCGGATGGAACGTACGATATTGAATACGACGTCGGGGCCTCGGAGAAACACGTCCGACTTGAAGATATTAAAAAGGTTGGTGAGAACCAAGAGAGTGGTGGCGAAACTAAAAAGAAGACCAAGTCGATCTCAAAGAAACAGTCATCAGACTCGGATTCGGAACCGTCTAGGCCCAAGCCAAAGAAGAAGACTAAAAAACATTTATCTTCGGAATTTGATCACGAGAACCCAGCTCCGGTTAGCAAGGGGGCTAGAGTTACGTATCGAAAAGCGGAGGATGCAAAGTCTAGACGAGTTGGAGTCGTTTGCAAGGTGCATTCCGATGGAAGCTGCGACGTTAAATATCCAGATGGTGATACATCTAAACGGGTAGCCAGGGAACTTCTGATTGAGTGCTCAGATTCCGAGGATTCTGAGGATGAAGCACCGAGTAAAAAACCGGTTAAGACGAAAGAAACGCCAGTTTTCCGTCGTCACGAACACGTTCTGAGTAGTTGGAGACGTTCAAGTAAACTATCGAAGCCGCGGATAACAGAAAAGTGGACAAAGGCTACAGTGTTAGAGAATAACGCGGATGGAACTTACACAGTACGTATATTTTTTAGATTTGTTTTTAGTGTTTTCGGTTCGTTAACTATATTTTTGTATTGCGAAGATTCGATATAGTGTCGGCGTAGTCGAAGAGGATGCACCTCCAGCAGCCCTGAAGTCGATTAAGAAGAAGAAGACCAACTCGGATTCGGATGCAAGTTCAGGAAAGAGTGACGGACCACGGAGAAAAAAGCGGAAGCTGAAAGGGTACACGTACAGCTTCATCCACACCTTTCTAGCAATGCCTTTTTAACCGTATTTTTGTTTTTATGAACAGAGGGATCGGCACGGAATCTCTGTTTATGCTGGAGCAGCTAGCTATGACGGTCTGTATGCAACATCGTTTTAGTCCTTGGCTTAGTCATGTCTGGGGGCTAATATGGTCCTCTAAACTAGCTTTTTGAAGAAGGTTTTCTAAAGAAGAAACCAAAGTTGCAGCTACTCCGTAAGGATGATGACAGTTCCAATTCAGATTCCTCTTCCTCCAGTACTGAAAGCGGCTCAGAGTCGTCCAAGTCAAGCAGCAAGAGGAACGGGGTAGACAAGGTACAATGTGTTCGTATTTACGTCAGTTTTATTGACTTTTTTCTCATTTTATTATGCAATCTACAGGTGTTAAAACGACTTTTTGATTCAAACTCTTTGCAAAACTACAAGAAAATGTTCAAGGAGAACGATGTGAAAAAATCTGGTAAAATATCTCAAAGTCGGATCATTTCTCTCGTGGAAGAGCTCTTATCCAAATCTACCAAAGCCTCCTTGATAACCAACGACAGCCTCTCGATTAGCCACATCCTGACTGAATGGTTCGCAACCCACGACAATCTCCGTACCCACCGTCACTTCGAGTTTAAAACCCTAATGTTAGCGTACGCGTACGCTAAATATCGCCTTGGGAAACTTCGAATGGAGCAAACTGTGGCGACTGTTTTAGAAGGAAGATTTGCTTCGTACCACGAGAATAAGCGACAACTGGAAATCTGGCAGCAAAAATTAGGATTTCGACTTTTTGAGACGCTGCAGCGGTATTTCCACGACCACGCATTGCCAAATATGATCCCGTCGCGTATTCGAGTGTCCGAACTCTCGCTCATCTTCGAGCACGTGGCACGACAGGCGGTGCCCAATAAACCATTGGACGTGTACTTGCAACAGCAGCAATTGTTCCCTCACCACACGCTGCTACTTCCAGAATTTTTATGCTGTTATTACCAACTTTACGGGTCAGAAAACTCGATAACGTCACATTATACTGGCGCTGTTGAGCTGAGACCTATTGCGTTCGTAGCGTCTTGTTTGTTCTCGAATGGTGACGTTGTCTGCAAGCGCCACGGAGATCTCGTGCGTCGCCTTTGTGTTGGTCGAACTCAAGCTCAAGTGGATTTAATCCTGAGATTTCGAGAAGCCTTCGAGTCATTGTTGAGTATAGAAGCGGATAGTGGGAATTCAAGCGAAGAATTGCTACTAGAGACCTCGCAGCTATCTGCGTTGGCCGCTAAAGTGGTGCCTGATCCGTCTCAACTGGAGCCTGCGTTGACGACACTCCGTAAACGCTCTGGTGCAGTCTCGTTAGTGGAAATTTACAGCAGCTGCGGCTTTATTATCGACGAACTCACGTCTGCGCCTACGATCCGAAACGCTGTCGAGAAGATGAGAATGCGCTTAGATCTGGCAGATGTTCGGCGGATTATTGGGCTAATCAGGAATATTTGTGTGAAGATCTTGCGATTCCCGAACAATGCAGATTATTGGAGAATCCGAGCGGATAATTCTGCCTTCCAACAGAAGATTGGGCGTTTCGATGGCGCTACAAGTCTTTTAGAGGCTGCAGGATTTGTGGAACACCAGAAAACGCATTACGAGTTAAAAGGTGCGCGGAATTCCGAAGGAAAACGCGTTAGTGCGTTGGAAAAATCCACGCTGGACTCGTTACGGGAGAAATGTGTCCAATTAGACGGCGAGTTGTCGCTTTTCGACGGCGTAGAAAGTCTCAGCTCGATTCTGCAGAGAATATCCAACACGTGTGAACGCGAAGGCAGCCACTTTACGCTGGAGGAATGTCAGACGACGCTAAAGAATTTATCCTCGTATATCGAGAATATCTTGAAAAATCCAAAAGATTCGAGATGCTGGCGCATCCGAGAAGCCAACCGCACTTTTCAGCGACAAACTGGATATTTGCCCTACGCAACGGAGTTGATGGAATCTATTGGGTTTGACCTCGTGCAAACTTCACACGGTAATGTTTACACGCTTAGAGGAACCGGTACGACAACGAAAAAATCCAAGGAGGGCTCGCAAATATCTGCCAGTTTGTCAAACTTTACCTTTTCCAGTGTCAGCAGTCAGATGGAGTGGTTTCTATGGCGTCGGAAGCAGGAGATTGACAGTCTGCTGGAAGACGAAATGCGCTATCTTCACGATATCGTTGGTCAGCTCTCGCAATTTCAAAATGTTGGAAAAGAAAATAGTACCAATGGAAAAATCCAAGCCGAAACTGAGGTTCGAGACGCTGCTCTTGTGAAGATGTATCCTTATGGGACCAACGCTATCGAGACATTCAACAAGACGTCAATCCAAAGACGGCAACTTATTATGATGCGCGACGCATTCAAAACTATGGATTTCGACCAAAAGGGATTTTTACTTGAAGCGGATTTTTCACGAGTCTATGGATCTTCTTCTACAATTCCAGCTTGGTCTAGATTTGAAGCGTTTGACATCGGGAAGGATGGTAAAGTGGATTTCCACGACTTTGTGGCAGCTCTGGGACCTCTGCTGGATCATCCTTACGAACTTGAATCCGACAAAAGTGGTAAAAAATCTGTCTCGGTCTCAGAAGATAATTGCGATCCAACGTTGTGTGAAGCCACTTCGTTAGCTGTAGGAGGTCTGCGATTGGAAACGAGCTGTGCGGTAGCTGCAACGGTGTTGGAAGGGCTCGTAAACCGTCTCTATTGCATCGTCCAAGAGCCTGGAAAGGCCTCGTTGTGGTTAATAAATGAGAAGGAACCAATAGGAAGCAAGATTCTCAGCTTTGCAGCTGGTCGAGAGTTGCTACGTCTCGTTGGATTTCGAGAATCTACGCGTCGAGAGGATGCGAATACGAGAAATTATGAGCTTCAACCGCAACGTGTGCGCTTCAAAACTTCCAATAGTGTATCTGAACTACAAACATCTCTAGATACAGCTACGATTGCTCGGATTCAAACTATTGCGTCGATATTAGCTGGACACTATCGTGGCATGAATCAGCCTTCTGTGAGTGATATTAGTGCGGTATCGAGAGCCATTTCAGCAGTGGAGCGGTGCTCGGAGAACTGGATTCGAGTCGTTCAGTTAGCGTTAAAATGCCTGCTAAATATCGAGCATCAACCGGAGAACCTTCGATTTCGAGAGATCAATACTGCCACCAATACGTTCACTAAAATCGTGAATTGTGTACGCGGTGGACGGGAGCTTCTGCTTTCTATTGGCTTTCGAGAGACCGATTCTGGTACGTTGGCTATCCCTGCGGATATTTCTCTGGATGAAATAAGGGCACGACGACTGGAACTTGAAGTTGGTTTGGGTTTATTGCATCAGAGACTAACTACCACCTCAACTGTTGAATCTCGTAAATTGGATCAAAGTACTCGAAACCAACGTGACGTTGAGCCTCAAAAATTGGATCAAAGTACTGCAAACCAACGTACCGATAACGACGAAAAAAATATCACTAAGCCAGTTTTTAGAACTAGAGAGCATTTGGAGCAGAAGAAGAAAAAGCTGGCAGCAGCTAAGACACGACAATCTCAAAAGGTTAACTCGGCTAGGCGAGCTGCAGCGACAGCACGACAAATAAAAACTCGACGTGCTCCTCAGAAACAACGACCGCAATCTGCAAAGACGTTGAATGATCCAGTCGAATAGGAGATTGTAGCTGATAAGGTATATGCACAATTTGCGTTGTTTTAGCGTATTTATCCCTAAATTGCTGTTTAGTTTAAGTTAGACGGTTGTTCGAGGACTCATCGTCGATATTGTCGCGAATATAGTGGAAGAATTCAAATTTTCAGCTTTGGACAGGCGAAGATATCGACTATTCTCCACCTTGTTGCATATGCTGATCTGTTCTTTGTCGCTTTTCGAGATGGGTCGATCATCGTCTGGTCTACAGATTTTATCGGTTTCACCGTTAGCATGTTTAAACAACCCACTACGCGATGAAAAACTGCAGTTCATTTGCTTCGAGAAGAACACAGAGCTCAAATCGAGTATGACATAGAAGTGACCGAAAATTCCACCGAGGGCATTAATTGCTGGGAAGTTGAAGTATCACATGATCCTCACTTTATTTATTTGACGACGGCGAAATACCGGTAATTGTTGCCGAAAAGTTCGACTTGAGACTTGTGAAATAAAGCGAGACGAGTGAGTCCAGAAGCGCCGGATCATTCGAGTATTTTCGTTGTGGTAAATTGTTGTTGTAACGGGGATTTTACTCAAAAATCTGTCCAAGATTTTTTCAATGATCTGGAGAGCCATAGGGTGCTATGGAAAACTAGCGACGACATGCTGACATTCGCAGCTTCGTATCGAACTCACGCAATTACGACATTGGAAACAAGATAACTCGAGCGAAATACAAAGGTTGTAAGTGTTGGCACAGTGCTAAAATCTCGTCAGGCACAATTCCAGATCTGGAAGTGTGCTCTGAACTGGTTGGAGCCACAACATTATCACAACAGTAGTACCAGTTAGATCACGCCAGACGAGCGTTAGCTGTACAAAGTTCGAGGCGGACCGTGTGTTACAGTACATTATCGACAGGTCACGCGCAAAATAGTAATCAGACGCACTGAACTGGTACAGTCTGTACCGTACAGAGTATGAAAGACGATATTAGATATCATCGCACAAGATGGACGTCCAGATGATACCGCTGACATATTTTGAAGGCTATAAATGTTATTAACCTGACCTGGCGTTTATCGATTTGCGTTGATCTTGTTGAGACTTTTTCTCTAAAAGTTGTTCAACCAAGGACAAATGTACAATTACTATTATACAACCTCCCTTATGGTTCCTTAGCAAACATAGAACTCTAGTAACTATAGAAACATTTTTATAAAATTCTCCCTTAGGAAACGAATAAAATATTTACTTCATTTTTTTTTTCACATTCGTTTGGGGAACACTTCAAGTTGCTGCTCAGTGATACTGCAATATTAAGGTCATGTGGTTTTGCTCTGAGCCATCTATCGTGGTATTAATAACATCACCACACATAGCTACAATCGTGTACGTGCACGTAGAAAACATTGTTGGTATCACAGACCGCAACTATCTCCACGGCATGCTCTGTTATCGCTGGGATCGCATTTGGTCACGGCGCAAGTGTATTGGCAATCATTTTGAAAAAACGGCGGAAACACCATTCGTTACCGAGTCTGAACCAAAGCGGTGATCTTGATTCCCTTCTCACGACCTTGTCCGAAGTAGAGATACTGGAGCAAGAAACTCTCAGTGTGGCTTTGGAGGCTATACATTATACGCTGGTGTTTCGTACGAACCCATTGGCCAAAACCATATGTTCCATGTTACTAATCGTTTTAAACGTGTAGCCACGTGAAAAAAACGTTTTTAAACGTTTTATAGTTCATTCATTTGAAACGTCTTTTGAAATGAATGGATCTATATTAACTAGATCGTCTTCGACTTAGCTGGGAATACCAGTGTTTTTTTACGTAGTATTTCCAATTGTTTTATTAGTGTTCCAAGCCCGCGGCGAGTGCCGCCTTGTGGCGTCGCATATTGACGCGAGCGAGAAAAACATTGATGAAACGCCATTAGAGTATACTTTGAAGTAAATGGGTTCCGTTATTAATAAAATACTGTTATCTGCTAAATTTCCATTTTTCCATGTCTTCGAATATTTACTTTCTGAAAAGACGACCAGAGAATGAAAATCAAGAGACGAAAGATGATGCAGTGCTGGAGAAATTACAGCAATCACTCAGCCAGGTATTTGCGGGTTTTTTAAAGAAGCTGGCAAAGTCACGGCTCCTGCCGCCAAGTTTTTGGCTAAAAGACGACGATATATGACCTGAACCAATCAACACCAACTCTCGTAAGGGACTACATCAGACAAACAGAGCCACAGACCCCCGCGGGTCTTCTATATGCACATCGAAAGTCGCAAGACGTGGTCTCGCGTGGTGGCTTGTTTAGAAAAATTTATCTAAAACAAAATAGAATGCCACCTTTCATCATGCTAGGCTTGACCATACTGCGTGTAGGCTAACTCCTGGCCTAGTTTGCTACTGCTTCCATACGATCGGCTTCATGGTTGATTCGTCGCCACCTGAATGGGGAGAAGCAGCAGAGCCGTTGTTATGCGGATGTATCTTAGAGCATCTCCTCCGGTATTGCAAAATACGTGAAATTGGCAAGAATTTACACTATTACAAAAAAACCACCCCCACCGGTGTAGTGATAGTGACCAAAAAGTAGCCCTAAAGTAGCATAGCAAAAGTGATTGTGCATACGGGGGTAGCCGGCCTCTATTCACTACGAGGCTCCACTATTGCGTACATAGTGCGAACTCCATAACTCCCCTTCCAGGCGCCAACCTCGGCGGTTTCTGTGAGATGCTAAGCCCCAGTGCAAGATGCCAAGCCCAGCAGTACAACATGCAGTCTGCCAGTGCCTGACATCCGACACTGGCAGCCCGTCCTGAGACCTATCCTACGCCTGGCGACGTGCAGCCTGCGGCTGCGTACTTGTCCGACGTGCCACGTGCGGACGCGTGCGGACATACCAAGTCTACTATGCAATCTGCGATTGCTGGTCAAGAGTGACAGCGTCATCGTGCTGCACACGACGACACTGATGACTTACGATATGCACGCTTTATCTATAGAATAGAACTTGCGGTGCGGCGCACTGGCTCGCGTGGCGAAGCTTGCTCTCTTTTCTCACAACTCAATTTGCGGTTCAGCGAACCCAAGAGAAGAGCAAGCCCCACACCAGTACTGCCGCCCTGTCGTGGCCTTTTGCCCGGTACTTACTGTGTTTACGTCCTCTATTGATTGCCACTAGTGCTCCCTAAGTGTAATCTGCCATAATGACACCTACTCTACGAAGCGGACACTCAGATGGCAGTCCAGTGACGCGCCCTGCGTTACCTCAGGTTATGAGCCCAATCAGGGTGCAAGGATCGACAACGGACGTACCTGGTGTGGAAGACACGAGCCCCGGCGGAGTTTCGGCGAATGGAAGCTGAGGACCGCGCCGATTGGCTGTTAATGAGACGAATTTGGCGACTGGTCCAGATGATGATGTGCTGTCACACCGAGAAGCCGAGCATCTTATCCGGTCACTATCCGGAATTCAAGGTGGCCGCTCATTGGTCGAAAAATTGCTGGAAGGATTGCGTGCTCGGAACTTTCCAGTTAGAAATCAGCCACCATCACCAAGCAACCCGAGTGACGGCGGTGGCTCTAGTGCAGGCCACAGCGAAGACCCAAGCAGCCTACCGAGTATGGTGGACAGCCAACCCCGGTGGCCGCTACCATGACAAGGAGCTCACTGAGCTCACGAAGTCCCTGCGGAACACGTCGGACATCAAGCTGCCCAGCCTGTCGAAGAAGGAAGACTACCAGGCCTGGTTCAGCGAGGTGCCGTTGCACTTCGAGAGTCGCCTGCTGGGCGAGATCACGTACGGTGCGGAGAGGTTCGACTCCGTGGATGGCTACAAGAGGCCTAAGTATGCGGAATGGTACAAGGCGAGGAAGGTGAAGGCTTTCTCGGCCTTGGCACTGTCATTGTCCGTGGACTTGCGACGTTCAAGATCGACTTCATCCGAGACCAGATGGAGGCGCCGTCGCTGCTTTGGCAGCGCATTACGGAACATTATGAGGCGGGCGACGGTGTGAACCCGGATTACTTACGGCGTGAACTGATGAACCGTCAGTTGCAGCCTAAGGAGGCCGTGACGAAGAACGTGCAGGACATTGATGCAATGGTGCGCAGGCTGCGCCTGGCGAAGGGTGAGTTCGAAGAGTGGGAGCATGCGAGTCTGTTGATTACGAACACGCTGCTCGTGTTTCCTGATCTGGCGCGTGAGCACTCATTGTGGATCAGCAAACATGATCGTCGGACCATGACACTTGCTGAGGCGTTGCAGCGCCTGCGTTCTGCAGAACACTCGAGCAACCAGTTGAAGCAGCAGATATCTTTGGCTGCGCCAAGATCGACGCAGCCCAGTGCGAACCAGGTGAACAGTATTGGTCAGCATGCACGACAAGGACAAGGACAGTCAGGCAAGCGACAAAGACAACGCAAGGGCAAGAATGTGGAGAAGAAGCAACGCTACACCTGTGCGAATTGTGACCAGCATGGACGCTGGTATGCCGAGTGTACTGCGAACACTGGCATGGAGCTGAAGCCTGAGCTGGTCCAGCGTCTGAAGAAGGAGAAGGCCAAGAAGCAAGCGGTGTCGCTGGTCAACTCGGGGCATACGTGCGTACGGCACCAATGACTGGTGAACCGCATCGCCTCTTCGAGAATTTGTCGCTACGTTCGTCACGCCGAAGTGCAGGTGCGACTAGTGCGAACTGTTCAAGAAACTCGCCTATCTACTCTCCGACGTTGCCTGCGAGCAATGAGGATGAGATGGATGAGAACCAAGGACGAGTGGTGAGAACGGTGGAGAATGTGAGTGTTCCGATGACACCACAGCAATTGCAGCTGCAACCGAGCCAGAGTATGCAGTCTGCTCAAGCTGTGCAAGGTATTCAAGGTGTACAACCCGTACAACCTGTGCAACTTGTGCAACCTACGCAGTATGTTTAACATGGCGTCGGAGTGCCGTATGGTTGGCAAGCTCCAGTTGTGGTTGCTGTGCAGCGCCAGTGGGAGTGTGGAAATGTACAAGGACCGCCTCCTTCTTGGGACAAACTGTTCTACTGTTTGGGTCAAGGACTTTCGAGTGGATCGCAGGGGTCTATGTTTGAGCCAGGGCACAACCAAGGTGGATCACGAATGGGTTCTCCTGTGCTGGGGGATAACTACCAAGGCCGCTACGCTGAGCCACGAAAACGCCAAGGACCTGAAGACAGACCGTATAACGGAAGTTTGTACGGAGGTGAACAACAGAGACTTGGAGATGCGCATGGTGGCCAACCTGGACACTATGGTTATGGCTACACATCTCCTTTTGCTCGAGACGACTGGAGCCTACCATTGCGTGAGCAGGCTGGACCCTGCAGGTCGCCGCCACGTGGGCGTTCGCCACTAAGAGGACTAGAGCTGTATTGGCGTGGGTGTTCACCAACGAGAGGGCCTTCTGGCCCTCCATTTCTTGGGTATTCGCCACCAAGAGCATCTTCTGGACAGCAGTATCGCGGGCGTTCACCTGAGCGTGGACGCTCACCGCCTCCGTGACGTGTAGGACCTCCGTGGTCGCCGCCTCGAGGACGTGCTGGTCCACGTTGGTCTCCACCACGTGGACGTTCACCGCCAAGGAACTGTACAGGACCACGTTGGCACCTACGAGAGGACGATCGCCACTGCGTGGTACTTCCGGTCGAGGAAGATCAACAGCTCGCGGGCAACCAAGACGTGATGGACCAGTGCAAAGCAGACGTGGAGGACGCAGCCGGCCGCCACGTCGGAACCAGCCGAGTCACTACGGACCTCAGCGAGATGACGAACATCGTGGACGTGGACCGACCCAGAGTACCGTGACTGGCCAAAGTGCTGGACCAGTTCGCAGTACCGTGAATTGTCAAAGTGTTGGAGTAGCCAGGAGTACTGAAACTCACACAAGTGGTGAGAATACTGCGATTGGCCAAGGACGTACTGAGCCTGCTCATAGTGTTGAGCCAGGTCAAGGACAAGGAGATGCAAACCAAGGTCAGACATTGTCGGTGAATGCAGTTGGACGTGATGAAGGCATGCAACCTGAAGAGGGAAACATTACTGAGTGGATCTTAGATTCGGGATCGCAAGCTAACATCTGTGGCGATTTGTCACTGTTTATGACACTGCGAGAAGACAAGACAAGTCGGCTTGACTTCGCTAACGGTACTACGGAGCACACGACAGTGTGTGGCTCTGTTCTACTGCGTGTTGTCAACCATGCGACTGGTGAGCTGGAAGACCGTCTCTTGGACGATGTGGTGTACACGCCGAATGTGAAGGTCAACCTGATAAGCATGGGCTACCTACAAACTACAGGCAACTACAAGTTGACGTGCGCCTTTGATCAGAAGACAGCTTGGATGACCAAACCAAGCACCATTCTGAAGTTTGAGATGCTTGACAACATCTACCGGTTGCGCAGTGTGAAGCCAACCGATGTGATGGTCATGGCGATGGCCAAGACTGCAGTTGAGGACAAGAAGACTATGGAGCTGATGCACCAGCGCTTTGGGCACCTGCTTATGGCTTTGCTCCAGACTATGGCAGACAAGAAGGATTTGGGAGTTAAGCTCAACACGAAAGACATGAACACCTACGAATGCATTGCGTGTGTTGTGAGCAAAGCCAAGTCAATGAGCCACAAGCGTCTTCCTGTTCGCTCAATCAGACCACTTGAGATTTTAGCGATGGACATTTGTACGATGAACGTGGAGACACCAAGCAAGGCGACCATGTTCATGTTCATCGTGGATGTTGCTACGAGATATAAGTGGGTCTATCTACTCGAGAAGAAGAGTCAAGCTACGCAGTTCATTTTGAAGTTTCTACGAGAGCTGGAAGTGCATCACAAGGACCAGAAAGTGCTACATCTTCGGTCGGACCAAGGTGTCGAGTTTGCGAGCAACGAGTTGTATGATTACTGCACATGGCATCGTGCAGAAGTTCACGAATGCTTACTCCCCACAAGAGAATGGGATTGCGGAACGACCCAATGGCATCGTGTTGCCTCGCGTACGAGCTCTGCTGACGGCAACGCATTTGCCGAACATGCTTTGGGGTGAGGCCCTGTTGCACATGGTGACTACCCTGAACATGCTACCGACCAAGATGCTAGGCCTGACTTCGTCGTACGAGAAGCTGTACGGACAGAAGCCACCCTTCTGTCCGTACAGCTTCTAGTACATTGCGTACGTGGGGATGCATCGCTCATGTACGAGTGCCACCTGAGTCTCGACAGAGAAGCGAGAAGCTGGAGCCAAGGGCGCGTATGTGTCTATTACTCGGTTATAGCAACTCTACCAAGGGCTACAAATTCCTGGACCTTCTTACCTGTCAAGTGACGACTGCACAACGTGAGAACTGCCGCTTCCATGAGGAGTTCACAGTGGATGGAACATATATGAAGCACCTACTGGAGAATAAGTACCTGAACATGTTGCACGTGTTGCCAGAGAAGCCACCAGTAGTGAGAATCAAGACGAGTATTGACACCTACGCTGCAGAGAACAGCGGCCCTGTGCCCATGAGCGAGGCGGAGGAACTTCAAGAAGTTGAGAGGGCTGTGGACGGAGAGCAGACGTCCAGTGGGAGTCCGGAGAAGGACAACTCGTCAGGCGTCGATCAGCTGGACATGCAGAAGTCCGCTGAGCCTCAGGTTGCACCTGAGAAGGGACCGTCACCAGAGAAGGCGGCGAAGAGACGCAAGCGCAAGGCGCGCAAGAAACCCGTGAAGGAAGATACTGGATTTGCGGTCCAGAAGCCTCCAGTAGAGCCATGCCTGAAGCGACCAAGGAGAACGCAGAAGGCAAACGTAAGACTAAGTGACTACGTGGTGGGCCAAGTGATGGCACACGGCATGGAGGTGGACATTCCGACGACCTACAAGCAGGCACGGAAGAGCAAGTTTTGGCCCCAGTGGCGGGCTGCGATGCTAGCAGAACTAGCGTCGCTGAAGAAGCACAAGACCTGGCGTCTCATACCGCGAAAGAAGGCGAAAGGAGTGAAGGTGATCACGTGTCGATGGGTGCTTGCAGTGAAGAGAGACGAGCGTGCCGTGTCAAGCGATTCAAGGTTCGTCTCGTCATCCACGGATTTAAACAACAATTCGGGGTCAATTATGGCGAAACCTATGCACCTTTGATACGCTTTGAAACTATTCGTGCGGCCAACTACTTTGCTGTGCAGCGAGGATGGGAGATTCTACAGTATGATGTGAGGACTGCATTCCTGTATGGAGATCTCGACGAACTGATTTTCATGGAACAACCACCTGGGTTCCAAGTTGATGGCCCGAGTGTTGTGTGCGAGCTCTTGAAGGGCCTCTATGGATTGAAGCAGGCGCCTAACGTTTGGAATCGGACTTTACATGCTAAGTTGGTCACGTTGGGCTTTGAGCTTACGGACTCAGACTATGGGTTGTATGCGTTGAACGAGGATGGCGAAGTCAAACTGCTGTTGACTGTCTATGTGGATGACCTACTGCTAATGGGACCCCGAGACCTGTGCGCTAAGATTGCAGCTGCGCTGCAAGAAACCTTCGAGTTGACGACTATGGGTACTGTCAAGTACTTACTTGGTGTCGAGATCCTGATCGACAGACCAAGTTGACAGATTGTCTACTGTCCGAAACAGTACGTGCTGGAAGTACTGAAGCGCTTCCACATGTCGGACTGCAACGGATGTGCAACGCCCGAGACTACGGCACCATCGAAGGCTGTGGTGCCTGCGACCAAGGACTACTTACCGTACCGTGAGCTGGTGGGTGCACTGCAGTACCTCGTGAGCGCTTCGAGGCCTGACATTGCTCAGGCCACGAGACATCGTGGCAAGTTCCTAGCATCCTAAGACCATACACACTACGCGCAAGCAAAGAGGGTACTTCGATATCTGAAGGCTACGTGTGATTACGGATTGGTTATGGCTGTACCTGACGGAACTACTGCCAACGTGCGCTGCTACTCAGACGCCGATTATGCGAATGATTCGACAGACAGACGGAGTATCAGCGGCTATGTGGACACGCTTGACGACAACGTGATTTCTTACGCGTCGAGGAAGCAAGAGATCAACGCGTTGAGCACGTGTGAAGCTGAGTAGGTTGCAATGGCTGAAGCCACCAAGGACGTGCTATGGCTTGCTGGTCTGTGTGAGGAGCTGGCCTGGGAACATCCGGTTCCGTTGTTGCTTGGTGACAATGAGGGAGCAATCTCGTTGTCCACCAAACCAGGCAAGCACTCCAAGACCAAGCATATTGACAACAAGTACCACATGATACGACGGAATGTGGAGCTGAAGTTGCTCACAACGGAGCACATTGGGAGCGAGCAGATGATCGCGGACATCATGAATAAGCCACTTGCTGTGGTTAAGCTCACTCGCTTTCGAAAAGCGATGAAGGTGTTGCCAGTGGTCTCATCGACCAGTGCTGCGACGATTACGGAGCCTGCGGCTTCAACTACAGTTGCTATTGCTGCTGCTGATGCGGAGACTGCGTCTCCCACTACGACTGCTATTGCTGCGGTGACTACGGAGGTTGCACCTCCATCTACTGGTGCTACTGCTGCGACCAGAACGAACTAGAACTATTGCGAAGGACTCGACCAATTACGACGAACTAAGACGGATGCGATGAGCGCGGACGACACCGGCAGTGCGAGCAAGTGTGTGCGGTGTGTTGAAGAAGACCGAGCAGGTTGCACCTGCCTCGCGTGGTTGCACCACGACATCGTGTACGCTATGACTACGCTGCTAAAGGACGAGGACTACGACTTCGATGGCTACAGTGATTGAAGGCGGACGGTGGTGACTTGTTGCGGAATGTTGTTTGCTGTGTGGACTGCTGTGCTGTTGGACTACGAATTCGAGTGATGGGGCTGCGGCTTCAACCTGTGAAGTCTTGCGTGCGATCGCGTCAACGAGGCGCTCGATTGCCGAGATCAAGTGGGAAATGCTAAGCCCCAGTGCAAGATGCCAAGCCCAGCAGTACAACATGCAGTCTGCCAGTGCCTGACATCCGACACTGGCTGCCCATCCTGAGACCTATCCTACCTGGCGACGTGCAGCCTGCGGCTGCGTACTTGTCCGACGTGCCACGTGCGGACACGTGCGGACATACCAAGTCTACTATGCAATCTGCGATTGCTGGTCAAGAGTGACAGCGTCATCGTGCTGCACACGACGACACTGATGACTTACGATATGCACGCTTTATCTATAGAATAGAACTTGCGGTGCGGCGTACTGGCTCGCGTGGCGAGGCTTGCTCTCACTTCTCACAACTCAATTTGCGGTTCAGCGAACCCAAGAGAAGAGCAAGCCCCACACCAGTACTGCCGCCCTGTCGTGGCCTTTTGCCCGGTACTTACTGTGTTTACGTCCTCTATTGATTGCCACTAGTGCTCCCTAAGTGTAATCTGCCATAATGACACCTACTCTACGAAGCGGACACTTAGATGGCAGTCCAGTGACGCGCCCTGCGTCACCCTCAGTTTCGACTTGATATTGTTTGTATGCACCTCAAGACGCATGCACATGCAGTATAGATCCAGATACCAGCGCGTAAGGCCATTTTCAAGGCATCCAAAGGGAACGAGTTTTCTATAGGCTACATGCGTATAATGTTGCGGCTCATGCTCGCAGCGTTTGGCTTCTGTCGGTCCTCAGACCGCCCCCAGCACGTTCAGTGTGACCTAAATTAGCAAGACACGGCAGACATGGGCAAACAGCCTCCTACTTTCTCTTCAGAAGGTTGTGTTCATAGCGTTCACTACGCCAATTTTTTCAAACCATTGGGGACACAGAACTATTGCACATGAAAGTGTCCTATCTATGCCTATTATAGCCTACAAGTATTCACTTCGCACTATCACTTTTGTAATTTGCACTACCGGTGGAGATGCTCTTATAGTCTGACTCTTCAAAATTGGGTCAACAATCAGCATGCAACAAAATGTAAGCCGAATGTTGAGCGAGATAACAAAAAGCGAGTTACGCAGTACCGTGGAATTAATCCGGTGAGGGCTGTCCATACCTAAAGGTATTCCCAGTATAACAGTTAATTTATACTACCAGGTACACGCCCTACACTATGTGCAGGGGTTAGTATCAATCATTGATATTGGATACTGTATCGATACCCCCCCCCCCCCCCCCCCGAATTCCTGTATCAATATCACCTGATATCGATGAGCTCTTCGTATCAGGATCATTGATCCTTGAGCACCCAAAAATTGAACTTCCCGATACTGTAACGATATTATATCACCCGATTACATCGCGTCTTCAAAACAATTCTATTTTTCTTAAGCTTACACCATTATACGCACTCTGAGTGACATAGAGGCCACTGTTCGCACTACTGAGGGTGCAAACCTGCTACCAAGATTGCCCCAACAGCCGACACTTTATTTTTACCGCTTTTTAAAGCAGCGTAGAAAATCAAGTTGTCTTCCATGGCCTTCAATTTTTTTTATTAAATTACTTCGTAATATAAACCGAACTATTATTAATGTATCGAAGATAAAAGTCTACGAGGTCCAGTGTGGCGGCCACTGCTACGTTTTACTTAGATAGCTTTCTGCCTAAAACTATTTGGGGACGCTATTCTAGCCAAACTAAATTATATCTGGAAAATAAGTGTATACTGCGCTCAGCGGCTACCTTGTAAACGGCTTCATGCGCAAATGATGTTTATGATGAAGAGGCAAGTATTTAAGCCAACAAAACTATTTCCCGCTTAGAATTTTAAAGTAGTAAAATCTTCACTACCGTATCGCCTTGCGCTCGTAGAAGCTTCACATAGTCAGGGGTTAATATCACCGGCGATTTTGACGATATCATTGATATTGATCCTCAGGGTATGCACAACTTCGCTAAGATCACTGGATCCTGATCCTCTGCCACTCCGATATCAATACCATATCAATATCAATATAAAAACATAAGTATTTTATCAGCGTATTTTGCTTATACAAAGAATAAGTAATATGCGTGCACTCGATCATCTCGCACCCAGCGGTCTTGATGGAGGATATTGATGAGCTTACATCATTCAAAACGCAGAAGATAGTGACGCCTCTGTAAGTTTTTGCTGCACGAGTTAACTCAGGATTCTGTGAGAAATATTCATAATGAAGTGACACTTAGAAGAGTGTGAGCACTCAGCTGCTTTTGAATTGTGCAAGCTTCTGTCGCACCATAATATCACCGCGAAAGAGGCCACTCACTTATTTGTAGAGAGTGTGCAAGCGTGTCATGCAAGCGGTATGCTTGTTTTGTGCGTTGACTTTCCATCACAAAATCCCAGTCGAACATTCCTCGCTCGACCAACTGGAATCGGTGGTCGAGGAATATCGGTGGGAGTTCCAGCTTGGGTCGTTGCAGGCACAAGAAGCCGTGTTGAGGTGTTCTGGAAAGAATGGTATGGCTGGGGCAGTTGAGCCCAAGAGCAAATCGAAGAAAACTGTTTCTCAAACGGCACCACGTTCAGTCTCGGAGACACCATCGCAGACGGAAGCAACTAAGTGTCAAAGTGGAAACATTGAGCTCGGACGAGGGTGAAGTTAAGTTGAAGAGGCCTTCTGGTGTCGGTCTCATCCGTTAAAGTGGTTGATTCGGCGAACAGCCGACCTGCAACTCGTGCCAAGAAAAGCCCAAGCGTCATCCAAACTCTGTTGCGTATCGATGCAGAATCAGCTTTGCACCTCGTAAAGCGATCTACGAGAAATACTGTAACTTATTTCAAATAAGCCGTTTCCAGCAAGCAATTTGTCGAAAGATGGAAACGAAACTTTTCGAGACCGCCAAGTCGCATGTGCAAACGAAAACTTGAAAAAGAATAAAAGTCGGCTCGCAAAAAGAGAACAAGACAGCGACGACAGCACCACTGATGGCGGATCACCTCGTTGCCTCAGCGAAGAAAACTTGCCCGTAAAACATCGAAAATCCACCCCATGCCACCCCAGCTACGAGTGATTTCCCGTGAAATGGACGTGGATGGCGATGGCGCCATCAGCTTCATCGATTTATGGCAAGCCGTGGACAAACAAATGATGGAACAAACTTATCGGCCTTCGGTCATGGAAATTTAGCGATGGATACCGCAAAATCTATAGTCCATAGTGGAGTCAGCTTCGAGGACTTTGTCGTTGCTTCCAGAGGCAAGTGAGCCCGTGACAACTGAGACGTTCGTCGTACATGTAGTTGCACTTGTATAGAAAAACAGTTTTTCGAATTTTTACAGTGTTCAACGCCGGTGTTCGGACTGCAAGAGCAAGTGTAATGCTTACCGTACAGTACTTGTACGTCGGAAGATCCGGTCTCGGTGTGCTGACTACAGGTAGTCGCGTCGCGGGTCGTCGAGGACGTTTTAACCGCAAAAATGGACAGCGCTAATGCACCTTGAAGCGATTGAAGCGAGCTGCCGGTTACTTGATAGTGTGGAGACGAACGCTCGACTTGAGCAAGTCGGCGGTTTTTTTGCCGTCGTTGCAGGAACGATCGCGCAAATTGAAGCTGCAGATCGTGGCTGCACCGGACATCTGAATCGATACCCCCTTCTCTGAGAAGCTCTCATGCTGCTGTGTGTTCGCGCTCGGTGCCACAACTTACATTTCCTTACGTAGCTAAAGGTGTCGGCACTAGTAGAGCCTCGGGTTTGACCGCTTCGGTCGGTTGAAAGCTTCATCAAAGTGGGTACGGGTACAATTGCCAACCTTTCTTGTCGGCTGGATTTTTGAAGGTAATGTACATCTTGGTCCGCCACCTTCCTGCAGTCAGCGATAATGCCGGCCGCCGCCGAGCTTTACTGCCTTCAATAAAGACGCACATGTTGCTAACTTACTCGAGGCTGCTCCACGCACTTGGCAATAGGGTTTTCGACCTGAGCTCAATTGTCCCGGAAAGAATGGGCTTGCCCAGAAAGAGAGGGTACATTACATACAAATGCATAGACTAGGTGGTTAGAAACGGGACGTGAGAAAGGCCTATCCCTCTCCCTGTGTATGTGACGGTCGTCTGTCTTCCTTCTGGCACTGGTCCTTTAGCACTCGTCCAGGTGCTTCCTTCTCCATCGCACGCTCGCTCGCTTCATCGCTATCGTCTGCTGCGATGGCGTCTCCGGCGGCAGTGGGGAGAGCGCGACTTGCGGCCAAGGGTGCTGCCACCATCTACGACTCGTACCCGCTGAGCCTACGCACATTCCTTGCTGAAGGCCCGTCGCCCTTTGTGCGCTCCGTGTCGCACTCGATGGAAGACCCGGCGCAAAAGACCATGGTCGTGGAGGACGACGACTTCCTCAGCAACCTGCACAATAATTCATCGTCCGTTGGCACCATCGACCTGAATGACGGAGTGGTAAAGTCTCAGTTTGTTGCCATTGATAATCCATGGAATTTTTGTCATCAAGTTGCAAAGTGGCAAAAAAAACTAACTGGCAAACCTACGTGTGTGTCTTGGATGCAACAGAGAACAGCGGCATCGGCGCGTTCCGCAGCGCTATGCAGTACGTTTGGCAAGTTTCATAATGAGATATTCGAGACGAAAGAGCGCTCCAAAGTGCTCAGCGCGTTACGCCATCGTGGCAAAGCGGCGAAAAATGCCTCCGGAATGAAACAGCGCGTGCCAATGCGACCCGCAGCTCCGTCGACGTTCACTGCTGACGACGTACTGCGCGCTGGCACACTGACGAAACAGGGCAGCTGGCGGCGCAACTGGAAAACGAGGTTTTTCATTCTTCGTAGCGACTGTCCGAGTTTGTGTTACTTCACGTCCGAGGACAAATTGGAGCTGCTGGGCGAAATCCCCATCACCGAAGACACCATCGTATTGGACCGCAGTGGCGGAGGCCACGCCCCCTTCCGGTTCCAGATCCGCACCGATGCGCACACACTCTTGCTCGAAGCCGAGAGTCGCGAGAACCAGAAGCGGTGGATCGAGTCATGCCAAGAGCTGGCAGATGCCATCCGCGCCTCGAAATTCTCCGTTAACACCTCCATGTCTAGTTTTTCCATTGACGGTCGTCGATCGTCACTTGTGAGAGCAACTACCGCAAACACTCTGCGCCCCACTGAAAAAGACGTTTCGGCTTTATTAGAGGCAAGTGCGTCATCATCACAGAACTGGGATGACACGGAAACCAGCGCAGTGGACGAAATGGAGATGGGCACGAGAAGATACCAAAACCCGCACCGACTCACAAGCAGCAGCGCCAGTGGCTCCACCAGATCTGCAACACCGGAAAACGGCAACTCGACACCGCGTCGATTATATGATTTATCAGTCTCCGTGATGATGGGCAGACGCAGCAAATTGGCAAAATCAGTGGAGCATTTGGACAAAGATAAGGACCGCACGGGGTGTTTTGTCACTGTCAGTGGCTACATCCGTAGTAGCAATACATTCGTGGAGCTTGGAGTGACAGACGCAGTCAAACTGACAACATTAGTGGCAACATGCGGGGATGCCTCTGGCGCGTCCAGTGATCCAGCTCCCGTGCCATTTTCGGTTGTTATGACAGCAGAACTGGAGCGATACGATCAACTTCGACTTGCGTTGTGCAAGACGCAACTAACGCAGAGTCCGGGCAATGTTCAGGGCACAATTGGCGTGGGGAGATGTCTACTGGATGCACAGTTATTAGGCTCCACTCCGTGTGCAGTGACGTTGACAGAGCGCAGCACGTCGTCATCCAGAGATTCCCTTGTTACGAACAATCCATTGCCGCAAAAGAAAGCGGGAGAGCCTGGTGGCCCTCTACCCCCCGGAACTGGCTCGTCTTCGAGTTTATTTAGTGACAGTGAGAGTGTACACGTCGTGGTACAAGCTTTCCGTTCAGTACCTCCACAAAGTGTGCTCCCCACTACGGGCGTGGACATGGCAAATGCCAAGTACCTTATCCCGACAACACTGGCTCCTGGTCGCGAGACGGCTGGCAAGATGGCTACAGCAACGCGTAATGACTTTCCCGGTGCTACTCGTGGTAGCGACGTGCGGACGTTTATGGAGAACGACACGTTCCTCACTGGTATTGGATTGGGGACTTCAAATGAGGCTCCGAACGGCAACCTTCGCTTTGTGGCAGTGGATGAAATATTGCGAGTACCAAGAAGCACTTTTGCCTTGCCAATTGCGTATTTGGATTTCCTCGAGGAGCAAGCTTTAGAGCGGACGAGATGGCTACAAAAGCAGTTGCATGCTAAGCTTGCAACACCTCGTGAAGTTGAGAAACTGAATACGGAGCTGGAGTTCTTGCGTAAGAAGCAAGAAGAGTATCTCAAACAGCGTCAGTTCCTTATTCGACAGGAGAAGCGGTTACTAGATGAACAAAAGGATGGCAAGTTCTTTCTCGCAGCTAAGCGTGCTGGCATGGTCTCGGTTGCTAATGAGAGAGAGTCATTGGGAGCTTCTAGCTCGTCTGTGGCTAGTGCAGCATCAACAGGAGAGACAGAGGCAGTGGCACCGTTCAAGCGGAGTACGTACAAGAATCTGAACCTGTGGCAGTTCCTTCCAACAAACATGCAGGACCAGTTCCTCTGCACGTACAAGCCGCCTACGAGCAACAAGCAGGGACGCGCCGTTCCTCTCTCGTCTCGACCGTTTGTGTGGCACACCATGACAATGGGGTGTCCTGCAGCGCACACCAAGGGCTTCGCGAACGGAGGCTACCCGTCTTCGGTTCCGATCATGACTGTCAACCCGACCGGTGCAGCTGAAGACGAGTCTCTACTGGACAGCAGCAACGAAGGAGACTCGCAGAGCCCAACGTCGCCTGTGTCGGTCTCACGAGCGACAACAACCGGATCTTCAACACAGGCCACGCAGGCCACGGATGACTCGTTGGCCGCGTTCAAGTTGCGTCTGGACATGCAGGACCGTCTCACTGTTATCGGCAGTCAGATTCTATCGGCTACAGCGGCGTGTTTACTGGCGTCGCTGGACTTGGCATGCAGTGGAAGCGCTCTGCATCAAGCTCAGATCGACCGAGCCCCAACATTCGGTTTTCTTATGAACTTCGAGTCGCTATTGAGTACACAGGGCAAGGAATACGGCATGCTGGAGGACTTTGCCGCTGGAGCTCGATGGCTACGTAACGTATTTATCCAGTTCCGTCGACACTCGACCACAAGCACGTTCTTCTCCTTGAAAAGGTATACGCCGTCGGGATCCAACTCGAACGATAACAACTGTTTACTGCTGACCATGGGCGTCGATGACGAGCACATGTCGGTGTTGCCACAGTCCCTCGTCTCGGGTGATGGCGTCGTCCACGTCCGCTGCGTTCTCTTCTCTCAGGGCGTCAATGAGAAGCAGAGTCTAGTACACGCATACAAGTCCAGTGCCGTCAAGCTTCAAGAGCGTGTTAACCGAGACAACCTGATCGAACTGAAGCGTATCTACGCTCTGTACCGGCAACTACGAACCGAAGAAACGGAGAACCGCGTCCGACAGAGCCGTCGACTGCGAGCCAGCAGTTCCGTCTCGTCTTCTGCCATTGACGACGCGGACGAAGCTGCGATGGCCATCGACCGCCACGATCTGCAAGCTCTGGACGACTTGTTGGTGCAGATTGAGCACCACATTTGCTCTCCGACGAGTCAGTATAAGAAGAACGTAGCGCTCTTGATGGACTCGTCGGATTTCTGCAGAGCTCTGGGAGGCGCGCGGGTGACGTGCTGTAAGAGCGGCAAGGACCGCACGGCCATGTCCGTGACGTTAGAGCAGGCGCGGCTGCTGTGCGCGGAGCTGCAGGCCTCGCAAGGTGCTGCGCTATGCGCGAACATGCGGCTGTACGGCGTGCGTCGCCGCAACGTCTTCATGAACACCAAGGCGGACAAATTCGCCTTCAACGAGATGCAGCGCAAAATGCTGCCCGACTGCTACAAACCGCCGGCGGGCACATACAAGTCCGGCAAAACTTAAGCCACAAAGGACTACGACTCCGTGATGAGAAGCGGACGAAAAACGAAACATAAGTGGGGAGTCCACGGCTTGCGTCCGTGGTGTTTAATATTTAGGTGAAGAGGGTGGCAGGCGCGCAGCTTAGAGACCAGTGGGAAGCAACTCGCGGCGTGGTTTGGTCGCAAATAGTCCCGACGTGACGAGCCATGTGTGCAGCTCTGGCGAGATCCAGGCTGGCGGGTGATAGAGCGGCCTTCGTCTGGCTGGAGTTGTGTCTGCAACTTTGTCTCGATCTTCACGTGGAGATGAAGTTGAGGTCACAGCAGTGCTGTCGATGGACAAAGGCTTCTGAGGAGAGTAACCACAATAAGTGCCACATAGAGTTTAGTGGGCATGTACAGACGCAGTGAATCTACTAGTATCACATGAAATTAATCCAGGTCTCGAGCTCACCTTGTTGCTTTCTTCATCTTGAGGATCTTCTTCTTTGCTGGCAAACTTTTCCTGTTCTCCATCGACGTCACTCGCAGATTCGCCGCTGTTACTTTCGTCTTCGTGAATATCTCCATCGTCATTAGCTTCTTTATCTGTAGCTTCTGTCGTATTGCTGGCCAGGATGCTGGTGTTATTACGGTGCAGTGGTGGCAGTGGCATTGACACTACTCGAGGAAGGGTCTGAGTGTTAACTCTGCGCTCGCCTAGACGCGCCACCAAACGAACAGCGTTGATGCCTGCGACATCTTGACGAGCATGATCAACGATGTAGTCTGCTGAGGCATGAGGTGGCCAGGAGGCGTATGAAGCTTGCCAAGTGCGTCGTGCTCGACGTCGCAATCGTCGTCGGCGCACACGTTTTCGTAGTCGCTTTCTTTTAATTGGCGACCGTAAGGGGCTTTGCCGTTCGTCTAAAGGTGTTGGTAGGAGCATGCAAATGTCGAATGTGAGCTGACCCCGCAATGCAGGCGGTAAGCGGTTGGCTACTTTGCGCACTGCGTGTATTGGAGAAGTTGGAGGAGAGTTTACTGGTGATCGTTGCTGAGGTGGCGAGGCACTGAGTGCATGGTGAGGAGTGCGAAGGAGCGTTCTATCGGTGTAGAATGGCAGTGATCTCTCAGTAAGACGCGTAGGGCTTGCAGATGTCGGGTCTGGGGTGTTTCCCAAGGACTGTGTCGAAAGTCGAGCCATGAGCGCCATCATGTTGAGGAATCGCTCGCCAAGTCTCAGCTCAGATTGTGCGACATCGTGGGCATCATTTTCTTCTTCCTGCTCTTCACTGGTCACTTCAGAATCGTATGAAGGCTCCACCTGCTCCGCTTCGACGAGAACGTCGCCGACTGATTCGCGTCGTGCCGGATGCGGCGGAGATAATAAAGTGTCGTCTGTTTCGTCTCGAGATCGTTCAGACACCTCGATATGCTGCTTTGCGTGTTGAATGCTGCCAGCCACCTTCTTCTTGGCTCGCGTCGCGTGGTTCAGGTGTCCGCGAGGCACCAGCGCTAGTGATGGTATCTTGCGAGTGGATACATCGAAAGCCGAGCATGCTGAACCATGGAGCGGCATCTAGTTTGACGACAATTTCTTGGGCTTGTTGAAACCATCGTCAATTCTAATTTAGAACTAAGTACTTTTTAAAACACAAGTTTGTTTTAGAATTTCTAAAAGGTTTTACTACGTAAGAAAGTGCTTTTTAAGATTTGTGAAAAAAGAATTAGAGAAATAAAATATTAAGGGACCGCCATTTTTTAGGAGAGCCTAACTAATTTCAACTTCGAAGTAAGAACTAAATGGTTGTATGTCTTAAATTTCCTTGGCTAAAACAGTTTATTCTAAATTCAAGATGTTAGCACAAGTGTCTTTTTAAATTTGTGACGGATTAGAACCAAATTAAAATGTGCTAAATTTGAGCTTTAATTTAGTCAAGCAGAATTTACAGAATTAAAATTGTTTTTTTGGCGTGAAAATATTAGATTGGCATAATTAATCAATTATGGCTCATTTTCTGAAGGATTTCTGCAATTATTAAAATCCATTTGTCTCAGTATTTTGGTACATCTTGTTAAAAGAGCACATAATTGAAAAATCAAAATATAAATGCAATTGTTGTCATCCTGTCACCTTGCCCATTCAATCCACAATGCCTCGCCGCAATCCAAGCGCTTCCGCTAGCGATGATACGCGCCGCGAGGCGCCGCTACAAGCTGTGCTCTTTGCCGACTCGTTCTCAGAGACGTTCCGGCCCATCACGCTCGATTTACCCAAGGTTCTTCTTCCGCTTGCCAACGTCCCGATGCTCGAATACTCGCTCGAGTTCCTCGCCGCCTCCGGTGTGCAGGAAGTTCTGCTCTTCTGCACGGGCCACGCCGAGGCCGTCGAGCGCTTCATCGAGAACGAGTCGCAAGTAGCAAAGCGGCTCGACGTCACGTGCGTCAGCAGCCCCAGCTGCCTCACAGCCGGCGACGCACTACGTGAACTGGACCGACGTCAACTGGTACAGAGCAATCCGTTCGTTCTAATGAGCGGCGACGTGGTGGCCAACGTGGACCTACAGGCGGCTATTGCCGAGCACAAAAGCCGCAAGAAGGCGGACCCGAACTGCATCATGACGAGCATTTTTAAGGAGCTACGACCCAATTTCGCCACGAGCGTCCGTCCGCTGGATGCGGAGCTGGTCGTAGGAATAGACGCCGCCACGTCGCAGCTCGTACTGTACGAGGACGAGCCCGAACGCCGCAGTACACGCCTCGCCACGCTTTTCCTCGAGGACCACGCACAGATCGCGCTACGTAGCGACCTTCTGGACTGCTATCTGGACGTGTGTTCACCCGAAGTGCTGCTCAAATTCGCCGAAGACTTCGACTACCAAGATTTGAGACACGATTTTCTGCATAACGAGGTGCAAAACTACGAATTGGGCAAAAAATTCTTCGTTAAGGTCGTCACGGACGAATTTGCGGCCAGAGTGATGGATCCCAGAACGTACGCGGGTGTCTCGCAGGCGATTCTGCAGCGCTGGGTGTTCCCTATGGTACCTGACGCCAATTATCTCGGGGCAGGAGCGGTGACTCACTACGAATATCTGCGTGGCATGCGCTACAAAGACGCCAATGTGACGCTGGCCAGGACGTGCGACGTCCAGCGCGAGTGCATCTTGGGAGCAGGAACGACCATCGCAGAGCACAGTCGTGTACGCAAGAGTTCTATTGGTAAAGGATGCGTGATAGGCGAGAACGTGAGCATAGAAGGCAGCTTCTTGTGGTCCAATGTCGTGGTGGAGGACGGCGCGGTTATGACGAACGCAATCTTGTGTGACAATGTGGTGGTGAAGCGCGGCGCTGTGATTGGCGAGGGCTGCGTGCTCTCGTTCGGCGTGGTTATTGGCGAGGGCTTCACTTTGCCGCCATTTACGAAGGTGACGACGAGTGTAGCACAGGTGGAGGACGATGGATTCTTCTCGGATGAGGAGGAGCAGGCTTCGACTAAGGAGAAGCAGGTGACAGATAACACGCCGGCGCAGTGGAACCCGAAGGACGTCGGCGTGGGCGGCGTGGGACGCATCTGGACGCTGGACGAGGACGACATTGAAGTGGACTCGGACAGTGAAGACGAAGATGACGAGGAGCAATCGGAAGCCAAGAAGCAGGCGCGTCGTCTGGAGAAACTCAAGAGCACTCTGATTGGAGCTCATGATGTGGTGTCCAAGAAGATGCACCGCTGGGAGGAATGGGACACGCTCAGCTCGTCGGAGGAGGAAGACGAGGATGAGGATGATCTGCTCGCTGAGGCGAACGCCACTGCGATGGAAGTTCCGTTCCAGCAGATTATCCGCGAGAACGTGTGCACTGGCGATGCGGCAGGACACAACGTGGATGATCTGTTCATGGAGATCAAGAGCTTCAAGTTCGCTCAGAACCGGTCGTTTGCTGAGGTGATTGGAGCTATTATTCCGGGTCTGCTGGACCTGATCCCGACGGGGAATGGGCAGTCGGCGATGACGATTCTGGGCCATGTGCGTGCCAAGTTCCAGAAGTGGAGCTCGGTCATCCAAAGGTGTTTGGTGGAGCAGGAGGACCAGCTGGCTATCGTGGACGCGCTTGAGGGATACTGCGCTGAACCGGAGGAGCGTCGGGCATTGTGGCTCCCGCTATTCCGCTTTTTGTTGCAGACTGTGTACGATCTGGAGTGGGTCGGTGAGGACGTGATTCTGGAATGGCACGAGGCCAAGCAGACAAATGCCGACGAAGAAGAGACGTTGGATGCTGTTGGTGCTGCCTCCATGAAGGACGTACAAGAGTTTGTGGACTGGCTACAGGAGTCTGACGATGATGACGAAGACGAGGACTCCGAGGAGGACTCGGACGAAGAGTAAGGTCGGATAGATAGGTGCATTGTCCGATATTAAGATCACGCCGTTTGATTTCGTTCTCAGTCGAGTAGTCGAAATATTCAACGCGTGCACCTCCAGGAACAGGCTTGACCTGCTACTACAGCACTACCGGTACTACCGTCGACAATGCATGAATGAGGTCGAGAACACTAATTCGATCTTAGCTGGTATATTACGGCCCTTATACTTCTCCAACGTCGCGGTTAGAGCTCAGCTATGCAGATTGTGTTGTTGATATACAAGTAGAAACAACTGTACGTGCAGTACAATACCCAATAGCATGCAGAGGACAAATTCGAATTGCGTGATCTAGCGTATATTACCGAATAAAATGCCCCCATCGATTAGAACGCCCTTCGATTACTGATTCTCTATTTTGAGTTAGAATTTTTTTTTCTATAGAACGCCCTTCGATTACTAGTCGCCCTGAAAGGGCGTTGTATTAAATTACTTTTACTAACCAGACCTTTTTCGACGGGCACATTTCATGTTAATGCAGAATCGTCAGCGCATTTCAGAGCTCTTTTCCAAGATTTCCTACTGCTTTGAGAGCCCCATACCTCATCATGGTGACGTCGTGGATACTGCAAGCTTAGAAGGAGATCCCCCGTCGACGTTGTACAGCAGCGTATCAAGCCCTTTAGCTTCAGTTACGGCGCCAGCGAGTTGTGCAATGCTAAGCATGATGTATACGCCTCGCAGTTCAGGGCGGCATGGGAACTACAAGCGGTGATGAGAGCGACTTCGAACCATACTTAAAAGCAAAAAAAGGAGTCGATTTACGGTATAGATGTCATTGTATTCAAAGATTAGTTTAGCAAAATGATGCTAGTCTAAGCGGTTTGCTGGTAATTGAAGATTTTAGAGAGATTACCATTTAATTTATTAATAGCAGTGTGGATAATTAACGCAACCGAAAGTCCAGATGGCTTAATCACCTGTTGTCAGCACTGTTCTTAATGTGCTGTCAGTTAGATCAAATATAACGCCCTACTAGAAAAAAACCGCGTTGTACTACAATAGAACGCGGAGTTCTATTCGATACTTAAGTATTACTTAAGTATACACTAATCGATAATGTCGATTTGTATACGGCACACAATTGTTGTATTATACAGGTAATCAAATAGGTCCGGTATTTTTTTTGGGAACCGTTGCTGGCCAGGATTATAATAATGGAAACTTACAGGATTCAAATCCTGTATTCTTCAGGATTTTGGAAATTAAAATTTACTTTCCAACCCGACTAATTCCGACTCCTCTTAATTCCGATGGAGGGAGAATGGTTTTCATTTTGGTTTCGTGCGCGAGTATGAAACGTGTCTTAAGCGGCAGGGGCGAAAGCGCCGGAGAAGGACGCAGCGACGGCAGCGGTGGAGGAGCTACGACCGCGTCTGGTGCAACTGGTACGCGAGCGCCGTCGCTCCCACGGCGTGGCCCCGGACTATCGGAGATGACTGGAGGTTCTGTGGCGTCATTGATAAGTGGAGGCGGGGAAGTAAAGACTGGAAGCGATCGTGGGGGGGGGGGGGGTGAGTGGAGACGATGAAGTGGAGGAAACAGAAGAAGGTGGGGTCGGTGACCGAGCGAGTGCTAGTGATGGCTATAACGACGACGCTGAAGTCTCGGATGTCGCTAGTGGTGATGCTATGGTGCATGTGGAGCCTCCGGCGGTTTTGCATTCCAATTGGGACGCCTGGCAGTCTTACTTTACTCTCTACTGCGATCGGACGATACAAGTCTTGCCTGTAAAGGAGATGATGTCGCGCTCAGAGCGTAACAAACGCTTGAAACGAACCAAGAAGGGCACCGATGATTCACAGTTGGTACCACAGGGTTTTGACCCATATCAGCGTACGTACATATGTACGCACGGCTGGAAGAAGAGAAAATTTCGCGGCGAAGGCAGTCGACCCCGCCAACGTATCCGACTCTGGCTCACTGACTGTCCTTTTTGCTTCGTGGTGCAGTGGAATTTGTCTCGTGGAGAGTTGCAAGTCAAGAACGGTTGCTTCAAGCACAACCACAGGGTCTATGTTGCTGCTTATGCAACCTACTCTACTTCTCGAGGCGTTACCAACCCTTTAATGGGGGGGGGCGTGTGGGTGGCATGTTGACCGTTGGTGCTGAAAGGTCGAGGATCTATGACTACCTTCTCGAGCACGATCAAAATGTGATACAAGTGGATGTCAATAATTTGGTGCGCGATCACGCCTCGAGTGTTGCTTCGATGGATGACAACGAGGCCACCGCCAGAGAGATTGCGTTTTTTTCGGCTGCAGATCCCGAGAACGTGTCATCTGTTGCCGAAACTGAGGCTGGTGAGACTGGGGTGATCTCTTTGTCTACTGCGCGCATGTAGACGGATGTTCGGACGCTTCAGTGACGCTTTGACGGTGGACTGCAGCCATAAGACGAACAGGTTAATTTTTGGTATATATACAGGATTTTACCAGGACTAACACATGATTTTACCATGACTCTCTTATAGGTACAACTATCAGCTACCGACCTTCATGACCATGAATGAATTTGGGGAGGGCTCTGCGGCACAGCAGTCTTTGATCGAGGCGAATGGTGACTGGCACATGAACAGAGATATTGCACATTTCAAGAGGTCACATCCTAGCAGGATCGATCTACTTCGCGTAATTGTCGTGGATAAGGATCTCAATGAGATCCGAGTGCTCGAGACGCATTTTTCCAGACGCCCGAACTTTTATTTGTCAGTTCCACGTGATCACGTATTTGAAGGAGATGCGTCCAAAACCAGAATTTGGGAAGATATCTGGGGAGGATGCGAACCAGATAGATGCGCTCGTTCATAAGATGGTTTACGCACAATCTGAAGCTGACTAGGACTCAATTTGCGCTTCTCTAAATTCTCTGTGTGAGAGGATCGGAATGAGGGGCTTTTGGGAATATTTCGAAAAGAATTGGAACAGTAGTCAAGACCGCTGGGTGATGTATCGTCGTGAAAAACTGCCTCATTTCAAGAACCACACTAACAATCGTTTTAAAAGCCTTTTTTGGGAAGCTCAAGAACAGTGTCGACGGGTCGATGAGTATGTCAATGTGTGTTAAGGCTTTACTGGCCTACGATCGTCGAATGGAGAATGAGTACAAGTATCGGCTATCCAGAATCGGTATGTTTGTGAGCTCTAATTATGACGAAGAAATGCAAAACGTGCTGAGATTTACGACTCATTACGTGACCGAGCAGATTCAGCATCAATATGCTCGCGCACTCGAAAAGTATGAGGATTACATTTTTACAGGAGTGTCACAAGATCCTGACATAGTTGAAGTGTGGGGAATCTCCCGACACTACACATTAAGTCTTGATGATTGGCGATGTGAGTGTGAGTTCTCTATATCGATGAGTCTTTCGTGTCGACATGTACAGGAAGAAGGAGTGTGTCGCTGGACCGTTGATTCCTTGGAATTGTATTCACGAAAGGTATGTAGCTGACAGGATTTGTCCATGGTTGTTCCAGTATTAATTCATGATTTACTTGAAGGTGGGCAACTCCAGCTAAGAAACTGAAGAAGGTCCGTCAGTTTGCATATGAGAGGTTCGGTAGTGGCGGAGCAAAAACGGAGGTGAAGACTGTGCGTTCCCAGGCAGAACGTTACAGAGAAGCTGTCAGGGCGACCCACTTGATCGCCAACGAGCTGGCTGACATTGACGACGAGGTGGAGTTCAACGCAATGCTGAATTTTGTGTTAAACCAATGGAGAAACATTAGACAGCGCAAGATTTCTGGTTTAGAATCAGATTCCCTTCCACACACTCAACAACACGTTGGCGGAAGTGCTTCTATATCTAGAACCGACGACGCAGCTATGAAGGCCGAGTTTGGGATCAGCAGCAGTGGGGAAGACAAGCAGGAAGGAGAACTGAACGAGGAGGAAGACCTACCGAGTGATCAAGACACAAAGCTCGAGACGGACGAGTCGTCGGTGAAGATACGCTTGAGCCCATAGTCGAAGAAGGTTGGAAGACCAAAGAAACACAAGTCGGAGGTGGCTGCTAGCGAGAAAGTGGACCGGAAATGGTTTGAAACTGTGGAGAACGGTTGTAAAACCGTTGGTGAACTGACACTTGAAGCTCTAATATCAGCCTTGGAGCGCGAAGAACCCTCACTGGTCGAGACACAACGGAGATTATCTGGAGTGATTATCAAACACAGTGACGCTGAAACGAAGAAGCCGAAATTCAAGAGACTAAAAAATCCTGTATTAATCCTGGACGCCTTCTACGTACTTCCGCCAAAAATTCTAGAAGCGTGTTTGAAGGTGCTTCCGATGGCAAACACCGTAGCAAGCGCGATTTCTGTTGATGTAGGCGATTCCATGAAGAAAACATCTGCGAACCAGTTAATCGAGCGCGCGCAGATCAAAGGGATCGGTACCTTTTCCCGTGGCCAGGTAGAACTGTTCAATAGGGTTCAAATTTTGAAGGACACCGTTCAGCTCGGCGTTGACACGAACAAGTGGCTTATGAAATCTGGTCTACTATCCCTTACCCGCTGAATATCATGATCTCGCCAGAAAGTCTCCAAAGAAATTGTGGATACGTTTCCATACAAACGTCTCCCTGGACTGCCGAACCTTCCAGAGTATCAGTACTCGTTGCTGTATCGAGCCACCCCACCTACTTGGCTATCAGACGCTGCAATTAGAGCTTTATGCAATCGCTTGGTCGCGGATTTCCCAAAGTGCAGATTTGCTGGGTTTGTGTCTGCAGCCACCAAAAAGAAGACGACGCGTACCAACGATGACACGCCGGTGGATTCTATGCTACAAGATCGTCTACTCATGCAAGTAGCTGAATCAGAAGTGGATACAGTACTGCTCCCGCTGAATTTTGGTAACTACGGTGCTGTGTTGTCGTGAAGGTGAAAGCGAAGTGGATCTTCTTCTACGATCCGCTTAACCAAGCTTTGTACATGAACTCCGCCCAGGCCATTACAACACATCTGAAAATCAGTGGGTTACGTGACTACGACGTTATTCCGCAGAATAACCCCATACAGTTCGACGGGTTTAGCTGCGGAGTATATGTCTGCTGGATGTTTATTCACCAAGTCACGCCTGAACCTCCACAGGATATGAGCGCGGCCTCGTTACCGAGGCGTCGTTTTGAGCTGTTCTACTACTTGCTGACAGGTCGAATTCTCCCAGTTCAAGCGCCTGGAGAAACTGGTGAATATGACGATATGGAGGATAAGATGCCAGTACCAAGCACGCTTGAAGGGGTAGCAGAAGATGAGGAAGTCCTGTCAACTCAAGTCGCGTTGTAGGCTCACAGCACCTTGGTCGAGATTAATACATGTATTTCATTCGTTGCTCCTGGTTGTCAGATGTACCTATTTCAGTGTAAAATGGACTTATGAGATATTCAACAATCGAAATCACGGTTGTATCCATGATTGTATTCTCAGATAATCCTGGATAAAACATAAAACAGGATTTTGGCATGAATAAATCCTGGAAACATCTTGCATGCTACCACAACCACACGTTACGTATCTTCTACGTCCTCGACGAATCTTCCCGTATGGGTACTGTTTTATGATAGGATTTTTGCACCCAGGATTAATCCTGTATTGAATACTGGATAGTTCCATGATTTTAATCCTGGCCAGCAACATCTGCCTTTTTTTTATAAGTTTTGGTTCTAAGAATGAATCATTCTTTAGAACATGTCATTCTGAATGATATCGTCGCTCTATTACCCTCGAAATACAAAAGTTTGTCAAAACTGTAGGTACCTGGAAGGCTTAAAAGTTTGCGCAAGAATTAATTTGCTGTGAAAAATAAGGGGAAAGCAAACAATGGCCATGCTTAGATTTAACTGCAAGAAATTTTTTTTACTTGCTTCACTCCATATGAAGTTTTCTGAAATCAAGAGAAAATATTGTTATTATTTTGCCTGAAGTAGTTGGGGTATTGTATTTGGTACGGTACACAACTATTAGAGTACCCACAGCAAGGTACAGGAAACGGGCTTGATACACTATTTGAAAGAGTCCCCTATTCGGCATTATCCGCTAATTGAAATAACGTGAAAGGAACCAATGGTTCTCAAACACATAATCCTAGGTAGGGCATTTGAGTGTGCTATCCGTGGCGGACGTATTACGGGCCACTTATCAAATGACTTCACTAAATTATGGGAAATATAAAAGGGGCGTTTTGCTGGACATATAACGGGCCAACAATACTGAAATCTATATTAATGGAGTTGATGTGCAGCACACCACTAATCTAGCTTCAAACAGGCGTTGTACGGAACCCGGATCCGCGAGTATTATCTAGTGTCGTATTCCGAGATACTGAACGAACCGTACTTTCACGTGTCAAAACTACAACTTCCTAAAATTAATGGGTAGTGAGATATTCAGCAGAAATTTGCTGGACCTTCTTTGCATTTTAACTTGATTTTTTATGATAGGGGGATGGCCCGAAACATGTCCTGGCCTGAAATATGTCCGGCACGGATACAAGCTGACAACGCGAAAAGTAGTCGCAAAAATGCACCAGGTTGGGCTAATGCGTTAGGCGTCCCTCGTCAAACTCATGCACTTTGTATACATTGGCAAACCACTGGCGAATTTCGCGTATCATTCGCGCAGACTGTAAGTATGCACGTCTAATTGTTATAAGAGATACTAAGTGAACACAATATGCCTCGCCTGCAAAATCAAATGTAGAAATGTAATGACCAGTCGGTACTTCCTTTGGTATGGAGTAAGTGCAACAATATGTTTTTGCACAATTGCATTTTCTCTGGGAGAGTCGATTACGAGCTGCTGATTGTTGGAATCGACGCGTTTTGATCTCCTCTTTCCAGTACTGGTTTGAGCGCGAAAAAATCTCTTCAAACGCCCAAGTTAGGACGTAAAGACAGCAGGTAACTTGTGTGCAATTTGCACCATCTTTCGCACCACACACTTGCCATTTCGACACACATGGCCACCTCCACCGCCACCACCAAGCCAAACTCCCAGCCACTCAAAGCAGGGCGTGGCGAGGCGTTATGCGCTTCGTGATATACGTAGCGTCAGGACTGGGCCAGACTTGCTGGTGCTTATACGAGCGTCGGTGCTCCTCAAAGTCGACAAGGGCACCATCAGCACCGCCACGCGTTGCCACATTGCCATCATGCCACTATTCATTTATAAAAGAAATTTATGATTTAAAGAGGCAATCCCCAGTGGAAAGTTCAAAGTTGCACTTATTTTATTCTGGATGAAATGTCAGGGGAATTGGCAAGAAGGGGGGGGGGGAGCCCCGAAGTCCCAACGGCAACGTGAGCTGGATTTATCACCATTGGCATGGCAAATTTGTAGCAAGATGACATGATAGGCTGCATAACATCGTGGTGGTTCAGTTGCTACTAGTTTCGACCAGCTTACGCAGAGTAGCTGCTACCAGCACGCGTTCGTACTTGAACATTGCGGAGCGCCTGTGCAAAGGAAACAAGCAGTACCGCAGGCATAGATGGTATTAATTTTGAGTCCGGTTGAGCCGGTCAGGTTATTGTGCGTCGGAGTCAAAATGTTTTGAACCACGGTTAGGTGATTGTGCATCTATTGGAGCCAGTTTGCGCTCTCTCTCTCTATTCGATATTTCGACCATGCACGATAAGATGATGTACTTCATCTAAGCGCCCTCGTCGTGTGAATACCCTTCTGAACAAGAAGCAGAGACAGCAATTCACTCCTGGACATGTGCGCACAATTTCAACGTCTCTAAAAAAGCGAATAGAGAGAAACGCGCGGAGAAAGTCATCTCTCGTCTCTTCTAACGTGATCGCAGTGGTAAGTCCAAGAACACAAGACATCTAGCCGATGAAACCCGCCAGTGAGTGCTCTGTGACTCCAAGAGAATGGGATGTCCCATGCGCATTAAAATAGTAGCGTTATCTGCATCGAATCCTACTGGCCAAGGAAAAAACTCTACGCTAGAGCTGGGAACCGTTCGCACAGCCCTTCACCGTCTACTGGCGTTCGAATCCACGCTGCTCATCGTCAGCGCGCAGCCCAGAAAACGTCTATCTCCAACTTTTCGTCAGAAGCTTTTGTGGCCGCCCAAACTAAGGCTGGTGTTTCAACATCCAAGATTTTGCTACAATGTTGCCTACGAATGCGAATGACTTAAGCGGGCATTTCCTATGTTAAAAGTGCCATTTGTAGCCAGTAACTTTTGTCGAAGACAAGTATTGAGACATTATTCTCTCTTCTAGACCGCTAACCATTTCAGTACTTTTGAGAGGCCGACCCAGTTCCACGCCACCTTCGACACCTACTCAGCACACACGCCGCCACACTGGAACAAGCAACACATTTTATACATGTTTTAGTGCTAGACTGCATCTACAAAACCAATAAGTACCGGATGCCTCTGTAAAATACAATCATCGTCATTGGAATGAATACAATGCTTTCATTTGCTCAAGTGTGGCTTCCCAGTGAAGCTGAACCTGACTATACTTGGATGCTCTTCAAGATAAAGATCCTCACGGTAGAGAAGTCCATACCCCTACCGCGTACATTTCTTACCGACCGGGATTTGGCGTGCTCAAATGCTACGGTAGTTGTGTTCCCGGTGGCTCCTAAACTATTTTCCGCTGGCCATCAACCGTAACGTCGTGGACCAAGCCCGAAAAAAATGGCAAACAGTTATCGCAAACTCCGGGTGGTGAAGGCAAAAGATGGATGAACACGCTGCAGAGAGACATTTCTTATGGCTAGTTCTTCCAGGCGATTAATTCCTAAACGCAGCTTGACTTCAACGTCCACAATTCTGAATTGCAGAAAAACGAGTGGTGAAATGAGTGCTGACTGGACAAGAACATGGTGGCCTTACAAACTAAAAATGCGAAATGCTGGACCAACCAGTATTTACATGTTGGGTCTCATGATACATCTACCGTCGACGGTACTTGTGCTAAAATGAAAACGTGGTTGGATATTGCTCGTGGAGATTTATTAACTGTATTTCAACGGCTACTTCCCAGGTGGGTAGCTGCTGCGAAACGGAATCGAATTCTGGTGGCAAAGACGCAGTTAATATTGCTTATCTGCTGGAGAATGATCGAGTCTCAGCGGTTGTGAGAATTATTACAGTGTGGGCTTAACGAAGACATATGAGTAATGGGTGCAGGCTAGGACGACCGTCGGTAGCGGGATTGAGAGGAGCAATTGTGATGGTACGTTTAGTCGCACACATGACCACCCTTGTCTCCACGATTGGATGAAAATTATCGAACCTGGCGAGACAACCTCCCGTTGAAGCTTTTGCTCGAGCACTTTGATAAGCATTGGTGGATTCCCCAACAACTCAGCGAATATCTAAGCCGAATCTTAGAGCCGACTACGCCGCACCAGAAGCGACGGCAGCTTAGCCATTCGCGTCAACACAAAGCGGTTATGGGACCAGTAGCACGAGACGCGAGCCATCACTGTTCGAGTTGCTAGATCAAAGACCCCCTTCTGATGTCTCCACACGTTCCACTTTGCCCCCAAAACATCAGGTGATGGTCTGTGACGAGGAGTGCAATTCGTTTGACGAAGCCTACTTACCTCTACGCCCTTGGGGCTACGCGGGTCTGCGAGATTAGGTTTTGAAAAAAAATCCACCGAATCCAGCTCATATCCTGTCGTGAATCTTTTCGCACTGTCAAATATTAATAATAGCATTTTGTTGTTCAAAATAATCTGACACCGACGCACAATACCTGACCGGGGCTCACAACAATCTGACCGGGGCTCACAATAATTCGACACTGACGCACTGACCGGGCTCAGCCGGACTCAGAACTAGTCTATCTGTGCCAGCAGTACTATATGTTTTCTTTGCTCGGGCGCTCCGCAACGGGCGCTCCTTAGACACTCCCTTGAAACGCAAATGTGTCCTGTCCAAGTTCACCTTTTCGTCGCCCTGATCATATTGCTGCAGTACGAATTCTTTCATATTTTTTAATACTGAAGATACAAATTCACTGTTTGTAGTATCGTGTTAATTGACTATGTATTTTTTAAATAGTTGTTAGAACAGCGGAAACAAAGACATTCTGGATAAAATCCAAGTAGATGACGGATAGCTTACCGAGTGGATGTTCCAATACTTATTTTCACCCACTAAAATATAATTTTGGGCCAACGAATTTGACTCATTTGTGTTGTTCCACTGGAATATAATTTTGGGCCATCGAATTTGACTCATTTTCTGAAATTTGTTGTTCCAAAATCTTGAGTTAGTTCAGGCGCTAAATACAGTACATGTATTATTTTGAAAAAGTAGGAATATATACTGTGTACTTTTTCTTGCTACTGTGCACTACAATATCTAATTTCAAGAGGTCTGTTTATGACTGATAAGTTATGGCATAACTGTCAACGTTTCTCAAGTTGAGCCAAAAACTACCTTTCAACGTAGCTGTTTGATAGGTTTCGTGTATAAAAAGGTATAAACTTGACCTAATAGATATGTTAAAGGGTAGTTTTCCGCTCAACGTGAGAAACGTTGACAGCACTCATAAATAACGAGGGCATGAAAATTGTTCGAGGCGCCTGTCGATCATCGTGATAGGAAAGGTGCACGTCGGAATTAAACCAAAACAGCTCGAATGGTGTCGGCACGATACATTAAGCAGCTATTTCGCCTCGCCTAAATCAATAACACGTTCACTTTGATTGACAAGGAACATGTTAACCACGTATTAACAAAGTGATTTGTTTTGACACCCGACTCGCGACAATTTCTGAAAATCTGATGACAGTAGTTAAAAATAATAACAGTTTTACTTTATACAGTTGTACTGTCCTGTAGAAAATATCCGCTCACGAGGGCAAGTGGACGGGCATCGTCATATAACCTTAATTTATAATCATTCGAGCATGGTGAAATGAATATGTATAATGAAGCAGTTACAGCATCTTCACCGGTATGTGAGTAAAACTAAACGTAATTCCTTTCCGGACCAAAAATATGAAATCGTACAGGAGAGCTTTGTTCATACGCATACGCACAGTCAGAAAGTACGCACTTCTGATCAAACTTTCACAAAACGCCGTACTTTCTGACTGTGCGTATGCGTATGAGCAAAGCTATCCTGCACGATTTTATATTTTTGGTCCGGAAAGGATTTACGTTTAGTTTTACTCACTTAACTGTGGATATGCTCTTATGACCCTAAAACTAAGTTTCAGTCATACTGGCCACACACTTGGTGCACTCTTTATTAACCTCCAGACCGGATGCTGCATAATGCAGCATAGCCTTTCCACTTAAGCTGAATATATTCAGTTTAAGCGATTTTTAACTTCAAGTTTGTATGCCTGTTTTTTTCCTATGCACAGCGGGTATACGAACTTTAAGGTAGTGTTGTGCTTCGTTTCTGTACACGCCCTTTTTATTTTTAGGATGAAAAGGACCAGAGTTTGTCAAATTTTCAACTATAAATTTATATAGTGTTTTGGGAAGCTGCAACTAATTTGCATCAGTTCCCTGAGGTCTTGTGCCTGTTCCCGCCAAACAAGTGGTTCCCAGCCTGACCCGCCTTTTCAAAATCTGCCTCATTCCGGAATTTCCCCGCCGAGTGCTCAAGTCGACGGGGAATGGTGCGTCCGCAAGGCAAGATGCTCTGGGAGCGTGAGGTCACCGGACGTGATCTGTCCTTCAAGTCGGTATGGAAGGAACTGCGGGGGCAAGGCTGGTCTCGCAAGGCACCACCGAGGCGCGGGCTTGATGACCGGTACTTCTACATGCAGCCTGGTGGTGACTCGCGCGGCATGGAGGACGTGGACATCTTTCGAGGCGAGGAGGCTGTACTGGAGTACTACGCGAACGGTACGTCTGTATTATAAACTTGTTAGCGTTGATTTGCTAACCTTATCTTATCGCAGTTTTACGAAGTCGTGCCCGTACTCCGGCTCCAGCTGCAGAGGCAGGCGACGCGAAAATTGCCCGAGGTGCTGAAGTCGTACGTCTGAGCTACGCAGCTGATATCGAGGCTGATGCGACCCGTGCCCGAGCTCGTGCCGAAGCTATGTCGGCTGTGTCCGTGTGTCCTGTGGTCGTGGACTCTACATCACAACAGTTAGCTGACGACGAGGCCGCTGCGTCTGCGTGTCCGACTGTGGCTTTGGTCGCGGAGGGCTCTACATCGCAACAACCGGCTGATAGTGAAGCGACTGCATCTGTGCGTCCTACGGCGGCCACTGAGAGGCAATTGAAGATTGCTCTGCTCCGACGACCAAAATTTTGCAAACGCCTCCTCCGAGTCGTCTCTCTAGCAACAAAAGCCTGCGGCCTACATCTCCATATATCCCAGTCTCCGACGGCACCGCAGACGACGGCGACCAGGACGATTCGGCGTCTGTGGCTGCGAATGGGGGATCTGTTTACTCGGTGAATGCTGGAAGTGAAGTCGAATCCGGTAAGCTGAATATTATGCTGAATTTTGAACTGTATATTGTCCTGAATATTATGCTGAATATAATGCCGATTATATGTTGAAAATTTGTGCTAAATATCTTTATACTGTATTCTACAGACGACGGTGATGAAGAAGCAGAATCAAGTGCGCTCGGCAACGAGCTTCTTGCCGGCAACGCGGACGATTTGAATGCAGTTGAAGACGGTGAGACGTAGTTCGGTGCTATGGAGTCTGGCGACGAGCGGAGAAAGACGATGTCGAGACCGGTGAGTACAGCTCCGACGGGGAGTTGGAGACGTACTGTGCTGCTGAAGATGCGCTCGACGACCCGGCTCCGGCGGAACCGGAGATCGCCGCCGAAGTCCTCTTTGCCGAGAACTATTTGAATAAGTTTGGCGGAAAAGACGAAGTGTTGGCTGGCAACTTGAAGACCAACGTGCTTCAAAAGATTACTGAAACTGGATGGGAAGATGTGGTGATACCTGAGACCTACAACTACCTGATGGAGCCCTACGAACCAGTTGACAACACACAACACTACGCGGAGACTCGCCAAGGCTACTCCGGTCCAACAGCGGAGGTTTTTCGCCGTGGTGACTCTCCCGTGGCTCTATTTTTCTGCTTACTGCCGATTGTACTTTGGCAGCATATCGCTGCTAGCACGAACAAGTACCACAGTGAGATGTTGCCGTTGCGTGTGGATGCAGCGTACCAACGCTATCGCAGCAAACGACGCCTCAATCCTGAACTACCCAGAAAAACCAAGCGTGTCATTCAACATGAATTGAAAGGCATGAACCCTATCCTACCGCACGAGCTATGTAGGTTTATGGGTTTGCTAGTGGCGAGGCCAATATCTCCGAATCGAGAGAACCTTTCAAACCACTGGAAGACTACAGACGAAGGGGCAACTTCTCGCGGTTGTTTGGATCCGTGCTGGCGCGTGATCGTTTCATGGAGATATCATGCAATCTACACTTCAACTCCAACCGGGACCCATGATCATAAACTGACAGAGCCTGGAACCTCGGAAAGCTGGTGGAGGATTTTCAAAGAACGTTTGCAATGGAAATGTGGTGCCTTCGCATTTAGCGTTTGACGAAACTAATCTTTCATCACGCTCTCCGTCCAACAAGTTGCGCGTTTATATGAAGGGCAAGACCCACAAGTGGGGCACAAAGCTATTCATGCTTTCCAGCGCAGTCACGACGTACTGCATTCGGTAATGTTTTTTTTGCTGTTGACTAAGCTTATGTTGTATTATAAAGTTTATGATTTCTAATCAATGCTGCATATATACAGTTTCGAGATATATTGTGGAAAGAAGCAGCACTCCAGTGACGCCCACAAGCAGTCTGGGCCAGCTGCGGTTGTGAGGAATCTTCTAGAAGTGTTTGGGTCTGAAGCCCGGCAGCAGGGAATGCGACTCGTGGTTATAGACCGATTCTACACGTCGGTCGCGTTGGCCATTCAGCTGTTGCTGATGGGCTTCTGTTGCGTGGGTACTATTATGACCAACAGGCTGGGTTACTGCAAAAAGGTTGTGGAGAAGAAGAAAACGCGGCCTGCTGACATCGAGCGCGGCTCATTTCAATTTAGCAAGTCGATGCGTGTGCCCAATATGCCTGCGATCAGCTGGTGGGACTCCCGTCGTGTTCATTTTCTTTGTGCTGAGGGAAGTTTGGAGATGGATGGCGTTGTGCGCCAGGACGGAGCAACATAAGTGGAAGTTCCGTGTCCCCGGGTCATAAAGGACTATCACGCCTTCGTGGGAGACGTGGATGTTCACGACCAGCTGCGTCTGCAGCGATACTCCATCCAGCGTGCACTGAGATTAAAAAAATAATACAAGGGACTCGCACTTGGTCGGATTGACCTAGCTATTGTCAACAGTTATATCGTGCACAAACCTTTCCACAAGAACACAGGATCGCGTCCTCTGTCACACGTGAAGTTTATGAAAACGCTGCATTTGCAGATATGTCGACTCAATGCTACGGACTTGTACGAAGAAAACATATGTGGTGTTGAGGAACCTGTTCCCGCTCCAGCCTACGAGCCTATTGCAATCCATGGCAACCCAGTGGCTGCCCACACCACCCAGCAAGTGAACGAGAGGTGTAACGAAGACACCCAGGCGAAGCGTCGCCAGCGAGCCTGCAAAGTCTGCTCGGCTCTGCGCAGCGGCAATCAGCGAGCCGCCACCACGTCGCTCTTCTGCAGTGACTGCAACTCGGCGCGCCCCATCAATTTGTGCATAAAAGCTCGGCAAAGTTCGTGGATTGCAATGACGTGCTGGGATATCTGGCACAAGGAATGGTCGAATGGAGCGATGATCCCGGTGGAGAATGCATAGGGCATTCGAGTACGCTTCAAGCCAAGTGCTATCCGGGCACTCAGTCGTCACCTCGTACTCCCAGTACACCGGCCTCGAAGAAGAGACGCACGACAACCACGTAGGCACTAAGCTGCATATTAGGCTGCATATAAGCTGAATATAGTCATGATTGCAATGATTACTTGCTGTACCCTCAAGTATCGAGTAATACAGCACATCTTAAGCTGCATCCTGCGCACGTCCAGCATCACTACCATTTTGAAGATAGACGAGTCCTTACCGGCTGTATTCTACGGCTGTTGGCATCACTTGTGTTTGGTATTGCACAGAGCATTCCCTGAAACGGTTCCGTTGATTGCGTTAGATGTAGGGATGACACAACAACATCGTCTATTGAAGTTTGTATGGGTAGTTTTGAATTTGGAAATTTTGAAAATGAGGGGTTCGTGGGGATTCGTTTTTGTCCACACCATCGGGAAACGTGTCCTGTCACTCTCCATACTATGTTGAATAATGCATCTCGTAGTCTTTCATCTGCGTCTCAATATGCAGTTGATATGCAGTTTTAGCTTTTTTGTTGCCTCTTCACGGTGTATGCCCTATCCCGTTATTTACAAACTTCACGTTTAATTTTGCTGAATACTGCATATTAAAAACTTTTCGGCCTCCGATCTGGAGGGGTTCAGGCTCAACCTGATCCTGCCCAATTTAGCCAGACAAGCGAGCTCGAGCAAAGCGGCGCAGCCAACTCACACAACTTGTCATCAACCCCATCTCTTCAAACGGCTTAACTTGATTTGGATCCAGCATCTTTGAAAGAATGAAGCTTTTTTTTTAAAGTGCATCAGCAAAAGATGATGGCCTCCTAATCAGAGCTAGTTTCACGCTAAAGCCGACTACTTCCAGCGCCGGATGCAGCTCATTGTACAACCTGGACGGAGGATGTACCACTGCATAAGACATGCAGCTTTTTAAAATTTAAGAGAGCGGTTAGCTTTAACAATAGTGCCAGAGAGAGAACCGACAATCTGGTCTGATGTTTTCGTGCCAATACAGTTAAAAAAAGTTGTGGAAGCATATTTAACAGGTACGCTTGGTATAGCAAAAGGAATTTGGAAATCGACGAAACACATCCCCTTTCGGTTTTGGATCATGAATTGATTTCGAATTGTCCGGAAAAGACAGGATGAGAGTGGTAATATTTATTTCTCTGACAAGATGGACATCGTGAAAATTCCGATTAGCGACTCTTACGATTCATACAATCTTTAAGATAAATGAGGAGAACCGGAAAATAGGATGGAATTCTCAGGATGGCAGTCCTGACTGCCAAAGCGGTGACGTTTGGCACTTTGTCCATAAACGCTATTTGAGCAACTAAACATGCATCGTTCCAACTAGTAATGGAACTTAGGAGATAATTAGTGGCGGAATGGTGTCTACTTCGATGCTGTTCGTAAATGGGAGAAGAGCTGGGTGAGATTAACTTTCGATGTAGAAAGGTGAGAAGGTATCAATGAGTTGACAAACCCTTCCAGTAAAAAATCAGTAGTAGTTCGATAATATCATCAAGCTTCCTTTGAGCTTATTTAAAATTAACGTTGGGGCTTTTCTTCCCTCCAGTTGTGCCAGTCACCAACGATACGTGCCACAGCAGTAGCAGCACTACATGATACATTCTCAGATGCAGCACGACTAACGAAGCAAACCTAACTTCTGCCACCAAGAGAGGGAGGGAAGGGAGCAAATGTAGGATGGCGGGAACGCCCAACATGAAGTGTAGCTCAGCAATGTCAAGTTTAACTCGGTATTCGTCCGGTACTTAACCGGCCACCTATTTGTTTTAATAAACTAGACATCCCTGACATCGCTGGAGGCTTTGTCTAATCAAGTTTCTACCCGCTCTCCTTCAAAGTTTGGCAATCCTAAACCACCTTTGCTCAGTTCATGACAGGTTTTGGGACTTAATAGGTGCGTACGGTAATCTACAACGTCAGTTCCGAGTTGTAGATGTGATGCCTTCGCAGCTTTCCAGTACCTATTAGATAGTTAGCATTCGGCCAAGGCAATAACTGTTTGAGCCACTCTTACGAGTCGGGTCCATCGGCGAGGTTGCTGCTGCGCGCGCCCTAGGGTGTAGTTAGCTGACTAAACCGCAAAAAAATCAAATTCAAGAACTATTTGAGCCAAAATATATATTCACGTAAGAAAATGCACGGCATTTTTACGAAATGCCTGAATCAGGCACTTCGTATATTCAGGCAGCCTAATCATGAAGGGCGATCCTAGCCTTAGCTCTTTGTGTTTGCGCTAGCTTGATCAGTGTGCAAACTCTGCAATATCATAAGGACATACCTTGACTCGGAGTTGAGATCATGCGGCCTCCATCTTCTCGACATTCTGTGCATGATTACCGGTATTATTCAATTGTAAGTCCAACGTAGTCTGCAGTTTGCATCTGTACCCAGCCTGTTACGGCCTTGCATGCTTCTGTCGCATCTCCAAACTTCATACTTACACTGTATATATACCTGCTTACTAAATACTTGTTATTAATCTTTTTAATCTGTAGCCAGTGAGTCCATTTTTTTTAATTGCACGAAAGAGTACACTACTGTAGTGACTACATGTAGTTCGTCGCATCCTAGTTACTGTACCGGTATAATCTCCTACAGTATATCAGAGCCAGTTTTCGTGGGGAAAGTACTGTAGAGCTGTTGAAAAGCACACGATTTATTATTCAATAATATATGTCATTAACCTAGCCCTGATGCTTCGAGTCGAGCATCGTGCCTTGGGCTTTCACTGCTTATAATAATGCCCTTGTAAATCTGCTCGCCTTATGCCACGTACCAACTCTGTGACTTCGCAAGAGCGACTGCCTCTATTTTCAACTCACAATCTCAGAAGGCTATCTTGTTTTATTTCCCACCCCCTTGGAGGTGGGAAAATAAAGCCTATCTGGGTCTTTAATCCTGGTCAATAGGAATGCTATTTTATTTTCCCAGACCTCCAAGCAGGAACCAGGGCCTTAGAATAATATTCTACTATAATAGTATATACTATTGACCAAACAGCCACTGTTGAACAGTGTTGGGCATACTTAAAGTACCAAACTATATTTATAAACATTGATTCGCCTTATCGCTGTGTCTCTGCCAGAAGCGAAGATGAAGAGAATACCGATAAGGAGAAATTGGAAGCCAAGAAGCAGACGCGTCGTTTGGATAAACTCAAGAGCACTCTGAGAAATGAATGATCCTTTTCTGTAGAAAATTTTCGCACCACTCATAACAGCTTTGCGAATCCTGCTCACGACATTTCTGTTTACACTTTGCTCGATACATCGTTGGATTTGCCCAATCCTGTAAATAACTGTCTCGATATTTATTAAAACATGTACAGTACATGTTTTAATAAATATCGAGACAGGTGGTATTTTTATGCGTAAATTTCCCGATAGTTGAGGTCTCAACTGTCTTGGTTACATACATGTACGCGAATCCTAAAAGAAATCCTTCGGTATTTTCCATTTATATATTTATACTCAGCGGAAATTCGCTAAATATAAAATTTTGGGGTAGAAAAGGCAAATCCGTATGTGCTTCAGTGGAAGTCTTCCTCTGAAGCACTGGAAGAACGTTCATTTGGGCACGAATGTTGAAGGCTGTTTCCCTGTACTGTACCGCATGTATGCAGGTTGGATACTCTATTAATATAGTAGGTAGCAACATGTTCTATGCCATTCAGTAATCTTTACGTACAGACAGCAATCACACATGTGGCGAGACGTAGGCATCTATGATGATATTTTTCATTTTGCTCTCAAAGTACAGAACTCTACGGGGATGGAATACTTGAAGTATGTCCCGATAGAGTACATATTTCGGGGGGAGGGAGGGGGGGGGCGTTGGACCGGATACACGAACGCACGAAAGCACACACGCCGCAGGAAACCAATACATGTACAGGTAAATGCACAGTACCACGGCCCGGATTATAGATCGCGAAGTGCATAATATGCTGATCATCAACGGACAGGCTCCGCATACATAAACGATACGCGTCTAATTTTGGGCAAAAAATGTCCTATTGTTAATAGAAGGTTTCAGATATTCATTTTTTGGCCTCATTTTTTGGGCTCATCGTTCGAGAAATAAGCCTGTGGAGGCTCATTTTTTGAAACGATGAGTCCAAGAAATGAGGCCGAAAAAGTCTGCTGTCTGAAAGCCCCCAATAGTACTTCGAAGTAGCATACTTCGTACTGTATTACTTCATATTTACTTCGTAACATTTCGTACTGCACTAGTGTATACACTGGGATGTATAAATATACTTTGAAAGCTACAAAGGTAAAAAAAAAATGCACCTGATATACCGGTATTGGCGGTTGACGCCACGGACATAAAAGTCGAATAACGACAAAACGCGCTTTGGCACGTCAGGTTGACAGTACTGTACTAGAAAGATTCGATAACCTTTTCCCGCGATGTTCAAAACATTGGATTAAGCTTATGTATGAATGTGACTTGCTCGCTTCTACCGAAAAATATATTGGATGCACTGGAGAGTGCGACGCGCGGCTATTAGTTGCTGTCGCTAAACAAGCTGCTTCGCAGCGAAGTACGCTAAATATAAGTCGATACACGAACGGCTTATCGCAGCCACTTCGAAATACTAGTATAAATGAGCACAGCCTTTTCTAATTGCTCGTGCTCCATCTTTGAATCGATGCAATCCTCCTTCTTTTAACCCGCGATATTTTTGACCTTGTGGTGAAAGCGCTAACAACGTAATAAGTGACCCATGCTCTCGAATCGAGCTCACCAGGCCGATCGAGGGTTAGTGACAAGTCGGATATATCTCCCGACATAGCATTGTGGTGACCACAGTAAATCAAAACCGTTTCAATTTTGGTTACGAGAATTCGTCGAAATCTGCAGCTATTACTTTGGCTCATCTGAAGAAAAAAAAGTGTACCGATTACATATAGTTCGGATGGCTTCCAGCAGATTACTATGCCAAGAGTAATCATAGTGTTGCCGTCTGTACGTATTGCGGATCGTAGTAACTACATGTACTGTTGTGAATGGTGAACGAGCACCACCACCAATAGAGATATTTCGGGGAGTCTTCACCCTTACCTTACCTTCACATGACTTTGTTGTCTTGTTAAGTATGCGGTGGCTTTTCTAATCAGTTTATAATATTTTGAAGTGACCTGTATAAAACAAAAGTATTGATCCTCTCCTGCTTTTCACCGAACTTAATGGATTATAAGAGGTAAGGGTAGGGACAGAAATCACTGGATTTGATGAAATCTGGGGATTGTTACATGTATCAAGGATCCGAGAAAAAAAAACAGATTGGTGCGAACTTAACGTAAGGCAAGGGTAGGGATTCGCTCCGAAATCTCTCCAATGGTGGCATTTCTCTTTCTGCTGTACTAGGTGTATAGCTAACAAGCCCTTACACATTACGAAACATGCGTTGGGTTTTCATACTGTCTGTTACGATGGCCACCATCTACTTCGCGATCTGTGACGCGACTGCAGACTTGGATCAAACCAAGTCATCGACGATGGAATCACCAGATCTCGTCGGGCGGACGCACAACAACGATGGGGCTGCGAAAAACTTTTTACGAGTGCACAAGCGAATTAGAGAATCCAGAGCGGAGGAGCGAAGCCTTGGTCGGTTAATTGCCCAGATAAAATACATGATCGAGACCGCAGACCTCAGATCAGTGCTCAAGGCTGTTCTGGATGATTTACTAAGAGCAGACGACGGGTATAGAACGTGGGAGGCGCTGCATTATAACGGCCATGGCGCTGACGAGTTGTTGAGCATGCGGTTTCCAAAGAGAGGATAGAGTACAACCAGATAATTTTTTGTGGTGCACTTTTCCAACCTTATTTTTTAGTTAGTGAATCGCATGTAAAGCGCCAGTGGATTCAATCGATACAGAAATGAATGGCAGTTGAATGAAACGAATGCAATTAGCTTCTCCCCTTACAGCGTGCTAAACATTCTGAAAACGACCTACTTATCGCACAAGCACCATCGGTAGATCTGGTTTGGGCCACCGGTGGGCCTGGTCCTGCTGAGTTTGATGTTACTTTAAGACGGGTCCTGCTGTTTGGTCAACTAATTGTGGGCAACCTCGCCTAAAAAAGAAACACTTGTTATCAAGGTCGTCTGCGACTTACACTGGGAATGCGGGTTCATTTCTTTTGCGGAATTTGTGCACCCGCACGAGACAAAGTAAAATGCTGCATTTGAGTTCGCGCAACCTAGTTAATAAAAACTATTAATCCTGAGCATTTTAATTTTATAAAAATGTAAAGATGGCATTATCCTCAAAAACGAATCCGTTGACTCAAGACAATACTAGATGCCATTTTTTGTATTTTTGTTTTATCGTCGCATGCAAACCTCCTACCGGCTCTTGGTTCACCAGCGAGATGCGGTTACGCAGCCACGTAAAACTCAAACTACGCACATCGTGTCCGTCCAGCGTCACCATACCCGATGAAGGGTCATAGAAGCGCTTTAACAGAGCGATAGCCGTACTCTTGCTGCTGCCACTTGCGCCCACCAGGGCCACTGTTTGTCCCCATCGAACAGAGAGGTAGTAGCCATATTAATTGAGCGTCCTGGCGCGAAGGGTACGCGAACGTGATATTCTTAAAGTTGATGTCGCCCTGGATACTAGACAGCACAGTTCCTGCCGTGGATGCGTCGTCAATCTCCGGCACGCGGTCGATTAAACTAAAAAGTTTACTTCAAGGAATAGTTTTTTTAATTAAGAGATTAAAAAGTTCCTCAGAATCCAGGATTTTGCATAGACATACTTTGCAAGCCACTCATAATTCCAAGGTTAACTCATAATTACAAGAATATTTCGCTTTTACTCAGAGTGTGAAATGTTAAATGGCAACTTTGTTGAATGGACTGAACTGGTAGTTCCACATAGAATCCTTTTCTACGTGTTAACCTGTTGCCGAAAGCTTAATACTGCCCATTTATCGAGATATTGTGAAAACCATCTCGTTCCGCCGTAAGGAAAAGGATTTCCGGGTGTTATATCAATCACCACAACAATAAGACAAGGACGCACTACTGGACAATTCGTGCCTGGAATCAATGTAAACCAGTCCTATGATAAACATTCTTTCTTCGAGTACAATTTCCTAAATTATTCTACCTGGTTCCCCCAGAAGCTATGTCGGCAGCACATACTGCTTTCTTGGACTTCCAATACTCTCGCGTCTTCATATGTGTAATAGTTACTTAGCACCCTGCTACGGGGCTTGGTCGCCCTGCGCCAATTACGTCCAAGACCCTCAGGCAGACGGTCGATAACTTATCGCCCGAGCCGGTGTGTGCCTATAGACAGCACGACCTATTTAATAATGTTTTTCTGTTTCTGTTTCAGTTCGTCTACGAACGAACTTCCGTCATTCACGTCCTCCTGCACGCGGTTGTCGCCTTGCCTCCACCCTGAGTCACAGCCAACGCTCACTTACCCACTTGAGAGTACGCCTCAGGCGCCTGCCCTGCTCATACACAGCTGTCAATCAACTCGGACGACCAGTACCGTCCTGAGCTCTGCCTCACTTCGCCACTTTGACGCCACACACACTCCGTCCGTGCCCGTCTCCCGCCCGTCCTCTCGTCAGGTACCCCAGCGCGTCCACTGGTGCTCGTCGTTCGTCCTGTGTCGATTCCCTCCGTCCACGCCTCGGGCGTCTTCGGGCGTTCTCTGTCCTCGTTCGCCTGTCGCTATGAACCCGAGCCGCGGGTCCAAGGCGGTAGTCGTTGTTAACGCTTTGGCTATGCTCCCCACGCAGCTTCGAAAGTCTCGAGCTCCCGGTCCAATGCAAGTTCGAAAGTGAGAGCCTTCGGGCTCCGAGCAATCCGGCAAGTCCTCGCCTTCGCCAGGCCCGAGCTGCTTCAACACACTCGCTGGGGACCACTCGCTCGGCGTAGTGATACTCTTCTTTATTCTGTAGGCCGTCATTGGCGATAGCGTTCGTATCAGGACCCGACTCCGGTGTCGCCAGACGCGCATCACTCGCGCCAGCGTCCGTTCCCGCCATCGTATCGTTCTCTCTGTCGCCCATCACCTGGATCTGGCAACCGTCGCCGTCCATCGTGGATCCCAACCTTCTACACGACTCCTCAAACCAAGGGTCTCCCACGACTCCACCGGCGCTTTGCAAATCGTCGTATTCGTTAACGGAGACCCACCGGGTTCTCGGTTGCCCGTCGTGGTCGTCCACCGTAGGTCGTCATCGGTCGTCCACCATGGCCGTAGTTTATACTCGAGTGGGCATTGCCCGGCTAGATTGCGCCGACGCATTTCCCCAGTCCGTTACACGTTGCTCCGGCCGCACCCGTTGTTGCCATTGCCTTGATTCATTTCGTTTTGTTCCTGTTGCAGGGGTTTGCTCGCGGGCAGCCGTCGCTGCTCGTACAGCTGCTCGTACAGCCGCTCTTACCGTCTTGCCATCGTTCCCCGTCGCTCTCTGATCTTTATAATCTATTACACATGTATCCGCCTCCTCTTATCAATTCAGCGACCAGACCATTCTTGATAAAATGACTGAACATGCAGCGGGGCCGCCGTAGCTTTAGCGTCAGAGGAAGACGTTCGACTCAAAGAATCCGTAATACAAAGTTCCTTATCCAACGGAACTTTAACACAGCCCTATTACCAGCCTCAAGAGTTATTAACTCGAAATAACTCTTTGCTTCCAAAATCCGAAGTGTTTTTATTTATCTTTATTGCGGCCAAGCCGCTATCTATGTTTAACTATCTATCATAGTTAAACCTAATCAAATGCATAACGTGTGGCCCTCAACCTATGTACGGAGTCCACCGTTAATTCTACACATCATGTACTGAGAGGCTGTTAACTCTCCGGGTACTCGGTACCCATGTGTGTGTCACACCGTGTAACCTTGATACACTCTCCGCCACTAAGATGAGCACTTTCTCGTTCTCGAAACTACCTCAGCGTGGCCACGGCTTCCCAAGACGCCGGAGGTCACTGCACCTCGATCCAGCGTCCTTTAGCTCCCCGAGCTTACGAACACCTTTGCATCTCTGATGCTCAACACCTCACCTGCAGCTTACGACTCAACACCATCAGCGCATCGCGTCTCAAGCTCTCTCGAGGTCTCAGACCATCACGCGCACGCGGTGCCTGCTCCAGGAGCTGCCACACATATCTCGGTGTCCGAGTTCACCGCCGACACGACGCACGATCCATGAGCCGCCGACCTGATGAACACGAGGCTCTTGACTTGCTCAAGCCGCGAGTATTACCCAAATGGCTCAGTGCTCGAGTACTCGCTCCACAAGCGAGAGGTCGGTGGTTCAATCCCACCCGGGCACAGCTCTCTCATACCATGAGCAATAGTCCGATCTCGGACAGGCTTACGGGCATTGCCCACATAGATCAATGGTAGAGTGTTGGCTTTGAAAGCCAAAGGTCCGTGGTTCGGTCCCCCCTCCAGGACACACCACCCTCGCTATTACAGCGCAACTCCAAACTTGGATAATGCTACTTGAGCACGTTTCTTCGAAACCAATACGCGTCAATCAGGCACTTGTGCCTGGACCTCGTCCAACACAATACGAAACGTCTGCTTCCTTCGGGACCACGTCCCAAACACCACGAGGCACACCTGCCTCCTGCTCCAGATGCGAGCACCGATGATCATACTTGAACTGGCTGCTCGAGCGACTGGTCAGAGCCTGAGCTCAGATACCGACCTGTACATACCCCGCATACTGGCGATAAGCGCTTGGCGCTTGGCGACACAATCGCGAGCCCATGTGACGCATTGGCAGTGGGTGTGCCAGGTCATAGGCGTCAACGACGTCAGGGCAGTACTCACGGAGGGGTACCTCGAACTCCCATGAGTTCTGTGGATGTGGATATCCTCTCCACTTCAACAAGTACTGTGTACGACCCTGGCGACGGCGCCGCGCCACGAGGCATTCCACGTGGCTCACCGTGCTCATCGAGCACAGCTAATGGAGGCCTTGCCTCAGCTGGATTCTCGCGCTGTGAGTCAGCAATTGCCGGAACGGCGTCTGCGTCCGCACAAATCATGTGTCCACGACGCGAACGTCCACGTTCAACGCCGAGCGGTTGATCTCGAGTAGATCTTCCACCTTGTGGTTGCAATAACCTCCGTTGGTTCACAACCAGGTCTCGGACCTTTCGCATCAAGATGTTCAGCCTCATCAAGCGATGCTCGAACAGACCCGGACCTGGAACGGTATGTCGCTCAGCCGTACCTTCAGCTTGACTTGCTCCTGTATCCCAGCACTTTGCCCCGCGATTTGTGGCTCCGCCACTTGCAGATGACCAGCCTCCCGTGGTTCCACCACCTGATGCCTCGCAGCCGTCCGCAGTCCAACCGCCCTCTGCCGAGCCGGTGCCAGTGACTCAGCGCTCACGCGAGCCAGGTTCTGTTATGGCTTTAGCAAGCCAACGTAAAACACCGGATAGGAAGGTTTAGCGTGTACACTAGGCCCTTCCTGGCCACGACCTTGAACGGCCCAATGAACCGTGGTGTGAGCTTTGTCTTAACAACGGCAGACACTGCATAAGTAGGAAGGTTCTTAGCGTTTAATAAAACCAGGTCACCGACCTCGATCCGTTCCACATTACCTCTGCCTTTAGCATCAGCATACTCCTTCTGAAGGTCTTGGCTCTCAGCCATAGCGTCACGCACCTGTCGCATGACGCTCAGTCTCAACGAGACAAAATCATCGACTTGCTTGCGAACCGCAACAGGGCTGACATCAGCCAGTCGCTCTGCTATTCCTCCACCGTCAAGCCCTGAGCCACTATGTGGCGGCGTCAGCGGGACGCGAGGATTCCCCGTGCTGTTCACATAGAACGGAGTGAAGCCTATCGAGGCATGCACCGCATTGTTCAATGCAAACTCGACGAGTGGAAACATCTCACTCCAACGTTTCGGCGCCTCAGAGCATACGTTTCGAAGGATGTCCTCCACAACGCGAATCACGCGTTCAGTTTGACCATCGGTCTGCGGATGATCCGCTGTGGACACATCCAAACGAGTGCCGAGCACTCTGAAGAGGGACGTCCAGGTCTTCGCGGTGAATCGCGGGTCTCGATCCGAGACAATTGCCTCAGGCAAGCCATGTTGGCGAAAGACTCGGTCTAAGAACAGCAAAGCTGTACCTTCACCATCAATGGTGTCCGGTGCCGCAGCTAAGTGAGCCATCTTGCTCAACCGGTCCACAAAAACCACGATACCCGTGTTGCCCGACTTGTCTTTCGGAAGGCCAAACACTAAGTCCATACTGATGGACTGCCAACATCCCGTGGAGACAGGCAAACTCGCCAACGGCGATGTCGTATTCGGCGCGGACTTCGTCCGTTCACACGTCTCACACGTGCGTACGTAAGTGCCAACCCACTTGTACATCTTTGGCCACCAGTACATCGAGCTCACCGAGCCATAGGTCTTCTCACGACCTAAGTACCCACCAACGAGCGTATCATGTGCCTCATAGAGGATACGATACTTGAGGTCCTCGTCATGAGGAACGACCACACGAGGGGTATCCTCGGGGTCCGTGCTGTAATACAGCAGGCCACTACCGATGGAGTATCGATGTAGCCTCGCGCGCAAGCGCCCTGAAAGCTCCATGTCCGAGTCCTTGAACTCCTCGCTCCCAACAGCACGTAGCAGCGCTACACATGTCGTCCTGTGCATACGTAGAGCGTATTAAGTCGGGCACTGACGACGCCACCGTTGTGACATGGTCTAACTCGTTATCCGGTCTGCACGACAATGCATCGGCCACCACATTAAGCCGACCCGGCTTGTACTTCACCTCGAAGTTGTACTCGGTAAAGAAGGAAAGCCATCTTGCCATTCTCTGAGAGAGGTGAGACGACTGAGTCGCAGTGCGTAACGACGCATGATCAGTATAGATCACGAAAGGCTTGGAGCCAAGCAGGTGTACCCTGAACTTAACTAGAGCGTACTTCATCACAAGAATCTCTTTGTCTTGAACTGGGTAGTTCTTCTCCGCAGCCTTGAGCTGGCGAGACTCAAACGCGATGACGCGTTCACGCCCTTCAGCGTGTGCTTGTAGTAAAGCACAACCGATAGCGAAATCGGAGGCGTCGCAGACGACGCTGAACGGACGATCCGGGTCCGGTAGCACGATTATCGGCGCTCGCAGAAGGCTCTCCTTCACGTCCTGGAAATCTCCGGTCGTGCTCGACTCTCCAGCACCAAGGTGCATCCTTCTTTAAGAGATGCGATAGTGGCCTGACCATCTCCGCGTAGTTCGCGCTGTACTTGTGCAAGTAATTAGCTAAGCCTAGCCACTTGCGTAAGTCCTTCTGGTTCTTGGGAACTGACCAGTCCACGATGGCCTTGACTTTGGCAGGATCAGCCCGTAGGCCACGCTTCCTAATGAAGCACCCGAAGATAGGGATCTCCTCCACGCCGAAGGCATTTACCCAAGCCAAGAACAAGTGTGAGACTGTGCGTGCCTGGATGAACATGTATCAAGGCGACAAGTTGGTATCGCAATCAAGTGACATGCAAGTTTGAAGCTCAACCACGCTCGGAGCGCACCCAGGCACGACCCAGTCGAGTCGACAAGACCACCCCATACTGAGGCCGAGATGTTCGACCCAAGCCATACCCAAATGAAGACTACAAGAAACCAGAACTGACTTCAATACGAGGACCAAGATACCCATACTGAAGACAAGATGTTTTGCGAAGACTTGAAGAAGAACTGCGTGATGAGTGTACGAAGTGCAAGAAGATAAAAGACTTAGGCCTATTCATAATTTTAAACAGAGTTCGTTTTTCCCCGTTGAGCACAAGTGTTTGGTGTGGAATAAGCCAGGAAGGGCAAGCGCCACGAAGAAGAAGCAATCACACCGCCGCGCCCTCACACATTCCGGGCAAGATGATCAAGAAGGACTGATCGCTTCGCTGGAACTCCACCTATACTCAAGTCCAGTTAGGTGGTGACCAGTGTCTGTTCGTCCTGGAGTGACCCACCTAATTCATATCCTAGTTGGGTCATTAACTTGTTAGTGTTTTGCCCATTTCATGTTAGCCTGTGTATTCCTGAAGTGCTAAGTAGTCGTCTTTTGGGAATTTGTATTGACTGCTGTGTAGATTGACCGTATCCTGGATTAAAGCGAGTTCTTCCTCTTAATAGAGGTGGTGCGCATTTGTATTGTGAGTATTCGGGCTGCTAGGAGCCTGGATTTAGACTCGAGTGAGCCTAGTGTGTGAGACCCCCCGCTTCGGGTCTGTAATATTTGGATATTACTACATATTTGTATATAACTCTGTTTGCTGGTTATCAACCAGTCCAGAACTGCACCTGGGATACTGTACACAAGTTGTCTGTGTCCTAGCGTACCTATTTCTAGCTTCCCACATCCTGGCGAGGACACCCACGCCAGGATTACCTTTGAGGGTTTGAGGCTGCATCCCGGAGTGGACGCTTGCCCCGCACTTCTTGATTAGGTTATAATTGTTCAAGACCCTCCCAACTACTCTGGTGGAGTGCCTATCCGTCGAAGATAACCGAGCCAATACAAGGTACACACGCCAAGACCTTCCCAGGGAGTCATCTCGCTACCTGTAACTTCCACACTCGGATCGTGTTTATGCTAGCGCAGGACCTGTCATCCTGGCGCAAGGACCCGAATCCTGGTGCAGGAGTCCAAGCGCGGTGCCCTCCTGGAATCTGCTGGCTCAGCAACGTCGCTGGGTTGCGCTATACACCCCCTGAGGCGGTAAAAAGTTTCACCTACTCCGTCCGCCACATCTGGCAGAGGGTCCGCCGCCATGCCGGCGATCAGAGTTCTCAACTCTTGGGCGTAGTCTAATAACTCCTTCCTGCCATGGCAAGTAGCAAGGAACTTAGACCGAACCCGGTACGCCTGGTTAGGCGGTGCGCGCGACGACTGCTTTTTCAGCTGAGCCCAAGTGGGAAACGCGGCGTCCCCAGACGTACCACACGTGAAAGCCCACGCACGGGCGCGACTTCCAAGCTTGGAGATTGCGGGCGCAACGCGCTGTTGCTCATTCTGGAGCAAGGCCGATCCCATGGCCATCTCGACCTCACGGGTCCAGAGAAGGAGATTCTCTCCATCCTTCATTTCGAAGGTCTTCACGCTCAGCAGGAGCGGCTTGGGGCGTGCAGACCCGTCATTCTTGACCGATGCAGCTATCGTTGCAGCGCTCATCTTCTCTTGAATATGAAGCAAGAGTGCGTTCTCGTAACTGGAGAACGATTCCAGTCTGGCGACCACCGCCTCTGGAGCCTCCGGGCCAAGGAAGGACCTGAGCTTGTTAAGCGCGTCCTGCTGCGACGAGGGTAAATTCGCGAACACAGGGTTATCCAGCCTCACAGAGTCAACCGACTCAGGTGCGGATTGACTACAAATGCTACCAAGTGCAGCGGGGCCGCCGTAGCTTTAACGTCAGAGGAAGACGTTCGACTCAAAGAATCCGTAATACAAAGTTCCTTATCCAAAGGAACTTTAACACAGCCCTATTACCAGCCTCAAGAGTTATTAACTCGAAATAACTCTTTGCTTCCAAAATCCGAAGTGTTTTTATTTATCTTTATTGCGGCCAAGCCGCTATCTATGTTTAACTATCTATCATAGTTAAACCTAATCAAATGCATAACGTGTGGCCCTCAACCTATGTACGGAGTCCACCGTTAATTCTACACATCACGTACTGAGAGGCTGTTAACTCTCCGGGTACTCGGTACCCATGCGTGCGCCACACCATGTAACCCGGTTACACAACAAATTTTACAACAAAATAATACAAAACCATTGCAAAACGGATCAACCTTTCGTCGGGGTCGGTATGGCTCATAGCCGAATTTGCACAATTATATATATTACACCTCAGCTACTCTCGCTGGCAGTGGTCGAATCTGCAGAATTCTTCTATTTTTCTACTAACAAATAAGGCTTCTACGTACGGCAAGTACCCCAAAAACTAAGTAAAACAAAATCGAAGACCACCTTTCTTCAGATCAGCTAGGCGCTTGTGTAGACACTGCTGAGATGCATGAAAGCTCGCTATTTGCTCGCAAACACAGAAATAAAAATAACAAATCGCATATTGTACGACGTACAATATCCCATATGGGGCGTTTATGCATATTTTTAAGCGCGGAAACCAGACACCAGCCAGAATGAGGCGACCAAGACCCTCCGTGGACTGGGGAGCGGTCACTTAATATTAACATGCCTACTTTTATCTATCACAATGACAACTAATAAATTTCATGAAACGAAAACAAAATAACAGCAAAGACCGGGGGGGGGGGGGGGGGGTGTCAACAATGCACTAATTGTCTCGCAGTTAAAGAACCTTATTTAGGTAACACAAATGTTGACCCAAGTTACGTTACACTTTTCGAACTACTCAGTAGAGGAAGCTGCCTTACGAGAGTTTACAAACTCTTAGTGAACAGCAGTTCACAGGTCCCTTGTCACAAGGAGCAAAGTTACCAGTTAAAGGTAAGTTTTAGACAGGATGTATTTTATAGTGAAGCTATGCAATTATTCAATGGTGGGCTCCTAAAGCCCCTGGTACCATGTTCCAGCCCTTCTGTAGAGTGACAAGTCACTCTTCATGTAACTTGGGTGTACCCCGTTACATTCTCCCCCACTTAGGCTCGGTTTACCGACCAATCAGAATGAGGGAGAGGGAGTCACAAACTCTCATTCTCCAAGTCGAAAGACATCGACAAGCTGCGAGAACGCGACGGTGGCTCACTTCACAGTTGGAGCCTCAAGCAGCACACGCATCTTCCTCACGGTCTCCACATCGGCCTTCAGCATGCCGCGTGGCACTGCGAAGAACAGTGCGAAAGCACGCGCCAAGGCTGCTGCAGTAAAGGCGGAAGCCAAGAGCACTAACCCTCGCGGCAAAGGCTCGGCACTCAAGGAGGCTACTAACGTGGCCTCCAGGGCGACCGATACATATGGCGGTGCGGCTGCGAGCAAACGCGCGAGCTCACGCCGCAGTCAGTCGCTTTCTTCCCCTCCTGGCAGCCGTCCGAACCCGTGCTTCACATACCATGAGCGCAGTCCGGGTACGGAGGACGAGGCCAAAGCCAGGAACCTCCACAGGGTATCTGGGAGCTCCAAGGGAGGGCACGCACCAGTGAGCCTGACGACGACAGCGAGCACTCGCTTGCTAGTGATCACGGTGATCACGTTTCCAAGACGCCTGAGCGCTCTAAGAATCCCGCCGACGCGGCTAATGGCTCGACCAAAGCTGGCGATGCTGAGGAAGATAGACCTCTGAAGTACCTCTCGCTAGACGAGGCTCTTGGGCGTGCTCAGGCTGCTAAAGCCGCAGCTGAAGAGGCCAAGCGTGAGAAGAAGAGCATGGGTTCGAAATCTCCGCTCCGCGAATAGAAGTAGACTCACAAACCCTATCAATTTTCTCTATCGCGATTAGCCCTGCCGCAACGAATACGAGTTTACCGTTTGCTCTTAGCGATCGTGAACTCGCTGCACCATCCGGTGCTCACGAAGCTAAAAGCTCGGATGCTAGAAAATGGGGGTTTCGATGCCTCGTGATTTCCTGACTGATCGCCTGCGCAAATCCAACTGAAAACCTTCCCCCACATTCTCTAAGACGTTGTCGGTTGTGTACTAGACGTAACGTGGTAGATCCAGTGAAGAAGAAATTTGGTTGATCTGTACAAGTAAACTTCGCCACTAGTGGAGAGGGGAAGATTAGACGTGATCTTTACAAAATGCGGTGCCACGGTTGATACTGCAACGGTGGTTAAATTTGACAAGCATAGAGGTGGTATTCAAGCACTAAGTAGTGACATGGGCAAGTAGATAGTATGTATCGGTGGCCGTACAAGAAGAAAAAAGTGCGCGGTTGGACGGGCAAGTACAGATAGTACGGTTGCTACCACGTAGACATACACTCTATTCTACCCCTACTAGAATTACACACTAACAGTGGCAGCAACTATTGGATAAGCTCAGCAGCCTCACGGGCGCGGCCTTCACGAGACGACAGCGCTCCGTTGCTCTTCACAATTGCGAAGATGCTTTTTCCTCCATCTTCGCGTAGCTGACGAGCGCGAGTTGCAGGGCTTGTCGATAGCAGACTAGGCTGTAGATTTGCTATAGCGAAATGCCACCAGTTACTGTGGTGATTATTGTAGTTGTAGGTGAAATTGGAATTGCGTGCATTCATGTTCCTTTAGCTGAGCTTCTTGCTATGGTCCTAGCACTCCTGATGATCGGCGGACAAACACTAGTGTTCGCCGGCCTGCCAAGTCCTTGGTTACAACTTGCAGCGGACGTTCCACTTTATCGCGCGTCACAGATGTCCGGTTTGCTGACAAGCAGCGACAAGAGTCAGCACTTACCAGGGATGCAGCGACGATGGCCTCAAAATTGAAGACTCGGCGCCCACTACCAAGGCCTGGATCGAGACGTCGATTGTGAGCGAGCGAGTCCGCACTTCACATCGATCAACACACGCCGCTTCGGAAGCCACGGGAAAACAGCATGATCTCTGCTTTCCTGGCACGGCCAGATCGCAGTGGACGGAGGCTTATTCATACCACACATCACGGTGATCCACCGTTTCGCAACCAGTACTCGTCGAGGATGTGCTCCTACTTGTCCACGACGAGTTTCTCGATGGAGCCGACATGATCTTGAAGCTGAAAGCGCGTCTGCGACGCGTTGACGCCTCAATGGTTTCCCGTAACGCAAACGGTCCGTGTTCGACTCCACGGATCCACGGTGCAGTCGCTGTCGGCGTGGTCGGTCTTCTAGGAGTGATCCAAGTAGCTAGTTCAATGTGGAGATACCTGTATGCACAGTGATCTCGAAGTTCTGCCGTTCGCGTCAGCGAGTACTCGCCCTGCTGCATTTTTTTTAAATCCTGTCAAAGCGGATATGTATACTCTATTTTTGCTTCGTGTACTCGGGATCAGTCTGATTGGGGGCGGGCCATATCAATACTAGATCCCATTATGCTTTAACGTTAGGGCACATGTATTTTATAACGTCAAAAAACACTCACATGTCAAATCGGTTAGGTGCAAAATGGATCATAGACGGTACTGATCAGAAAATGGAACAGATTCTGGGGGTTGCACCCCCAGACCCCCGCGGTAGAAAAACATGAACTGGAAGGCGCAACGGGTCCGCTCGCTGGGGAGCTTACTCTCGAAAACATATGTTTTAACTGATCATTTGCATACAAAAACCAGTTTGCAAAATCAGATCAGGTCCGTATATGATCCAAACGGGTTTCTACCGTCAAATCAGATATATTATCCTGGATTTTTTTAAGTTTAATCCCGTGCCGAATAAAAGGCGCACGGCCCTGTTTGGATGAGCGTGGAGGTACAGTCAAACAAAATGATACTTACGTAGTTATATGGATTGTATGACTTTTAGCTCTGACCTAACACCTTTACCGGGGAATGGCCGTTTATCGGGATACGGTCGACAATATTATTATTACAAAAGGTAGAGTACATTCGTCGATCTTTGCTGTAACTTATCATTAAGACTCTAATTAGTCTGACCCTGACTAATTATGGTGAAGCATGCTGGAAGGAGAATTTGCGCACGATTAATAGTGGTGCGCAACTATGGTGATTTTGGAAGTCCACATTGAGCAATTATTACACTGATGCACTCGCAGTAGCCTCCCAATATCCGTCACTGAAACCTTTACTGCAGCTCGCAATTATATCCTGCAACGACTTACTTAGCTGATCTGCCTCCCACTTGCCGTTACTACTCACAACTAGCCCACACAACACCATCGATTGTTTTGCCCTGCCCACCTCTTTCTCGTCTTTTTCAGCATTGACGAGGCGAATACACTCTGTCGCAGTTTATAAGAAGAAGAAAAAACGCTTTGGAAGGTTGGCAAATGCCCCGCTTTTCTATGCGCTCCACTCCCCTCGTCAAATAGCCTCCATATTGCGACGCTCGCCTAGGTATCGCCAGTGCATCTTTATTCGCTGAATTGGGGAGCGATCCGCTGGTTGCACAAAATCGGTCGCGTTAGGCGGGAAAAGGTGCCTGTCCGCAGCTGACGTGCAACCTTCTAGTAGAAGTTCTACATCTCTTCGCCTGTATGTCCACTTGCGTCTCTGTGGCGAACGAGCCTGCTGGACCCCAACTGTGCGTTTTGCGCAGCTATTCAGCCATGATGCGATTGTTGATGAACGCTCTCGGGGATAACCGATAGCAGACCCCATTAATGCAACTGGAAGTCCATGAAAAGGATACTTCGTCTTGGCACTCTGAAAGATTAGCGGAGGGCAGAGGAGTTCGGCATTGGTTCCACTCTTAATTAGGACGCACATATTTATACCTTCCCGACCTATTGACCTAAAATAATATAAGGTCAGTTCATCATTAAGCCTAAAATGACGCAGATACTCAAGCACGGTTAAATCAGTACTTCGTACCTGAAACGATGCTACGGTATATAACCTTATCTACACCACGGAAGTCGAGGGTCTTACCGTCATCTAGGTCTAGGACGAAATGACTTCCGTACACATTGCACTACTCGTCAGGGCCCGACTGTCCATTGTCAAAAAGACGCTTTAGCTGGCCCAAATGCCGAGTAATAGACTGCTCGAGCTGTGCTATTTTGGCATCACTGACTTGTTTCTTGCCTGTCAACTTTCGGTAGACGATGTTATAGCGGTCTGTAAAATCTTTAATGCGTCGTGGGAAATAAGTAAAGAGAAAACTTGCTGTTGACCTTGAAAGCTGTATCGTAAGCGGGAGAATTGAGTCTTCAATCATAGTTGTAGCTATGTTCATAAGTAGGCGGAACGACAGCTTGACACCCGCGCTTCTAAGCCAGTCAAACTCGGTAAGCAGTTGAGAATAGAGCCATTAACAATGACCGTCTATCTTGCAGCCACGACCAGAGAGGGCCTTGTGAATGAGCTGGTGTCGACCTACGAGCTCCGTTCTGGCGTACTTATGCTGTCATTGGTCACTTTTTCCACCAATCTCTTGCCTTGTTTAGATTTACCCGACGGTCGGCGGAACGGAAGAGTGTTGAAAAGTGTGCAATTGTGCGCCCAGGGAGGTCATTTTTACCGTTTTCAAGCGTGCCCTCTTCCATCCATCGCACGCAGCACGCACGGTCAGCAACAGCAACAACTTGCTGTAGTGTGCGACCTCATTCTTCGGTCATTATTTTGTTGCAGCACGGCTAGCGCAGCCTGCGCGTCGAGTTGTGGGCTGGATGACCACTGGCTGGAATGATTAATTATGGTGCACGCCTAATTGTGGTGCACGCCTAATTGTGGTGCACGCCTAATTGTGGTGCACGCCTAATTGTGGTGCACGCCTAATTGTGGTGCACGCCTAATTGTGGTGCACGCCTAAATAGGGTACTTTTAACCTAAATCCGCGCTTAAGTACGATGCACGACATATTTCGAAACACGACTAATTCGAGTGAATGGTGTACATGTCTTGTTCTCTAAGAACACTATTAATAGGGATCACTGAGTTCGGAGCACTGGCCCAGAAAAGGACATGATCTATGGCATTACTTTTTCGTCTTATAAAAATAAATTACGACAACCTGTGTATCATAAAAGTGAGATAAAACTTTATGCAATAATTAATCGATGCAAAAGACAAAAAAATAAAGGTATGAATCTAGCCATCCAATGAGCCTCGCCTAGCATAAATGAACGACAGGAGTGGACTGAAAGCAAGCTTGAAGTCGGTGTGGTCACTTTCGAGCAATGCTAGGAAGGACAGTTAATTCGAGTTTGGTAGCTTCGTTGGGTAGATTTCTGCTCGACGATGTCATACCCGGACGGCTGGCGTCGTGTGCTATTAGCACCGAAGTTGGCTTTGTAAGGAGAAGGTCGGGTTTAAAGCCGTTGCCATCTCTGCTGTGTTACCTGCTCTTGAATTCTTGTTGTGGCAGTGCCCCATGCCCCACGAAGCCACCTGTGTACGTCAAAGTAATTCGGCTCCAACTTCAACTTCCACTCGGGCTCTATGCTTTTGGTAAAAGGCCGTGGACGCATAGATGACCGTGTACTTGTCTAAATACGCCATCACAAACACTTCATGAACTCCAATCTTGTATAATGTGGACCACGACTTGTTTGGCCCCACCAGAGCCAAATGCTAAAGATTTTGACTACAGCGGGGTATCTATCATTTCCACGAAAAAGATTGGGAACTCTGCAGGAGTCCGTTACTTTCCTTGATACATGACGACGGGGTAATCCACCATGACAGAAGTTGTTTGAATACTGTTAACAAAGCCCCTTGTGAATTGTCTAGTCAGCGCTTTATTGTAGCGTGAGTGCCTTCTACTAATGGGTACTGGGAGGGCTGAAGGGAGTGTCTGTCTCCTGTGGTGGTACTGGAAGGACTGATTGGAATGGTTGCTGAGACTGTCGAAATATTATGCCTTCATGGAATATCAGAACATGGAAGAATACCAGTTTGCTTTCGTTGTAGACACACGAGTGCTAATCTCGGACGGCGGCGACCTGTTCATGTTCGATGGCTTGGTCGCGAGGGCGGCTCGACTATGCAGATGTTGTCGTCTATGCTCTACGACGATTGACGACGATTCAATGCCTGCCGGGAACTCGGGGTAAGGTTATCGATGAGTACATGGACCGACGAAAAACACAAATTATGTCAGTAAGATTGTACAGCCGAGCTTTCAGGAAGCTAAACCGGATGATCACCCTTACCGACGGGAGCGAAGCGTTACCGATGGCCTACCCAGTGTGCTGGTATAAAAGCGGTATGCCTGTCCAATGGCAGATTGAAGTGTCACGTCTATCGTGTTCCTGGGACCTCGCTAGCCTTTAGCGGCCGTTTGGTCTGATTGAGAGGGTAGATCAAGAGGGTGAGGTGCTGCGCAATAGGTGCCGTCAGCCACGTGATAATAGCTGTGCAAATGCACCACGACAGCGTGGTAATGGTGGTGGAAACCAGCAATAGCAACTGAAAGGCACGTATTTGGCGAGGTCAGAGGCGTGGTCAACAGCAACAACAGCATCAAGGAAAGCACTGTGCCTTTTGTAAGCGGAATAACCACTCGAACGACGAATGCTTCCGAAACCCGTCCTCACTGGCGTACCGCATGCGGCATGAGCAACAGCAGCAGTCTCAACGTCGGGATTGAAACCAGCTCGCTGCAATCAAAGAGAGAATCGATCTGATGTCAGCGATTATGGAAACGTTGGAAAGCCAGCATGAAGATGAGATGAATACACTCGTTTGACCAAGGAGACGAGTTGAACTCGACGTCCTTTTCTGAAAGTACTTCCAATAACGAAACGAGAACGAGATGTCGACACCCATGCAAACGCAGACGCCGTGTCCCTAGGATCCGGATAAAATGAACCTGTGACGGATGCTGAAGTTTGCATTGGAGACGCGACCTTCTCCGCCCTCATCGACACTGGGTGCTCGGGTTCTGCTATTGACCAGAGTGATGTGAAGCAAGCACGTGGCCATTTCGTGCTGATGCGGGAAGAGGCCACCTTTACCCAGGCAGACAACTTCATCGGCAGGACGACTCACGTGGCCACACGCCAGTCAACCTGCCGATTTTCTCAGCCAGTCGAGTGTGCTCTCACGCGCTCCGTGCCGCGGCACAGCTGATCTACCCTTTAATGCTGGAAGGGCCTTCCTCGCCACCCAAGGGATCGATTTGCTGTTCTCAACTCGTGAGGTCGGTTGGATGGTGTGCGTAATCCAATGCTAAAGAGTCGAACACGCGGGCGGAAGGATGGATTGAAATTGCATCATATAGAGCGTCCATTGCGTGTGGAGATGTCAGGAGCAGCTTCCTGTAGACCAGTGGACAATGATATATTGATAGACGCTCGGCATCTGTCAGGAGAATGTCTAACGCTGACAATAGCGTTTGCGAAAGAGTTCAATGATGTTGCCTGGGGAATCTTGGTGTGCACCGTACAAACAGTCGCTTGTACCGGATGCCAATCTATTGATCGGTCGGCCGTTTCCAGCACCTAGTGATAAACTAAAACAAGGTCCATCGACTGGTTCGGTTAGGTGTGATGTCCCCTGACAGCACCTCGTCGTGGGCGTCACCAGCCTCTCGCGATACTGGAAAAAGATGGCAGTATTTGACTACATTGTGACATTCGGTGACTTAACGTGTTTCTGCGGCGAAAGTTCTTTCCGCTGCCAGTGACTCCACAGATCCTGGGTCAGTTCCAGCGCTGCATGTACATTTCCGTCTTCCACGTTCCGAAGGGTACAACGCACGCGTTCTTGCAAAGCACAGCAGGGTATCCACAGCTGTGGTCTTCCGTATATGTTCAATAGGCTTCCGATGGGTGTATCAAAGGCTCCAGATGAATTCCAAGCTCTGATAAACTAGACGTTGGGCGACTTAGCATTTGGGTGGGTGTACCTGGATGAATGTATCGTGATGGCGAAATCGTTCGAGGAGCACCTGCGGTATCTTCGTGTAGTACTCCAGCGACTGCATGAGCGATGTCACTATTCATCCCCGAAAAGCGAAGCGTTTCACGGACAATGGGTCGTACCTGGGCTACCACATTTGCACGAGTGGTGTACAGACACTAGATGGCAACGTCTTCGCAATCAAAGCGATCTCTGGCCCTAGAACTAGAAGACAGCTCCGGCGATTCATCCGTGTGGCGAATAGCTATAGAGGTATGTGGCCTCAACGTGGACACAAAGTAGCACCGCTGATAGTGCTGCTGTCGCCACAAGGCACGTACCGCTGAACTGCTGTGCATCAGAATGCATTCGCGCAGATGAAGTCGGTGATGGCTCACACTGTGAAGTTGGTTTCTCCTACCTACGGGGAGCCCTTCCTCATCTACACGGACGCCTCTGGTTATCATTTGGGAGCTGTTTTCACGCAGAACGACCGTCCATTCTCGTAATGGAGTAAGAAGTGCAACAATTTTCAGCGCAAGAACCCGCTTATTTGACTGGAGTTGCTTGACATCCTATTAGTTCTATGCTAGTATCAGGTGATGTTCGTTGGCCAAGAGCTGCACATTCATACCGACCATCGGAACTTGACCTAAGGGGCGTTTAAACCATATCTAGACGACGAGGCGGGGTCTTGCGATTAAGAAGTTTGGCCCACCTCATCACTTCATCAAAGGCGAGAACAACATTGTTGCCAACAACGCATCTCGTGCTGGTTTCGTAGCTTAAAGTGAGCTGCCGTGCCTTCAATTGTAGATATCCACCAGCTGCTGGATTGACCGTGGGCGAGTATAATTCGGACGTGACACAACAAATTCGAGGCTTGGACCTGTTACGGCGTTATCCTCAAACAGGACCCTTGAGTATCCTCTAACGAAGACCGACTGTGCTCTACCACCATGTTGCGTAGAATTTTACAGGCTCGCATCACCTTGCTCATGTTAAGGTGAGAAAGTAGCCGACATGGTGGAGCCAGAATTCGCCACCGAGCCTGGAGAACCCGCTCAACATCCTTGCGACAAGCCTCTTGTCGCTTTGTGAAATACGATTCCTTGTTACCCCGTGGTTGATGAAAAGGCTTGACGAATACTGGCCAATCGGGATACTTCCCGTCTGCTAGACAGTGGGTCAATGCATACCTCTTCCCATTCATATTATATTCTATCATGGGCGATTCACCGCGCATTAACGCATCAAACACATTCGTTCGGTCCAAGATATTAATATCGTTGAGCGAACCAGGATGATCGAAATTGGCGTGCCAAACCCACAGTTCTTGGTCAGCGCGCGCTTCCAGCACGACTGTAGGCTTTTTTTTCATTTATCCTATTACCTGTCCAACTTGAGAAGAAGGACAATTCTTCCAGACCCAGAGCATGCAGGCTATGCTCACCCGCATACCAGGAAACCCTCGTCGAGAATTATTCTCTAGCAGTCTTACCAAATCTGAATCAGTCAGTGACCGGAGATACCCAGAGCCAAAACGCTTGTTTACAGCATCAATAAAATGCTCCACACAATCGTAAATGACTGACTTGCACATTTTCAGGTTTTCATCCAACGAGTCCGCTGAGGTAGCGTGGGCAAGTACCCGAAGAGCGGCTGTTACCTTCATCAAGGGGTGGATCCCCAAATCGCCCTTGCAGTCTGGTCGCTGTTCAAAGTATCGATCCGTCTCAAGAACCCCGTTCAAAACGCGCAAGAACATCCTCTTGCTCATTCTGAATCGCCGCCGGAAGTCCTCTGCGTTGTAATCCGGATCTTCCGAAAAATACTGCTCAATCATTCTTTTGTAGTGCCCCTGGGAATCACGATGCTTATTAGCTGCCTTTGTGGTGGAGTGGGTATCGCAAAATCGAGTTGCGATCCGATCTCACACACAGTGCCCCGGACTGCCGACTAACGGAGGGGGTACTCCGATAACCAATGCCTTGGAATCATCGTGTACAGGTCAACTGATTTGTACCCAAGATCGGTAAAGTACGATTTGACCTTGAAGTACCAGATCGGCAATCATAGGGTACGCAATGTAGTGGGCCAAAAGGACTTTAAGTAATAACAAAGTGAATTTTGCCTTGTCAACAATAAGTACCTTGAACTTCGATACTGTAGCAGGAAATTGCAGTGGCCCATACAGTAATCAAGTCAAAGTTACCAAGTACACGTATCGATCGCCGGAGTTGGCAGCTTGGCCGGCCGGACTGTCGTCGCTCTCGCCCTCAACTCCCCCGCTATAGGAAGCGGTCAAGCCTCGCAAGAAAAGGTCTATCTACCCTACGTAAAGGAACCCCACCCCCCAAGTCGATCAAGACCGACGACCTACCTGGCGCGTAGCCTGAAGAGTTCCACGCTACGCCACCCCCCACCGTCCTGTGCCTCGCCAAGGTGGAACCAACCGCAGGTCAAGCTTCCCTTCAAGTCCACCAGAGGAGTGTAACCAGCCCCGCCGACGGGTACACAAAGTGAGTCCTTAGCAACCCATCTCCAGTCCCAACCCGATCCGGACCACGCGGTGTCGATCCGATCTAGTTAGCTCCGACCAGATCGCATCCTACTCTGGGACGTGGCCCTTCCAGCTTCGCCCCGAACCCGCTTGGTCAGATCGAGTCAATATCCATCGCTCAGTCCAAGCTGCCAAAACCCAACGGGCGCTTCACCACACATTTCCTGGTGCCGACCCGCCTCGTTTTTGTCGCCGCTCTTGCTCGAATAGAGCCTCGGATGTGTATCTACAAGAGCTAAATAGGGCGACCATGTCATCATCCGCATCGTCGCTCTCTTCCCAGCCCATTTCGAAGTTGCTCGGTGTGTTGCTTCCCTCGTTCATCTCAATGCAGTAGAACGCTTCGTAGTTGCTTCCCTCGTTTTCCTTATATTTCTCTGTGGAGCGTGTGAGAATAGTACTGTAAAACCTATAACTGTGCCTATAAGGAATTACGTTAGCACCCCCACCCCCAAAGGGTACTATTTTAAGGGGGGGCTCAATGAGTACCTCTGAAAAATATCAGATTTCCTCTGGGGAACCAAAGGCACTTGATTGCTGGTTCCGTGGTACCAGAGGGTGGAGCTGCGAGTCGAGTGAAACAATTGTGACCATCTTCCGCCGCTGCTTTCTTGGCGCTGATGATCAATTGTCTCTCACGACTCACTCCATCTACGGATCATCGTTCACTGTACTGCTTCAAGGCGGTAACCGGTAACGAGATTGCTGAAACGCATTCTGAGTCAGAATTTCTGACCAAGACGAAGAAAACAGTAGCCTTTCCGACGAAGGAGAGCTGATTATCGACGATATTTAAGTAGGAGGGCCCGGCAAAACTTTAACCTTAACATGACTCGCTTGACCTGCCCCCGGGGTTGGGGGGGGGGGTTATTTTAGGGAGGGGCACAATTATAGGTTTTACAGTAGAAGCAAATTTAAAACGAGAACGAGGACGTATTTGCCTTTTGTTTTTCTCTGCAGGTGGAAATGCTTTTAACTAAAACAAAGTCAAATTGGGGTGTAGCTGGGCGCATTAAAGTTTTCACAGTTCAAGTAAACCTCGACAAAAAGGCAGTCAAACAGTATACAAAAATCAAGTGAGCTGAATAGTGGGCTACTATCCGCCCACTATTTTTAGCTGATGGATAACCCGAAATAGGCCGTTTTCTGCACCGACTATTCGGCCTCGTGCACGACTTGCGTGGTCTACGTCCAAATCAAATTTAGTTTGATCGAAACCGGTGGAAATGCTCTAAAGTTTAAGTTAAACCTTCAATATCACCCGAAATTTTAAAAAAGCGTTTGTTATTAATAATTCAGGTGACGCGTTGCAATCAGTGTGAATACGGAATGTATCTGGCTCAGAATCAGCTCCGCACGATCAGCCTGGCTGCAAATAAGGTGTATATTTTCACGCATGCCTCGATCACTGATGCTGGACGGACATTCGTCGCATACGGTGAGTATTGCTATCACGCTGTCACCAGTGGTGACTCACAGTAGGTATGCGATTCGCCCTACGATTTACGAACTCTCATCTGTTACTGTACAGCACTGGAGTCAATTATTTGATTAGCTGGAGCACTGCAGTCGTGATTCCAACAAACGCAGACTCGCTTCGTTCATTGTCTTCGAATTGGGTCACGCTCGAAAAAAAATGGATTAACGTCCGCGGGCCCCCAGGCTTGATTGCAAGCACGCCGATCGACAATCAGGCATTGTACTAGTATGCTGCGAGTCGTAGTTGATATCGCCAGTATGACATGCTGTACCTCGTAGCATTTTATCTGGGTGAAAGTGATGCTTGGTCAGAGGAACGAAATGCTGATGTCACGGACAGACAGCCTCAAAGAAGGAAAAAAAAGGAATATTTTTATCGGGATAGCAAAACGTGCTCCTTTCAACTTGTTCCGAGCTAAATACATGTATTAGTTCAAAATGTAATCATGTACTTGTAACTATGCCGGTCAGCAAGCATCGGTAACGCCCCGTCATTCTATTCGTAGCAGGTCATTTTATGGAATTACCTGCGAGCAGAAGCACTTACCTGTACTGTAAGCCTTAATTAACAACAATATATGCTGGATCTGTCACCTGTCCCTTCACGTATTCGTTTCGATAGGAGGCTATCTTTAGAAAACCGGTACTGTAGTCTAACTTTCGATTTTCTGACTTGATTCTAGTATGTCGCCGTGTCTCTATCCCTCTGGTGTAAACCTTTTCGTGCAGCTCACGTTTCTGCCAGATCAAAGTCGAATCAGCCTGGAAACTTCTTGGAGCGTCATTCAAAGGCTCTCGAGCCTCTACCAGTGGCGGCTGCGACTCAGGCTTCAAGAGGCGTTTTAAGTTGTGAGTTGCCAAAGATCCACATTAGCTTCAACGCGCCAAGCCAACCAAGCAGGGTCCTACGTCCTATTTGCCTGCTTCCACTTGGCAACTAGCACCGAACAGCTACAGAATATCGACCAAATCGTGGTCCAACACCGCTCGCTGTTACTTCTTCATTATCATGTTCTGGTCTGCGGCGTTGGATCTGAAGACACAGCGGCCACAGGGTCGTCCGTCCTACGGCTCGTTCAGTCGCTCTTCCAGCAGCAGCAGTTTCCGCATTCCACAGAGCATCCCAGAACACCAACCCGTATCCCAGTTCACGTCCCCAGTACCGGACCAGCGTCGCGTTGAAGAGTACGTCGAGCGTCCCGATACGGCCTTCGCGCGTACGCGGGCGTCGCTGCAGCTCTCGGAGCGCACGCAGACGGCGCTCAAGATGCTGTTGCGCAGTGAGCGTGAGCGTAAACCTGTCAAGGCCTCGGCCAAGCCCAAGTTCGCCCCAGACATGTATAGCATGAGCAAGATCAGTGGCTACAGTGCGCTACAAGCGCCAATGAAAGAGCTACCCGAACGCACACCGCTACTCAAGCCGCTGGCGCGCATGCACGGACAAGAAGAACCCAATCCGCAGGAGAACAGCAACGAGCACAATTACTGGATGCAGGAGCTGGAGCGGCGACGTGCTGGTCTGAAGCGAAGCAGACGTCGCACGTGTACCCCCGTGTCAGAGAGAGCCACCACGTCTCCCCTTAAAGTGGGTGTGGTCATGTGCTCCGTGCCGCTGGTGCTCGTACTGGGTTTCATCCTGTTCGTGTTCGTATTCGGAGGTGGAACTGACGCACCCATGGACGCCACGAGCAACCTGCTGGGTATTGGCGGTGGTGGCGCAGATTCGATCGCAGCAAGGCACGACGCGGATAGCGTCGCAAGGTCTTCTGCGCGTTCTCCTGAGGAGAAACAACTGGAGAAAGCGAGCCCCGTGATGGCACTAGATGTGTCGACAAGATTGCGCGGTTCATTGAAGGAGAAGACGGACTAATGACGAGATGTGGGCAGATTGAGTTACTGAATGTATGACACACAAGACTGTAAGAAGAGCTGCCGAGCTGTGTGGGTCCTCTCGTGGCTGACCTGACAACAGGAGCGAGACAACCACCAGTCAGGCTGAAGAGTAAAACAGACAAAAGTATCCCATAACAAGAGTGTGACAATTCGACCTCCAAACTACGTCTGCTCTACCTGCTTCTTACGTTGTAAAGAAAAGATTGAGTAGTCCCTTGAGGTACGCAACGATCTCGCCGGCGCCTAGTTTCGACTCGCCGTAGATGCGGTCCACGAAGGTGATCGGCACCTCGGCAATGGAGTATTGACGTTGACGGGCACGTACGAGGATCTCCATCTGAAAGACATAGCCCAGACCCTGGATCGCGCTCATAATGTCCTCGATGACGTCGCGCTTGTACAGTCGGAAGCTGCCCGTGAGGTCTGTCACGGAAGGATTAAGCAGCACTGTCGCCAAGTAATTGGCCACGCGACTCGTCAGCTTGCGACGCAGGTCCCAGCCATACACCTGCAAGATGTAGGAGCATCATGTCAGCAGCCTGCAAGCCCCCAAAATTGAACTCCTATAACGTACGCCGCCACCGGAGACGTAGCGCGTGCCCGTGATGATGTCGCAGTTCTCTTCGGCCTGTTTCCTGATGACATCAACACCGAAGTATAGCGTAAGCCTAAATCCCACTCATCATCATGTCTGATTCTTTACGTACTTGATGAACTCAGGAATAAATTTGGGCTGAATTGGAGAACACCACAAATAACAGCAATCAGCAAACTTTTCTACCTGCGTCACTGAATCTTCGCAGGGCAAAATGCAAGACTTACGTGGTGCGAGAGATCAGCGTCCATGAGGAACACAAAGTCGCCTGTCGCCTGCTTGAGGCCATCTCGGTAAGCGGATCCTAGTCCTAGTTTACCCTCGCGCGGCAAGATCACGATCTTGTCCTTGCCGTAGATCTGCTGCAGGTCACGTGCCACCTGTAACGTGCCATCCGGGCTATTGTCTTCCACGATCACGATCTCATAATTGAGTTTACTGCGTTAGAGTTCGAGTTAGTCTCAATTGTTGCAGCATTTACCAGGGTTAGCAGCACATACTTGTCGACAAATGTCTTTTCCAGCAGCCACACTACTAGCGGCAGATTCTCGCGCTCGTTGTACGTTGGCAGAAGCACCGAATACTTGTGCTCCGTCGCCATCTTGACTGGCGTCGTTGTATTTTACTTCCACGCGGCAATGAAAAATGCAACAAAACAAAACGTGGACCACATAAATGTGCGATCATTTAAACGCGATCCAAAGTCGAAAAGCTGCAATTCGCGTTGATAATATCGATAAGCTTATCTTGAAAATGGAGCGGGGGCCGTCATCTGGAGCAAGATCCGACAGTCGGGATCGCAGGTGAATTAGCTTGGTAATAATATGTTGCGGTCAGAGTACTACTGGCCGTGAAATGTGTGTCGATGGACTAAATGTAAATAATGTTGCAGACGAATGGTGCGCTTTCGGACATCGCTGCGCAAGACAGTGTTGGATGTGATGCAGCGCCAAGGCGGGTGGATCGAGACAGATAGCGATCTGGATTGGGATCTGCACTGGGCTGACGTGGGCTGGATCCGCGAGAACTTGGATGCCTTCACGCCGCTTCAAGATTACCAGGTGCAAATCATTGAGACATCTTGTGCAAGACAACAACTTGCTCATTTTTTTCTTTCGGTGCAGCGAATTAACCACTTCCAGAACCACTACGAGCTCACGCGCAAGGATTTACTGATTAAGAATCTCAAGCGCGTCAAGAGACAGCTCGAGCGGAGGTGAGTTATCACTGTAGGGCATGCGTCAGGGATGTAGTCATGCCGTTGACGTTTATCGAAGTGGTGACCCGGATTCTCGACGAGAAGCAGAGCTCTACGATTTCTGGGCGGCGACGTTTGTTCTGCCGCATGAATATGGAATGTTTGTAGAGGAGTTTAAACGTACACCAGGAGGAAGATGGATCATGAAGCCTGTGGGCAAGGCACAAGGCCGAGGTATCTTTTTATTTGAGAAGCTCAGCGATATCAGCGAATGGAAACGAGATGCTTCGTGGAAAGGTGACGGTACAATGCAGGCTAAGACAGCCGACACGTACATTGTGCAGAAGTACGTCGAGTCACCGTAAGTTTGTCCTTAAGTACATATCACTGCTTCAGTTTTGTCGATAGCTGTGGACTGAGCCTCTGTGATCAGGTTGCTGCTTGGTGGCAAAAAGTTCGACTTACGGTTGTATGCGTTGGTGACGAGCTTCTCACCACTAACGTTTTGGATCTACCGTGCTGGGTTCGCTCGCTTCTCCCACACTCGCTACACTCAAAGCAAAGGCGATATGGACAATCTCTTCATGCACTTGACGAACGCTTCGGTGCAGAAGAGCGCAGACGACTACAACGAACATCTCGGCTCTAAGTTGCCACTGCACAGTCTCAAGATGTTCCTCATTAGCAAGTACGGCCAGGAAGCTGTTGACCGCTTGTTCCTCGCCATCCAGTCGCTCATCACACGCTCACTACTGGCTGTCCAGCCGACAATAATCCAGGACCGACATTGCTTTGAGTTGTACGGGTACGATGTGCTAATTGATAGCGCGTTGAAGCCGTGGCTCATCGAGGTGAACGCCTCGCCGTCGCTGACTGGCGACACACATGCAGATTACGCGCTCAAAGCCAACCTCGTTCAGCATACGCTCGATGTTGTGGACCTGGAACGTCGTCGTGAGGGCAACGAGCTTCACGTAGGCGGCTTCGACCTCATCTGGAATAATGGCAGCGCTGTGTCCAATGCCAAACCGAATGGGTACAGCTCGTATCTGGGCTGCACATTCGAGACCATGGACGTTCCTGAGAGAAAATAAGTTGGCATCTCTATTAAAATCAAGGCAGCAGAACGTGCCTGGTCGATTCGTATTTTTTTCTAGTTGATGTTTGCTCGTGTGGCTCTCGATGCTCAGTTCTATTACAATTCTTCTGCGCCTAGTGCACCTCATGCTGCGCTTCGGTCGCTTGACTGACCAGCCGTCACACAGATGAGCAGCAGCATCCTACCAGCACGCTCTCGGCCAGGCACCGCTGACTTGTACACTTCTTTGGACACTCTCGTGTGTGCGGCTCCAGACTGTGTAGGCTCAATGAGAGCCCATAACAGCGCCCCATTCTGTCTTCTTGTAACATTTAGTCTTCGTCCTCATCGTCGTGGAGCGAAGACCAGGCATTCTTGGTCTCCACAGCCTTCGTGGTGGGTGCCTTCATGCCCTGTAGCTGGGCCTTGGCAGCGTCCACGCCCAGCGACGGGAAGGCGCGTTCGTTGTCCAGCTGGATGCGGCGGTTCACACGGTTGCGCTCTTCCTGCTCGGCCCACGTGGTAGCCACCGCCTCTTTCTCGCTCGGATTCTTGTACTTCTTAGGCTGCTTAGCCCACTGGAAAGCTGACTTCTCCTGCTCCTCCTCTTTGCTTAAGGACAGGTCTGACAGCACTTTGCCGGCCGCTGTGGCAGCAGGAGCAGGGGCCATCGGAGCGGGCTTAGGGGCGGCCGCAGCGGCGCGCTCGGCAGCAGCACGCTCAGCATTTTGCGCGCTGGTCTTGACGATGACGTTCGCGTTGACGGTCGTGGATTTCTTCTTCTTCTTCTTGCCGAACAGGGAGTTGAGCTTCGCGTTCGGGTCCGCCATGTCGTGCTTGGCCAGAAGATATCTGTGGTTGGCTCGTGTGATGTACTTGACACCAAATGGTCGCAATTGTTTAAACGTGTGTTGTGTATTGTTACACAAGTATCTAGACATGGCTAACTTGGATGTTGCATCCGACGTCGCTGTTTGTGGTCACGCAGTATTTATGCATACATGTATTCTTCGCGAGGCTGCTATCACATCGAAAAACTTTGTGGAGGCAGCTCAACTCGAGGCTATTGAGAGACCACGAAAAGTGCCGACGTGGGACATGTTTGGCCGTGTTGCTCAACTCGTCGTGAGGAACGTTGTGGTATTTTGTGAACCGCCCACCTCAACGAACAAGTTGACTGCAACAAACATCGTTGCGTGGGTTTGCCTCTGCTTCCATCAGCAGTACTATCACTGTGCATTCGGGAACATTCGATGTTGAGAGAAACGAGTTTGCAACCGAAAAAATCTCGTGGCGCTCCAAACGCGCGTGATTTGCCTGAATCAAAATTGTCGAACTGTACATGAACAAACTGCGCACCCGTAGGCGACGCTTCGTGTTCTCATTGTACGAAGGTGCCTTAGTACCAATGCGGGCACGCAGGTCGAGAAGGTTATGGTGCATGTAGGTTGCCAGGCAACCGTGGCCTTGACACTGTCATGTTGTTAACAGATCATTTTTGCTGTAGCCATGTTGGTTGAAGCGTGGGCGTGTTCAACACACAAACAGTCGGTGCAACACCGCGCTCTATTCGAGTCACTGATCGAAGCGGCGGATAGAGTACATGTATTGCGTCACTTCCCAATCTGAGCTCAGCCACGCAGACTCGCGAAAGGGATCCCTAACCAACCCAAACACCTCAGCACCGCCATGACTGCCCCTAACAAGACCTGCCTATCCTGCGGCAAAGCCGACGCCAAGAACCGCTGCGGCGGCTGCCGTTGCGTCTACTTCTGCGACCGAGACTGCCAGCGCAAGAGCTGGCCCAGCCACCGCCCCACGTGTCTGCAGTCTTCCGCGCAGTCTACATGTATCGAGGCGATACATATACCCTCCAATAGTATACACTGCGTTGGTATACCCAACGCTGCTGCTGCGTCCGTCGCCGCGTCGCCGCCCAAGAGCGTTCGCCTCGTCACGGAGCCCGTGCAGGTCGTCGAGATCCCTGCCGAGTCCGCAGCAGCAGCCCCTAAGTCCCAAAAGAAGAGCAAGAAGCACAAGAAGAAGCGCAAAACACGCAGTAATAGTATGCATGTGCCCTCCACGAGTGTCCCACTACAGCAGCGCAAGAACCGCTCGGCTTCACTAGGTGCCAAGAAGCACATCATGTGGGGCGACGTCCAGGCGCGAGAGTTCGCACGCTTCCCTGGCGGCGGCAGTGCCGTTCCGTACGACGGTACCTGGGCCCTGGGTCTTGGCAAAAAGCTCGCAGACATCGAGCTTGGCAGTGTGCTCGAAGTGGAGCAACTGCGAGAGCAGGAGCTTCAGGAGCGAGCCAAAAAACTGTCCAAATCCAAGCGACGCGACGTCCGAGTGGGCGAAACGCGCCAATTCGACTACCGTCGAGGCGTGGACAACCCCTTGTTCTCGAGATTGAGTGAGGACGAACGCAAAAAAGTCTTTACCCTTGAGAAACAGGCTCAGGTGGACGGAGCAATTGAGACTCAGCTGTCGTCCCCTGAGCTGAGGAAATCGTGGAGGAAATACTCGACCGGGTCCGCCTCAAGCATGGAGACTGCCGAAGAAATGCAGGCGGCTAATGCAGCGCTAACTACGCCAGATTTCGGTTGTGTGTCTATTGAGCAGCTCGACGAGTTCGCGAAGATTCGCGACTCGCGCGACGGCGCCTGTGGCTGTTCGTGTGGCGATTTGGTCAAGAAAGTGGCCAAGATGAATGTTAAGAAGCTGCGTGCGTTCCTGCAGGAGCACAATATACCGCTCCCTGGCACAGGCAAGACGGAGCTCATGGCAGCGGCCAAGAAGGTGGCACGTGAGAAAAAGAACTGCGCGAGTGCCGACTCGGACTGCGAGTGCGCGCGCAACGGCGTTCCGTGCCACTCTGACGTGTGCGAAGGCTGCGCCGGTGACTGCCACAACCCGTTCCAGCGGTACGAGTACAAGAGCACCGAAGTAAAGCAATACCGCAAGCAGCAACTGGACAAGTGGCGTCAACTCCAGGGCGAACTCCAGCAGTCCAAGGAAGCGGCTGCACCCATCTGCGTTGCCTGACAAGCAATGAACAGCTCTCTTTGAATCGCCGAACCTGCTCACCATGTATACAAGCTTTCACTGCGTGAGAATGCGAAGAAATGCACAAGCCTGAAATGATGGAACACCAGAAAAATAAAGTTGTGACCACGCAGTGCAAACAAAAAACCACGACACAATTGTTACATGTAGCCATCTTCAATTTATGATGAAACAACCAAATTGTAGTCATATGTCAAAAGATAAAAATCCAATTTCCAGAGAGTAGCCGACTCCCCCTCCGCTCTTCGTTCGAGCGTCGGTAACATGTGAGGGCTGACGGACTATAACTGACTGCCAACTCGACTGCTCTGCTGCTTTCTCCTACTGAAAGCTCGCTGGTTCACCTCTGCACTTTGCATGCAGGAAGCTTAACTGGACTAAAACAGTTCCCGAAAATGTTATCTACAATTACCGTCGACGCGAGAAAATGTTACGGCTGCCGCGGCTGCCCGGCTGGCTGCTGGGCTGCGTCGCACGTTTGTTACGGCGCTTGTAGACGGCGATCTGGTCGTCCACACGGATACCCCACTGCAGGTGTTCGGCCCTCACAGCGGCGTTCAGGAACAAATTGAGCTTCTCGGCACGCTCACCGATCGTCTTCTGCGAGAAGTTGCCCACAACGTGACGGTGCGGTAGCTCCGGGATGTCACGGCGCTTCATGCCGTTCTCCTTCATGAGGCGGTCACACAGCGAGCTGTATCACCAAAAGCACGAACATTAAAACCTCTTTTACACCCAAAATACACCGGGTGACGTTCACGTACCGGAAGGTGCTGTAACGTTTCCAGCAGAAGACGGTGCCGTAGTTCGTAGTGCGGATCTCCAGCTTGTACTGGATGAACTTCTTGCCCGTACGGTTCACGATACGGCTGTCAACGATGCGTGCCGACACCAAACCGATCTCATCGGGAACTATACAGGGGAAACATAAACCATGTCAGTAAAAGAACCTTTACCATCTTCAAGGAAAATCTGTAATCAGGCCACGTACTTGGCAACGAAGCGTCTTCCACAATAGCGCGCTCTTCTTCCTCCTCCACATGTACAGTGACGTCGTTGATCTGCACGAAAGCCAAGAATTGGTCGTCGTCCGGTGCGTTCACCTCTGTGTTGATAGCGTAGCATCCAACGTGCGGGTCAAGACCCACGACCTCACCCGTACCGAACGGCGTGTCCACCTTGGTACGTGGCGACAGGATACGATCGTCGTCCAGGTTAACATCGTCACTAGGGACGACGATCTGCAAGCCGCCCATGGCGTTGTCCATCTTGACAGCGTACGTCTCCTGTTCCTTGTCGTAGCTGACGACGCGGCCTGGGCCACGCTGGCGAACAAGCACCGGCACGTCCTTGGACAAAGACTGCTCGTACTTCTCGTTCTTCTCCTGCTGGATGCGCTCCTGACGAAGACGCTCGGCCTCTTCCTGTGCGCGTTTAGCAGCAAGAGCCGCCTCGGCCAGTTTGCGCTCACGCTCTTCAGCCTCCTCGCGCGCACGACGCTCCTCTTCCTCGCGAATACGCGCCTCCTCCGCCTCACGAGCGATACGCTCCTCTTCCTCGCGAGCCTGGACAGCCAGAAAAGCAGCTTCCTCCTCTTCTTTACGAATACGCTCTTCTTCAGCAAGACGCTCTTCTTCTTCGAGACGCAGACGCTCCTCCTCCTCTTCACGGAGCCGCTTCTCCTCAGCGAGACGTTCTTCTTCCTCACGACGCGCGGCCTGCTCGGCCTCATGCCGTGCTGCCTCCTCAGCGGCAAGACGCTCCTCCTCGGCGCGGATCGCCTCTAGTTCAGCCAGTCGAGCGGCCTCCAACGCAGCAAGACGCTCCTCTTCCGCCTTACGCGCAGCCTCGGCCTCTTCGGCAACACGACGCTCCTCCTCCTCAATAAGTCGAAGCTCCTCGAGCCGCGCGGCCTCCTCCGCCTGACGACGACGCTCCCCCTCGGCCTCCTCCTCCTTGCGGATACGCTCCTCCTCAGCGAGACGATCGGCCTCCTCCTTGGCAGCAAGCGCTGCCGCCTTGCGCTCCTCCTCGAGGCGTCGACGCTCTGAGGCCTCGGCCGCTACCTTCATGCGAAGTTCCTCCTCAGCGCGGCGTTCGGCCTCAATCTGCTCGCGACGCTTGCGACGAGATTCCTCCACGCGCGCGTCGTACGCGGCATCATTCAGCTGCTTGGCCGCGCGTTCCTCGTCCGAGAGTTCCTTGAGCGCATCCGCGTCACGACGCGCCTGGTCCTGTCTAGCCAGCTCGGCCATATACTCGGCGCCGTGCTTCTCGCGCAGCTTGCGCACGGCGAAAGCGCGACCCAGACTCTGGATCTTGGTGGCGTTCTTGTGCACATAAGCCATGGTTTTAGGACGATGCAGATACCAGAACTTGACGGCGGCCTTGGAGCTCATGATGGTCTCCAGATCCAGAGGACGCAGCGTCGTCTCGTCGGACTGCATGGCCTTGTGTGTGGCCTCATCACGGTGCAGCGCTTCGTGGTCGGTCAGCACGTTGGACTCGCGCGCATCGTTGGGTTTCCAGTAGGACGAGTACATCGCTGCTGCGACCTGTTAGGGACTCGACAGTGTCGAGTAGAGAGGGGAAATGCCGATGCTCGGCTAGGGGACAGAGAAAGCGGGGGAGAGCGACGAGCTTCGAGCTGGTTGCGCGGTCGAAGCTTGTCGATTGTGTCGAGGCGATAAAGAGGAGAGACGAGGCGAGGGAGAGGCGGGTTTCGCGGGTCAGAACGCGTTGATTTGAAATTTGTAGGAGACAACAAACCCACCCGTTTGTTGAGGTGGACCACAACATGGCAACTTAGAGTCTGAATGCATCCGGCTACTTGACCCAAAAGCTGAAGTCAGCGCGATCTTGGCCGTTTGCGGAAGTCAACGCTATGCATGTGCAATTTGGTACTTTGTTGCTGACATTGGCCACGCAGAGAGTTGGTCTGGTAGCGAGGTAAGCTCCCTATCGATCGCTTCGCTGCAACGCGGCAGCAACAGCGTGTGTTGTTGGCGTGCCGAATTGTTATACCGGTATCTGACGTACAGTGCCGTCGCATTGTGAGCTGCCGCGAGCCTGTCCAAGCAGCGTAGCCTGCAACTCACCCTCTCCCTAGCTTGGCAACTCGATGATGAGATGGCAGTTACCAGTAGTGTTGGCGAGCGAGGTCATCAACAGCATTGGTGTTGCTACGCTTATTGGATACCAAGTACGATATTTTGACTGCGAGCGCGAGTAGTGAGATCAGATGTAGACGAAACACCAGCAGGATTAACGGGCAGGGAGTCCTGTCATGGCAATTGAGTACTTATACCGAAAAAAAATCACTTAAAACGAGTTGAAATTATCCGATACTTGTATCGCCTATTAATAAGAACCGAGCCACACGCTCTGCGGCTGGTACGATCTGGCACCAAGTCCTGCAGAATCCAGCGCTGTCGTAATCGTACATCGAGCTTGGCACAACCAAACATCACTACAGTACATTACTTCGAATTATTACCGATGCACTATTGCAACGATAGCGTCTCGTCGAGACTTGGTCGAGTACTCATAGCTCGAAAGGTCCATCAAAAGCCAAGCGACGATCTTAGTAGGGCTGTCGTCGCGGCAGTCCTTCACTTCAAGTTCCAGTGTCGAGTACAGTACAGTATCAATAATGCAGTCACGTTACGTGACACCGATGCAACGTGTGGCAGCGTCACGCTATTTAGAGAGTCAAATGAGTCAAGGCCAAGGCAACTTCAACTTTTAGTCCATTTTTGATACGCGGGTCCATCACTTGAAATTTGTATTAAACCCACGGGACGCCCACGGGTCGGATCCCGGGTCTTCTCCACCACCACAAGCAAAACGAGTTGTTTGATACGCGCACTATGCGCCTCGCGACGGCGTCGTTCCTTCAGCGCGGCCGCTTGGCCATGCGTCAGCCGGCGCTGCTGTTATCAGCCACATCGCGCCGATTTTTCGCTGCGCAGAGCTTTCTGGACTTGGGCGTGGACCCGCGTATCGTGGCAGGTTTGGAGGAGACGAAGATCACGACGCCCACTGGTATCCAGCAGAAGAGCATTCCAGCCATCCTAGCGCGCCACGATGTCCTCTGCGCGGCTCAGACAGGAACAGGCAAGACATTGGCCTATTTAGTCCCCGTAGTGGAGCAGATACTACGCAAGGAGGCGGCCAAGATAAAAGAGCACGAGACCAAGGGTCCCACCCAGGTTGTGCTAGGTCGCCCCAGTGCGCTGATCCTGCTACCAAGTCGCGAGCTGGCGCTGCAGGTGGCGTCTGTGGCTAAACAACTATCGCATTCAGCCAAGTTTGCGTCCTGCACCATCACGAGCGGGGAACGCAAGAGCATCCAACAGAGGAATACTTCACGTAGACTCGATCTAATCATCGGTACACCTGGCCGCGTAGCCAAATGCATCAGCAAGGGAGACTTCTTCGTCTCTCGCATTGACACAGTGGTCGTGGACGAGGCAGATACGCTATTTGACGCCAAGATGGGGTTTCGAAAGGAGCTAGATGCGGTGCTGGGACCCATTCAGGCCAGTGCGGCCAAGCGCAACCAACCACTGCAGATGATCTTGGCGGCGGCCACGATCCGCTCGCCGATTGACCAGATCCTCAGGAAAAAATTCGGTGAACTGCGTGTTGTGAGCGACGACATGATCCACAAGACGCCGACCTCCATCAAAGAAGAGTTTGTACGGGTGAACCCCGGGTCCAAGCACTCGGCGTTGCGCGAGGCGTTGCATTTACACCGGCGGCGTGCTGCAAAGACCATGGTTTTCTGTCGCACCTCGGCAAGTGTGCGCTCCACAGAGCACATGCTGCGTGAACACGGCTTCCAGGACGCTGCGTGTCTTCACGGTGACATGCCGCCGGCTAGACGCCACGACGCGATCCACGCATTCACTGAAGATCGCAACGTGAATATCTTAGTGTGTACGGATCTGGCAGCTCGTGGTCTGGATGTCGAATCGGTCAAGCACGTGATTATGTTCGACTTCCCTAAGTCCGCGGTCGACTACGTGCATCGTGCTGGCCGTACGGGCAGAGCTGGCGAGCAGGGACTTGTGACCAGCCTCGTCACCAAACATGACCTCGCGCTCGCTGTGAGCATCGAAAACTCCAAGCGAAGTAACAGCACCATCAAGGAGCTACGTGAAGACACTTCAACTAGGCCATCAGGACAACAACAGACAGCGTCAACTGACATTAGGAGCAACCCGCGTCGAGCTCCGTCGCACAAGCGCGGCGGCTTTGGTCGTGGTACGAAGAAGCTGCAGAAACACAAGATTAGGACGCCACGTTCGATTCGGTAGAGATAGCGAGCAGCTCGGAGCATTACGAGGCGGACTTGTGCGGATGGTAGAGGGGAGACCAGTTCATCTATCGTATAATGCAATTATCTAAGCTTCTTGGAGTTGTTTCGCGCGTTCATGCGACGGTAGAGCGTCTCCAGCTCTCGCTTGGCCTCGCCAGGAGGGAAGTTGGCCAGGTCGAAGTAATGGGGCGCAATGTCCACGAGCCACTCGCCCATAATGCGCGTGTTCAGGCGAATGTAGTTGCGGCTCGTGAGCACGAACTCGTTGTACACGACCCAGTCCGGTTTGTTGTCCAGCACGCACGACGGGTGCAGATGCACGACCTGGTTGTCTTTCACCGTCACGTAGTGTCCACCCGCAGCCTTGTGCGCTACCTGCATGAAGAATCCGGATACCAGCGCCTTGATGATGTTGGGGTAGTACTGAGGTGAGTGGATGTCCAGCGTCGATTGCGTCGGCATCTCCAGTCTCTTCATGTTGCGGATCAGCTGGTCACGCACGTTTGACGCGCTCTGCAGCGACCGGTTGTTCAGGTAGTTCTGGAAGCACCAGTTGACGTCGCCGTTGTTCAGCTTGTACGCGTGGAACACGTTCAGCAGCGTGAGGTGGTCGCCATCCATGTGCGCGAAGTTCGCCTTGGCCTCGTTGGCAGCCTTGGCGTCGTTCTTGGGACGAACGAATGGTTCTTGTACAGACAGCATAGCCACAATAGTAGCCACTTCCTGCGGCACCTGGTACTTCGCCGACGAGATGAGCATCTTGGCCAACTGCGGGAGCACCGGCAGCATCGCCATCTGACGACCGAGATCTGTAAGATCGCCCTCGTCGTCCAAGGCGCCAAGGTAGTTCAGCATCTCCAGAGCACGCATCAAAGTCTCAGGGGCAGGCGGATCCATGAAGTCGAAGTGCACCAGATCGTCGATACCCAACTGCTTCAGGGTGAGGACGACACCACTCATCTCAGAGCACAAAATCTCCGGGTACGTCTGCTCTTCCAGGTCGCGCATGAACGACTGCTCAGTGTAGAGTCGGAAGCATTTGCCTGGACGAGTACGACCAGCACGACCCGAACGCTGTTTAGCCGAAGCTCGAGAAATAGGCGACACCAGTAGCGACTCGACACGGATACGCGGGTTGTACACCTTCTGCTTGGAGAAACCCGGGTCAATTACGTACACGATACCGTCGATGGTCAGCGAGGTTTCTGCTACATTGGTAGACACGACAATCTTGCGGCCCTTAGGACCTCCCGGGAAGCGCGGCTTCGGGGCGTCCTTGAAAATAAGCTGCTGTTGCTGTGGGGTAAGCGACGAGTACAGCGGATACACATCAAGTGGGCCGTGCTTGGACGAGTCCAATGCGTCAGCTTCAGCACGGATTTGACGACAAGCGTTCTCAATCTCCTCCTGACCAGTAAGGAAGAGCAGCACGTCTCCTTCGTCCTCGCAGATGTGGATCTGCACGGCTGTACGCACAGCAGCCTCCAGGTAATCGCGCTCTGGATCGGCTGTGTAAAAAATCTCCACGGGGAACGTGCGGCCGGGGATCGCGATGAGTGGCGCGCCCTCGAAGTACTTTTGGAACTTGACAGCATCGAGCGTCGCACTCATGACGACGACCTTGAGGTCTGGACGCTTGGGCAGCACCTCCTTGAGCAAACCGAACAGGATGTCGGTACTGAGTGTGCGCTCGTGGGCCTCATCCAGCAGGATGGTCGAGTAGTTGGACAGCAGCGGATCGCTCATGGCGTGTTGCAGCAACATACCGTCCGTAAGGAAGCGCAACTTGGTGCGCTGGCTCGTGACGTCCTCGAATCGGATGGTGTAACCCACTTCTTGTCCGAGTTGCACGTCCATTTCCTCGGCCACTCGCTTGGCGATGCTCATGGCGGCCACTCGCCGCGGCTGGGTGCATGCCACCATCTTGTCGCTTGCAGCGTTTAGCAGCGTGAGGAACTGCGGGATCTGCGTGGTTTTGCCACTACCTGTCTCGCCCTCCACGACAATAACCTGGTGGGCTTTAACGGCATCCTGGATCTGCTCGAGGAATTGGTGAACCGGCAGCTTCTGACGCTGGGCCAGCAGCGTCTGGTATCGCGCCGAGAAAGGAGTGCCTGTCAATGGGTTTACACCAACATCGGAAGAAGAAGCGGCGGGAGGCGTGTCCGAAAACCTGCTCTTGCGCTTCTTCTTCTTGCCGTCCAGGTCGCCGATGTCTACCTTGCGCTTACGTTCCGTCATGGTCACTACACTACGTCTGAGATTGACTGCAAAGGTCAGCTGGTAGGTCTATTGGCTGCGGAGCCGAGTTGAGATAGTGCAACATAAGATCCCGAAATACAACTTAACAGTTACGTTGATAATTAACTTTATGTTGCACAACTGACTGTCAAATAGACAGCAGCTGGGACACGCTCCTTGGGCCCACGGGACACTGCCATGTTTTCACCCTGCGATACGTGCGCAATGCTTCCTCTTGCTACGCCCTGGTCCTCGGATAGAGTCAACAACGATGTAGCAAATTTTGCGGCATTGTACATGTAGTATTATAATGCACTGTACTTGACGTCACACTACGAAATTCTTGTACATGAAGTACGAACCGGTGCCTCGGTCCGAGGCCCTCGGAGGCACCAGCAGTGCCTCATGTCCTGACTTAGGACTCTTGAGAGGGCCCATACCAGTGCACGATACAATTACCGATAGCCTCACCACAGTACCGCAGTTCCACATACATTACTTTCCTTTATCGGAGCTAGAAAAGAATGGATGTCCCATACTAATGCACGACTATCACGAACACGCAATATTAATACTAGTACTACGGTACGTATTATAGCAGAAGTACAATACATGTAGTGCGTGGCAGCACACTGGATGAAAGCAACAAAAAAGGAGAAGACACATATCACTTCGCGGGCGCTCCTTCGCGTCGCGCTTTGCACAATATATTTCGATAATTTAAACCTTGCTACCCATGTCGTTTTTCCGTGCGGTTACCTTGATCGCACGGTAGACCTCGGGGATGATTGCCAAGCTGTTGATGATGAAGAACACGCTACCAGTCACATAGAACGTGATCGCCTTGTTCATGTAGTCCGTTCCATCATCTACACGGTTGATGTAGCGGGGCAGGTAGTACCAACTGCCAAGGGTGAAAAGCAGAGCGCCGATAAACGTGCCGAGTGCCGCAACGGTGCCCCAGCAGACGATGTTCTTGACCTTGAAGCCGGTGACGCGTGGGTCCTCGTGGGTTACGCAAATGAAGATGATATCGACGACGGCGGCGATGCAGAAAAGGATACTGCCAATGAAGAACGCCCAGCAGCCGAGCTCTGGTGCCTTGGGGTACCAGGAGGGCAGGAAGTAGAGCGCGCCGAGGATGAAGATGGAAGAGGCCATGTAGTTGGTCAGCGCGTTGAAAGCACGCACAACTTGACGCAGCTGTGTGCCGTGGTTGTAGCGGACGGTCTGGATGAAGTCGAGGTTCGCGCCCGTGAAGAACATGATGCACCCGACGACGAAGCACCAACTGGCGAAGAGACCGGCATCGCCGTCCCACAGAACGGAGTAGTCTGGGTAGAAGTAGATGGAGCCGATCAGGAAGAGCACGGAGCCAAGGAAGTAGGTCACTACGCGCCCGATTTCAACCCACTTTTCCCAAGTCGCGAGTTCATGACCGTCGTGCAGCAACACCTCTGGCTGGTGAGGCGTCATCTGCATCGAGTAGTGCGAGTTGCGTGGGGAAAGAGCTGGCATCGTTTTCGACTGATGTTGACTATTTGTTTGGTCACTTGACTACTTGAAGGAGGATTCTGAAATGAATGTACAGTATCATTCATGCTGGGACACAAAGCAGCAAAGCAGCGATACAGGGAGAGAGGACTCGCCAACGTGGGATCAACTGGAGGTCCACACAAAACCCAAAACCTCACGGCAGGATAAAGCCGTGTTCGACGATGTGTGAGCTCCACGATGAGCTGATGTCGCCGACACGGCTCACCCAACCAAAACACGCCAAAGTTGGCAAAGTTGGTAAAGTTGGCAGGATGTGTCTCTATTGCGGCTGCAACCGTGGGTTCTTTTCCTGCTCGCAGAAAGCCGGAGCATCTGGATTCCACCTGTCGGAGGAGACGCATGATTCAAAATTGTAAAATGATATGCATGGACGTTTGCAGGAGACTCTGACGAGTCCCATCAACATCGTCCTAGGCGTCCGAATCGTGAGGGTTAACTTAAAGTTTAAGTGCAGCCGAGCTGGTGAATTTCACCGTGAAAACAACAGCACGAAGAAGCAAACACCAATAACGTAGACTTTCTGCGATGCCCTCGCTAGGGTAGCCAATTTCTAAGACCGAACTTGATTTGTGCAACGGCTGGCGTCACAACAATTTGAAGATGGGGTGCAATCAGGACACGTGCAAATGCAGAGAGAGTGCGCAGGCACAGAGCTGCCTTTTCAAAAGTTTTGAGCGAGGCCGACGGTCGAGTTGACCGGGTCGAGAGGTTCACGTTCACACAGATGGGTGGCGCTCAGAGCAGCTCGGCACCGCAAACACGGTTTCGTGCAGAGAAATCCTGCTTGCACGTTCGCCACGGATCATTGCACTTTTTTGACGGCGAAAACGCTGACAGCACATGTAGCAAAGGGCAGTTTCGAGGTGACATCGTGCCAAGTAAGTGGCTGCAGCATACAACCGACGAGAATCGTCGGGCGCTGCTGGCCAGCCATTGCGTACCGTACATCATCCGTTGTTTTGGTACATGTACTGAAGCAGCTTCACTTCAGAGAAGCTACATACATGCCCGTTGAGCTAGTTGCGCGCCTCCATCACATGATGGAACAACTTCAAGTTGGATGGAATTCACCACATGTACAAGCACTCGCTAGAGATACTCGAAGTATTTAAATACAGAAAATTTCTTCGTAACACCGCGCTGAAAGTGTGCATCATCTTAAGCAACTGACTGTGAGTACATGTTCGTGCAGTTGTCCAACACGTGTGTACGATATTGTGTCGCGAACACAACATTTAGGACGCCGTGTCTGGCCCGGCTCGGTCCAACACGCCGTTGCCTGTGGGTTCAGACACGCCAACCCCTCCGTCACGCTGTGACTCGTGCCACGGAACGTGGCGCGCTGCCAACAACCCCGCGCTGTATTAATACAGCTAGGTTTGCCCGGATTTCGCAGCCAGGATAGGATAGGAGAATTTGGGCACGAGGTCGCTGGGCAGCTTGCATACAAAAATGTTTAACATTGGTACATGTCCGGTAAGGCTTTGGGCAACAACTTGCCATACCCTCGCTGCCATCCCTTCATAAACGTACATGCCCGAATAATACCTACAGTTTTACTCAGAGACCAGACTCCATGCGACGTGAGATTCCTACGCTAACGCGTACGCATAACGCTCATCAGCGTGCTGGTCTGGCGATCAAGATGGCAGCTCGCATAACTTACCAGCGCAGTGAGAATTCGACACCGTTTCATGGTCACATTGTGGTTATCTGGCGTGAGTGGCATCCGTAGTCTCTCCTGCGTTTGATTTACGTAGCTTTAGCACGGATTCCTTTTCCACTTTTGATGCCGCCAACGCCCAATACCTTTTCACAACTGATAGACTTGGCCCAATGATTAAATTCCGCACTTTTATTCAAGTCTGACGCTCGGGAGCTGGTGGCACTCTAGTGCCCACTAGCTCCTGAGCTTATTAGTGCATAGCTTTTGATGAGGAAGCTCAGGCCACGTCATTCCCCGTCACCTTAGTGTCGTCTATTTTTTTAGTAGCCTGAGTTTTTGGATATCATAAGTGGAAGCGGAAACAGTAGGTAGGGTATTTATTTTACTTCGTCGATGCAAATGCTACAATCAACATTAGTGCAACTTTCAAGCAACATATTGTATTCGTAATTACGTCAAACGACAACCCAGTGCCGTAAATATTTTCTACAAAGGCGACGCGATTGACAATGGAGAGCGATGCAGATGTGGAGACGATCGTGGATTTAATGGAGAGTGAACTTGGTCCCTCGTCCAGAAAGCAAGACACCCTCTGCCCGGACAAAGTTTAACAGCTTTCTGAAGAAGCATGTGGTCAAAGCCTTGATTATTTCGACGATTCAGGCGAATCACGTAACCAAAGTCTTGTTTGGAAAGTTTCTTGCCTACTTGTTCAACGATAGTGGCATTCATTGGCAATCATCGATGAACTATCTGAGCTCCGTTAAACGTCAGCTGGAGGAGAAGACGGGGACGGACCTATTTCGCACTGACCCTCAGTGGTACCGCTGTAGGTGGCACCTGCAAAAACAGTATCTACTGCAGTCAATATGGACAGGCAAAAACTCAAACAACAAGCGCCGCCGATGACAATCGACGACTTGCGCTCGATATCTACGATATTGTTTCTCAGAAACGAAAACACTGCCCTCCTTGATTGAAACTTTACTAAACAATCAGCGGCTAGCGATCAGTCGCAGTTCCGACGTGAGAATGATCCATTTTCAGATTTGCATTAGCAACGAATTTTTTTTCTATTGATGTAACGCGGTAGGTGCTGTGATTTCTACAACAATAATACTGGGCCTTGATATTTACTTTTAACTATTGCTCTCTCGCTGTTGGCGCTTTCGTAACTGTTGGTGCTCTGGTCGTTGGTGCTGCTGTCGTAGTTGGTGGCGCCTCGTCGTTGGCGGCGCTCTCGTCTTGGTGACCCTGCGGCAGTTGCTGGGGTGTTGCGATGGTAGAACTGTGGCATTGGTAGTGCTCGGAGCTGGAGGCGTCTACAGAGCTGGCGGAGTACTCGGGGTTGGCGTCACTGTGGCAATCGATGCAGTATTCGGAGTTGGTGGTTTGTGTGGCGTATTAGGAGCCGGTGGTGTGTACGGTATTCTTGGCGTACTCGAGGCTTGTGACGTGATCGGAGTTGGCGGCGTGCTTGGTGGTAGTCTTGCCGGTGGTGGGGCTGTAGCAATTGATGTAGTATACGAGTTGGTGGCGCTGTTGCAGTTGGTGTCTTGTTCGGAGAGGGTGGCGTCTTTCAACTGGAGAGTGGGCAATGATCAAGGCGCTCATAGAAACGGCGATAATACGGCACCCATACAGCCATCCTCACGTTTGTCACGGTCCCAACGCATGTGAAATTCAGCTGCGTTTTAAATGAACTGATATTTATCAACTGAATCAGCCTTTTCTCCTTTTGCAACTAGAGTGCTAGGCTACACCTCAAGTCTGTGTCGTCGAGGCAGCACAGAAGTGGATGCGAGGTAGAAAGCGAAAGACTGCTCGTTGTTGGTCGTTCAGCTCGCCCCAAGCCTTTACAATACCGGTAAGTTTACCGGACCTACGGCTTTTGCACTGTCCTCGCGCCCCGCTCACTGCTAGGGCTAATCCATCAACTAACGAAACCTCACATTCGTTTGCCATATTTTTTATTGCACAGATCCAGCGTACCCTTTCCAGTTCTCGAGGAGGAAGAGGCGGAATGTTCTTCTAGTCAGCAATGTAAGATACAATCTGGACTGCGCGCAGGCAATCTTTCTGGCCGCGCTTTCCTGCGTCCTTGGAAAGAGAACCGAGACCCTCCATCACGTACTGTACGAGGAAGTCGGAGAGCTTCTTCCCCTTTAAAGCTGTTAGCTTTTTCGGCCAAGATTGTCCAACGAGCGGAGCTCGCAGTGGAATTGGTGTCGTGTGCTCAGCAGCACCTGTTTGATCATGCCCGCTGCTAAGAGTGATGGTGTTTTCTTACAACGGAGCATTTGAGTCCATTCGAAACGAATTGATCGTTAACTATTTAACCTCAAAATGGGAAAAGCATATTTATTTTCTGTTCACCAGTATGCTGGAGCATCGACCCATTCCATGCTCTTGCCTGTTAGTTACTCGTGGACTCTTACAACGCCTCTCCAAGAGTGTTTTCACAAGTAACAGCAGCAAGCACTGACACACACGCAGCTGCTTACATAAACCGAGTATTGAAGTCTGTGTATGCCTACGATCATGACGCCAAGTTAACTCAAAATTTCCAGTACGTCGAGGTGGTGCTGCATTCACCAGCTCCAACGTCAGTGTAAACTTGTCCGAACTCGCTCACTGTGGCCTCTGGTCGATGGACGGATTTAAAACTCTGCTAGAATACATATCTCCAACAACAGCAAGTGCTTAGAACGTTGCTAAGATGCTGGGAGGCTGGACAGATACAAAACAAGGTGGTTATCCACCCACACCTGCCTGATTTGACAGCGAGTCGCATCAAACGTTCACACGCGTGAGTGACTTTGCTCAATCTATCCGGTTGCTCGGTTTGCGAAGCTTTCTCCGAAAGGATTCGCGGACTGTCTCCCAGCTACACTGCTAATGTATTATCCAGATACACTGGGGGTATCGCCGCAGCATATTCTCCACCAAGCGCTACAACGAATTCATGCTATGTTGCCGGAGCTACGTCCGTGCTAGGAAGAGCTACTGCACTGGGGCCGCACGATCAGGAAACGATTCGTTATGGACAACATTCTATCACTTCCGATACAAACAGTTAAAAACAGTCTCAGTATCAAAGAACAAACAGAACAGTTTGTGGGAATGCATACGTTTGCGGATACACTTGAACGGCTACTACTCGGTCACCAGCAGCTAGTAGCGGCAAATGAGGAACTTAATGGCATGATGCATCAAACCATTGACCGCCTGACAAATGAGTCTATTCGAAACGAGGTGGTCGTTAAGCCTTTTTTTTTAGGTTTTTTGCTAGAGCCTTTTTTAAATGCACAATCATTTTTTCGTATCTAATCGGGAACGGAGACAAGGGCCAAAACGGTCCACTCCGAACACGCCACCAACAGGATGAACGCCACTAACTTCGGGATCGTTCGCGTTCTGCTTGGTCCGCGCGCGCTACAACGCCACCAACGGCGAGAGCCCCACCAACGACGAGAGCACCAACAGCGAGAGCGCCGTCTTCTCCTAGCACGCCATCAACAGGATCAGCGCCACCAACTTCGAGATCGTTCGCGCTCTGCTTGGTCCGCGCGCTCCCAAAATCTCCACTGATAGAATAGGACGTATTATTTTTTCTTCTTTTTTTACCAATAAAAACCTTCAGACGAAGTTACAGTACTAGGTTACGATTTTTTTGCAATATTTATTTTTTCCCTCCTTTTTTACCAACTAAAATTGTTAAAATAAAGAAGAAAAAAGTAATACGTCCTCTTCTATCAGCGATGATTTCAAACTGTTTTGGATCGCGCTGACCAAGCAGACTGCGAACGATATCGAAGTTGGTGGTGTTGAATAGAACTCTGTAAAAGTAGCTCTCAAAACTGTTTATTTAACTTTTACTTTTAACTACCTATTCTCTAGACCTGTGCTCAGTCTGAGGCAGAAGATGAAGTGAGCTCGTCCTCGGACTGCGTCCTCGGGCGGCTCTCTCCCTTCTGCCCTCGAATCCTCATCGCACTCGTGTTTGGTTGACAGACAGCCTCTGTCTGCCAGTGCACTATATCCTAGTGCCCTTAGGATCTGTTTTACTCTAGTACTTACTATTGTAATAATGAATGTAAGTCTTTATTTGTGTTGTCACACATCAATCTGTTCAGCACCTGTCTGCCCTCTGGCCGACTGTTCGCCGCCTTCGGCGACTCGGCGTAATCGCCGTGCTGCCCAATACTCCCACTAAGTATTAGGGGTAAGTTGTAGATCCATAACTCCCAGCTTATGCCTCAGTTTTAGGAATTGTTTGGTTGGCAATGCCTTTGTCAGAATATCGGCAGCCATTTCGGTTGTGGCACAATAGGTAATCTTGAGACGACCATCTTCTACTAGATCTCTCGTAAATAGATACCGTATTTCAATGTGCTTGTTTGCTTTGTGGTTTCCTGGGTTTCTGACGATACTGATGGCAGCATTGCTGTCACACCATACTTGCACCGGACCCTTTTGTGGAAATCCCATTTCTCCTAGAAGATGCCATAGCCACTCGCTCTCCTTGGCACCTTCGCTTAGTGCGATGAGTTCTGCCTCAGCAGTAGATAGAGAAACTCCTCCTTGTTTGCTACTGCACCACGACACATTGGTTCCAGCCATTTTAATCACATAGCCGGAAACTGATTTGCGTTCTTTTCGCTGACACGCGAAGCTCGCGTCTGTGTACACTTCGTAAGTCACGTCGCTCTCTTTTCCATCGAGCAGTAGACCGTACGTCGACGTCCCTTTCAAGTATTTGAGGACTCGCCTAGCCGCTTCCCAGTGCGTGCGGTTGTAGCACGATAAAAACTTGCTTAGTTCTCTCATCGCGTTCGCAATGTCAGGTCGTATTCCACGAACCAGGTATTGGAGTGATCCAGCTATGCCTCTGTAGTCAAAAGGCTGCGCTGCTATTTGCTCAGCGCTCATCTTCGTCTCAGCTTCAAGCGTCAACCCCGATACTTGTGGGGTTAGAACAGGTGTGCTGCTCACCATGTTGTACTTCGCTATCAGCTCAGCGATGTACTTGCGTTGTGAGATCATCATCACACGCTGCTTTCTGTTGCGGCGCACTATGTAGTGGATGTCTCCCAGATCTTTCATTTTGAACTGTTTTGACAGTTCGGTTTTAAGTCGGTTAATGGGCTCCATGTCACGAGACATAATTGTGAGGTCATCGACATATACCACGACAGTAAGCCATTCATCTCCCACTTTTTGCACGTAGATACAAAATTCTTTGTGGCAGCGAGCAAAATCCATCGATGTCAAGAAGGTATGAAGAACTCTATACCAGATCCGAGGGGCCTGCTTTAACCCATAGATGCTCTTTAGAAGTTCACAGACCAGATGCTCTTGGCCTCGCTTCGCAAATCATTGAGGTTGTCTCATGTAGATTTTCTGTTCTCCCTTCATGGTACCGTTTAGGAACGCAGTGTGGGCATCCATTTGATGGATATGACAGTCCAGTATCGTTCCAATGGCTAACACCAAGCGAAGGGGCTCAAACCTTGCTACCGGTGCATAACTTCGTCACAGTCAACTCCAAATTCTTGGTAGTTACCTTGCACAACGAGGCATACTTTGAACCGCTCGACTGTACCGTCGGCGCTATATTTCACTACTAGTACCCAATGGCATGGTAGAGACTTTCGGCCAGGTGGTAGTGGTACCAATCTCCAGGTTCCATTCTCAATGAGAGAGTCGTACTCTAACTCTAGGGCCTGTTTCCACTGCTCCATATGGGGTCCACGCAGAGCTTCTCTGATAGTTCGTGGTATGACTTTGTTGTCTAGGATCTCTTCCGCGTTAGCTTTGTCCAGAATTGCCTGGAAGCACTGGTAGTCCTGATACCGTTTCGGTCCTTTGGACTCTCGACGGGGTCGCTCTATGGGCTTTGGAACTTCCAGTAACCCTGCGCTCCGTTTCTTTTTTGGCGCTCCCACTGCTCCAGTAGGGTCCATTGGAGGCACAGAAGGTGCAACTCCCACTGCTTCAGCAGTCTCCTGCTCAGATGCAGTCTGCTGATCTCCCACTGCTCCGGGTATCTCTCGCGGAGCAAATTGAGTTGTGACCTCCGTGTTGGACTGGTCAAAGGCCCGATTGACAATGTTTGCTACATTGGTTGTGTCAAACAGCACATCTCGAGCGACAATGTGTTTGTTGTTATAGACATCCCACAGTCTGTAGCCATTGGCTTCTTCTGAGACACCCAGGAACCGGCACTTTAGTGCTCTAGCAGACAGTTTCTTGTCTTTGCGAAGTGCAGCCGGTATGTGTGCAAAGCAGATACTACCCCACACAGGTAAGCCACTAATGTTGGGTGGTTTCCCGTGCACCATCTCGTATGGCTTCTTTCCACCCAGCCGACTCATGGGGGTATGGTTTTTAACATAGGTCATACAGATTAGGGCTTCTGGCCACCATCTATGCTCCATATCACCATCCTTGAGCGCACAGCGAACCCTGTCGAGTTTGCTTTGGTGGTCCCGCTCTGCCGCCCCGTTCTCTTCTGGGCCGTATGCATTTGATGTCTGAAAGACAATGCCCTTTAGCTTGCAGAAGTCGTTGAATGCAGAGTTCACGAATTCGGTTCCACCATCAGAGCGTATTCTCCTGATTGTGAATTTTCCTTCACGCTCAAGTTGCAGCAGGAGCTATCGGACCTTCTCGAACACTTCTTTCTTGTTCCGCAGAACGTATGTCCAGCGCCATGACGTGTTGTCGTCGATGATGCGCTAGAAGTACTTGATAGTGCCCATGGTTCCGAAGACCCCCATTGTCCTCATCGGACCATTTGTGTCCATGTGTATCGTGCTGATCGGCTTTGTATCTCTTGAGCCCTTTGTATTGCGATACGACATCCGTTTCTTCTTCATCTCCGCACATGTTGCGCAGAAGAATGGCACTTGCCTTAGATCAGATGCCTTAAGTGTAGGCATGCCGGCCACCACTGGTTTGGTCAACATTGTGACCACCTGCTCTTTGTTCAGGTGCCCCAACTTTACTTGCCATTCCTTTAGTGCAGCCTCTACTTTGCCCACTCCCGGTAATGCCAGTGGCTTGCATGGTTGCGTCTTTACCGCATGGCAGAACGCTTGCCGTTCTTTCACTGTTTTGGATTGTGTATAGGACGCTCCGTTAATTGTCTTGACCACAAAAACCAATTGGTTCTTATAGAGTACAAATTTAAAGTCGCCATTGGCTGACCCTATAATCTGATACCCTCCCCTTTGTAGCCAGTATTCGCTAAGAATATTCGACTTAGCATACGGTTCTAGCGCAATGTTCGTAAACAGAAACGGTCGAATGCCATCCGGACCATGCAAAAAAAGTTTCACAAGCCAATGTGTGTATTTGTATGTTTATACCCTTCTGCAAATGTAAACATGTTACCGTTGTCGGGTCTCTTCTCCACGAACCTGGATTCCTCACTGGTTAGCCCGAACCCGCATCCTGAATCTAGTACCCAAGAGTCATTGGTCAGAAATGTTTCACTGCCAAGCAGAAAAGGATACATGGATCTTACCGCTTGTTCCATGTCAACCGCCATCTTGTTGACGCCTGCCGCCATGTCAGCGATCTGCCTGTCACCGGTTGGCGCTTCGGTCACTTGTCCCGCGTTGACTGGCATGTCAAACGACGACATGGCCTCGTCGGTGTCCATTGGCTCGATGTCATGCATCTCTTCGTAGCCGGGCGTCATCATTGTCGTCGGCGGGCTGACCGGAGGTGGACTTGGCGGAGCGCCTGGCTGCACCGTCTCGCACGCGTTCAACGGTTTCGATAGACAGTCCTCTACCGGGATTTGCTTGCGGGCCGGTTTCTTGAACTTGGCAGCCGACTTTCCCTTTTGTTGCGGCTTCGACAGCAAGAACCCACTTGTTTGCCGCGGCTCCACATGTTCCTGCGCTTGACGCCCAGGCTCAAGTCGTACTTCATCTTGGGGCAGGCAGCAATCAGATGGGGACCGACATCATTCATGTCGTTGAACTCCCCAGCACAGTAGTGGCACGATTTATGCCCCATATTGTAGTGCACATCGTTGATAGGCTCAGGCGCGGCTTTTCGCTTGCCCAGTGCACTTGCCTTGGGCTTGGCTGTCCCGGCTTGCACATGGTTCATCGCGACGCCCTAGCCCAGCGCCATGATTTGCGCTTTGCTCGTGGTGCCAAAGATGGCAACCAGTTTATGCTCAACCTTTTCGACTGTGAAGTCGCCAGGCTGGAACTCAATACCTAATCCCCACAGATGGCCAGGCAGAATAGCCAGGACCTTGACGAGCATGAGATGGGACGATATGAGTTTCCTACCCAGAGCCTCGACGCTGTTCCTGTTCGCTTGCTCGCGAGCATCCTTGAGTTGCTGAAACAGGTGCGTAACGCTCTTGAAGTCAGAGTTTGCCACTCTCTCGAAATTCTGCACCAGCTCTACCACGCCAGACGCAGTGTTGAGTCCGTAACGTTTCTCCACGGCCTTCCAGATCACATGAACCGGCTCACGCATAAGCCGTTCGTCAGCGAAATTTCTTGGTAGCGCCTGGTTCAGAAGATCCTTGATGTAGGATTTCTGTCCCCTGATCAGCGCTTCTTGCAGATCGTGAGCCTGCACGCGTTCCGGCGTACGCTCTCCTTCCAGAGGCGGGATCGTCGGCTGGGATTTGAGCAAATCCTCGTAGCGCGTCAGCGGCTTCGCTCGATTATACTGGAGCTCAAAAATCGCGAAGTCGTCGCTCTTGGCAACCAGATGAGCCACGAACTTGTCCTTCCAACTAGCGAAATGCGCCTTGTTCCCTTGGAACTGCAGCCTGTTCATGTTGGACTCAGTAGGCTTGTTCATCTTACTTGAAATGTTGAATTGAACTCTGTAGAGTAGCTCTCAAAACTGTTTATTTAACTTTTACTTTTAACTACCTATTCTCTAGACCTGTGCTCAGTCTGAGGCAGAAGATGAAGTGAGCTCGTCCTCGGACTGCGTCCTCGGGCGGCTCTCTCCCTTCTGCCCTCGAATCCTCATCGCACTCGTGTTTGGTTGACAGACAGCCTCTGTCTGCCAGTGCACTATATCCTAGTGCCCTTAGGATCTGTTTTACTCTAGTACTTACTATTGTAATAATGAATGTAAGTCTTTATTTGTGTTGTCACACATCAATCTGTTCAGCACCTGTCTGCCCTCTGGCCGACTGTTCGCCGCCTTCGGCGACTCGGCGTAATCGCCGTGCTGCCCAATAGGTGGCGCTCATCTTGTTGAAGGTATGTCCGGAGAAGGCGGTGCTTTCGCTGTTGGTGCTGATCTCGTCGTTGGTGGCGCTGGGGAGTTGGTAGCGCGCGCGGACCAAGCATAACGCGAACGATTCCGAAGTTAGTGGTGCTCATCGTGTTGATGGCGTGTTCGGGGTAGACCGCTCTCTCGCTGTTGGTGCTTTCGTAACTATTAGTGCTGCTGTCGTAGTTGGTGTCGCCTCGTCGTTGGAGGCGCTCTCGTCTTTGGTGACCCTGAGGCAGTTGCTGGGGTGTTGCGAGCTGACAGAACTGTGGCATTGGTAGTGTGCATGGCGTGTTCGGAGCTGGAGGCGTGTACAGAGCTGGCGGAGTGCTCGGGGTTGGTGTCACTGTGGCAATCGACGCAGTATTCGGAGTTGGTGGCTTGTGGGGCGCATTCGGAGCCGGTGGTGTATACGGAATTCGTATCGAACTCGAGGCTTTGAAGCTGGCGACGTGCTCAGGAATGATGACATGTACGGAGTTAGCAGCGTGCTTGGTGGTACTCTTGCCGTAGGCGGGGCTGTAGCAGTTGGTGTGTTGTTCGGAGAGAGTGGCGTCTTTCAACTGGAGAGTGGGTAATGATCAAGGTTCTCATAGAAGCGGCAATAATATGACATATATAGCCGTCCTCACGTTTGTCACGGCCTCAACGCATGTGAAACTCAGTTGCGTTTTAAATGAGCTGATATTCATCAACTGACTCAGTCTTTTCTCCTTTCTCAACTAGTGTGCTAGGCAAAAACCTCAAGTCTGTGTCGTCGAGGCAGCACAGAAGTGGATGCGAGGTAACAAGGTGAACGCCACTATTCGCAATACATTGCATATTGGCACTTCATGTATAATCTCTGTGGCTGCACATTACATCTGTTGCAGTACCTCACGTTTAACGTGACGTTCTGGTAGCAACACAAAAAGAAGTGGACTCTATGAAATTCAGCCCGATTTATGGCTGTACACCAGGACGAAGGATCCGGATTGGAACCAACTGATGGCAGCACAATACGAGCCCAGGTCAGTCCGTGTCACACAGACCAAATCATATATTCTCAAAAATTGTATGTTTGTGCGGTTACAATTGCTACCACATATATGGATATGTGGTCCATTACTCGAAAGGCAGGATAATACCCAAGCGGATCCCCTGGACCGAGAAGGCCGTCGCCGTCGATGCGGCCGAGACGGACGTGTACCTCCAGCCCCTGAAGTCTTTCGACGTGAGCAAGCGCCACACCATGGCGTGCACGGATGCGGATCACCACAACATGAGGTACAGACTGCTTGCTTGCAGCTCTTAAACCTGCGAGGGGGCTTCCGACGTGCAGTGCAGCTGGAGGGGGAAGTTACTGACCGTGTTTCTATCTACGAGTTCGGCGCTCACACGGCGGAGGTGTCTTCGCCGAAGAAGAAGATGTTGACCTCTGCGCAGAATGAATTCTGCCGAGAGATGGCAGAGCATCATCTTCGGTCATTGCGAATCCGCCATGCCATGTCTCGCAAATTTGACACTCCTCTCGACGCTTTGCCACATTTAAGCGTCGTCCAGAACTACGTGAACAACTACTCTCGAGTCCATCTCGACAACCACGACCTAGTCGATGACCTTAGAGACTGGATCCATGCGAGGAGTTTTACCGGGCTCGAGTGTAGGGACCAAGCGTTCACTTTTGGGTGGGAGGTGGACAACCAAGGAAAGCCTGTAGTAGGCAACGGATCAGACGAAGAACCATTCATTATTGGACTTACTACGAAAGGCCTAATGATGCAGATGCTACTACCGCCGCAGACTTCATCTTGCGCATGGACGCCACGAACAAGTTGAATCAGCGCGGCTATTTTGTGATAGTCGTGGGAATATCCGATCGCGCTCCAGTATTCCACCTAGTGGCACTGTTCATCGTATCTCAAGAAACGACGCCAGTTTTGAAGCTGCATTTTGGTATCTGCGGCGTTTGCTTTACTTCATCGCGAACAGGGGTCCGGTGATCCTAAACGCCATGTGCGGATGCCGACAAGGCCCTGTAAAACGGTCTCTCCGCGGTTTTCGGACACACGCCCGGGTTCCAGTTCTTAATGTGCTTTTCTCACGTTGTTAAGAACGTGATGAAAGCGATTATCCTCACTCATCAAAGCGGGTCTTTTACACGATGTGTTCGACCTGCCTTTCGTTCGAAGTTATTACGACTTTTATCGCGTTCAGGGCGAGATTATGGCCGACTGGTTAAAGAAGCCATGCTTGTCTGGTTTTGCTAGGTACATAACGGACCAATGGCTGCAGGGGAGGTACTGGAAGTGGAAAAGGTTTTGGACGCCGTCCTGGTTCGCGTCAACGAATAATCCTGCGGAGACTTTTAATGCACGGCTGAAAAGAGACTACACAGTAAGACGTCGTCTAAAGATGGGTACTATTTTACGTGAACTGTCAGCTTGCTGCCACGGCGTTTCTGCCTCGATGCGGCCAATCAGCTTTGAAGTAACAGTGCAACCAACCCTCACACACAAAGTCCGTTAAATGATCAAGAAATCACTGCTTGGGGTTTGGACTGGAGATGTTGCCTCGCCTGAGTGTTCTGGACGTGAAAACACAATGTACGTAATGTCGAGATTGGCAAACCGTGTTCAAGTGGCCCCGCACAAAGCCCAGAGGAAGGAATAGCAGTTATACATTGAAAAAAAAGGTTTCCCCATAAAAAAACAGACTTTCCTTACCATTCATCAGTATTGTCCGGGATTGTACGTTATAGTCCATTTCCTCATACAGATAGTGTGCCCAAAGGTATTGAGAGATCCAACAGTAGGTTATTAGCTGCTTAATGTCTGGTATTTCTCTCTCTTCTGGAGTCACCCTTCCACAATTTCTTCTACAGAAAGCAAAGTATCTGATTATCTTACATTCGCCATTTTTTTAGGTACTAATGTATGGGTTACTACACTTGAAACGACTGGAGCTTCCACCTATCAAGATAAACGACATGCTTCTGATTTGGATGCACCCCAGCAGTCGTGATAATTATTCAATACTCGAAGTGTCTTTCATGTTTTTTCTCACATAGACGACAACCTTCTGAAATAATAGCGGTAATTTTTATAACATAGACGGACGAACATTAAGTACTCCTCGTTCTAGACCATCCAGAAGCTGCCAAATACAAAGTGAACGTACATACTTTCGTTAATTATGTTCATGTGACTGGATTACCCGAGCTTTTGGCATGATGAAGCTAATCACTCTTTCTGTGATTCGGTAGTTCCCACCCAACACTTATCACACGCGCACTTAAATCATGTTTTGTCACCATAGTGGACTGTTATTTGTGCACCGGCCTTGACGTCCTGAATCATGCGAACCAATACTTTAACCTCTCTGCGATTGTGTAGCTCCACAAAGACTGCGTTGGGCTCGCACGCGTGCGAAATAAACCGCGTGATGCTACCACCTTAACAGCCTCGACGTAGACGAACTTTTTCTTGATGGATGACGTGTTGTACAGCATTGGGTAGCCACTGTTCTGTTTAAGAGCTTGTACATGTTGTCATGTGTCCAAGCCCTCATACTCGAGTGGTACACCAGCATACTCCCCGACGACATCGCCCACATCTAAGCCGGTGGTGGTAAATACACCCAGCCCACTCGATGAGTATCGAACAGCTTTAGAGCCGTGCGTACAACAGGGCGTTGCTGCATAACGCATCGAGGCTACAGGTCTCTTCAGTACAGTAGACTACAGAGCCCACGTTCGCACGGTGCCCATGAAACAATCCCCAACGCACTCGCACGAGCCATAGACCCCAACATCGTTGAACCTGATGCCGTGAGGATTAAGGCATTGGCCGATCTTGAGCACGTCCTCTGGTCAAATTATCTCGGCAGGGACGTGATTCTTGTCCTCCTCATGCTGCCAGAACACTGGACGCCTTGTAGGAAGATACGAAGGCGAGAAAGCACGTCAGGCAAGCATAGAATACCCTGTACCTTGTGTGCTTTGAGCGTGCGTGCATGATATATGTCCGTGCCAGTTCGCGTGACACCACACTTGGCTTGGTGTCGTCTCTATCTGGAATGGGGTGTACTCCAGCCACCGCGGCGTCTCTTTGCCTGATGCCTAGTGAACTCCCTGTACACAAACAGTAAAGCAGATGAACGGTCAAATAACTGTTTGTAAGTGTCAAGTAATTTTGGCTTACATGTAATTACCGAACCCACCCTATGTATTTTGTGCAATTTTTGGCAAGGTGATCACAAGAAATATCGAATTGGTCAACAGGGGTCCATCCACACGATCCTATATTCAGCGTAAACCATGATAAGGTTCTTGCGCATGCTTTTAAGGGCTATACCACCCCGATATCGAAATAGCTCGTAATTTGATGCGCGAATTAGTTCCTGCAACTTACACACCGGCTTACAGTCAGCTAACAAGGTACTTACAGTTAGTTAGTGTAAAGTTTATTTTATGAACAGCAAAACGCCTCACACTACTGATGCCGGATATTCGACCGCATCCAACGCGTAGGTATAGCCTTCACGTACTCGTCCACTTCGAGCAGATCAATATCTGTAAGCTCCTTGAAAATGGCTAACACAGTCCACTTTTCAGCTGGCTGTTCGGCTACGTCACCTTCTTCAACGTGTAAGCATCCATCATCGGCGCAACTGGTGGGCTGCACATTCACAACTTCCGCCTTGTCATCAGACGTAAGGTCGATGACAGGAGGTGAGGAATTATTCCCAACCACTTGAGACTTTTCTTCATATACACCACCTTGATTGCCCGTACTGGGACCACTTGCATTTGTTTGCGAGCGTGTAGAGTCTGATTCGAGAGTTCTGGAAGCATCCAAAATTACAGTGACCTCTCCTGACTGGAATTCGTTCACAGACGGAGCCGCTGAGGTTGCAACGGCGGTTTCGTCGTGCATATCACGTAGCGAGGCCCTCACAGATGCGATAGCGTCACTGACTACATTCGGCATCGCCTTACACAGAGCGTTTGCCTTCGTCGGCCGTCTGATCTTTCCGGTCTTAGGACCGTAGCTTGCGCCACTTGACGAGTTCTAGGTTTCATTGTTTCCCACACTGTCGCGTCTTCGACGCATGAATTTTGTGAGTGGCAGCGGGTCACCAGCGTCGAGCGAAATCGGTAACTCGTTTCCTGAGGTATCGTCAATACTGCAAACCACTGCAACTCTGTGGCCTCGTGGGTCACCCGTGACGAAACATCTCGAGTAATACTCTATCATGTCTCCTGGCGCGAGTGTCTCCGCCGGTAGTTCATCGGTGCTGAGGCCCAGTATGTTGCTGTAGCGAGTTCAGGACGCCACGCCCTTTCCCCGCCCTTCCTGTCGTTGCTGAGCCTTTGAAAATTTGAATTACAAGAAGATTGACGAAGTAACAGTAAATACAGTTACTTATCAAAACATTACTTCTGTTACTTTTCAGAAGCAACGTCATGACTACTTATATCAGCTACTATTTAGTTACTTTTGAGCAGTGACCACAAAGGTGAAGAGTCCGGCGGTACATGCGCTGGGCAAATTAAAAGGCCACTCGGGTTGCTTTGTTTCTGTGTGATTGTGTTCAAATCTTCCCGGAGTCGTTGTGTTGATCATGTGTTTCTAACATTTTCTCGATAACAAGCGGAACGCTGCTCGCTGTTGGCGTTCAGCTCACTCCGCGCATCTACAATACCATTTGGAAAAGAATGTCTTGCCTTCTTGCTCATCAATGTTTGCCAATGAATGTCACTATCGTTGAAAAAGATAGCAAGAAACTTTCCAAACAAGTTTGTGATTCGCCTGAATCGTTGAAATAGCCAAGGCTTTGTCCACATGAAGCGGTTAAACTTTGTCCGGGCAGAGATGTCTTGCTTTCTGGACGACAAGAAGAAGCGTCGCGTTTTTGCAGAGAATCTGAAGGTGCACCAAAGTACAAGTTACAGTATTGTATACTATAATGGAACTAACTTTAACGTGAACCTAAAGCTCCAACGTGGGTATGCACAGCGTGGACAGCGAGCTGTAGTAAAGTCCCATTTTCTAATGGAGCTAATCTGCAGGTTCAACTATAAAATATCCTCTGCTATCGGGCTGGTGACATACCGGATTCAGTGCGGCAGCATACACGTGGACAAGAACGCAGCCTTCGTACGCGAAATTTACAGGGCCGGTAAGGCTACCGACGTGTACCAGACTTGCGTTCGCTCCGGTCCGCCGACAGACGGAGGAGAAGCACCGAGACATGGAGTTGTTGCGGTTGGGACCCTATTCCCAAATATGCAACCCCATTGAAGAATTTACTTCAGTGCGCTGAAGACATTTGTGACCGCTCGCGAGAGCCCGACCATAACGGTGAAGTGCTGTCGCTTGCCGAGCGCAACATGCGCATACTGGAGCGCGCTGCGGAGAGCAACATGACGTTCGTCACACGGGCGTTGGTGGCCAACATGGAACTGCATTGCCAAGACTTGGTGAATCGTGCTGCGAATGGTAAGGACATGGAGTACGGGATGTAAGGTAGCTCCACCACTACGACATTGATTGCGACTTTGATCGCAGTCAGGGTTTGGTAGTATAATCACAATTAGTTCTATGATCTACTAATTGTACAGTAATATTTCTAATAGTACGTATGCAGTACAATTTCCACTTCAGCCGAATATTAATAATTCAATTTCTATGAAGCTAAATTGTGGAGCTTTAGAAGACTCCCAAGGTACAATTCCCTTCTCAACTTTCTCATTCCGCTAAAAGAGGAAGCCTGATGAAGTGCACCAAGGCCGACTGCACTCTGTTCGATATCGTGGTGACGTCGCCATGCTGCATTTGTGGTCGGGAAGTTTATCACATTTGCAGCAGTGAGCTATGCGGCGGTAAGGGCCTATCGCAGTGGTACAAAGTCTAATCTGTAAGCACACAGTAAGCGCCTTCTAAATGCGTAGGTGATCTTTACAGCTTCTGTTGCCAAGTTTGCGTTCGCGTATACGGAAGCGAAGGCGAGGAGGGAGACCTGGAAGGCCCCCGAAAAAACGTTCCTAAAATCGCTCTAAAAGTGATCTAATTGTACTAATTGGTACTGACATAAATTAAGTGCTGAACATACAATATGCCGCGCCCAGCTGAGTCGAGCGGGCGCGAGGTCGCGTAGCCGCGCGGGGTCTCGTGAAGCAGGGCCGCGCGGTATTTGCGGAGGCGGGCCCAGCGTCGAGTTCACCAGCGAGCCGAGCATTGCGTGCTCCAGTACATCCAATCTTTAAATCGCGACCGAAGCGAACCGCGGCTGGATACTAATAATGGTCGTTTGATGTAGCAACGAGACCGGATTTTTGCATCGTAATGTGAGGTATCATTTACAACGAATAGATCAACTTGACATACAACAATACTTAACTAAGTAAATAAATAATAATGCTAAAACTTCAACGCCCCGATATAGAGCGTATTTCACCGATAGTTAGGTTTTAACTGTCTTGCCACCAGCGTAGCATACTTCACTAACTGGTGCCAGACTTTTCTATCGATTCGAGCTCTAAATCTTCCACCAATATAACGTACTCACCGCTGAGCCACAGACACGACACACCGTGGAATGCTTTATGTCTGTTCGACGTTACAGCACTGCGCCAACACTAATATGTATTGCACCTTACGCTGTTAATATTGTCTGAGCAGTCCTAAGCGGATTCGAATCCGAATGAAAGCATGTATCGATTACCAGGTAGATGCCCAGCAGGTAGTTTCGGCTGCCCGTAACCGAACGGTTTAAAATTTCGGTTGTCCGTACCCGTCCGTATACTGGCTGCTGGGGTATTTCGGTTGCCCGTAACCGTCCGTGGTTATGCCCGAAGCTTGCCCGAACTGTTACGGTTAAGCGTTTGCGACCTCTGAGCTTCAGATGTATATTAGCGTCCAGTCAGGTGGATGGATCTTCAGATCGAGCCGGGCGACGTTGCGAAGCTGCAGTACTCAACCAAGGAAGAGCGCAGCACCGTGTTGGACCAGTTGTCAATGTTGACGCCAGCCGGCAAGCGCGTATGGAATATAAAGCGATTCTACCAGAATAGTGACATCCGAAAGTGGTTTCTCGACACCGGGAGAGTGCATCCCCGACGATCGCGCTTCTAGCAAGAGTTTGGCTGGGACGCTGCTTTTCTACTGCTTTCCACGGGAGGTTGTTTTCCACGAGATCCTTCGTTATGAGCCCTCTCGCACCCGCACAAGCAATGAACGAGCTCAGCGACAACTAATACTGCGCCACAATCGGGAGGTAATCGAGCGAATGAACAAGAGTTTGCGCAACTTGAGGTAGTTCGTGTCACCTTCGCGCAACACTTACTAATTTTACTAAAAGTAGATTTTTGATTAATATTACTTTACCAAAGCGGTTTGATTAATAATATTCTCTGGATTTTATATCCAGAGTATTTACAGAGGTGCGATTCTGCCAAAAAAAACTCTATATGCTTATTCTTAACACTAGTAGTATTTACCTACACAGGCCGCACCAATAGGAAAAATAATTATGTAATACCAACACAAGCGAGGTTACGTACCTTTTGGGATGTGCAAATTGTGACTAACAGCATCTTTTAGTATTCGACCATCGTGTGCCGACCCCATTGCAAAGTTACACGCCCCATGCACGTTACTGGAGTGGAAACCTTTTCTGTTTCTGAACCGAGGAGCAATTGAAGCGGGAGGAACCACTGGGATGTGAGTTCCATCTACAGCTCCTAAGCAGTTCTTGTAGTAGGGAAAGAACTTTGCAGATTGCTGAACCTCGACGGGGGTTGTACTGTTGGGGAGATAAACGAATGTATCCAATCGAGCTTTTATTGCTGCTATACAGTGCCGAACAATCCTGCCTATTGTAGCTGGTCCATGTTGAAATCGATCTTGAGCCGCGCTATTACTTTTTTAACAGGAAAATCAGTAAGCGCTCTCCGCTGTGAATTTTAGACGTCGATGGCACCAATCGCGTAGCTTCTAATTCTTCAAGTAGCAAATGAAAAGTATGTACACTCATACGCGCGACATTCGAGAAACGTATCGGACTTCGACTGATCAAAAGCTCCTCGTAGTACATAGCTCCGCTTAGTATCGATGGACAGCAACCCTCTTTTGTGAACTGAGCTCGAATGTACGGCCAGAACGACGTTAACCCTACCATAACGAGAACAATCTGATCCTCTTCTTCGTCATCCGACATGTTCCCTTCCTCATACGAAGCGTCCATCGCACAGTCAGGCAAATGATCCAATGAAAATTCTGAATGAAATTAACGACTTCATAAACCAATAATAGAATATAAATATAGGTAGTAGACCCAAAATGGTATTTTTGCATTAATACTATAAATACCCAAGATCAAAACCATTGTTTTTTTTTTAGCTACGAGGGGCTACGATTTATTGCTGCACACTTTTCAATTGTCGAAAACCAACACTGCGTCAGCATCATCAACTCTGTGAACCATGACATTTGGCTGGGCTCAAGACCTTACAGCTCGTTTCATCAACGCTGCTTTAGATGAGGTCGTGCGGCTTGGTGATTCGTACGAGGGAAACTTTAAGAAAGCGAATTGGAATTGCATAGTCAGAGCGTTCAACGACGGGCTACTGGACAGCCATACGCGAGATCGAAAGCAACTGCAGAGCAAGATTGAAGAGTTAAAAAAGAAATACAGGATATACGCTGCAATGAAGGCCAACAGTGGGTTTGGGTGGGACTCCACAAAAGGGATGCCTACGGCTCCAGATTCGGTGTGGGACGACGTGATCGCTGTGTACCCACAAGCTAGAGAATTCAAAAGCAGACCTCTCTTTATGTACCAAGAACTGGACATAATTATGTCTCGCACCGCTGCAACTGGTGCATTCGATGCTTACGATGAGCATACTATAGGCCTAGCACGGCCGGCACCCTCGTCTTTGAGTGGGTTAAGCAGCGACTCCGACGATGAAGGTTCGACTGACGGTAGAGGTGCTGCAGAAGGCGATGCACGCCATGTTGAGCAACGATACGGGTCTCGGAACACACCAGGGCTCAATCGCAATGCCGATAACGGCAATGGCTTCGCGTACATGCACCAGTAATACATGTTACAGAACAGCACTTGTACGCATATTTCGTACATGTACATGTATTGCAACAATTTAGTAAAATACTATCTAGCTGCTGTACACACAAGCACCTCCTGTCGCTCCGCCTTCGTATCCTCTTCAGGTAGCTCCATCTTCAGTTCCAGGCCTTATCCTCGTGCAGCTCCACCACCACAATAGCACCCTGCCCCTGCACCGGGCAACGTCTACCCGGCTTCGAGTGCTTACGCCAATACTCCGGGCTGCCCAGCACTCCACGCAGCACTTCCACCTCCGGCCTACACTGCTGTGCCACGCTTGCGTCTGGTCCGTCTCGTCCTCAGATGCCGCCTCCACCACCTCCAAGGTCTATATCTTGGCCTCTTCCTCCGTACCCACCTCGGTCGCGGTCACCGCCTCATGGCTACGACGGTCGTCGCCTCCAAGGTATTCTTGTCGGCAATGCCAGAGGCCCCATCGTTGCTACCCGGGTACGTCTTGCAGCAAGTCTGCTGCAGATCCGAAAACTCGTTCGACTCCAGCGTCGACTAAGCCACACACGCAACACTTGTGACAGTGCGCGCCTGAACGTCGGCCAACACGCCGTCGAACGCCAACCCACTCATTCACGTGCCCATGCCCCGCCCGTGATCTTCCACGTCCACGGATCAGAAATCCAGCCATACTGCAGCGACGTCGGGCGACGCGCTGCACACGTCGCCGAATGCATCCAGCGCGGCCTCGGCCATCGTCACCAACGCCCCCTCGCTCTCGCGTCGTTCCACCAGATCCACCCACTTCCACTGTCGCTGCTGTCTGCGCTGCCAACTCGCCTGCCAAACGCACGCCGCTGCTGTCTCGGCCGCCCACTCACCCAGCCAGCCACTTTTGCCACCGTCTCTACACTTTCTCTCGCCGCAGTCGCTCGCCCAAACTCGCGCCGCATCTTCACACTTGATCGCCACTCTGACGCCGCCCTCCGCACCCGATCGTCACTTCCGCCGCACAACACTCGCTCGTCACTTCCGCTGCACAACACTCGCTCGTCATCCGACCGCCGCTAGATTCAGTCTCTCCTTTTTCTAAACTAAACTTGAAAAAGTGGTTTTACAAAAAATTACAGCATCTTCTAATAACCCGCAAACCAATATATTTGTTTTGGGAGATTCCGACAATGATGTACCATGGTTTTGGTACTGGTCCCATAGGTCCTCTAGTCGGATATTTTATGGTATGGTCTGCTAGACGCCACTTACAGTTAACAAATGTGGAAGACGTAGCACTCTACTCGATCTATTACATGTACTAGAGTCAGTTAACCCATACATTATGGTAGCGGGTCGACTATTAGTGTTAGAATGCACTATAATTGGCCAAATATGGAACCAATAGAAAAGCTTCAAACATCTTACTTCTTATTGACACTTAATAAGTGACAACACTTGCCGAGGGATGTTAATGGCGAGGAGGACGCGTGGCGTGTGCCCGCTTTGTCCTCATCACTTCAAAAACTGAGGCCTATTAACTTAGTGCTTAACATTTCAGATACGTACCGAGACGTAAAGCCCATGGTGAAAGGACACACTAGGAGTGACCAAGTCCTAGGACTGGAAAAGGTCCATGGGGAGGACTACACCATGTGGCGAGACAAGGTGCTCACGCACATTGAGACGCTGGATGAGAAGTACCAGCGAGGGTTGTTGGAAAAGGACCAACCCGAGGCTACGGTTATGATGGACTTCCTTGAGGGTACGCCTGAGAAATCTGTCATTTCGGTGGCGGGGAAATTTCTCAAGAAGAGGCGAAGGCCCAGCGCTGACGCTACCAGCACTGGACTAGGGCTCGGTCCGAGCTGTTGAACTCATTCAACCAAGCGTTGCCTAACGTTTTTCTGAGTGGAATGCCGGATCAAGTGTCCAAGATGAATCCTTGCGACGTATGGAAAGAACTCGAGCAAAAGTACGGACTCGGGGATGCGGGAGGCGTAATCGAGTTACGTCGCCAGTTGGAGCGTCTTCTTGGAGCAAACTGGACCAATTTGGGGGCCCTATTCACTCAGCTAAAGAAATTGCGAAACGACATCAACCGAAAGATGAGGGGTCTGGTTGGCAGGGACATGGTGACCGAGACCTGGCTGTGCATGGAAGTGTTATCGTTACTGCCGAGCGAGTTTTGGGGGGGGGGGGGTTCAATTAGCATGACAGAAGAGTGGTTTTCTATTGAAAACGTGGAGGTGAATCTCCGACGCGATTTCGGTGATCGCTCGCGGAAGGAAATTTCGATGTTGACCGATAAGAGACACCCGGTAACTGTCAACGTGGCGAAAAAGTTTACGGGGAAAAAGAGGAACCAAGGACAATCTTCCGAAGCATCATCGACTGAGTGTTTCTACTGCTTCGAGGGCGGTCACTGGAAGAAGGCTTGCCCAGTGATGGCTACTGATCGCAATCCAAAAAGGCCTGAAGGCAAGTTGCTCCGATCGAACATCCGGGCGGCTCCTGTCACCGAAACGAAGCGTGCGATGGCGGTCAAGAAAGGCGGTGAGTCGACTACCAAGAGGGCGAAGGTGAACCAAGACGAAGAAAGGACCCCAGCCGAAGCTGCCAAGTTCGAACTCAATTTGAGTAAGGAAATTGAGGATGCGGACGAGCTTGAGTACAAAAGGGATGTCTCAACGAGTGAAGGCAGCGAGAATGAGGCACCGATGCACTCAATGGAGATTGATGATGAGGTAAGGAGAAGATATCCTGAGTATTTTTCTAAGTTGAGGGAGTTGAAAGTGACTGATAATCTATGGGTGGTTGATACAGGGGCTGGACATGCTATAAGCTCGGACAGAAAGTGGTTCAGCCGGCTTGGCAAAGGACGGACTCATATTTTTGAATATGGAAACGGAGACACCTCGTCAACCAAGTTACAAGGAACAGTGAGATTTAGTATTCTCAAACCCAGAGGGTACTATCGTGATATCTCAATACAGACTGTTGCCTTTGATAAAGAGTGCGGTAGTAACTTGCTCAGTGCATATTATCTTGCTACACAAGGGTATCACCACATTCAGTCAAAAAGTGGAGAGTACTTGTACTTCCTTGATAGTAACGACCGATTCATATTTGCTGCAGTAGCAATAGAAGAGGTGTACTATTTACCGAGCAGACAACTGGATAACAATACAAGAGTACTATCCGTTGATAATAATTCCCAACCGAAGATCCAAAAGATATTGAAAGAATGGCACCTGCGGCTAGGTCATGTTGGTAAAGGCAGACTGATAAACGTCCTTGCCGGCGGAGTAATCAGAGATACACCACAGTTGTCCAGAAAGGAAATGGAACGGGTATCATTCTTCTGTCGTACATGTGAGATAGGTAAATCGAGGCGAATGTCTTATAGAAACATGGTGGGAGAAAAGGTAACTGAGCCCTTGCACACGTTGCATATGGACTCATTGGGAAAGATAGACCACAGGGCTTATATAATACCACTGGGCACAATTACGCTCTAGCAATAGTGGACGATGCCACTGCTTATAAATGGTATTTTGTACTGAAGTCCCTAAAAAAAGGTTGGGACTATTGTTAAAACCCTTATTAAGCAGCTGGAGAAGCAGTTCCCATACAAGGTAAAACGGATAAGAACAGATGGGGGTACTGAATTTGTCAACGAATTCTTAAAAGGGTACTGCAATAAAAGTGGTATTGTGTACCAAAAATCAAATGTGGAGTCTCAAAAGGAAAACGGGTCTGCTGAGCGAGCTCACCAGACAATAATGGGCAAAGTTAGGTGCGCATTAATAAGATCAGGTATGGCGACTAAATGGTGGCCGGGGGCATTGAAATATATGACAGCGGTAACTAATAGGATTCCAGCAGCCCGGCTTAAGGGTAAAAGTCTATACGAAGCCCTTTTTTGGGACTAAACCAACAGGGGTTGAGCTTCACATATGGGGAAGTACATGCTACGCCATGTGCCAAAATCTAAAAGAACCAATCCGAAGCTTAGTGAGCGGGCTTTAGAGTGCAAATTGCTTGGTCTTTCTGAAGACTACAAAGGATATCGTCTACTCGATACTAAAGGAAATAGGTACATCAACGCCCGAGATGTAAAATTTGGGGCATCACATAGTGAGGGACTGATGTCACGGTCGTTTCCGTCCGGAAAAATTGAGGGAAATGAGGAAATAGTCCTGGGAGTAGGTGCAAAAGGAAAGAGAAAAAGGGGAAAAAGGGCCAGAAGTGGCAGCCAAGCGACCAAAATGTGCTACTGAGCAACAAGAGACTGTGTTGGATACTGAAACAGTGGGAGTGACGGAACAACAAGTTTCTGTGCCACCTATCCCTCGCAGTCGTAGGAAAAGGACACAAAATTCCCGTCTAAAGGACTATATCGTATCAATTAACGCTGTTACAATTAGCACAAAAGTGATACCGGTTCCACGGTCAATAAAGGAGGCCAGGCGAGGTCCACACGCTCAACAGTGTGAGACGGCGCTACAAATTATCAGGCACTAGTTGCAAATGGTACTTGGGAAATAGTACCATTGCCAAAAGGGAGGAAAATATTAAGTTGCCACTGGGTATTTGATGTGAAGAATAACCCAGATGGAACATTTGAAAGGTTTAAGGCACGGTTGGTTGTTAGGGGATACACACAAACCCACGGTGTTGATTACAATGAGATATTTTCACCAGTGGGGCGGTATGAATCACTACGATTACTACTGGCAATAGCAACTATAAAGGATCTTCATGTTCATCAAATGGATGTGCCGACGGCTTTCCTCAACGGATCGCTATTTGAGGATATTTATATGCAACAACCGCATGGGTTTAGGCATGGGGATGCGTCCAGTGTGTGCAAACTGAAAAAAGCCTATATGGGCTCAAACAAGCACCGCGCATGTGGTATGCACTCCTAAATAAGTTCTTGGTAAGCATAGGGTTTTGTCGGTGCAAAAAGGAGTACTGTTTGTACCGTCAAAAGTGGGAGGTAAATGGAGTGACGCATACAGTACTTGTTTGCGTCTATGTGGATGATATTACTATCGCATCTAGTAGTATGACATTGATGCAAAAGGTGAAGAGCCAATTGGCTTCAAGATTTACAATGAAGGACCTAGGTGATATCCACTATCTTCTGAAAATGGAGATCAAAAGGGATAGGGCAAATAGGATTCTGAGTATGTCTCAGCACAAGTACATTATGGACTTACTACAAAAGTTTGATATGACTGAGTGTAACTCAGAACCCACACCACAGGCAAAGAGTATAGTACTTGAGAAAGAGGAAAAGTTAAGTCCAGAGGAAATCTCAGCACAACCATTCGATTACAGAGGTTTAGTGGGGTCACTGATGTACCTGGTGCGTGGTACACGCCCAGATATAGCAAATGCTGTCAGAGAATTGAGTAAATTTCTGTCATGCTATAATAAAAGCCACTACAAAGCAGCCCAGAGAGTACTAAAGTATCTGAAAGGAACGACGACGTACGGACTCGTATTTGACGGGAAAAGCAAGGAAGTAATATATGAGCTATACACAGACGCGAGCTTCGCGAATGCTAACGACAACCAAAAGTCAGTGACTGGGTATGTGAGTATTATGGCAGATGTGTGTATTACTTGGAAAAGTTCAAGGCAAAGTACTGTGAGTCTTCATACAGCGCAGGCTGAATTAATAGCTGCGAGTGAAGGTATTAAAGAAAGCGAATGGTTATGGGTACTATTAGAGGAATTGGGATTTAAGCAAACACTGCCAATAATGTGTTGGTGTGATAATAAGGGGGCAATTAGTATCATTAAAGACCCAGCAAATCATACATCGACAAAACCCATTGATAGCAAAGGGCTATATGCTCGAGAGATTCATGATAAGGGAAGAATAGTACTATCATACTGCAACACAAATGATATGATTGCGGATGCCCTCACGTTGGCACTGCCTCAAACTCAATTTGAGAAACTCAGAAGTCTCATGGGTGTAAAGAACCTAAGCCCCCCCCTACCACAATAGGGGTTGGGTCGTTGGACGTTCGTCACTCTGTATCAAAAGATACTTTGCAGTTGAAGAGCCACCATGTGGCATATCCCAGCCGTCCGGCTCAAGTTGAGGTGCAAAGATACTTCTCAAGGTTGAAGTGCAAAGACTTCCCAAAGTTGAAGTGCAAAAATAATCTCAAGTTGAAGTGAAAGAGTAATGCCCAAGTTGAAGTGCACCAAGGATAAGACTTATGCGGTTAAAGCGGAACAATAAGACGTAGCGTTATGATATTGATTAACTCTCAGGCGTTCACAAGTCAATGGTTATGAACTAGACTACGACAGAACACGATAACGTGCGGTAAACAAGTAAGAGCCACCGTTGACCGCATCTAGGAAGGGAGGGGCAAGCCCCAGGCGTGCTTAATGGAACTTTGCCGAAGCGCTCCCCAGTCTCTGGATGGTGGTATCACAGACCGAAGCCTGGACGTTTTGCTTGACTGTCGTAGCCCCCCCCCCCGAAGGGTTTAATAGTGGCCAGAGGCGCTAAGTCGAACCTTTATTGTTGTCACAAGTTTGAGAGTGAATGAGCTGAGGGAAATTGGTGTCAACAAAGGCGGTAAAGGTAAAGGCGCAATATAGAAGTAGAAACCATAGGGAAATCAGAAAAAGAAAATTGGTTGGGTCACAAAAATTGGAAATTAGGGAATAGGTATGGGTAATGTGACGTCTCAAATGTCAAGTGTCGAAAAATATGGGAGCCACCAATTTTGGATCGACAGATGTGCGAAAAGTCGCGACAACGAAAAGTCACACGTTATGTGTGAAAGGTCGCAGCTTGATTCTTTGGATAAGGCATGCAGATGAGATCAAAACTCAGGATAGGAAAGAGTGTGTTCACTATTAAGAACCTAAATAATCCACAGTGTAACCCAGAAATGCGAAAGGTCGTATGGTATTCTGGTGGATAAGTCGTAACTGGATTCAGGATAAGGGGGTTCATATGCGACCACGGAAAGGACAAGGAAGATGTGCTTGAACTTTTAGTGGGAGTGTTAGAATGCACTATAATTGGTCAAATATGGAACCAATAGAAAAGCTTCAAACATCTTACTTCTTATTGACACTTAATAAGTGACAACACTTGCCGAGGGATGTTAATGGCGAGGAGGACGCGTGGCGTGTGCCCGCTTTGTCCTCATCACTTCAAAAACTGACGGCCTATTAACTTAGTGCTTAACAATTGGACTTACAGGTTGGCCTCTCGTAACGACTGTTTGGATCGTTCGACATGTCCAATGCGCGATAGGTACCACACGTCAACATAGTCTTCTCGTACTATTATTCAGGAGCCTGCACTACTCGATGCTTCTTCTCATGGCCCTTGTGAAGAGTCTGACGATGTGCGCAACGTTATGCGATGGAGCGAGAACGTACACGCGCTGATCCTGGTTAATAGCGTCAGCATTCTCGTGGCGAGCGGCGGCCCGTAGTTGTGCCTCTACAGCACTTGAGTGGGGTTGCCCACGTCGTGGCACTCCGATATCGCGACCTTGCGCAGTCAGCACGCTTGGTTCCGCTGCGAAGCTTCCGCGCCACGGTAGCCTTCTCCCTATTCGTTTCACGCCAAGAACCGAGCTGAAACAACTCAAATTAACCGCGGGTAGGTTTGAGCTAAAGACCAACTTAGCTCAAACCTACCCGCATTTGAGTTGAGTTTGACACCCTAAACCACGCAGAACTGAAAGTGAATCTGAAACATGCACGATTTGAGGGCTCCGAAAGTTCTCTTTTTAACTACAATTTTCATTTCAGGTACCGGTAAAACAAATAATGCTACTACTTCGAAGTACGTTTTAATTATGCATGGACACACCGCACTTGTCCTCCCAGTCCAAAGCGAAGTACCCTTGTTATGATTATTTTTTTCGAGCGCTGGTACGCGGTTTTGTAGAAGTAAAACGAAAGAAACGAAAGTGCCATGCAGTGCTACGGCTGCGAAGCAGGCGCAGGAATGCGTCACTGCAGGAAATCTTAACCTTCACAACGTTGATAAGTTTTTCTACCTAAAGTAGGGAATCATTAACATGGAAAAGGAAAACGGATGATAAATTTCAGAGCTTCTTCGGGCGAAGCAAGACTTTGTCTCAGTGATAAGTTATGTTGACCGGCCATTAGCTTCCTTCTAATACTTGAGGTACAAACCATCTTGGCGAATATGGCAAAAAAAAAATGCTTTCGGCTCGTGCTTCCCGTAGTTCATACCTATACTAAGTATGCGACTGCTTTGTTAAGCATGATCATCCAGCTGTTCTCCCTTAGCAGTGAGCTAAGGCTGTTCAGCAAACGGTAACGTAAGACTGACCAGCTTCACCAGCTCTTCCGCCTTCTTGCGACGGTTCTGTGTCTGCTTGGACACACGTGTCCATTTCTCGCCATGATGAGGGTCTGCAGTTACCGCACGCTTCAAGACCTTCTCTGCTGCTTCCTCAGAGCCGTGCTTCAACTCAAAAAGGTAGTAATGCGCCCAAGCATCTCCGAAATCCGAGTCCAGCTGAATAGTTCGCTCCAACCACTTCCGCGCCTTTGAGTATTTGCGTTCTTGCCAGAACAATTTGGCCACAGACAAACACACGGACGGATCGTTGTCTTTCTTCTTGAGCGCAGTGAACGAGGCACGCTTCTGCTGAGCTCGAGGGGCGATGTCGATGGATTCAGCCAAAAGGATTCCCGACTCAGGACACTCTTGCAAAGCCTTGGCCATCAGCATCTCCTGGCCCTTGGGATTATCCCACCGAGCCTCCAGACGAGCAGCTTCCAGCCACAACAAATCGTTCTTCGGGTTTTTGAGGCGAGCCAGCTCCAGAACCGACCGCGCTTTCGTCACACCGTTCATCTTCTCCTCTAAGCGACTGGACAGCGCCCACAACGGAATCGACTTTGGACAGTGCTGAACACCTTCGCGATACATTTTCTTGGCCTTCTCATAGTTGGGCGGATCCAGCGCTTCATAGAATTGGCCAGCCATCATATAGAGCTTCGGAAAGTCTGGGTACAACTTGATGCCTTCCAGTACGAGATCTTCTTCATCTTTGCGGTTCTCGGCGCATTCCCTTTCGAGCAGTACAGACTTTATCCATACGTGGGGCGATGGGGCTTGAGCGCGAGCCTTCGCCAGCAGCGCTCGTGCCAGGTCGATTTCGTCATTCTCCCACTCCAACTTGACTGCTGCCAGCCAAATCGCCTCACTATTCGGGTTAGCGCTGAACGCTTGACGCAGAATCAAACGAGCATTCTCCACCGAGCCGTTCGTCCAGACTTCCTTGGCTGCCATAAGCCACAAAATCTCCGCGTGAGGGCAACAAGTGACTGCTTTTTGCAGCAGTTGCTCAACAGGTTCGGGACTCTTGCCCTCCTGCACTCTCTTCTCCAGGGCGACAGCACGCAGCCAGATTGATTTCTTGCCTGGGAATACCTTCAACGCTGCCGCATAAATAGCCTTCGCAGTCAGCAGAGCGCCACGGTTGATACTGTTCTCAGCGTCGTCCATCCACGTGCGCTTCCTGTCTTCGGGATCCACCCCCACATCCAAGCTAGCACGAACAATCGCCGCACACGTCAATGGTGCATCGGCCTGCTCGCATGCTTCAGCTTCCTTCAGCCACATCTCTCGGTTCATCACCACCTGGTGTTTCTGCAACGACTTGAGTGCCAATTGAATGATGCGATCAATCATGTCCAGGTTCTTTCCTTGCGCTTCTTCCAACTTGGCGGCCGTGATCCAGATAGACGGTTCGGTAGGGATCGCTGCGCGTGCCTTGTTCAACGTCTTCTTGGCGTTCTCATACGTCTCCAACCGCGCCAACGCCAACCACAGATCCACAGCTTGAGGAACACATTCGACAGCGCGGCCGAGCAGGATCCGCGCACCGTCCACATCTTCCAGTTCGATCAGCGCCTTCCATAGCTTCACCGAGTTGGGGATGAACTCAAGAGCACGACGCATCACCAGTTTCTTCAGCTCATCGTCGCTCTCAAGCTGCGCAGCTTGAAGCCACACCTTTACAGACTTAGGTACGTGTCGCACTGCCTTGGCCAGAATAGTCTTGGCGTTCTCCGGGTTCTGCAGCCGCGCAGCTTCCAGCCACACATCCTCCTGTGTAGGACAAGACTCACAGCCCTGAGCAATGATCTTCCTGGCCTGCACAATCTTGCCTGCGACTTCCTCCAATCGCGCGGCAGCGATCCAGCCCGGTCCATGCTTGGGGTTCGTCATCGTCACAGATCTTAGCAGCAGTCTCGCCTTCTTAATGTCTCCAATCTCAGCGTCACTGGTGAGTTTCAGGCTGTTTAAGTCCGTCAAATATCCCTTGGGGTCCACCACAGTCTGGCCCGAGATGGAGTCCGACATCTTGTCCAGCTTATGGGACAACTGAGCACCTCTTGCTCCAGCCAAGCCCGTCACAGAGCTCGCCAAGCCGCCGGGCGTCTCCATCCCGTTACCGGCGGGTGTAATAGTCCCACTTACAGCCGTGGAATGGCCTGCATTAGCTCCTAAAACACTGTCAGGAACGGGAGCGAACATCTCGTTACGCTTCTGTAGCGCCGTGTTGGTCTTGTATTTAAGCGAATAGTCTCCAATGTCCGGGATCATCTCCCACTCAGCGTCTGACATTTGCTGCAATGAGCTCTTGAGGTCTGCGAACTGGTCACTGATCTTGGGCATCTCCTTACGCGCCTTCTTAAGCTCCTCGAGCTGCTTAATCTCCCTGCGTCTCTTACGTCGCGAGTCCATACGCTCGTCCACCTGCTCGTAAATATTGTCCGCTTCTTTATCATCTGCGTCGTATGGCGTATCCTGGAACAGTCCGCGCGATGAGTAGCCACTGAACTCGTCGTAGTTGGTCTCGCTGTAGTCGCCAAAGTCCTCGTTCTCGTCCTTCTCACGGCCGAATCCGCCCATGCCGGCGGTACCGGAGCCACGACCTGCGCTTGGTACTGGACCTGGGCCGGGTCTTCCTGGGACCTCCACACCGCGTCCGCGTCCGGCGGGAGGCAAAAACGGCGCGTCCTGTGTCCCGTCCTGCGCCATGGGCGCGCGCGCCGGTCCGATATCCGAGCGCGTTGTAAAGCCCACAGCGCCACGACCCAGACCAGGCACATAGTTGGCCGGCGCGCCCGATGCATACGTGTTGCGCACACGCTGCCCCAGCCCGCTCATGGTTAAGTGCTGGTGGCGGTTTGCTTCGTTAGGTATCCAGATGTTTAATGTGGGCCACATATAAAGGCTTTTTCGGATAAGTTAAAGCTAACTCGACCATCACTCCTTATTCACGTCGGGTTCAGATGCATGACCCGACGTAGATAACGTCGGATCTCGTGACCTTTCACAACTCAAATCAGTCACTTGCTGCCATGGTGATGCTGTCTATACTCCGTCCGAGCCGCCGTCTGCTACTGCAACATGGCGCTCGATCACTGCAGACTGCGGCCGAGGTCGCTGCCAACGTGTCGTACACGCGCGGACTGTTCCTGGGCGTGAACAACGCGGCCCGCGCATTCCCGTACCCCAAGCTGTCGGACAGCGAGGCAGACACGCTGCAGATGCTAGTAGATCCCGTAAACAAGTTCTTCGGGACAGTGGACTCACGCGCCATTGATGAGACGAAGGAGATTCCGCAGCAGGTTCTTAACGACATCAAGGAGCTTGGACTCTTTGGTCTGCAGATTCCCGAAGAGCTCGAGGGACTCGGCCTGTCGAATACTGGCTACGCGCGTGTGTGCGAGGAGATCACAGACGGCAGTTTGGCCGTGACGGTCATGGCGCACCAATCTATTGGTCTCAAGGGTATTCTGCTCAACGGCAATGAGGCGCAGAAGGCCAAGTACCTGCCCAAGCTGGCGACAGGCGACCACATCGCGGCCTTTGCACTCACCGAGCCTTCCAGTGGCTCTGACGCCGGGTCTATTAAGACTCGCGCCATATTGTCGGAAGATGGCAAGCACTTTATCCTTAACGGAGGCAAGATCTGGATCAGCAACGGCGGGTGGGCTGACGTCATGACTGTTTTTGCGCAGACGGAAGTGGATGGCAAGGATAAGGTCACAGCCTTTATTGTCGAACGTGCTTTTGGAGGTGTAACCAGTGGTCCGCCGGAGGATAAGCTCGGTATCCGTGGCTCCAACACGTGCCAAGTGTTTTTCGACAACTGCAAGGTGCCAATTGAGAATGTGCTGGGCGGTGGGCCAGACATGAAGACAGGTGGGGCTGCAGGTGTGGGCCAAGGCTTCAAAGTGGCAATGAATATCCTTAACAATGGTCGTTTTGGTCTTGGTGCTTGTGCTGGGGCATCACTTCGCCGTGTCCTTGGCGCTGCAGCGGAGCATGCGAACTCACGCAAGCAGTTTGGTGCTCCTCTGGCGAACTTCGGACTTATCCAGAAGAAGTTCGGTGTTATGGCTCTGGACGCCTACGCCATCGAGTCCATGGCATTCATGACCACAGGTATGATTGACCGTGGCGACCCGTCTTGCGAGATTGAGGCGGCTATGTGTAAGGTGTACGGCTCGGAAGTGGCTTTCACGGGTATTAATGAGTGTATCCAAGTCATGGGTGGCACTGGGTTCATGAAGGAATGGCCGTTCGAGCAACTCATGCGCGACTGCCGCATCTTGTCAATCTTTGAGGGCACGAACGAGATTCTCCGCATGCTGATTGCTCTCAGCGGAATTCGGGTGCGTCCACGATCTGATTTTATTGCTTTATTGTGCAGATTTTTTACTTTTTTAAGATGTTGGTTTGATGCAGACTGCTGGTGAGCGTCTGTCGGATGTGGGCAAGCTGATGCAGAACCCGCTATCTGACCCATCGAACGCAGCTAAGGAGATCTCGGATCGTTTGCAGCGCAAGTTTTCGCCCACCCCGCTGGTAGGAGTGCACTCGAGTCTGGGAGTGCCAGCTGAGTTGCTACAGAAACGTACAGCCGACTTCGGTGACGCTGTGGAGTTTCTGCTGCGCAAACACGGCAAGAAGATCGTGGACGAGCAGATGCAACTGGAACGGATCGCTGACTCGGCTATCGCACTGTTCGCCATGACAGCCACCATCTCTCGCGCCACAGCGTCGCTGAATGCAGGTATCGAGTCGGCCAAACACGAGAAGAAGCTTACGACACTTTACTGCGACCTGACCTCTAGTAAGATCCAGTCGCTATTGGGGGAAATCAAAACGGCCGTCAAGCACGACGAGCAGCTTCGCGAGATCGCCAACGAGGTGCTTAAGGCCGAGAAGTACATCCCCAGCCACGCCACGGGCATTGATTGCTAAGGACAAAGTTGCAAGTACTGAAGTGCATGATATAAAGTTCACGCCAAAAACTAAAACAAAAACTGATGTGGCACCCATCCCCAAGATGTTGAAGTTTGCTTTTCACTTGATTTCACTATTGCTTCAGAGTGATGGTCCCCATAAGAAGAAACGCTGCCGTTATTTTCGTCACTCACCAATCTGCCAGCAATACCGCAACTCAATGGGGCCGGCGCTGTCCACAGGCCGAGGAATGACGGTCACGCAGCGTCAGGACTTGCTGTCGCGGTTTTGGGGGCACTCTAACTCACTATTGCATCTGTGGGTACGCTTCTGGATCTTCGCCACTGGCCTGGAAAAGAACGAGGAAGTGGTATGGCGTATCGTGCAGCAACTTAAGCACCGCGTGTACCGCACCGCCAACGAAAAGCATGCGTTCTTCCACAACCTGACCATGACACTTGTAGAGCTTTGGCTGAGAACATTGCGGGCGGTTTTAGTGCCCGATGTCTTCGCTCGTTATCTGTGTGCGACTTTCATGTTGCACATTATCTACGAACTGCAGTCCATTGCTCGCCAAGTGTTGGGCAATACGTGCCTTCGACTCACAGCCAAAGGACGACGCACCCTTAGACTACGACAACAGTTGGAGAATGTCAAGACTTTCCAGGAGCGACAGTCAATCGCTGGAGAACTGGACAAGCTCGAGGGCAAGGACAAGTGGCGTGAAGACCCAGCATCCGGACTCTTCCTGTACGAGCGAGTGATGAACAAGACGCAGATGTACAAGAGATTGAAGCTCGAGAACGACGTCATGGGACTCATGTTCTCACTAAGAGCGGGACTATTGAGGAAGCACTGGGGGCTCGGAAATCCAAGACTTTACTCGCTCAGTAATGGTACGAGGCTGATTATTTTTTTATTTTATGGTACTTTTACTAATCTTTTTTATTTATTTATTTTACTTGTAGTTGGAACGAAGCACGTGATCGAGGAGTATTTGGACACCATTGTGCAGTCAATGAATGTCGTACTGCGTGCTAAAGGGACAGACGAAGAGAACAATGACGAGCTGTCTATTGATAACAAACTGGCGTTCTTCAGTGAGACTCGCCACGCCTTTGGACGGTCCGCCTTGATGTTGTCTGGTGGTGGAGCTCATGGATTTTATCACGCTGGTGTGCTCAAGGCTTTGGTGGAGAATAATCTGCTGCCTAATGTTATTGCTGGTTCGTCGGCTGGGTCGATTTTGGCAGGAGCGATCGCTGTTCGTAATGATGACGAGGTGTTGGAGTTTTTAACTGGAGAAAATGTGAACCTCAATTTCCTAGGACCGAACATCACGGAGCAGGATCGAGTTGCCTACACGCCGTCGTTCTTGTCTCCTGCACATTTGCTGCTTCCAAAGGGTGGATTTGAGTTCGTGCGAGACGCCTTTATCCTACTCAATCGGTTCCTAGACAAACGCTACGTACTGGACACCAAGACTCTCCGTGACTGCTTACGTAGTGCCATGGGTGACTACACTTTTCGAGAGGCCTACGACAGATCGGGTCGGATCATCAACGTCACGGTTACTCCATTGAGTGCTGATGACTATCCCCAGCTGCTCAACTATTTAACCGCTCCAAACGTGATCATCTGGTCGGCATCTTTGGCATCGTGTGCGATCCCGAACGTTTTCCGTCCTGTCGAGTTGCTGGCCAAAGATGAGAATGGCAATATTGTCCCTTACTATCGCGAGGGGCTCAAGTGGAGTGACGGTAGTGTCGAGTGTGATCTCCCCATGGAACGACTGTCCGAGCTCTTCAACGTAAACCACTTCATCGTCAGCCAAGTCAACATTCACTACAAGATCGTATCGGGCCATTCAGCGTTCGGAAATGGACAAACTGGTAGTCTCATGAGCTTCTTCAAAAAGCAGATGAAAGCCTACATCAAAAGCATCGCGGAGTTCGGACTCAACACTTCAGTGCTCAAATTTCTCGACATCGGGATCGTCCCGCTGATCACACAGAAGTACGAAGGTGACATCACGATCTGCCCCACCGATAAAATCCCTGCCACGACGTTGCTGCGAACGGTGCTCAGCAATCCAACACGCGAAACATTTCCTGAAATTCTGCTGGCTGGTGAACGGGCTTGTTGGCCAGCAATCGCACGGATTCGTACCATGTGCCGCGTTGAGTTCGCGTTAGAACGTGCAGTGCGGTACTTGCGTGGGGAACAAGCTCTGGAGGACGAGCGACGGAGCGGACGAAAGGCAATTGGTCGCGTGCCGTCGTTCTATACTTCTCCAAGCTCGATGAACCTGTCCAACCTGGATCAATCCCCCGCACCACCGCCAGCCAGTAAGGGAAAGCGCACTCGACACGGCAGTCTTGAGGAAATTGGAAGCCCAGTTGTCAACCCGATGCGGCGGAACAGATCCATGAACATCGCTGGTGCCGTCATCTCGATAGATGGAGGTGCCAACGCCTCCGACTTCCACCACTTTGATCTGTAAACTGTTGATACATTTTATTAATTTCAATTCTTATTCTTTTTTACCATTTACTAGGGTCCCCAACAACTGAGGTGAGTGCATCGAAAAAACTTGATACAGGTTCTGGCGCACAGAAAATCTGTCGTACGTAAAAGTCTGGTAAGGTGGATATTTTCTCGTGAAGGTCACCAAGTTGTTCTTGCAAGATCCGCCGTTCTTCCTGCAGTTTGTTTATCTTTTCTTCATCTGCTAAGCGAACGACGTTCGACACGCAATCATGAAGAACTTCTTCGACCTCCCGGTCACCTTCTAGCCGCCCTAACTGCATCTGAAAGCGTTGTAGGCGAGACTCCAGGCGACTTTGTTCGCGTTCAGCAGCTTGTTTTAAACCGAGTTGTTGCGCAGCACTTTGCTTTAATTTCCGTTGCAGTTCGTCGTTATGACTACGAAGATCCTCAAAGTCTCTGGCGAGTTGAGCACGTGTTTCCCCTTCTGATTCATATAATTGCTGCAGTTGTTGCCGCTCTTTGTCCAGCAGCTCCATGTCACGCTTTTGTTGCTGAGCATCAAGCTCCGCCTTCTTGAGTTGTTTCTGCAGCATCATCCTCTCTGCTGTTTGGTCAGCAGCCCGACGTATCCAGTCTTCTCTCTCTCCCTGATGTCTTGTACGAAGCGCTTCCACCTGCTTCGCTAGCTCTTGCTTGGTGCTCTGAGCCTCAGCTTCGACCTTTGTCAAGGCCTCCTCCTTATGCTGTAGTCGTAGTTGCGTCTTCTCCAGCTCCTTTGTCAACTCCGCCGCTAGTCCATGAAGCTGCTCGAGCTTCTGGTTAAGACTCTTGCGTTCATTCTCCAAATCTGCAATCGCAGCGACTTGCTGCTGTGACGCGTGCTGCAGTTCTGACGTACGTGCTGTCTGAGAGACGCGCTCATCTTCTAGGTGTGCATTCGCTTCAAGAAGCTGTTGCACCTCCATACTTTTCTCTTGTAAGTGTTGTCTCCACTCCATTTTCTCGTTCGCATGCTGATGTTCAAGCTGCTCCCGTGTGTGATTCCACTCAGCCTTCTCCTGTGCGTGACTCACAGCCATACGCTGGAATAAAGATTCAAAGAACTCAAGCGAGTCGACACGTAGAAACTGGTAGAACGCTTTCTTCTTGGCTGGGCCGCGAGCTTTCCGCTCGTAAACCTCCTCCAGAACTTCCATTGTGGCTTGGAAGGCCTCCTCTTTATTCGCAGCAGCATCCCACGCGCCCGCAGCCAGAGGCCGAGTCAGAAACTTGGCCCGTAGCTTCGCTAATACCTTGACGCAAAACTTACTCGATCGCCTCTGTAGCTGCGTGATGAGAGTCGAGCGTTGGGCATGTATGTGTTGTTTAAGCTTCTGGAAGCATACAGCCCTCGAGGCTCCTTCCACCGAGCGTACTTTGAACAGCGTTAGCGCTTGTTCTTGAGCGTCCTTGTAGATTGTCTCAAACTCCGCTTGTGACAGAATCTTCGGACCGCTGTCTGCTTCATCGCTTCCGCCTTCATCTGTATCTTCCTCCACTTCATCAGTATCTTCCGAGTCTCCTTCTTCATTCACCTTTTTAATAGGCTTCATGCCAGACGTAGCTTCCATCAGAGTATCATACAGTTCAATAGCTGCAGCAAGTGCAGCTTGGCAGGTCGCATCGGACACGTACTCCCACGCAGCCTTGATGTCCGGCACTGCACCGCTGTTCATCGTGTCCGTGTAGCACCGGACTAGCTGAGCAACTTGCGGTCCATTCAGCGTCTTGCCTAGCAGTTCTTTTGCAGCCACAGACGACAGGAGCCGGCGTCGTATAGCCGACATTTGCTCCACAAACTCTGGTCGCAGCTCCACGTCCGACAGCTCAGCTGCGCGACGTAAATCGCGTTCATCAGTCACGGGACGAACAAGCGTAAGGCATTCGCGACGACCAAACAAGACACGGATGGACGCACGAGTGCGATTGCGCTCTATCTGGCGCATTTTCGTGCTCTCCGAAGCCGTCGTACTGACATCACGAGCGTCTAATGCCTTCTCCAGATACTGGTTCGCAGTCAAGTCGCTGCCGTCGATCTGCATATCAAGCAAAAAGTCGCGCAGTAGCCATACAAACGGCGGGAAATGAGGCGCTAGTGCTCGTGATTCCTCAAGCTTGTCACCACTCAGTGTCGACGCTTCCGGGCTTCCAGCTATCCCACCAAACCCGTTATTAGACGCTGGTGTCGTGCCAAGATGTGCACTAACGCACACGTGTTTGGTCAGCTCCGACACGAGGTAGAGACGGTCGATGGCGCCCTCGTCGATCACGCCCATCGTGTTGAACACGAACAGAGAGCTCAGTAGCAGTCCCAATGAGAAAATCTTGGCGTCGTAGCTCTCGTCGTTGTCTGTGGACGCCATACCCTCTGTGTCCAGGAACAACACGAGCTGACCCGCGGGATTGCGCACCGGAGGTTGCGGAGCCCAAAGCCAGATGCCTCTTGTGCACGACTCGGTTGTCGGTCCTACTCGAAAGCCGTCGGTCTTAAAACTTGCATTGCCGTGGGGTAAGTTGCCATTGGCAGCTGTAGATCCTTCATTGTTGTTGATCCATGGTAAATCGTCCGAACGAGACGCGAGTTGGTTGAGAAAGAAGCTCTTGCCAGTTCTGGTCGCAAAGAAATAGCAAGTCAGTGGTCATAATTGTGGCTAAATTTCAGCTTTACGACTTACCGATACTGTCCTGCCAAGGAGACAATTGCCACAGGCTCGTTGATACTTTCCAGTAGGCTGCAACCGATGCAAAATCGTCAATATCACGCGTTAGACAAGCGTAGGAGGCGCAAAAGGCTGCAAATTAAGCCGCAATAGATGAGCAAGACGCTGGTAATATTGGTAAAAACGTACCTAACACCGGCATCCGTCACGCGCAGCCCTTCCGCGCCACCCTCGATGAGGCACACGGGCGTCATGGCCGTTGCCAACTTGAAATGAGTCAGTCTGTTGCAACGGGATGTGCAATTTGATGTGCATCACATCATTTATACAATTCAATGAATTGCGATCTTGAAGCGACGCGAAAGAGATCAAGTTGAAGAGCATTGACAAAGTGACCATGGAGCTGGACCAGCTGGACGTCGTGAGTCGCTGCATAGGACAGACGCTGACACCGCAGGAGCGGTCGAATCTGGAGCTGGGCATGCTCAAGCGCAGCGCCACCGAAACATTCCAGTCGCTGCTCTTCTGGGGGCGCGTCTCGGGCGAAACGCAGGATTATCTCGTCTGCGTCGCCGTAATGCCAGGCAAAGACTACCCCAAGAAGAAATTCTACTTCTGGTAGGCTACTAAGCGTACGGCTGTTGTGATACAATGTGCTGACCTGACCCCCCCCGTTTACTGTCGCAAGCACCAATTCGTCGCCTGAGTTACAGCAGTTCCCACAGCTAAACAAGAAGAAGAGCGCGATGGCAGCAGCTCTGACCTCGCGTTTGAAAGGAGACCCGGCATTCCTGCTCAGCGACTCTGGAGATCCGCAGAACCAGGAAGAGGGCGACGCTCCGTTCTGCGAACTGGACCGACTCGCGTATATTGTGGAGGAAATCGACCACGCCACTTCGGTAGTGCCGTTGGGAGCGTACGTCGTTTCCCCGATGCACCAGGTCATCGCCAACCCTTCTTTCCATGGTCTAACATGGGATCAGTCACTGCAGCTTTACAACTTCTTCCATTTCCGTCATCCCGACCTGCCTGAGCGCGCGCAGATCATTGAGAATGCAGAGGGATTGGTGCGTGCTGGAGATTTCTTCGACCCGCTCATCCAGGATCTGGACGGTTCATGGGTCATCTCCAAGGACAACACAGGTGCCTACACGACACTACGCAACTATGCGTACCCTGGAGCATTCTGCTTTCATCGACCGGAGACAGCGCATTACGGTAGCGTCTACTTCGGAGACGGTCGAAAAAATCCGGACATAGCTTTCATGATCTGAGTAAGCGAAACTACCTACGGTAACTTTCAGATCAAACCAAGTCATTACGCACGTTATCGGCTCCTAAGGCTTTCTTGTCACTGGACTCTGGTTTGAAAAGAGTCTAGCTGGTTGACATGGCTATGGCATCCTATGCCATCTTACGACGTCTTAGCAATGCCAGCCTACTAGACTCGTTTTAAGCCAGAATCCAGTCACCACATTGAAACATTAGTGGAATCGCACGCAATACACAATGCAAAACGTAGTCTCCAGCAGGCTGACCGGATAGGGACGCTTCGACACCGGAACCAGATTACGTGTGCAGGCGATTGAGGAAGTAGGTGAGATCACGCACATTCGATGACGACTTGACCTTGCTCGTGCGGTAGATCGAGTTCAGAGAGTCGTCGATCAATTGCTGCTCCAAGAGCTTCTGGCAAGCACTGAATGCAGCAGATGCTCTGGCGCTAGCCTTTGACGGCATCGGGTCGCTGCGGAACGTCTCTAGCTCCAGCTCCATGGGCAGATTCAGCTCGGCAGTGAACATGCTCTTGCCACCGTAACGAGCTTCCGTGATAGTGTACAGCCGCTTCACATCCACCGTGAACAATCGAGTGGGCAGAGACTGGCAGAACTGGTTGATACAGGCGATACTGCTGTCCAGATCCAGCACAGCACCCGTCGATTCGATCTCGATCCTGTGGACACCCGCCCCCATCATCTCTGCTGCAATCGATCGCGGTTGTTGCTGGATCGTCTCGACTTTCTCTCGTGAGAACTCGAGCTGGTCAATCACTTCTGCTTCACGAGTCAACTGCTTGTAGTACACCTCGTGACCCAAGTCCCCTTCCTCAGCCAAATAGTAGACGACTCCATCTTCGTGACGCGCACGTCCCCTTAACTGCATCAGTTGGCGTGCAGTTTCAACGCGGTCCATCACAATAATCAGCCCGCACTGAGGGAAGTCGACGCCCTCCACCGATACAGCCGTGGAAACCAAGACGCGGATTGATCCAGACTCGAACTTCTTCAGCGTCGTCTCCATCTTCTGCAGTTGAAACGACGCCGTGTCGCTACGAGATGCCCTGCCCAAGATGCTAGCAAATGGCTCGTCCGCCTCTTCCTCCTCCGGATTTTGATCGTTCGCTTGCGCTGCAACCACCTCCTCATCAGGTTCATCTGCGTCACTTGTTGAGGCTGCAAACTTTTCGTTAAAAAAGTCCGACAGCACACGACACTCTGTTCTCGTGTCCACGAAGACGATTCCTTGCAGATCCAGACGTCCTCGGTTGCCTGTGGGTTGTTCTCCTTCTTTAAGAGTGGATTCACTTGCATCTTGTCCTTCGGTGGCTTCATTGTCGCTGTCTGACACGTCCGAGATATCCAGCTCAGCTCCAGCGACTTCTTCCACTATGCCGTCCTCATCAAACAGCTGCGCGCGTAAGATCTCCTCCACTTTCTCCACTTTTGCTGTGCACGCATACTTGCATTGATCACGCTTTCCAGCCAGCAGCAACATCGTCTTGACTGCATCTCTGTCCAGTCCAAACATACTGCCCGGTACAGTAATTAACAGTGACGCTGCAATGGCTAGACGATGGATTTCAAGTTCCACGAAGCGGTAGTAACACCACGGACCCAGATTCTTGTACACGGTGATGCAGTTCTGCATGAACTTCTTGGTGGCCTTCTCCAGCTTCTTCGAGTCCGTGGCTGCGTCACTTTTCCCTTTCCGTACGAGCTTTTCAAACACGGCCAAGGCCTTGACCTCCGCCAGCTCCTTCTCGATGTTCTCGTAGACCCACGCCCCACTTGTTGGATCTTCCTCCACCTCCTTCTCAGTAACAGCCCACGGTTTCTGGACCGCGTACGTCTCGTAGACCATCGGCGCGGCTGCTGCGAATTCAGCGATCTGACTGTTATCCAGCTCTACTTTCTTCATCTCAGCGTGGAGCTTTTCGGCGCAATGACGAGTGGGGCAGGCTGTGGTGCCGAAGATGCGGGGCATTGAGGCTGGACTCTCATGGTTAAACATCTTAATGACTTGCGCGTATGGGTGGCGCTTGGTCACGTGATGGCACTCGTCAAACACCAGCAAATTCATGCGACTGAGCGACACGTAGCCCTTCAGCAGCACGTTGCGTACAATCTCAGGCGTGCACACGAACACACGCGTGAGCTGCAGCTCGCGCTCCCATTGCGCGGCGTCCCACAGGTCGGCGGTCTGGCCACAGTACGCGCTGACGCGCAACGTGCTGGTCTCGCGGATCTTGGCCGTGATTTGCACCACCAATTGGCGTGTGGGGGCCATGAAGAACGCGCGCTTGTCGCCCGAATAGTCCTGCTCGGACAGCAGCGCGATGGCCAGGAACGTCTTGCCGATACCCGTGTCGCCCACCATCACCACGTTCTTCTCACGCGCCAGCTCCAGCACCTCGCGCTGGAACGCGCGCAGCTCCACCTCCTGCATGATTTCCACCTTCACTCTTGCAATCTGAAAGTGAGTCTGATCTGGGGCATCAAAGCGGACAAGTGCTTTGTGATTGAAAATTACGTATTTCACTTCAGCTTGGAATGTAGCCATCTACTTTTTGCCCTTCTTCTTGTTGCCTTCTTTTTTGCCGCCCGCTTTGGGACCGTGCAGACCCGGCGCTGAGATCTTGACGGGGCCAACCATACAGTTCACCAGCTCATTGTCCGGGATACAACGCATGAGCTCGCGCTGCACCACGACCGGGTTCACATCGGGCTGGGCAGCGTCGTCCGCTTCGCCGTCCCTGTGTGGACCACCCGCCTTGCTTGCATCCTTCTCGTCCTTGAGGTTGGAGGCGAAGAAGTGCTCCATGGCCTGCTTAGCCGCCTTGCCCTTCTTCTGACTGCCCGGCGTCAGCTTCACCTTGTACTTGAACTTGGTCAGCGAGGCGTACGGAGCGCACATGGGCATCGCGAACAGCACAATATCGTTCGGCAATGGTTCGCCCGTGAAGGCATCAAAGAAGTCAGCACCTTCAGCCTCGTCCTCTTGCTCATCCAGGTACTTCTCCTTCTTCTCGCGCTGCTGACGAATGTATTCCTCACTCACCTCCGTCTTAGCGTTACCGTCGGCGGTGTTTTCAGCGTCCTCATCTCCTGATTGCTCCGTCGAGTCGTTCTCCTTCGTCGGTTCTTCATCGTCCTGCTCTTCTTCAACAACATGACCCAGAGCTTCCATGCGCAGTCGACGGTCCTCGTCATCCTGGTCAGCGTACTTCTTCTTCATCTTCTTCATCTTGCCCTTCTTACCACGGACACTCTTCTTCTGCGGCACTTGAGTAGACGCTTTATCTCTCCCCTTCCCACGTGTAGGCTCTTCATCTATGGACTCTTCGCGACTTGGTGCCTTGCCCTTCTTGAGATCACGTCGCTCCTTTGCTGTCAACCGCTTCCTACCTTCACGCTGTTGGGTGGACGCCGCATCTTCTTCCTCCGCGTCATCCTCGTTGTCTTGCCCTAAAACCGTCTCCTTCACAGCCTTAGGCGGCTGCGACCTGCTTTCTGCTACAGTCTCAGCCTTCTCAACTGGCTGCGATGGTTGCATTTCTTCAACAGGAGACACACTTTCCTCGTCATCTTCTTCAGGATCTTCTGCTACACGAGACACCCTCCCTTCACCTTGTCGTGCGTGGTTACTGATACAGCTCTCGTCAATACGGAAGAGAATCGCCAACCCCATCTCGAGTCGTGACGGCTGGATGTAGTTCTTCTTGCCGCGGATCATAAAACTACCCGTGGTAAGGTACTCGCCAGCGGGGGCTGTCTTTGAGACTTGATCTGCATGCACCCAGTAGGCACCGGCGATCACCTGGCTAGTCCAAGCATTGCTACGACACACATTCATGCATCCTGCCTGCTCCAGCGTAGCCACCGGAATAGGCGGGAGTTCCTGGGTCTTCTTGTCCTTCACAGTCGCATGGTTGCGTACGATACACGTAGCAGCGCCGTGTAGGTCCGCGTGGACGTATACGTCACCCTTGCGCAGATATCTCTTGACTAGCAGCTCGTTCTGATGAGCGTCTTTGCCTGCAACGACCAAGTATTTTTCATTGGTGAGGAACCAGTGGAACTTCTCGAACCAGAGTGTCTTGCGTCGCTGGTAGATAACGTTGCGCTTGGTTTGCTGCTTCTCCAGCGTCTTTTTGGTGTTCTTCTCCGCCAGCGCGATGGCCTTATCGGTGGCTTCGGTGGCTTTCTTCACCTTTTCACCAGCTTTTTTCTTCTTGGTGTAGATTTCTCGAGCATTGGCCAGAGCCGAAAGCGACAGATCGATCCAGATAACGTGCGCCTTCTTGTCTTCCTCGCCTGTGCCATCACCGCCGTCCTCGCCTTCATCTTCCTCTTCATCGCAGAGTAAAATGGCTACACGGTTGTGTTCCAGATCGAGCTGGTGAATGAGACTCGCCACGGGGTTCCCGTTCTTCTGTTCGTAGCGTACAAGTTCCTCCAGACCACGCCAGTCCATGCCGCTAGCCAGCGCACTACGAATGACGAGCAGGACGTTCTCCACGTCTTGTTGGTTGGCTTCAATGAGCTGGGCATGCTGGAAACTCTGCTCCTGAACCTCGCGTAACTGAGCGAGTTGCTGCTGCTGATTCTTCTTAAGCTTCGCGAGCTTGTTCTCCGCTGCAAGCTGAGCGCTCTGCTTCGCCACCTCTGCAGTGTCGGCCTCAAAGCGCGAGAAATACTCATCGACAGCTTCATCAAACGTATCGAAGCTCTTTACCTTCTTGTGTGCCTGCAAGTGCTGAGCATACAGGAACGGCGTAAACTCCTCGAACTGCCCGGGGGCATTTCCATCCGCTGAGTCCTTCAGGATGATGAATCCGCACTTCTGCGATGCAGTCGACGGATCTTTGGCAGCAGGTGCAGCGTCTTCCTCGTCGCTATCTCCTGTTTCAACAGTATCGTCGCTGTGGATAGGGACATGGCCATTGACCGACGTCTGTTCGTCCTGTAGTCTCTCCAGAAGCTTCCAACCCTCGTGGATCTCAGCCAATAAAGCAGCCAGTTTGTCTGCTCCGAGCGCCGTAAACTCCGCAGCGTTCTTGATCTTCAACGTGGGCGAGATATCTGCGCGCACTAGACAGTGCTCAATGATAACGGGACCTAATCCACCGAAGGTTGACTCCTTAACCAACAGCAACTGCTTGATGGTCTGCGCCTTCTTCTTCTTCTGCGTCTTTCCTGGCACCACTATCGCCGCCTTGGCCTCCTGTTCCTCGAACCATCTGTTCACGAACTTAGTGAGCTGTTCCGTGGTCTGGATACCGCGCTGTTTTTCCTGATCACCCAGAAGCTGTACTGGGTACTCCTGCTTGACCGCCATCTTAACGTTCTCATCGAATCGATGCGTTCGTAGTAGTGACAGGATGCGGTAGTCTCCGTCCGTGAGGATGATGTTGCCAGAGGCGTAGAGCTCCAAGATTAGGTGGCACTTAAGCGCGTCTTGGCCGAACGTGAAGTCCACGACGCGGTCTCCTTCCAGTTGCGTGAGTGCCGACAACCTCTTGCCACGCAGATGCTTACGCAGCTTCATGGTGAACTGACTGGGCAAAGCGTTGCCTGCCTTGGCATCACGTGCGTACTTGCTGGTGTGAAAGCGCACCCCCGACTCGAGCAGCAGAAAAACCTTGGGGAATGGGGGCTGGTGTAGCTTGAGGATATATGTCTTGGCTGCACCGCTCTCGCCCTGGCCCTGCACGTCGTAGATGTTGGTCACACGCATGTTAACCACGTTGGCGCGGATGCTGCCAACCATCGCGTGGATGTCGTCGATGGACATGCGCGTCTTCTTCATGGTACCGCGATGTCTGGAGCTGCTGACGTGGGTGAAACTCGTCGGTGAAACTATCACCCCTTACGCAAAAAGTGTGGTCCACACAGTCAAGTTGTCAGCTGATGTGGCATACACAGGCCACTAGAGAGTAGGTAGTGTATCAAGAATAAGAACAATATACCTATTTCTACTTTTTCAAAATACCTACTCCCGAAAAATACAAATTTCAACATGGAATACATTGAGGGAGCAGCTATTAATACATGTACTCTGCGTACTGTACACCTTTGTGCGGACTAATGTGCAATCAATCTCGGAGTCGTGAATTAAATTTTGAAAAGTTTTTACAAGTTTTTACTTAGCAACTTCATTATTGTAGGATAAGTCCTTTTGGTCTGGAGTCCCGAACCCTCTTAGAAGGTTAATTAATGAGTGGGCCAATGAGACTACAGCAATAAGCTGAAATTCATGAGTTTGACCAATAATATCTAGCTAGAGATAGGTGTTTTGCATTCCAGCTTATTTCCGGAATTGTCCGGAATCAGCGTGCCTTATCGAATAAGAGGCAATACAAATCCAGCACTTTAGGAGCACTTACTGGATAATTGCACTTTGTGACGGACGAAACCCCACAAGCTTAAAGTACATGTACCGCTGTAGCGAGCATACCGAGGCTTCAGCACCATCGTAACATTACTAGTATGAAACTGCAGCTTGTAGGTTGTACATTAGCGGGTTTGACACCCCACCGCTGATGGACTAGCAGTGCAACTATGCTTTTCTCTTATAGCGTTTGATTGTCAATAGATATGTAACATCCTAGTCAAACATGTATTGCTTGGCTACTACATGCCAGCATTTCATTCACCGAGGCACATATCGGGGACGTTTTGTGGAAAGCCCCACATAGAACAGCACCAAGATCGCGTGTAACCACTTCTGTGCGTTTCCTCACGCTCTTGTTGGTCGCAGTGATCCCTCCTTCATGGACACGTACTAACTGTCCTGCACAACAGCACGAATGCTTTGCACCGGTGCGCAGTGCATACGACAGAGTCTCGAGCTAGGCCTGCATCTTCTTGTCCGCCGCGCCGTCAGGGAACGCCCCAAAACTGTGCACGTACAGACAAATGTCCGAGACGGATTCATCCTCTCTGTAGCACAGCAAACAGATCCAACGATACGTTCCGACCCATAGTCACATAGATGGCGTCCGATAGCGCCAATTCTCCGGGCTACTCAACACTTCACGCAGCACTTCCACCTCTGGCCTACACCGCCGCGCCACGCTTGCGTCGGGTCCGTTTCGTCCTCCAAAGACGCCTCCTTCACCTTCATACATCTCCACGATCTACATCTTCGTCTCTTCCTCCGTACCCACCTCGGTCGTGGTGGTCGCCTTCAAGGCGGCCAAGCCAGCGGTCCCGTCGGTGCCACCCGGGTACATCTTGCATAAAGCAAGCCTGCTGCAGACCTGTACACCCGTTCGACGCCAGTGGCGACTAAGCCACGCTCGACACGCACGCCATACTCGCCAAGCTTCTGGCAGCGCGCGCCTGCACGTCGACCAGCACGCCGTAGAACGCCACCCGCTCATTCACGTGCCCGTGTATGTGATATTCCATGTCCACGGACCAGAACTCCAGTCATAACGCTGCGTTATTAACCCAGCGCTGTCGGACACAGGTCACCGAATGCGTCCAGCTTGGCCTCAGCCATCGTCACCAGCGCCCCTCGCTCTCCCATCTTTCCACCACATCAACCCACAACGTCTCCGCCGCCAACTCGCCTTCCAACCGCACGCCGCTGCTATCTCCACCGCCAACTCGTCCAGCCACTTGTGCCACCGTCACCACACTTTCTCGCCGCATTCGCTCGCCCAAATTCACGCCGTATCTTCACACTCGCTCACCGCCGCCTTTACTCTCCCGCCGCTTCACACTTGCTCGCCATCCGTCGCAGCCTATTCTCCCAGACTTCTTTTTTTAGGTCCTCTGGTCGGGTATTTTATCTGCAAACCACAAAATTGTGAACTGATTAGTCTGTCCGGAATGAATAATACCGGTAGCTTGAATCGATTTGATTGCTCCATTTTCAATCAAATCGCATGGCACTATTCCGGACTGACGTCCGGAAACTGCCAATTACTGGTAGTAGAATTGATTTTCTTCCATTACTAATATTAATATTTTCTGCCTCATTTAAAATACTAACTGTATTGATATTATATTGACTATTGCCGTGCCTTGCACAGGGAAGCTCTGGATTTTAAAGTAAGCTTACAAGAACGAGTGAGCTGAGTTAAAGAGGAATATAGTAAGTAGAAACGTAGCATAGATAATTGCTAATTCGTTCGGTTGAGTTGCTAGTAGCTTTATGAACCTGAAGCGCTGGTGGACCGGGACTTCGTCCGTGAACATGTCCTTGAAAATTTTAATCACCTCGTCCGCGCAGGTAAGCTGTCGGCTTTTGCTGTGTCGAGTACTGATAGAAGTGGCAATCAATTCCTGCGCATCAGCCATAACCATCATCAAATCGCTCATTCTTTCACCAGTGGTCTTTAGTCGTTTGGGTGAGGGTCCAACAACTGACACGCTATCTGTACTTTGACGGCGAGATGGCTGACTTCTTTCGACTGATTGCATACACACGCATTACTTTTTATTAAATAATAAAACGCAAAAATGACGAGCGAGCCTGGCGCCCTCCGTGACTTTATTGGCCTTCTACAAATTGCTACTAACTTTCAAATTTTAGAAAGCGCTAATTTAGTCGACTGTATACGCCGGTCGGATAAATTATATGTAGCAAGAACTTTTCTGCGTTTCTTCTACTCGTACTTATCCGAGTCATTACTATACGTCGCTTAGGGCTGTCCTTGTGGCAGCGTCTACAGTAGTTCACACATCAAGCATGGCGTATGCAAGCAAGCTGTCCCTCGGCCTCGCTGGTGATTCGGACGTGAAACGTGAGGAGCCTGGCGATATTGGTTATATCCCGGACGACTTCCTATTCAGGTTGAACGCATGTACATTTTGATCGCCTTCGTCTAGACGAAGGCGATCAAATGTGCATGCGTTAATCGTTTTTTTTGTAGCTTGGTTGTAAGGTTTTAACACGAGGCATCTATAGCAATGAAGTGCTACGAACGCTGCAGTGTTGTGCATTCATCTATGGTGATGCAGGCCTAGTGGCGCTAAAGATCCATGTTGCTCTTTTTTTTTATTCATCCGGACACCGCAGTTTGTGGTACTCAACCTGGTTAAACTACTCCCTACTCAGTACTTAGCAGTAAGTACAGCTTGCGCGGCTTGGAGGAGCTCCGAATGCCTCTGTAAGATCATAATGAGGGAACCTGGAAATCCAATGTATATCTGATGCTACTAGTTTACATCTGTGAATATGGACGTAGAGTTAGTTAGCCGCTGATTTTACAATAAGTTTTAAGGACTTATTAGAAAGGGCTGCAGCACTGCACAAATCACTCATGAAGTGAAATTATCGAGCGTTTGTGTCATTCGCTGTCGGAGTGACGAGTGTTTCAATCACACAGAAGTAGTTGGTTACCATTGGTAAAGTCTTCTATTCGGCCAGTAACACAACACATCGGAGCCGAGCGCTTTGCATGTGGATCACGCACGTTTGTAGCTACTAGATGCTTTACCAAAACTTTGAAGCCGCTATGGAATCACTAGAAATAAAAGGCGCCACAAAATGGTCAATTTTTTTTAAGGTATTCCTGAATTTGGTGAAGTTTTATCAATAAATCGCAGTTGTAGGGAATGTAATCACCTACTGCATCACCATGGTGTTAGTGTGAGAGATACTTTGTATTTGCGCCTTGCACAGGCTGTTGTGCTCGTTTGCGGCGAGTGTGACTGTACTTGCTCTTTGAGAGGTATGATGCTGTTTAATAGTTTCTGCGTCAGACGCATACAAGTTCTGAACAGCCGCGCGATTACTCTCCAAACAACAGTGTTTTGTATGGGAAGCTATTAGTGGGTACAAAGAACTTGTATGCGCCAAACGCAGAACTAAACGCAGAAGTTTTGTTTCAAATCCATAGAGTGACGCATACGAGTTCAGGAGAATTGAAAATATGCGTGTGATACGCCCTCATCTTGATATTTGTAAGAGGATATACATATTTTCCGTGCCTCTCCGACCTGATACGTCGGATGCAGGCCTTAGATGACCAGCCTAACCCTGCACCTATTGATTGGCCAAGACGCACAGAATACATGGATATGATTGGTTATTAAAAATATACGATTGGCTAGTAGTGCTGATACTAAACTTAAGAGAGGTCGGATAAGTGATGATATTCATCCATAACGCGTCCACCAAAAGCTTTGACGACCAACAATCGTTTGGCTGGCTATCTGAAAGTGAAACTGAAACTGAAAGAAACTCCGAAACGACTCGTAACATCTGTTTTGAGATTGCATAAAAACTCTCTATCTCTAACCCAAACTCAACTCAAACGAGGCTCCGAAAGTTCTCTAATATTAGAGACCTTTCGGATGATAGCAGATTGTAGGTTGCAGGAACCACTGTATCGTAATGCATTAGCTCTGTTATGTTGGATGATCCTATTAGCTTTGCAAAAGCATCCGCAGTGCGGCCTTAATACAACAGATGTAATCAGTTCCGGTACTACTACTTAGATACGCTCGTTTTTAGTAGTCCCGGCAAAGTTGGAAGGCCGCAAGCCCTTGCCTCAGGCGACACATCTAAAGATTGATGGATACTACCTCCGGTCCAAAATGAATGTGCACAACTATTAGTTACTTTCACCAAATCAAAAACATCAATTAAAATCATGTTTACAACACTATTTTTAAGTGCACATTCGTTTCGGACCGGAGGTTGTACTTCTTTACCAGTAAAAATATCCGTATCAATTAACAGAGGCTCAGTATTAACTGGCGTCAGATTCGTAGTCAAATCCTTCAAAAGAGGCTTCAGTAACCGGCCTCAGTTACCGGCTTCGACGTCACCACGATCGGTGGCCGCCCCAGCAGCGCGCTGGCGAGCACGCCCGTCTCTCTCTAATGATCCATCACTGTCACCATTCGACCTCTGCTGGGTACGCCATGCCCGCTGCTGCGCATTTCTTCTTTCTCGATCGATCGCACTACTTGGTCCACCCTCAAGCCGTGCCTCGCCCATTGTAGAGCCACTAACACGCACGGCCACTCCACCGCATCTTTCCTTCACACCTTTCAATCCACCGGTAGGCAGTCACCTCCTGTCCGTCAAGCCGTTCAATCTACATCACCAGTCTACAGGTCGATAGTCACCTTCCTTGCGTCAAACCCTATCCTGCCATCCACGAAATACGACATCAGTAACCGGCTACAGTAACCGGCTTCAGCTACCGGCTTCAGTTACCGAAGCCAAATTAACCCGTCGTGCTGGACCACAGCCACCTTCGGCGTACTGCTATCCCAGTATAATTACAATTCTAATGTTTTTATTAAAATAGTAGTTCGAGCAATAATACTACTGGCGGTCTTAGTCCACCGCCACAACGCTTAGAATTGGTTTGGCCAGCTAGGAACTGTTGGCGGGCGACAACAGTTCCTAGCTGACTAAGAGAGCACTGCTGAATTAAGTAGCAGCCCAAGTGGCGTTTTGCACGAGAAAACAATGAGTGCTGATGGAGAGCGTCAATTACATTGTTTGGAGATGTAGCAATGCTAAGTCACCACGATAAAAGAGTAATTATGGGCGGATTTGGCGTGATCCGGGATGGATACATTGCAAAAAGCAGAATTAGGAGCAGGGTCACTCAGGATTAATGCGCTCCCGAAGTCATCGCGCGATGAAGCACTACTGTGTACAGTTCTTTTGGTTGCCTTTTGTTTATTACATGTTTATTACATAAATTATTTTGTTTATTACATGTTTATTACATAAAATAAACAAAAGGCAACCAAAAGAACTGTACACAGTAGTATATATAAGAAATGTTGGTTGTGAATCTATCTATCTGAGTGGAGCTACCTATGTAGCTCTTCGAAGGCTACATATCGTGCTTTGTACTGTACTACCAAAGGAGTACTACCGCACCACTCTGAAGTTTACACCTACAAAGTTCCAATTGTTTAGTCTGTTGCACTACACCTCAATTTTGTACGAGTAGTGTGTCGTGTGTTGTTTGGAGGTTGACTGTAGTTCAAGCGACATTTTTGGAACGAATTAATCTGTGTGAGGCTGTCCATACAGCTCTTCTAGCTGTCCTCCCAGGATAAAATAACTATAGAATTGTATTGACGGAAAAGAATAACGGATTGTTGGAGTCCCCCGTAAAATATGATAATGTTCCAAAAATAAATATACTGAAGTCTTACCAGATTTCTCGAATAAAATACTCATCGGATAACTAAAATTCGCGGTACAGTAATCTGCGTCAATACCGAACGCCTGATATATATAGGAATCCGAAGTGTATAAAATGATGCTAAACGATTATGATTGGTCAACCAAATCTGGGAGATTCAGCAGACATCTGCACATCTCGTCGCGTCGCTGTACCATAACATAATTTTTTTGAGGGTATTAATTATTTACATTCACTCAGATTACTGTAACATATTGGTGATTTCAGGAACGACCCAGTGGGTCGTTCCTGAAATCAATTTAATGCGTATCAATGCGCAAGAAAAAATACACCATTCGTAAAAGGTTTTGTGATGCACAAACTGACCCAAATGGTTTCACTCGCTTCTCGTGGATAACACATATATTGATTAATATATCAGAATAGAGACGAATATTTAGTTTGATTTTTACTTTCGTCTTTTCATCCGATAGATCTTAAATGTGGATTTGCTATAATACCATAAAGGTTTTAACATATCTCGAGTGCACAGAGATTTGACTCGAACTAGCAACTATTAATAGATCAGGATTTGCCCGTACTAATTTTCTCCGTAGGGCCAGCAACGTCGAGTATAATTTCCCCGTAAATGCAGCATAAAATGGACGAATGCGCGTAGTAAAGATAAAATTTGATTTCAGGAAGCACCCAGTGGATGCTTACTCAATAGTGGTAGTCAATTGTGCAGCAGCAAGACGATATTTTTTTCGAAGATCCAGCAACGAAAAAAGTTTAGCCAATCATAATGAGGTCAGTTGAAAACCAAATTGAAGATGCAGCACATATTTTGTTTTACAGATGAAACATTACCGCAGTAAGATCGCGATACTGGGTGCGACCTGCAGCGGCACTGCCGCGCTTATTGCCGCTTGGTAAAAAAAAAAAGAAGCTGTGTGACTTGCGTTGGAGTCATAGTACATATACGAGGGTACTGAGCGGCGAGGGCGCCACCGAAGACGAACTGCTGGTAGCTGAAGTATGAACGCGTACACTGGCGCTCCATGATCTTGATTTGCGAATGCAAAACTACACCTACGAAAGCTTATCAATCGCCATTCAGACAGGTATTAATTTCCGCGAATAGTTCGTGCAATTCGATATTAAAATAGGCGTACATGAGCGCGAGGGCGACGACACAGGTAACATTTGTATAGTTTATTAATCCAACACAGGTATAGATGTCCATGGCCATCATGGCACTGTCTGACTGTATTTGAGTATTACTCATCATGAATTTATGGTGCTTTTTGGATATAAATATGCGGGTTATTATTTTACGGAAACTGAAACACCAACCGGATCCCCCCCTTAACTCTGAAATAAATTTCAGAGAATTTTCATTTTTGATGATAGAAACACTCATAAAAACACTTTTTCTGACTATTTTATGAAGAAACGGCTGTTACACCATTTCCGGATCAAATTGAGAATTTCCCAGAGCAAAACTAAACAGCTAGATTCAAAAGGAGAAAATTTAAGAGAAAGGCTAATCGTTTGCGGGAGTGAGATTTGAGGCACCTTAGAGTTGTCCAGTCAACGTCTCTGCACGAAAAATCAGATCTAAAAGGTGATGGGATGTAGAAGCATAAACGATTAGAGTTTTTCTCATTTTTGATCTGAGCTGTTTTTGTTTTGATTTTTTTGGGATTATCATCACATCACCCTCAGTAATTTATACTGTGTATGGTGCTTCAAGTCTCACTCCCCAAAACGATTAGACAGGGCATTTCGCCCTTCTCTCGTTTTGATCTGAGCATTTCTTGATTTAAACCGAGGATTTCTCAATTTGATCTGGAAATGGTGTCCAGTAAAATCTCTCCTAAATGAACCTTGAGAAACCTGATATCCTGCCGTACATGATATAATTCAGGACCACCGAGTCCGTTACCAGAGCTTACTATAAAGTAAACTTGATAGTGCTCAAATGACAAACGTGATACGAAATTTTGAGGGAAGCAAGTGTATATCGTAGCCTACGACTACGAAGTGGCCGTGGAACAAACTTGTGATTGATTTTAGTCAGTAACCTGCAGCCAGCAGCCTTGAAATTGTTCTTCGACCACATCGAGAACACATACAAAACGTATGCTTTCTCGATGCTGTCGAAGTCGGCAACCTAAAATATGTATGTACCAAAAATGAAATTAGTCTGGATTAAAATTTAGTCTGGCCCAATTTGGGTTTGGTACGAAGTCTATCAATAATGATTTAGAGACTTCCAAAAATCTCCTAAAGCGAGTACCAAATCCACACTTAGGTTAGGCATAATACGTCTCTTGGTACCGGCTTCGCAACATTATACTGTCCGTACAGCAATAGAGGGGAAGCTACGGGACTGTAGGCGATGTAGGCGCGAAGGAGGGCGATCTAAGTGGTGGACAGGGGTTCCCCAATACCGTATTATACGGATTGAAGGTGGAACAGCGCAATAATAAATAGGGAAATTCCACAACTACCAATAAAAATACTGCAGTAAATATTGCAATGTTGTTTACAGCTGTGCTTCACTTCCTACTGAAGCTAGAGTAGTCACATCCCACAAATTCCTGTTCGCACGCAGAAAACAGCTCAACATTAGCAGGCAACATACACGTCCGCTGAGGGGTAAGCACCAGCTTGCACTGTGAGAATAACCGCTCGCATGCATTCGATGTTGGAGGTAGCTGCTTCAACAACGAGCTGTAGGTGATATCACCACCGTGCTTAGCGCGCTTGCTTGGGCCAGCGCGGAGAATCTGCGTCGCGTAATCTTCGTTGCTTGCCTTCCCCTTGCTACCACGGCTTGGGATCTCGAATCGCTTGACAGCTACTGCTTCTGCAGTTGAAAGAACACCTCCGTTGATAACCTTGACGGCCGCTGCCTCGAAGACGGGAGAGTGACTTGTGTTCACTACTTGAAACGGTGACAGTGGCATCGAGATTTACGTGCCAGATCACGATCGTGATGGCGATCCAGGATCTACGATCTCTGATCTAAGATCTACCATCTAGGATCTACCACCCACGATCCAGGATCAGGGTTATGCCAGATCAAGGTAGCGATCTACGATCTACGATCCAGGATCGGGGTTACGTTGGATCAAGATCCAGGTGGCGATCTACGATCTACGATCTAGGATCGGGGTTATGCGATTTGGCAAACAGCGGAATTGCGCCATGAGATCCAGTGAGGAGAGCAGCTGTACAATGGGGAGAAGGATGATGGGTGCGACGGACGTTCGTTCAACCGGCGTTACGGTATATATGCATATTAGGATAGAGCTTATACATAAATCATAAAAGAATTTGCATTGTACTTCACAAGAGCCTTCCTGCTCCCAAGAAACCGGATTACTTTGGCCGTATGGGCTGATAGAGGGTTGGATATAGTAGATCTAGCGCTGGTTGTGATAACAGGATAACATATTGGCCAGATCATACCACCTAGTGAACTTATCCTACAAGTGCAGATCTACGGTTAACCAGGTTTACTACTTGGCTGGGTATACCTATCGCTTCTCAACTCTCAAGATCCCGCTATAGGAAGCGGCAAGTACGACGAAACGGAACTTAAAGACAAGGGAACACACCTGCAAGGCAACCCTACGGTCGGATCGCAGATCAAGACCGCCAGATCGTACAAGCTCGAAAAACTCGCTTGTGATCTGGTCCCTACATCGGACGTAGAGTGACGATCTTCCGCTACTACTCCAGCCCATCACCTCGTCTCGCCAAGACACTCGATCTTCCCCAATGACTCTTAAGCGGTTACCAGAAGAGCAGATAAAGCTTAACCGACGGGTCGACAAGGTGAGGAAGTTCAGCAGATCACGGATCATCGGAGGACCCCTTCGTTAGTCGGTGTCTGGGCGCTGGTGGGAAGTCGGATCGGGCAATCTCGTAGATTTTGCTGATCCCGCTATACCACAATGATGCGCGTGTCCGGACCTTCGAACGACTCGGGATTTCACCGTGAGTCCCAAGAAGATGTTCAAGTGAAGATTGAGCCAGGGAAAGAGGCGTCATCGGAGATCGGGTCGACGAAGACGCTGCTGAATGAAGCAAGATCCGCGTATTGACAGAGTGCTGGGAGGAACTCTGTCGATGAAAGAGAGTTAGATCCGGACCCGGATCTAGAAGAAAGGCCTCTCTATCATCCCCAAGTACCCACGGGGACCCCTGCGGATCTTGACTTGCGTCAAGATCCGCTAACAATCAACGAAGGGAAAGTGAAGGTGAAACGGTATTCATTTATGGATTCGTATGTTAAGTCAACACCGTATCTAAGATCAAGCCCGCTAGTCGAAGATCCGAAAGAAACGAAGAAGAAGACGAAGACTACGCGGGCGAAGATGAAAACTCCAGGATCCGAGGAAGAAGACCGATCCAGATCGAGATCGACCTAGACTACTCGGGATCTGGAGTTTGTATATCGGTACAAGGCACTCCATGACTTCCTGCACCGAGATCCTGTCATGAAGATCTTGGAGCTCGAGCAGATCGAGGATCCGAAGACGCCGCTGATGGCTCTGGTGGAAACGGCGAGCAAGCTCACGGCGATGGCGGATATGCTACGTCTGCTCAAGGATGCAGGTATTTGGCGGGTGCATTTGACGCCGAAGCCCTTTTCGAGCTGGATCTGAATGTGATCCAGTCAGCAGCTCACGATCTCACACCCGAGTCAATATCATCGCCGGCAAAGCCCCGAGGGCCCAAGATCCGATGGCTTCACCCCAGGTCAGCCAGACCGTGTCGTCCAACTGCGCTTCGGCTGCGGAGGACGGATCCGGCACCTCGTCGGAGCCACGGCGTATGAGCTTGGGACCGTCGGGTGCGTCGATGCTGAAGACGCGGGCCAAGGTCCAAAGGCAGGATCCAATGCCGCCGAATTCCGATCTGTCTGGATCTAACCAAGCGCAAGCCAGACCCGCCCAAAGATCTGCTAGCAGATCCCGTGCAAACGGTGCAAAGGAGGTGTCGACAGTACCAGATGAGGTGACGGCGACCTCAACGTCGAACGAGTCGACCGGACCACTGCAGCACTACTTTCAAGCAGCAACGGGCCGATTCCTTGCAGAACAAGGCGTGATCGCTGCACCAGCGATGGCAACAGCGCCGATCAATCCCGGATCGCGCAGCGTGGGGATTGAATCGGTGGGTGGAGACAGCTCTCACGACGAGTACGACACAGATGATCTGAACTTTCCATCATCAGCTCCTGCAGCTGTTTCCACCGCGACAGCCGGAACAGGTGGCTCGACTATGATCCAGCGAGTCCGGATCTCGGCGATCTCGGATCTGAAGGAGTTTACTGGCAAGGATCAAGATGAAGATCAAGCGCGAGCATGGATTAGCAAGGTTAAATCGGCACTCATGCGGGATCAAGCATCCGACGCCGGGAAATGCCTGACCTTTACGGATCTGCTTGCCGAGAAAATGGTATCGACAACTCTGCAGATCTACCAGGAACAAGTGGCCGGATCTGCTGCGAACCTTCCAGATTCAGTATTATGGACTTGGCGTATCTGTTGCGAGACAATACTACCATGCTCGTCGACGATCAATGATTCGCCACTGGAATATCTTCATCGACTCAATGTGGCAGGTCCACGTGCAAAGCTGAAGATCAAAGATGGAGGATCGAAGATACTACGGGAACATGTGGATCAAGACCCAGATCTCGCTAATCGGCTAACATTACTGTGACTACCGGATTCGGACGAGCTCGAAGAAGTGTTACGTGCGCTAGATCGCGCTAAACATCGTCAGAAGAAGGCAGCAGTTGGATCTGGAAAATATCGGCAAAAGGAGCCAGTACCCGCGGCTCCAGCGAGACGAGTTCATAAGATCCAAGCGCCCGACTCAGGACCCGAGCCCAATTTGGAAGGATCTAACTCAGACGCGGAAGACTAACGACGAATCTGCATAGCTGCCCCCGACGATCGAGTGATTAAGACCGGAGGCGGCTCGAACCCCCCCCCCCCCCCGAACTGCTGTCTGGGGACCGCGGAGTTTACGGAACTCGGGGCCAAGGAGACGGCACAAGGCAGATCCGCTGTGAACAATGTGGATCAAAGAAGCATACGGACGCCGGATGTTGGAGACATCTGATCTGCGAGAAGTGCGGCCGGAAAGGACATCCAGGTGATCACTGCTTCTAGGTATGCCGCGGGTGCGGCGAGATCCACGACGCTGGTAAATGTCCGATGGAAGAGTTCTACAATCAGATCCGCTACAGTTAGACGTGTAATTAGTCTGGACCAGACTAATTGGGAATCGGGTTTTCGAGACGCGCGAACACAATTAGTCTATCTCGGAGCATCCAGACTACTTGCGCACCCAGACTATTTGCGAACTGATACAATTATCAAGATAATTCCTCAATGGGTCAAGTTCAGGACCATTTTTTGAGCACATTAGCAAAAAATAGGTAAATTATAATTCATTTACAATTATCACTTTCTCTGATTGTGCTCGCTCCACGACGTTCTCGCGATATCGGTCACTAATATCTCGGAGAGGAGTTTAAAGCTAAGATACCTCCCATCGCCCATTCAAACCTTTCGATAGCGCACACTGTATCATAGCATTCCGATGGAGCATAAGTTCCTTCTTGCCAATTCACAGAAGCGCGAATCCACCGAGATGTTCTTTCGTTCCTTTGGAGGCAACCCCCTGTTCATCCTCATCAGTTCCTGCAAACGGTGATTCTACTCCAGAATCACCGAAGAAGCTACGCGCAATCAGCAAGAGTAGTTCACGAGATAGTTTTACGCCAGTACCGCGGAGTTTACAAAATTCACCAAGCAAGTAACTGTAGAAGCCGTCACACACAGCCGTGACAACGAACTCGTCGGGTTCACGGTGCTGTTGGTTTAACCAACTGTAACGTGAGACCGCCGACCAACTTGGTTGTCGGGGTCACTCTGTGACCATGCCCCCTGCTCCTCTTCCAGGACGACCCCACATAAAACGTGGTTACGGTTGTCGCACACGATACAAGCATGCGAAACGTTAGACGCATCGCCACCACAGCCACTGCAGGTGCCCATAGTCCTTTGAGTTCTTGTCTTCTGGTTGCACTTCCGGAAATGAGCAGAAGCCAAGTGCGAATTATGGGTCTTAATTAAAGTTCATTCCATACTAAATAGGAACAGCGGACGCAATTAGTCTGGATTGGTTTTATTTTCTCCTGAACACAATTAGTCTGGACCAGACTAATTGGGAATCCAGACTACTTAGGAGTCCAGACTAATTACACTTCTTATTGTAGTGGTTCAACCCAGCCAAGCACGGAGGACCGCTACCAGAGGAAGTGGAGAAGATGTTAAACTAAGACGCTCGCCGGGGTGGAATCCGGTACGAGCCGAGCGTTCTAGGTACTGCATTTATTCATTTGTGAATCAAGCTGTCGCTTGATCAAGGTAGCATGATACCAGATCAAGCCGATACTATACGTGATCTGCATGGGATGTCTGTTGCCAAGATCTCAAGTCTCAATCGGTTTGATGAATATGCCAGATCCGAACTCTCATCGACCTTGGATCTACATCTCGGTGAGACCAGGTTTTTTTGGAAGCAGCAGGATCAGGATCGATGGTTTACACCCGCTAAAGGTGAGACGGAATACAAGTTCCATCGCTGTGTTGTCAGGAAAGTAGATAGCATGATGCCTTGCAGTAAGTGAGCTGATTACCATGCTTTCAAACGCGCTGGTCTCGCGTGCCGTGCGACGCCCGTAGGGGTGGCTGGAAGTTCCAGCCTGGAGCTGGAATTATACGTTTAGTGGAATCAATTTATCAAATGTAACTCTCAAAATCTGTCAAAGTAAAGCGGCGTTTATAAAATTGAAACAATGTCACCGAGTTTATCTTAGTGGTGTTCATTGCATGCTGTTTTTACTGTAAACGAGATCTCCTACTTCAGATAGATCTCCCTTAGAAAAGGGTATAAACAAATGTATTTTATTTAATAAACAAAATTATGTTTTCTGAAATTTAGTACTATGGAAGGGTCTGATAGGGAATTAACCGTCCACCTCAGCTAAGTACGGTAACATATTCGGGGTCCGGTGATTAACACGTCCATGTTATTTTGCGTTACATCTGTCAGTGAAGCTCTCTGAAATTTATTTCAGAACCTGACATTCGTATAATCTAACACCTTAAATTCGAGAAGGGTCCAAACGAACTGCCTGTGATACAATTCACTGACTGTCGTGGATGTCAAATCTGTGCTTACCAAAAGGTTTGAGTTCCTGTTCCGACGCATCTGGCAAGCATGTTCACGCATTCGCAATACCTATTTAAAGACAATGAGATTCGTCTCTAAAACTGGACTTGCGCCTTATTAAAGGCAAAGATCCGAACCGCAGGAGATGTGGCGAAACAGAGGTTCGGGCAAAGCATAAAAAACTTTGGCTAGAAGAAATATTAACCTAATATTTGCATTTTCGTGATCCCTGCCGTGTAATTGTTGAGCCCCCCCAGGATATTGTCTCGCTCGTGGCCTTCTGTGTGCCAGCGCGGTTGACATGACCCGGTCTCTGCATTGTCACGGCCGGAACACGGGCTGATCTCGCCTTGCCCCACCTAATCTCGCTAAATATCGTCGAATCCAGTGAACATTGCAACTTTACCATGGCCTATCCTAGCAAATAATAACGAATCGAACCACGCAGACGCTAACTACCCCTATATATATACTTCCTATCCCATATTGGGGGTGTTTAAGGAAGTTGTCAAATTAGAGCAGATATATAAATAAGCTTCTTAGGAATAAAATCCTTAATTCGCTATGTTTTTAAAAGTCATACCCATGAGGGACACCACGGCTGATCGCAGGTCCCAGGTCCTCTGTTAAACGGGCAACCCTAGCCCCAGTCAATATCGCAGAGAGAAAGGTAGTCAAATGCAATAAGTCCGTTGAAGCTGCGCGATAAAAGTCAGGGGCGCTGAAAACGCTACAAGCAAGCCCACCATAATGGGGCTACGCCCAACAATTACCTAAATGATTGCAGACCGGTAGGGGTATTTGCCTTCATGACTTCGACGTAGATCATAAACTCCGTTACATTAATCAATGGACGGTTTTCGGTTAGATCAGTGTCTTACGCGTTTGTTTCGTTTACATCTTCTCCTCTTACTACTGAGGCAAAATAATCACAGAGGTGGCGTCCCCTCACCAGCGTATAGGTCTCATGACACTTCTGCTTGCCTCGCGCAGTTTGAGACTTCTCATAATGTTTGTAGTTCGTCTGGATAGCGCTTTGTCCCGGGTGCTGAAAGTGTACGGAATAGTGAATTAAAGCAGACCACCTCTTTTATCTTGATTAACTATGAAAGGTCAATCCTTAAATTATGCACTTTTGAAATGTTAAATTATTTAAATTAGGCCCTTTTTCCCGTAAAGGCCTAATTTTAGGAGGCCTATATACATGATGCTATTATGCAATATTTTTAAGGCCAATATATTAGGCTTTCCTAACGTACGCGTAGCAGATGCCGAGATTCCTCGGCTAATTCTTCCGAAGCTACAGGCATTCCAAGAAGCATATCAAGTGTATCCCAGAAGATGTCATTCATGTATTGTCTATTTTATTTTATCGTTGGGCGACTCACTATGCATGACTATACAATATAGATACCAAAGGGATTATGAATTCGCCGCGATACTTATTATGGTGTACGAACGTCGTGTAACAGGATGTCGATAACGACGTCCGATGATGACGACGAACAGGACAATGCGAACCCCGGTGGACTCGGACGAGATGGAGTCGTGAACGGACGGCCAGCTGCCGTATCCGTTCAGAGCGTTGACGAAGAGTCGCACAGTCTGGAAAGATCGCATGTGTGTGGTCCTGACTGCAGGATAGAGTAGTAAGAGGGCTGGCGACACACCGTGCTGAGCGGTACGGGCATCACGCGGAAGACGATGGTGGTTGAAGAAGCCACGAGGGCGAAGAGCGCGGGGAACGCGAACGGCAGACAAACGCTCACTCCCAAATCTGCGGCGGAGAGGAAAGGACTTAGCAATCTGTAGCAGAAGGCGGAGGAGCAGCTCAAGCGAGTGCCAAAAGCCGAACGAAGAACGAAGGCAGTGACGGATACGTCATTGTATTAGCTGTTACTGGACGAACAAGACGGCGACGGGTGGAGGTTCACTGCGGCGCGAGCACGAACGACGCCACTACGTGGCATTTGTGGGTTCCGGAGTGAGCGAGAGTGTTAGCGTGGGACCTGAGCAGCTTGTCAACGGATTGCGCGGACGGTGGTAGCGACAAGAACGAGGAACGAAAAACGAAGAACGAGTCGAGCGGTAAGAACTACGCAGTTAGCTGCTAGTAGGAGCTCGACATATATTAGTTGTCAATAAATAGGAACAAAGGTTCCGGCTACTTTGTGGTGGCCTGCACGAGTGTTTATAGACGTCCTACACACGGAACTGGACGACGACCAGCACAGCACTGTGGCTGACGACCTGCCGGCAAGCAGGCGTTACGAAGACTTGCGACATGGTGGTCATATAGGGGCGTCCAACGCAAAGAAACGCTTCGACGAGACGCTCGCACCAGAAGTCGAGTTCACGACAACCCCATTTGGAAATGGAGCTGCTGGTGCAGACGACGACGAGTGTGGCGACGGCGCCAATGACAACTACATCTTCGGTGACGAAGACGATGATGCTGAGAGCAGGCGTGACCAATTCTAGACGACAGGAAGGTCTCGAGAACGATGTCGGGGGTGAGAACGGTGACGACTCGGACGGAGGAGCCGAGCGTGCCGAGTCCAAAAATGATGACGATGACGATGGTGGACGACAACCCGCGACGAGAGGAGACGGCGTTAGCCAGCTCGAATATGATGACGAGGAAAAAGAGCAGGCACTGAGAACTGTCATGATGACGGCCGACGACGAGGCGAAGGAATGTTCGGACGCGGTCATCAAGGCGGCGGAAACGGCGGTGATCAGCAACGCAATAGGGCAGCTGAAGGTCCTGATAGCACGAGTGGAGTCTGGTACGGCGGCACCGGCGACGATGAGTGTGACTGTCGGTGGCGAGCCAGAGCTAAACGGGAAGAACCAACGATGAGGCGGAATCTACGATGAGTGTGACTGGTGGTGCAGGACGTGCCAACCCTGGCGAATTGGCGGCGCTCCAAGTCAGCTTGAAGCACCTGATGGTAGCGATGGCGAGACTGCAGCCCATGGACGATGAGCGGGCGGACGACAGGCGCGACGTGATGACGGTCGACTGGTGCAGCACGAGGAGCACCACGGCGTGGAATCCCACGATGCCTCCTATGATGACGACGATGATGATCGGAGAGCAGCGAGACAACCGCGGCGAAACGACGGATGCGGTACGGATCGGCAACGCGGTGCGGTTGACCAACGAGGGCGGAGCCGCAGCGTACACGACCCCAGAGCAGGACGGAATGGACGGCGTGATGGTAGACATCGATCAGCGCCGAGACGAGTGATGCATCACAGTCCCCCATCGTCCATCGACAGCAGTAGCTCCAGTGACCGGAGTGATGATGAACGTGGTGGATGCGGTGGCTACGGACGGCGTGACGACGGTGGTGAATTGGTTAGTGGCGTAGGCGACTCCAGCGATGCTGGAAGTGACCAATCCGATGAACGACGCCGTGGACGTGGGTCACGAGGACGGGATGTACGACGAAGACGACGCAGACACCGCGAAAGCTGAACACCGAGAAGACCGACGACCCAAAAGGAAAAGTGTCAAGGACCTGGAGTTGCCCACGTTTACCCCGTCGCCAAGTGTGTCCGTCAGCACATGGATCGACAGTGGGGAACTGGCACTCAAAGGCGCCGAAGAATCAGGACGAGGCACATGGTCGGATAAGGCATTGTACTTTATTCTTGGTAACAAACTGATGGAGAACGCATCGAAATGGTGGGTTGATATGGACCGGCGACTTAGTGAGCGAAGGAGAACCTGAACCTACTTGAAGAAGGCACTGCTGGGGAGAAGCTCGACAAGTTAGCTGCTGAATGGCGTGGTAGTATGCGCCGAATAATGCCAGGGGAAACGCATGCTGACTTTGCAGCTGGACTGAGAGACGTGGTAGGAAGGAGCAAGGCCAGTGAACGTGTAATACTGACTCAATTCTACTGTTGCCTAGACAAGACTACGAAGAAACTGGTCAAACAGGAACCGCAGCCGAGAACATTGGAGGAAACCGTCGACAAGGCGGCCGAAATCGACGATCCAGTGGATAATGTAGCTCAGGGAATGATAAACATCGGCCAAGCGTAGGCGACAGCGCCGAGCCGATACGTCATCCCAATGAACGGCACCACTGGACAGACGAACGTGATACCTGGAATCAGCGGAACGGGACTGGTAAGTGTGATGACATCTGGTTGGAAGGTGGTGCGGCGGCACCTGGAGACGTGCAGCCGGTCGCCCTATTTACCAACCCGAAGGGCGTCTATAACGCTTTCTCTGGACCGTGGGACCCTCCATCAGGACATGTCTGGAACGGTAAGTACTGGTACGAACCACGAAAGGCAAAACGTAAGTAACCGCTGTGCTTATTAAATCGATATACTGGCTTAATGTCTTCAGATAGGAACGCGACATAAAGTAATCCAAATGCATGTATGACATGCTGCAACTGGCAGTCGAGGTTGATAAAGAATCCATGACCTAGAGTGTACCTGTACCCTGAAAAGGATAGATCAATGCGTCTATTAAATTATTTTCTCGCGACACAGTAGAGGGGAAACTTCTCTACTCTAGTCCAGTGCAGGCCAGTCTGTAGACACTCAAGAGCCCTCAGGGGGCTCTCCTCGGATATAGCCCCACATTCAGATTTTTAAAAATCAGAATTTAGTTTGATCTAGAAAACCAAATTGAACCTTGTTTTTTCTGCTAGGATTTTACTTCGAAGTACCTAGTAGTAGTATTTGACAATGCCCTTGACGATTGCGTGCATGGTGTCCGTCGCGGTATCCTTGGGAGGCACGAACCAGCTGCACCACAAGTACTCGTCCAAGTACATGGGCAGTAGATCCTTCTTCATTCCGCGCATGGCCTGTCGCATACAAACGATCAGATAAGTAATTTCAGTAGTAGTTGAAGACGTACGGGTGACTCACCTTGATGTACTGCTTGATACGAACTTCCCATGCGCCTTCCACACGGTTTGTGTGGGCACCAGTCACAGGATCGACGTACGTCTCGCTGTGGTTTACCCACAGATGTTTGTAGTTCGTGCCTCGCAAGTATCGGTTGTTCTCGAGAGTGTGCTTGCCGTTCACCGACACGTACGAGGCGAACTGGTCACTCATAATCATCGTGCTACAAACATTAAGGTACATTAGTATAGTAAAACCAAAACAAAAAAATATTACTTACCCTGGACGAATATGCTTCCTGATAATCACCGACAGCGTCGGCTTCGTGCGATCTTCGTACGTTACAATGCCCAACCACCGGTTCGTCGTGCGGTCCACACCGCCAAACAACCAGTAGTCAGGAAATCGTCGGCCTCTGTTGTACTTAGATTTCTTTGAGAGAAGTCTCGTCAATTTCTACGACGTGCCCCTCACCCCCAACCTCCATGGAGATAGATAGCATCTCCTTGGAGTATATATCTCTGCAATAGGTGTACTACTGCATAGCAGCCTGGGCATTAACCCACCATCAACGCTGCAGTCGTAACCGGCGTGCGGGCGCACCAGTGACACAGAAGCCGTACCAACTTTCGGAGCGGCAACTTGCTGTTCGAGAAAAAGGAGTTGGTATGGACGCTGCGCTCCGTCCGGCACGCAGCACGGGAGCATCGCCCCCGCTCGTGCTCGACGTCCAGCCGCATGGACGTTGTGCACTTAGGGCACAGCAGAGAGGGCGACAGCAAATGCACGGACATGGCCCACTCCACTGTTGACGCAGCGTTGGAGGTGATGTCCATCACTGTGTCGAACGTGGAGTGCTTGAGGCCTCGGGCAGCCTCGACGTCTACAGGCCGGGGCAAACGTGGGCAGGCACCTGGCTTGGTGGACGTGGCGCTGGCTTGGAGGACATGGTAGCTGGGAAGGATGGGGTGGAAAAGGGAGCGGGGATCTCGGGGCTTTGTCGGAAGTTTTAAAGTGACGCGCAAGCGCGCCAAAGCACCTCACTGTTCCCGCCTTGTGGGGCTAAATATTTTTTATACTGGTTTTTGTATGTGAATTTATCTTGGATTCACAAAATGTACCTAAATTGTGGGGCCAAACTCATGTGGCTTGTCTGCTTATAATCAGATGTGCAAGTTGTGAATGGTGCAATCTCGATTTTAATTTTATCTGAATGTGGGGCTATACCGGCATCCTCCGTTCCTTACTAACGTTCGCTTATTACTGGCAATGCATTATAGCCAATCACGAAGCTTGATCGTGATACTCCACTTGTAACTGTCAACACAAAAACCAGGCATTTCCCGATCCTCGCAATTCATCCCATGCGCAGACACATCGCATCATGGAGCTCGCAGTGCTCGATGCCTGGGAATACCAAGTGAGATGATCGCTGAATTAACTAGGCTTAGTCTGGTGGATAGTAGAACTGGAGCTGTGGCTGACGAGCATGGCACCACTGAAAGCAGTTTGGTCTGCGATGGGCTGCTCGGGTATTAATAATGTATGCACTTTTTCATGATTTACAATGCGCGGCAGACATCCCCGTTTTTTCTCAGTTATGGTATTAAAATGCAGCCAAACATAACTGTCAGTAACAAGCGGCGGATGCCGGTACCCGAGGAGAGCCCACTCAAGTACCAAAAAAATAATTTTAACCAATCAACGTAGGGTTACAAATGCTACTGCACAATCGGCCAATATTTATACAGTATTAACCAGTATTGCTGCAATACTGCAAATCCAGAGCGCCTGCACGGCATCGTAAAATAGTAATAAGATTAGTCTGGATTATTAATATCACTCTCGATTAAAATCCAGAGAACATCAGGGTCTGCGATCCTGGTACGAATATCCACGAGAAGTCCTCCATTCGCGGGAATTGCTCTATTAAATTGTTGCGGTTTGACAATGATGTCAAACCTTCTTGACGAAAGCTGCGACTTTCCGAGCTAAGCGCTCGATTTTGTGGCTCTCCCAGTACTCTTCCTCTTCGGCTATCGCTTCCTCTGCTCGAATCTGAGAAATAAACTCGGCAAGCTCCACGCGCTGGTCCTCGGCAGCGATTCGTCCAAGACGACCGCGATATGCGCGCTGTAACGTGATGGCTGCCGCATGATCCAGAGCGCGTTGAGCGTCGATCTCTCGCCGGCGCAGCATCCACTTTTTGCCAGCAAATTTGCCCAAGTGGCCTCGATATACGCGCTGGATGTTGATAGCAGCCGTCCGCTCTCTCGTGGCCTTGCGGTTCTCGTCCACCAAGCGCTTCCTATAGGCTGCCAGCTTTTGCTCGTGAAATTTCCGCTTGCGTGCTTGACCAACCCGAGCTTTCTCGTCGTACAGTGCTGACTTTCGAGCTCGCAGTTCCACGTTCCTCTTCTCTTTATCCATACGAAGACGCTCTGCACTTTTCGTAGGTCTTACACTACGCTTTGAGGCCGAGACGGACCAGACAGTCTTCTGCTTCTTGAGCAACGATAAGCCTCGGAAGTACATGAGTGTCATGCAGAAGAGCCCGAACTTGAGCGCATTCTCCGTCTCAGTGAGTGACTTGTCCAGTTCCGAGCCCTTTCGGACCGCCTTCTTCTTAAGATTAACCTGGAAAGCCTCCACCTCAATAGGTTTCCACTTATCTGATGGCAATCCCTGAGCATTCTGTAGCTGCTCTTCATGAATATCCTGACGGACCTGCAGGATACGACGGTCCTGCTCAAAGCGCCGAAGATCCTGCATGGATAATGGGCCTTCACGCTTCAAGCTGGGAACGTACCCAAGCACTTGTCGCTCGGACTCGCGCTCACCGAAGATCCAGCCTTCCAGCATGGACTCCAGCACGTCTTCGACTACTTCGTACGCTGTAAGGTGTGCGACCAGCACATTGTGCTCGCGTTGCAGTGCTATCTGCACCTTGTTCTTGTGCTGGATTTGTCGAAAGCCGTGCAGTGCCTGCGTCTCGAAGAATTCGTTCTTGGAGCGGAAAGTCTCGTGGAATTCTTCGTCCACGGCTTTCAACAGCAAGTTCTTCTCCCAGATCTTCACCTCCAGCGTCAGTTCGTCGAACAAGTCGCTCTTACGCAGCGTGATCGCTTGATTCCCGGACTTCACAGCAGCCATACAGACGTTCGATGTGATCATCAGATCCGGACAATGCTTCACGCGTTCCAGCTCCTCATGAATGACGTCAATTCGCTCCTGGATCGTCGTGTACGATTCCTCCAGGAAAGGTTTCCACTGACAAGGATTCGTCCAGCAAGCAGTACATCCGCCAGGCCCTAGTTCTTGCTCGCGTAGCAGCATACGTTGCTCCTCAATACTCCGTCTCTGGAGTACGTTCTTGATTTCTCGACGTTGCTTCTGCAGTGACTTCTGTTTGAGTGCTTTACCACGGACTTTCGATCCTTGTTTGGCGTCTTCTTTCGCCTTACGTCGAGCTTCCACTTCGCGAGCGATCACGGCTTCTTCATCGCTATCAGAATCGGATACAATAGCTTCGTTGCTATCAGCGGTGTCTTGCTTGGAGAGGAAGTTGGCGAGCTCGAAGTCTTCTTTCTCCTTGATCTGCGAGATCAACAAGCGGTCCAAGTCTTTTTCAAGTTCAAGTCTCAGCACTTTAGTCGGGAATCGCTGTAACGTGGAGTGGAGTACGTACGAGTCCATGAACTCGTTTCTCGTATTGGCGATTGCACGCTGAAGCTCATGGAAAACAAGGCGACATCGAGCATCTACGTCAACTTCGACACCGTCAGTCATTTGTGAGTCCTGACTCTGCTGGATCCGAGCAGCTGTGATGAGGTTAACGCTGAGCTGTGGATCGTATTTGAGAAGCAACGTACGTCCTCGGAGCAAGTCGCTGGGTAGTTTATACAGCTCTTCTTCTGCAGTGTTGATAGCTGTGAGGAGATCCTCTCTTGTTATCTTTGGTGATATTGTCACCTCTTCCGGACCACCGGGTGTTGCGGTAGCTCCTGCCAGCTCCTTTGCTAGTCGCTTGAAGTTCACCGGGTAGTACATGGGGTTCAGCACTTGATCGTATAAGCGCCACTCCCGTTCCTTCCGAGTCAGTTCGGTGGATTTCTGAGCACGCAACAGCGTCGCCATCGTCGAGTGGTTGGGAGCAGTTCTACGCTTCGAGTTGGTGCTTTGATCATCTCGGAATCTCGTGAGAATCTTACGGATCAAAATCTCTTTCCGCTCCAGCAGATTCCACGGAGCTTTCATGATCCGTTCCACTTCCAGTTGAGACAAAGCTGCGAGCTGTTCCTCGTCCTTCGAGAGTTTCGGATACGCGCCATGGAGTCGAAGATTCACGCCGGGAGCTTTCGTGTACCCTCCGTCACTTGCGGTTCCGTGCTTGTCTTGCTCCCACCGATACAGTCGAGGATAAAGGATACGATCAAGAATCACCCACTCGCGTTCCTTCTTGTCCAGAGTATCTTTGCCTTTCTTATACTTCCGTCGCAGTCGCTCGGCAGGAGTCATCATGGATGGGAGCTTGGCTTTCATAGCCGATAGCTCGGCCCAGCGCACTTTAGAAGACTTTGTGCCGTTCTTGTTGACGTACTCGACGTTGAGTTCTCTGGCCAATTTGGCTGCTGCTGCGTCGTCTGAAAGTAAAGCTGCGATTGGAGGCAGATGTGTGCGGTACTCGGCTAGCAGCTTCTCCATCTTCTCGCAGTCTTCGAGTACGTCCACGTGGATCCTGGTGAGTTCTCGAAGACTCTGTTCGATGTCACGTACTTCTTCCTCGCGCTTGGAGAATAGGAAGCAGCAGTGCGTGAACGTCTTGTTTGCACTTCGTATCGCATTGTGCAGGTCCCGGCGCCCCTCGTGACTCAGTTGTGGTTCCACGTTGTCTCGTTCCAGCTTTTGATTATTCCTCAGCAGCTCCAGTTCTGCAGCACGTGCCTGGTCTTTAGCGTCAGTGGCAAGTCGACGCGCTAATCTCTTCTTGCGCTCGCTCAATTGGATCGTCAAAAAGACATTTTGAAGCTCGTCTTGCTTGCGAGGTAACAGATCTTGCTTCTTCAAGGCATCGACACGTTTCCGTCGTAGCGCTTCATCAGCGAACAGTGCCGTACGTCCGTGTACCTCTAGAGAATACGCTGTGAAGACTGGTGCTCCCACTACGATTTGATACGTAGCTGCAGCACTAAGCGGGATTGCGACCGGCTCGTGTCGGAGAATTAGTCTGCCCATGTTGTGGGGTGAACACAGTGCAAGATCCTCGGCGTAGAAACATTTGCCAATAGGAATCGGAGCTTGGAACTTTTCCTGCAACGAATTCGAGTCGGTCGCTGGAGGTAACATGTACATCATGGCAGCTAGTCGTCCATTTTGATAGCCGACCGACTTGAACTGTCCCTGGAAGACGATGGAGACCGTGAGCGATAGCACAGCAACCCCGTCTGCGTCTTTGGGTAGTTGGAAGCTGTGTGTGGTGCTTTTATGCGGAAAGATCTGGCTCTGAGGCACGTGGAGCAGCGTTAAAGGCGGCATTTTGTCATCCAGCAACGCAGCTCGACTCCTTGCACACCGACGAGCACGCAAAGGCGGAGTATCTGCGAGCTTCTGGAGTGCCGAGATCATTTCTTCAAGACTAGTCGAGAGACTTGCGCGTGGAGCGGCTACACCGTTAGGCGCTTCAAAATCGTGATCGAGCTGAGCAAAGTACTCCTCTCCATCGCCAAACGTGTACTTACGCAACAGATAATGTGCTTCCATTTCCTCCTGTGACTTAAAGAACGCGAAGGCGAGACAGTTGCGAGCTGGAAGTTGCATTAAGCGCTGGAGTTGATCAACAGTTAGCTTGGTGTTGCTCTGTAGCTGGTAGTCTGCGCTCTTCTGGGTGATCTCCACTTCGTCTGGTGCGATGTGCTTGTAGTAGTACGCGAAGTTAGTGAGGAAGTCCAGTGCCACCCAGCTTTTCTCCTCCGGTGAGCGATCGACGTGTTTCTTCATCCTCACACTCTCGGCAGTTCCCTGTTGCGGTTTAAACGCCTTAGCCTTGCTGTCCAGTGAAGCTTCTCCCTGTTGGCTGCTGTCTGTACTGAGGTGGTTGACTTCAGTCGTGTCTGCCAAGAATCGCCGACTTTCTGCCAAGACAAACGTTCGCGTGGCTACTTCCTCCAATGTAGATTTACTCTTTGCCAAGGCGAGATGCGCAGTGTTCTCCTGTTCGTCGAGAGCTTTTATTCGCTCGGATAGAGCTTCATTCTCCGCCTCAAGCTCCTTAATCACGACGGTCCGTTGGACGCGCTGAAGAGCTCCTACGACTCGCAGATTAGTATCGAAATATGCCGTTGTAGCCGCTCTAGCACGTTCGCATTCTCCTCTCACAGCATCTTGCCGAAGCTTCAACTTGTCTTGAAGTTCGACGAGTCCATCGCACTTGAATTCGAGCGCCTCGTTATCCTCTCGAAGAGATAACACTCGTTCATTGCCCATATCCGCACAGAGCGATAGCTTGGCCAGAACTTCTTCCCGAAAACGTTCATTGCGCTGAATGATGACGCTCACGCGCTGGAGAAGCTGGTCTTTCCATGCCAGATCCTTACGACGCAGAGCTGCATCGCTTTGTAGTCGCTCGAGTTCATCGCGCGCGACGTCCAAATCTCGTCCAAGCGTTTGCATCTCGCCAGGGGTTATCGGGACAATGCGAACGGTGCCCATACCGGCTTTGGCGATCATCCCTGTGCTCTGTGCCTTGGCTTGAACACGCTCCAAGTTGCGGACCTGAAGCTCCTTGGCCGCCAAAGGACCACGTTGCAGTGTCTCCAATTCGAGACGGTTGTCGGCTGACTCGCGCATTTGAAGCGCTTTGATCTCGTAGAAGTGCACTAGGTCTGTGGCTAGCACACGTGCGCCACTGGATATGTCGTCGAAGCGGTCGTAGACTGCAGGAGCGTCCAGCCAATAGGCCTCTACGGGGCTTGAGACGAGCTCTTTTTGCTCGAACTCGCGTTGAATGGCTTTAAGCGCTTCTCGATGGGCTTTTTGCTCCTCGAGACGAAGCGCCTGAAGCTCCACCTGAGCCTCACGGCGGACTTGCTCTTGACGCTCAGCCTCCAGCTCCCCCATTTGTTTGGCTACAGCTCGGTTACGGTCACTGCGTTCGAGTTCACTGGCCAGTAGTTGCTCTACTTTCCGAGATCGCAAATCTTCGAGCGTCATGTTCTCGGTTTCCATGAGTCTCCGCGCGCTTTCGAGCTTCTTGGCCTCCATTTGCTTGAAAAACTGTTGCTGGGACTCTCGTTCGCGTTTCTGGATGGATCGACGTACCTCAGCTGCTCGCTGCTCACGCTGCTCCGTTTCCTCTTGCTTTACTCGACGTTGAGCTTCGATCTCATCGTGTTTGGCGTGCATGCGCTGTTTATCGCGTTCCTTCTGTCGAGCGAGTTCTTCTTCTTGAGCAAGCACACGTTCATAGCGTTCGAGGATGAGCTCAGTCGGACCAGCGCCTTCAATCCCTCGGTCGTACAGCTCCTGCTGGATCCACGGAAGGCCACGCGTAGAGAACTCTTCAGATACTCGTTGACGGAGAACTGAGTGGGGGTCCGAACTCTGCGTCTGCGTGCTGTCATCACCTTCTACTGACAGAGGCTCATCTTGGTTCAGAGTGCTGTAGCCTTGAGAACTCGGTGGCTGACGCGATATGACGCTACTTTTCCGACTTCGACTGGCACTACGCCTCGTACTGCGACGACCTTCACTAGTGGATACATCGATTTGATCATTTGTGATACCGGACTGCTGGGGTGAGGTTTCAGCACTGGTGAGCTGGCGGAACAGCTCGTAAAAGAAAGAGCCTCGTTCTTGCAGTAGTTCGTGGCCACCTTTGAGCCACGCTACATGCAAGTGTCTTGTATCGCTGTTAGGTGTGTCTTCTACGGCGATGCTGAGTGCTACAGCGTCTGATACTTTACTCACTTGTGAGAATCCGGCAGAAGAAATCAAGTTGCTTTCTGCGATCAATTCAACTTGATGAGGCGTGAAAAGTGCGTTTTGAGAGCCGTGAACAACGATTAGTGCAAATGATGCAGAGACCACTGCTGGCAAGTTAGCGATAGCAGTAGTGACATCTCGGTTCTTGGCAGCGCCACGTAGTAAAACCCGAAGAAGATGACCAGGTTTAGCTTTATCTTCACCAGGATTATTAGTTGTGGCCGAGTTATCGATCGTTTGTAGAAACCCACGACGTGTTCGGAAAAAGCTTTCGAGAGCTGCTGATCGACTTGGTGCACCCTGCGAGAGATAATGGTCGCTAAATAGTGCAGACGCTAACGCCTCATGTAGCTCCACAGCATCACCGGTGCTTGTAGCTTTTGCCTCCAGCAATTTCTGCAGAGAGCGCAGTGTTCTACGCTCTACATCGGTGACGCTTGCAACTGCATTAACCAGCACAAGGCCGCGTAGGGATCGAACAAATAGCCCAAGAGCTCCACCGCCGTCGCCTTTCGTCTGCCTCATAGGCAGTTCCATACCAAGCAATTGGAGAGCTGTGCTACCACCAGTACCAAAGCCAACAAGATACTGTGGAACAGCCCCAATCCCAAACTTTGGTTGCACAAGCCATTCGCGTGATCGAGTCATGACGTATTCGAGTAACCTAGAGTAGACACTTGCGAAACGAGCGTTATGCCACGTAGTAATGCGTTTTGAACGCGTCGGGAAACCACAAAGCAGTATTTTCCCTCTTGGAAAGTGAACGAGCAAAGGATGAAAGAAAGCTTCCAGCGTCTCGAATCGCTGAAAAGCGTCGATAAAAACGGTCAGTCGAAATGCAGTCATGTTTGGAAGTCTCGACGCTTCCTCTTCTGCTGTGCTTTCGGCCGATGGCTGTGATTGTGGAGCCCAAGTAGTCCCCGTATCGGATGTAGATGGTGACAATTGTATGGTGTTGTGTGAGAGGATGCCGTACGAGATAGTAGTATCGGCGTCTACCTGGAATGTCTTCCATTTATCTGATAACGGAAATACGAGTAGATCGTCAGGGCTTTCTCCTGCTTTTGCCGATTGAGGTTTCTTCTTTGAGTCAAGTTGTGGAACTGTAGCTGACGGTTGTAGGTCAGGGCCATTTTTCTCGTCGTCGTGAAACACATCGTTGTTATTGAAGCTATCTGGGGTTGGTTCGGATAATGAGCTGTCCAAGTTAAAGTTCGGTGCGGAGCTCAAAGTCAGAGGTGGCTGGGGCTTTGACTTGGTACGACGTCTCGCTTCTAGATCTTTAAGTGCACGTTTACTCCGCGCATGAGCCCACTCCGGCAACGTCACACGCAGTTGTTTCTTCTGTTTAGGAGGGCTGGCTAAAGTGTGAGAGGCTGCAGAGGCTTTCTCTTGCCGGTGTTGAAGGTGGTCTATCTTCTCTGGAGATGTCTTACGGAAGCGCACGCGGCGTTCTGGATCGTACTTTACTTTGTCTTGAGGAAAATCTCGATTTTCTCGATTCGACGGTGGTGATGCAAAATAGCGCACGAAGTCTTCCTTCGTGAAATATGCTCTCGATTTGCCACGTGAAAGCACAGCCACGCACTCTTCGGCGTCTTGCTCGCTAAATAGACCACTGGTTGGATACAGGTGCAGCTCTACAACAGCCTGCATCAAGTCGTCCACACTCACGACCCCTTCATCACTTTGGTCAAAGTGCGCGTAGGCCTCGGAGAGAGGAAGCCCTCGCTTCTGAGCTTCGGATACGACTTCAGAAAGAGATTGTAATACCTCAAGGGCCCTCTCTGCTGCGTCTTCAGCAGCACTGGGGTTATATTTTTCCTCTGGTCTTAGCTGGCGGGCCATAGCGGAGACTTCGTCACTTAGACGAGCGCAATGTGGACAAGATGGCTACATGTGTCGCTTCGACATGTACCAGTTTTTTTGGTACGCAAAGTTGAAGCTATCAACCAATCAGCGATGCGTATCCACGGAACGTTCAATTCCAAATGTCGATCACCGAAAGGCAACAAGTTCTACCAGTATGAGAAAAATGGTCATCCCATGTCAAGGGTGGACTATCTCCATAGCTTTTCGAAGCTGTCATATTCCAAATTGCCAACTTGAACGCATACCTCCAACAGCTCCGAGACTTTCTCAGTCATGGGCATCACCGCATCTGCAACACGTTCAGACAACTTTGACTGGGATTTCACCGCATCCGACATGCTGCTCGATCAGATGGAGAAGCAGACTTGCATTATCACTGCACCCACTTGGACGGAGACCGTCACAAGCTACTTCGCACTTGTGCTATCGACGCTGGTGGCGCTGCTTATGGGTAGCTTCACTGGATCGCTAGACCAGCAAAAGAGAGCTCCAATCCTCGTCGATGCAGAGTGTCAAACTGAATATGAATACTTCTTCGCAGAGTTGACTGTGAACCTTGAGTGGCAGCCCTGCCACGTTGACTGCAAGGAGATCATTGACGACGATACTCACTCCTGCACTTCCGAGGAGACCGAGCTATTCACTGATGCTGAGGACGAGGAAAATGAAGAGGACTTCAACGACGACGATTCCGAGAACTCGGCAACTGAGAGCATACTTCATGCTATCTGCGACGCATGCGAGAACTGCATTGACTGCGACTGCGAGACCCAAGCGGAGCAGTTGCTGCTGCTAACTGCCATCGTGTGCGCCGACAACAATGACTTCAACGCGATCTATCTTGAAGATTATCTCTGCGCATGCGGCGAGTGTCCACAGTACAAAGAGATCGCGAATGATGTCGCAGTGGCAGCAAAAACAGCACGACTACAAACCCAAAGTATCACGCGCCTCCTACAAGCTTTCTCCACGTACAACGAAGTTATCGGTTATCGCGCCGACATGATCCCCGCTGCGTGCGAGTGCCTGCGTATCTGGAGTGGAGACGAAGATAAGGCGTTCAAGTCATTTGTCACACTGTACGACGAAGTGCCGAGGTTGTGTAACCCAGCATGCAGCGCTTAAACCAGCTTCGACCCTGCAAGATACGAGCTTCTGGTTGATGTTTTCCCTCATTACGGATAGCATCACCTGCCGACGTTCTTGCTGGCTGCCTCTTTGATCCAAAGTTGCCCTCATGACGGCTTCACATGGTTCAAAATGCAGTTAGAGAATGTTGGCTGCTCGTGCGTTGGTCGAATCTTGGTGATTATTGCCTGCCAACTCATTCGCGCTTCCCTCATTACGGAGACGCATGCGTTGGGGTGACAGATCTCAAGCTCAAGTGATACTGCGGTACTACCCTCATTTCGGTGGACTTGATGCGCCTCCAAGAAAGTACTAGTACAAGTGTAGTGTGATGTTAGTATTTATTCAAACAAAGTGATGTTGCATAGCTTACGTTGCCTTTAAGAAGGAGCAAAATTTACACTAGCCGACTTTTTAAAGCCTAGCTTGCGGTCCATCTTTCCGCTGGATGGTTGATAGATATCGTCGCAGTCATTGCACTCTAGACCCACTCAGCATTCGTCTCGCGTCGCATGGACTCTACACGCGAACGGATGGTCTCGATCTCCAGCACTTGCCGGTACACGATGCTCTCAGCTAGATATCGGGGCATAAGTCCCTTGAAGTCTGCCCTTACGATACACGTAAGCCTTGTACCCTGCGCTTGGGGGTCTGACATTCCCTCGTCTCCTGCTGATGGCTCAATTAGGAAGCCGCCAGTGGCGTATGCCATTCGTACAATACCCTTACGCTCAGGTACGTCTGGACGTGGAATCGACTCCTGCAGTACTGCGTACGTATGTGGTTTTCCTGTCTTCTCGACAAAGCTGTGGAGATCGCAGGAATCGCGAGGCTTTACCAACCACGCCGGCCACAGGGACAGTTTAGAATGCTCAGAATACAGCACCGCCTTCGAGTCATCCAGTGGCTCCACTCTCCTGACCGTCATCTTGTCATCGTCGGTACTGCTTCCTGGAGCTGTAGTGCGTTCTTTCTCGAGCGATCGCAGATATTCAAATACACGCTGGGGTGTTGACTGGATGGTGACATATCCCTTCATCTCCACGAGTCGGTCCTTCTCCGAGGCAAAGCCCCCTGACGGACACACGAAATGCGCTGGCGTCTTGCGGAGCACCTCAACATCACCTCTAGTCTTGTAGACTGTCCACTCCGCTCCATCGACGTCGTTCACATGCAGTAGCCGCTGCAGACCATTCTGCGAGAGCTTGGCGTAGTACACCTTCATTAACTGGCTGTCGCGGTGGCTTGTGTTCCCCATGATTTTGTCCAGCTCGTCCAATGAAACAGGCATCGCGACATCACTTCGTTGTGAAGACTTGGACGTGACATCATTACTCTTCTCCTCTTCGTCTTCTTCCTGGATTTCTACCGGATACGTTGAGCTCTTGGACGTTTTCAGCTTCCTCTTCGGTCGTGACTTCAAAGGCGAATTTGACATTGCTGAGGTCGCCGTTGTTGGGGGAGTGGAGCTCCCACTGCTGCTGCTTCCGTTATTGACGACAATATGCTGTTGTCGACGAAACTTGCTGTTATCAGCAACCTCCATCGCCAAGTAATCGAGATGTGAGCTCATCCAGGTGCGTACGACAGCGCAAGCAGCTTCTGGCGCCTCCATAAAGCGCGCTCCCGTGAGGTTCACAATCGATGGGTCTTTACCCAAACTGCTGCTGCTCCGACTTGCCCAAAGCTGCGATAACCGCGGGGCAGCGTTGCACCGTGCTACCAGACTCTCTCGGCGAGGGTCGTTCTGCGCTTGTTGGCATAGCTGGTCATAGAAACGCGTGAGCTTGGGTCGATTTCGCGCGAGGAACGAGTTGAACGGCACCATGAACGACTCGGTCGAGGTAGAGTACTCGACGTTGTTCGCCAGTGACTGCATTAACTTTGCCAGTAGCACGAGCGTGCGCTGCATCTGCTTATTGGGCGCGGCGCATCCTGGAGTCAAGTTCATCTTGTGTGGGACCACAAGCGCAGGACACAGGAACCGCAGAAACACCAGTCCTCCCAGGTGCATGTAGAACTCCTCCTTCGCGGCAGAAATAGTGGAAGACGTGCCGTTCGAGCTGTTCGACTGCGTCAGTACTTCGTCAAATAGGTTCTCCTCAACAGAGCTGAGTCGAGGCAGTCCTCCTAGTCCAGCGCTCTCAAAGGATGTACGCTCTATGAAGCTGTTGTTGTTATTGCCTGCGTCCGAGTAGATGAGGCTGTTGCTGCTGCCTCCCATGGCGCTGAGTCTGGGTAGTGACACGTTGCTGCGTCGGTCCCGTTCGACAAGCCGCATCATCTCAAGCTCCAGTACGCGATAGATTTTGGCAACTTGGTAAGGGAAGAGCGACGCTGCACTAAAGATTCGGTCCAGTGTGCGCTCAGCTAACGCCTCTAGTCGTCGCTGATTGGCATGGAGATCGTCTTGCGGCTGCAGATAGCGCGGATTCACCTCGTAGCCGTCCGAACTGACCCAGAGCTCGTTGATGACGTCTGCCAGCGCGTGGGTCAGGAAATCGCCTCCCAGTTCGCACGTGTACTCGCGCAGCAGCTGTAGTAAAAGAGCAGAAGAAGAGATGTCAGTTCTCTTTGCTACGCTGAGACCCTATGCGGTTGAAGACGTACAGCTGTCGTGGCCGAGTTGGCTCGGAACAGCTCGTTCCAGTTGTGGGTGTGCACCATCTCGCGGAACATGAGCAGCCCCAGTAGTTTACGCAGCTGATCCTCATGGTTCTCGAATACGAACAGGAGCGCGCGGATCACGTTCACGTCGGCGCCCGACGGAGTCTGTATTGAGAAAGAGAGTGATGGTCAATCAGTTATACTGCCATTTGTTTCTCTGCTGGCTGCCGCCGTCTTACCGTCGCCAGCGCTGAGGCCAAGCGGAACTCTGGATCATGTACGAGCGCGTAGATGAGCGCGCTCTCGGCGTCTTCCTGCGTCAGAAACGCCACCGCATTGCGTACAGTCTCGTCCGGCCCGACGAAAGCCATGGACGCGGAGCTAGTGGCACGGACGCTCGGATTCGTTTTGTGTTGCGTAGTGGATGAGCGCGGCAGCCGCGAGTCGCGGTCGTTGCCCTCACGGCGGCGGCTGCGGAGCAGCGCTCTCACGGCGCGCAGCATGCGCATCGATGTAAGCCTGAGCTCAGCAAGATGGAGACTGAGAGATGCGGAGCATAGGCGGCGGTTGTCAGCGGAAAAGCCAGGCCCGGTCGACATCGTACTGAGACCATTGAAATAAGACTCATTTCATTTTTTTCATAATGAAAGATTTGTTTGATTTTCTCAATGTAAGTAAGAAATAAATAACATGTATCAGTTTTCGAAGCGCCATTTGTAACTGATTTTTGGGATACCTGCCATGACTTCACTTCCCATTTGGCAGCAGCGCAACCACGCAAGACTTGCAGAGCGTATCATACACTGTAACGCTTTCTGTCAGGAATGCGGATACAGTACAGGTATTACGCGGTCCCGCAGGAAACGGCCTTCTTGTCAAGAAATTCTTGGTGGCCCTGAACTCTGCAGCATTGGTCGAAGCTGGTCGACGACCAGAACCGCAATAGATGGGGTCGAAGCTCACACGTCGCATGCACCGGCAACCCTTCCTTCTAGTTGAAGTGTCAAAGTATTAATGGGGCATTTTTTCGTTGACTGGGTTCAGCGCTGAGCATACGCCTCCTCCACCCAAGTACAGCCAGAATATCAAGCGTATTGGTTCGCTATACTTCCCCCCGGACGTACGATATGACACGAACCTCGAAGCTCGACAGACCAGAAGCTCGCGGTGCTTCAAACGGACCGATCGCTGCTTTGCGTTCGGATGGCGCTGGCGACTCGACGGAGCTGTCACGCAGGAGGCACGCGAGCTCGCGCATTGTAATGTTACTGCGTTAATTCTTCCTAGAGGCTCCGGTCAGTTGTTCTGCTGGGTGCGATGACCACATCACCGTGTGGTGCTGTCACTGTACACTGTGCAGTACATGTACAGTATCCTAGAGCTGCTTCCTTTCGTCATGGCGCCCACTATTCAAGTTAAATAGAACTCGTCGTCGCCACACCGACTCGACCTACCGTGCTGTACGGAATCCCTGCGTGTTGAGACCTTCCGGACAGGCTGAAGCAGTCTCGATTTACAATGCAACAACGATTCCATTGAAGGCGACCAACAAATTGCTTGAACACGGCTGAAGGACTCGCTGCAGGCAAGAGTCCTGTGTACGTGCATTTCAACGTTCATGCTTTCATGCTTGTTGCTCGATCTGACCCAGGAGCTGCTGCATTCGGCGCAAGAGCTGCTCGTTCGCGCACTCCACGGTCCGAAATGGTGCACGCACCGTTGCGGCGCCTCCGAAAACGCGGACACTACCGTCCGCTACCAATTCAAACGGAACAAAGTTCTGCCAAACATTCATCAAACTCTGTGTTAATTCAGTAGCACTACACCACCATACGAGCACCTACCTTTGTCAAAATTTGCCCGAGTTGCTCTCTCCGTCGCTGGATGATTTCCGAGTCTTCCTGGCTGGTATTTCCGCCTCTTACCAGCTCCTGCTGCAAGGCTGCGAGTGTGGGGAGATCGGTGCTCTCTAGCAGTCCCTTTTCGATGCCTCGAACATAATGCGCAAGTACAATCTTCACGTTGTAGCCTGAGTCTTGATGCTCCAAGGGGCACAACAGCGCAACGTGATCCGTTTCAAGGTCGATGCAGTACAACACGCCGTGCGTGTACGTGCCATCCTGTAAGTGCACACGCGCAGGTTGCCCGATGAGCGTGGAGAACTGATCGAAAAGCGAGCTCTCGCTGGCCATGCTCTGTGCTCCAATAATCCAAATTCTTCTCTAAACGCACACTATAGTCATTTCAGCACAAGACGTGTATATCCATATTCATTACCCGAGATATGGCATAAAAAGCAAACTAATGAAAGATGAAAAAGTAGTGACGCCAAGTGTCATCGGCGCTACTATACAGCTGCTGAACCTAGATACTCCTCTAGCCGGTAGCGGGTTTCTCGACGTGCACCCACAGCGCAATGAACATGAGGCCAATGGCGATGGAGATCGAGCCCATGAAGTTACCCTGGTCCATCAGACTCTGGTAGCTCCAGCCAAAGTACTCCTGGATGCTCATACGCACGCTCGGTCCCAGGTTGTATGCGATGTAGAAACCCATGAGGACGGCAGCGCATAGCATCGAGTCACCGTGCGAGTACACGCGGTTGTAGTACGCAACAATGTAGCGCACCATCGCCCAGACGATACCGAACACAGCACCAGAGAACACCAGCACATTCGGGAGTTCGGCCAGGGATCCGCGGGTGGCATCACGCTTGTTGAGCCACCGCGACTTGCGGCCAGTAAACTTCCACACGATGGCACCGAGCATAGCCGTAAAGTTGGTGAACGCGTACACGAATCTTGTCTCCTGCGAGCGCACCACATCGCTGTTCTCCACACCTCGGGTGCTCATAGCGGACAGAAGACCTTGCACGATAAGCTTCGGCACGAGCGCCACAAGCACGCGGAGGCCGTTCACGAAGATCGGAGCGTAGCCAGTGTACAGGAAGTACAGCGTGATGTAGTACAGAAGGATCACCGAGATCGAATCGATCGGGTACAGAGTCGAGTTCAGGTAGAACACACGACGCATGAAGTTGTTGGGCTTGCGGTACTTTGGAATGTCCACGTGCGGCCGCTTCCACTCCGGGTCGGCCACGTTTTTGTTCTTCTTCATCAGAGCCGTCTGGAAGTTACCCTTGGCCCAACGCTTACGCTGTGCCATGGCTCCAGCCACCGAGTCGGGGATCAGTCCTTCAGCCAGACGGACACGCTCCTCAGCCTCACCTTCAAAATCCTTACGGAAGTACAGCGCCTTCCAGCCCATCGACACAAGACGCTCGCCAGTGTAGCAGTCTTCAGTCAAAGTACCGTACTGAATGCCGCCGATCGAGTCCAGAGCCTCGCGACGAATCAAAGCGTTGGTCCCAGCGAAAGAAGCGCAGTCGTAACCATCCTGGCCCGTCTGGATCGCATCGTAGAACGTAGCGTTACGGTGGCCAAGCGGGTCACCGATCTGCAGCTGCACACAGTCACGGAAGTACTGCGGCGTCTGCACAAAGCCGACCGCGTTATCACGCACGTCGTCCGAGTAGGTGTGCAGGATCGACATGTCTGCATCTCCGTTGTTGTTGTTCGTGTTGCACTTGCGGCACACTCCACTCTTACCCAGCTTGGAGTCGCAGTTCATGCAGCGAAGCTCCTTCTTAGTGGCGCGCACGTCGCTCAAAGTACCGTTCACCTGGCGACGGTGCAAGTCGCTCTGCACGTGCATGGCGTTCTCAAAGCACTCCTTCGAGCAGTAGCTGATACGCTCTTCCGGTACACCTGCAATCTTACACGAGGCACAGCACATCTTGGCCACATTTTGGCAGCCCATGCACGAGCACGAGTATTTGTTCTTGAACTGGCGATCTTCGTCATCGAAGAAGAACGGAAGAGTAGCGAGAACGAACTTCGGGTGTGGCTGCATGTCCGAGTCCAGTAGCAGCACGTATCGACCGTTGGCTCCTTCGTTGTAAAGGCAGTTGTTAATGTTTCCAGCCTTCGAGTAGTGGGTCTCTGGCTTCACACGGCCAACGAAAGTCACGTGCGGCAGGCCAGGGTAGCGGTAGTCATCACGGAACGAGCCAACGGCACAATCTGCGCGGTTCACAACCTTCGGGCGAGATGCTGACGGTAGATTGGCAGACGAATGCAGCTTACGCCACGCGTACACCTCCATGTCCTCATTGGGGTCGCACACACGGTCGTACATGAACTGAGCCACTTCCTGGCGCAGATCACCGGACTTCTCGAGCACCACCTTGTTGAGCTCAATAGCAGGGACCGGGTTTCCCTTGGTCCACTTGGTGCTGCAGTAGCCGTCGTCCAGCACGTAGATTTGCAGAAGGTGAGGTGGGTACTGTAGGTTCATGCAGGCCATCAGAGTGTCGATCGTCTCTTCAGCTGGCTCCGAGTAGTGGCACAGAAGCACGTCAATCTTCGGCCACAGATCATCGGGCACCTTGGGGTCGAACTCATCGAAGTAGTGGGCGCCACGACGCACGGGCTTCCACATGCCGAGGTAGTAGAGCGCACCGAGTACAATGGACACGATTTCAGCGGCAATGAGAGCAAAGAACGCCACCCACTGGGGAATGGGCGGATCGTGGAAACAAACCACGTCGTCCACACCAGCCAGTGTCATGTACCAGTCGGGCGGTGTGAACCAGCCGCTCATGGGGTCAGCGAGACAGCTGAGGTCGTCGGGAGTGTTGTCGTACACGTCTTCGCAAGCTAAAGTTCGGTTGCCAGAGTCACAGGGCTGAATACCTACGACAAACCAGAAGATAAAGCCAAAAATCTCGACGATGCTGAGGATCAGGAAGAGGAAGTACAGGGTGCGGTACGTGGTGATGCCCTTCATGTAATACTTGCGGACGTTGGGCAGCTTTCGCTCAATGATGTTACCCGAGCCGCAAGCCACGATGGCTTCCTCGACACCTTCGAACCAGAGTCGGTACTCCTCGTCCGTCTCGGGACACAGCACCCACACACGACGCTTGGTCATGACCTCAAAACCTCTGTGCGGTAGATCCAGACGCGCACACGGGCGCAGCTGCAGCGCATCCTTCAGTTCAATGGCACCTACCACCAAGTCCGTGTTTCGCGTAGTGAAATACTGACGGCATTCCAGGTGCGAGTGGAAGTAGTAGATCTTGGCTTTTTCAAGGGCGAAGTAGCGGCGTTTCCAGCTTTTGTGCATGGGTCCCTTGATTGTTCGCTTGCCCTGTTTGTGCATGTAGCCGTGTACCGTGATGACGTTCTCCTGGAAGCTGCCGCCTTCGTCCGAATTGACAGGGGGTCGTACGGGAGGATCTGGGGACCCGCCGCGTCGCACGATTTCAGCCTCGCCAGGCTGGTGCACGTCCATGGCCGAAGGTGTCGCGTACATCTCATAGTCGTCCGTCGGCGGGACGGCCGGCTGCTCCTTGTTGAACATGTTCGCTGTGGAACTGTCAGGTACGAATGAGGCTGAAGCAAAAAGGAGAGAAAGGTTAGTTCTGTCGTCCGGGCGAGGGATAAGACCAGCGGACACGACGTACAGACCAAGGCAGTCGAGTATCCGATCGATCGCCCGCTCCGTTTCTCGCTCACTCGTGTTTCTCTCGAATGGCCGTGTGCCTCGCAAGGAGACCGCGTTGGTTACTTCTCTCTCGCGAAACTCCGAGTGTGATCTCTATCGCAAAAGCAGCCAGTGCGGTCAAGAAACGGAAATCGCACATAAGAGGAGATTTGAAGCATCTGCGTCCCCTGCCACAGAGGGTAGGGCAGGCGGACGGAGGGCGGACGGAAGAGATAAGTTGGGTCCCGCTTCCCAAAAGCTCTTCAAAGTGGGTGCGTAGGTGCAAAGTAATCTTCCTCCTACACTTTCATGCGTTTTCCTTTTTTATAACATGACACACAGTTTTTGCTGAAGCGAAGCTTTGGTCGCTAGGTTGCCATGCTGTTCAAGACGCAAACACAAAATTTGTGTTTATTTATCCCTTTAGCAAAATGAGCGGAATTTTTCAGCAGTAAAATATAAGGATACCAACTATTTGTGCAGGGTATTAGTTAAGTAAATGCTGATCACATACGAGTAAAACGTGGGTTTCTAGTATCTTAACGATTCGTTCGAAACGAGACCTGTCTGGCTCTGGCATGATTCTACTGCTTGTTAGGTTATGAACAAGCTAGGAATTGAGCCCTACGGGCTTAGCGACGTGGTTTTCACCGGTAAAACGAACCCGCATATCTGTAACCATTTTGCACGCGCTTGTCAGTCGTTTAGGACTTGCGCTTGGTAGACTAGTATGGGCGTCTTTCGCGTGCCTTACTCGAAATAAGTCCGTCAATTACTCGGGCACCCGTAGCCGCTATACTATAGCATGAGGCGCATGAGGGGCAGCTCTGTGGGTCACACCGTCTCAGAAGGACCCATTCCGAAAACGGGATACCTATTCCATCCGCTTTGTCCACTTTTGTTCTCTTAAGTGCGATAAGTCGCTTAAGTGCGCTCTGTGATTCGATGCCGAAATTTTCATGTGGGGCATGATTTGTGTGCGATATCAGGGGGCAGGAATCAAGGCCTCATACATCACGCTGGTTAGGTAGCGCCTAGCTTAGCGTCGTTCGGTGCACATCAGCAACGAAGCATGGATTCTATTAGTTTGGGGCTGTGAGTCACAGTGTGACCGGTTCACCAGTCTGCGGCGGGTTGGCCAGTACGTTGGCTACGCGCGAAACTGCCTTCGAAATGAAGTGTCGGTTCAAGCGAGGGCTGTCCGCACGACCAGCTTTACCTCATGCCGAGGAAACGCCGCGGGCCTTTCCTGTTCTGTATGCAGAGCCTCATGGCTCGAGTCGCACAGGATCAGTTGGTTGCTCCTGCATTGTAGGCACCGACGACAATCCTGTGGATTCATCTTGCACGCACGCCAAGCAAAGCTGAAACTAGAAGCGAAAAATATATTGAAAATCAAGCACGTAAGCATGAATAGCGGCGTAGACTACAGTACTGCCTCCGATACGACATCCTAGGTCTCTGTCGACCTTCCCTGGTTGGCTGGTCTAAATAAAGGCCATACGCTGCAGCTTCCTCCCTTTTTAGAAGGGGTTCGACGTTGGTTGCTCAATCCAGACCCACAGCGTGATGAAGATGAGTCCGAATGCGATCGAGATCGAGCCCACGACGTTGCCCTGGTCCGTCAGGCTCTCGTAGCTCCAGCCAAAGTATTCCTGGATGCTCATACGCACGCTCGGCGCCAGCTTAATGGCGATGAATAGACCCATCATTAGACTAGCGAAGAGCAGCGACGCGCCGTGCGACGTCTGGATGCTGTTGTAGCCAGCCAGGAAACGCACGACCGACCACAGTACACCCACGACGGTTCCGAAGAAGATGATCACGTTCGGCAGCTCCGCAGTCGAACCGCGGCTCGCACCGCCCGTGTTAAACCACTTGGGTTCCTTGCCCGTGATCTTCCACCAGAACGCCTCCAGCACGGCCGTACAGTTGGTGAATGCGTACGCGAACCACACTTCCTGTGATCGAATCACATCGCTGTTTTCCACGGTACGGTTGCTCAGCGCCGACAAGACACCCTGCACGAGCAACTTTGGCACCAGAGCGTACACTAGACGTGCTCCAGCCATGTAAATGGGAGCGTAGCCCGAAAACAGGAAGTAGAGCGTGATATAGTAGAACAGGATAGCTGTGATCGAACCGAGCGGGTAGAGCGTCGAGTTGAAGTAGAACACGCGGCGCATGAACTTGTTCGACTTGTGGTACGACGGGACTTGCACCTCGGGCATCTTCCACTCCGGGTCAAAGTACTGCGTCTTCTTGTTCATCAGCGCGATCTGGAAGTTACCCTTTGCCCAACGTTTACGCTGTGCCAGCGAGCCAGCAACAGAGTCAGGGATCAGTCCTTCGGCCAGACGGATACGCTCAGACGGCTCGCCCTCGAAATCCTTACGAAAGTACTGAGCCTTCCAGCCCATGGAGCACAGCACCTGACCAGTGTAGCAATCTTCAGTTAGACTACCGTACTGAATGCCGCCAATCGAGTCCAGAGCCTCACGACGGAACATGGCGTTCGTGCCAGCAAAAGACGCGCAGTCGTAGCCATCCTGGCCAGTCTGAATAGCATCGTAGAACGTGGCGTTACGGTGGCCCATCGGGTCGCCGATCTGGAGCTGAATGCAATCACGGAAGTACTGAGGCGTCTGTACGAATGCCACGGCGTTGTCACGCACGTCGTCCGAGTACGTGTGGAGCGATGATACATCCTCTCCATCAGCGCCCTTGTTACCACACTTGCGGCACACACCGTTCTTGGGCAGCTTGGCATCACAGTTCATGCAACGCATGTCGATCTTACTGGCACGAGTGTCGCTCATAGTGCCATTCACCTGGCGACGGTGGACGGCGCTCTGCACGTGCATGGCATTCTCGAAGCAGTCCTTGGAGCAATAACTGATCTGCTCCTCCGGCACGCCGGCAATCTGACACGAGGCGCAGCAAAGCTTGGCGACCGAGTTGCAACCGATACCACAGCAAATGTACTTGGCCTTGTCCTGGCGATCTTCATCGTCGAAGAAGAACGGAAGCGTAGCAAGAATGAACTTCGGGTGAGGCTGCATGTCCGTATCCAGGATGATCAGGTAGCGGCCGTTGGCACCTTCATTGTACAGGCAGTTGTTGATGTTACCAGCCTTCGAGTAGTGGGTCTCTGGCTTCACACGACCAATGAACGTCACGTGCGGCAGGCCAGGGTAGCGGTAGTCGTCACGGAACGAGCCCACGGCACAATCTGCACGGTTCACAACCTTCACACGGGATGGAGACGGCAAGTTGGCAGACGAGTGCAGTTTACGCCATGCATACACCTCCATATCCTCGTTGGGGTCGCACACACGGTCGTACATGAACTGCGCCACTTCTTGACGAAGGTCACCAGCAGTTTCCAAGATGCCCTTGTTCAGCTCCACGGTCGGGACCGGGTTGCCCTTGGTCCACTTGGTTTTGCAATAACCATCATCACAGACCCAGATCTGCAGCAAGTGAGGCGGGTATTGCAAATTCATACATGCCATCAACGTGTCGATGGTCTCTTCAGCCGGCTCAGAGTAGTGACACAGCAGCACGTCCACCTTGGGCCACAACTCATCCGGGACGGGCGGCTCGAACTCATCGAAGTAGTGGGCGCCTCGACGCACGGGCTTCCACATACCAAGGTAGTAGAGGACACCCAGCGCGAACGTCAGCAGCTCAGCGAACAGCATGGAGAAGTACGAGGCCCACTGAGGAATTGGCGGATCGCGGAAGCAGATGACATTCTCGACGTCAGCCACCTGCAGATACCACGTGGGTGGAGTGAACCAGCCACTGAACGGCTTGTCCGAACAACGAAGCGTTTCCAGCGACGTGCTTGTGATAGTGGCACAGTCGACTTCTAGACGTGAGGCATCGCACGGCTCCAAGCCGATCACGAACCAAAAGACGATAGCCAGGAGCTCCACAATGCCAGCAATCAGGAACAGGAAGTAGAAGAACCGGTAGGTCTGATTGCCTTTCATCAGGTACTTGCGGACGTTGGGTAGTTTTCTCTCGATAATGTTACCGGCGCCGTTAGCGACAATGGCGCGCTCGACGCCCTGGAACCACATGCGGTACTCCTCGTCCGTCTCGGGACACAGCACCCACACACGGCGCTTGGTATGAACCTCAAAACCCTTGTGAGGAAGATCTAGACGCGCGCACGGACGCAGCTGCAGCGCGTCTTTCAGCTCGATGGCGCCTACGACCAGGTCCGCGTTACGCGTGGTGAAATACTGACGGCATTCCAGATGAGAGTGGAAATAGTAGATCTTGGCCCTTTCTAGCGCAAAGTAGCGGCGTTTCCAACTCTTGTGGATCGGTCCCTTGATAGTACGCTTACCCTGCTTGTGCATGTAGCCGTGCACCGAGATGATGTTGTCACGCTGACCTCCGAGCCCCACGGCGTCCGAGACATTCATGGGCGGTAGTGCTGGACCACGCGGGTCCACATAGCCCTGCTGAGGGGTGGGGCGGCCCTCTTGCGCGTAGAAGCCGGCGCCGCCGTCGTTAGCTCCCGTGGCGGGCGTGTCGTGCAGCTCGTAATCTTCGTGCTTCATGAGCGACTGCTTGTCGTTGCCGTACATGGTCGCCGTTCGCCGACACGCGTATTAGTACTACACAGCAGCCTCTCGATCTCTAGGTCCACCTCGCTCAAGTCAAGGCAGTGAGATGAAGCGACTTCGCGTGTGTGTATGTGCTTTGGTCTCTCGCGAAGAAGCGCAACTGGCACTCGATGGATTCCAGCCGGACGAAACCCCTACGAGGTCGTTACATAGTGAGCTCAAGTTATTTGCGCCGTCAAGTCCCTCTCTATACCGACCTGTGAAAACGTATTCGCATGTGTTTGCACAGATTCACAAGAGACAATACGGTCCGCTCCGTCCGCTGCTGGGCGGACGCAAAACTACCCAATTTTGTGGTCCACACTTAGTAAAGATGATGCGATGTTGGACTTGTGTCAACAGCAAAAGCTGAAATCCAGTCAGTAGCTTGATTGACTTTGAAGACGATGGCCATGCATGCCATCTGCAGACGGAGCTGCTGATAAGATAGTTTATCGCTGCTGTGTTACCTAAAATGTGCTCCATCTTTCCTGGCATAAGATCCCAGTCTGTCGATGGATTGTTTGATATTCCAGCACGTGAACCCATGTATGAAGATCCTTGCCCAAGATTCTCGACACCCGGCATCATTGGCTTCAGCTCGCTGACGATTCAAGTCTAAACTGCCAGCAGTTCAGCATTAACGTAATGCCATTAAGCGAGCGAATATCTGCTGACCGTCGTGCAGCGTGGCGCTTTACGATTCGCAATCTCGAATCATGACTTGTTCGGCCGGTTCGAACCCGTTACGGTGTTGTTACTGCAGTTGCAAGCGTCTTCATTCGTCAGTGCGTCGTTAGTAACAACTCGCTAGAGCGAGGCTCGCTACGGTACGCACTGTCTGCTCCGAGCTCACTCGTCCGTTGAGCTCGAACTTGCGGACAAATTGCAGGCCAAACTTTTGACCGTCAAAGACTTCATGAAGAAGATATGAGCAGCAGAACACGAAGTTCGCAATGTAAACTAACAGCGTCCTGTACTTAGCTATCAAAAGGCAAAGGTAGTATGCCCTCATCGCTCGCTACATGTAGTGCCTCAAATGATAGCTATGAAGCATTTTGTTACAGTCGTTAGCAATACTCACAGTGCTTATTAAGCACGCAATACGTAGCCGCCGCGTGCTGCAGCAGAGATCGTATGGATAGGATCAGAGCTTACTCACTGTACTCCACATCATCACTCGTAATGGAAGCGCAACGTGGATACAAAGTTTGTGGCTTGTATTACAAACTATCACTTCAACTTCAGGACAACACAGTGGCACAGTGGCAGTGGCGTGTTACATGTACTTACCGAAGATATCTCGCGGTCTGTAAGATTTACGCAAAACTCATAAGCATGCCCGACAAAAAATGCTTCAATCATTCATTTACGTGTGTGTATATGTTTCCCACTTACCCTTCCGTCGGGAATCATGCTCCTGGTCTTCTCTACGATTTGACAGCCAGGTTCATCAAGTGTTCCATGAACACCTTCAGACTCACATCGTCCGTAAAGATAACCTCACCCTGGCCATCCATGCTATTGTGCGTGACACTCGGGTTGAGCTTCGCCATCAGGAAACGCGATTGTGACTTGTGCTGGTCGCACACCACGTAACGCGGGACGGGGAAGCGGGAGTCCATGATAAGCTGCGCGTCAGCCTGCGGAGCCTCCAACAAGTTTTTGAAGTTCTCGTGCGCGGGGTCTTCGTGGAACTTCTGGTCGCGCCACGCAGCGATGGTGTCGCCGTGGAAGACCACAACGTAGAAGAACGAGTCCAGCAGCAGGATCGTGTCGGATCGCACGCTGGCAGCGTCCAGCAGTGCCGGCACGGGCGGGCCATTGAACGAATATGAAAGTAGCGACGGTTGAATCATCACAAGTGAGTTGGTCGTGCTCTCACGCAATAGGCAGTGGCGGTAGTAGGCACTCTCATCAGGCGAGTAACCGAACACGGTCAAGAACTGCGAGCGGCGCAGGTGGAACATGAACTGAGGAAAGATCGCGAACTCGGGCGATAAGCGGAACGAGGACGGATCGTCCTTGCGGTAATCAGCGAAGCGGGCGGCCAAACGGATGAGTGACCGATCGATCCAGCGCATGATGTCCAGCTGCTCCTCGCCCTGGTCCGAGCGGTGTACGGCAATACGCGCCAGCAGCACGGCAGCAGCCTCTTGATCAAAGCCGCGGCCGAGCGTAGCGGTATCGTTCGGGTCCACAGTCCAAGGACCGCAAATCGTGGTCACACGAATACGATAACGTCCGCTGGCGTGCTGGTAGCGCGTGATCAGCTGAATGTAGCGCGTCTTGCCGGGCGCCAGCGGAGTCTGGTTAGAAATGTCAAAGTAAATAGCGACGGTGGTGTTGGGGTCAATACCACCCATCGACCAGGCATTGGTACCGCCGACGCCAATCTCCACCTCAGACACGTTCTTGGGGGCTGCTCCTTGGCGCTTCAGTGGAGCGCAAGGACCAATAGCACCGGCCACCTTAAATTCGCGGCTCGTCAGCACCTCCACCGAAGCTGCGAAGGCCATGGTGAGCTGGTCCTTGTCGCAGTCCGCTGCTTCGTCCGAGAACTTGCTGAACATGCGGCGGAATGACTCTCGGAAGACAGACTGGCCGAATGAGTCGGCCAGCACGATCACACCGCCAGTCTTCTGCACACAAGCTGCCATCTCCATCACACCACTCTGATCGAGAGAACACGCAAAGATATCCACCACGTGACTCGAAGCTACACAACGGGCAGCCAGGTCGTTGTAGTGTACCAGAGCCTTCTTGGTAAGTGGAGCTTTGTCCTTCTGCAAATCAGTGTGCGAGCGAATATCCTCCTTGCGGTCACGGCTGACGATAGCACCCGGTCCGACCGTAGGGGGTCCACCGACGAACATCATAATGCGAGCACCCTGGCCACGGAACGTGGCCTCCAACAGTCCGACACATACCGACATGGCTACACCCGTGCATCGCTGCGGGCGCTGGTCAGCTGCCACAGGCCACGGGTCACGCTGGAGATCTTCCAGGATAGACTCGAGCGTGAAGCCGCACTCGAACACGGGAAGAAGGAAGCGAGCCGAGTTGCTGGTCTGCTGCTGAGGCTGCTGGGGCTGACCGGGCATCTGCTGCTGCTGCTGCTGCTTGCGGGTCGCGGCCAGACCCAACATGTCGTACACCTGCTGCGCTGTGAAGTCCTTGTTGCCGCGGAAGACGTGCGACTTGGGCACCTCCGGGAAGCCCAGCTCGTGTACGTGCACCATGGTACCGAAGGTGACGAGACCGATGAGCGCATCAGGCGGGAGTTGGTTAAGTGTCTGCTGAATGGAATCCTTAAGCTCCTCGAGTTCTTCCTCCGGGACACACGTGTCGATACAGAAGACGAAGACGGGGGGTCCAGCCTGGCGGTTCTGCAGCTCGTACTCGAGCGTCGTGTACTGCGGAATGAGCTCAGCTGGCAGGTTCTCCTGCGTGATGTTCTCTGCGTAGTGCGGCGGGAAGTGGTTGCGCGTCACGCAGAACGGGCACACCCAGAGCTTCGAGACGAAGTCCACCTGGCAGAAGGGGTTGAGCACGGCGGCACAGGCCTTACAGTGAATAGGATCGTACTCGACGGCGGGAGGCATGCCGTCGATGGGCTTCAGCGGCTGGTACAGACAACCCGTGGGCATAACACAGCGCGTCTGCTCCAACTTGGTACAAGGCCACGAGTTCCACGAGAAGCGCACGCCATCCTTGGCCTCTATGCCATGGAAGTCCCATTCCTGGGGCTGCATGCCAGGCTGTCCGTGTCCATACTGCTGCTGGTCGTATCCCCCCTGCTGCTGCTGGCCATACTGATCGTAGCCGCCTTGTTGCTGCTGACCGTACTGCTGGTCGTAGCCTCCTTGTTGCTGCTGCTGGCCATACTGCTGCTGCTGTTCATAGCCTCCCTGCTGTGCGTATTGCTGCTGGTCGTATTGCTGTTGTCCATACTGCTGCTGCTGCTGCTGCTGCTGGCCGAAGCCTCCCTGCTGCTGGTCGTACCCCCCGTAGCCGCCCTGCTGCATCGTCGGCTTGGAAGGGAGAGCTTGCGTAATTGGATCTACGAGCCGTTGCCACGTTTCAAGCAAAGTGTGGTGCACACTACGTGATGTCTTCCACACAGCCACTTTGATCGATGGCTACAGTGGCAGTGTAACCGTCGCAAGATAGAAGAAGGATACGAAGTCAGTCGAGTCGAGCCTGTCATGAATCGAAACTTTTGATGGAGAAGCCCATGATTCATAGTCCACGAGGCTGGTGAAAACTTAGTCGACAGTTATTATTTGATGTTAATGGTGGCGACTGTGCGCTCGATTCCCTTATATATATACTCTGCTGAGCCTCTTTACTACTGCTACAAATGGACTGCTTTCTACTACATGACGGTTGAGCTGCTCAATTCACGGGCATGTATTGCTTGCTCTCGATGCGGCGCTCCTCCCGCCGGCGGCGCAGGAACGTCGCCATCCGAGTGATGCTCACGTACATACCGATGGCGAAGAATGGCAGCACGAACGCCCACGTGAGCGGGTGCGCAAGCACCTCGGCGAGGTGGGACGACGGTCCTCCCGTCTGGACGTGGTTAGCAGCCAGCGCATCACGCGAGCGTAGCACGTGTCCCGCGCCGTTGTGGTGCCTTGAGTAGTAAATGTTAATCTCCATGGACGAGTCGTCGTCCACGCCCTCGTTCTCCAGTGCCGCGACACTTTTTGCCGGCACGGATGTGGCCATCGTCTTGGCCGAGCCCTCAACATCGGCCGACAGCGTGTTCACGCAGTCGGTGGAGAGCACCTCGGCGTGTGTTATCATGCACAGGCGCACCTTGCGCACGGCTTCAACAATCTTGCGAGGCTCCACCAAGTTTGGCGCCTCGTGCAGCAGCGCCAATATGTTGGCCTCCTTCTGGCAGTACGCAGCCACGTCCTGAGCACAAGCGGGACCCGTCGCGACATCGCTCGAAATTGCCTGTTGTTTGGCCGCCTCCGAAATTCGGCTCAGCTCCTGCGGTGCATCGTCCGCCGTCAGCAGGAGCTGCTCGGGTTTCTCTTGCTTCTGCCTCAACTTCATCTCTTGCTTCTCCACATTCAAGCCCGGGTGCATCCTGCTATCTGGTGCCAGCGTCGCTCTGCAACAGCCTCTCTACGGGGAGGAAATAAGACGAATGACTCTCGCCCGCAATGACGCTTCATAAATGTCCTCGTGATGCACATCGTCTGTCTTTCCCACCTTTGCCTGCTAGGGCTAGCGCAAAAGCCCAGGAAATGGTTATAGCATAAAACAGATAGCTTTTTGAGAATCACATACAGAGGGTTTCTGTAAAAATAGGCGCGTTTCATAAATTAAAACACCCTATCATATTATGACTTCGAAAACTGCATTGATATTTTCAAACTAACGATGGCAGTCTAAACTGAAATCATGCTGTCGAATTCAATTTGCTTGTCGGATCGCACTCGGATAGCCTACAGACGTCTGTGCCATTTTCGTGAGAAGCCCCAGCAGACTGTTTCCAAGCCGCTATTGAGCAGTTTTCTTCAGACACTAAATGTGTCCTTAATTTGATAGACACATTTTTAAATAGCAGGTTCAGTCTCGTTGCACACATCTCATGAAGCGTTGGATTGGAATCATGATGAATGTACAAGTACTTTTACACTGAATCAACGATACATGTGCCACGGCGCCAAAATAGAGCTGTGCGATGCTGCAGCCTATTAATAGCTCAGCATGCGTCAAGCTCGGCCTTCTTCTGCTCCGATGGCACGATCCAATTGCACCGACATGTGTGACGTGTGTAAAAGGCGTGAGCCACGTAATATTGTGTTTGAGACACCAAATCGATGTACAGAAAAGTCCTCAATCCGCTTTAATCAGCAAAATTATGGTCTCGTCATTGTCCCCGACGGAGGTGGAGGAACTGCTCCGTTTACTGTGGCCGGCGGTGTCAGCAGACGATGGTTCCTCCAGTGATTCCCAGCGTTGGTACCAGCAAGGTTTCGAGTTCCAGACGCTGCTGGGCTTCCCGGTCGGGCTCGTGCAGGGCCATGGCGGCCCGTGTGGTGTACTGGCGGCAGTGCAAGCTGAGATGCTTCGACTCTTCCTGTTCGTGCGCCACCATGCTACGTTGATTAACGACGAGGCCGATCTACAGCAGCTAATGAAGTGTGATCGACTGGAGGAGGACGAAGCGGCAAGACGCCAGCTGCTGGCGGAAGCTATGGCCTCGCTGTTGGTGCAGTGCGTTGGTGACGACCGAACCGTGCATGTCGTGGTACAAGAGAATACAGGTAACGAAATGCCAGCAACCTACAGAGAGAGCACCACGTCGGTGTCCCTGACGCAGAAACCTCGCGATTTGGTGACGCTCTTACATCACGAAATGCCGGCGTTCTGCAGCCCACACGGAGTGATCAACTTCACCTTCAGCGTGCTACGGACCAAGGGCATTGCTGCTATACGTGAAGAAATGGACGACCCTACGAACACTCTCACGGGAGCGTTTGGACATTGTACTCAGGAGCTGGTAAACTTGCTTCTCACGGGCAAAGCCGTGTCCAACGTGTTTGATGGGAGCGTGCCCATGGGCGACACGGGGTTGTCCTTGCACGGCGTACCACATCGGGCGCGTATCGGCTACTTGACGCAATTGGAGGCGTTACGATACTGCCAAGTTGGTAGCTACTATAAATCGCCTCAGCTTCCCGTGTGGGTGCTTGGTAGCTCGTCACACTTTAGTGTTGGGTTCACTTTGGATGCCCGTGTCAGCGAGGAATCGGCATCTGCGCAGCTTTTCCAACGAGTGCAGCGAGTGTTCAAGGCCTTTGACCCTATGGAGACTGGTTTCATGCAGATGGACTCACTGGCCGATTCGCTGAGGCAGCTTGGAGTGTCACCCGAGATACTCTCAAACGAGTACTGGATGGCACGACTGTTAGCTAGACTGGAAATCTCAAATGGTGCAGGCATCGTGCTCTGGGACGAGTACTGGAAAGTTATATCAGTTCTGCTACACACCAACGATTTTGAGTTGGCACTGTCCGGAGAATACGACCCAAATGTCACGACGGAATCACGGCCACCCCTCCAGCGCTCCGATTCTGATCTTGCACGGGAGTTGCAAGCGCAGTTCGACGCAGAAGAGAGGGGTGGCTCTGTTGAACGTGCTCCAATTAGCTCGCAATCAAGTCGACCACCTTCTGGCGAGCCAAAGCCGGGTCCGCTACTTTCGTTCGATTGGTTTTACTACAATGGACTGGGAAGAAACGGAAATTCGAGCAATGGGCAGCGGCATCCTCAACTCACTAAATGCCGTGTGACACTCGAGAAATCGACGGAGTTCATTGGCAAATCTGTCCCCATTGAAAACTCTGGTACGAGTGGTGGCCATGGTTCGCCCCCCCTTGAAGAAATTATGAAAACAAAGTGGCCCAACGCACGAATCGACTGGCTGGGCGCGCCCGTTCCAAGTGTCGACTAGGTGTCACGGTTGGGTGCCCATATCCCAATAATAATCGCTCTCCGTGTGAACTTTATTTTCCAAACTTTTATATTCTGCATGTACCGGTAAGTGCTCAAGTGGCAGCTTAGAACGACCGCGGTATCCATTGGTGATAACTTATGCTAACTCCTGCAATTGCGTTATCAAAGTTATACGGGCACTGAAATCGGATTAACCCGTCATAATGAGCTTAAAGTGCGCTATTGATAATCTGTAAGGACAATTCTATTGTTTACTGTCCGTTTTAATTCGGTGCACAAAGGAGTCGCCCTAAGTTATTTATCTTGAAAGAAAGAAGAGATGTCGGCAGGCCAACACACCGACATTGCGGCGGACGCTGGTGGTGTCACAGATCTTGTGCTCGGAACGGACGACGTCACTGTAATCGAAAATGCGCGTCCTGATGAGAGTGGAAGCAAAGTACACTCGTCAAGGAAGTCTGCAGATTCATCTTTGACACGAAGATCCGTTGTCGAGATGTTGGTCGAACCTCGATCTTCCGTGACAGAGCTCGTCGTAGCGGAGGTGACAACGTTTCATGCCGTTTATGGATTCCTGCGTGCGCCCATGATTATTGTCTTCGTGCTCTCTGCTGTGTGGACTTTTACACTGGCCTATATCCATGTGCATGCAACCGAGATGGCAAATTCCGTGATGAACACGACACACTTCGACAACGGCGAGTTTTGGTTGCTTCCTCACCCAGACGATTCCATCGTGATATCTTCCGCAATAGTGCTCTCAGTATTTGGAATCGGTTACGCCGGTTTGATCGTCATGATGCTTTTTTCCATTCGAATCGGTCAGAACACTGATACGGCAACTAGTATGGCCTCCAGTAATGGAACCAGCTCTGCCGGAGTAGGAGTTATCGTTGAGGCAAATGCGACGAAAGCCAATAAGTTTAATGCCACCATGGGGTGGATGCGCCACAGGTTCAGTATTCCAAAACACATCCGAGACAACTACTACGTAAGTTGGGGATACCTTTGGAGACAACACAAACTATCAAGGTCTGCATGCTATGCTACTGCAGACTGCAGCGCTGGACTTGCCCAAGTTGATTTTCCAGACAACAACCTTGACGACATATCTAAGCCATGGATTTCCGACCCCCATTGTGTACTCATATTCTGCTCTTCTTCTGTTCAACTGGCTTGTGGCTTGTTATCGCTCTCAACGCTACGTGGTTGACCCCAATTTGATCATTGCTCGACTCTACTACACGTACGTGGCTCCTGTTGTCAACGTGGCGATAAAAAAATGATCACTGACTGCAATACTGCGTGTGGTATTTCTGCAGATATGACTTGTTTTTCGCTGTGTTGCGCCGCTGGTAATACTCATCTACTTCATCCTAACGTTCCAATTTGACCGGGCTGAGTTCGTCACCAAGATGGAGACAATTTATGGTGGGTCATACGACACCATTGCTCGACTCTTTGGAGACCCGTCACAGATATCGAGTTTCTGCAACGCTTTCCACTATCTGCAGTTCTATTAGGCGACTCACTCTTCTTTAAGTCTGCACTCAACCTACTCTCGCTATATAAGTGGCGTAAGATAATCCTAACGCTAACCCATAATCATCACGAGCGCCGTCTTGAGAGAGAGAAGAAAGCTCAAGTGCAGCCCCTACCAGACGACATTAAACCTCGGGTTCGGATCCAGAGCTTTCGACAAGCTGTTTTCAAGAAGATTGAAGCGACGACGCGGAATCCGAAGCTAGGAAAGCACTTCATTGCGAAACTCCTGCTATCGCTGACCTTCTTCGTTGCCGGCACCGCGGTCTTCATATATTCCATCGGTTCGGTACGGTCCAGCCAAACGGTATGCAGTAACTTTGAAAAATGCGTTGTGATAAGCTATCGTTGGAACTTCGGTGTCGAGCACTGCCCATGTTTGGTTTTCGCAGACCGACAGACGGCACCTCAAACTTACGCCGAGTGGACAAACCCTGAAGACACGACGTCGAAACTGGCAGAGCTTGCATATGCTGGCGAGCTGCGTATCGTGCAAATTATCAATCGTGCTGTGCCAGAGCTGCCTGAGGAGCTGCGTAAGTGCCACCACCTTGAACAACTCATCCTGGTGTACACGAAGACACTGCGACTACCTGAGTGGATGTCTGAGTTTTCTCGACTAGAATACTTGTGAGTTCCTGCTATACTATTTTTCATTTTGAGGATGCTAATATCTATGTTCATGTGTCGAATAATGTACCGATAGTCACTTGGAAGGCGACTACACCAGCAAGAGACTCCAAATTGTACCTGCAGGAATCTTTGACCACATGCCTCGCCTAACCTTCATTCACTTTTGCGGTATCGCGGACGTACAGGAACTTCCATCGTTTTCCTCTCTGGGAAAACTGCGTTACTTGACATTGGCGATTCTCAATTACCTCGAGCGATTTCCAAGTTTTGAGGGCCTCTCAACACTCACTGCTTTGAACATCGTGGAAGCCACCAGAGCTAAGACGCTACCTTCACTGGCCCCGTTGGTGAGTTTGAAGTCGTTAGGTCTTCGCTATCGGACTGGGGTATGCTGCAACGGATACATCACGGGAACATGTGATACCACCTCGTTTCAATGTTTGCCGAAAGGTGAGGAAAAATACCCCATGACGTGCACCACCGAGCGCGCGTCCGATGAAGACAAAGCAATCCTCAACATGTACGGCGAAACTGAAATATGTCCAAACTCGTTCGCATACGACTTGGAGTCAGCAGCGCCGATGAAGTACACATCCGACGGGCTCTGCGGCAGCGTCCTGTACAAGAACTGTATTCTTAACGGGGTACAAGGCATTTGTTACAATACGCATGATGGTTACCAGCTGTGTCACTCAACCAGCTTACATCACGATGCGCCAGCTTCAAATCGAGCGTAAGGTTGGAGAACCTTGCACCGTGACAGTGGAAGCTTGGCTCGGATGCACATGAGATCACTACTTTTATTTCGCCGAGTACCACCGTGAGCAATCTGTACTACAGATTCTGTAGTACAGCTTCCAGCGGATTCGAGATCTTTCGTGATGGTGCTTAACAATATTTCGATCTCATGATAAAGTGGGCAAGACTAAGTAGCTGCAGGAGCATTAACGAATGGCGATAGTAGACAAACTACATCTGCATCGATAACTGTGTGGCAGTGCGTCCGATAGCATCGTTGAACGATGGATATCATAGCCCATTAATATTACAATATATATATCTTTCCATAATTTATTCGTTTTTTTAGCCATAATTTTAAGGGGAAATTCCATTTAACGTCCGTTTTATTAAATTAATAAATTCCAAAATACGTCCATGGCGTCCAATTGACTACCGTTTTCATCCCCAATACAAAGACGTGTGTCCCTTTCGTAACCTACCAAATGTACCATATATTCACAGGACGAAACGGAAACTATATTTATGCTCGCCAAAACAAACTCCGGCCACCACATTCTAACCGACGCGGTGGAGCGCAACCAGCTCTTCGTAAACAAGGATGCCTTCAAGGCGGCGGTGGCGGACATGTTTGTACGTGATTGCCGCTCTTCGCGCTACGAGCAGAAGATTAAGGTCGTGTGCAAGGATACGGCTTGTCTGTTCTTCATAAACGCGCGTATCAACTCAAGTGGCTTCGTCCGTGTCACTTCCCTCCATACCGACCATTCGTGCTCTGTAACGAGTTTGCCCGAAATAAAAGGCGACTGCTTGCTGAAAGTTGCTGCGTATACTGCGCGCTACCATGCAGAACTCAAGCCTCACGATGTTATACTTCGAGCTCGAGAAGACTACGGAGCTAACATAACTTATAAGCAAGTACACACTGCCGTTACTCGCTTTAAAGCCGCCACATTGGACAGAGGCACGGCCAGTTATTCGTTGATGAGGCGGTGGCTGTTGGCTATGTGTACCGCAAATCCCGGGTCCCATCACGATTCTACGACAGTTGATGGACGATTACAGCGCGTTTTTCTGGCTCTCGCACCATGGATTGCTAGTGCATCTTCCTGTTTACCCATACTCTCACTTGATGCATGCCACCTCAAATGCGACATTGGGGGAACGTTGTTTTGCGGCACAATGCTGAGTCCAAATCACAAGCTTGTCATTGTTGCTTTGGGAACTTCACCTATGGAAGACGGAGAATCCTGGTCTAGGTTCTTATCGCGACTCAAGGATTCCACAAGTTTGTTCGCTCGAGGCGACATGGTTGTTATGAGCGATCGCGAGAGGAACTGCGGATGCTGTGACCAGCTTGTTTCCGAACTTACGTCCACAGCTATTGCTCACAGCACATCAAGAAAAATGTAAAGTCACGATATCGCACTGATCTGGGAGGACGAATTCACAAACTAGCTACCTCGCTAGAAAAACAGGTCGTATTCAAACTTTTGGTTGAATCCGAACAGATATCTTCTGAGGCGGCTGAGTACTTAGAAGGTATGCTTCTTGTATCATGTATCCCAAATGTACTGTGTATACTAAGTGTGATGTGAAATCGTTGTGTACTTGACGTGATATGTATCCGATACGTACCCTATACCCCGACCGTGGTATATTTACGTTGGAAGGAACTGAACCAACAAGTTGGCGGTCCGCTGGATTTCCGCGCTCACGCTTTGGCCAGGTTAATTCGAACATGTCTGAAAGTTCGAATAGTTGGATTTTACCAGAGCGAAAGATGACTTGGCTCGGCTGTTTAGCAAATATTGTTATCAAGATTCAAGAACTTCATTTCAAGAAAAGGAAGGAATACGCCACCCTACAGGATGGCTTCTGTTCGTAAGTAGTTGCTCGTGTTACGAAGGCGATGGAGTCCGGTAGACGCCGTCTTGGTATTCCACTTTCGGATATCCTCTTTGCTGTGCTAAGGGAAGAAAACGATGCCTACGCTACAGTCGACTTCGCACTTAAGACGTGCAGCTGCCGTTTCTGGCAGGAATTTCATTACCCGTGTGTTCACGCCTGTGCAGCAATTCTTTTCCGGATAGAAGCCCCATATCCTTCATCAGTCACTACTACAGCACATCCGAGTCAATGCAAGTTTACGAACCAGTGGCTATTCCAGTTGATTTACATCAGCTCGATGCAGATTCTATATTACCACCTGTGGTTGAGAAAAAGCGGGTCGACCGAAGGAAATACGTATTCGCAATCGGTCTGAGTATCTCAATGGTGACTCACCGATTCATTGTGATTTGTGCGGGAAACCCGGCCACAATGCGCGAACGTGCGAACGTCGTCAGAAGAAACTGGCTAAGGCGAAGGAAATGAATACCAAGAAGAAAGGTAATTCGCAGGGAGCCCAACATGCGTGACCAGTTTAGCGAATCCTGGAAAGCATCTATAATCTCAACCAAGCCTAGATATATGACGCACAAAATGGTTTGATACTAGGGATAACAGATAATATAACTTGTATACCTGTCGTGTTATGTAGCTTTGTAACCTTTATGTGCCCTTACACATGTGTATTGATACTCAAAGGTGTACATTTTGTATTTTGCACACCATGACCACCAACGCAGGAATTGCAGACGAGATCGTATCTCTGTTCGCATTATTCTCCGATCATTTCGCGAGTGCAAAAGCCGCATTTTCTCTCTGCTGATCGTTGCCGTCACTGACCAGTTTTAATAGCGGAGGAATTCCACCCGCAGAGGCAATAGTCTCCTGGATCTCAGCGCTCGATGCTAGGTTAGCCAGCGCCATAGTCGCATTCACTGACTCTGTAATGGATCCAACACGTAGCAACGATACTATCACTGGAATGGCTCCAGCTGCTACTAACTCCCCATGGCTATCCGAGTTTCTCGACAACAGTTTTATCGCTTTCAGCGATTGTTCTCTGTAGATTACGTTGCCGTGGTATAACGACTCCATCACTAGCGAGACGCCACCGGCAGCCAAAATTGCGTTGACGTTCTTCTCAGACGCTGACCAGACCAGCAGCATACGCAGACCTTCGATTTGCTGGATGGGGTCGCCTTCCCGCACCATTGACAGTATCAGTTCTGCTGCCGACGTGCTGTCACGACCATCAATGGCGTGGAAATCGTAGAGTTCTTCAAGAGCATTCTCGTTTGTGTATTCAATCACCGCTCCCAGATCTGTGTCTGTCGAAAGATTCGACAATACTTTTGCTGCGTAGGTTTTCTGGTTAATCTCGCCGACACGCTTGAGCTTGATCAGGCTTGCAATACCATCAGCAGACGCGATCTCATGCTTGGTTTCATCACTGAGGGACAAACTGGCCAGCGCTCGGGCAGCGAAATTCTTCTCACCAGGGTTGCCACTCCGTAAAACTGCCAAAAGCAGGACTTAAAAGAGAGAGATAGTCGACACCAGTAGGCTGCGCGAAGACAAGGAGACTGCCTCTAAGAAGCCGCCAGCAAGCGCCAAGGTAAAGAAGCGGGACGGAGTCGTGTGTATCTTCCCTGGATGCTACCTGCAACTCAGCACTGGGAAATTCCAAAGCCACTTCGTGGCAGAGCACAAGCCTGGGGCTCAATGGCATCCGTCATTCCGCTCGGATTTTGAGCGAGCTGCCCGTGACCGAACCTTCTCACTGATCCTGAAGGGTGTAAAGTCGCGATCCCCCTCTTGTTGAGTGATATCAGACTCAGATTCAATCGATTCATGACCGACTTACGAGCTTTGAAAATTTTGTCCTGGATAATTTCGAGACCAAGGATTCGCAGTCTTGTACTGAACGCGGGCGTACGGATGATGATGAGGCCCTGGCCGAAGAGCATAAAGAAGATCCATAAACCAATGAGGAGCAGAATGATGGTCAGAGAGAAACCCAGGGGGGCGTGGAAACGCTTGAGGAAAAAGATTAGTATAATGATCATCCGAAAAACACTGGCAAAGAACTAGGACAACCCGGTAAAGAAGTTTAAGTTCCTAAAAAGAAGTCGCAGCCAACCTTGAAGCGACCGAGACGCGGTTCCAATTCTGTTGGGCCGATATCGTCGCTAAAACGGAAGAAAGCTCACGAGGAATCCTCGCCGATAAGCACCCGGAGCCGGAATTAAAGCACAAGCTGTCTCAACTTCTTGTGTAGAACAACTACTGGATAAACCACCAATAAACGAGTCTCTTTTACTGATTGAAAAAACACATTTATTTAATAATTGCTCGGTCGTAGGTGTAGACGCACCAACGCGTTGTCTCCACGCGACTTCATGAGCACCGCGTAGTGAATCGGCTTCCACAGCAGATCGCTCTTCGCAGCCCACGCCAAGCTCTCCAGCACAACATTGCGCATCGATGCGTCGTACTGCAACACGTCCAGCACGTCCACTAGCGGCTTCAGCACAACGTCGAACCGATCCGTCTCAATAAACCCATCAGTGTCATGCACGAAGCAGCCGTCCAGCGCGCGCACCACGGTGGTCAACAGCAGTGTATTCCTCTCGTGGTCGGCCTTCACACCAACATCGGACGATGCTCCAAGCTTAGTCTTCTTGGCCGGACTCGTTAGTGAAGAAGTCGTCATCGCTGTCACTGTCCTCCGACGACCATGGTGGCCACTGCATCAAAACCTTTCGACTCTAACGAAGTGCCAACGTCAGGAACTCCAGCACGTGAATGTAGTACGGTACGAAGATGCCGCGCATGCGCTCCGAAAGATTGACAATGAACTTGGAGAAAGAAATCCGATGTGAGATATCGCCACTCTTTCCAGATGATCCGACACGCGTCGATGCCAACTCTGCCAGCTTCAAGAAGAGCAGCTTCAGCTGTCAACGCCGCGTGAAGTACGAGCACGTGGGAGTTACTCTTCTATGTGGGCTACTGGCAGCAGATGTAGGCCATGTCGAAGCTCATGCTGCTCATGACGCCCTACTTCCTGTGGGACTACACCGACTCGTACGCGTGGAGTAACTACTTGATCCAGGACACTTCTTCCAGCGACTCGGGGGCGCGTCGTCTCGAAACGGTCGTGCTTGGAGGCCTCGTGTTGTACGCCGGCCGTATCGATATCTCGGAGGCGAGTATCTTGAGCCACGGCGCCATCGGCTTCGCTGTCATCATGGGTATCCTTCTGGTCGTCTTTCTGGCTCTCGCTATGCTTGCTAAACGCAAAGCCGAGCGCGCACTGGACAAGTCGTCAGACCTCAACAGCTACGCGTCCAGCGTGCTCCATCTCCGTAGCGTTTCCATCCGTGCGCTTTGTCTGTGCGTGCTCGTCTGGTACTTTGCGCTGTTTCGGTTGAGTATGCTGACGTCCTTCGAGAACTCCATGGAGGTGCAGGCGTCGACGATCGCGGACTCGCTTGTGGTCGCAATCATCGCGTTGGTGCTGGTGTGTATCGGCATACTGGTCGTCACTGGGCGCGTCATCATGCACTAGACCAAGGCCGGGTTGGAGCAGTTCGAGAACTTGGTGACGTGGGGCTCGCTCTACTGCGAGTACACGTACCGTAGCCGCATGTTCTTCGTGATCAACGTGGTGGTTCAGATCACGACCGGCGTCCTGGTCGGCTGCGTGTCGGGCGACCCGACGCAACTGCTCGCGGTCATGAGCATCCAGGCGCTGTACCTCGCGTGCGTCTTCATCATGTAGCCGTTCGCGGACCAAATGGTGCTGCGTATCACGTACGTGTTGGGTCTGCTCAAGATCCTCAACTTTGGCCTGGCGTTCGCCTTCCTCAACTCCAACATCATGTCGGCCACGGCACGGACGCACGTGGCTCAGGCGTACATCGGCATCAACTCGATCGTGATCCTCGTCTGGTTCGTGCGTCAGCTCATCGTCTTCGGCACGTACATCCGCGCGTGGATGGTCCGTTCGAACGACGACTCGCGTCGCAGCAACTCGGCCATCAAGTACGATCCGCACACGGACACCGAGTCGGAGCTGTTGGACAGTCAGTTCACTGCCAACAGCATGAACAACAGTAGACTTGCCCAGGCGTCGAACGGGAGACGCCGTCCATGCCCGCGGGATCGTCCATGCAGTCCATGCAGCCGTCGTCCGAGAGCTCCTTTGGCGAGGCGTCTTCACTGCAATGTGCACTTCAGCCGACAGCATGGCGCAGTATATCTTGGTGTATTTCTTTACAAATGACAGACAGTCTGCTCTAGATGCGTAAGTTTCATGCTTAAACAGACGTAGCTCGATAAATGAGTCCGTAACCAAAACGTAGACGGACTTCTATTGGGGGTGAAAGCGGTAGTCATTTGGACGCCATGGACGTATTTTGGAATTAATTTAATAAAACGGATGTTAACTGGAATTTCCCCTAATTTTAAATCGTTCGACCTCATTTTCTTACTTCAATAAATTAAAGGGGAAATTGCTAATTGGTACCAGCTCTTGATGGAATTTGCTAATCAGTACCAAGCTCACATTAGGTAACCTCAGAGAGGACTACGATTGGCTACTGGCTTCGTTACTGTTGGAGAGCACAACTACATGTAGTGACGTGTTTTATTGCAGCTTTAGAAGCAAAAACGAACGGAAGAAAAAATTACATGCTGCAAATGCAAATGAAAAAAAAAACTTTCGCTTTCCTTATGTATAATGAGGCGTATTTCCCCTTTCTCCGTCAAGTGCCTGCCGACGGGCACGGGTACGAATGTTGTGGCCTCTACGACCACATTTGGAGCAAACAATTGCGCACCTTCTCCTCGACTGCGCAAGCGACTCTGGTTGCGCGGACGACCAGCATTTCGATAAGATCGAGGAGGCTGTGTGATGTCGTCTTTCAAAGCGGAGCTGATGTCAACTGGAGTAAGCGAATGTTGAAACACCGCTTGTAGGCATGCGTAGCGGTAGTACGGTGCCACACTGCCCTCAACGGAGCGCTTTAATACCTGAAGGGCAGCGCAACCGTGTACACATGGATACTGGAACTCGACCCAAAGACCACATGAGTAATGATTCGTAGTAAAATTTACTACGCGGAAGGATCCATCTCGCCTTTGCACTTCACAGTGAGTATCTGACTGTGGCACTACGAGTCGCTTTCTGCCTGCGGCTTTGGTCGCTGATAATGTTCGTGCCAATCGAGAGCTTATAGTCATGGGATCGTTATCTCGGTACTTTTCGAGCAGTTTGTGCATTTTTCGATAACCATCTGAGTGACCCCGACGCGTAGCTTTAGGTGCGATGTTTTCGAGATCCCCTAGGCAACTGCTCACAGCTTTGGCTGCATTTGAAGTGACAATTCCATATCGAGGCACTGGAAAGAATGCTGTTATCCACAAAGATGCGTCAATGTCATTAAGATACGCGAATGCATCCTCGTTCTTATTTTTGATATCGTCGAAAATAGCTTGCACTCGACCTGCATCAGCCTCCTTGGAAAGCTCCAAGACTAATTCGTTGAAGTGAATCTTGTGCTCGGCAACTACATTGCGCTTTATATGCTCTGCACAGTGAGAGTGACGTACACCTGGAAATACTTGACGTACTGCAGGCGCGATTCCTTTGTCGTGGTCACTAACCGAGAACACATCAGGAAGCTGCATAATGCTGGGGACTGCACGTGAGAGGTGTGTTAAAAACCAAAGCCAACCCTGACCATTCTCGGCCGAATTACAAATAGCGATTCCCATGATGAGTATATCCCGCTGACCCGTCATCGTTGATGCAACGTATAGAGTGCCTTTATCAGGCCCTTTGAGATGGCATGCATCGATGGCAATAACCGGGAGGCAATACTGCATGATATCAGCTAACACGCCGTAAATCACGCAGGTCCGGTGGAAGGTATTATCATCATCACGTTCTAGGCATGTTACTGCACCAGGGTTAGCAGCTTCAAACATGCTCATCCAACTTTCCATGTACTGGTAACTCTGTTTATGGTGGTGAACTGTGCCGATGTGAATAGATTGTAGTGCACGCCAAGCAGAGTGGTATGTTATAGTAAGACCGTGATCTTTGAGAGCTCTTGCCTTTATCATTGCAACCGTAGTTTCTCCTCCACTGTAACCAACACACTGCCTGGCCACCTGCATGAGGAAGGTGTGACTCACTAGCGATGGGCTCCGTCGTCGTTCGTCAGTTTGGTCGACGTGAATACCAGAGTGCTGATTTAACGAACGTTGTTATCTTAAACGTGAGTGTCGAAGACGGTCTACTCGCACGAACCAAGAACGGACATCGTACATGAGAGCTACAAACCACTTTTAGGTAGTTGTCCCGGTGTATTGACTTTTTGTGACTGAAGCCATCCTCGACACAAAATTCCTCAACTCTCCGACGCAGGACAGCTACGCTCGAAAACTCTATTCCAACCGCGAGCCGCGTGTCGGCGTCGTCGTCGCTTGAGCTCATTAAAGGTTTGCAGGTAACTTCCAAGTGCTAGGACTGACGTGTTCGTTTCGCAATGATTCAAAAATGACTCAGTACTACATGCATATTAATGCGATAAGAATTCTATGTTTTCAGGAACTAAAAATATCACCCGTCGGCGCGTTGATCAACGCACGATTGCTTCTCAAAGCGGTATGCGTTTAGGGAGCACAAACTGTTTCGCTTGGTACTGATTAGCAAATTCCATCAGAAGTTGGTACCGATGATTTACAAGCTAAAAAATTAAATTTAGCAATTTCGCCTATATTAAATGAAAGTTCACCATAATTGTTTTAAACCTCTTTTTATTCTGGCTCCATTATTTCGATTATTTAAAATAGCCTCGTGCCCAATTATAAAAATGCAGCACATAAATTGTCATTTCCCGCGCTAATTGCAATGATGCACGGCCGAAGGTTGGCGCCGTACGAGGACGATGAACGCGTGGTGTACTATGATCTGGAGGCTGGCTCGCACAGTCGCGACCTTCTGCTGTCTCCTGACGCCGTGTCCGCTCCCGCGCAGCCTCGCGTGACAACAACAGCAACAAAAGAGGCAGGTGATGGCAGCCAGATTTTCCCGCGCCAGCAGCAACCGCTGTTCAATCTCGGTGCGTTGCCATTTTTTAACTTGGTATCGTCGCTGTTGATTGAGGCTTACGATCGTTTCTGTGTACTGGTAGACGATAGCGGAGATGAAGCAGACGAAGAGGAGGAGAATCCTTTCGAGACGCTGCTGCAGCAGCAGCAAGAGACGCAGAAGACGGCAAAGTTAGCAGCGGAGGCCGCGAGTACTGAAACAAGAAAATGTCATCGTAATTCGCTCGTGTCAGCGGCAGCTACTGGAGACTTGCCCAAGGAGGACACTGGACAAGTCGCAGTCGGCAGAGGGGGTACAAATTTCAGCAACCTTAATGGAGGCAATCGTCGCTCCATCCTGAAACACAGTCAGCAGCGCAGTGTGATGACTACTACAGTCAGTACTGGCATTAAGAAGAAGAAGCTTGGCTTTGAAGCGGCAGGTTCGAGGCCCGAGCGGTGGAGCACGAGGAAACCTTCAGCTACTGACACCAAAAACCGCCGCAAGTCGCTGGGTGCAATTCAGAAGCGACGTTCGCAACTAGAAGCGTCTGCTGCTAAAAGGTCAGTGTGGAGTTTTTGTTTGAGTCGTCGACTGTTGCGGATTTTTGACGTGGTTGTTATTCTATGCAGGCGGAAGTCGATGCCACCAGGCTTATCAGGGTCGCAAACGACTCAAAGCATGGACGGTAGCGTCGGCACTAGTCCTGGTGCCCCGAAGAGGAGGCTTCTGTCAGATGTGCTGCAACGCGCAACGACACTGTCACAGCAGCAACACTCGACCAACGAGGACTCGTCATTCTCACAGGTACCCGTTAAAATGCTACTTTGTTGTATGTGTACCTTACTACATGCATTAACCCTCTCGTTGTGAATATCCAGACTCATGTAGACGAGAATTCTATGGAGGCTGACGCGATTCTCGATACTGAACATCAGATGCGAGATGAACCGTTTACACCGCAGATTTTCTCTCCGACGAAGCCTTCAACGGGTGGCGGTATCGGTCGGAAATCTAAGGACGAGTCAATCATCTCCAAAATTCGTGGCAGTATGGGCGATGTTATTCGCAAAGCTATTCGTAAACGCAATCGAGACCTGACGCTCCTGCGCTCGCACGGCCAGCATTTGCTGCCTCAACAGAGCAGCCATTCCTCACTAAAGGGTCCGATTGGCGCCATGGAATCGATTCAAGATCGAGCGTGCATTGTGGTGCGTCTTGTGCAGTCTTGCGAGGTTACGCCCCATTCTGTTTCGTACGAGTGTCGAATTCACGAGGTGGCAGCAACGTTGGAGAAATCTACTTCAAGTGCGTTGAAAGAGAAGAACTCGAGAGTGAAGGCACTCTTTCATCCCCAAATCGCCGAGTATCTCAAGTTATCCAGTGGAAAACTGTTGAGGATTTACGAACCGCTTCACTTTGTCGAGAGAGCGGTAGCAGCAGGTTCAACCAGTAAGCCCGAGTGGTTTCTACTGAGCACACAGTTAACGGAAGTGATAGACACTTCAGACGATAGTCACCACTCCGTTGATCGATTACAACCGCGCACTAGAGTTAATTAAGCTGGTGGGTGATACTCTTATATGTTGTTGCTGGGTCTATTCAACGGCTGGAGTGTCGATGCGCTTTTGAGAGTATGCGTCAACTGGAGATGCGTTTCTGGCGTCGTTTTGAAGCGGAAACTTGGTGGAGTTCGAGGAAACATGATCAAATAGTGAGTTTGTTGCAACCTCTCACGGCCAAGCACAGCTTTTGGCCGATCTTGGACTGCTGGTGACTGCCGCTGGTACGCCTTGTGGAGTGTTGTCGTAGTACTAATAGGCGCTTGCGTCTTCTGCTTACTCGTTGCGTTGAGCAGTTGTGTTTCTCGGTTCATCCTCGTTAGTATTTCCAGCCGTCGAAGACGCTTGTGTTGCTCCATTTGAGGGACGCGTGACAGCCTCACTGACGTCGAGGTCGTCGCAAGCGGTGACATAGCGTGCTGGGAGCCATAGAGGTGAGGATTATAGAGCTGCAAAACCCGAAGCTGTTCATTGTTTGTCAGCTCAAATACTGGGGTTCGGCACCTCTCGGGGTGTTGCTCTCGCCATCGTCGACGTAAGATTTCGTGTGCCCGATCTGCTGCGTTATCCAGACGGCAAACGCCACGAAAGAATCTTGCTATAATCAGTGCGGCGTTATGGCGATCAGGGGGCGAGTTCGACGCACTGAACGAATTGTCCGAGTTTATCTTGACGTCCTCCGAAAGACTGGGGTCAAGATCCTCGTAGCTCTTTACAATGTCGGTGGATGGGAGCAAGTTCCGCTTATGAGGAGCATTCCTCAAGATCGAGATACTATCTGACTGCCGAGTGCGGCTCATTGGTAACGTCTGAAGCGGGTCTAGATCTCGTTCTCGACGGAAGCTTACAGGAGAAGGTAGCAAAGTAAGTGGAGTATCCACCAGGTCTACGTTTTTCCTGTGCGCAGAATTTTTTTTTTCCAGCTCTCGGTGCGGCTTTAAAGGAGATTTTAGCAATGGCTTCTGCAGAAACAAAAGACGACCAGGTTAGCTTCACGCTACTGCGACGTGTCTACAATACAAGTACACTGCTTACACAATGCAGTGCAGTGTCCAGTGGCTGGCCGAGACGAACTTTACGGAGAACAGTGGATGACTGGCGTCTTAAGCATCAACACAAGAGATCGAGCGTTAATTCGCATTTACCGGTACCCAACGAGTTTGTAGACGTCGTAACTGCGTACACATAGCTGAAAATGGGGCAGTTATCAGCAGCGGCAACGACTTGGCAATGCGCGAAGCCATTTTCAGCTTGAGTGTCAGCGAAAGATTCCATATCAACCACCATGTTTCAACAGTTGTGTCAGGAAGGGTTTTGCAAGAACTTCCAGGTGATCGCTTCTCTATTTTTACAGAGCCCCATCAAATCCAGCTCCCGTTAATAGCCCACTCTTTCAGCAGAGTCGAACATTTGATGCTTCCATTTCGCAGCATGCCTTCGAGCGTACGTGGCGCAAAATTCAAGTGTACTGCTCGAAACTCTGGCTGCAGTGAGGCACAAGCGTCCTGCTTCATGGAATTATCTCCACCTCGCCCAATCTTGAATGCATCTCCAGCGTCCTTGACAAGTTTCAGGCGTAGCAGATTCTCCAACGCTTTCTGAGCTTCGCTGCGTGTCGGCAGTTGCGCGAGCATATCGTGCTGCCGAAGGAAGTTCTCCCACCGAGCGTACACCATTTCCAGCGTGAACACACGTTGATCAGCCTTCTCGAGATGCCCCATGCCGATTAACAAGGCGATCCCATGCTCCGTTACAGTTTCTAGCACGGAAAGTTGGTGATCTTGCTCCAGCAAATGTCTAGCGCGTCGAAAGTGCTGGGCTGTAAGCAGAGGCGCATCGACGTCCAGGTAGCAAACGGCAGCAGAGGCGAGCCTGACGAAAAAGGCTTGAGGCTTGCCAATATCGTAATCAAACTCGAGGCTTGCAAGAAACTTGCTTTGCTCTAGCAGTAGCTCGCTCAGACTCTTGGAAAAGGCCGCGGTGTATTCACTAGATGGACGTCGTAACTCGCTGTGTTGCTCCCACTGGAACGTGTCAAGGGAAAGCACTCGTATAAGATGCTGCCGTATTTGGGCGAAGGAGGGTCTTTCGATAACAATCTGAAGATTGGAGAATCTGTGCCACAAGAGAACCAAATTTCAGATAAGAGGAATATCAAAGACGGTAAGGACATTGCAAAATTTGACCTGGAGCGCACGCGCTTCTCAAGATTGTCCACAACATTGTAGTTGTCTGTGATACCTAACACGCCCATCTTGATATCCTTCGCCTGCAGTGGACGAGCAAAGTACAGTGAGATTCACATCCAAGCCCTGTGATTGTTGACATTGCATCATACCTGCAACCAATCGAGCAGGTTGTACAGCAATAACTGCTTGGCGTTACTATTCTCACGCACGAACTGCTCTAGAGCATCTAAGATGACGATCACATGGTTTCCAGCCTTGGCTTTAGCGACAAGCAAGCCTCGCAGGTACTCGTACATATTCCAGTAGGACAGTACCTTTTCCGCATCAATCACACAATGAACAGCTCACGTCACTACCAAACAAGCATATCCATATGAGGAGCATGGATCGACATTGTCAGACATACCGGGTGCTTGATTGCCGTGGCGCGAGTTAGCTGTGCCGTAAGCTCCTTGAAAGCTTCGAGCTCGTTCTGCAGGATGACGCCATTCAGGTATACAACAGTGAACCTGCCGAATCTGTTGTGCAAGTTGCGCATTGCACGCGTGACGATGGACCGACGGTTGCCGCCCATTGCCCCAAGCAACAGCCCCGACTGGTTCTCGCCAAACTGAACCGTGCGTTCAAAAAGCTGCTCCAGCTGTGTCACCGCCGTCAAACTCCCGCCTGCGGGTGCTCTGGGTTCATTTGTAGTAGCGCGGGCAGTTGGTATGTGGAGAACCTCGTGCTTGAGCCGTAGACGCAATGCAGTGCGCACAGCGCGCACCTCTTCTTCAGTTGCCATCTTGTCGACTAATTCATCATTATCACGAGGTAATATACTGACAGCTTTTTTTAAGGTACCGGTAACGATTACGATATTTGCAGCTCGAAGAACTGTTCGTCGGCCACCATGACAAGTCGTGACTACTCGAAACTGATAGAATTAGCCAGGTAGCGAGTCATTTGCGGTTTTTGCGCGCAGGGGCCACTTCACTGCGCACGAACCCACCACAACCACACCCAGGGCGCCTCGACAAGTCTACAACTTACGAGGCAATTTCGGCTTCTTCCTGCAAATGAAATACGCTTTTGCCCCCATGAACTTCATACGGATCTTCTCGATGAAGCTCCGTAGAGTAGCGGAAATCCTTCTTGGTTAGCAATCTACGAGGGCTTGTACTCGTAGAGATGCAAACGAAAGAGGTATCACGTGGATCGCTTTCGTACTGTAACACTTCAGGTACATACTAGATTGGACGGTGCTGCTTTTTCTGGTTTGTGCCGAAAACCATGTTTCTATATTCCTGCTTTTCGATCTCATCGAGCCAAGTGTTCAATCTACTATTTTTATTTACATCTAAAAGTCGTTTTTACCGTATCTGCTGTATCCCCTCCTCAATATCTAGCCTGCTGCTGTGTGTATCTGGTCGCTTACGAGGACGATAGTCCCTGGCCTCGGCTAATCTGGAACGGGGTGTCTTCAGCTACACCTTGGTGCATTTGACAGTGGTTCCCCTTACGAACCGACCGATTGCAGCTCTCAGCCACGCACCGGCGGCCGCCACCGTGCGAGATACAGTACCCGTTGCCACGATCCTTCTTCGTGCAACCCTCCGTGATGCAGCGACGGATTCCACCGTGCAAGTAGCACAAACCAAGGCGCTGTGTTCCTTTAGTGCAGCCAGGTACACGGCACTTCTTACCACCGCCGTGTGCACGGCAAAGACCGCCACCTTGTGAGCTCTTGTCGCAGCCTTCCACTTGGCATCGGGCTCCACCACCGTGAGTTTTGCATCGGTTGTTCGACTGGGCACGACGCGTGCAGCCTTCGGCAATGCACTGCTTTGCTCTTCTGGTGCTTCTAGACTTGGTTGACGAAGCAGACGACACCGACGAAGAGGTCGAAGTGGTAGAAACCGTGCGCACCGTCGCTGGGGGCAGTGGCAGCGAAGGTGCGAGGTAAGGCATGGTCTTCGGCAGCGGCTGACCTCCCATCGGCGACGGGATTGGGGGAAGGAAGTTGAATGGAAGCGGATTCACACGACCCGGGGTAAACGAAATTGTAAAGGGGCTTGAACAACGGCTTGTTGGCTTCAAAGAGGGCTGTGCAGCTCTTGATCCTGGACCAACGATGTCATCCCACGACTCGCGAAGGAAGGAGTCCATGACCGGCGAATAGCCAGGCATGGTGCTCTCCTGCTTGATGTACACAGCGCCACCGACAGGAGTTCTGCCGCTCAGTCGGATCTTCAGGTCGGGCGACAGGCAAGAATTCATGCCTGATCCACCTTCACTTGAGTGCTGTTCACTGGTGGTGTGGGGCGATTCTGGGCCCTGGTTTTTGAACGCGTCGCTCAGGCCAGCCAACTCCAGGTTGTCTGGGTCTTCTCCGCGAAATGCCGCGTTATCGAGCATCATCATCGTGCTTTCGAAATCTTCCTCATCCAGCAGCGTCATATACGCCGGCAGGTTGAAAAGGTCACCGATGTTGTTGAACGCGATAGGCGAAGCTTGTGGATCCATGATTCCGTTTGCTTTGCAGGTGCTGGTTACAGGTGTTAGCACGGTGTCGTTCAGGGCTGAAGCTGGGGAGACACTTGCGGTACAGAGCGAAATTGGATGTGAGGGAGAAGCTAATGCGGTAGCGGCTCGAATGCATTGCGCCTCGATGAATGCTATACTGTATTTTATAAGTGCCTCTTCAATAGTCCTCGCTTGCCTTCCGAACCTTATCCTCGTTCTTCTGGGTGAGATCGAGAGACTAGGGCACCAGTTCGTGTAAATATATTTAACGTACTCGATAAGTACTGAGACGGTAGATGGCATTCATAAGAACGGGGACATTTTTTTTCATTTGTAGAGCTAGAATGTGCCTAGCAGTATTTCTACTTTTCAAAAAAAATCAACATGCATCTTCAACATGCATGCGTTGGTGTCGGGGTCGTTGGCATTGCCGTTGTGGAAGTGCTCGAGGTAGGTGTGGCTGCGAGGATGTTGATACGATCGTGGTGCGTGTTGCACGGCAACGTACCAATACCAGGACAGCAATCCCGACGGTCATTCATAAGACCTTGCATTTACGTTAGAAAAGTTGCTTGCTACATCGATATCACTCACTCGATTCACAGTCTAAATGACCAGCGTTTGCTGGATGAGTTCGCTTTGAGTCTTCTGTGCACAGCCGTACATCATTTTGCTGAGGCCGTTGAGAATTAAGTCTCTCGCGCAATCGACATCTTCTGGACGAGCGACCAAATTTGGTTGGACCTCTGCATAAATGCGCAAATAGCTCCGCACAACTGATGCGTGGTGCGGGTCGGCTTGAGAAGCTGTAATAGTTGTCCACGATGGTGACCTGAACTCAAGCCCTTGAGTCGGCAAAACAATAGAGTCGGCCTTAGCAATAACGACACGCTGGGCCTCCTCGAACTTGCGAGAAAAGTGAGTTCCGTTGATCTCAACATCATGGTGCTGCCCACGCAACTTCATGACGAAATTCTTTTCCAGCGAGTTGGGTTTGCTTCCACGCAGCTATAAGCACGCAACAACGCCAACGCTAGTTAGTAGTCGTAGATCACTGATCAGAAGGGAGACAGACGTACGTAGCGATAGCGTTTGTCAGGGATTTCGTGTATAGTTTTGAGGTCCTTCCACAATAGCGCAGATGCTTCTTGTATCGAGCACGAGACGGGTGTGACTGTCTCGATCTCGATAACCTTGCCATATTGCGTATTGTAGTTCACGTTCAGTTTGGAGGAGACCAAGCAGGGGAGATCCCATCCAAACCCAGCCTCTGACTTGACGTATAGATTGTCCACACGCTTCTCCAGCATATTCAGAATCCCTGCGCTGCTGTCCAACGCCTGGAGCGGTCGGTAGAGTGGAGGTGCGCCACCAAACACGAGATCCATTCCCTGCACATGCAAACCGAATAAAATTTATTACCAGCTAGGCAAATAGAGCAGCAATTTCTGCCATACATCAAGAACGGTGCGTCGTTGCAATATCGCACGTAATGCTTGTGCCGTGTGCTGCTGATTCCCTAAGATGGCTTTAAGTTCCCGGTGCGTCTTCTCTGATTGTTGTCGACGTACAAACTGAGTTACTGCTCGGACATACCATTCAGATTTTGCATCACCGTTAAAAGTGGCTGCTGTGCAACGTGAGGCAGGTTGAGGACCAGTCAACGGAGCATTCTTGGAGCGCTTCAGTAGATCAAGGTGGACCTGAAGTTCCAGAACTTGATCGCGCAGCGCTTGCTTCTCTGCCTTCTTGCGCTGCAGTTGTCGGGTGGAAGAGCTGGCAAAAGTCTTAATGCGTCTCTTCTTCACCGGTGGTTTATTCTGAGGCTGGTCAGGGCGAGTCTGCCTGGCAAAGTTGTTGTCCTCACTCGTGTTGCCTTCGCTGGTGTTGGCGTCTGCACTACGGAGATCTCCCTCGCTGCAGCCAGCGCCAGAACTTGTCACTGCCTCCGAATTCCTCCAGGAGTCGATGAAGGTCAGAGCGTCCTCCACCACCGTTTGGTCATCGTCACCTACTAAGAAACTCATCGCGCTTGGTTAGGTGCTCTGACTCACTCAGACAGACTGAGAAATAAATAAAACCCAAATGGTAAAAAAGGCGACTCCACTGGGTTGTTCTATTCTGCGGGATTTTTATAACGGGCCACAAACGTTTTGATTGAACAAAACTCACCATGCAACAAGCAAGTTTATCCTTATTGTACTCCGCAAAATTCATGACACCAACTTTTGTAACCGGTCACATTTAGTAGCACCATTAAGCCAAAATGAGTCGTATTTGGACAAATTTACCCTTAAAAGAAAGCGAAAATCCTCCTTTATCCAGTACAGCCCCCACCGTTTCGTTATCTGGCGTATGGCTAATGTAAATGGAGCTCGACTACCTGTAATTACCCGGAGGAAAAGAAACAATGATGGTGAGCATCATGGGTTTCTCGAGTATTCAGGAAATACTAGAGCAGTAGGACGAAAAGTGCACGAGCAATCTTGTTACTTAGTGTCTTGGCTATCTACCTACGGTGGCTGCACGCGCTAATGCCTTTTTTACAGCAAGCGGTAGATAACCACAAGTAAGGAAAATTTTGTCTCAATTCTAAGCTAACGGTTAATATCATTTACCTGTAATAATACAATTTCGGGAGTGCGCTGAATTGGATAAGCGATAGTTTTAGGTAGTCAAGTTACCTCTAGGAGTATATATGAGGATAGTGAGATGCCAGCTGTTGGTTCAAATGTCTCAACTTGACGAATTGTGTTGTCAGTACGCCTTTCCCGCGAAAACCACATGAAACTCGATATTGTCCAATAATACCCCTCCAATTCTGCATAAAGAGGCCAGACCAGTCCACGAGCATTTTGAGGCTTCCGAATTACTTTTTTGGACAGCTTGTAGCGTTAAAACGGCTGCGAATTAGCTAATTCTGACCTCATTTTCATGATCAGAGCGCGCGAAACACCTATATATCTAAATATCGATATAGGTTTTCGTAGTACAACGCCCTTCTATGACTTGCCAAACTTTGGTGTCACGACTTCTGCGGAGTACAATAACTTAAAGGGCTACCATTAAGGGGATGTTTCATTCGGGGGCAGGTTAGGTTGGGCAACTTTCCCTTTTAAAATTTATTAATCATTCCTTCGTATACGTTTTACAGGGTGAATATTTACTGGATGCATATCACGGCAGCAGCAGCGACCCAAGCTTCCGCCAAGACCAGCAGGGAGCCCCCCCCCCTCCCCAAGACCAGCAGCAGCGTGCCCGCCTTGTCGAGCAGATGCAGCAGCAAATACTCCACCACGAGCAGCAGTGACCCAAGTCTCAGCAGCAAGTCCGCCATCCCCAAAAGCAGCAGTGGACCAGCAGAGAGTTCGCAGCCCAAGGCAGTAGCAAAATACAACGAAAGGTGGAGTACATAGCGAATAACACTTGGTCCGTTAGGTCATGATGTTGTCTCCCTCCTAGGATGGCACGCACACTGTAACACCTCAGGATTCGTCCATAGGACTGCTGTGACTGACAGCCAATGCCAAAGGCCAATCAAATTTAGAAGGGATTAACTTGCACTAGTTACCCCAGCTGTCCTGACTTAAAAACTCAGGGCAGATCGGGCACAAATACTGGGCCCTGATTGGCCAAGAAAGTTGCCCCACCTAACCTGCCCCCGAATGAAACGCCCTACAGGGTTAAAACCACAGGAAAGTGCTGGTTGGCTTTTAGGTTAGGCGATAGACTTCCTGTCGACTTCGTCGTTTTGGTGATTTGAATGGCCATGACACCCGTCCCCACCATAGGCTTAGGGTATGTACTTATGAAGGCGGACGAGTTTATAGGATTTTGGAGTGCCTTACTTAAGTATGTTGTTTCTTAACTGCTCATTTTGCTGTCGTGTTGTCGTACTTTTGTTGCGGTAAAGCCGTCCGAAAGTCAGAGTGAGCATTCGTGTAGGCCTAGAAAAGGTAAATACCAAGCTGCAGCGCGAAGGGCTGCGTAGTTCCTGAGCTGCGGCGCTACAGCCCACTTCCCATACTCGGCGCTAGATGTTTTTATTTGAAGGATTTTCTTAGCACGAAGAGTCGAGTTGAAAATGTAGATCCTGTGAAATTTACCAAGGGTATTTTACATCGGATAATTCCTACCAACTAACAACGCAATCAATACGTCACGAAATGGAAAGCTGACAGGCCCCCGTATAGTGGGTTGGTTTTGGCCGTGATGATGAGGCACAGAGAAAGTGTCGAATGCTTGTCAACCTCTAAGAACGATCGCTGGGTAGAATGTTATCTTTCGAAACCATGCCGTAGATTCTTTGCCAAGCCATCTAGGGATCTATATGTTGCTAACCACTACCAAGTAGTTATCTGACTGACAGCTAACGTTATAAGGTAAGTGTTCTGCACTGTGCATCGCTTCTTCAGCGCCAGTTTTGCATTTTACGCCATTTATACATGAAAAGGGTAAAACAAATGTACTACACTGTAGTATTAAATTAAAAGATCCTGTAATTTACGGCCAAGGGGCGCCAAAGCAGCAACATTCTTTTCTCTTTACATAGAGCTTGTACGGAGCTTTAAGCGCCTTTGTTGTGCTTGTGAAGTGAAAGGTTTTCGATCGATATCGGTTTAAACGGCGGTGGAAGCTCGTTCACGGAGCCAATTTCGTGCCTGTACGTAAATGTCTACTTTTAGGTAGACGCGTAACGGCAGCGCCTATTAAACGGTAACAAGTGTTTACACAGTACCAAAAGACGCGGTACAGTGTATCAATGGGCTAACCGACTGTATCTTAACGCCTCGAAAAATACAGGGGCAGTACATGATGTAGCTTATGCTACTTCAAGGCTGTCGAGTTAACAGCTTCAAAAAGCTTTGGCGCTGGCAGTGCCACACACTTCACTTTGCGATTGGAGATCAAGCGTCAGGCCGTTCTCGCCAAAGCTAAGACCAAGGCGTCTCAACTGAGACTCTCAGCGATACTAAAACATATCTTCTGTTATTGCCTCAGCTGTGCGATTAGCCGGAGCCTATGCTGTATGCTGTTTTATTTTAGAGCAGGCGCACCATTGGTCGACCGCAAAGCACATCTCGGACCCGTTTCGTCAAAGTTCCCGTCGCCAAGGCTATTTAGACTCACTATTTCGTTTGCTGCAAGCAATGCCTCGCAGCCCATGTAGCATGATCAAAAGCGCATGCGCTTCAAACTACGACAAGTCGCAAGCTTGATTCGCCTCTGCCAGAAACGATGGTCGGGCGACTCGAGAATTTCAGGAGGGATCTTTTACACTACCATGATATTGTTGAGGATGAAACTATATCAGGAATACGACCTCTTCCACCGCCACAACCACCCACGACCACACTGCATCGGGGACAGACTCGCCGGAATGAGGAAGATGGCGATCAAGAACGCCATACCTCCCTGGCTACCAATAAATCTCTAGATCTCTAGCAGCTGAATACCTCCGTTTATGCCCCCCCCAGCAACAGCACCAAGTCGAACGCTTTCTACTGGAGTTTCAAGTATCATTGGCGTTACAAGACTTGAGCACCCCGCGACAATAGGAATCTTTCGGTTTCTAATCGCCAGGGTATTGGCTCAATATCCTCCCGACGTGTTCTTGATGGACGTACTTAGATTTATACGCTAGAGAATTATTGGATCTAAGTGCGTCCGCGTTACGCAAACTTCAGGACTCCACTGGTGGACGCATTTAATTTTCTCAGTGATATTTTGCAGAATATTGTCAAGGTGCATTTGCTTGGAGTTCACCTTTCTCTATTTGGGAAAATGCATATTGAGGGTATGCACGGGGTCGGAGCTGAACTCGACAGCGTCGCAATAGCTCGAAAATGGAGGAACTAATCATAAAGATGAATCAGGAGGAGTGGAATATCGATGCCGTCGTAACACACAACGCGTGCAGCGTGCTCCTGCACGTCGGATATTGGATCTGCGGGGCCCGACTATTCATTTTGGCAAATGGTTCGCACCCGATATCAGCAATTTGGTCAGGACTGTCTTGAGAAGAACCGGGTTTACGCTAGGCGTCCGCTGCAGTCAAGGCACTAAACTGCTCGGCATCCAAGTGGCTTCCACGAGTCGACGAGGTCACTGCTAACACGTACGAGCTTCGAGGTGGCAAGCCTCTTGCATTGCTCACGCTTTGCGATTACGAGAGTATTCAAGGAGAGACTGAATAAGTGGGCTTGGGACGTGGTAGTTGGAGCCAGACAAGCAGGAGTAGCGGAGAGCAAGCTCAACGCTTACGTGGGGCTAAAAATTGCTATGTGCATCTGTCCTATGAATGATGTCGCTGAGTTTTGGCCTAATATTACGTTTTCTAAAGCAAAATGCATTCATTTAGACGATGCCCCGCAATTGATTTCAGCAAATACGTGGCTCGTTGACGCCTCCCCCCACCTCGACCACTCCTCATTTGACAAAGAAAAAAGATCCACTTTGGCGATGTCGTGGAATTATGGAGCATTTCCCGCAGCGATTTGATGAGTTCGCAGTACCGGTAGGAGTTAGTAGAATCGATGAAATGACCATTCGTATCAAAGCGAGGGCGGGGGCTAAGACGTTCATGTCGTCTAAGTCCGACAAGTACGGACGGTGTTCGGTCTTACGCGGTTGTAGGGTCGAGCTCGCTTTACGTGCACTTATTATGGGTTAATTTAGCTGGAAATACATTGCCATCTACACCAGCTGAGTGCTACACGAGTTTGTTTCCTACACTGTGTACTCCTCACTACAACGCGCTGTTGGCCGATGATGCATCTATTGAAGCGGACTTAGCAACAGCAATGGGGATTGCGTTGACAGGCCAATGAACATATACATTACGCTCTCCTACTGGTAATGTCAGATAAATTTTACACGAGGCACACGTTTGCTCAGGCGCTACCCAAATCCACCAATAGTAAAATGCGCTTACTTGGCACTGTCTAGTGGACAAGTGGAATAAACCCGCTGTGATGGCAGCAGTTGCGCGTGTTGATGCTGTTGGCCGTGGGAACTGGGAGCTAGTCGCCGCTGTGGATCCGGAACCACGCTCGGAAGGAAACAGAAAGCCCACCAAAAAAGGCAGCGCCGTGTGGTCAAAACACAGCGAACCACAAACGATCCGGCGATAAATCGATCAGAGAAAAGTCTGTTAAGTCTCCGGGTACTCCATATCCATGTGTGCGCCACACCGTGTAAGTCCGGTACACATTCCACGGTAAAAGAATACAGATTCAGGAGAAGTAGACGGCTGTGGGGGCATCGAAGGCGTTGCTTTCACATCGTTGTTGTAAAAGGGAACAACTTTCATGTCTTTGTAGTCGATGTAGCCCGCTACTCTCAGTACACGATTTGTAGAATTAACGGTCGCCTCAGTACATAGGCTGAGGGCTACACGTTATGCATTTGATTAGGTTTAACTATGATAGATAGTTAAACATAGATAGCGGCTTAGCCGCAATAAAGATAAATAAAAACACTTCGTTTTTTGAAGCATAAAAGTTATTAGTGTTCGTAATAACTTTTAGCCCTGGTTATTGGGCTGTAAGTGTCCTTCGGATAAGGAACTTAGTTTTAGTGACTCTTTGTCTTCCTCTGACGCGAAAGCTACGGCAGCCCCGCTGCACTTGGTGGCACTTGTAGTCAATCCAGCACCTGAGTCAGTTGACTGGATCCTCTGCGAGGATGGAACACCCAGTGTTCGCGAATTTGCCCCCGGCGCAGCAGGGCGCGCTTAGTAAGCTTATGTCCTTGCTTGGCCCGGAGGGCGTGGCTCATCATGCGTCGCAAGGTCCAGAGGCGGCGACCGCCAGGCTGGAATCGTTCTCCCGTTACGAGAACGCGCTCTTGGAGCACGTCCAAGAGAACTTTGCGAAGCCGTGGAGAGTCTTGATTGACTCGGGGTCTCGGGCAACTATGCCCGTCGCTCCACCCTGGGAGGGCGTCAGCTGTATGCTGAGGCACTGGAAGTGCGAACGCAAGATGAAATCTCAATCCGTCTGGCGACGGGGACACTTGTAATTGTGTCGAAGGTCAACGTTGACCTTAATGCGGAGTTCTTAGAATTCGATAGCGTGAAACGCTGTTTGGTTCTATAATTGGATTCGAGGTATGACCTCATCCTTGGCATGGCATGGCTGGATCGCCATGAGCCATGGATCGACTGGAAGTCGAAAACACTGGATGCTATGCGCCCTGCTCCTCGTGGAGCTTTGGTGAGTCATGAACCCACCTCTTCTAGGAAGCAGAAGCGCTACTGGCGCGAGCACGAGGCCGAGGCGGCCATGGGGCTGGACATTGGGTATGCTGGAACTTGTTAACAACGAGGTTGCTGTCTGTCCTGGTGAGGATGAGCGCGGAGTGGCGCGTGATCCACTGAGTGGTATGAATCTGGTCGAATACCTACCGCTGCGAGCCCGAGGGCCGCGGTCAACTGCGAGTCGAGGCATCTTGGGCGCAGCCCAGAAGATGCAGGTGAAGTGACACCCCGTTCACTGTGTGAGAGTCATGGACTGCATGGCCCTGAGCCGAAGTCTCGCGAGGCACTACTTCCTCTTCGAGGAGTGTTGGTGCTGCTGCACCCGGTGGTGGGGACGGAGACGTCGCCGCACCGCCCTCGTCCGGTCGAGCTCGGTCGCGGAGGGAGAGGAGAAGAAGACGCAGGGCGTCTGTGATGTCTTCGACGTCGGACGAGGTGTGCGATCCTGAAAGATCTTTGGGTCCGTTCTATCCTGTTGTTCAGGAATACCAAGATGTGGTATGTAAGAACCCACCAATGGGTTTGCCTCCGGATCGAGGTGTGCGTCACGAGATTGACCTGGTTCCAGGAAAGAACCCACCCATGGGTTTGCCTCCGGATCGAGGTATGCGTCACGAGATTGACCTGGCAGGATAAATGTTTTAAGAAAATTATGATTAAAATTTAAAAAAATATTAAATTAATGTTTTTTAAAAGTCCTTTTATACTGCGTGACAAGGCAGTGGACCATGCCGAAGGAAAAGTATGATGTCTTTGACGCTTTCTTTCGTGCGAAGCACGAGGCAGGGCTGGGGCGTGAGACTAATTCTCTGCACTCGACGCCTACTTTCTGTGTCAGAAAGCCGAATGGCAAGTGGCGTATTGTGCATGCTTTTAATAAGCTGAATACAGCCACCATTCCGGCGCATACGCCGATTCCCCGCAATGATGTTCTGGAGAACAACATGGTAGGCTGTACGTTGTACAGTGCATTCGACTTGGTCGATGGTTACTACCAATTGCTCACGAGAGAGAGCGACATTCCGCTGACAGCGGGGGAAGTTTATTTTGGTTTATGTAGCTTGTCTGAAATGTTATCATCTTAGGTGCCTTGGGTGGACGTAATTGGCTTTCGCCATGAGAGACGAGGATTTGCAACAATATTGGTCGGCGATGGAGGAAGAGTACGAGGTGAAGAACTTTGACGACATTAACTACTTTCTAGGGCTCGAATCGCAGTGATCGCTTGCTATAGATGAAGTTTGTGTTAGCCAACACAAGTACACTTCAACGATTCTCGAATGCTTCGGCTTTGGCAAAGCAAAGCCGGCGCCAAGAGCCCGGCAGTGCTTCCATCGGTGTCTTTCCGTCGGGCACCTTGCTCGGACAGCAGGTGCGAATGTATACAGGACACACCACTGCATCGGTTCATTAATTCGCAAGAAGATTGATGCCCAACATCAACATCATCGATCTCGCCTTCTCTACAATCACGCGGTTGTCGCGTTCATTGTTGCCGTTCTGTTGAGGACGGTAGGGGGTGCTGAACTCCTGCAGGATCTCCTTCTCCTTACAGAATGCAGCGATGTCGCTGCCAACGTACTCGAGAGCGTTGTCAGACTTCAAGAAAGCCACTCGATAGCTCGGTGCGTACGCCTTTAGCCTGGCGACACAGTCATTGATTGCCTCCAGCTGCGCACTGGAGCTTTTCTCACGTAATGGATTAACCATACCCAAATGAAATGGCTCCACAACAATGTTGGCCAAACCTGTGTAGCCCTCGCGTGACGTCACGTGCATTGGTTCTATATAGTCAATCGCCAATAGCATCTGATACTTCTTCAGGACACGAGCGTCAACAGAGAGTATGACTTAATCCCAGAGCACGTGGTCCAAGTCGTTCACATCGGGAAGAACACTTAAACGTTCACCAACAGAGCCAGGTAATATGGTCTATAGATTTTGGTAGGCTTCTTACATGCCCCGTCTGATGATATTATGTATCACTTTAGATTTTTGTACCATAATAAGCTGTCGCCGACGTTGACAAAAGCATTCCGCGACTGCGCCGTACCAGCACTGGGATGAGCGTGCTAGTATGGCTGAAAATGCCAAGTCAGTAACCTAGTTGTTGCCTCCGTTTCCACTGCGGGAGAGTACCGACTGGCCGGCAATAATGGAAGCGATTGCTAACTATGAAGCCAGTCATCACGTTCATTTACAGGCTCGCGATTCCCAAACGACAATTACGTATAACATGTACGTACTTGGGCATTTTGACTGTGTTATATTCTCTGACATAGCTTTACGATCTATTTATTATTGTTATTTTTTTGATATCTAGAAAAAGCAGAATTTCCATCCCAATCCGCTTTAAATGGGCATTTCGTACGTTTCGGTGTACTCACGGGTGTCGCCAAAAATCAAGGTCCAAGGGAAGAGACAATATTCTGTCCGCTCCGTAGGCCAGTGGAGAATTATTGTGAAAAATGAGGTATGTTGGTCAATTACTATTATCTCTATTTTTAATATTATACTATTCGCAGACACAAACTCACAACACATGCCGAGCTCTGAAATCGCAAGCTCCTATCTGGGTGCCCCCGGTGTATTACCGCTTTCTCTTCGACAATCTTGGTAAATATTTGTTTGTTTTCTTTTTGTTAAATTGACTCGGATTTTCGTATTTACTTGCTACTACGGTTTATCCAGTTCTGTAGGTCGGTCAGTGACACCTCAACAGGCCCGCAACATTGTGGCAAGGCTTTGGAACAAAAATTCAGCGGACCAAACGTTGAACGACATGCTTTACACCCTCGCTGAGCTGGATGGTAACGATATTACTGTTTTGCAGAACGAACTTGGTATTACGGTCGGTGTTGTTTATCAGACTACACTGCAAAAATGCTGCTTCGTGCTTTGGGGTGACAGCCTTGTTATGAACTGGACCCATGGCTCAAATAATCTCGGATACCGCGATGGTACAACCCACTGTTATGTGATGCAATATCGCAGTACTGTATTGCTGTCTGCTTTATTGACATTTTATGTTTTTTAACCTTGATATGATGATTGTTACCATCCAACACAGGTGGTCTAGTAGTTACAACACCAACAGGCCGTGGAATTCCTGTTCTTGATTTCATCGCTGCTAATGAGACGTTCGCAATGCCCAAAACGATTTATGCCTTTTTTAAGGCCAAGAACCCGCGCTGGACAAATATTCGCACCTTTGTCATCGACAAGGACTTCGTTGAATGGGCTGTCATTGAGTCTTGTTTTCCAGATGTCAAAATGCTGCTGTGTCAATATCATGCTATGACGTACTGGAGGCCTAAGGCCCTTTCTCGTCGAAACTATAATCTCACACTCAGTCAGCGTGACGTACTCGAGACAATGTTTGTTGGGATGCTGAAGAGGTACATTCCCTGTTTACAAAATTATCCCATCACTGGCTGCTAATTTTAGGATATTTGTTTTTGCCAGCTACTCAAGGTCGAGCTTTCACGAGCGGTATGCAGATTTTTCGGCCTATTGTGACGAAGAATTATAATCTTTGCAGGTGTACTTCGATGAAAATTGGAAAAGGTGTACCGATATGTGGGTGAACTACGCCAGAGGACAGTATTTCTCAGCAACGAATACGACAACAAATCGGATTGAGGCTAACTGGTGCCAAGTGAAACGGTTCATTGGTCATCGACCAATGATTGGTCGATGTTTTGCTGGGCTTCTCGCTCATCAACTCTCTAGTTTTCGTCGGCGATAAACTGGCATGCATCTCACTCACGCCAAATGTGTGCTGTTCCCACTTTTTTAAAGGCTGCATCTTCTCGCCTGAGTGACTACACCTACACCCTAATTCGGAAGGAGTATAATATTCTCCACAGCGACACGTCGAAGGCTGGATGTGAAAAACATAGCGACAAAGAGTGACAAGTCTGCACGAATTATCGCTTAACCGGCGCGATACGGAGTTGGGGAGGTGTTCGTGTTTTGTTTCTCCAGAGTTCGATTACCATGTCGACACATAATATTCGCCGTCAAAAATGGTTTGCGGCTGCGTTGCCTATCGCCCGAATCTGTGGGAAATCGTTGGTGTATGACGCAAGCAAAGAATTTGTTTTCGGGTTTTAGCGCTCTCAGCCATGCAATCTCATCGGCTATCAGCCATGCTACGCTACAAGGTCGAAGTAACAAGCAAATGAGGGATTCCAATTTTTCGGATTCGTCATTGGCGGAGGAAGGCATCAGGCCAGCGCAACAAGTGAATACTCAGGATGATCTGGAAGTTCTTACGCCACTTCGAAAAACAAAACAGTGAAATACATTCGACTTCGTAGCGGAGAACACGCCAATACGGTTGTTCTTACTTCGAACGGAAAGTATTGCTACGCTCTCGCAGCAGCGGAACCAATGGAGGATGCAATGTCGCGGCTATCAACAGCGGAGATTTGCAGAAAGCTAACGGAGCTCAAAACTGAGGCTTTAAGCTTTTGCGAGAGGATTTCTGCTAATCCCACCGCTGGGAGAACTAACTTCGAAAGCTGAAGAAATGAAGGCTTCGATCCCAATTCAGAAGAGAATGATTGTTTATTTTTTCAAGAAATGAATGCAATTCATGAAATTCAAGTGTACGACGAGCCACGAAGTGTAATCGAAGGTACTCAGCAATCAAATCAAGACACATCTACTACAAGCACCTCTCAAAACGACCCAACGACGGAGATTTCGGCGTCAGTAGCACGGGGCGCTCCACAAAAATATGCGCAGCAGTGCTGCAAACCCATCGACAAACATCGTTGTCATTTTATAGTTTCCAGATCCACAAACGCGAAAGTCTTCCCAGAAAAAGCTCAAACAGAACCGGCTCAACAAAAACAAAACCTGTTTGCGATACTTTCCTGGCCGTCTACAAAAAACACTTTAGTGAAGCTGATTCGATGGAGCCAATGTACACAAGACGTGAAGCTGGTGAAAGCGACTTTAGATTCATACCCTATAAGGATGACCGACAAGTTCCTAGAAGGACGCGATTCTAAGTGTAGACGACAAAATGTCAACCCAGCAGGCTTCGAGCACAATTTTGTGGTGCCACAAAAGCTGCATCAAAGGATGAGCCGTGTACTTCGTATTGAACGTGACCTCGATGCGAGAAAAGGGGAGGAGATACTGAGAGCTCAACGGACCGATCCAATCTCCAAACGACACCTGATCTGACATATCAAGATTTCGTCATAAGCTATCATGGTGATATCCCGGGATTCTCGAGGTTTGTAATTTTACAACATTTGCCATACTTGGAGCTAAAGTTGTTTGTCTTGTGTTGATCGTGCATTGTAGCCACGCAATATTTCGCTTGACTCATTTTTACGAGCTAAAACAAAAATGTTTAGCATGGGAGAAGGACATGCAGTGGCTACAGAGAGCTTGGAAAAGCAGCGCTGAAGTTGATCTCTTTTCTCTCGATACCTATGGAAATGGTGATGCTGCGGAAGGTCGCAATAAATTATGTGCAGCTCAAATTATGGCGAAGTATTGAGCAGCATGTTTGCAGACAGAGTACTGTCTTCCTTCTGGAGCTATTACGATCAATTCGAAAATGTAATCGGGTTTATGGCTCGAGACTGGCTGCTTAAAGATTCGGTGATACTCATGTGCCTCCAGGCCCTCTGTGATGAAAGAGATGGCGTCAAACTGATGAATCAGCTGGTGATTATGGTCGAGTGGTCGAGTGGTCTCAAACGCCTCGAGTTCCAGCGACGCTGCACTTTGAAAAAAAAGACATTTCGAAGACGAAGTGCATTGTTTTCCCTGTAAATACTTCCAATATTCACTGGATGCTGATGGTTGTGAAACTTCGGTACGGCTCTGCTATTACCGTTTACTTCTACGATCCCATGGGTGGACCAAAAAATGTACTTGATGCGGAATGGGAAGAAGGAATGTTACCATATTTGACGCAATGGTTTGGTGATTTCAATTTACAAATTGCGAATTGGAATACCGAAGTGCGTATGCCACACGAGGCGGTTCGCTGCCCGCGCCCATTTCCTCCCGTGGAAAATAAATGGTTGCAAAACCCTAGACAATCCGACGCATTATGTTGTGGTGTGTTGATCCTTGCACAGGCTCATGTAGTAATCAACGACCTACAGGGGTTTGTCAAAGGTGCCCACCGATTACACGATGCTGTTGCGATTCAGAATTTTATGGTACATTACGCACTATTTTTCCGAAAACAGTTTCTGCCTGAGCGTATTGCAAGTTGTATCGTGGCCCATTCCGACGTTTTGCAACATCAAGACAAGATCGAATAGACTAGATTGATTCTCAACACGACAAAAATCTCTACTTTGTTTTTTGTGTAACAAGCGAGCTCGCTGCGCCGCAAAGCGGCGCAGCCAATTCTCACTCTCGCACATGTGAACTTCTCCACGCAAGACTATTATACTATCAACCTAGTCACTCCGTATTTCTGAAAGTCTTGCTTCGCCCAAAGAAGCTGGAAATTTAACCTAATGTACTCTATCCCTCCTATTCGTACTCAACAACCATGCTCTTAAGACCTAACGCTCAGCAGTATTTAGGGAGGACCGCTTCGCAGCCGTAGCACTTGCTGTGCTGAATGATGCTAGTCCAGTTCCTGCATCGTGACAGGTTGTTGAAATGTTCGAAATGCTCTCGTAGATAAATAATATTATTAAAAAAGTACCGGATATAATAAGCAGCCCCCTATTAAATAGCGGCGCCTAGCAGCACGCGAATTTTTATAGCATAAGGTTTGACGACAACAGTGCCCTAAAATGTTGGTCATAAGCATACTATCTAGAGCGGTTTTAGCCACGTCACTCCAGTTTTGGTTTTGACTTATGCTCCTACCTCAGCTCTCGTTTCGCCAAACAAACGCATTTTAAACTTAATCAAATAGAATTTCTTTTATATCAGAAATACTTCATGTCACAAATTGGTTTTTTACTGAGTTAAGCTATACTTACCAGCAAATCATAAGTCCGGATTTATGTAACATGTCAGACAGACGGACATTCACTTAAAATTTGTTGTCGCAGTAGATTGCTTATTTACTTTCCGTTCAGCGGTTTTGCTTTCGAAGTGGTCCCTTAGGCATTTATTTCTTGGCACCGATCTCGCTCACACCGCGACAAAACTGATATCGACACTGGTATCGTTGTTTATGTGCCTCATCATATTGGACGCGAATATTGCTAAAACCTGCTTTGGAGCTACATGGAAGGCTGCTACTTTACTCTATCATCTCTTTCTTGACAGCCTTTTATCCCCGTTAAATACCGTGGTATGACGTCTCAAAGAGGTAACGTGAGCTCGCGAGTTGTAAGTATAGCGAGCTCATTAAGCCGTCTAAGGGATGAGTGTTTTTAATATTTCGTCGTATCCATAAGATATACTGTAAGCAAATGCCGCAATAATGATTGTGCATAATAGCGTTACTTTCGGTAACGGTGCCGTAGGCTGTTAAAGGCGATTGATCAGTTCTGAGATTACTTAAAGGCGCTGTAACTCAATAAAGGTGCGCTAAGATTCTATTGTGCTGTTGTAATAGAGGTGCAGTAACGAGAGTCTGAAAGTCACTGTAGAGATTAGATAGGTTTCGCACTGTTAGTATGTTTCATGTTCAAATCGATGGACAGAATTCATACATTTTCCGAAATCATCAGAATTTGATCTTCACATTCACCTGCATCAATTAATTAAGTGCATGCGCGAACATTTCTTTGCTGCACAATATCTAATTTATAAACCTGTTTAAAATGGTACGAACTTAACCTGGGCTGCTTCTGCAATTCCTCCCGATTCTGTCCGTTCTGGTCTGAGGGGCGTTTTTATAACTACCGTAGCGCCTAGCGTAGGCTGAGATAGCCTTTTTAGTTCCGCCAGCAACACTAGAATTTGCTAACTACTCTATTAATAGCGCAAGTTGAGAAAAGTATTTGTTAAATATTTTCACTGCAAGAAACTCTGTGGTGCTTGTTGGTGAAATGCTGTTTTTTGCTTTCATTCAGTATGATCAGGGATGCCGAAAATAATTGATGCTGCAATTATTGCAATAGATCTGAAGCAATAATCTATTGTTGGCACATAACCGATAGGTAGCAGTTATTTATTGGACCAACCTAACCACTTCAATAATCTATTGAACCAAATTACCACCAATTTTCTCGTTGTTAACAAAATCTAGCCCCACATCGACGCCAACATACAAAACTCCTCACTTCCGAATTCACAAGAAGCCCAACACCACCGCCAACCCTAAAAATACTCGCCACCCCCCGTCCTGCCGCCCCAGCCACCTTCACCAATAGTCAAGTGGCCATTTTTTACTTCCGGTCGCGTCGTAACCAGTACGACGAGGTAATCCCCGAGTATTATCGCTGCAGGTGCGGCACGGTCTGGAAGCGAGTCGATGGAACTGGCTTCACGAACCTGATGCAGCATATCAGGCGGGAGCATCCTTCCTTTGCTGAGGAGATGCTAGCGGCTACGCCTGGCCAGACAAGGTCTGTCGTCCACTACGTGAGCCAGACTGTTCAAAACACGTTTCGGGTGGTTGGAATTACTGGTCAAGTGCAACCTACCGGTCTCGTTCTGCGAGAGCAAGCTCGCACAACGGTACGCTCGTTAATCTTTTCTAAGCTTTTCAGATGACTAACGCCTTCTTAAATGTTACGGTGCAACGTCAGATACAGTCTGTCTCAGTAGAGACGCTCCGGCGAGTCGTGGAGGCTGTTACCCAAGCAGTAGAGCGCTCGATCGCTGCGAAGTTGCCCGAGCGGTTTGGGCTCGTCTTTGACGGATGGAGCCATGACTCAGAGCATTTTATCGCAGTATTCGCGTGGTACGAGATGGACGGGGCAGTTAATTGTCCTCTTTTGTGTATGGCTCCGCTCGTCAACGACGAGACCGACGACCTGTCTGCGGCCGCTCATCGTGCTTTCTTTGAGACTATGTTGGCACGGAACTATGGTAAGAGCCTGGAGAAGTGTCTCTTCTTAGTAGGAGACAACTGCTCCGTTTATCGCCGCCTTGCAATACCTAGTAGAAGTTCCACTAGTCGGATGTGCAAGCCACAGGCTTAAGAGAGCCGTTTCCCAACGTTTAAATGAGCGTGCGGAAGGCCTTGACAGTGTTCAAGCGGTCATGGTTAAGCTGCGTACGCTCCATCGCTCTGCTGAACTCCGGTACGAAATTTGACTATTTTTGTAAATATGTTTAAAAGACCGGTGTCCCAACTGTAACTTTTGATAAATGAATGGCTACACGTTTAGCACGGACCTTCACCCAATTATACGCCAGCACACTCGCTGGGGGTCCTCGTTTGCCATGGCCAACCGGCACTTTGAGCTCCTTCCATTCATAGATTCGGAAGACGACGAACTGGCGGATCTGCTGCCCCACACAGCATCCAAGCGGCGTTTGCACGGCCTACTGGGCGAGCTCAAGGACGTGGAGTCCGTGGCGAAGGCGCTTCAAGGCCCCAACGTCGACCTCCTCGATGTTCGAGTATGGTTGGACGGCCTTATAGCCGAACGTTTTTGTTCTGTTATATTCGTAGAATATACTAATATTTGTACAAACTATTTAGTAATGCAGCTCCAAGGGCTGATATTGTTCACAGCTCAGATTTCAAATCCGGATGTGTCCGAGTGCCAAGCGTCTGACCAGGGCGGCAAAAGGCTGCTCTCGAGAGGTTTATGATGGTTCCACGTGCTCGAGATGGGGCGGTTGATGAGAAGGAAGCAGACGCGAGCGCTTCCTTTGTCGAGAGGGTCCAGAAGCGCCGCCGGCTGGAAGAGCGACAGCCCTCACATGATATGGTCGCCTTCATCCCTCCCACGTCGAACATCGTTAAGCGTTTTTTTTGTATCGCTAGAACTACGTATGGGTAGCAACACCACATGCTTCAACCGTATGCGCTGGAAATGCTTCTGTTCTTGCGTCAAAATGCAAGCTATTGGGACGCCCGTACAGTGGAGAGTGCGGAGGGATAGTACGAGACTAAGCACGCAATATATTGGCACGTTATTTCATCAATAATCTATTTTCTGCGTTTGTCGCGTTCAATTATCTATTCAGGGCTCACATGCTGCCATCACCAATAATCTATTTTCTGCTATGGTGTGCAATAGATAAAAATGCAATATTTGGCATCCTGAGTATGATATCAAAACATAGTTATTGCAGCACTTAGTCGACATGTCAGCACAGCACGACTTACCGATGTTCGGGCTGGAATTTGACGCTGTAATTTCAAAACCAAAGAAATACAGTATAACCATAGACCCTCAAAAGCATCTTCTGCTCCTGCTTCGCAGCCGCAGCATCTGTTAATAAATAGCGCGATTCAATTTATAGCCTTGTAGACGCATCCATGTAGTAGTCACACAAGAGTTACAGAAAAATACGTGATGTTGGACATTGAACAATGCTGTTGAAAAAAAATTGTGGTTTCAGTTAGTTGAGAACATGATGTTATTAGTCCTTCAAAGGCTTATGTTGTTTTGTCGAACCACTACATCATAGACCCAGGTTCGTGCAGACCAAAAACAAACGCAGCGACTGAGGTACCCTTGTATGTGCTGCCTCTTTGTTATGTTTAGAAGTGAGCCTTCTTTTCAGTTTTTTTCTTCAAAAGGGGTCAACTTCTATGTTCTCAGTCTTTTAAGTTCTCTTTCGTCTGATTCGCGATTTTCAACAACAACTAGCTTTACTTAAGCTTCACCTGATTTGGCTTCAAATAACATGATTTGGGCTGAGCCGCAGCTTTGCAACTATCTCAGAATAACAAAGGTATTTTAATACCAAATCCCGCCATGAGGGGGAAGCTAAGGACTCAAAAGGATGAAAACCGCATATATAACTATCTGCGGTCCTTGTGCAAACGTAGTTTTATCGGCACAGCCGTGTAGTTCTTTATCTCTATATTAGTGCAGTGCTACCGCCATGAAGATTGCTTCTTGTTCCTAGTCGGTGAAAGCATAGCAACACAGCCACTCCACTGAGTGATCTTGGTGGCGGTGGGACAGCATTTTCAGAAATTTTAGAAAACTAAAAGTGGGACATTCATTTTTTTGCCCATCACCGTACGCTACATGTAGCAGCTTGTATTCCAATGGCGATGCGCGACCGAACCAGAGGAAACAGTACAACTGTGTCAACTTGCCTGAATCTCGGAATTCTCTAAATTTGAGTTCAAACAGCGCTACTATGGGGGTGCTGGTAACACGTAGTGTGCTGCTACCTGCACCTGAGTCCATGCACACGCACCAGGACCGCTACGTTAACAAAATTTAGCGTGTCGCCGTCCCCCAAGAACAATGACAATCCAGCTATGTCCGATATTTGTGTTATCCGTGTTCCATCGGTCGCTCCCTCCTCTTGGCGGGATTCGGTGTTATAGTAGAATATTAAAATATTACCAAAATTACAAACGGGTCTAGTGCGATGTACCCAGTTTTAATGATGACACATCGCTCTGAGCAGATCTCTAAGACAGGATCTTCCGTTTGTGCAGGACGGGTGGCATCAAAAGGGCTCACTTCAAAAGCCTTAATGAGGTTTTATAATTGACTTGACTTTGACCGAAAATCAATGTCGCACTGGGGCCGATTTTTACGGTAATAGATTGGTATCATATGATACCTTCGGCGATTTGTGCTAACAGACATTAGGGATTGCACCGTGCAACCAATCTACCTATGTGGTGATAATGCAAATTGAGCGGTTCATCTCATTTTTCATTGTGATTATACTACTAGCACTTAGGTAGCAATCGCGGCGAAAACATGAAGATAATGTCATCTACGTCCAGGGGCGGAGCCAGGACTAAAATTAGAGGGAGCCAGCTCAACAATTGGAAATTTGACCTAAAAATCAGTCAATGCGGCTAGATATTGCCGTGTAGTGGCTAGATACATCTTCGCCCAAGGTATCAGCCTAATGGCGCCTCCAGATCTGCTTCATAATTGTACTTTACCGTCAAAAGACGTGCTACCAACATATTTGCACCATGAGGCAGTTCTCCGCCCATATTGGCTTTTTAGAGCCGCAGCTAAGTGAAACGTCATTATTGTCTTTTAAGCACCTCTCGCAAGTATTTTGGTTGCCGTAGCTACTGTTGTATGAGCGTGGCGTGTTGAAATGAAAGGGGATACCTGACAAGAGGGTCTTCTGGGGCCCACTCAGCCACCAATATGGAAGATCTTGCTGTGAAAAAGATATGTACGGAACGCCTACGTTTCAAGCTTTTGATTGGATCAATCCAGACTCAAATCGGATAGGTATTGGTCAATCTGTTGTGGTTCTTGTCGAGATGTCCCTAATTTTAATGAACAGAGGAAGTATGGAATTTCCCCTAAAACTCGCCAAATAATAGGGACTGGGAATGTTTTGAGAAGGGAAGGGGAGGGGGCATGCCCCCCCCCCATCCCGCCCCCTCCCCAAATGACTTTGTCTCTTCCCCTGTAGACATCCGTTCTAGACTGTGTCGTGGCGTGCTTCCGGCCTTGTAAATCTACCACAAGCTGCGGTGAGAGGGGAGGAGGCTGTCGCCGCCTTAGGGGGCGCCAGGAATGCTACATGGCACTAAAATACGGCTGGAGCGCAGAGCTTGAAGGAGGAACAATAGTCTCGCCTTTGGTGATATTTGGCAAGATTTGTTGCAAAGTTCCCTCGTTCCCCTCCGTGCTACCGGAGGATGCCATAAACATCCACAGAGTATGAAGACAATCCACAGTGCTAGTATTAATCAGCAGATTTGCAAGACCAGTCCACAATGAATTGTAAAATTCCACAGTTTAATGGACAAATCCAGAGCCCACCGGACAAATCCACGTCAGTCAAACAAAAGCCACGTAAAGTCTGATCCTTGATTTAAGCCAACCACAACTCGAGCAACTGACACTTAGTGTATGGCTAAAATAAAGACTACTCCTGTTGGTTCCGCCCAATCATATTCAGGAAACCGACCTCCTTCCAGCCACCCATACTGACACCGATATTTTAAGCTCGAGGTCATAGCTGAATCCTTCTTTACAGAGCTTGTGGACGGTGAACAGCCTAGAGTTGCCTTCACCTAAAGACTGCCAGACTCACCACTTGTGCCGGCCCCAAGTGTAGCGACACAATCGCCTCTTGCCATGGGAACATCGCTTCCATGGGCAACGTTGCATCGACGGTTGATAGAGCGCGAAGGTCAGGACATTGTGGGAAACATGAAACATGCACTGTCAACGTCAAAAACACTTCAAAATTCGCTGTCTGCACTGATTCAACACCACACCTGATGCGAAACCGGGTTGTGTCGTGCGCTTCTGCTGCCTGTGCTGCTGCGTGTGTTGAACCCCTGAAGTGCCAATGGAAATGCAAGATGCTGATTTGCAACAGTAGCAAGTTGATGAATATCTACGTGCTTGGCTCTCATGAAGTGCTTGGCAATGGTGCTCCTACTGGAGATCTAGCGATGGAACAAAACCAAACCTCGCGCCAGCTAGCGGCGAAGGGTTTGAAACCAGCGCGAATTCGAAACGCGCTGTCGGTGGGCGCTCCGGTTGGTAAAATACCTCATCTCCATAAGGTGCAAAACTTTGTGACATACTGTCGAAAGACCGGATCGAACAACACAGACGAGTTGGATGTTTTGGAGAAGATCATTAATTCCAAAGCCTACACCAGGCAAGTAGAAGACACCTGCGCGTTTTCATTTTCGTCCAACATGGATTCGCGTGGGCAGATAAAAGTCGTCGAAAGTACCAGCAACGACGCCTTTATTGTTGGTTTCACTACAAAACCCTCCTGAAGAGATTAGATCGTGATCCGCGCAGCTTCATCTTTCATTTTGATGCGACCTACCAATTGAATCAGGTTGATTATACTACGTTTGTCTGTGGAGTCTCGGATGATGCTCGTTGTTTCCATTTGGTTGCACTTTTTGTTGCGTCTCAGCAAGAGAGAGCCATTACGCGTCTGCGCTCGCTTCTCTAAGAGCGATCTACGCCCGCGTTCTAAAGAAGCCAATGATTGTACACTACGGTGACGCCGATGGAGCACAGTACAATGCGACGACGTCTGTGTTCGAGGATTGCCAGCTGGAGATAGTGATGTGCTTTTATCACGTTATCGCGAAAGTCCATGAGCTAAGTAGCTATATCCAACCAGGAAAGCGAAGTCTTGTAGTGGCTAACATTTTCGACATGCATCATGCTAAAAGTGCCTCCGAGCTCCATGCGAAGAAAACATCTGCAGTACGCCGCTGGCTCGCGGATCCCGATGTGAAACTATTTCCATCAGCAGTGGCTGAACGGCAAATCTGTGAAGTGGCAGCACCTTCGTACTCCAGTAGGTTGGGCGACGACCAACAATCTGGTGGAAACTTTCAACGCTAAGCTCAAGTACACTTACACGTTACGCGAGCGCGTGTTAATGGGATCTCTGTTTGGTACAACTACTGTTGTGCTGCCACATGGAGAGTGTGTCGGGTATAGACTTTCAAGAGAAAGCCAAATCTAGCGACAGACTTAGGCGCCGAGCAACAACATTGCAACGATAGAAGTTTCTCGCCGAGACTCCAGCTATTGATGGCTCCGAAGATTTCGTGCTACTAGTATCCAGAGCAACGCCAAGAATGTACGTGAGGCCAAAACAAACTATGGAGGTGGTGGAGGTTGCCGTGCAAATGGGTGCAAATGGGGCTCGAATGGAAAGAGATGGTTGCCGTGCAAATGGGTGCAAATGGGGCTCGAATGGAAAGGGATGAAACCTGAGGAAGGTTGGCCAGTAGACGTGGCCGCGCGCACCTGCCCGTGCAAGTACTATCAGAAAAGATACTGTGTACACCTTCTATTTGCCTTGTACGTGCGCTTCGGAAGTGACCAACCTGGAAAACAGAAGCTGTCAATCGTAGCCGGTGTAACAAGCAAAAACCTTTGGGGTTCAAATAGCAGAGACAGTGGCGGCAAGGGAGCCAAAATGAGGTCGCCCAATACTGAACGGTCCAGCCTTAGCAATTGTGTAGAGCACTTGATACTAGCGTGTATGGACGTTAACGTACACGACAGTGTTGACGAGCATTGGGTACTAATAAACAAAGCCGCGCTTCGCACGGGGGAACTCTGGATTTGTGGGAATCCATGCTTCTACCATTCGCCTAAATGCATTTGTTAATGACATATATTGCCGGTCCTTCTATATTTGTATACAAATGGTCGCTATGTAGGATTTGAAGTTTTTTGTAATACACTTATGCGCTACACGTTATTGTTAACATCAACAATATTAACTAGAATATTCCGCGCAAAGCCCCAGCGCGGTTAGCCTGACGGCGGGAGATCAGATATTGATGTTTCCAGACTTATTTCAGTAAAGTTTAATTTCAAAGCAATCATTTAACGAGAGAGTTGGGCTGGTAGTAACCGAACTTGTAGGTCTCATCAGAGTGACGCTACCATCAGCCATTCACTCGTATTGTGATGGCGTGTTGATCATCGCTTCGAACTATTAGGTATATACTTCACCGTGAAACATTTCCCAGAAAACGAGTGGTTAAAGTTGTGGTATTGACATGTGAGGAGAGTTCAGCGCTGATGGGCCGGCGTTATCGTTGTTCATACATATTATGATACCAATACAGTATCGCTACAGCTAAATTTACATGTTAACGCTAACTAGATCGTTTTTGACTTAGCTGGGAATACCAGTTTTGTTTAGTAGCATTACCCACATTTTTAGCCCCAAGCCCGTGTCGAGTGGACTTTTGTTCCGCCGCAGCTTCGTGGATATTAAAGTGATCCGAGCTGGTAAGCGCAAACAAAAAAAAACTAACTGAAACGCCATTCAACACCATATGAATAAAATAGTTTTTTCTACTGGTATATGCTGTTTTTTTCAAGCACTTCTTTTTTAGACGATCCATACTGCGTGTAGACGAACTCCCAGCTTAGTTTATAGTGTTTCAATACAATCGGCTTCATGGTCGGTCCGTTGTCACATTGATACAATTCTTAGAGGCGATAGAGCAGTTATGTTTCGAATAGATACCTTGCAACCAGAAAGCCTGCCATCATGGTCAACCCGACTGTTCATCATTTGGTCAACAATCTGCTTACAACAACAAATGTACGCCGAATGTTGAGCAAGATAACAGCGACTTCGTTACGCAGTACCGTGAAATTGATTCAGTGAGGGCCGTCCGTACATACATGTAAAGGTTCCCAGTATTATGCAGCATTTTTTGGCTATTTTATGTGAAACACCAAGTCGTTGTCATTTGATAATATATATATCAACATAATAAAGTAGATTGCAATGGCGAAACGGTGACGCTTAGTTCAGCCACCAACGGACTAAAGGACGAGATCAACCGGCAGCTACGGGCAATAGCGAAGCGAGAACGATGACTCATACATTCAAAAACCAGGGGGGTGCGCTTATGGCTGACGTGTTTCGTACCCGTTCCCACTCGAGGGGGTATCCCAGGCAGCATAGTATAAATATGTATTGTATATTGGCGATGAACAAGGCAAGAAGAGCACAAAATAAAGAAGGTCATAATGTAAACAAAAATAAAATCAAAAGTCCACAATTTAGCCTATTTTATTTAAATTCGTCATATGCCTAATTTTTGAAGGCCTGTGAAAGCGTCCTCGGGCTGAAAGTACCGCGGCTTACCTTTATGCGGTGCTGCAGCGCGCCGGGCGTAGCAACCGTCATAATCGCAAATTTCATTTCATTTCAATGAGGATGGATTACAACGTACTTACGTACATGTATTGGGATACTCCTTCTGTAACAATGGTGTATCTGCAATTAAATATTATAAATTTTAGTTAATTATTATTTTATTTAAAAAACGAAAGATACGAAACAAAGGTTTTGGGTTCGATTATTTCGCTGGTATGAGTGCATGCCATGGCCAGCATTGTGTTCGAGGTGAACGGAGATACAAGCGACATCGCCTTCCGAACTGAAATGATTGCAACCTTTTGATAAAGGGTATGTATGAAATATGTGCTTTGGCTTAAAAATTCAGACCTCCGTTCAGATCGTTGTAACAACTGGATTAAAATCCAAGAATTTTCTTTAAGAAAACATCCGGTTAGTTTCCTATAATGTCGCGGTTAGTATTATTAATATCACTTATACATCACTGAGAACGCAATAATTATATCGCTGGTATGCACGTTAACATATACAAGATGCTCAGTACCACAGCCGCATGAGTAGATGTATATCTGCTAATAGGCTAGCTATTACAGTCTGGATCGCTTACGATGACAGTCTCTGGTTCCACGCCATCAGGTGTAGACCCTCCGTTAACTTCCCGCCGCGGTGGCCGGCCTCACGATCCCATTTGGGATGAATTTCTCGTTGAGGATGGCATCGTATCGTGTCTAGAGTGTGAGAATATCATTCATACGTCCGGATAGACTCACGCCGAACCCGCTTAACCAAGAAATGGGTTAATCGTCTCATCACTTCACTCATTACGTCGGTGTTTCGATGGCCAAGACACCGGCGAAGATTCGCAAGTTCCAGAAGCTTTTCGCCATGTGGTTCTACTCCACGGGAAGGACGTTCAATAAGGCATCGCATCACTCTCTGGTTACTGTGCTTCGCCTCCTCACTCCATCGGATATTGTTCCGACGAGGCAGCAGCTAGCCCGTAGCCTATCGACGACTGTTGCGAAGACTTCCGCTCGAAGATGATGCTCAAGATCGCCAACAGACGCTACACGGTGGTATTCTAGGACCAATAGCATTGGTAAGGCGGTGATCAACTACGTCTTGGGCTTTGAAGACATGGCTGTGTTTTCGAATCTGAGGCTAAAATTCGCATGGTGCATCGTACTTGGTTTCGGATATTGGCGCGTGGTGGCCAGGGTCCCGTTCGTGACAGTGGCTGCGATCGTAACGGACAACACCGGCCACAAACCAGTTAGTCTGGTCGAAGCTGCAGCAAAAAAAAGTACCCCCCCCCGAAGGTGTTCTTGCACGGCTGTATTTTCCACGCGCTGCATCGGGTGGTGAAAGTTCTCGTACAGCGCCTGTTTTCACTGGGAAAGCTTAAGGAGATTTGTCGTAAGCTGGTGCGCTTCTTCAAGAAGAACCAGCAGCTGTGAGTCGGTCTCACGCGACTCCAGCAGAGGATGGAATGCCAGCTCTCGTTCTCCGGCCGACACGCGTGGTGAACGATTGTAGGACGCTTCGCGCCGGTTTAAACTCGGAGAAGGTCCTTCACGCCTTCGTCATGTCACGGATTTCCTCCGGAAACGCAATAAAGAGCAAAACGCCATACGACGTCATGCCTACGATACTGTGGTTGCCAAGGACTTCGTTATACAGCTGGAGAAGGCGCTTGCGATTCTCAGTGTGCTCTCCGCTTTCCAAAAGGCTTTCAAGAGAAACACGAAGCCACTGTCCGATGCGTTTCGTATGTTGCTGGAGCTTCCCAAGAAGAACAGTGAACTGGCAGTCCCAGCCTTGGATCTTGAAAACATCGGTCAGATCCTCAAGAACCGGTTCAACTTTATCTAAGGTCATGCTCATGGAGTTGCGTACTTGCTGGACCCTCACTACCTCGGCGAAGACATGGGTGACGAAACGCGTGAGCAAGATCGAATTTTCATCACTCAGCGACACGGAGCCGATCATGAGGAAGCAGTGATGCTGGAGTTGCTCAAGTTTCGTGGGACATCGCGCGCAAAATCGGTTGGAGCCAGCTTATTGGCAAGAAACAACTGCCGTTCTCCCGTATTGGGATGGCCGCTCACTGTTTCCTCTGTTGCGCGACATTGCGCTGTGTTTTCAGCCAGATGCTCCTGTGCCGCAGATGAACGAAACTTCTCGCCGCACACCTTTATTCATTTCCAGACCCGCAACCGCCTTCAAGACGCCTCAGTCGAGAAGCTTGTACTCATTTTCTTCAACGCGATGAACATTGATAGCGAGGAGATGACCTTTTACGAGATGATCGACGACTTAGCTAACGCCAGTAAGGATGAAGATGGAAGCGACGAGGACAGTGACTAAAAGTATTACTAAGAGTAGATCTAGTACTGAGGCCCGTATGGCCCATACAGCAGATATTATGATAATAACGATGCCTTTCTGGCTTCGCTCGATAGTAAAATACCATCACAAAATGCCATGAAAAACAAAACGACACCGATACCTATCATCTACAGATACAAAAGCACACATCTCGGTTGAATCATTGCTTTTCACTCTCCTTACAGTGCGATGAATTTTTTTAACTCGGTTGAAGTTGCCGTGATCCAAGCATGTCCATAAGTACACTGCGAGTAGCTTACTGTTGTTTTACGAAACATTTTGCTTCCATGGTAAACATTTCAGACCAATACACCTATACATAGGGCAACAGCCTAAACATTAAGGTAATATTATGTGTTTTCGTGGTTAATAAAGCCTAAATGGACAAAATTATTTATTTAAAGAGTTTAGTAAATGTTTAGTATTGATTTATGCCAAAACAGTCAGGGACTTGACGTTCTTATGATTGAAGTCGTATCCAGGTTGCTCAAATCTGCTCGCTTCCACTTCAACCTTCTCATCACCAGCCACAAGTAACAGTATAGCCATGGTCGCAACTAATCCACGCCAGCGCCACGCAGCAAGCTTCGAGTGCATTGCGGCCGTTTTGCCGGACGACGGTTAGGGGTGACCCAAATAGTGAAAACAGCGATAGTGACGGCGGCGGTGCAAATTTTACCGTCCGTGGAGGCCCGATAGGAGGCGAAGTCTTCAATGGAGAAGAGTTTGCTGTCAAGCATCTGTGGACAAAGCGGCGCGTAAACGCGGTGGTGTTTTTTCCTCGTTGAGTGGGAAGACTAGGCGGAACTACAATGGAGACATCTCGCGGCAAACCATCGCTGATTTCGAGCGCGAGTACGCGGAATCGGTATGGGATCATCAGTCGACCAAGCGTCGTCGCCGCACGTTGAATCGCGAGCGACCGACTCGAACCAGCCGTCGAATTTGTGGTAACCTTCTACCCACATGTCAATTATATACAATTGTATTCCTTGGTTTTCTAGCGTGTGTGGCCCTGAGACGCCAGTTAGCCTAGTGTCTAGAGTAGGCGAACACAATTTCTTACAATTCCCCTGTCTCTGGCCCACCTCAGAAACAACACTCGGGACTTCTGGCCATAAAATTTTGTAGGCTTTTTGAAGGATGAGCTACACCTCAAAATAATGCTCAGCTTTTTATTGATCTAGTGATGTTATTGGCTGCACCAAATCTATTGAAACAAAGAAGGAGCTATTTGAATAGTGAAAATTTACTCTAACGCGAAGATGACCAAGCAGATATGTTACTACAGGTATTGTGAGTTGCAAAGCTTATGTCGTATTTACATAGCTGGATGCTCGTTTTATAATAAATCGAGGTCGTTTATAAGTCGAGGTTATAGAAGGGGCCTATCGATCTAGTTGGGGTAGCTAATAAGTCGAGCTACGATAAATCAAATCGAGCGCTCGTGGTCGATTTACAACAAATCGAAATAGATCTCCTGTAAAACAACCCATTTTGCGTATTCGAAACACAAATCGAAGACAGATATAATAATTCCAGGTCTGCCTTTCCCATCTTATTTTATGCCTGCTTTTATGCGCTGATCATGCTCAATCCAGTGCATAAACCGTAGCGACATTTCATCTGCACAGCACAATAAAATGTTCTGAATACCTCCTTTGGAGCCAAACACAGCTTGAACTCTACAACAGTTGTTGCAGCGTTATTCGCAGCAAAACCAAGGCATTTCAACGCAGGTAGGGATCGACATCAAGTCGCGAATTACCGGATACAATGCTTCTATAGAGAAAATCACTTAAAAAAGTCGATTAGAACGACATATTTCTCCACGTTAAAGAGTTCTGAATATTGAGACACGTTCTACATCTAGACATTACACACGACTGCGTAAAGCAAAAATACCTTGTTTCGGTTGTCGGGATTTCAGATCGTACTGGAAGTTTTCTGCCTATTCTATACTGATGTACATCCCAACGTCGCAATGAAGACGTTGCTTGGTATCTGGCTTTTCTAAAGCGCGTGGTTTTGGATTTGTTTGACGTAGAAAACCGCGACGACGTTCTTGAGCTCAACAATGATCTAACACTGAATGATTGTTTGATTGTAGTAGTAAATCCGTGATGTGTTGCTGCATCGCTGGCAACAGTGCCATGAAAACTTGGCTGAAGCCGGTCAAGCACATATCGTCGCAGGGCCTGTAAGCCGAGCACATGGTACAGCGATTAGTTCATTGTATGTATGACGTATTCAGCGGCTTGATCATGATGCGTTCGTTATGCGCGCGACGAATGCTCATTTGCATAGGCAATATACTTGTATGGCTGCCAAATATAATATTAGTCAGCGCTAGGGTACACCCTAGAGCTTTTACACTAAGAAACTGGTGCAAGAAAAACAATTGTTAATTTGTTTTATTTGATGCTTCATTATCAAAAATGCATTGCCGTCCATGGAGGTTTCTGATTATTTTCAACGTCTTATCATAAAAGAAACTCCAGAAACGGCTAACCCGACCATCGCCAGCACCCAGCTAGTAGAAGTGGTGATATAGTTACAAGGCCAGGTGCTGTTAAGCTTGGGGAACTGTTTTGATCTAAGTGCGTAGATTGAAGCATGGCCTTTATTCAACATGGCACGTTGGTGGGGAGATAAAAGATTAAAGTTACAGACTGACATTTAGCTACTGCGCTGTGGTGTGAGATAACAAGTCATATAAAAAAGCATCAAGGCTCAGGAGGTACATCATTGTCTTGTCTCACGCTAGTTGCCATCAACAAATGAAACTCCGTTATGTTAAACGTTCGTATAGGATATCTCAGGAGATATTCCCCTTACGATACCACACACAAATTATATATTCGATGTTTTTTTTCAGCAATGTCGTTGGCCTTAAACTTGTCCATTACATTAAAGCGAGCTAAACTTCAAATACCGCTTCAGTCCCAGTGAAACCAACAGAGCCTGGTCGGTCAATTGCAGTTTTGTAGATTTAAGCTAGCTACAACACAACTGCAGAAGAACCACCTGGAAAACTTGCCGACGGTTTTATTTCGAATGTATGCAACAGCTATCGGTACATTCTGGGTGTTGTCTTCTTTAATGATGAGAGTAAGACAGATATCGTTATACACTAATTGCTTCATATGGGCCTCCGTCGCATTTCCAATATGGCAGGAGCGAATCCTGAAGTTCTTCAACAATACCAACAGCTTGAAAAGCTCGGAAGAATCGTCCTCGTACGAGAGGAAAGATTTCTATCGCAAATAGCTTACACAAAACATGGTAGCCGGTCGTACTCCTGTTCAGGATTCACCCTTTCTTCAATTTTTCTTTCTGCATCGCACGATACACTAGTGCCGGTTGGTTTTTCATATCGACCCCACCCTGTATAATCTTTAGAATGTTCACCGCACGTGACAATGAAGTGGTGTGTCATTTCACTGCAGCGCCTACATAATTTGCTTGTGTTCGCAAATAACGACACATAGGTTAGGTTTTCGAAAACGACAGCGTTTGAGTCAAAAATGATCAGCGCAGTCCAATTCGTCCGGTGATATGACGAGATAACGCGTGGAACGCTAGCAATTGGCTAAAAATGGGCTCTAGGCTGTGGTTACAAAATCTTAAAATATATGTTTATCCCGGTTTTCCTATCCTTACATAAATTAATGCGAGTGTGATTAATTACCGTAGGCACTGTAGCAGCGCTAAACCCCGATTGCTCGCTAAGCGCTTGTCATCGCTATAACGCTACCGCACAACTGAGAATGCTGAAGATTCAACTTGAAAAGTCACTCGGAAGTGAGGATCAACGGTTAACAAAACGGGGCGATCGAAAAGCGAACACAACCACAAACTAAGCTTTTTAGAATTTTTTATATCCACAAACTAAGGTCGTGTTCGAGTTGAGAAACGTAAGCTCGCAAAAAATATCAATTTCAATGAATCTGCGTAATTTTAGCATCCCCAATCGAAATAGCTATTTCGTGGAAAACGAGTCTATTATCAATTTGGAAACCAGGTATTTCGAGGCATTTGAAGTTTTTCTAAAACTTAGGTATAAAACCTCAAAACCTCAAGAATCACAATAAAACCTCGCTGAAATAGCTATTTGGGAGCGAAGTCGAACACGGCCTAAGCTTTTTTAATATTTTTTTTATTAAAAGCTTAGTTTGGGGTTGTTTTCACTTTTTGGTCGCCGTGGTTTCGTTAACCGTTGATCCGCACTTCCGAGTGAGAGAGATAAACCACGAACGGTTATTGGCTTTCCACAAACACAGCCCCATATTGTGACCCCCCCCCCTTGTTAGTAGCACCTAATGAAGGCCGCAGGTTCCAGATTTTGGGATATGTAAAAGCAATTCAGGCTGTCATATTCGAATCTTTCACGTCGAGCTTCTTTATAGTTCCCTCCGCAGAACTCATGATATTCAGTTGATGGTTTTGAGCATCACTTGTATACAACGAGGTAGACTAAAAAGATATAGCATTCTCCAGAATTTGCTGTGCATGAACCCACCAATTTGCTTAATACAGGACATAGTGCCCTGAAAGTTTCAAATGAAAAGGGGTACAATCAATCGATTATTAGGGGTTCACTAAATTGAGGAGACAACCACCGATTTCGACCACGTTTTGTTCTGTAGACTGGCATAAAAGAAAAAATAACGGATGGGCCCGCCTTATCCTTCGGAAGGCCAAACACAAAGTCCATACTGATGGACTGCCAACATCCCGTGGAAACTCGCCAACGGCGCCGCCGTATGCTGCGCGGACTTTGTCCGTTGACACGTCTCACACGTGCGTATGTAACTGGACACCAATTTATACAACTTGGGCAACCAGTACATCGAGCTCACCGATCCATAGGCTCTCTCACGACCTAAGTGCTCACCGACGGGCGTATCATGTACCTCGTAGAGGATACGATACTTGAGGTCCTCATCATGAGGAACGACCACACGAGGAGTATCCTCTGGGTCCGGGCTGAAATACAGCAGGCCACTATCGCTGGAGTATCGATGTAGCCTCGCACGCAAGCGCCCTGACAGCTCCTTATCCAAGTTCTCAAACGCCTCGCTCCCCAGAGCACGTAGCAGAGCTACACGCATATCATCAGGTGCATACGCAGCGCGTATCAAGTCGGGCACCGACGACGTCACCGTTGTGACAGGGGCTAACTCGTAGTCCGGCCTGCGCGAGAGCGCATCGGCCACCACATTAAGCCGTCCCGGCTTGTACTTCACCTCGAAGTTGTACTCGGCAAAGAAGGGGAGCCACCTTGCCATTTCTCTGAGAGAGGTGAGGTGACTAAGTCACAGTGCGTAACGACGCATGATCCGTATAGATCACAAAAGGCTTGGAGCCTAGCAGGTGTACCCTGAACTTGACTAGAGCGTACTTCATTGCAAGTAGCTCTTTGTCATGAACTGAAAAGTTCTTCTCTGCAGCTTTGAGCTGGCGAGACTCAAACGCGATCACGCGTTCACGCCCTTCGGCGTCTGCTTGTAGTAAAGCACAACCGATTGCTAAATCGTAGGCGTCACAGACGACGCTAAATGAGCGATCCGGGTCCGGCAGCGCGAGTATCGGAGCTCGCAGAAGGCTCTCCGCCACAGCCTTGAAAACTTCGTCGTGCTCGACGTTCCAGTACCAAAGTGCATCCTTCTTAAGGAGGTCCGACAATGGCCGAGCCATCTCTGCGTAGTTCGCGCTGTACTTGTGCAAGAAATCGGCTGAGCCTAGCAACTTGCGTAAGTCCTTTTGGTTCTTTGGAACCGACCAGTCCACGATGGCCTTGACTTTGCCAGGATCTGCCTGTAAGCCACGCTCCCAATGAAGCAACCGAGGAAAGGAATCTCCTCCGCGCCGACGACGCACATGTCCAAGTTGGCATACAACCTATTAGTGCGCATGCACTCGAGCACCGCTCGCAAATGGTCAATGTGGTTCTCCACGTCTGACTTCCAGCGCTCCGCACGACTATGGACGACGATATCGTCAAAGTACGTCTGCGCGTACGCCCTACGGGGCCTGAACAAATGCGTAATTAGACGATTGAACGTTGCTGGTGCGTTCGGCAGCCCCTGAGACATCACCAGCCACTCCCAGAGCACACCGCTCGGAGTTTAAGTTACCTTCTATGACATCGGAGTCTACGCGGCGAGGCCTTTTGGAGAATGTTCGCAGGGGGTGGGAATCGCGGTGCATCCCATCTTTTGCTAAGTACGAGTTAGCACAAAAAAGTGAATCCCCCTCGCTAATAGTTTGTCACTTTTCTGCTAAGTTTTTGTGATTGCTGATGCTTAGTTTTTTGTGTTCACTCGGCATAATCGACTCCCCCTAATAAATCGTTTTTTTATTTTCAAAATAAGTTCAGTACAAGTACACACTTATCCTGGTAGTGCTACGTGTAGTAGTGTTGTGCTTTGCAAATATTTTGCCGGTCCCGTTTAGTCGTTAAATCGACCACACCATAAAATAAAGTGAGGCCATAAAAAGACCAGCCAGCCAAATTGACCACTAAATCGGGCTTCTGGCAGCTAATGTCGTGCTCGATTTCACACTCGATTATCTGCAACATGTAAAGTGTGTTGCACATTGTCAGCGCTTCGTACCTTCACTAATACCGCTCTGTTTGATGCATGTTGCGGCTCTAAAGCTGCGTAGAATATCAACCCAACGGAGGGTGTGTATTTGGAAGTATGCCGCGACCGCGGGCTGGAATACTGCCAAGCGAAGTTCTCCTTAGTGGCGTTGTGGTCTTTCGAACGGGTGAGCGCTCAAAGGGACCACGGAAGGAAATCGCTAAGACATTGCAGTTCAAAATGAACGAAGGCTGGTCTGTTGCGCGAGCCAAGATATTTCAACTCATGGCTGGAGAAGAGTTTGGCGCTAGCCCCGTCGTCTTGGAGGGCGAGAATATCCTCCTCAAGGGGACGAAAAATGCACGGCAACAGGACTTCAAGGTTCTTTCGGAGACGAACTTTGAGGAGCTTCTCGACGTTGGGCTTGTATCACGGAAGATGACATTACGGCAAAGGCACGTCGCGATCTCCCTGTCCACGAACAGTTTGTATTTGATTTTTTTTGTGTACCTAGCACCAGTTGTGAAGCCAACGGATGGTATTCGCCGAGCAACGGCTGATAGAGTTCAATTGGCCGCGGCTGAGATCGCAAGTCTGCAGGCTCAAGGCAGAGAGCGATTTGGGCCGATAGCAACACATCATTTTGCTATCCATCGTGCTAGACAGTCAGAAGGAACCCCGCTCGTAGCTCCAGAGGACCACACTATGCAGCAAGCCATGGCGCTTGATGCTGCAGCGGCTGACCTACCAGAAGGAGAAGACGAGCCCGATGATGATATTGCAGAACTGGAAGTCGAGCCCTTTATTACATGGGTAAAAGAACGAGCTAAACGTCGTCTCTCCGATCGGCATTGCACTTCCCGCAGCACGACATCTTCACTCGGAGAGTTTTCCATGGGTTTCGGCCTGAGTCAATGATGCCACTGGGTAAAGACATTCCTGACACGGATCACAAAGAAACAAATCTACATTTGACTCAATCGACATCATTATCGCTTGTATCCTCCCACTCACGATTCACAATAAACTCTGCAGATCTCAGCTTTTCGTCGTCATACCCACGGTGGGCGTAGAGATTAAGTACGCCACTCCGCTTTGAAATTTTTGGCGCTCCATAACACGACCGCATTGCCACATCCAGGGCAAGCTCTGGATACAATGGGAACACTAGATTCGCTTTCTTCTGGATCCAGCGCTTAAGAAGACCAAAACACACCTCAACTGGGTTAAATTGAGGTGAGTAAGGAGGAAAATAGAGCAACCTGGCTCCTGCTTGGTGTATTACCTAAATACAAAATGGAAAATGGAAAGAAATTATATCATCTGCAGAATATATCCTAGAGAGCAAACTTACCGCTTCCAATTCTCAATACATGTGAATTTTTGCATTGTCCATGACAACTATTGAGCGTGGCAGTGGCCACGGATTCAATAGTCGCAGGATCTTTCTTACAAAGGCGTTGTGGAAGGGATCCCGAATGAAGGTCTCCTCGGTACATTCCCATGCAGCAAAATCGCTATGGTCTAGCGCTGCTAGGATAGATAGGCGCTTACCTCGACTGAAGAGCAGTTTTGTCACAGCCTTCGTGTTCCGTTTCGACCAGTTGTACCGCCGATACGCTTGTCGTCCATCTTTTGCAGTTTCGTCGATGAAAAATAGTTGTTCCGGGTACGAATATATAGCCTCTAGCTTCACCTTATACGCATGCACTTCGTGTGGCACAAACGCTCTCGCCGCCTTTGTTAGTACTTTCCTAGACAAGCTCATATCAAAGTGTAGCGCTCTACAAATTGTGCTCAACGAGGTATTTTTACCTCTGGAAACATGCATCCCATAAACTCTTGTAGATCTTCTAGATAAAAAGTTGGATGATCCTTAACATACTTAAGCACGCGTTCCACTACGTCGCACGGCCATTGTGACGAGCGGGCGGATTTGTCGTTCTCTTCTACGACTCCGTCAGACAAGAACAATGCATACCAACGCTGTAGAGTTCTTACACTAGGACCAAATATATCACTCACCTACTGCACACAAATACCATACACATGAATAAGAACGACAGCGCGCCAGCGGAAGTCGTGAGAGTACATGCTGCGCTTGTGCGAATCGGTGAAACAAGGACTGAGTAACCGAACGAGTTGCTCTTGTCCACTGAAACAGAAAAAAACGGCTGTACATTTTAAAGTGCCCATATCCTTATTATTGATTTGGATTTGGTCATTTAGAGTAGGACGGTACTCGATGTTCATCTACAATAAAGTGACCCGATTTGCAAAATGACTGCTTTAAAATAAATCGGCGAGCCTACTGGTCGATTTGCATTTTTTATGGTCATTTTACTCCATAGATCGACATCGTACTTAAGTAAAGCGAGCTCTCGAATAAGCGGAAACGACAAAACACTTGCAAAGCACAAATACGTACAGACCAATAGGGATTAATTCGACACCAATATGGTGTGGCGCACAAAAAAGTAAAATCGAACTCTTACATTTTTCAAATGAAAAAAGGCTGTAAGATCCTCGTTTCGCATCACAAATGAAAAATCACCACGTTTTACAGTTATTTTTATTAAATTAAACAGGATCTTTGGAAATGGGCACATAAACAGGAAGAAGGCTTAAAGTGGCATTTAACAATTATATCATGCTACGAACAAACACGCTTAGTACAAGAATCATGGGCTTTTTAAAAGCCCATGGCCTTAAAGGTGAAGCACAGGCAAATCTTTATCAGCATAAGGAAGCGGTGGTCAATGCTTCGTTGAGACTTCTTTAAAGTCGCTGTTTGAAGATGACGAATCATGTGCGTGCTTGAATGCTACAGTAGATACATACTCAGCCCTATCGTCTTACCGCCCTAGCGCTCGTTTATCGGGCGAAAAAAACTAGTAGCTATACAATATAATACCAAAAAAATACAACGGTGAGCCGACGTACTTACACTTGAAAGCTAACGCGGCTGATCATCCTTCTCGCAGGCACGTCGCACACATCCCGACGGAGCCCGTGGGGTTGGCAGCGCGGTGCTTTCTGCGTAGTGGGTATGAAAAATTTTTCATACCAGAGTTTTCTTCACCAGCTGCAGTATTCGCGGGCCCCACAATGTCAATCTTTTGCTTGTAGTCCTGCTACTGTACCACCTAGCCAAAAATCCTGCAGCACGGTCAATGTACCTCGACAATCATGCATACCACGTACCAGTATTACTATCGCGATGAGTTCATGCTTAGATACGTTTCCTGCGTGAATTCGTAGATACGTAGATGAGTAGATGAGTAGATGAGTAAGAAGGAACAACCGCAACAGCTCGCTCATCACTGCAGCGACGGAGTATGGCCCGAAGTTGGGCGGGGCCGTGAGCCAACTGAGAATTTGCAGTTGTGATAAAACTGAATAGATACTTTTCGTTATTTTGGATTGAAAGTGACCTGCCATTCAAATATTAATACCTCTCTTAATTAGATTAACAACTATAAAGGTGAGCTGTCAACACTAAATATTTTTTAGCACAATATTATAAAAATAGAATAAACTTGCGTTTAATTTTAAGATTTTAATTTGTTAAAACAGCACCTGCTCGAATGCACTACCAGCCCAACTCTCTAGTACCAATTGGTAGGTTCGTTTTACAAAATGCAAATTACACTGCATCTACAGATGTAAAGTGTTCTTAAACTCCCTATTGAGTCTTATCATGAATATAATGCTTCTCCTTAAAGCCCACCAGTGCTGGTAATAGCTAATACAGTATCGAGCTTGTCTTGTGACTATCCGCTTGTTAGTAGCATGAGATATAGCTGTTAATTGCTCGTTTTAAGCCTTCATCCTGTTTATGTGCCCATTTCCAAAGATCCTGTTTAATTTAATAAAAATAACTGTAAAATGTGGTGATTTTTCATTCTGATACGAAACAAACATTTTACAGCTTTTTCCATTTGAACAATGTAGGAGTTCGGTACCAACGATTTGGGTGCGCCACACCATGATGGGGTCGAATTAATCCCTATTGGGCTGTCCGTACTACGTGACCGTAGCACTACCAGGATTAAAAGGATTATAGTTACTTAAAGGGGTTTGTGTAAAAACACATCAATGCGTAAAGTTGCGACAAGTTGCAGCTACAAAATGATTCTTATTTTGTTGGGAGTCAGCCTCCGCGGCTACAATCTCATCGGGTTTTGTAGCTACAAAATCGCCAACGTTGTGCCATAATGGTGGTTTACTTCGCACAACGACCGCAAACTGCAAAATACACTGCAAAGTGCAAATACAAGGTGTCTCTTAAACTCCCTGATGTCGCCACTTTGTAATTTGTATAAGGAGGCTTTAGTCAGTGCTTGAGACCTTTCTTCAAATACGCTGTTCGAAGATAGCGAAGGCATGTGCGTGCTTGAAGCGCTAGCAGATGCATGGCCAGATCATCCTTCTTCACAGGCACATTTAGCGCATGCGACGAAGCCCGTGGAGTTGGCAGCGGTGGTAGTTGCTACGTGGGATTGGAAATGGCGCGCCGATTGCCAAATTCGCGGGCCCCGCAATGCAACGTGTATGTTTTTGCTTGGCAGTACATTACAGCAGTTCTGCTACTACAGCAGCTAAGCCCTAGAAGCACTGGAAGAGCGACACACCCACCACTACGGTCGCGTGTAGAGAGAAGAAGACGTCGTTGACCTCTACAGCGTTGCTATGGCCGTCGTGACGCCGCATATACTGTTCTTGCACGCGCTCGCTGTAATAGAAGTCCACGTTGAAGATGTAATAGCACGTGAAGCCCGTGTAGACCATAGATAATCCCACGATGCTGGGATGCTGGCGGTTGAGAAATACTTGCGGGTAAAACCTAACGCTCCAGCAGAAGAAGTACAACCTAACCAAAAATCCTGCAGCAGGGTCACTGGCACATAGTTCTCTGGCAACTAGGTTAATGCATATCCTGTGCAGATCAACAACTACACAAACCACATACACTTACCAGCAATCGATGAGCTAATGCGATAATTTGTAGATACGTAGATGATTTGATATGTAGATAAGTCGCAAGGAACAACCGCAACAGCTCGCTCGCCACCGCGGCGACGGAGTATGGCCCGAAATTCTGATTAAAACAGATAGTGACAGCAAGCATTAAAATGTACTTCGTGTACTGCTGATTAAAACAGATAGTGACAGCAAGCGTTAAAATGTACTTCGTAGTGCATTTAAAGCACTACCAGCCCAACTCTCTAGTGGTGCTTAAAGCACCTTTAGGCTGATGTCGTCGTGTTGCTTTTTAAAACAACACTAAAAAGGTGGAGTAACGACTTCGGTGACTTTCAATGAAAACGAGTTTAAACAGCTTTAGCTAACCCCGCTTTGTTCGGGTCCATCGGATGCGTCTACACTCAGTGCATTTGCACACTCTGCAGAGGCTCCAAATGGTCTCTAGGTCTCCTCTATTCACCAAATTTACTCCGATATCTCTACTTTGACGCGCAATTCCGCCTGTGTAGGCTCAATACCGGAACTACTAAGCGATTACTGGTCAGGCGATTTACCTGGGTTGTTTGGCCGTGGTTGCTTTCTGGGTACTTCTGTGGATGTCTTGGGTGTAGACGTCGACTTGCTTTTTGTTGTTCCCACCTCCTTCTTTTTCGTCGACTTCGATACGTTTTCTGCGTTAGCATCGGACGCAGAAGAATTGCTTATGGATGAGAGAGTCTTTTTGGGTTCCTGATCCATTTTCTCCAACCACGCTTGCAGTTTCCGCTTCCTCTTTGCTTGTTCCTTGTTGTCTTTAAACGCACTCATCTTGTCGAGGAGAAGAACCGTCAGATTTTGAACTGTTTTGCCAGCCTGCGCAGTCCAGTTTGGGCACGTGCTCTCGAATGCCTCAGCGACAAGTGATATATTCTGTGTCACAGCCGCAATTTTTTATCAGCCGTCCTCCCATCCCTTGACTTCCTCGAGTGCCTTGCGCACGCGTTCGCAGTTGCTGACCCTCTTTGATCGTAAGAGGGAAGCCACCGATGATCTTTGACAGAGAGTTGATGTGCCTGGTGGACACACTCAAACGATAAATACCCATGTAACTTAATATACCACATCGGTAAAAACTTACCCGTTGAACGCGCCTGCGGAGTCTGAGAACTGCTCTTGGATGTCAGTCATATTATCTCTAAACTTCTGCACCCAACTCCGTTTCATCTTCGGGTCTCCCTGCTGCATTATGCTGATTGCCATTCCGACCATGACGCCGAGCGTGTCCAGCGCCTCAATCTGGTCGATTACGATGGTTGGGTCTAAGTTTTTGTGCGCAGAATTGAAATGTTGCACCAGCATCTTCAGCCCCGGCACCCGATCAGTCACTTTCTTCTTCTTCGCCAACTCCTCCGTCAGGTTTCTACCAGCTTCAAGTGCCTTGGCGAGAGCGGTGGCAGACTTCGGCTTCGTCGCCACATCGGGGAGCTTTGTAGAAGCTTCTGGGGCAAATTTAATCGTGACTGACGGCGGACTCTTTCGTTTCTTGGCGGCCGTCTCCCCTGCTATCGGAGAGTTTGCTTTGCGCTTCTTCGGGTCCATCTTTAGCGGCTTAGACGGCGTTTCTCGAGGGGCTGACGGGCTTTTTGCAGGGACAGCGCCAACCTTCTCATCTGACGCAGCGAGGGAACTTGTCATCAGTTGCTCCAACGACTGAACCAGCTTGTCCCGCAGCGTAGAGGACGCTAGGAGAGCGGAAGAGAGTTCTGAGCCTTCCTCAAAGAGCGTGATGGACATCTTCTGGGCACCACCTGCACCTTTCCTGCGAGCTTGGCAGCATTCACAGCTTCGTCGAGCGCGCGTTGCATTCTTGTCAGCTGTGTCTTCATTGTCTCGCGACATTGAGTCTCCAGCTCCTGAGGGCTCAACTGGGCTACCGTTAAGATAGCATCCATCCTCGGCTTGTCAATATGAAAAATGGCGGGAAGACTGCACAGTTAATTATGGGTTCAAATAATGGCCAATCACATTGCGTGGCGGTATAGTACAGTCAATGCTGGCATAGCGACAGGAGTAGCAAGGCCGCGAGAGTGAAGCTACAACTTCTAGCGTTGGGGATGTCTAGTCGACAGCAGACGCTTCTCGGTGAGATGTTCTCACAACCAGGTTGGTTGGAGTGCGTCCGCGTTTACCATGTCTAAGAATACTGGGAAGGAATCGTCGCCGATCTTTCGAGAGATCTTGAGCTCTGGGGTCACTCACGAATCAATTCAAACGAACACACCAAGGGTGCCATGCATCTCCGACCGCTACTCGCATGGACGCTTGTCGGGTGGACTCAGCTCTTTCGCCCGGGGGCATGTGTGCCGCCCAGCTTTACTACATTCACCAATTCTCGACCCACAGAAGCGAACGTGGAGCTCTCCTCATGTGAGTGAGCGCCCCTACTTTAATAAGAAGTCCTGTCCTAACACAGACCCCTTTTAATTGCTCTGCAGTTCTTCCTTCGGTCGTGTATGACAATTTGGATGAGGACAAAACGGCAACTCTTGTGACTCCAAGCTCGGGAGTACTAGTGGCCCATGTTAACTACAGAACGGTAGGCTGTGCCTGTTTCGTCACAATGGCATACAGCAATTTGGTAATGCTGCTTTATTTTATTGCAGGATTCGCGATACTACACGGAGAATATTCTGGAATCCAGACTTAACTACCCAAGTACGTTGTTCATTATTAACCTCCTATATATCTGCCAAACTGATTGCTATTATTGTGAAGCTTCTCTGAGTCCGTACGCAAAGATCTCGTATGCTTCAAAGCCCATTTCAGCTACTGCGTACAAAGCTGGACAAGGGGCGACTTTTCTGAAAGACTTTGACGCTGCTGCTGCACCCGTGGAGAGTGACGGATTTTGTGAGCGCGAGCTGTCTGCGCTCGGACCTGTGATGAACACTCAAAGTGACTTATGCGGCAGATATAAGCAGGTGGATACAAATGTGGGGTTTCTGCTGCAGGTGGAGTTTGTGGAGCCAAGTCCCGTTGCTACAAGCTGGTCGTGGTATCTCGGATTACCTTTCCGACTCGGTAACGGTGCTGTGGTTGTTCTCGATGGAGTTATTGTCCAAGATTTACTAGGCAAGACAGGATACTGGAAAAGCGTATTGTCGAAAGCCACCCAAGTGGACATGAAAATTACGCCAGGCTATCACGTGCTGAAGATCTACGGACTTTCAACCAAGTTCGAATCCTCAGCAGTATACTTCAGTCGAGAGGGATCTTCGCCAGCTATAGCCTCCGTGTCTGGGATTATTGGAGAGATAACAAAATGGTCTCCATTCGTGGCTCCTGACTCCACGATATCGTCTACGCTGACTGCTGAACAAGCGAACAAAGCGAGCAGCGTCGGCAGAGGCGTCTCAGTTCTGCAATTCCAGAATGCCCCCGTTGAAGGCCGTTTTGCACTACACTTAGGATCGGTGTCGACAACTGATGCCCAAAGCGCCAAGCTGAATACCTCGCCGCTCATCTCTTTTTCCTTCTTACCGGCAACAACGTGGGCTAATGCCAAGGCAACTCAAACGGCCTTTTCGACGGCAATAACTTCACAGTGGAGTCTGATTCCTGGATTAACTTTATCTCTTCCCACTTCGTCGAGCGGAGTTTTGCTTTGCTCGTTCACGGGGAGATTTTTCGTGGACAAGTGCATGGCGAAGACTTTTCGCCTTGATCTCGCGTTTGGTTCAAGCTCTACTTCACCGGTGTCAAGTTTCCGCTTAGACGAGTCATTCCTCGATCCATCTGGAGTGCCACTCGATTTCTCGTACTTCACAAGCGTTTCGACAACAAGTACGTTGAATTTATCTCTCAGCTACCAATACCAAGGAACGAAAACAGGAAAGATTATTGGCGGCAGAGCTACTGCTGTATTTATCCCAGGGGCTTCGCTAACCACGGATACGACAAGTGACAGTACGGTTTCCGTGGCGGCTTCAGTATTCTCGAAACAAGTATCAATTGCGTCCTCAAGCACTTTCGTCATCCGTGTTGCTGGCATAATATGCCGTAATTCGGCAGTCGAGACATTCCGTGCGCGCATATCAAGAAATGGTGACCCACTTTGTGATGGAGAGTTTTCCTCAATATCTGGGACAGTAGCCAATGGAACCTGCGAGCCTTTGACGATGCATTCGATTGTGGATGCTGTAGCTGGTTCTCACACCATTTCGATTGATGCAAAGACGGCTACCACGGCAGGATTCCAGCTTAAAGGGGTTCAGGTGCAAATAGCTACCGTAGAGAGAGGAGCACTGCTGTCACAGGATTTATGCCAGTCTCGCTGCACTCAACACGGTCTCTGTCGACTAGGTGTGTACAACACCATGACGAGGACTTGTAATTTATACATGCTTCGCAACTTCTCGTCCATGGCGGCAGACTCAACACGGGTATCTTTCGTGCGAAGCCAAGTATCAGCTGTTTCGGATAACGCGTGGACAGTTCTACGCAGCACCAAGTGGTCACTCAGTCAGAATGTTTCTCTGCAAGCGCAATGCAAAGGCGACACGTGTGGAACCAGTGTCTGCGCTGAAGCGTACACGTTGAAAGATCGCTGCCGGTGCATTTGTCAATCGAGTAACAACTGCGTTGGCTTTATGAACACGGATGGAACGTGCTATGGGATTACAGCAGCAGATCTTCGCCAAAACATACAGTCGGGGAGATACAACGCCTCAGGTGGAAGTACAGTTCATCTGAATATGCCTCAGACGTGCCACGCCATCAAGGCCGACGCGGCAAATGCACCGAGTGGGCGTTATGCCATTGCTACGAGTGCAGGAATTTTTGATGCGTTTTGCAACATGACAGCGGATAGTGGCGAGGGCTACACGATTGTTCCGTGCGATATGGGTACGAGTGATATGGACTGTCGAAGCACAACGGGTCCAAAAGACAGTGATACATGCAAGGCGATGGGTCTTCGACAAGTTGTGCCGCGCTCGTCGGGTCATTTAGTATCGATGCACCGGAAATTTGGCTCGTTATTTTTCTCTACTGTTCCTGGAGTAACGAACGCATATGTCGGTGATACTGTGGATTTGCCAAGTGATGAAGATACCGTGTTGGATTGGACTGCGATTGATGGTGGGAAGTGGTGGTTACGTGATAACGGAAGCAGCTGTGATGTCGTGTCCCCCGCGAATGCTCCAGACGAACGACGATGGCTAGGGATGCATTCTTTGTCAAATGGACAGAGCGTATTAGATGGTCTAAGCTTAAGTTTCGATCCACGTGGTTTAGAGACGACTAAGTATCTGTGCTCAACGAACGATGTTAGCCCTTCCACATCGTGGAGCTTCGTTCTTCAAGACTCGTTTATTGGAAGTGGTGACGATAACTTGTGGGTGACGTCATGGAGCAAAACGGACAAATGGTACCAATTATGCCAAGGAATTGTACTTCTTGGTGGGAAGTCATTTGCTCGAGCTGGTTCATCTGTAAGTAAAAAAGTGGCTCAGATCAGTGCGAGTGACATACCGACGGATGTGCGGATCAAGTTTACGTACTACTTTGTGTTCGACCCACTCTACTGGGTCACACTTCTTCTTAAAAGTTCGGAACCCAAGACTATTCGTGTTTATCTCGGCTCGCAACTGGTTCGACAAGTTCAAGTCGACACATCGGTGACGTTCGCTTGCTATGGACAGAATTCTAATACAGCCGGGCAAGCGTATTTCTACAGGGGGACAAAGCGCTTTGTACTACGCGGCTTTATCGGAGACACCACGCAACTTCGGTTTGACATTGATTTTGGATCCTTAAACATCAGTGCGTTTGGTATTGACGAGGTATCAATGGAGGTCGAGTATGCATTCAAGACGCCGCTAGGATTATCGATGGCAACTCCAGCAGTGTCCTGCATGCATCTGAAAAGTGAGCGGCTATCAAACGGAGACCCCAATCCAGATGGACAGTATTTTATCCAGTTAGATCCTAACGCTGACCCTGTAAATCTCCCGTGTTCGGATGGCTGGGTAGTAGCGCAGCGTCGTATCAATGGCAAGACAAGTTTCAATCGCAATTGGAATGACTACCGCGATGGATTCGGCTTGGGTTCCTATAGTGAATGGTGGATTGGCAACAATATCCTCGCAACTATCACAACACGAGCTACCGAAGCAATGGTCGTGGTGTCGAAGGACTATCAATCTCTGGCTGCGCTTTACAGTGACTTTCGAGTCGCTAACGAAAACGAGAAGTACCTCTTGACAGTGCGCGGATACAATGCAACAGCAAGTTATGCCACTGATGCATTAACGTCCCTCTCGAACACATATTTTAGCACTCCCGACCAGGATAATGACTTGTCTGCGAGTCAGAACTGCGCCAAGAAAAGTCGGAGCGGATTCTGGTACGCTGACTGCCTCAGCTCGACGAGATCGGATCTAAACGCGCCGTTTGATATGCTCCCAATCTGCGCTTCTTACGCTGCGTGGGCACAGAGCTGGTGCCAGAAGACGGGAAGTATTGTATGGAACAATGTCGATGGCTACGATTCCTCTACGCTTCTATTACGACCAGATACATGCGCCCCGGGTAATGTTGTATCCAAGACTGGTGAGTGCTCTCAATGTCCTGCTGGTACGTATTCTGAGCCACACGCACAGAGCTGCAATTCCTGTCCTGCTGGATCGTACAGTCCCTCAATTGGAGCGTCAGATAGCACTTCGTGTTTTTCTTGTCCACCGGGATTCAAGTGCCCAAGCAGCTCAACAGCTCCAGTAAAATGTGTAGCAGGTACATTTGCTGACGCTGGATCAAGCGAATGTCTCAATGTACCGGAGGGATACGCAGGTCCGTTTGATCAAATGTCTCGAGTGGATCTTTTAGCCTGCACAAATGGAACTTACTCGAAGCCTGGGCAGCTAAACTGCAATGCTGTTCCCGCTGGATTCTACTGCTCACAAAGTGGCATTTCCTGTGGCTATACGTCGTTAGCTCCGTGCTCCTCCAGAAGCGTGTACTGTCCAGAAGGGAATTCTGGTCCGACTATCGTCCCACCTGGTTACTACTCCATTGGTTCAATTACAAACGAGCAACAATCTGCAATATCACCGTGCCCTAGAGGATCCTACTGCCGGAGAGGTATAGCGTATCAATGTCCTCCGACACGATTCGGAGACCAAACAGGTCTGATTAGCCCGCTATGTTCGGGTCGATGTGCCAGTGGGTGCGTTTGCAAAGCTGGGAGCATCAGCCGATGTCCAGATGCTCCAACTGGCGTAGGCCAAGTCGCGTTGTCTCCGGCATCCATTTCTTACGTGCTTGCTCCTCTATCGAAGCAGCCTGGTGAGACAAACGACTCTCTTATTCAAGGTGTTGTGTCTGCCATAAACAGCGGGGCGGCTGTTTCAACTGACATTTTTGAGTTTCGAGACGTGAATTTGACGTTTTTTAAGACGGGCTGGTTTTCTGGATTCGCGCACAACATAAGTATCTCGTATTTCGAGCAGACTCAAGCTAATCCGAAGTACGAGTTTCAAATGCCAGTCGCTGGCTTCGATTGGGGCGCCATCGTATTGTTGAATGGGGTTGTTATGATACCGCGATCAAATAATGGATCTCTCGCTTTTTCGTTCGTCTCATCATGGGGTCAACACGTCGTGTCCATCATCGCAGCCGAGTCGCAGTTTCTCGTGAAAAGGTCAATTCTCTTTCGAAAAACCTCCGACACTAGCTTTAGCACTTTACGATGTGACCGGTTGGATGGACAAGGTATCTCACTACAAGTTGATGTCAATTTATGTGCCACGACTGCTACGTCCTGCAAAAATACGGTCAGTATTAACGGAGAAGTGGCGAAAAATCTTGCTCAGACCACAAATTCTGTGGATATATCAGTTTATTCCGGAATGGGAATTCAGAGCTCGGTGATAAGTTGTGACGCGTCCTCAACTGCCAGTTATATGCAGACATTTTCCGCGATGGATACTGGCGGAATCGCAGTAATAATTGGCACGAAGCTGGGGGTGTTTCCATCGACTTTACGTACCTGGATCAAAGGAAATGGTATCTCTCAGACTGCAATTGATTCCGCATCTTCTGGCTTTGTTTTTGTAGTGGTCAATGATAATGCTACACCTGCCACGTTTGACGTCCTTGTACCAGGGTCGAGTTATACCCTACAGTTGACGCTGCCACTCTCACAAGCCAGCTCTTACTACAGCTTTACCAGTGTCCCACCAGGCTATTACGCTCTTCCTGAGAATGCTCCAGATGGTCGACGATGCGAGCTTAAAAAATGTTCCCCAGGATATAGTTGCTCAGGCGGTGTTCGCACACTCGCTTATGTATTTCCTGCTTCCGTTTGTGTGGACAAGAAGCACACTCTGAACGTTAACGAAAATGACGCTGGGTTTGTTTCAAGCGCCAGTTTTAGCTTGGATGTCTCTCCTGCTGGTATGACGTACCAACTCAAAGCTCCAGTGGACGGTGTATTTACGTTGGATAACCAGAATCACGTAAAACTTCTGAAAGCTCTAGATTATGAAGCGCGCAATGCCTACGATTTGACGCTGTTGCTACAAGAAGCCCAAGCTACCGTGACATACTCAGCATGCCAGATCCGAGTGAACGTCGTAGACGTCAACGAAGCTCCTGTTGTGACCAATTATCAAACTTCTCGCGTTGTCAAAGAGAATGCTCTTCCTCCCGTGTCACTTACAGCAGCTTTAGGTGTTACTGATCCTGATACGTACGATTCCTACACATTGGCGATTGCTAGCGGTGGAAATGGCAAATTTGTGATCAATCGAGAAGGGTTTATTGTGGCGACTAAGGCACTAGACTTCGAAACAACACCTAAATTCGTGCTGGACGTTGTTGCCAAGGATCTAGGCGGACTGGATAACCACGCTAGCGTTGTGATTGAAGTCCAAGACGTCCCAGAGCCACCAGTGTGCGCTGCTTTCTCGTTTAGCGTTGCAGAAAATACAGCGGTCGGGACAAGTATTGCAGCCATGAATTCCCACTCGTCGGATCCCGACGCTGGAGATTCTATTTCGTATCGACTACTTTCCCAAAATGTTCCGGGAGCTCTAACTATCGACTCAACAACTGGAGCAATTACTTTACGAAAAGCGCTCAACTATGAAGTTCTGGATACTATCCCCTTCAAAGCACAATTTACAGATAAGACGGGTCTTCAAGCTACGTGCGACTACACTATCGCTGTCACGGATTCCAACGATGCCCCCGTGTTGACGAGTACGGTTTTCCGTGTTCCAGAAAATTGCGTTGGGAATGATTGTTTAGTTGGAGATCTGGCTAAGTTCGCGTTTGACGAGGACAAGGGTGCAGTTCTTACGTTCACTTTGATTTCAGGCAGCGATTCGTTTTCCATCCAGGGCTCTCAACTGTGGGCAGTCGGGAGTTTAAACTTTGAAAAGACCCCTGTTCTCAAAGTAACTGTTGCGGTTAATGACGAACGACACGGTCACGATGAGACTGCAATGACAGTGCAAGTTGTCGACGTGAATGAAGCCCCGACTGGCAAGGCGTTTACGAAAAAGGTTCTTGAGAATATCCCAATTGGAACTGTGGTGTACACGTTCGAGGCTAATGACCCAGAGGGAGATCACCTTGCATTTACTATCGTGCGCGCGGATACCGGATTCGAGAGTTTGTTTAAAGTTGACGGTGGGAATCTCGTGACGAAAGCTGAAATCGATTTCGAAACCTTGTCCACTCACTCGTTTCAGACTCATATCCGTATTTGTGACCCGCTCAAATTGTGCGCTGAGGTTGGGCCAAACACGATTGAAATTTTGGATGGTCCAGACGCACCGATCATCGAAACAGCAGCCACGATGGTTTCAATTCCAGAAAGCGCTAGTATTGGGTCCGCTGTGGGGGCTACATTTACAGTTTTGGATGAAGACGTGGGACAAAGTGCTCAGCTTGTATACGCGATTCACTCGGGAGATCCACAGAACCAGTTCTCAATATCCGGATCGACAGGAGCGTTGACAGTGAGCTCTTCGCTGAATGCTGAGGTTGTGAGCGAGTACAAAATAGTAATGCAAGCTACTGATGCAGATGGGTTGATTGGGTATTCAGATCCCATAACTATCGCCGTGCAAATGGTACCTTCACCGCCTTATTTCGTTGGAACTACAGCTGCGAAGAACAATTACAACGTTGATTTGAGTCAGTTGGCAAATGGGTCCTACGCGACAGTCTCGTTGCCCATAGCCGACCGAGATCCGGGGCAAACTGGAGGGACCTGCTCGATTAGTACAGCAAATGACAAGTTTTCGATTAAAACCAGCACTGATGGAAGGGCTTGTGAGCTCTCGGTTCTCCAAAATGTTTACATTCCAGAAGTAGCGGATGACGAACGGGTTAGTGTCGGGTTACGGGTTACGGATACGGTCAACGCTTCGTCTTACAGCGAAATTACGATTCATATACTGTCTCGCAATATTAATCACCCTCCAAAATGCACCAGCGCAGAAGCCCAGATCTTGGAGAACTCGCCGTTTGGCGTTGTAGTTGGTACAATTACAGGCAGTGACCCAGACGCCATTGACACAGTGTCTTGCTACATCGACTCCGATGACGACAGTGATGTTTTCCACATGAATTCTACGAATGGCGTTGTTACCGTAGGCACCAAGTCACCGGATTACGAAAAAAAGCGCCAATACACGCTCAAAATTCGGGTTAGAGACGATGCTGCGGCCCCTCTAACTGGCGTCTGTACTTTCACTATTGGCATTTTGAACGAATTGGAGTCTCCAGTCTGTACTGCAGCAGTTTTCACGATATTGTCCGAGAACAACGCGATAAATGCTCGAGTTGGAGACGCTCTTTGGAAGAATTGTATTGACCCAGATACCGGCCTGGGTAATTCCACAGCATTTCTCTTTGAAATCATTGGCAACAATCAAAGGTTTGCGGTTGACAGGGTTTCAGGCCAACTAAAGGCTATTCAAGTGCTGGATTTTGAGCAGCAAAGAGCTTACAACATCTCAATTATAGTCCGGAATGCGTTTCGACCTGCGAAAAGTACTATCCTCGGTGTAAATGTGGAGATACTAGACCAAGACGATCCTCCCAAACTGTCATTCCAGTCTGCGTTCCCAAGCTCGACACTGATTGGTGTAGATGTTCCAGAAACAACAATTATTGGTACTTCGGTTGGCACTGTGTTCGTCTATGACGAAGATGCCAATGATATCTGCACGCTGACATTGGTAAAATCTCCATTCGCGCTTGAGTCGATCAACTCTACGCTGTACAATCTTGTTCTCGCCAAGCCAGTGGACTACGAAACCCGCTCTCTTTACTCTCTTCAAGTGACCGCGACAGACACCGCAAAGGTGTCAACGGCGCTCACTATAGTCGCTCGAGTGTCTGACGTCAATGAGGCTCCATACTTCCCAACCAACCAGCATTTCTTCATTGCTGAGAACGTTGCTATGCACACCATCGCGACCTCTAAATTCCAACCTCGCGGCCCATGCTCTATCGCTGATGAGACTACCAGAATCGAGAACCAAGTCGTCGTATCTTACGGGAATTGCTTACTGCACTGTGCACAAACAGATACGTGCGAAGCGGGTGTTTTTAATTATTCCTCCTCGCTGTGCAGTTTATACAGAACGTTACCGAAATCGTGCGTGCCGTGCAAGAACTGCGAAGGCTTTGAAAGTATCGCCGAGCGCTCGGCTAATTCAGCACTTTCGATCTCGAATGACACCGTAAGTGTGCACCAAGACAAGTTGGTACGTGTTCCGGACGCGGACTTTACTGTGGAGTGCTGGGTTGCTATAGGCACGAATGAGGGGGCCATTGTGACTTGGAAAGACAAGAACAACACCTCTACGGGCTTGCAGCTTGAATATGTTGGAGGGAATTTACGCATCACTTTACACGGTGTTGTGATCAATACTAAAGTAGCGCTCATGCCTACGCTGTGGTATCACGTAGCTGTAACCTTTGATGGTATTCGAGGCGAGCTGAAAGTGTATCTGGATGGCGAAGTAGTTCTCCAGCAGCGAATTCTCTCTCGTATTGGAACGAAATGGGGCCCATCAGCAATTATTATGGTTGGCAACTGCGGTTATGGTGTAAACTGCCCGGTGAAACCCTTTATCTTTACCATCGACGAGGTTTGTAGTGCATTTTTTTTTTCTTATGACTCTTTGAAACATACCTCAATTAACTTTCATACTACAGCTGCGTTTGTGGAACAAAGTCAACTCTTTCGAGACCATACGATCGAACTTTGCTCGCTCACTCGATCCAAAGCAGTCTTCTCTGCTCGCATTCTACAGGTTGAAAACGGCATTTAAGTTATCGTTACTCGTATATTTTATACTAATGCTAACGTATTGCTTGGCTTTATAGTTTTAACGGCGATCTCGTGGATATAACATCAAGCGGATTGGCCTTGAACACTTCAGACGGCCGCGCCGCGCAATTCGGAAGCGCACCCGTTATCAGTGAATCGAATCAAAAATTGGCTAAAAAGTGGCGATTAGCCGTTATTTCGGATAATGGGGCGTCATCGTTTGGTATCGCCGAGCTTGGTTGGTTTTCTGAGGGTACGCGAGTAGATATGGCAACAACTCTTTCGAGTTTCAAAACGTCAGGAGGCTCAGCTTTCTACAAAGCATTGGATAGCGACACAAGTACAGTCGCCTACATTGGTTCTGATTCTGTCGGCGGCACGGGTATATGGATTGAGCTCGAGTTCAGGACTCCAGTTGACGCTTCCAAAGTGGTTATTGATACCGATAGCAATGTGACGCACTGCGTATCTGTGGTGGCAATCCAATACTGGGACCCCGTCAAAGCCATGTGGGGAGTATCGTCGTATCTTCGAAACATCAACAAACCATCCTCACGTTTTGCTTCGTATGGTAAGTCTCACTATGTTTTCTTATACTGCACATAGTCTATGCTAACTCGACATTTGTGCAGCCCCAACACAGTACATCCTAGCGGATGACGAAGATTCCGGTACGTCCTACCTAACATACTCTTTAAGAGGGACCGAGTTCGCTTCTGTCTTCGATATCGATTCATCGACGGGCTATATCAAAAGGAACAACTCTGTACTGGATTACGAGACCCAGAATCATTACGAGCTTCAAATAAGCGTCCAGGACAATGGCAACTTGCGTGCTGTAACGACAGTGATGATTTGGATTCTGGATGTGAATGAAGCTCCGATGCTGGTAGCTAACTCCATTCTACAAGTTTCAGAAACTACGAGTGTCGGCACAACGATCGGGAAAATCAATTTGTATGACCCCGACAATGACGATCTAGTTGTGACGATAGTCGAAGGCAACTACCGCGATGTATTTTCAATCGAGTTGAATTCTTTGGTGGTAGCGCACGACACGTTGGATTACGAAACTTACCCGACATACTCACTGAAGCTTTTCATCAAGGAGCTACGTAATGTGAATCCGCTCTCAGCGTACGAATACCTTGCTGTCACTGTCGGTGACGTTAATGAGGGTCCTATTTGCAACAATCAGACTCGTACTGTTCCTGAAAACACCCGAGTTGGAACTCCAATTGGCAGTGCTCTTGTGGCTGTGGATCCTGATATCGGTCAGAAGGTTTCTTTCGCTATCGTCGGTGGAAATGGTGACAATTTTTTCGCTGTGGACTCCGTAACAGGCCAACTTAGTGTCGATCAGGGCCCCGCGCAGAGCTTTACCGGGTGCTTTTCGCAGCTTCGCCATGGGTTGGCAGGGCCATTTAGTACGTACGGAAGTACTTCTCCATTCAACGACTGCTACCACAGGTGTTTTTCGTCTCAATTCATGGCTCTAGGATTCGGTAACGAGTGCTGGTGCTCTAACTTGGTGCCTGGTTTAACGGAATATCGACTTACACAAACGACATGCAATTTAGTGTGCAGTGACGTGCCTGAAAAAAGTTGCGGAGGTACAAATCAATACGCAATGTACCAGTTGGGGGCTCCATTGGACTATGAAAAAAATCGTCGCTACGTTCTTGCATTAAGAGTGCTTGATAATGGGAGTCCTGCGCTTGTGTCCACGTTCAACGTCGCAATTGATGTGACTGATATCAACGAACCTCCCATGATTGCAACATCCGACATTTATGTTGACGAAGGGCAAACGACAAAGGTGGACTTGTCTAAAGCCCTCGTTATCGCAGATGAAGACACCATTGACACGTCTATACTATCGATTGTCTGGTGTAGTGAGCGGGCATGCCCGTTTGACTATGACCCATTAAAGAACCAGTTGATCATTTTGACAGCGCTCGATTACGAGCAAAAGAATGTGTACACGCTGACATTTCGGGTCACGGATCGTGGATCACTCACCGCAGACGCGAATTTGACTGTTTACGTTCGAGATGTGAATGAGCCTCCTGTTATCTTCGACGCTGACATCACGTTGCGCGAGAATATGCCAAATGGTTCTCTCGTTGGACTGCCAGTTGCTGCGTATGACCCTGATCAAAGTGGCAGTGTCGAGTTCTCTATTGCACCCCAAAGCCTTGATGGTTGTTTGCAGATTGGAGCACAATCCGGCCAAATATCTGTCGCGAAAACGTCCTGTTTTGACTATGAATCTTTCCTATTCGATAACGTGGATAGCTCTACTACACTTACACAAAGTGCAGACCAAGTAAACATTACGGGTGCACATTTCATCGGAGAATCCAAAACTCAAACTACTGTAGAGATTCCTTACATTAGAAGTGCACAGGGACCCGTAGCTTTTTGGACATCACTACGAGATGTATTATTGGCGCGTGTAGACATGTCTGGACATATATATTATGCTACCAACACCACCACAGTACCGATGCTAAACAGCAACACTGTCACGGGAACACTGACATTTGAGCTCCCGAGATTACGCCTCGGTCTTGTACTTGATGTGAAGTTCAGGAGCAGCGAATGGTTCCGAATATTTGACGTGGCTAAGCTGAAAAAATCTTTTCAAGTGGTTGTGTCAGTGCATGATTCGTCAGCAGAAGCACTGGCTTCAACGAAAACATTTGGTATCGAACTACTGAATGAAGTCGAGCCTCCCACATTGCTGCCCATTATAACATTTCAGGTGGTTGAGAACACCCCAGTGGGTACTCGCATTGAGCCTGCTATAGCGTCGATGTTTGATGATCCTGAGGGATCAACTGCTTTGCAGTATTCGTTGGCGTCTCAAAGCATTCCCGGTTCGTTTTATTTTGATTCTTTAGCTGGTCACCTGCACGTGGGAAGTCGAGGTGTAAACTATGAAGAAATGTCTAGACATTCTCTTAACGTTACAGTTCAGAATGAGGATATCACCGCGAGTTACATATTGACAATATCGGTGTCCGATGCGAACGATCCGCCGAGTATCACGTGCCCACACGTCCACATTAGTGAAAATACGCCGATTAATACGCTGGTCTCAGAATCAGCTATTGTTTTAGACGAAGATGCGAACGACAAAGTCTTTACTTACCGTATCCAAAACGAAACAGAAACTTTTTCAGTTGACAGTGGCGGGAGATTAATCTTGAAGCAGCTAGTGGACTATGAATCCCGACAATATTATTCTGTTGCGATGGAAGTTACTGATCACGGTGGATTAAGCGAAGATTGCGCTGTGCTAGTAGAAGTAATCGACGTCAACGAACCTCCATCTGGCGCAACGTATTACAATGGATCCGTGTATCAAACCGCACCGGTGGGTCATCGGATACTCAAACTGGGCTTGCAAGACCCCGAAGGGAAAAATCTTACGTTTTTGATTACCACGTCGTCGGTTGACTTGGACAAATTTGCAATTTCAGATGATCAGGTCCTGTATGTGAAGAAAGCTACGAGCATTACAGCTCCTTCCCAAGTGGTGTTGTCGATTGAAGTGAGTGACGGATATAATCGAGTGCAGATACTGTGCTCGCTCTCTGTGTTGGCTGACCTACCACCGATTCAATGTTTGGGAAAAGAACAGAGCTTATCAGTGTCAGAAAATTCAGTAGGAGCGACGATTGGTCGAGTACAATTCTTGCCTTCGTCGTACTCTGCCAGGGGATATGCTCTCCAAGACTCGATGGTACCGTTTACGTTGAACACTACCACTGGTGAGATTCTAGTGAATGATCTTCTTCCTCTCGACTACGAGCGCCAGTCCAGCTATTCTTTAACGTTCGCAGTTTACTACTCCTTAGCGAACTACATAATCTGCCCGATGGTGATACGAGTGCTCGACGTTGATGAGCCACCTACTTGCTCCGGGCAGTCAGCATCTGTTCGCGAGAATCTTGTTGGATACGACAAATGGATGTTACAGAGTAGTGCCACAGACCCTGAAGGTGGGGTTTTAACGCTCACTATGAACTCAAACGCACTCTTTTATTCCAACAAAAGTGGCGCAGTGTTTGCACGAGATATGTCGCTGATCAACTACGAGGAACAGTCGTATTATGCGCTAATTCTGTCGGTCAGTGACGGTGTCAATACTGTGCAGTGTCCAATTATCACTTACGTCATTGACACCAACGACTGCCCACAAATTCCAAGACAGATACGATACATTCACGAGAACAGTGCGGTGGGTACAATTGTTGGAGACGCTATCACAGTGCGAGATGAAGATTACAGTCTTCATTCGAATGGAAGAATTACCTTCTCGGTGGATTCAGATATCTTTACAATTGATAAAACCTCGGGAACTCTGGCGGTAGCAAACTCGTCCAAACTCGACTATGAGATGCTACAACAAGTAAACCTTGTCGTTTACGCGACGGATGACGCAGCGGAGCCTTGTACATCAAATGCTACCGTTACAGTCTTTGTTGTCAATGTGAATGAACCACCACCAATCGTAGCTGGCCAAGTTGGTTCAGTGCTGGAATTTACGAAATCGTTATCCCAAGACCCATCCGTGGCAGTGCTCAACGTGACAGCTCATGATCCCGATCAAAACGATAAATTGTTCTTCTCTCTGCTCAGCAGCAATATCAGCTCCTTGTTTCGAATCGAGTATGGAACTGGGAGGATTTATGTCACGGATACGAGTGCGTTTGACTTTGAGGCTCGTAGTGTGTATTACCTTGACGTGACAGTGACAGATCTGGGTGGACTGTCGAGTACCCAACAAGTCGAAATTCGTGTAGTGGATACCAATGAACCTCCTGTCTTCAAGGTTTTCAGCGGATCTGTAAATGAAAACAGCCCCGAAAACACTGTGGTCTTAAGTGCTTCGGATACAATAGCCGTGGATCCGGAAGGAGAGGACGTCACATACCATATCAACGGAACAGCAACTGCATTACCATTCACTTTTAAAAACAACCAGCTAGTAGTGTCGCGTTCTCAGTTGGATTACGAAATGTTGGCACAGTATACGATGACGATACAGGCTTGTGACTCCAGAGGACTTTGCTCTTATGCGAGCTTCCAGATTTCTGTCAATGACGTGAACGAACCACCAGTTATTTTCCCAGTACAAATCAGTATCGAAGAAAATGCTGTCGAAGGCGCTTTCATAGGTTCTCCAATATTGGCCTCGGATCCTGATCGTGGCCAGCATTTGATCTATAAAATTGTGGATGGTGACACGTATCATCTATTTGGAATTCAGTCCTGCAACGGACAAGTCTATGTAAAGCGTTCATACTCGCTCGATTTTGAACGATCTTCAACCTACCAGGTCGTCGTTGCTGTGAGCGACAGCGGTTTGCCATCACTGACTTCGACAGCTACGATAACAATCTATATTCGTGACGTCAATGAGGCACCAGTCTTTACAGCTGACTATTCGATAAGATTCGAAACCAAAAACGTTAGTGCTGGTCCCACTAGCAGCTTAACAGGAATGGATCTCGCCACAACGATTCAGTCTGCTAGCCAACCAACTGGCTTTTGCAGTGGTTCGCTGGACACTGTTGCGAGTTTTTCTAATCGAGTGGTTTGTCCGGAAGGTTCTCAAGGAGAGTACGGTGCAATGATCGAGTGGAAGTTTCTTCTTATAGCGGACAGCAATGTCTCTTTTCGTATCGTGGCTGGTATTGCGGTAAATGCTGCGTTCCTCTTCGACCAAGCGCTATTTTCTCCGCGTTCCGTGTTTCGTCCAGGTTTTGAGTTGCAATACGGTGATGAGGTTACTGCTGGACGATTACACCGCGGCGTTCACAGCGTTGTAGTCTTCTTTTACTCCCCGTCAGACAACACTATCTCGTTTGAACTTCAGGTTAACTCAGAAGGCTGGAACACGGTGTCCGTAAAGACTTTTGATGGCTTGGTCAGTGGAACTATTGAACGATCTATTCCCGAAAACAGCGCCCCTGGTATGGCGGTAGGAAATGCCCTTCAGGCGATTGACGAGGATAAGGATGCGAAACTCTACTACTCCATCATTCAACAGAGTTCACCGGGATTATTCACCATCGAAAAAGAGTCGGGTCATCTATTTCTTAATCAGAACAAGTCTCTGGATTTCGAAACCCAATCCTCGTACCGCTTGTTGATTCAAGCAACCGATTCCGAATTGACAAGCCAACGATGGGTTCTTGTAAAAGTCATTGATGTGAACGAGCCCCCGATCCTGTTGAGTCCTCAAGTTTTCTCGGTAAGGGAAAACTCGAAGGCGTATACGGCTATCGGCGGTCCTCTTTGTCCAATGGATCCTGAAGGCGTCATCGGAAACTATACGTTTGAAATCGTTTCAGCACGAAATTCCATCCCGTTCGAACTCTCTTCTACTTCAGGACAGTTCAGCGTTGCTGCGAATGGTAATATCGATTACGAAGCTCGTGCACATTTTGGTCTGCAAGTCAAGATTACTGATATCGACGGTTTAACTGTAGCCATCGACGTTATCATAAACGTCATTGACGTTAATGAGCCACCTGTCGCGTCTGTCACCGTGCTGTCACTAATGGAGAATGCCCCACAGGGAACTATCGTTGCTCATGTGCAAGGATCCGATCCAGAGAATCAAACTCTGTCATTCACGTACGCCTCTACGTTTGCTGGTGACGCTAACAATACTGCTTTTCGGGTTGTTCCGACGTCTGCGTCTAGCGCTCAAATTGAGGTGCGAGGTGCAAAACTCGATTTTGAGCAACAACGAAGCTTTGAAATGTCCGCCACTGTGACCGACACGAGTGAGAATAGCCTCTCGGTCTCACAGGCTTTCGCGGTGGTTATAAGTGACGTCAACGAGCCTCCACAACTCACGGTAGATACTCCAATTTCCGTGAGCATTCCAGAAAATACTGCAAATGGTTCGCTGGTCGGTACTGCTATTAACAGCTATTTCTCGGATCCAGATACCGGTGACAGTATTGCGATTAAGCTCGTTTCTTCAGTGCCTGTAAATGGAGCTTTCAGCATGAGCGGTTCCGGTCAGCTATCGGTTCAAAACGCTGCTCTCTTGGATTTCGAAGCGTTGACAATGATCCAGCTCTCGTGCCAGGCCTCTGATAATGGTGGGAATACCGTTGCTTTTATTGTTAACGTTGGTATCACAAACGTGAACGAAGCTCCGTATTTTTCCAAGTCTTTGGTTCAAATTAACCCTCCCGAATCATCCACTATTGGAACCGAAGTGCATCGTGTGACCGCCTTAGATCCTGATGGGAAGGGGGCTGATTTACGGTACCACATCGTCAGTGGCAATTCCAAGCAAGCATTTGCTTTGAACGATTTGGGCGTGCTCAAAACAACGCGGAAACTTAACGCATTGGAAGTTTTCAACATCTCGGTGGACGCCGTCGATACGTTTGGAAGTGGACTACAGTCCACGACTAACCTGCTTTTGATGATTTCGGTCAGCAGCGTAAACGCTCCGCCTGTTGTTGACAATTTCGTGTTTCGCGTTGATGAACATGTTGAAATTGGGACCAAGATCGGTCAGGTGTGGGGTGTCGATTCTTACGATGGAAGCGTATTGTCTTTTTTCACTGTTCCAGAAACGAATAGAATTCAATTCCGCCCCGTAAACAGAAACACGTCAGACGTGTACATTTGGTCACCAACGCTAAACTTTGAAAAAGAGCCTTCGATCTCTTTTGTTCTGTGTGCGATGGATGATGGAGCGAGAAACGATTACGTTGCAGTGATGAAAGGGTGTGCAAATCTCACCGTATTGGTTGTCGATGTCAACGAGGCTCCCAAATTTGATTCTTCTGCACAAAATGCACGGAAGGTTACTGAGATAGCTCAATTAGACGACGGGGTTGGTGAAGATCTTCACTATATGAGCACCGGGGGCAAGTTTTTCGGCAATAATTCTCACGATCTTCTACTTGATGGATCCTATGACTTTGTGTTTGGTGACTTAGACTTCAGCGTGGCTATGAGTGTACGCACAAAGACAAATGGAACCAACATATTACGCCTACTTGGATCTACAGATGATAGTTACTTTGATGTTTCTATTGGAAGCGACGGGAAGCTGAACGTTTCCTCCAGCTCTTTCGTCATCCAAGGACAACAAATCTTGTCGGACGGTGCTTGGCACTATGTTGCAATTGTTTCAACGATCAGTGACCATACCCTTAGCATCTTTGTTGATGGCGTTTTAGATACTGCTGCTGTGGCATTTTTTGGATCACCAGTTATCGCGCAGCAAGCAGTTCTTTCGTCGTATCCGGCGATGTTCACAGGCTGGATATCTCGCTTTCATTTCTTTTCTGGTGCGATATCACTCGCTCATGTGCAAGAACTCACGCTATACTCAGGTACAAATATCATCTTTTCGAGAGAAAAAAAAGAGTGTATGCTTTCTCGTCTAACATAACTCTTATTGTTGCATCACAGTCCCTAGTTTTTTTGTTGTCGCCGACTCGAGTGTTGGCCCTGTCACACAGAAGCAGGGAAGAGACTACTGCGCTGGTCAAGGTTTGCGTCTGTGCGACTTGATGGATATTGCGCCGCTCTGTGTTGATTCGCACCACAGTCCAGCGACGTTCCCGACAGCCAGCCAAGGTTCGATACGGGTACTACCTTGTTCTAACAGCGCAATGAAAGCAGAGATAAACGCAGGCAACGCCCAACTCGCATGCTGTTCACGATGTAAGTTCGTTGGTGAGAGTTTTATTATTGTTTCTGACAATTGTTTTTCTTTAATAGATTCCGACAGCAAACTTATTGGCGATTCAACTCGTCCAATACTCAGAACAGATGCATTGACGGCAAGTAGCTTTCTCAATAACAGCAAAAGACACGGTTACGGCTACGAGGGACTTAGCGTCCTCCGTAGTGATACCGTCGATGGGTCGTGGTGTCCTCGCTCAAACTCGTCCTTGGAATGGGTTCATATCAGCTTCCCAAAGGCGACGATAGTTTCTCGAATTGAAGTGTATCCAGGAGTCAATTACAACGGCAACATTGGATTTCTGGAAACGTTTCAGGTAGCATGGCGACGTTCACGAACGGAAGAATTCTCTACTCTAGCAGATAGCTCAGACTCCGCGATTAATTTTGCGGCTTTGAATGGAAGCTCGAGTAGCGTGGTCTCGGCAAATGTGGTCATCCCGAATGTGAATGCCAAGGAACTTCGGATAATTCCAACAGGTTGGATTGGCAGTTCCTGTCTGCGTCTTGAGCTGTCCGGGCCGGATACAGGTATGTCATAACCTGGGTTATTTATCTAAAATCTTTGGTGGTTTGACAAATTGTTAATTCTATCGTGACAGATTTCCAAGTGCCAGGTCCGCTTACTGCAAGTGACGAAGATAATGGTCAAAGCATACGGTTCCATCTTCGCGAATCTGATCGTCCATCTGGTGTTCAGATTGATCCTAAATCAGGGTTCCTCTCTGTGCGTCGACGTTGGATTGACTTTGAAGTGCAGCAGTTTTTACGGTTTACGGCTGAGGTGTATGACGATTTTGGCCTCAGTGATAGTGTCACTGCTGCAATTGATGTCACCGATGCGAATGACGCCCCTACATCCACTTCAACAACTTATGTACTGGCTGAAAATCCTGCCAAAGATTCACTAATTGGCACATTCGTGGTGGAGTCGATAGAGTCGATTGAAAAGCTGGATGTTCAAATTATTGATACTGACTGTCCATTTGCATTCGATTGTATTTCCAACAAGTTGGTTGTTCAAAATGCGACCAAGTTTGATTTCGAGATCAATCCAGTCATTCACTGCGTGTTAATGGTTACGGACGATGCGCTACTTCCACTCTCGATATACACAACAGTTTCTATCCAGCTGAACGACGTAAATGAAGCACCAGTAATTGTAACGGGTCAACGAGGTTTTATCCGAGAGAACGCAGCGAAAGGAGAATTCGTTATGACTATCCAAGCGCTTGACCTTGATACGTATCCAACGTGGTCCGCTCTCCGATTCAGCTTGCTTAACACGAGTATTTTTACAGTTAACGCCTTGACGGGGGATATCATGGTACTCACGCCTGGTGTTCTCGATTTCGAAACCAGTGCTGAGCTCACTGTTCACGTCCAAGTAACGGATGGAGGATTTCTTACTGCGCAAGGCACGGTGTACGTCTCAGTTCTGAACGAAGAGGAGGCTCCTCAAGTTCCCGCGTCTTACAGCGTCATAGTTTTGGAGAACGGAGCAGTTCCTCGGTCGCTTCTCCTCGTTAATGCCACGGACCCCGATAGAATCTCGCAGGAAAAGTTGTCGTTTACTCTGGTGGAGAATGTGCAAGAATTTGCAGTTGATGGAATAACTGGAGAGCTTATCCTACTAAAACCGCTGGATTTTGAATTTATCCAGTCGAAAAACTTGACAGTAAATGTAGCAAAGAGAGGGACTGCCTTGAACACTAACTCAACGGTTCACATTGTAGTTGCAGACGTCAACGAGCCCCCTAAGCTGATTACTGGGACCAGCGTTGACACCGCAGCACAAGAGAATATGGCGCCAGGCTTGCCTATCGGAGCTTCATTATCCTCTTACATCTGGGACCCCGAGAACAATACGCTCAGCTTTGTGTTGGAAGCCTCGGAGTATTCTCCATATTTTTTGTTAGATGGTTGTGCCGGTCAACTACGGTCAAAACAGCCTTTGGATTTCGAAATGATGCCGCGACCAGTGAATTTAACCGTATCCGTGTACGACTCGAGCAAAGCGCGACTACGCTTTCCCGTTTCAGTTGCCGTTCTTGACGTCAACGAGGCTCCAGTATTTTATCAGAGTCGATACGTCCTTGCGATAGAGGAAAACGCAGCAAGCGAAACTCTGGTTGGCGTAGTTGCTGCTTCGGATCCAGACAAGGGTGACCAGTTGATTTACTTTATCAAATCGGGTAACAGCAGTTCATTCCAGATCGATTCTGCTACGGGTAAAGTATTCGTGTCATCGACAGCTGTGCTGGATTATGAAACGCAGAGTACATACACAACTCAAGTATGCGCTACAGACAGCGTGTTGGAAACGTGTACGCCGGTGGTTATCAACGTAGTCGATGTGAATGAGCCACCTTCATGCCAATCTGAAATGCGATTCGTTGAGGAAAATAGTCCAATTGGAACAGTTCTCACACCCCACTTTGGTTGTTTTGATGGCGACGCGAAAGACCTGGGATTGTACCCTGTTTTCTCTCTCATCGATACAGAAGGTGTCGGTGGCTTTCGTTTTGATAATGCGTCACTAGTTTTACAAGGCTTGGCACTGGATTATGAAGTCCGAGATCTGTATCGATTCCAATTTTCAGCGTGTGATGCTGCTGGTGCTTGCAGCATTTGCACTCTTTCCATTCGCGTCACAGACGTCAATGAACATCCAGTAGTTTTTAACCAAGAAGTTCAAGTGGCAGAAGGCACCAATGGATCCTTCTACTCAATTCAAGCTTACGATCCAGATTTGAACCAAACAAGTACTCTTTTTTACGAGATACTTGATCAATCGGTGGCAGGGTTGTTTTCTATGGAACCGGCAAGTGGATTACTACTCAGCGTAGTCAATCCTAATCTTCTCGACTTTGAAACGGTGGAGCTGCACCAAGCGTGGATCAATGTACGTGTTACGGATAAAGGTGTACCTTCTCTATCTTCGATTGGACGTTTGGTGGTTCAGATTCTGGATGTTAACGAGGCTCCTACCAGTGCTAGTATTCTAACTGTAGCAGTTCCTGAAAATGCTACTACCGGAACGGTGATACTTACGTGGGGTGTTATCGATGAAGATGTAGGCCAGCAGTTGACGTACCAAGTGATGAGTGAAGCATATGCTGGAATGTTCAGTTTCCGCGACAATGGCAGCCCTGACGTGACTTTGGAGTCTTCGCTAAACTACGAATCTTCGTCGCAGTACGAGTTTGTACTACGAGCGTGCGATCCTTACGCCATGTGCACATCTACAATTCTTCAAATTGCGGTTGAGGACTGTAACGAACCTCCATCTTTTGTTCCAAGCACCGATGCCGATCTTAAATTTGCGGTAGCTAGCCACGCTACATCAGGAACTGTGATCGGCGTTCTGCAGGCGGTAGATCCGGATTTTGGGGATGCTTTGTCGTTTTCTCTGGCATCGTCGGCAAGTATACCAACAGCAAATGTGAAAGATGGTGCTGGCGTGTTTGCTGTCCACCCACAATCTGGTGAATTGACTGTCGCTTCCTCCCAAAGCATTCAACAACTTCAAACAGAGAATAGCTTAATGCTCACAGCTAAAGTGACCGACTTGAAGGGACTCGCAGTGACTACCACAATTATCGTTGATGTGGTAGCCAACAATGCGCAACCAATTTGCCAAACGGGGATCTCGGTTAATATGGCTGAAAATGCTGCAGTTGGTACTCTCATTGGCGTACCGTTATCTTCCTTTGTGACGGATGCTGACATTGAAACTACTTTCACGTTTTCGCTGCAACACCCCTTCCTTTCTGTAAACCCAAGCAGTGGTCAACTATTTGTTACGAGTGAAACAAACCTCGACTTCGAGTCCAGTACCCAGAACTCAACAACTTCAAGTGTAGTCGTTATGGACGATGGTTCCTACCACAACGGGCTTGGCACTCTGGCCACAAGCTGTATCATATTCGTGATTGCGACGGATGTTAACGAGATCCCAACGACAGCAAATGTATCGCTCAGCATAACGGAAGGTACGTTAAGAAATTACACTAGAAATTATGATTCTTACGGATTGACACGCGTGTTGGTATCCACAGGCACAAATTCGAATCCTTCACGCGTCTTACCGACCGAGATGTTTACCTTCCCCATCCTTTCGAGTCAAGAAGACTATATTATCACAAAGAAAACTACTGGAGGCTATACGGTTAATTCAAATCGAAAGACTCTTCCAATGGGGTACGACTCCTTCAGTCGAGCCTCAGTGGGAGTTGTCCTTCGATTTAATGGTGTCCAGCTTCCAGACGTAATCGATCACCTTTCGCTGGCGCAGTTGCGATTCACGGTTCCGTCTGGACAAATTGGCCCCTTTTCGATTCAAATACGAGTGATGAACGAGTCCGGTATTTCGTGGAGCTCAAACCAGTCATTGGAAACCTTCGGTTTACAGGCATTTGTAACTTGGACAGTGGAAAAGGAACTATCAGCTACAACTATTTGGTCTCCAAGCATTACTTCGCTTCTCGTAGAGGTAATGCCTCGCATTTTGAGTACGAATAGTGTGGCCCTACTTATCTCTGGAGGAGGAATCGGAGAGATAAGCGCGTTTGACCGCGGTGCTGCTACGGCTGCTGTTCTTGAAGTGACTGTAGCTCAAGGTAAGGTGTGTTTGTTTTTCTTTTATAGTATGTTTCTTCGACTAACATTTTTACTGTACTTTAATGTTCTCCCCTTTTTGTAGTGTCTCGAATATCAATTACTGATGGCATGGTTCCTTTTACTGATCCTGATTCTCTGGATACAGTACAGTTCGCGATAGTTAGAGGAAATCCCCACAATCCGGTGTTCTTTGTGGACAAGGACAATGGCGAAATCACTGCGAATGTCGATCTATTGGACTACGAGCTACAGAATAGCTATGAGCTTTTAATATCGGTCACTGACAGACTGGGTTTGGCTGCTTTGTCGACGATCCAAATTGCTATCGTGGATGTGAACGAACCTCCAGTTGTCAACGAAATGGTTTGCTATGTTGCCGAAAACACTCCTACTGGGTCACCAGTTTGCGCTATATCCGCTTCCGACCCGGACAGCTCTGAGCTAGCTACTGGCAAAATACTGTACTACCTCGCTCAATCATCCAATGGTCTGGACACTACGTTTCAGATTGATCCTAATTCAGGGATTCTACTGGTTGCCAATTCAACTTCTATTGATTTTGAACGAAGAGAGACGTTGGTAGTGACGGTATGCGCCAGGGATGGCGGAAATCCGTCCTTAAGTGGATGTGGCATTTCGACAGTCTATATTACCGACTCCAATGACGCCCCGACTACAATTTCTCCACACATATGTGAAATGAATGAATATTTGTACGACTTTACCGATGAACAATTGAGTCGACTGGTTGGTACAGTTGTTTGCAACCTCACGGTGTTTGACGAAGACTATAGTGGATCTGCGAATGCTTCCTGGAAAAATCACGTGTGGCAGGTGGTCGAAGCTGATACTGGATGCCCATTTAACTTAAGTTCGCAAGGCCAAATTGTGGTGAGTTATCCTCGATCTGTCGACTATGAACTAGAGAAGATGTGGTCTTTACTGGTTCAAACAACGGATTTGGGAGGTCTTTCGAGCCCCCCACAAAGAATCGAGATTATCATCCATGACATCAACGAGAAACCACAGATAACCGCAACTACGTTTTACATCGACGAGAATTCCATGGCTGAGAGCCAGGCAACTGGCAACATTTCGATTTTTGATCCTGATATGCGAGCTGATGGCCAGCCTGATACCGTAATTATCAGCTTGATTGGTGATATCGATACGTTTAACGTGGTGAACAACAGAATCCGATTGGAGCGTGGCATCCTAGATTATGAAACCAAGTCCTCGTACGTGATATCGGTTGTGGCAACTGACGCATCTGGAGCAAAAAGCAGCGTTCAAAACATCAACATTGTGATCAACAATGTCAATGAAGCGCCAACAATTGATGCAATGCAGGTTTCAATCCTCGAAAATCAGCCTACTGTGATGAAGGTTTTGCCAGCTGTAAAAGCCAACGACCCAGATGGGGACAGTATTTCTTTCAGTTTAATTTCTGAGACACCAAAAAGTGCTGGTACACGAGCTCCGACCGCATTTGGAATTGATGTGATGACCGGCATTCTGTTCCAACAAGTTGATCAATTAGACTACGAGGAAATTAAGGAGTATGCTCTGGTTGTGAAGGCACGAGATACCGCTGGACTATTTTCAACCGCCATTATCAATGTCACCATTATGGATGTTAATGAACCACCGAGCATTCGGGGTCAGAGCGTCAGTATTCGCGAAGATGTCAGTGTTGGCGTATCAGTCGGTCAAGCGTTTGCTACAATATCGTCAGACCCGGACTTAAAAAATGGATTCGAGGTTCTTACATTTACGCTGGCCAATGCAAGCCAATCTCCCTTTTCTATTGATTCAAAATCGGGTCAAGTGATTACTTCTGCACGTCTTGACTATGAAACGATGCCAGTCTACAATTTACGAGTGCGTGTTGTGGATTTGAATGGCCTATCGGGCGACGCTGACTTGGTTGTAACTGTTATCGATATCAACGAGCCTCCGGTTATTGGCACTTTCAGCATTTCTGTACCAGAGAATACCGTGCCAGGATCTTTACTTGGCGATCCCATAGTAGCCATTGATCCGGATGCAGGATCCAGACTTGAGTTTGATCTCAGCGGGACCAGTGACATTGTAACTGCATGTATCCGTATTAACTCCTCTACAGGTCAACTGGCTATGAAAGTGGATTGTTCGCTAGACTATGAGGCTTCGACGGGAAGTTCTTTGTCGATTATCGTGCGAGCTTCAGATGGAGAGTTCACTGTGTCATCAAAAGGTACGATCTACATTACTGACGTGAACGAGGCACCAGTACTAGTAACCTCCGAGTCGACACTATTGAAGGAGAACTCCCCCGATGAGACTATTGTCACTTTTATCACGGCTCAAGATCCGGACGTGAACGAATACCATCAATTTTGGATCTGTGAGCAAAGCAATTCCAATACATTTCGAATCCAACCGACTGGTCTGAATTCCGCAGAGATTGTAGTGAAGGACTCCACAGTGTTAAACTATGAGAAGACTCCGTCATTTTGGGTTGATGCGTGCGTTAAAGATAAAGGGAACTTAACGGCGAGAGCTCGGTATACCATCAACCTCGTGAATGTATTCGAGCCGCCGTATTTCGTGCAAGGAACCGTCCAGTTCACGGTAGAGGAGTCGATTGGGATTGGTAGCAACATCGGGTCACCGCTGTCTCGCTTGGTAGTTGATGAAGAGAATTTGAATGCTGCGATCGGCTGCTCAGTAAAGATGAATGTTGTGAACTGCACGTGTGGCCGTCGTGCCTCGTTTTCAATGGATTCATGTGGTCAAATTACTTTATCTAGGGGTGAACTGGACTGCGAGACTGTACCGACGTGTGTGGTGTACGTTCTGCTTCCTGTGGCGAACCTGCACAACGCGAACTCTTCCTCCTTGCCTCTTGTCGATACCATCGCTGTGATTTTAACAGTAACTGACGTGAACGAACCTCCTACATACCAGCAGAAATTGTATCAGTTCGGACTGGCTGAAGCATCCACTGCAGGTACTTTAGTTGGCGTTTTGTCAGCTACCGACGTTGATGCCGGTGATGTTCTATCGTATCAATTACTGAATGCTGAAACTGGGTATGAAGGGATGTTTAAAGTGTCAATATCGGGTGAAATTACACTTGCAGGCTTGCTGGACTTTGAGACAAAACAGACCTACCAACTGTCGGTACGCGTTTTGGATCGACAAGGCGCTTACGGCGATTCAAGTGTCATTATCAGTATTACGGACAGCAATGAGCCCCCAGTGTTTCAAGCAAGTCATTACCGTTTTACTATTGTTGAAAACTTACCCGTCCAAGCGGTTGTGGGGGATGTTACAGCGATCGACAGCGACACGTATCAAAACAAGACGATGATCTACAGTTTGATCAGCGGGAATGATTTAGGCGCATTTGCTATTCTTTCGATTGCTGGCGATGGCAGGATAGTGGTGAGCTCCCAACAAGCGCTCGATTTTGAACGGCAACAGTCATATACTCTGCTAGTGGAAGCTACCGACAGTATCCAAGGAGGATTACGGAGTTTTGCTACGGTATCCGTGAACATCAAAGATGTTAACGAAGCTCCGCAAGCATATCCTGTGACAGTTTATATCCCTGAAGATGCTGTGATTGCAAGTGCTGTATTCTCGTCTGCTACGCTGAATGAAACGTTCACAGGGAAGCTTTTAGCTTCGGATCCTGATGACAAAGACACAATAGCATTTACTGTGGCTGACTCAACCAATACGTTTGCGATCGACCCTGCCTCCGGTGCTGTGTTATCGAAGCGGTTGCTGAATTTCGAGAGTAAATCTTACTATTCCGTCTACATTATGGCAACGGATCGAGGCAATCTTTCAGCTACAGCGATGATGGAGATCATCGTTTTGGATTGCAATGACGCTCCGAGTATAACCTCAGCGACGTTCACAATCACCGAAAACCAACCTCGAGACTCTATCGTCGGTGCTGTTCAGATTACTGATGAAGACTTCAATCAACAGCATTTCTTTACGTTGGTTGGAACCTCACTGGTTTTCAGAGACAATTCGACGGAAATTCGATCCGGGAATGACGTGGTTTCGCTTGGATTGTTGTCGGGCTCCATTCAAATTGTGGATGAAAGTGTGTTTGATTACGAGTCGGTACGTCAGGTGGTGATCGTGGTAATCGTGAGCGACGACGGCAACCCGATCAGACAAACCACGAGGTCACTGACGCTTGATTTGACCAATGAAAACGAGCAATGTGCTTTTCCTGAAGCGGTTTTATCGTTTTCAGTTCCAGAGAACGTGGTTGCAGGGGCTGGGCAAGTCCGTGCACTTGATCCGGATCAAAACACGTCGCAGTTTTGGGGTTCACTGAGCTACTATATGATCGACGGCGACGTGTCAAGTAATGCCATATCGATTACTAGCAGTGGCAAAGTTTTGGTAAAAGCTCCCTTAGATTTTGAGACTCAACGCAGATTTGAATTCAAGGTTGCGGCTGATGATAGTGGAGGTTTAGTGTGCTCGACTTTAGTGCAATTACTCGTCGAAGACAGCAATGAGCCTCCCGTTATTCAGTCCGGACACTATTGGGTACCAGAGTCAGTAGGTGGAAATCTGGATTGGGTGCGAGCGGATGATGGAAGCCACGCTCGTATATCGGTTTGGGACCCCGAAAATGATACTGTGACGCTCTCACAGAACTCATCGGACTCTTTTTCCCTTTCACAAGAAGGGTTGATTACTCTGGTGAAGCCTGTTGATTATGAATCGAAGTCGTCGTATGATCTTCTTGTTACTGCCACCGATGAGTATGGTTTACAGACGAGCGCAATAGTCCGGATCGAAATTGTAGACTTGAACGAGCCTCCAGTATTCACGCCTCAACCAACACTAACAATCGCAGAAGATGCGTCGAGAGGGACTGTATTGGGAATAGTGGGAGCTGCTTACGATCCTGATGAATACGACGTGGTTGCCTATCAACTTGTGTCGGCAACAGATAAACACGGTGTGTCTGTGGATATGTTTATGATTCATTCGTGTGATGGAGAGCTTCGTATGAGCAAGTCTGACGCTCTGGATTACGAGACGAATGATCGCTTCCTTCTAACGATTAGTGCGACCGACCGTGCAGGATTGCAGGTATACTCTGAGCCTTTTATTGTAGAGGTCTTGGATGTCAACGAGCCACCGCAATGCCGTGATGGAACTCTATACAATTTAGAAAATGCCACTGCAGATAAAGTATTTGGTCCGATTGAGTGGAGTGATCCTGATGCGCCCAGCAAAAACAATATCACGGTGTTTGAGGTCATCAGCGACGCAGATGAAGCTGGTTATGGAAAATTTGAGATCCAGCAGAGCAACGGCCAGTACTGGATCACCTTGCAAAAGTCCGGTAGTCTCGATTATGAGTCAGTGAACCTTTATATTGTACGCGTAAAAATTGGTGATAGCTTCGATTCTAGACAAGACCCCTCCTCGACAAGCGTTGTGTCTTCACTCTCTTCAACGTGCGCTATTACAATCCATGTGATAGATGTGAATGAGCCTCCAGTCGTTGCAAGTGTGATCAAGCGAGAAGTCGAAGAAAACACTCCTCTCTATGCCCATGTGGGGGTGCCAATTGAAGCCAATGATCCGGATGCACAGGATGTTCTGCATTATTCGATTGTGACTTCCAAAGTTCCATTCACGATTGATTACAATACAGGCCAACTTCGGGTATCGGGAGATCTCGATTACGAAACTCAGGCGCTGTACACGATGAATGTTACAGTCGAGGATTCGGCTTCTAACGTGGTTACAACGTTGGTAGAAGTCATAATCGTAGATGTCAATGAGCGTCCTCAGATTCCTCGAAACTGTTTTGTTCGTGAAGATGGCGTCACTGAGAACCGCCTCGAATACAACGAAGACGTGTGTCTCAAAGCGAAAGAAGACATCGAGGTTAGAGCTTTGTTACACCACTTTAAAGCGCTTGACCCGGACAGTAACCAGCGTCTGTTTTACTCTGTGAGCGAGATGCCAAACCCCTTTGTTCGAGTTGTTCAAAATGACGATCGAAGCTGTGAGCTAATCTACAGTCGAGCGATCTTCGACTATGAAAGTGCGCATATGCATCGAGTACAACTGACCGTCACAGATACAGGTGAAGGTTTTCTATCTGATACAGTAATGGTCTTCATCTTCATCGTGGATGTCAACGAACCTCCGAGTCTCCTTCAAGCATCAACACTTAATCTTCAGATCGCTGAGAATGTTGCGAGTGGGCAGCTACTTGGACAACTGCGAGGCGTGGACCCCGAAGGAGATTCGTTCAAAGTTTTATTGACAGATTCCAGTCCAATCGCTGCTGCTGTTGAAATTCGTGAAGACGGTCGAATTCTAACAACTGGAGCTTCTGTGGACTACGAAGTGCTGGCGAATATGAATGCTGGTTGGGCTGAGCCAGCTCTGACGATACGTGGCACAATCACGTCGTTTAACGTTTCGACTTCATTTAGTTTTGCGATAAAGGTGGTAGATATCCCGGAACCACCTACGTTTAGCTTTGAGCAATACGCTTCAGCTGTTCATGAATTAGCCAGTGCGGGGACGCTTATTGGAGTACTCCAAGCTACCGACCCGGACTTGAACGACACGCAGGAATTTACGTGGGATACGACAGATGCAGCCACTAAAATCGGTAGTAGCGTGTTCGATATTAACGCAAACACTGGAATAATCTCGCTGCGTCAGAAGGGCGTCCTCGACTCGGAGACTGTTTCAACCAAACTCAAGGTAATTGTGACCGATTCGACTGGTTTGACAGATTCTTCGACGGTGGTTATTACGGTAGTGAACGACAACGAGCCGCCGACTTGTCCATCATTGCAATGTTGGGTGCTTGAGAATTCTGCGGGTGTCTTCAAAGGGATGCCTGGAACTCAGGGGTTATGTCAAGTAGAAGTACAAGACTTGGATATTGGCCAGAGGCACACGTTCCAGTTGCTATCTACTTCTGATAGTCGGATCTTCTCGATCGACTATGCAACTGGAGTAGTGCAGTTTACATCGGGCCTACAGATCTACGCCAACTTTGAAGTGCAAAGCGAATATCGTCTTCGTTACCAAGCTAATGATATCCCGGATACTGGTTTATCTTTGAGTTGTGGTAACGGAATTGTAATCAGTGTCGTGGATGTTAATGAAGCACCAACAATTTTTGGAATACAGTCTCTTGCTATAGCGGAGATGAGTATGGTGGGGACCGTAGTGGGCACTGTGGACGCAGTTGATGCAGACAAAGGGAATGTGTTGACATTTAATTTGCATGACTCCGCTTACAACTCAGCTTACTCACCGTTTACACTCGAAGCGGACACAGGCGTTCTCAGGGTTGCTAATGCCTCCATGATTAACTTCGAGTCTTCACCGGTGATGTATGTTACCGTCGTTGTGACTGATCGCGAAGGCCTTCAAGCTGTGGCATCATTAACTGTGACGGTGATAAACGAAAATGATCCGCCAGTGTTGCAATCAGCGAACTTCACAGCGAACGAGTATGCTTTATCTAAGAGTGGTGACTCGTCTGGAGCGCGAAACTTGGAGCTACTGGGATCAATTCATTGCTTTGACGAAGATACGAATGATGAGCTGACGTTCACTCTACTGAACGATACTTCTGTCTTTATGGTGGAAGCTAAGAGTGGCATGTTGTATGCGGAAACGAGATATCTAGACTTCGAGACAACCCGTGTGTACGATCTGACTATCCAGTGCTCGGACGGACAAGCAACCGCTGTGTCAACGTTTTGGGTGTTTGTGGCGAATATTAACGAAGCACCAGTTGTTACTGGACAAGTGTATCGTGTAAATGAGAACACACCAATTGGCACAAGTGTAGGCTTCATCGCTGTCTCTGATGCTGAGCACGATGATGAAAACTATTTGACGATAGTTAATGATGACTCGGGAAGTGTCAACTTGGTGTCCAGATTACAAGATCAAACTCCTGTGTTCTCAGATATTTCCGACGTTGAGTGGATGAACATTCCTGACGTACTCAAGAATGCGTTCATCGTTACCACCTCCATGTCAGAACCGTTGGCCAATGTCACGCTAAATATGGCAAGCTCTGGTAGCGTGTTTGTATTGGTTGAGGATGATTCCGATGCTACTCCGGATTGGATATTACAAAACTTGTTCGTGAAGCTAGAAGGACAAACAATTACTGCTCAAAGCAGTAGTAGTGCAACCAACTATGACGTTTATATCCGAGAAAATTCCGTCGGCGACTTCATGATTCCTGACACAACAGCATTTAACATGCTGTGTGTTTTTGGCGCGTATCCTTCTCCATTGGAATATTTCATTCACGGGTTCAATAGCGACTGGTTTGACGTCTCAACATCTGGAGAATTGCTACTAGCTACCGCTACACTCGACTACGAATCAATCATTACTACTAATCAACCCCTTCAGGTCAGTGTGAATGTCGTGGACAGTGCGGGGTTAATGGGTGAATCAGCACTATCCATCTATGTAGATGATGTAAATGAGGCACCTGTTATCACTAGTTGCTGCTTTGAAATCACAGAGAATCCGACAATTGGTACGATGATCGGTGAACTCACAGGGACTGATCCGGATGCGTCAGACCAAATTACCTTCGAGCTGGCCTTCCCATCCACGGATATTTCACTGACATCAACTGGTAATTTGTCCGTGCGTAACAGCTTCCTGTTTGATTTTGAACACGTTTCTTTGGTGACAGTTCGAGTACGCGCTACTGACAGAGGTGGTGTCTTCCATGAGCGCGATATTCAGATCAGCGTCTTGGATGTGAACGAGCCACCGGTTTTTCAGCAGTCGTCATACTCTTTTGGTGTGCCTGAGAACTCTGCGTCTGGTTTGAATTTTGGAACGCCAATCCGTGCGATAGACCCAGATCGTGGTCAGACTGAAACCTTACGCTACGAACTGGTGAATAAAAACGCTGGAGGATTACCATTTCGACTTGAGAGTTGCTCCGGTCAACTGGCTGTCCAGTGGGATAAATTAGACTACGAAGGTACAAACCAGTATTCGTTTGGCGTGCGCGTTATCGATTCCGGATACCCTGTTGCTATGAAGGCGCAAGTCCAAGTAGTGATCGACATTCTAAATGTGAACGAGGCGCCACAATTCGCTGAGTCTGGATCTTTGATTATTCTGGAGAATGCTCCAACTGGAACGTATATCGTGAAAGTAATTGCTACTGATCCAGATCATTCGTCAGTATTGACATTCCGCACAAATGCGAGTGACTACATTTCCATTACAAATAGTGGAGAGCTCTATGCTACAGTATCGTTCGACTATGAAACGATGCCTGTTCTCTACGTTTCGGTCACTGTCGAAGACAGTGGTGTATACTGTGATCCTACGTTGGATACTTCACATTGCAAGCCTATCTCGACCACTATGAACGCTGTTGTATTGGTACGAAACGTGAACGAGCCCCCGTCTCTCACAGATGGCACATTTACTATCCAGGAGAATCTCTCTCCAGGGTCATTAGTGGGAAAACCGATCCAAGTTGTTGACGTGGATGGAGCGGTGGGAAATAGCTCTGGTTTCTGGGTCGAAAAGGGTCTTTCGAGTGGCAATGAATCTGAATTTTCAATTCGAAGTGATGGCCAACTTGTGACGCTTGCGAGTATGAATTTCGAAAGCAAAGCTGAGTACAAGCTACTAATTGCATACTCTGATGGTGAATTCACGACCTACATCAATATTACGGTGACTATTCTGGACGAAAATGAGCCCCCTTCGGTCGTAGGAGGCATTATTGGATTCGTTCAAGAAAACAAGCCTGCTGGCACCACTGTGCTCGTTGCGAAGTCTACTGATCCCGATCAAATTTCTTCAAACGTATTCACGCTCGTGGACAGCTATGCACCTTTCAGAATTGATCCGATCAGTGGGAAATTGCAAACAACTTGGGCTCTAGATTACGAAAAGGATCCAACCACGTTTAACTTGAACGTCAGAGTTTGTGACGCTGTTCAGAACACTTTATGCGGGATTGGATTCGTCACTGTCAGCGTTGAAGATGTACCCGAGGCGCCGTCGATGGAGGATTTAATCTGTACACAAGTGGAGAATACAGCTGCGGTGTTGACCGAGCAAGGGACTGCTGCGTGTACATTTATTGCCAACGATCCCGATAAGGCTTCATGCTCTTTCTATTCTATCGTCGAAAGCAATTCTCAATACCAGTTGGTGTACGACACAATCGTGAATGGAGTCGGTATAACTAAAGCTCTGGATCCTACGCAATGTACAAGTGGTCGAGTTGGGCTTGCTTGGAATTCATCGTCCTCGCCAGATTACGAGGTGGTATCTCAATATGTGGTCACCGTCAAAGTATCGGATGAAACAGTGAAAATGACTGGCTATTCGGTTGATAGTCGCGTTTTAGTGAACATTATTAACGCCAACGATTGCCCTACGTTGGACTCGTTATCGTTCACGGTACGTGAGCGGTCAGAGGCCGGTACGCAGATCGGGTATCCACTACCTGGCAAAGATCAAGATGTGGCTGATACTCTCACGTATTCAATCGTTAAGACAAACGCTACGTCTGGTTTAATTGGAATTGACGCGATTACTGGGCAATTAGCGGTGGCGAGGACACCTTCGGGCAGTGAGTTAGTGTATCCAGTGCAGTACGACGTGACTGTTTCTGTGACGGATAGCAGTGTTAGTCGCTGTTCGACCTCTGCTACCATCAAAATACTCACGACGAAGTCCAATTTTGCGCCGGTATGGCACAGCACGCTACCAGTCTCGTTTGACATCTATGAGAGTTCTGCTATAGGAACTCAAGCTGGCACTTTACTCTCGAGCTTTGTGGAAGATCCTGATAACGATGCGATCCAGTTCACGCTGCAGTCCAAGACTGACACATACTGTGCAGATACCTTTAGCCTTGGGTTGACGAATGGAGCTTTAGTACTTCGTTCAGGAAAAGTCCTGGATTTCGAGCAGAGTCGAACCTACGTCTGCACTGTAGCAGCATGCGATCCGGCCCAAATGTGCAGCACAAAGGATGTCACTGTACAAGTCATGAACGTTAACGAGGCTCCAGCATTCAGCGATCAGGTGTTCACATTCGTGGTGCAAGAAAACAAGGCGCCAAACTTCGCGCTTCCACGGTGTCTGAGTGCTACGGATCCTGACGATGGCGATGGTTATGCTCTTACGTACACGACATCGTGTACGAACGCCACGGACTGTTCTTTCTTTTCGTTAAATGTTGAAAAGGACTGCAGCCAGGCAAGATGTGCCCGAATTATTGTCAAGCCAAGTCTGAACTACGAGGCTCGACGACGCTACAGCTTTAATCTCATCGCACAAGATCCCGGTAAACTGAAAGCCACGACGACCATTGTTATTATGGTAGAAGACGTAAACGAACTGCATTCCTTCGTTGGTTTTATTTCAACGAAATCAGTGCTGGAAAACACGGCGATAGGTTCGATGATTCTGCGAGTCAGTACAACGGACCCAGATTTCTACTCTGATCCTTACAAGACGATTCAATATGCGCTAAGCGCGGTATCGCCACCGGGTTTAAATGTGTTCCGAATTGACTCAACAACCGGCGACTTAATCGTGAATGATCTCATTGATTTCGAGGCTGTGCAAGCGTATACGTTGACAATCGAAGCTCGAGATTCTAGTGGTATCAACGCCTTAGTTTTCACCAAGGACCTCCTTCTTACAGTGAAAAATGTCGAAGATACAACGGTGGAAGCGTTTGAACTTGTGGCGGATAGCTCGCGGAAATTAAACACAATTGGCGGCGAGAGGTTCATCCTGACGGGTACGAACATTGGATTCAAGCAACGAGCTGATGGATCGGTGGTGATTAAGCAGCTTATTGTGCAATATGGAACCTACGGAACAACGTCACCTTACACTGCGACAAACTGTTCTTTGGTTAATGGAAACACTGGTGTTGAATGCACGTCGGCGCCAGGAGTAGGAGCCAATCTCTACTGGAATATCACTCTTGTCATGACCGTCCCCAGTATCGGTGATACGACATTCCAAGCGTCCTCTTCAGTCCCGTTAGCATCATATGGCTCTCCCGTTACCGACTCGGTTGTGTGCAACACTGCGTTCCCTACAAACGGCAGCAATGTGGATAACATTTTCATTTATGGCGAGAACCTGGGGTCAACACAGTTGTCGAGCTTGGAAGCACAGCCAGTCGTTCTATATGGCTCCGACTTTGAGGCACATAACTGTAAGCTGCTCGCCTTAACCCGCCAGTATGTTGCCTGCCATAGTGTTCTTGGTACGGGTAAAGATCTTCCATTCACAGTGGTAATTCGCGGTCAGGCCAGCGCGGCGTTCACTACCAGCTGCCATTACGCTGCTCCTATTATCACTACAGTGACAACACCCAATGGAATGCAAACGTCGGGAAGCGCAACAGTTTTGGTGAACGGTAGTGGGTTCGGATGTCGGGGCTGTGCCAACATCACAGTCTGGTACTCAAACTCCCTCCATACCTTCGAGTTGAATGACTGTAAGGTTGGGGTTGATCATGTCCAGTTGACGTGTTTGTCTCTACCTGGAGCTGGAGGAGATTTCCGGTGGCAAGTATCCGTTGATAATCAACTGAGCGCGTTAACGAGCGATGTATTAACTTCGTACAATCTACCAGAGATCCTGGAAGTCATGGGCTTTAAGGACGCCCCCACTGCAGGAGGAACAGTCTTTCAGATACGTGGGCTAAATTTTGCTCCTGATACTGCGATTTTCGTGGATCCTGTTGTGGAATATTCATTCGATAACGTGACTATCCTACGAGCTGTGCAGTGCAAACGACGATACACTGATCCAAAGAATCACAACTTGATTCGGTGCGAATCTGTTGCTGGTAGTGGATCATTCCACTCATGGCGTGTTACTATTGAGGGTCAATCTTCGCTATGGACGACACAAAACACTTCGTACGCAGGACCGATTGTGAACAAAGTGTTCCGTCCGGACGGAGAGGCTGAGATTAAAACGAGTGGGGAGCAGCAGGTGGCTATCACAGGCAAGAACTTCGGTATCATGAACGAGTCCGTGATAAGCAAGGTGACGTACGGTATCAACGGAGACGAGTTTATTGCGACGAATTGCTCGATCGTGATCGACCATGAACGTATAGTGTGTGTGACGGCGCCTGGTGTGGGTAATCGTCTTGCCTGGATCGTCACAATTGATGGTTTGACGAGTGCGGCGCCTACAATAGGCTATGCCAAGCCATTTATCACCTCTCTTGATGGAGAAGGAGCAGCAAATGCTCTTGTTCGTGGCGGACAGCGAGTAGTAATTCGTGGAGGGAACTTCGGACCGAGTAATGTGGCAATTGATACGATCTCTTACGGTTCGTCTGGACGAGAGTATCAAGTGGCAGAGGTGATCGAGCACAACGATTCTACCATTATTTGTACGACTGCGCCTGGTGTCGGTGCGAATCTTTCTTGGGTTGTATCAGTTGGGGATCAGGAGTCGAGTTTATCGACCGCTACAAGCTCGTACGCACCTCCTGTAGTGACGTCCTTCTACCCTTCTGTAGCACATACTGACGGCTCAACGCAAGTCACGATTATCGGAGAAAATCTGGGGGCGAATGTGACTTTCGCGGCGTCTCGAATGATGTTCTCGCCACCTCAAACCAGTTTATCAACGCGTCGTATCCCTACGATTAATTTCGGAGATTTTGGAGACACGAATACCAGTGAGTATGTGGTTGTTCGAGTTCCAGTGGGGTATGGAAGTGGAGGCTCACTGCAGCTTCTGGTCGGTACAACAAGCGTTCAAAAGAGTGCTGTACTGACGATAAGTTACGGCCCACCGTTGATCGACTCGGTTTACACTGACGAAGGCCCAAGCGATTGTCTGCCTCCGTGTATACAGCTCACTATTACGGGCACCAACTTTTACACCACGGGTCGTGTACTTGTTTCAAAGTACCCGGTCACTTCGAGCAATCTCGAGGCTGCGAATTACGAATCCTCCGTCGAATATTCAGTGTGGTCTTATGATACCATCATAATCCCGAAGTATGTTGGTAAACTCGGATACGTGACGATTGTGATCGGCAGAGAGAAGATCCTTAGCAACTCGGCTCCGTTCAGCTGGGACGATCCTTCCATTCTTGACTGGTATTCGTACAGCTCCACATGCGGAGTACTGGATTGCTCGACGAGTTATCGGTTGGATGGAGATACGAAGCTCTTCCAAACGCAGTCGATTGGAACATCTGGAGAACTCAATTATCTATCAGCGACGAATGGTGGGGCTACGTTGAGTCTGTATGCCAAGTACGTTGGTCGGAATCCTAAAATCTCTATTGGAGCTAGTATTTGTAGCAATGTTGTGGTTACTACACCCGTCCTCCCGTCGAGTGTAGTCCTATCAGGAGCAGTTTCCGGTGTGAGCAGCATTCGACTGATATCGTGCACTGTTCCAAGCGGTCAAGGGAGTATGCTCGCTCTTATTGTTACGCGCGGTACTACACCAAGCAGTCCGAGGTACTTCAGCTACATTTCACCAACTGTCGAGTGGACTGGAAGCTCTGCTACTGCATCTTCTACCACGGGGAAAGTAGTGACTCTCACAGGGTCAAACTTCGGTACCAATCCAATCGTTTCGATGACTTCCAGCTCCAACGCGTCGGTTTTACTATACATCTCAACATTTGATCATTCACATGTCACGGTGACTATACCGCCTGGAGAAGGTCAAAACTACACGTTGAAACTTATCGCTGGCAATCAAGAAAAATCGACTACGTTCAGCTACAATCCACCAGTGATCAGTAGCGTAGAGGTAGTCGATGCTACTACCGCTGGGGGGTCTTTGATGACGATTCGCGGTGAAAACTTTGGAACCAACGCACTCTCGAACTCGCACAAAGTTACACTTGGTGATGCGTTTTCGTGTAACATTGACAGCATTGACCACAATTTGATTCTTTGCACGACAAGTGAGGGTCAAGGGAGTGGACACGACGTGGTTGTGACAGTGAGTGGACAAGCGAATGTGGATCGAACGAAGAAATTCAGCTACGACCCCCCTGTCATCTACAGCATCAGTAGAAGCGACGGCCCAACTTCAGGATACACGTGCAGCTGTACAGATCCAGATCAACCGTGTGCCACGTTGGAAGCACCGGTCAAATGCCACTATCTCGAAGCAAGTTCAACGAGCTCTTCTCTCGAGTCGTATTGTGTCCAAGCCATTCTGGACGGGGTTTCACAAAAAGTTACAGTCACAGCGGTGGAAGACGTGTATTCCAGTAACAAGCCTGTCTATTTGAATGATGAAGAGGCAGATTTACAGCTCCTGTACACGGGCGGACTCTGGCAATTGCTTCAAAATGATGAGAGTCTTTATCGTTCTAGTGCAGCCACAGCTAGTCCGCCTCCGACAGGTTGGCTCGATGTTACGGTGACGCCACCTGTTGAAGCTACGATGAAGGTATATCCGGGTACTTGCTCAAAGACTGCTTCTCGTGCCTGTCCTGCGGGTACGGAACTGTGTGAACGTGTATCTGTCACGCTTGTGGGCAAGAATTTCGGTGTGCGATCGCTGGATTGGCATCTCGAGCTGGCAAGTAGCGATGGAACAATTGAAGCGGTGAATGTTACCGATGATGATATCATCTACTTCAGCCACTCAAACATCAAGTTTAACCTGCCAACCGGCCAAGGTATTTCTCGAATCATTAAACTCACCGTTTCTGAGCTTCCACTGGTCAACAAATCGATTGAGTTCAGCTACGAGACGCCTGAATTAATCGGATATGAAACCAGCACTACCAACTTGTCGACTTGTGGAGGATACACGATCACTCTGTACGGGAAAAACTTCGGGTCAAGTCGAGCGAAGGTGCTCATTGGAGGTCGAGATGCGCGTGTGGATGGACAGAGTTCTCATCCGAAAGCTTGTGGCTCTGACACGTGCGAATACTCGTCCAGCGGTCCTTGTATCGATATTGAAACGTTGGTGTGTTATCCATCGCTGTATGTCGTCACTCCGACCTTCAGCTTCCTCGATCTCTGTGACGATGACAAGGGAACCCAGACAATGTGTGAAGCGGTCGATCCTGCGGTAGATTTGGTTGAAAATTTCACAAGTCACTCAGATTTTGTGATCGAAACTACAGTACCTGCCGGGTATGGAGCCGACCTGGAGGTCTACGTACTTGTTGACGACCAACCAAGTAACGCGTTAACTTTTTCATACAACCAACCCGTGATAACAGCTCAGATGCCGAATCAGCCTGATGCCAATGGAGCCAACGCTATAACGATCAAGGGCACCGACTTCGGTTGCTTCCCGAACGATGCGATCACAATTTCCTTTGTCTCTACCGACACAGTACAGTCAATTACGCGAAAGTTGGGTACGAGTAGTATCTTGGATTTGGAAACCATGTTAGACGGAGACTATAATCGGCAATTAGCTGAAACAACTCCAGCTCCAGCAAGTACAACGAATGCTAGCGCAAATTCTACCGGTACAGTTGTCTGGAATAGTTTTTCAGAATTGATATGGTATCCTCCCAAGACGAAGGCAGGCATCACCAGCATTACGCTGTCGGTTGGTGGGAATGTGATGTCTGCTACAAGCCAGACGCAACTCAAGTTTCAGTGTAGTCCAGGGTACTACCGAACGTCCACAGAATTCTGCGATGAATGTCCTGAGGGCGCTACATGTGCTGGTGGGGATGAGATGCCGTTAGCTAAACCAGGGTACTGGCGCGAGGGCGAAGTGGTGCTTGCATGCGATCCCATGTACGCGTGTTTGGGTGCTAATAGATGCGCTGCAGGCTATACAGACATCCGGTGTGGTGAGTGTGAGGCAAACTACCACAAGCTCAACTCCGAGTGCAATCTATGTCCTGACAACAAGTGGGGGTCAATTGCAATCGTGATTATCTGTCTTGGTGTGGCATCCATTGTGAGCTACCTGCTAACTCGAAAAGGAGTGAGCTTGGGCCTGTTATCTATCGGTATCGACTACTTCCAGACTTTATCCATCTTCGGCAATGCTCGGATTTCCTGGCCGTCGTCGCTGATCAACCTGTTTTCGACATTATCGGCCTTCAATCTTAACCTTGAGTTGATCGCACCCGAGTGCTTCTCTTTCCAAATATCGTACGTGAACAAATGGTTCATCATCGAGCTGTTCCCGTTGGTTGTAGCAGCCACCTCGCTCGGGATTTTCGCTGCGCTTTACGCGTATAAGCGCTTTATCAAGAGACGACGCACGAGACTAACGTCACATTTGCCTCAGCTTTTCGGCTCTACACTTGTGATGATGTATTATTTGTTCCTGTATCTCACACGAACAACGCTCGATGTCTTTAACTGCGTTGGAACCATACCATCCGATGGCAAACTGTACATGGTGGCTATCTACTCGCAATGTTTCAAACCTGGAAGAATTCATATGCAGCTCTTCCCCTATGCAGTGCTGGCCTTCGTGGTGTACTCGCTGGGGTATCCCCTCTTTGTGTTGCTAACACTATCACGTAACCGAGCGTTAGTTATGGAGGACCAACTCTTAAGAGCAATGCAGAGAGGAACGAGTAGACGAACGAATCCCAACTGCTGGGTATTCCGCAAGAAGTTTTCAAAGCTTTACTACCAATTCAAGCCCGATTTCTGGTACTGGATGGTGCTAATTATCCTGCGCAAGTTCTTGCTGGCCGGCATCGGGCTGCTCTTCCGTCAAGATCCAGTGTTTCAACTAGCCACAGCGACGTTCGTATTGTTCGTGAATTACGCGTTGCAAGTACGTTGTCGCCCCTACATGAGTGCATATGAGACGCAACGAGTACTAGCCGACTATGCTAAGCGAGTGCTACTGGAGACTCGTCGTGCTAAGGCAAAAGGAGAAGCTTTCATTCAGCCTGCTCATCTTCGACTGGAAATGCACGCGTCCACAGTAACTGCGTGGAAGAGCGGGCATGGAGATCACGGAGGGACTGGCGTGGCTGGAAGCTCTGCGCCGCCAATGTCTGGATTGCGAGGCGCTAACGAAGCCATCCTTGCTTCGCAGGAGCCTCAAAACCTGGTGGGGTATCTATGGGACCACAACACAGTCGAAGCGTGTCTACTGTTCAGCGCTTCCTTAGTGTTACTGGCCGGTGTTATGTTTGAAAGTGGACGACTTGGAAGCAGCGAGACAGGGTCCACTAGCGCTTCAGCGCAGATGCTGGCGATTGCGACGACGATTCTCGTAGTGGTGAGTTGTGTGTACTTCGCTCTTGTGTTGATCACCGAGCTAGTAGTTGCGCTTCGACCGGACTACTACAAAGGTATCACTCGCGTCCAGAAGGTTTTCAGTAGTCCTCGTCGTCACCTAAAGGATGACGCTGACGCAGAGCATGGGAAGCGTAAGGGTGTTCCGGCTGGTGACGATGATAGCGACGACGATGACGATGAAGAACTAGAGATGGTAACGACGATGACTCAGAACCCACTGCACTTTAACCGTGCTCTAGCTGGAGCTCGAGGACGAGCGATGCGAGCGAGAGAACGCGACGCGCTTGCTGCTTTACAAGATATTCGACGTCGCGGATCCGAGCCGGGGAGGAGTTCCCCACAACGTCAAAGTGAAGAAGGAGAAGAAGAAACAGCTCCTCGTAGAAGAAGATCCCAGCGTTGGCGACATACTAAGCCTGATGAAAATCTCATGGCAGAGCTGACGTCGACGATTGAGGAGACCGAAGATTTGAGCACGCGCGACACTTAATGAATTTCGCCAAAATTTCTAGTTCTATTCAACGAGTTACTCTCATACAAACTCCCTGTTATCTGAAATGGGCTCAAGGACCGGCAACTAGGGGTTTGCAGTACTGGCACTTTTTCTTAACTTGATGAAAGGTGGCCTACTATTTTGTTTTCGTTATTTACTTTTTCTATAGAAGCCTTGTATGCATTAAGACGCGAGACCACGTCTTGCGTCTTTCGGTGTGTATATAGAAGCCCCACGGGGGTCCGTGGTTCTGTTTTCGTGATGTACTCCCTTACGAGGAACGGTGTTGACTGGCACTTTTCTTAACTACTGCCAGTATTTTACTGCTGCTAAAATTGAAACTATTGTAGTACTGAGTAACTCAAGTCTTCTTATCTACTGTAGTAAAAGTACTATTGTACTACTAATGCCGTGCTCCACACGGAGAAGCTCTGGATGTTATCATTGTTACTTAGTACTTCAAGTATTACACTAGTTAACCGGCCACCCCTTCTGCCGGTGGTAGTTTCCATAACTCAATCATTTTTTTTTCACATTTGAAAGTGCGTTTTTAAGAGATGCGCTCTGTTGTGGACGGCAGTGTACTGATCCCCAGCGTTGTGTTGATGTTGGTTATTGCGTTTTTTATCCTGTGAAGGCTGTGAGTGGCTGGAGGTTTTCCCACGGTTAGCGTGTGACTACATGCATATGAGAGATACGAAAGACTTAAGTGTGATGTGAGCTCACTCTACAAAATACAAATCTGCTCCGCAGACGATGACATTGCCGCTGTCTGGAGGTCGCTCTTCGTGCGAGTTTGTTTTTCTTCTCTGCGTGTACAACTAGAGGCCCCTTCTCGCTCAAAGCACGCGGGATGTGCTATTAATACAGGTTTTAATTTTTTGTTTTGTTTGAACTGGTAGCTCACATAAAAAATGAGATTTGTTACCGTGGACACGAATACCGGTGGTACCATACAAAAAAACAAAAATAAAATAACAACATGCGGAAACTGGTTAGACTAGGAATTTGTATGAGGAGAGTTCTCGAGGATCAAGGCTTGCTTTTGATTCTACATGTAGTGGTTAATACACAATATAAACTGTATAACGCGTGAGGCCAGACGGAAAACCGTACACGATACTTATTAAAAACAGACCACTTTAATTAACTTCGACTACTTGCCTCTACTTACCACATTGGTGAGCCAAACGTGATAATAATGAAAAGTATGTGTAGGTGGTATCTATTGAAAAAAAAACATAGAAACAGAGTAGAAGGTCTTTTATCATTATCATAGTGAATGATCTCAATACGTGCTAGTCGTACCAATGAGTTGTTTAGTCAGTGGCTAGTTGTACGTTTCCGTTGAAAAACACCCTTACAGATCCCAGCCCTCTTATTTTTTAGGGTTCTCAATCCATATTTTTTGTTACCTTTTTCTCCAGAACCTTAAGAACGGCGGAAAGTGTACCAAACCACGGGTTGGACAAAGGATCCAAGTCGAACACATGAGGTCGGATATCTTCACTAACCTGCCGACAAAACCTATGTGCTGGTAAAGCTCTAACTCATGGCTTAGAGCATCTCCAGTTCCCAGCGCTATTCTATTGCTATTGCTCTTATAATACCGAACCTATGTGGGCGCGGATTGGCCACAAAAAAAAGCAATACGAATACAGCAGGAGCAATCCAGCCGTGAAGGCATTTCCTGTGCTATTGCTGTGTGTATAGAAGTTGGAAATCCCAGCCTCTACCGATAGAACAGGTGGGCAAATCGCGGGCAGAATAGCCCACCGGGGCGTAATTTGTGAGTCGGATATCAATAGAAGACCGACTGGGCAAACATGTGCTATTTCAAGCGCTCTATTTGGTATAATATCCGCTACATTTCAACCTATACATGTCTATGCACATGCACAATGATAGCTCCTACCGAATTTCAACCAATAATAGGCACCCGTGGCCATATTTTACGCCAATAGAAGTGACCTCTGGATCGGAGCAACATTCCAACCCATTCCAACCATATTTGGTTGGAATTTTTCGAGAATATTTTGTTATTGAATACAATATCTCATATAGACGCATATTCTCAAAATACCATCAAGTTTCTGACCTTAGTACAGCAGTTTAGTCTCAGACAACCATTGCCAAGAACTCCAGTTTTTCTGAAGGACTACAGCGGTCGTATTCGTTAGCTTGAGATCTTTCTAGTGGTGTCCTCGTGCGGGAGGGCTCAACTAAGAATAATAAACAAAAGCAATGCTTTGAAAGGAAAAAGAAGTAGTTGTATTTGTTGCTAACAGAGCGCAGCCACCAACATTATGCATGCGTTCCTTTATCTAAGCTTACAATGGCCACGTAGTCGAAATTCAACGCATACTATCGAGAACGAGAGGGTGACATTGCGCACCACGTCTCCGCGCGACAGGGTCGGACGCTACCTTCAGGCGTCCGCCACATACCTTCTCCGAGCATGGAAGCACCACCTGACACATCGATCTGCCAGCCCCACCACTACCGCTTGTACTTAACGCCAAAGATCGACTGCAGTGGACGAGCTAGCAATTCCGCTAGCTACCATCACAGACCCCATCTATCCACTAGTGCTGGCCTACACACGGCCGACTATGAATCTAATGCACCTGACTACGCGCCGCCCCTGCCAATGTCGCAGTAGCCGCTCGATCTTGAGTCCGTCGCAGCTGCGCGGGGCAACGAAATGCTGCCGCAGCTTGAGGTCGCCGACCTGTTGTTTACAAGTGCAGTGGCACGCGCAGACTGCTAGCGGGTGACAGTTTGGCCGGAGACAGTACCGGCGGTGATCGAGTAGGGCGGGACAGTGTCCGTGTTAATTAAGGGTGGACTCAACTAGTGGCAGTGCCATCGGGTCGATCCGTGGTCGTGATTGGCGGTGTTTGTACCATGTCCAGCGATGGCTCCGTGTCGATGCGTGAAGGAAAAAGTAATAGGGCGCTTGCGGGTGGCTCGGAGTCTCAGAGGGAGACCCGCCCACCAGCGGCAAGTCACTTGCCGCGGATCCAGAACTGGACCCACTGCGCACGCCAAACGTTCCACTACCAGTCACGAATGAACGCACCGACCAATATGTTGATCCCCTCTGCTGCTTCGAGCAGCCTGCTCGCCGCCGAACCGGAAGAGATGTGCACGCCCCCGACACCACGTCATCTGCACTCAGCAACCGCACATCATCTCTGCTGGCCAAGCCTCCCCCGCTGCGCAACGCCAGTGACGCACCCGAGCCCGATGTGCTCTCGCCCCATGATATCGTCACACTGCGTCCCGTCGTACCAGCACCACCGGCAAAAGCAAAGGCGCCACCAGAAGAACTGCAGCTGCTACCGCCAATCACTTTGCAAGCCTGTCCCACCATAGTCATAGCACCAATAGCTAAATCACAATACCTGGAAAAACCTGGAAAATGAACTCCCATTTATGTGCCTAAAGCTTCCATAGTGGTCGAACACTTCAAATAACCCCAAAAAGTAAGCATCAGCAAGCACAAATCATAAGCGTAATTGTGACCAAGACGAAAGACGGGGGACTCAGACTCGTGCAGGTTATCGTTGCAGTTGCTACAATATGTAAGTGATTTGAGGGGGAACCGAAGTTTTTTACTAGGAGTTTGTATTGAAATTTTGCGTACATTGCTATAGTCGGACACAGCTAACCAATCATAGCGACTTTCTAGACAAGAGGACATTCCAAATTAAAAACTAGAACTCATAAGGTTTTAGAGATGTTTAGACCATCAATTGGGCTCACACCGAAATAGCTTATCCTCAAATATTAATTTATACCGGTTCAGAGTAATCATGCGCAAGTACCTCCAAGGAGGGAGAACAATATGCGTGGTTGAAGTTGCAGCGAAATGAATGCTTATCTCTCCAACAAGCCACCTCCGGAGGTGGCTTGTTCGAGAAATAGGATCAGCAGGATTTTAAGCAAAATATAGGCATCAGCAAGCACAAATCATGAGCACGATTTTAGAGATGTTCGACCCCCCCCCCCCCCCCCCCCGCTATTACAAACAAATCTGCATATCAAAGTTAGAGGACGGATACACATTTGTGTAATGACAGAGAGAACCCTTACCATATATACGAGTTCCCATGGGTTCAAATAGGTCGCAGGTACTGCCTCCCGCCACTAGCAGCATGCCGCCAGCCCTGCCGGGATTTGGACTTCTATTCCAGCTTTAATTTTATTAAAAAAAAAGATCGATATTTCTTAACCTAGGTAGCACCTAGGTACGGATCTTGGTCGGTAGTATGGCGCGGGGAGGAGTCCGGCGGAGGCGTTGGGGTCACGGGAGAGCCGGCATTCCACGCACCAGCTTTGGCTTCCCGGTGCCAAAGCTGGTGCGTGGAATGCCGGAATTTTTTTTTTACTAAAAGAAATTCCCTGCTCTCTCAGGCCTCACTGCCATTCTCAAAACAAGACCGCCTCCACCGGGAAGCCAAAGCTGGTGCGTGGAATGCCGGCTCTCCCGTGACCCCAACGCCTCCGCCGGACTCCTCCCCGCGCCATACTACCGACCAAGATCCGTACCTAGGTGCTACCTAGGTTAAGAAATATCGATCTTTTTTTTTAATAAAATTAAAGCTGGAATAGAAGTCCAAATCCCGGCAGGGCTGGCGGCATGCTGCTAGTGGCGGGAGGCAGTACCTGCGACCTATTTGAACCCATGGGAACTCGTATATATGGTAAGGGTTCTCTCTGTCATTACACAAATGTGTATCCGTCCTCTAACTTTGATATGCAGATTTGTTTGTAATAGCGGGGGGGGGGGGGGGGGGGGGGGGGTCGAACATCTCTAAAATCGTGCTCATGATTTGTGCTTGCTGATGCCTATATTTTGCTTAAAATCCTGCTGATCCTATTTCTCGAACAAGCCACCTCCGGAGGTGGCTTGTTGGAGAGATAAGCATTCATTTCGCTGCAACTTCAACCACGCATATTGTTCTCCCTCCTTGGAGGTACTTGCGCATGATTACTCTGAACCGGTATAAATTAATATTTGAGGATAAGCTATTTCGGTGTGAGCCCAATTGATGGTCTAAACATCTCTAAAACCTTATGAGTTCTAGTTTTTAATTTGGAATGTCCTCTTGTCTAGAAAGTCGCTATGATTGGTTAGCTGTGTCCGACTATAGCAATGTACGCAAAATTTCAATACAAACTCCTAGTAAAAAACTTCGGTTCCCCCTCAAATCACTTACATATTGTAGCAACTGCAACGATAACCTGCACGAGTCTGAGTCCCCCGTCTTTCGTCTTGGTCACAATTACGCTTATGATTTGTGCTTGCTGATGCTTACTTTTTGGGGTTATTTGAAGTGTTCGACCACTATGGAAGCTTTAGGCACATAAATGGGAGTTCATTTTCCAGGTTTTTCCAGGTATTGTGATTTAGCTATTGGTGCTATGACTATGGTGGGACAGGCTTGCAAAGTGATTGGCGGTAGCAGCTGCAGTTCTTCTGGTGGCGCCTTTGCTTTTGCCGGTGGTGCTGGTACGACGGGACGCAGTGTGACGATATCATGGGGCGAGAGCACATCGGGCTCGGGTGCGTCACTGGCGTTGCGCAGCGGGGGAGGCTTGGCCAGCAGAGATGATGTGCGGTTGCTGAGTGCAGATGACGTGGTGTCGGGGGCGTGCACATCTCTTCCGGTTCGGCGGCGAGCAGGCTGCTCGAAGCAGCAGAGGGGATCAACATATTGGTCGGTGCGTTCATTCGTGACTGGTAGTGGAACGTTTGGCGTGCGCAGTGGGTCCAGTTCTGGATCCGCGGCAAGTGACTTGCCGCTGGTGGGCGGGTCTCCCTCTGAGACTCCGAGCCACCCGCAAGCGCCCTATTACTTTTTCCTTCACGCATCGACACGGAGCCATCGCTGGACATGGTACAAACACCGCCAATCACGACCACGGATCGACCCGATGGCACTGCCACTAGTTGAGTCCACCCTTAATTAACACGGACACTGTCCCGCCCTACTCGATCACCGCCGGTACTGTCTCCGGCCAAACTGTCACCCGCTAGCAGTCTGCGCGTGCCACTGCACTTGTAAACAACAGGTCGGCGACCTCAAGCTGCGGCAGCATTTCGTTGCCCCGCGCAGCTGCGACGGACTCAAGATCGAGCGGCTACTGCGACATTGGCAGGGGCGGCGCGTAGTCAGGTGCATTAGATTCATAGTCGGCCGTGTGTAGGCCAGCACTAGTGGATAGATGGGGTCTGTGATGGTAGCTAGCGGAATTGCTAGCTCGTCCACTGCAGTCGATCTTTGGCGTTAAGTACAAGCGGTAGTGGTGGGGCTGGCAGATCGATGTGTCAGGTGGTGCTTCCATGCTCGGAGAAGGTATGTGGCGGACGCCTGAAGGTAGCGTCCGACCCTGTCGCGCGGAGACGTGGTGCGCAATGTCACCCTCTCGTTCTCGATAGTATGCGTTGAATTTCGACTACGTGGCCATTGTAAGCTTAGATAAAGGAACGCATGCATAATGTTGGTGGCTGCGCTCTGTTAGCAACAAATACAACTACTTCTTTTTCCTTTCAAAGCATTGCTTTTGTTTATTATTCTTAGTTGAGCCCTCCCGCACGAGGACACCACTAGAAAGATCTCAAGCTAACGAATACGACCGCTGTAGTCCTTCAGAAAAACTGGAGTTCTTGGCAATGGTTGTCTGAGACTAAACTGCTGTACTAAGGTCAGAAACTTGATGGTATTTTGAGAATATGCGTCTATATGAGATATTGTATTCAATAACAAAATATTCTCGAAAAATTCCAACCAAATATGGTTGGAATGGGTTGGAATGTTGCTCCGATCCAGAGGTCACTTCTATTGGCGTAAAATATGGCCACGGGTGCCTATTATTGGTTGAAATTCGGTAGGAGCTATCATTGTGCATGTGCATAGACATGTATAGGTTGAAATGTAGCGGATATTATACCTTAGAGCACTGGCACCTGTTGAGTAAAAGAATAGTGAAAATCGCCTCGATTGGTGCGTGGCAATCTTAAAACATAGATTTGCTTTAGCCAGATTTCGCACTGGTTCGAGTCAAATCTAGGTGAAACGAGATGGACTCGGCAATAGTAATCATAACAATCCTAGCCATAGGTATACCGGTGCCAGGGCAAAGTTGTATTTTGGGGGGAATGTAGCTTTTTGTCAAACTTTGCTCCAACCGGTGGCACTGCTCTTAGCAACCGTGGCGTCCATTCGTGCTGTCATACTTGTGTATTCTATGATGCAACGTGCTGTTACACAAAAAGTGCATAAAGGAATCAAGGGAATTATTGTCATCAGACGTGTAGTGTACCATCCCATAAAATGGATTTCGTCACCAGGGTTAAGGAATTTTGAGAACCCTACGCGTGAGATGAAAACACTAGAAAATAACCAAGCAACACCACGGTGGTTGATATTAGCTTTGAGCATCTTCACTTATCGTTATCCTGCTAATTGGTGTGGCATCATTTGGTTATACGTCACAAGGCGTACGTGTAGAACTAACACTTATTTCAGCCTCGTTCATGTCATCAAGGCATGACGCTACCAAAAAATAGTTTCAGAGATTGCAATTAGTCAAACTGGCCACAGTATATCAGTCGTTACATCAGCCCCTCGCCGCCTACCAGCAGCAAATGACGGCCAAAGTCGAAACGGGGCAGCTGCCACGCCGTTGGAGGGGCCTAAAAGTCGAGGGTGGGGCCATTGCGATCCGCGGAATAAGTGCAAAAAGCTGAACTATGCGGACTCTATCATTGATACCCCCCAACTCGAATGAACCCAGCACTAACCGAGGATGAGAATGAAGACTGCGTGGCATTAAGCTCCACAAAATTTGGCTGAAACCTAGCCGATCCCTGGCAATTGATGGCATTTGAGTGGGGGGAAAGCCACCGTTGCGATTGGTGGCATTTGAGTGGGAGGATTGTAATGTCGGCGTACCAGGGATCGGCTAACCTTCTCGAAAGAGATCCGGAGTCCCCCACTCAAATACTACCAGATCGCCCAAGATTGTAAGCCGCTCGAACTCCGGCACGAGTGGACGATCTCATCCCCTCCCTGCTAGGACAACCATCATATTCCGTAGTCGATGGCGATCCAGAAGGCCACCCGACTTGCATGCTCTTTAAACTGAGCGTCACGACAGCAACTACGCAATGGAAGGCCCCGGTTCACTAACACAGCATAGCGTTTTTTTAGCTAATTGGATGCAGAAATGGTGTACATGTACAGCGGGAATACAGTATCAGATCGCTTTAAAGCTGTGTACAAATTGTTGATTCGAAGGCGCGAAATCCGTATCAGAAATCTCCCTTCTGAGATGATTTGCAAGTACAACTCATTCAAATATCGCACACAGAGCACCATCTATGGGGCACAGATCAGACTAACTGTAAAATTTACGAGACACCCCGAAACGAAATGGTACTAATCTACCATTTTGAGGTTTTCTGAAACGGAGGATTAAAGATTTGGCTCATGGGATCGGTCTTAAATGAATAGCCGAGAAAATACGATTTTGTGTTTGGCGGTCAATTAGCCAATCAAAATCATTTTGTCTAAGTTCGCAGTCAGCGGGGATGGATGAGAGGGCGACCGGAGTCGATGAGCACAAGCGAGGGCAGACGCCAGTAATCTCGCTGGTTAAGACTGGATCGGAAGCGAATGCGGAAGGTATGCTGGCAAACGCGTAGTGATTGTGCTGTTGGTCTTATACAGGGCGAAGCAAGGTCGGCAAGCTCGAGCAAAATTGTCTGGAGTTGGCGCTGCTTTGTGGAGTGCCTCATTTGTGGGCTCTCCTCGGATATAGCCCCACATTTAGATAAAACTTAAATCTAGATTGCAGCATTCACAATTTGCACATCTGATTGTAAGCAGACAAGCCACATGTGTTTGGCCCCACAATTTAGGTACATTTTGTGAACCCATGTAAAATTCCCATACAAAAACTAGTATAAAAATATTTAGCCCCACAAGGCTGGAACTGTGAGGTGCTTTGGCGCGCTTGCGCGCCAATATAAACCTTCTACAAAGCCCCGAGGTCCCCCGCACCCTTCTTCACCCACCCTTCCCAGCTACTATGCCCTCCAATCCCAGCGCCACGTCCACCAACCCCGGTGCCTGCCCACGTTTGCCCCGGCCTGTTGACGTCGATGCTGCCCGAGGCCTCAAGCACTCCACGTTCGACGCAGTGATGGACGGCACCTCTATCGCTGTGTCAACAGTGGAGTGGGCCATGTCCGTACATTTGCTGCCGCCCTCGCTGCTGTACCGCAAGTTGCCCCAAGTGCACAACGTCCATGCGACTGGACGTCGACCACGAGCGGTGGCGATACTCCCGTGCAGCCTACCGGACGGAGCGCAGCGCCCGTACCAACTCTTTTTTTTCGAAGAGACAGCTGCCGCTCCGGAAGTTGGTACGGCTTCTGTGTCACTGGTGCGCCCGCACGCCGGTTACGACTGCAGCGTTGATGGTGGGTTAATGCCCAGGCTGCTATGCAGTAGTACACCTATTGCAGAGATATATACTCCAAGGAGATGCTATCTATCTCCATGGAGGTTGGGGGTGAGGGGCACGTCGTAGAAATTGACGAGACTTCTCTCAAAGAAATCTAAGTACAACAGAGGCCGACGATTTCCTGACTACTGGTTGTTTGGCGGTGTGGACCGCACGACGAACCGGTGGTTGGGCATTGTAACGTACGAAGATCGCACGAAGCCGACGCTGTCGGTGATTATCAGGAAGCATATTCGTCCAGGGTAAGTAATATTTTTTTGTTTTGGTTTTACTATACTAATGTACCTTAATGTTTGTAGCACGTTGATTATGAGTGACCAGTTCGCCTCGTACGTGTCGGTGAACGGTGCGCACACGCTCGAGGACAACCGACACTTACGAGGCATGAACTACAAACACCTGTGGGTAAACCGCACATATGTCGACCCAGTGACTGGTGCCCACACCAACCGTGTTGATGGCGCATGGGAAGTTCGCATCAAGCAGTACATCAAGGTGAGTCACCCATACGTCTTCACTACTACTGAAATTACCAATCTTAACGTTTGTATGCGACAGGCCGTGTGTGGAATGAAAAAGGATCTGGTGCCCATGTACTTGGATGAGTACTTGTGGCGCATCTAGTTCGTGTCTCCCAAGGCGACGGCGACGGACGCCCTGCACGCAATCGTCAAGGGGATTGTCAAATACTACTACTAGGAACTGCAAAGTGTAATCCTAGGAGTAAATACAAAGTTCAATCTTGATTTATAGATCTACCTAAATTCTGATTTTTAAAAAATCTAAATGTTGGGCTATATCCGAGGAGAGCCCATTTATGGGCGTGATCGAGGCCAAGGAAAATCATGTCGAATGGGAGTCAAGCGAATTGCGTTTAGGAAGCAGCCATCGATGGTTTTGCTGGGAGACGATATGTATTTAAGCGCTGCTGAAATCTGTATGTGGTGGACTTGGAGTATATTGATGCGTTCGGAAAGTATGAAGCGCTCTTGTGCCCTGTACGTACTGTAATTATCGCTGAGAGCGTGCCCCTGAGGACCACGACAGGCTGCAGCGTCTTAGGAGCCATCGCTTGAAACAGAATGATGCTTATCGCCGTCATGAAATGATTGTATCACGTACCATTTCTGTGGTTCATTGGAAACAAAAAGTACAGGCGAACTTATCCACCACTGTTGTTTTGAACGTCTTTCACTGCTAATTGGCTAAAACAATTGGCATATTCGGATTACTCGCAAACTCTTACACCGGAATAGCCAATACACGAAAAAGCGAACTTAAGAAAAATGTGAATTTTCAAATTTTTAAATGACTGTATCTTGGCAGGAATTGAGGTTTAAAAGTCAACAGGCACACGAATAGAAAGATCACGACGAGATATTTCGAATGCACTAGCTTACTCGAATATTAGGTTTTTGAGAGTTTATCATTTCGTTTTGAGGTGCCTCAAGTGAGTTCACTATTTAAAAGTGAACTCACTTCCTATGCAACATGGAGTAGCCGTATAGGGGGCCGATAAGATCGCCGAAACTTTTCAGCAATTTCAACTTGAAGCCTTCCAGCATAAATTCGTGAGCACGACCTGAATATTAGCGAAGAAAGGCATCACAGCTGGCAACATTGAGTAAGTAATTGCAAATGAAGGGCGTAATATCACTGGTTATCACCGACCACAATCCATTTGTACGATTTCATGAGCAGATCGCACATCTAAAAAAACGTTACCTGTCTCTCCAAATCCAAGCATCGACTACACGCTGATTTCATCGAAGAATGACAGACAGGCCGGCAGTCATTCGACCACACGAAATAAGTAGAATATAGATGGTAATCGGCCAAACCCTGACGTCGTTAGGATATTGAATATACCCCCTTATACTTTGTATCGCTAGTTAGCACGCTTGCTTGTTCATTCATCTATACGTTACGTTTGATGCATTGATTAAAATGATAGAAACACAAAATCGTGCATCTTCGCGCACGGTGAACGGAGTAACGAGAACCCTTTGGTGGCAAAAGGGCGTAGAAGTCGCCCTTTTAGTGGTTTTTGTGCAGAGAACAGTTGGAATCAGCCTATTAAAGGGAACAAAAAGCACCATTTCATAGAAGTTCAACTATTTCCAGACCGTCTTTTGGGACATAGTATTTACAGTACGATTCGTAAAGGTTAACCTATTTGCAATAGAGTAGTATTTTGTATAACGGAAGTATACAATGGCTTAAGCCGGAAAGTGTCGCTGAACAGACCGGGATATGAGCTCAGTGAACGCATGTGAAAAAATCCCATAAAGATCTCCTTAAATGTGCCCTATTTGCACTGTGACTTCTGATCAATCCTGGCGATGTGGTACATGTGGAACTTTGCCAAACGATGCCTTATATAAATCTTAAATCCACGGATGCAAATTTAAAGCGTTAAAAAACAATGCCCCCGAGTGGCACTGTTGCAGAAGTGCACAACAGAATACAATGTCATCGGCTGGAAGGTTGCACATCACAGCTCAATACTCAGCGTAAAATACTCACAGTGTTTGTTCACAATAACTATCATATCCGCACTTGTGATAAAATCTGTCAGCCCGAGGCATTACTTCCAAGCGATTTCTGTTGTCCTTGCCATCCTTAACTGTACGCTCATGATCTTCATAAGCTCTTGCGAAAAGGATGCCGAAAAACGAGAGTCCCGATCGCTGACAATAACGCGCGGTACCCCATGGTGCCGCACAACTGTGTCGATGAAGACTCTTACACAGCCCGCAGACGTTGCGTGGAGTGCATGGGTGCGTACTTAGCACGCTTCGATAGCAAGTCAACAGCTACTTGAATGCAATCGCAGCCATTCGATTCTGGTAGGCCAGTGATGTAGTCGACACCAACGTGGTGCTAGCATTCTGGTGGCACATCAAGTGGTATGAGCTTTCCGTTCTTCTTAAAGCTTGACACCTTGAACTTGACGCACGTCAGACAACTTCGCCCATAATCGTTGACATCAGCCTCTAACTCTGTCCGGAAGTACCGCTTCGATACCTTTGCCATCGTTCGTGGAACACCTAGGTGCGCGGCTCCATCGTGGTGTTCGGCTAGGATTCGTGAACGAAGTCCATAATCACGAGGTATACAGATTGTATCCACAGCTCCATCAGTTCGTCGGTACACAATGTCATCTTTTCGGTAAAACTCGCCATCACCGCTGCGGGCCGATCCATTTTCGGCAATTGAACTGTATTTGGGATCCACGCGATAACCTTCGATAAAGCGTGCTTGAGTCTGTTTTGACAGCGCAATAATTGGCGCGACTCGTGAAGTACCGTAAACTGCTACGGCAGCATGCTGCTTAGGTAAGATAGGCCTTTGCCGACCACCATTCACCCCGCGTGACTGATCATCCAGGAGAAGATGCAAGTCATAAGAGTTCCGAGAGACAAGTTCATTCATAACCCGCTGATGAGCGTCAATCCGTTGCTGCGCATTAATTACGACATTCCCCGGAGCAAGTGTGTATACTTAAGGTATTGACGCGCACATCCTCGTCAGGACCATTCTCCAAGATTGCGTCGTTGTCTGAATCATCTGTCTGAGACCCACAGGTTGGGCCACCACACTGTGAACATCCTCAGGAACATGACGCGAAAGAGCACCTGCAACGATATTCTGATCACCCTTAATGTGATGCAACTCAAAATCGAACTACGTGAAAAAGTCTATCCAGCGGGCTAACTTGGCTGAAACAGTTGGATGCTGCAAGAACCAACGGCAAGCGATATTATCGGTGTAGACGAGAAAATGGCGCCCATGTAGATAATGTCTCCACTTCGAAAGCGCGAGCTTAATTGTGAAAAGCTCTTTCTCATGAGCAGGCCAATTCAACTCGTGTCTCCCCAGTTTTTTCGAATAGAAAGCTATGGGGTGGTCAAATCCCTCGTATCGCTGTGAAAGCACACCCTCACAGCACTGCTTAGACGCATCAATCGTCACCACAAATATCTCGTCGAAGTCGGGCAACCGCACTATTGGGGTCTGCTGCAGAGCAGCCTTAATTACCAAGAATGCGTTTTCTTGGTAACGCGACCACTCCCAGACTTTGTCCTTTTCACCAGGTTTCTCAGCGGAAGAACAATGTTCTCAAAGCGATGCATGACCTCCGGTAGTATCCGGCAAGCCCCAAGAAGCTCTACAACTCCTTCACTGATGTCAGGGATTTCCACTGCTCAATCGCTGCAGTTTTAGTTTGATCCACCTGAAGACCTCTGTGCGAAATAGTATGTCCTCAAAACTGTACTGATAGCTGAGCAAAAGAGCATTTCTCTAGCCGGGCGTAACGCTTTTCAGTGCGCAGAACGTCAAACACAACCCGGAAATGATGTTCATGCTCCTCCATCGACTTCGAGTAGACACAAATGTCGTCGAGATATACCACGACAAACGGAAACTTGTCAAGCAAAAGTCTCATTAACCGAGACCAAATACCAGACATTCCTGCAACTCCCATTGGAACAACACATCAGTGGAGTGTTTCTTTGCCAGTCCGAAAAGCAGTGTATTGGCGGCTACTAGGCTTCATCCGCACCAGGTTGTAGCCTTGGGCCAGGTCAATGACTCTATAAACCACTGCACCCGCCATTCTGTCAAAATACTCCTCGATATTTGGTAGCGGAATCTTTGGTTCAATGTGCATAGAACTGGACTGGATTTCGGGAGTAAACCAGTATCATACCGGTATTATCGATCTTGTTGACACCGACGTTTCCACTACCGGTAAAACTGGTATCACCGCTGGTAATATGTACCCATGATTCAATGCACCAGCAGATGAACACGGGTGACTGTGGAATCTTCATTCTGTATTACATGGAGGAGGTTGCAAAGTGCATTGTGAAGGAGATAATCACGGTTTCTCCGAATTTCGTCTCAATTCAGTCGAACTTAAAGCCGTGGACTACTAGCAGCTTCAATGGGAAAGAGGCGTTAGATTTTCGACTTGAGTACTGTTGATGAATTGAAGAAGCAGCTAAAGAATCTTACGAACACTACAGGCTCTCAACGCATTGGCCACAACGACAAAACTCCTGTAGTCGTTTCCAGTAATAGGAATCAGTACTAACGGAAAACTTGACCATTCTACCAGACCGGTCGGTTACTATTAAATGAAGGAAATCGACAAACGCTATATTTTAAACCAAAAAGATCAGATTTCAACAGAAAGTACTACGATTAGAAAAACATTTCAACACATCATGGTAAAAAAACTTACTTAACCCTTCAAGTCCACCATGTTGGACCCACCAACATAATCATAGGATAGCTCTTGAAAACGTACTTATTCATGCGGCAAAAAAACATTTGCGCCAAGGGGTCTTCGGCAAGCCGCAAGATAGCCTCCGTTGGACCATAATGACCGTGGTATAGCCCGGCATACGCCGGATCCGGACCAAATTGAGTTGCGTCTCTCGATTGTGGAGACAGATCCAGAAAGAAACCAACATCTACCATCTCCAGAATACTAAGAGACGAGGGAGTGAAAGCCGGAAATCCAAAAGAAGACTGACCCGCGCAACGTCGAAGCAGAAAATGACGTACGTGCGCGACTTCGCGCTGTATCACCTGTGAAAACTCACGAAATTTTACGTGTCATTGGACTACTGATAGCCCGCATGCTGTGCCCGCATGCGAAAGGACGAAAGGCGCATTGGCGTAAGCAGCAGCTTGGAGCCATATCGGTGGGCACGTTCGGACAGTGGCTACCTCGCAACCGTTTTGAACATGTAGAGCAAAATCTACATTTTTTTTTTACGAACAACCGATCGCCCCAGGCCAGTGTTGGCCGAGGCTGGAAGGTTAGAAGCGTGGTGGCGACATTGCAGAAGGCTTTCGCATGAGGTTACACTGTAGGCCCGGTAGTTTCGTTCGACGAGGCGGTGATTCCCACACGCTCACAAAAGAGCCCAAACGCGCCAATTCTTGCCGCAGAAGCCCCACAAGTGGGAGACAAAGTTATTTGCTGTTTGATGCGGGGACACAGCTTACTGCATGAGGTGCGTGCGTGCTCAGCGAGCTCAAGCTCACTGAGCATTTTTTTTGGCTAAGTTAATTATGTTGGAGGGTCTGACATTTGAGTCTCTGACTAATATACCTCCAACATAGGATCGAACTTTATGTTGAAGCCAAGACCAATCAAGCGGTACCTGTTCCAGCTGACAACTCCTGCGGTGCTGCTGCGGTGATGCGCAACGTGGATCTTCTGATTCCTCGGCCGGCAAAAGCGCCGTTTCGTCTCGTGATCACCGATCGGTATTACACGTCTGTAGTCTTGGCTTTGGAACTACTGCACAGGCGGTTATACTTAGCCGGTACTATTTAAACGCGTCGGGCTGTAGTCTGATATAGTATTTACTTCTGATTTCAAGCGCTTTTATAATCTCAAGATTTTGCTGTGTTAGTATCATAATCAGTTTTGGCGAGTCATGGTGAGAATAACTAACATACCGAGATGCTCAAAAGCTGTGAAGTGGACGTTGAAAGGACTAGCGCCTCCAAAACCCAGCGATGAGGATGTGGCCCCCTCTCCAATAATCTCGCTTGATGAGGTAGAAGCGAAGAAGTCACGACAATACATGCGCGTCGAGACGAGACTAAAAAGCGCACTGCGGAGGCCAAAAGCTACCGCATTGTACGCACCACAAGCATCAAAGTCTCCAGCTACCTCGACGGAGACAGAGACCTCGAATACGACAAACAAGGTAATCACAACTTGCTACTCAACGCAAGTTAACGGCGTGTACCTACTACTCTGTTTTAGCCTTTTTAATGGGATTGACGATCCGCTGTTATGTGTATGCGGTAGTTGCAGAGTGGTGACAATTTATACAAAATGAGTGGGGACAGAACTTCGCGTGTATGGTTCATTCCAGTAGTTTATTGTATTACCCCGAGTGAACTCTTGGTCATCGCTGTAACAATTCTCAAAGGTAGTAAGCTAAACACCCAATCAATCAGTCGTATTTCTTATCTATTTAGTAATGCAAGCTCGTCTAGTATATCTCGTATTCGAAATCCGCTGTCTTGAAAAAGTATGACCCCGAAGATGCTTTCTATGATCCACTACGACATGAAGACAGTCAGGTAATAATTATCGCTGAAGCGCTTGTTAACAAATACCCTGAAGAATAGCTAAAACCGCTCTGTTTTTATTATTAACGCAACCGAACGATTCGCGAGCGACAAAATTTTGTTGAGCTCCTCACCTCTTTACTTAGACGAAGTATAAGATATCTTCGGCTGTGCTAGGCGACACGCGAACGGCTAGACGACTAAGACGGATGGCAGGGACACCAAGGAAGGGCAAAGAAGCCGGGTAAGATTCCGTAAAGGCAGTCGTCGTGATGGTAACAAGATAGGTAGGCATAAAATAGAAACAATCGCTCCGCAATTGACGCACAAGCGCACAAGTACCAAGAACAAGTAATAAACTCTTGTTGCCCACGGCTTCGTTGATTTTGAGCCTAAACTTTTATCAAGTAGAAGAATCGACCCCGATCGTACAAGACTACGTAGAGCGGGGCGCTACAACCGGTTGGCTGCGTGTACTCAGCTCAAACGCCCAGTGTCTGACCGGAAGGCACTATAAATAAGACAATCGGAGCAGAGCAAGCGAAAGGGCCGAGCTACCGACGGAGAGAAGTCGTGCGTAGGCAAACGATAGGACCACGTACGACCGAAGGACGGACCACATGGACGCATTTCCCGGTGTGAAGCGGAAGGAACACCGGAGCAAGCGAAAGAACCGAGGTGTGACCAAGGAAAGAGAACTTTGTCTGAGAAGGACCACGATACCGGAACAGATCCCAGAATCCGGATAGGACCGCGAAAGAGGGATCTGGATCGGACCGGAGAGGCAAACGATAGGGCCCTGCGAGGACCGGAAGAAGGAAGAAGAAAAACAACGAGACGGCGTGAGATGCTTATCCCCGCGCCTGCCACCACCAGACAAAACCTCCGTGAGGTTATCGTTATCTGTAATAATAACTGCGATCCACCGTCCTTGGAATTACGCTAGTCACGTTCTGGGAATTCATGCAATGCTTACTCAACCAGTTACGCGGTGTTGCGATTCTGCGTTGGAGATAGTACTAAGAGGACCGTATATAGGTTTTTAAGGAACCAGCTCCACCGCAGTATTCGTCTCGTTTGAAGCGCTCTTTAGCTATTACGAACTTCACGGCTTCAAAGGCGTAGGCCGTGTCGTGGTAATTCTTCATAGAATTGACATGAAACAAACCTGACGTACCAGCGTCCATGAGGGTCGTGAGAACTGTGGCTAAATCGTCGTGCTCTGGTTTCCCGATTGGCTTCCCGCGTTGGAGCCCCAGCGCCAAAAACACAAGATATGGCTTCGCTGAGTTGCGCCAGTGACAGTGGGTCTGAGGATGCCTACGGCGGCGCATGTCAGTGAAGTGCTCTCTACCGGTAGCAACGATGGTAGTACTGCGGCGTCGCGTCGTGCTGGTGGAAGACGTGAACCAACGAGTCCATCTCAGCCTGACCTGTCGACTCGAGCTGGACTTGAGTCTGTCCAGAACCTGGTGTAGCGCGCGGCCGAGGGTATAGGACAAAGACGCCCGGACGACCGGTCGATACCCCGGGCAAGAAGTTTGTTGCTTCTAACACTGGAACCCAAAGCGCGACGGTGACAACGACTGCTCCTGGTACGACATGCGTTACAATTGGAGTGGACTCTGTCGCGGTCCAAGGAACACTTCTATCCGGTCTATAGACGCTAAGCCTCGGCTCGACTCAGCGACCAACTATCACCGACACCTCGGGACTAACAGTGGGTGATCTGAGCCAGACACCCTTTTACCGGTCCCAGTTGGGATGGCAGAGCCACTGCAATCAGCCCTTCGGATAGTCGCGAGTTACGGCGGGACCAGCTCCGGTCACTACGCCCGGACACCGACTAACGAAGGGGGTCCCCCGATGATCCGTGATCTTGTGCTGAACTTTGCTCACCTTGTGTACCCGACGGTAGGGCTGGATCTTGCTCCTCCAGTGACTTCGTGAAGGCCCAAGTGGTGAAAGCTTGAACGTCTTGGCGAGACGTTGGGGGTGGGGTGGTGCAGCGCGGAAACCCTTCGCTCTGCTGCCGTTAGAGTCCAGATCCTAAGCGATTACTCGAGCTTGGATCTGGTGGCCTAGATCTGGTCCGGCCGTGGGGTTGCCTTGATGGAGTGTGTTTGCCTTTACGGGTTTCCTTTACACTTGCTTGCCGCTTCCTATAGCGGGATCTTGGGGTAGTTGGAACTTGAAGGATCTCCCGGCCAAGCAATAAACTACGGTCGATATGGGATCTGCACGTGAGGGTAGATCACTAGGTGGTTCAATCTGGTACTTATATTACCAGATATTAATAACCGACATTAGATCAATCGACCGTAGAAGTACTAACACGATGAGCGGCTTGTTGTTCCTCTTTTTCACCGGGAAGGCACTTGTTCTCTCTGTTGCAAATTCAAGTTTGATGTATGGTTATGTTTGGTCCATCCTACGGTAACACTCCACGATCAGTTCTGCCATGTAAGCGAACGGTTGATGTCTTGGCGAGAGGTGCTGCTTCGGTCATTAGGCTCATGTTATTTAGTAGTCTCCTAGCCAGGGATCTTGGGCTTCAGATTCCGCCATCACATTGCCGGAAATCAACATGCACACATGAAGCCCCTCCTCCCTATCTACAAATTCCTTGTAGGTCCTTCGACATAGTCGTGCCGACTTGGCCGACCCAAACCGGCAGATCGCAGTGCACAGCCTTTACCGGCTTGTGCGGTTCCACAGAACTCGCACATCGAGTAGATCGTGTCGATCATCGGTGACCGTAGCAGCTCGACTTGCATTACGTTGCGATTTAATCTAATGGTCGACCTAGACCGATCGGCGATGGGTGACATCCAGATCGCAGCCACGTCCGGCCCTGCGACCGTGATCTCGTCCAGTCGATTCAGAGTAGCGAGATCAGTCTTGACCTTTGTATTGCTCCCACTCCGCAGGCAAGGCGTCTCACTCGCGAGTTTGATTGCACTGCAACCTTGATCGTGTATCACAAGCATCAATCCTCGATCTGACCCAGTCCGAAGTTGATCCAGAATTATTTCTTTCATCTGTGCCCGACACCGTGTTCTCCAGTCGATCTCGCTTTTCGCACAGTGGTCACCGCATTTGAAGGATCACGTGTTACAGGACGATACCGATCCGTGATTTCCAACAGATCAAACCACTGCGGAAGTCTGTTGCAGGTAGCCTCATTCGCCTTCAGAGCTCCGATGTAGTGCGGTCCAGTCTTGATCTTGGTCCCTCCAAATAACCTCCATGCTATCGCGTCTCCATGCCGTTTAGCCCGAGATGATACAGCGAAGCTCGCCACGATGAGCTCCTTATCGGCCCTTTCAGCCAGCGTTGTGGCGCGGATTTGGCGTAGGTCATCTGACTTCTCCGCGGCCAATGTTATTGCACCAACTGGAGCAGGGCTCCCACGCAGGCTGTTCCCTCACTGCTGTCGATTTGTTCAAGCTCAACGGAATCCCCTTCATCCTGCGGGTCTGGAACCAGACAGCCTTTCTAATTCTCACCATCCCGGTATGAACCTTGGCTATTCCTCTGAGCACGATCTTCTAGATCAAACCCCTTCTCTGCTGAGACAGTGTCCAGCATCATCATTGATGTCGTGCTCCCTATCGCACCAGCTGAACTCACGAGACTTGAAGACATTTCCGCGGTTGATAGTAAACCTTGAGGGTCCGGAACACAGCCAGACCCTGGTAGATCGTGCCCCTTCTCTGCTGATGCGTCCGGTCGATCAGATTAGCCGCGACCTTTTTCTGCTGAGACAGTGTCCCGCATCATCATTAATGTCGCGCCCACTGACGCCCCCCCCCCCTGTCGCACCCACTGCCGCGCCACCTGTCGCGCCAACTGTCACATCAGCCGAATCCACGCTGAACTCACCCCGATCACGGTCTGCTGAAGCCGGATCCGTCTTTCCTCGTATAATCGCACGGCGCATCACCCCTGGCAACACTGCGCCGTGGTACTATGTGTCAACTGGCATTTGTCGCTTCGTGCGCCACGAGAGTCCGACGACGGACCAAGCTACACGCACTTCGGCGCTGTTAATCGCCTCACCGCAATGTTGATCCGAGCTGTCGACCTCTTCGCAGTATTTCGCGCGGCACGGGGCTTGCCGGTTGCTCTACAGCTGGCTTCAGCTGGTCGTCCGGAATCTCCGCCTCTTCAGGTCTTGCATGAGCAGTGGCCTGGTATATCAGGGTCTGCCACTCCATGTACCAGCGGGATCCAACCGAGACGAAGCCTGGAGAGCGAGGAGCGCGATCCTTTGCCAGACGTATACCAACTCGCTCTTCACGTGGCAAAATGATCTTCTCCGCTTCAATATTGGTCGTAAGTATTGCGTCTCCAGGTTCATCGACCATGGATGGCACCCATTGATCTCCGCGGGTGATCCGCAGCTTTTCGCAATCTGTATTTCGTAGGAGAAGCGGGAGTTCCACCGTTTCGCCAGGTGCGAGGCCGACGATCCGACCTGCAGTCAGGAAAGGTTATCATCGTATAGCTGCCGACGCCCCACTAAGATGGCCTTTTGCCTCGTATGGAAGGCAAATAGATCCGTCCGCCAGATCCAACCGGATCCCGGCGGGGACCATGAAGTCCATTCCCATGATTGACTCCTGCCCAGCTAGATCACCACCCATATATTGAAGAAATATACTAGATATCCTGACAAGGTGATCCTGATACGCGTTCTCCCTTCAGTCGAGTATAGACTTTCACCGATTCCAACACACTCTTGTGTCCGACTCGTATCGACATCACATCCAAGCTTACGAGCAAGTGACGCATCCACGACGGACATCTCCACACCCGTATCCAGGAGCAATCGCGCCTTTTCGTCGTTGATCTTACCTCCAATCTTGACCTTGCGGAACCACCTACTTGGCGAATGGTATTTCCAATACCCGTGACTCGCCTGGACGAAGATCCAGGGAGGTTCCAGCGCTTGATCGACGGTAATTATCGATGCGACGATATCCTTGGATCCCGGTCGTGATTTCTCCACCGGCGAGTTACACCAATGAGCCGGATCGCACTGTTTCCAATAACCTCGCGGAGCTGCTGCATTGAGATCCATGGCTACTGCCATCTCGGATCGGGCAAGTTCGTCGGGATTACGTTGGCTATGATCACGGCAGTACGTCGTCCCGCCGATCACCGTGCATATGTGGACCATCGCTAACTTGATCTCCTGGCGTTTTGTTCACGAAAGTGTAGATGCAGTAGTGCAGCGGGGCTGCCGTAGCTTAGCGTCAGAGGAAGATGTACGACTCAAAGAGTTCCTAAAACTAAGTTCCTTATCCGAAGGACACTTACAGCTCACTAACTAGGGCTAAAAGTTATTAAAGACACAAATAACGTTTATGCTTCCAAATCCGAAGTGTTTTATTTTTTTTTATTGCGGCCGAGCCGCTATCTATGTTTAACTATCTTTCATAGTTAAACTAATCACATGCACAACGTGTGGTCCTCGACCTATGTACTGTAGCCACCGATAATTCTAGACATCACGTACTGAGAGTCTGTTAACTCTCCGGGTACTCTGCACCCATGTGTGCACCACATCTTGTAACCCCGTTACAACTTAGATCTCTCAGCTTGCCCTGTATTCCAAATCGACGAGCACCCTAGCATTTTCGCGGCCAAAGTGGACAGTAGTCCTGCATGCTTCTTCGGATCATATCATTCCCGGACTGATTACATAACTCCTCCATCGGACATTTTCCAACAGCGTGAAGATCGCCACAAACACGGCACACCAATTAACAGTTATTCGTGGGGTGCCCCGTTTTTGCCATATATCTCACATGTCAAGCGCTCCCAACACTCCTTCTGCGCGTGTTTTCGCGATCCGCAGTACGAGCACATGCTGCGGCTGGATTTACTGGCGTGGTCCTGAGGTCGGTAATTGCGGGGTGCTGGATCGCACATATCACGGTCCTGTGGGCTTGGATCACTCACGCAGTTTCCCGCAGCCTTCGACGTAAGATCATCATAAACAGCAACGTAGATACGGCTGCAGTTGTCTTCATCCGAGCTATACTCATCGGATTCCGCTTACGTTCAGTCACAGATCTCTTCTGACGTCACTTCGCTCGCTCTATCGCTCGCAGGATTTCTTCCAGATCACCCGCGTCTATCAGGCGCACATGTTCAAGCGATCGGCCAAATCTTGATCGCCCAGCGTATCGACGAAGTGCTCGACACGTCCCTTACGTTCCTTCGGCGCACCATTCATTACCTTCAGCTCCGCGCGCAGAGCTGCCACGTTGAGGCGATACAGATACTCCAGCGGGGACTCATCGGACCGCTTGCGCGCGTGATAATACTGTCGCGCCAGCGAGATCCCGAACCCACCGTACTGGATCTGGAAACTTCGATACAGATCACCCCACTTGTTTCGAGTAGATCGCCCAAGTTGGCGGTACCAGTTGATCGCCGGTCCAACCAGCAGATCCTCGAACGTATGACACTTCTCTTCATCCGAGGCTTGGCCACGTAGGAATGCTGACTTCACTTTGCTGACCCAGGCTCTGGCGCGATCTTCGTCTTGGTCCTTTCCTGTGACTTCTTCAGGCCCAATATCGCAGAGATCCGAACTCTCTGGAGCGTCGACGATCCCGTAGACCCGACCACAGTAGAGGTTACTGAGTGCGCGCTGTTGTCTTAGAAGCCGGGAAGTCAATGTCGTTCGGATCATACTCCCAGTTGAAGGACTTTTGATCCGGCGATCCCACCGACTCCATCTCCACGTCTTGCGTTTCCACATTTCCAGTCACCACCGCGCTTGACTAGGCGGGCAAGATCTGCTGCTCGCGAAAGAATCGGCTCATGGCAGCTTGGAAGTACGATTCCAGCCTGCCGCTTGACTCTTCGGAGGGCGTAGCGACTGGTTGATCCGTGGATCGCGGAGTCCGCTTGTGCTGCGGAGATCGTGGTTGATCTCGGCGTGCTGACTTTGCGCTGACTTCCAACATAGCGGCCCCCGACGGTCCCAAAGACATACGACGCGGCTCGGAAGAGCTGTCTGATCCCAGTTCGGCTGCCGATGTGTAGTGTGATGACTCACTAGCGCTGATCGCTGGGGATCCTGACTGATCTTGAGCAGGAGGTACGTCGCCTACCACGATCCGCAGCTTGTCGATCAAGTTCCGAGTCGACATCTGGATCACAATCAAGACCAGATCGAATAGGTCATCTGCGTCCAATGCGCCGGCTGTGAGGCCAGCGTCCTTCAGCACGCGAAGCAAGTTCTTCACCGCGACAAGTTTGTCTGACGTAGCGGGCGGGGTCATCACCGGCCCGCGAAGTCCGCCGATCTGCTTCAGGATCAACATCACCGGATCCTGCTGTAGAAACTCTCTCAGATCCTTGTGGTAGTACATGATCTCCAGAGCGTCGTCGTTCCACGGACTGGCAGATGTCTCTGGATCTTCGCCATCTGACCCAGGTGCCTTCAACTTCTTCCAAGTAGTCTTTGATTATTGCTTCTTTGCTGCAGACTTTTGAACTCGCGGATCCTTAGCTACAGGTAGCTCAGGATGCGCCTTAGGTTTCCCCTTGGCGTTTTAGTGTTAACGAATCTCGACTTGCTTCAAGATCCGCAGGAGTCCCCGAGGGGACTTGGGGCGGGGGATTAAGAGGTTTCTCCTCCAGATCCGTATCTGTACCTCTTTCGTCGACTGAGTTCCTCCTAGTGCTCTGTTGATCCGTGGATCTAGTTTCATTCAGCGGCGTCGTCGTCGATCTAATCTCCGATGACGATTGATCCCCAGGCTCAATCTTCACTTGAACTTCTTCTTGAGACTCACAGTGAAATTCCGAGTCACCAGAAGCTCCGGGCATGCGCATCATTGTGGTGTAGCGGGATCAGCAAAATCTTGCAAGAGTGCTGGATCCAACTTCCACTACTCCCGGACACCGACTAACGAAGGGGGTCCCCCGATGATCCGTGATCTTGTGCTGAACCTTTGCTCACCTTGTGTACCCGACGGTAGGGCTGGATCTTGCTCCTCCAGTGACTTCGTGAAGGCCCAAGTGGTGAAAGCTTGAACGTCTTGGCGAGACGTTGGGGGTGGGGTGGTGCAGCGCGGAAACCCTTCGCTCTGCTGCCGTTAGAGTCCAGATCCTAAGCGATTACTCGAGCTTGGATCTGGTGGCCTAGATCTGGTCCGGCCGTGGGGTTGCCTTGATGGAGTGTGTTTGCCTTTACGGGTTTCCTTTACACTTGCTTGCCGCTTCCTATAGCGGGATCTTGGGGTAGTTGGAACTTGAAGGATCTCCCGGCCAAGCAATAAACTACGGTCGATATGGGATCTGCAATTGAAGGTAGATCACTAGGTGGTTCCATCTGGTACTTATATTACCAGATATTAATAACCGACACTAGATCAACTAACCGTAGACGTACTAACACGATGAGCGGCTTGTTGTTACTCTTCTTCGCCGCAGGGAAGGCATTTGTTCTTTCTGTTGCAAATTCAAGTTTGATATATGGTTACGTATGGTCCATCCTACGTCACTATCCTCACAACTGCCAAGCGACCGCCTTTATATCCTTTGCACTTCAGCCCATCACCAGATACCTTCTTCATCGTGGGCTCGCCATCGTCCTATCGTAGATCTTGGGATCGTCCTAGGTCGCCATGTCGGGATCTGGGATCCTAGATCCAGATAGTCATCACGTCTGGATCTTAATCGCCATCATGTATGATCCAGATCATATTCCCGTCGAGATCCTCCCTGCCTCGGATCTTGATCGATACTCGTCTTTTTCGAAAGTCTTGACAACACGGCAGGTGGGCGAGCTTCTTTACCAAGCCTGGTTTTGAGTCTCTCCGTGTGCAACCAGACTCGTCGCCCAACTTCGAAAAGTGGCCTCGCTTGTTCTTGAACTCCGTCCTCACTGTTTGGTTGCGCCTCCGAGCCTTCGCCAGATCTTCCAGTAGTCCCGCTGTGCTGGATAGAGACTCTCTCCAACCGACCTCGCATTCCAACCGTGGACGAGGTAAAATGGTGTCTCCTTGCGAGTGGTGTCCATGGAGTTTTTAATCGCGAATATCATCCGCTCCACCAGCTCGTCCCAGTCATGTTGTAGCGGGTCCTCCACGTAGACTCTCACTGACGCCATGACTGACTTTACCGAGCGCTCTTGCTGACCATTTGCTTGCGGCCGGTAGCCTAGCGTCGCCCTCGATCTCGACTGCATCATGTCGGGGAAGGTCCGAAACACTTCGCTCATGAAACGCGGGTAACGGTCGTGTCGGACTAGCGATGAAGCGCCGAATCGGCGGTACACACACTCTTCGAACGCTTGGGCGATCTTCAACGCGGACGTATCTGCCATCGTCTTAGCAATTACATAGTCGTGAACGAGCATTGGACCAATAGCAAAGCAGTGTTGCCTCGCCGGTTCTTTGGTAAGGGTACGACGAAGTCCATCGATACAACCTGGAACGGCCGCTCGGCCAATATGCTTCCAGGCGAATACCCACCTAGCAGTGGGCGGCTCTTGTTAGTGTTACAGTCTGGGCACGGCCTCACATGCTTTTCGACGCCTGAATATAGGCCATTTCAGTCATAGTCCTTCCGCAGGCGCTGGTAGGTTCGATCTACCCCTTGGTGACCATCTTCTAGCGAGTCGTGACAATTCTGTAGCACTTCTTCGACCATCGGTGCAGACATTACCAGACGCAAACGAATATTGTATTCCTGTTCCGCGCCTCTGCGATGGTTCGGTCCAACGTAATAGAGTATCTCGTCCTCAGTCAGCACGATTTTGTCAGACCACTTCCTGGCCTCTGTCGCTTCGCGGTAGCTGAGTAACTTCGCGTTCCCTGTCAGAACGGCCTTGATGTTTTTTTTTCTTCCACCGAGCCTCTTCACTTTGCGCGGCTGCTATTCGACGCCGTCGTTTTTCTTGGGTCATTACCGGGTCTACGTCGAGTGTTGTCGGCGTTCGCGTTGGCTCGCCAGCTGCCTCCGATAGTTCGCTGCCCCCCCCCCCCCCCCCCCCGCGCGACGTTTCGTCAGTTCCTAGCAAATACTCTCCTGCTCCTCCCGACAGTTCGCTACTGCCTCGCGAAGGTCTAGCCGCCACTAACGAAGGTTCATCAGCTCTCTGCGAGGGTTCGCCTACTGCTCGCGAAGGGTCGTGTGGTTCCGACTGGTGCGGCTTGTCAGACAAACTTGCTCGTCCAATACAGGTCCGGGAACTTCAGCTGGCACACCAGTAGCTTCCGTCAGATGTCGTGTATCTGTAGGTGCACGCTGCGATGATTCGTTCGTCCGTGTACCACGTCTGGATCGGCTCTTCGCTTGCCGTCGTGTCATAATTAGTACTGTTCTCGAGTGTCTACGAAATTTTCGAAAGTTTTTCGTGGAGACCCACTGCTCCAGCGTAAGCTATGAACGGCATGCGCATCTTTGCTAGAGTCTGCATCTTCTGCTCCATCAGGCGAGGACTCGTAAATGACTTGATGAATTTGGTTCAGTTGGTATAACTTTGACTGTCGCTCAGGGTCGCGGACTTGCTGAGCTGTCTTCGTCTCTAGGGCTTCCGTCGCCAGATGATCAGCTGTAGCGCTAAACTTGCGTGGAACATGGAGGTAGTAGACGCTGCGAAGTTTCGAAGTGATTTATCTATGTCGATTCAGCTGTGTTTGAAGCGTCTCCTTCCGACAAGCGATCACCCCTAGGGGCTGCTGGATTGCGAGCCGTAAGTTTCCAACGATGATTAAATCGTCGACATGGTGATCAATCGCTGCCGCCAACCCATTGTTCATACCAGTATACTCAGCAATATTCACCGTAGTCGACTCAAGGAAAGCGCTCGCAGAGGTTCCAATAGACCACTCAGGTAGATGCCACAGTTTCCACGCACAGCTGCCATAGCCACCGTGTTTTGTTTTAGCCGAATCATCGAAAGACATCACAAGCTCTTCGTAATCCTTCGGAAGGTGGGTGTGTACTAGCGCAGGATCCATTCGAATCGTCGCCGAACCTCGAGACGGTGGCGCCACCAACGCTAGTGAATCCTCGAGATCAACGAAGCTCGTCACCGTCGACTGTAGCAGTTGGGCAAACTTTACATCATTCTCCGGCACCTTCGAAACGACATGTCCTATAGAGAAAGTATAACAGCAAATTGGACGGCTCTTCCGAACAATGTCTTCGACTTTGTTGCCAGTCCATAGTAGAAAAACGCGTATAGACTCGTATCTGCCGTCCTGCTAGCCTAACGTAGTGTAGCACGCCTTCAACGTCAGCAGTATAGTCAAGACTTACGTTTCCGCGGGGTGATAGTTCATTTCAGCGTCCTTCAGCACCAGGCCACGGAACAACACAGGATGGAGTATCGAATCATGTTCCTGTAGTCGCGTGGCGCTCAACGCCCACTCGTTGCCGAAGAGCATTATGTGCACGTCTTTCCGTGTATTGAAGTGACGAAGAATCGGCGCCGCAGCCACCTTCGCTTGAAGCGCCGCAAACGTTGCTTTCGCCGCCCAGAGCTCACCCCCGTCGAAATAGTTATCCTTAAGTTTGTATAACGCCGCACCGTAGACAGCGAAGTCTTGAATAAAGCGACTGTAGTAGTTGTAGTAGTTGAGGGCGCCGCGGAACGACTTTATTCGATGACGGAAATAGAATCGCTGCAATCGCTTGCATCTTCTTCTGATCAGCACGAATGCCGTTTAGACACGTCATGTGACAGGAAGTCTACCTTGGACTTGATAAACAGACTCTTGGTGAAGCTCGCTCTACTCTGGCACGCTTCGAATCGGGATAGCAGTCGATCCTGCGTTGCTCGACAGCCGTCGAACGATTCGCCTCCGAAGCAAATATCATCAACGAACGATCTGCGTTCGAAAACTGGCACCAGTGACGATTGATCCGGCTCGCCCGTCGTGAGCATATCCACAGCTGGGCTATTAATTAGCTCCTGCAGAGGATCTAGTGCCTGCGAAGCTTCGCGGTCAGCGGTAAACTTCGTCCGGCATGGGGTTGAGCCCTCGGCTGGCCTTTGCGAAGGCTCGCGGATTCTACGACGGTTCGCCAGTGACTGGGCATCCATAACGCGCATTCGGTCTGCGTATTGCTACCATCCGCCCCGGGGTTGTACGAATCCCCACAACGCGTTATCAAGCATTCGCTGATAGATCATCGGAGCATTCTCAAACCGAAGGGCATCCGCAGCCACTCGAAGTGTCCCAGGGCACACACGAAATCCGAAATATTGAGGGCGAGCAGTGTCATCATCACAGCCCAGAATCCACTCGCTGCGTCAAGCGAGCAAAACCTCAAGTAATGTTCCAACTCAGTCAGTAGGTCATCCACCAGAGACATCGCATACTCCATCAGCTTAGAACAGCATTCACGCGCTTGTAATCGATGCATAGCCGAATGTCCTGCCCGTTCTTCTTTAACACGATAGCTTCGGAGACGCCCACGCGCTGTCCGAAAATGCAATTAGTCCACCTTTGAGCAACCCTTCAGCAGCTCGTACAACTTTTGCAGGTAGCGAAGCAGCACACGCCGCGCCCGTTACTTGATGGGAGGGTGCCCCTGGACGTTGATATCGCATATTACTCCATACGCAGGCAGTGGACGTGCATTCCCACTAGCGATCATGATCTGTTCGTGGCTCTTAAGCATCGTTACTAGGTGTCTCTGCTCGTCGCTGGTACACTTCGCTTCTGACGTTGGGCGCTGAGTAGTCTAACTCTGTCTGCGATGCTTCGTTCAGGCCTGGTAAGAACGCAAGCCCGCGGGGGAAACTAATTTGTCCAAATTGTCCAAACGGATTAAAAACATTTTACGTTGTTTTAATTATCCAACGGAGGCGAGCGGGTGCGAGGCGCGTATCCGAAGCAACTCCGCGCGGGGAGCCCGCGAAGCAGGGCCGCGCGGTATTTGCGTAGGCGGGCTCAGCGCCGAGCTCGCCAGCGACCCAAGCATTGCACTCTCTAGTACATCCCATCTTTAAATCGCGAGTGAAGCGAACCGCGGGGGCGCCGCGGGGTGCCCGGCCAAGCGCCGCGCGGCCGGTCACTACTCAGGACGAAACGTTATTGCCAAAATGCTTCTAGTTAAGCGTGTGAATAATTTATTCTTTCAGATGGTGAGTTGTTTTATGTACAAAATCGGAAGTAGACGAGAATAATTTTGGACAATTTGGGCAGACTACACAATTTGGGCAGATTGGACACAATTTGGACAGAATATCCAGCGTCAAGCTCGAGGGCGTAATCGCCCAATCCCGCTTCAGCTGCGGGGTGCTCATACACGGTAGCGTCGCCGTAAGCGCCTTCCTCTTCGGCTGCCTTCAACTCGTACACCGACAGCACATACGCTTCGGCAAGCCCAGCGAGGGCTGCATCCCGGACTCGATCAGAGGCCGCTGGCAACGGCGCTTTTGGCCGGTTGCGGGGGTTTTAGACTCCCTCCTGCGAGGGTACACGAGGTTGGCCCTAACCAGCATCCGGCGAGCCTTCGCTGTGACTTGTTAAGTCATACCCACCATACGGCGGAAGGATCGTCCGGTGTCTGCGAACATTCGACCGAATCGCTGGTTGAGGTGGATCCGGTGTCCCACGGGTCATCCCCGGTCCTGATCGAACCCGTGTCGGTATCCGTTGGCTTCCCCGCGGATGCCCATCCCCGACGACACCGAAGCCGCAAACCGATGGATCTCCTCGTCGGCGGGACTTCTCTCTCCCGTGGTCGAGAGCGGTTTACCTCCGGCATCCACTTGCGCAGCTGAGGTTGGTTCTCTTTCCTCGCTGGGGTTACGCCTCTCGAAGACTCGTCCTCGCAACTCGTACCTGTCCCGCTCCCGAAGCTTCGCTAGACCTTCGAAGGGTACGCGTCGAGGTAGAGTAAGCCGGGTAATCCGCCAGCGAGGGTTGAGCCGCTGCCCATCGTTCATACAACTCGCGCTCTCGTTTCAACAACATCGGGTCCCGCGACTCCGCGTAAGCTAGAATCTGCCAGTCCCGGTACCGTTGTGAAGTCGGCATGATATAACCGTCTCCGCGCGGGAGGTCTCCGTGCGTAACCAAAACCACGAAATTCGTAAAATCTCGGCACTAGGTCCACTTGTCCGTGATATTAGCCAGCCGAATCTTCGCTGGCTCTCCACGACGGTCCATCAAGACGTCGGTGTCAAAGTAGCCGTACGCCGTAACCATAGCTGGTGCGAGTCCGATGAAGGGCGACGCCTCTGTAGGCTGAACTCAACACTTTCATGCGACCGACTGTATCGTTTCGTCGCTGATGATGGGTCGCCCGGTCGTACGTCCCCTCGGATGCGTTTCGACGTTCGCTTTCGTTCACCGCGGCGAACTGTCGCAGGCTACCGTCTGAGGACGGATCGTTGCTGTAGTATGACGCGAAGTCCCTTCACTCGACGCTTCATCAACTGTCGCTCCAATCTTCGCTGCGAAGGTTCGCCCGTGAAGTCTTCGATCCGCACTGCTTAGCTTGGCTACCCAGACATGCTTCTTGGCATCCGCGAATGCCACTCGGGGTGCGCGACTCACGTCCTCTCGTGACCGATCAAGGTCGCGTCGCTCGCGACGGTCGTAGTCCTACGGTCCCGGCGATCGTAGTCCCGACGATCGCGACCATCATCCTCGCGTCGATCTCGGCGATTCGAGCGGTCTTGGTCTGCCCGCCCTTCGCTTCGACTGCGACCATAGCCACGGCGGAATGTTTCTCCATCGTAGCGGAATTGTTAGACAGCATCCCGAGCGATGAGTCGTTCTTCTCCCTTCAGCAAATGAATGAGGACTTCTTCCAATTTCCGTATGTCAGTCAGACGCAGCCGGGAGAGGTCACGCATCAGCCGGTCATCGCCGCAAGTCAGTAGAAACTGCTCCATATGATTTTTCGCATCCCTCTGGCCCTTCTCCACTAGAAGGCAAGCGTTGCGAGCGTACCCATTGAGACGGTTGAGGTAGTCGCCGATGTGCTCCTTGCGCTCTCGAGTCGCAGCATAATAGCGAGCCTCCGGCGACTGTGTCTACTGCTGGACAATTTCTAGCGATTTGTTCAACTTCATCACAGCTGAAACACGTACGGGTCTCTGTGCCACCCACTGGTGATACGGACTCAAGTTCTCATCCACTTTGGGCACCTCAGCCACCACCGTGGAATCGTCCGTCATGTCCTCGATTACCACGACCTCCGTGGCCGCGTTCATGTTAGTTCTTAGCCATGCTTGTCTCGTACTCGGTCGCGAAAGCCGCTAACTCCGTAGCCTGCTGCAAGTGCTCCATGCGCTGAGAATTTAACCTGGCGAGCATTGCACTCTCCAGTATCTGGGTGTTGACTTGCATAGGTACTGTTACATATGCAGATCAGAACAACCCGATCGCTCAGCCACGTACGTCAAGTACTGAAAGTGTTCAGCCCACGTCTTGTCGCGCTTCTTCTCTGCCGTCATCAACTGCAGTCCCTTGGATGCCGTGCTCGTCGTCATGTACGGCAGCAACATCCGATTCATCACATGCTCCCGTGTGAGCGACTCCGGCGTCCAGAGTAGAAGCATTCTCTAAAAGTACACTAGTGCAGTCCCATCTAGCTTGCCATTCAGGACAAGGATTCGGAATTCCTCCGACCAGTCACCACCGCTCATCTGCTAAGCTGCAGCCAGCCTCTGCAGAAACCTAAGTCCCCACGTATTGAGGCCGCACCACGGCCAGGATACACTTTCCTGCCCGTGAACTTCGCGAAGCCCGGCCGGGACTTTGAGTCCAAAGTTTCGTGGCGGTACGAACTGTTCCGCCATCGGTGCGTTCATCCGCTGCTGCATGTTCGTCGCGTTCTGCGTCTGCGGCGTCGGTATCTCCGGTGCTGGCGTCGTCTGTGGTGCTGCCCTCATAGACGTATCGCGAGATCCTGCTCTCATCCGTCGAGCACGAGCCTTTATGAAGTCCGTGAACGCGCGCAACTCTCCGTGCTCGAAGGAAGGCGTGTCATCGCGTTGCTTCAGCTGCTTTTGAAGCTCCGCCTTGTTCGCCGTGACCTGGGCCTGTAACCTCGACATGCCTTCGATGAGTCCTTCAAGTGTGTCCAGGCGCTCAGAGCTTGCGCTTAAGTTCCGGATTCCACTTCCGGGAGCACCAGACGTGCCTGACTCGGAGTGTGTCCCCTCGAATAACTCGAACGGATCTGCAGCCACGTTCAGCCCGAGGACGTCGGTGTCTTGAACATCGCGCGGGTTTGATCGCTGTGAGGTGTTGTCGGAACCCGTTGGGCTAATAACCTGTTGGGCGCTTTACTTGTGCTCTGCGTGGAAGATTGAAGACTGATCGCATTTAGTTGTTATGTATGCCTGCTTGGCAATGTACAATGCATCCTCTCCTGTGAAAGGTTTCCTAACTGCTCGTTGCATCATTTCCTTTGAGAGGTTTCCTAACTGAGGTTTCCTAACTGCTCGTCCTTTTCGTATTCTCCGCCAATGTTCACCTTCTCATGAACGACGAGATCTTCACCACATCAACCTATCAACCTTGTGCGCGACGTCTCAAGATATCCTGATCTCATGCAGATATCCTGCGAGTTCCGACAGCTCTTCTGTTGATGATCACCGAGCTAGTAGTTGCGCTTCGACGGACTACTACAAACGCATCGCTCGCGTCCAGAACATTTTTAGCAGTCCTCGTCGCCATCTGAAGGACGCTGACGAAGCGTAAGGGTCTTCCGGTGGGTGACGATGATAGCGACGACGATGACGATGAAGAACTAGAGATAGTAGCGACGATGACTCAGAACCCACTGCACTTTTACCGTGCTCTAGCTAGAGCTCGAAGAAAAGCGATACGAGCGTGAGAACGTGACGCACTTGATGCTTTACAAGATTTTCAACGTCGCGGATCCGAGCCGAGAAGAAGTTTACCACAACGTCAAGGTGATGAGGAGAAGAAGAAATTGTTCTCGCACAAGAAGATCCCAGCGTCGACGAGATACTAAGCGAGATGAAAATCTCATTGCGTCGACAGTTGAGGAGACCGATGATTTGACGCGTGAAAAGCTCATTGCGTCGACAGTTGAGGAGACCGATGATTTGAGCACGCGTGAAATCACGCGGCGTGATGCTTGAATGTTCCTACACCATTGCACGGTCTAATATAAAAAGTGCTTAATCAAATCCAAAACGTCATCAGTCAAATTCAAAACCCTGTATTAAAGCATATACACCGACCTATTCTATATAATAGGGTGTGATGACTGGAAGAAAGGAGCGACGCGTGGCAGTGATTCGCGCTTACTTGTCTCCGGCAGCTCTCACTTTCTTTTCGGGGCAATGCCGTACAAGACCTACCCTCTTCACGTGCGAGAGTGCGTGCTGCGTATAGCCAAGGCGGCTGGCAACTGGAAGGAGGTGACGGCCCTCTATGACGTCAACGAGAGAACAGCGTGGGGATGGATCAAGCACGCGATGGACACGGAGAACTGGAGTGGACTTTACAGCGAGGAGGCTCCACCAAGAAGCTTGCCGACAGACACATTGACTATCTGCTCGGCGAGCTCGAGAAAACACCTGAGCTGACACTAGTTCAGATGTCTGAGCTGGTCGAGCAGAAGTTCAATGTTACTGTTATTTGAGAAACCGTAAGGCGTGCACTTGATGGTCGCTGCTACACGGTGAAGCAACTTCATTGTGATGTTGCTAACCGTAGCACCCCTATCAACAAGCAAAAGCGATACGACTATGTCGTCAAGTTCTACGCTGCTTTGGCCAACAAGAAGTAGATCTTTTATCTGGATGAGCCACCTTCAACTTGTGGTGCTCGAGAGGTCGCGGATGGAGCGCGCGCGGCCAGCGGGCTGTTCAAACCACCGTTGCGAGTAAGGACAAAAATATCCATGTTATTGCTGTGATTTCAAGCACGGGTCTTGCTTACCACGAGTCTCAGTTTGGTTCTTTTACGTCGAATCTTGCCAACGAATTATACGCCGCTTTCTACGCTATATCAAGGCGAGTACATCATTAAGCGATGTTGTACTCGTGCTTGATAACGCCCCCTGCCATGCAAATGCTAAGGGTGTGTTTGACGAAGAGGAATTCGAAGACGCTGAGATGTTAAAGCTCGGACATTATTCGCCCATGCTTATTAATAACCCTATCAAGAATGTGTTTTCGGTCTACAAAAACGCCGTCAAACGCTTTCTTGCTCGGCAGCGCCCTGCCATTTTGCGGGTTCCGGGAGGCACTACGATTACGGAGCATCGGGCAAAGTTTTTGGAGCTGGCGGCTGACCTACTCTTCGTCGAGGTCGTCACTACTGAGCTGTGTAACCGTGCATTCTGCCACACTTTGCCCTATGCTCAACGGGCACTGCATCTATAGGATATGGCGGTCGGAGTCTAATGATCTGTTTGGCAGTTTACTTTTTCTTACAGGCATCGAATACGAGAGGGTTTTGAATTTGACTGATGAAGTTTTAAATTTGATTGAGCACTTTTTTAATTAGAGCGTGCAATGGTGTAGATATTCAAAATTCATAATACATAATACTTCGAAGTACATATTTTTAGCATTACTTGGTATTACCACTCAGCTGTCGTAGCTTTTGTAGCACTGTTACAGACTTCAATTCAGTCTGGAAGCTGCAGACCTGCAGCTCTACAAGCTCCAGATAATTATTTTATTTTTGCTCGTCATCTTCTGATGAGTTCGACTGGTTCCGTAGTGCAGCTTTTAGGTATAAGTCTAGGTGTCCAAGATGCCGAAATGCATCCGCCAGATTCCTCCAAATCTCGCGCTTCTCCTGGTCATCACACTCGACACGCTCTAACGCGTAGAGGTAGACTCTGCAGGCTAACAAATAGTGATCTTGCTCCAACGCTCGCTTCCCTAGACTTGTCAGCAGCCCCCATTTTTGTGTAGAGTTCAAAACTCGACTATTGCCTCGAATTACTGCACTGCTGGGTCTTTCAGCGTTAATTGTTTCAAGATGCCATTGCCGAAGTGCGGTGCGCCAAGCCTCTTTCGCAAACGCAGCGTTTGAAACTCGTTCTTGCGTCATATTAGCTGCAGTAGCTAGTTGTTCGTAGCTCATCGCAGCTAGTGCTAGAATATCGTGCTCCAAGTACGGAGACGGTGGGATATCGTGAAGATAGGTCAAATATTCAACACTCTGTTCCCACAGACCAAGCTGTTGTAATTGTACCGCGGCTAGTAGTAACCATAGTGGGAACTGAGGGTGTCGTGCGAAATACTCAATCAGCTTGGCTAGTAAGCGCAAGGAATCACCAAAGTGCTCCATGTGCATCATCACAACTGCAACATCTTGTAAAAGTAGGGGATCCACAATCTCTCCAGGCGTAGAATTCTCAAGGATGGAACAGTACATTTCATGCGCTCGAGTCAAGTTAAACTGGTCGTAAGTCGTATACCACGTCATGTGATGCGAATAAGCAAGAGTTTTCTGCAGCTCCATCGTCAGATTCCCTTTTCTCATCTGACACAGCCGTTCTAGAATAGATGCAGCGTTCCAGAAATTACCCTGGTGGTAAAGTTCAACTCCCCGTTGTTCAAGAATTTCATCGAGAGTGGCATTTTCAGGCAGTGGGCTTTCTTCCGAGGCCTGTTGCGCAGCTTCGTACACAGCACAGCGTTTGGCCTCCTTCTTTGCAAGACGTGAAAGTAGCCATCGTGTCAGAGTTCGTCTCAGCTTTCGGCGTGCATGCTCCTCTATTAGCGTTCGAAATCGACTTCGAACACGAAAATACCGGTAGAACTGCTGGATTCGAGTGCATGCCTTGTTTCGATATGCAAGCTGGACAGCGATGGCTGCTTCTCGCCACTTGTAGGGATAGTATTTACTCTTCCAGAAGCGTTGAAGGCGTCTAGCCATCACGTTCTTCTTGATTTTAACGTAAGGATGAACACGTCGCACGAAGAAGCGACGAATCCTCACCTCCGCCAACTGTAGTGTCCGCTGTCGTTCTAAGAGCTTAGCTGCTTCGTCATCTTTGTCTTCCGTAACCAATAGATCACTCTTCACTCGAGTTTCCTCTGCTGCGTCGCGTAGAACCAGTAGCATCGATTTCTTCGTACTGGCCTGACCCAGCATTTTCATGAGAACGACGATAAATTGAATGCAAGTTCGTAAGAGGGATATTGATGCTCGGGCTTTAGCTCTGCGCTGAGCTTCTTCGCGTGCCCGACGTCGTCGGTTGGTGCGATCAATTCTCCGACGACGAAGGCGACAGTGAACAAACGACTGGATAATTGATATAGCTGCATGAACTTGTACGCTGTCACGCCTTTCAGCAGAGATTTCTGCTGCATCATCGACAAGTTTGATATCACCGCCAGCATTATCTTCGGTCTGCTGTAATGGTGCATCAAAATCTTCACTCATTAAGCAGACTCGATCTTCAATCTCCTCTAAGAAAGCTGCAATTTCTAAGCGTTCTCCTGTAGTCCAGCACATCAAAGCGCTCGGCGGTTCTCCTTTCCACAACAAAGGAAGACGTGGGCGTCTTCTTGAGTATGGTACGTAATAGTAGCTACCCACGAGATTTCCATCTTCCTCGTCTAAATCTTCTTCCTGAGGCAACTTCACCGTCACCTTGTCTGTTGGCTGTGGTACGTGCATTACATTGATGTTCTTGACTGGGAAACACAAAGCTTTGGTTTCAAGCTCTTGCTGGTAGCGGAATCGTCGTCGTCGCTTCACATGAGCACGCCAAATCGCCGCAGTCTTTTTCATTAACGCGTAGGTCTTCGAGTAGAAAACGAGATCATCTACTCTGATTCGGCTTTGAGTCTCGTGGTTACGCAGCGTCTCGGCCTTTTCACTTCGGAAACGATACCAATCAAACACAACTTTCGAGTTCTCAATCCACTGGGGCTGCACTGGCTGCATCCACGCTGACTCTGTATCAATCTTTGTTCCAATCGACGACGCCTGCTGCGTCGACATGGTGATGCCTGCTTCTTGCGGATCGTTTTTGCGCTTTGGAGGTGAGCTTTTGAGTCGCTTCTTTGTCGGTGATTCAACTGGTTTTGGCTTAACATTGAAGACGACCGACGTGCCTTGACACTTTTCACATTTCCAGATCGGTGAGGAGTCCTTTCCATAATTTTGAGGATTCTGCTCTTGCTTTCGAATGAGGAACGCAGGATGCTGCTTGAGTGGAGGCGAGAAGCAATAGAGATGGCGGCGGAATGAGCATGTCGAACAGCGCACCATGAGTTTCCCATTCAAGTCACTTTTGCAGCGATCGCAACATTTCGGAGCTAAACCACGTTCCGGATGGTCATCAAGAATTGCGGTTGCTCTTCGCCGGCGCTTGAATAGTTTGGTCTGAATTACGTTAACGTTCTCATCATCAAAGGTCGATTGCTGTTGATCTTCTCCACTGTCAACTGTATTATCTGGCCAGAGACTTGGACTACCTACGTGGAAGTCCTCAGCTTGGACGCCTAGAGTTCCCATTGCAGTTGAATATTGTAGAGCGGAAAACCAAGAATAGCGTTTTAAACGGAACAAAACACGTGTGTATTTTGTAAAGTGCAGTGTGATGTAGCTCTATGTATTATCTTGACTTGTTTTTAGCTTTGACACTTGCATGGGCTTACGGGTGCTCCACGTATTTCCAGTCCCATCCCTCTCGGCGCAACTCGACGGTAGGCCAGTAATGGTAGTCTGTCTTCAACGTGAACACCTTGGGCTTCGTATTAATGGAGATGGTCTTCAGACGCACCGACTCCCGATTGTCCAGACGTTCCACCACCCGCAAGAAATCGTCCAACGTGCGTGTCGGCTGGCCATTGACTTCCACGAGCCAAATCGTGGCGCGCAGACCGTACTTGTGGGCTGGAGAGCCATAGCACCAACGCGAGCAGTAGACACCTCCACCTTCCTCTGGGATGTAACCCAGACTGGCAACTGCATAGTGCGGACTCTGGATGACTAACCCACACCACACAATCACGCGATCCGTGCCCATAGCCGAGAGCTGAGAGGTCCTGACCGTGACTTCCATCTCCTTCTGGTCCCGCACAACCAAAGCCGTCAACTCCGTCTTGCCGTCCACAGCGCGCTCCACATCAGCGTCCCGAACGACAACCTGGCCATCAATTGCAAGCAGCAAGTCGCCGCTCTCGAGTTTCCCAGCGCAGTCGGTACCTGCAGCACAACGCTTGATTCCGAGTACTTGACGCTTGTCTTCGTAGCAAGACTCGAGCTTCTGGATCCATGCGTCCGATAGTCCAAGTCCAGAGCGAGCCTTCGACAATGAGAACGTCAGCAATTGCGCCGGCAGGATGTTCACAGACTCAGGAATACGAGACCCCCGAAGTTCATCAGCGATCGGTCGCACGACGCTGACTGGGAGGCCACGGAAGACTTCCTTACGGCCAGCATTATCCTGGTAGCTAAATGACAGCCACAGAGCATTCACAGCGCCGACTTCATCGATGAAGACGCCGCCCACAGACTTGGTGATACGGTCGAAGTGCAGCACCTCGATGTTGCCAGCTTTGTATCGTGGCGGCTGGAAATCCCGCAACACAAGTCGGTCTAGCTTCGTAACAACAGACTTCATGGTGACCACCGTCCAGTTGCTGCTCAATCCGATGTAGTCAGCCGTCTCGCCCACTTCTAGCGGTTTCTCAGCCAACTCAACGCTCCCGATGTGGCTGGCTACAGCACCCAGTGTCTTGGGGTCGTATTGTACAATAGAGAAATTGTGGACTGGGTGCACAAACACCACTTTAGCAGGGACTTCCACGCTAGCAGCAATAGTAATCAACACGTCGCCCAATGCGATCGGGACGGTATTTTGGTCCACAAGCACAAAGCCTCGCTCAGCATCCACCACCACTCCCATCCCGTGATAACTCGAGCTCGAGATACCGTCAATCATGTAAGGAATATCAAACGATACCATTACCAGTGACAGCAGCGTCTTCTTCCCAAGTGCGTTGCCTCCAGGGAAGCTCAACGGCGCAGGAGCAAACGTCGGGTTGCCATTTGCAGCCGCAAGGGACTTCTCTCCATTGGAAGCTTCCAATATATACGGCCTAGAGTACCAGAGTCCGTCTTCGTCGTTGCGAGTGCACATTTGCATCGGGAACCACAGTCGATCCATCATAATAAAGGCCGTCCGGACACGGTGACGATCGCGGATCATAAAGTACCGCAATACGGTACGAAAGCCGTTGGGAAGTGAGGCCATGACGCGCGCAAAGTCATCTAGTGTCGGAGTGGGCTGTCCTGCCACAGATGTGATGATACAGGGCTGGCCTAGATGCGCCTTCATGAGCATATGTCCTGCTTGGGCCAGATACACCCCACCCACTGGTAGTGACGCGTTGCGAGCTTGCTGGTACGAGAGCGCGTGTACAATTCCCCCTCCGATCTCCAAATATATATCCGGTGTGATGGAATGCAAGTCCTGGATGGTAACAGTAGCTGTGTACTGCTCGTCCCCACGCTGGAACTGCGCTTCAACGGTCTCTCCAACGTGCGAATCGAGGTACTCTTCAATGGTCAAAAACGTCGCTCCGTAGTGTCCTGCGAACTTGATGAGCACGTCTCCAGTCCGCAGCTTGTCGTGCGCTGGTCCTCCTTGAATGACCTGGTCCACTACTAGCATCCCTGTCTCCTGTGGGGACTGCTGTCGCACCAGCGCCTCGGTCTCTCCAGGTAGTCCCAGTCTCCTCACCTCATCGAACGCTGTGTGTCGGAAGATTGTCTGGATCGTGCCTCGCGGCACAGGTTTGCCCTGTTGGATGAGTCCTAGCACTCTTACGGCGCGGTCCAGTGGCAGGTAAAAGGAAGAAGCGGCCTTCTTGGCTCCTCCAGCATTGAGCGCAATAGCACAGCCGTCAATATTCAGCACTGGAGAGCCACTGGAGCCTCCGCTCGTGCTGCTAGCTGCTGCGTAGTAGAAGGTGTTAAAGTCATTGTAAGAAGTAGAACCGTAGGACGGTGCGTCTCGGTCCAGTTTGGCCAAAATACCCGGAAGGATCGACAATTTCTCGCCCGCGTCGTTGCCCACCACGCGGATCTCAGCGCCGATCTTGGCCGCTGCGGGACGCAATGGGATCTCGTGCAGCTGTAAGAATTTGACCTTTTTGGGGTCAAACCGGAAAAAGCCAAAGTCGTGCACGGGATCTCTGTAGATGGGCACGAGATCCACTTCTTCCTTATTGAGGAAGATAGCGTCGGCTACTACGGGCCCTGGCGTCACCACGTGGCGGTTGGTTAAAATTATACCGCGCTCCATGTCCACTACGAAGCCCGTGGCCACGCTGAAGCTGGCGCCGTTGCCGTCGAACGCGCGAACACTCAATAGACGAATGCTCACAATGGCACGAATGCTCTTTTCCAGACTCTGCAACCAGCGCTTGGACTCACCAACCGCCGCATCCACACCGAACCCGCCGAGCTGGTAGGACGACGTGGCCTCCGAGTCGCAGGTCTTGAGCATCGGCTCGTCATTCTGCTGCTGCTCCTCCATACTACACTGACCAAAAGAGACGAGGGGGGATTGCTGGTATGAAGATGGGCAGGAAGCGGAAACAAACTGAAGTTTCTAGACTAAGTACGAATCCAAGCAGACATGTGGTCCACAAAATATTTTTATGAAACTTGCGGTATTAATTTTCAATTTTCTTCACTTATGCATAACAAAGTCGTGCTTCGCCCGAAGAAGCTCTGAAATTTATGATCCCTTTTCCTTTTCAATGTTAACTACCCTCTAGGTAGACAAAACCTATTAACGTTTGTGAAGGTTGGGATTTCTCGACAAAATCTATTAGCGTTGTGAAGGTTGGGATTTCCTGTCGGAGAGTCTGCTGCCACAGGTGGAAAACATATGATTTTTTCTACCTGTGGCACGACCTGTCAGATTTATGCCACTTCACGCCACAGGCGGAGAAGTTATTTTTAGCGGGGTAAAATACGGAACCTTCACAAACTTATATCATATGTGGCTGGGATGAGCGTACAGCCAGTAGAGCATTTGCAAAAGGGAGCGCAATTTGCGCCGCAACAGCCCGCGCGTCCGCGCCTTTGACTGCTGTGGCTTGGTGGCGGGAAGGGGAGGGGAGGTGAGATGGGGGGATAGTTGCGGACGTAGTGAAGGCTCGGAAGACCGCATGGACGAGTAGCAAGGTGTCTAGCTGCGGTCGAGAACCCGGTGACTGTGGTGCGTGTGTTGTGCGTATGTTATGGTTAAGGATGATGCGTACAGCGCGCTTACGTACAGGTAAAGTCAAGCAAATAAAACTACTATGATGCATGCCAAGTTGAGCCGACTACAGGTTGCAGCTACTAAAATGCGGCAGTGTGTGCGTATGGGGGAAGGGGTTTAGCTCACGCTTGGGAGGTGTCAGAGCCCTCCCTGTTAGGTTACCTAACAGGGCATCTTGCACCGAAAAGTGGTCTACGAGAGCGACAAGATGCGTTGAATAAAATTTATACACGACGGTTTGATTTTGTTGTACTGTTAGTATAATTGTCGATGCCGTGTCTGGTTCGTCATGCCCAACATTACCCTTGGCACACTACTATTATAATAGTCCTCATGAACACGTCCGCCAACTCTACTGTACATTACGACCCTATAATACTTCATACTACTAGTAGCACGTTTCATTTCTGAGTGTACTCAGCTGGCCTGGAACGGCGCTATATTCGCGACGCTTAACATATACTTCGAAGTACCTGCGTGTACTAAGTGAACTTGTCTGCATATTTGCAGACCAGCACTTATGTATTCAGCCACAGGCTGGGGCTGGAGCTCAACTCAAACTGTGTCTTCAGTGGACTCGAAACCTCTATTGATAGCCTACGATCCATTATAGCTTACCGATAAATTCTTCACACAAATTTATTAAACTAGGAGCTCAGGATGTGTCCTATTTTATAAATGTTTTAGTGTGTCTACAAAAATAACCTGTAGCAGCAGCAACGTCCATTTCCTGTAGTGACGCATCTCCTGCATAGCGCTTTCATTTTACTACAGTAACCGCATACAAGTACTTCGTTTATGCTACAGTGCGCGCCACCAATATGTGCGCACCCCTTGCGGTTTAATTTCGGCGTTTGTAGCACTGAAACTGTATCCCTGGGTCCATATCTTAAGGGGATGGCTCTGTTTGGACGAGTACACCGTCGTGCCCGCCTTGGCCTCCGTGGGCTTGATGCGGATCGGAGCTTGCCCTCGCTGTTCGTCATCTCGAACACCTCCATGCGCACATTGGCTGAAATCGTCATCTTTCTTTCCCGCTTCTTAGCACTCCAATGCCTGGTACCGCTTCATGTGAACCAATTGGCGGTGACCCGGGTCACACCACTGACCCGCCACTCAACTATTCTGTATAGAGCATATGCATTATGTAAGTGTTGTGATAATCCGGTTCTACCGTTAAGCTGGGTTTCCGGTCGGATGCGGGGTCATTAGTGATCTAGTGATCAACGGCTAATGGGCGGTTTAGTGATATTTTGGAGAGGTGTGAGAAGCCTTGTGAAGTTTGAACTTTGCTGTAGCGTTACTACAAGTAGTAACTTGTTGCTTTCAAGGTTGCCCAACCAGTCGTCTTGCATGCGCACCAATTGTAACTTTGCGTTTAATGTCTGTTTCATTAGCTTCTCCCATCTCAACACCATTCGTGTTGGAAGCTGCTTTTCTGGGAGATAAATTAAATTCTCAGCAGGTGTGGAGACATAAATTTATTAATAACGACAAGCGACTTGATTTATAATCGCCAGCGAAAGAGGCTGTTGTGTGGGTACACTACATGTAATTTCCATAGTTACTAAGAGCATTTCCACCGGTTTCGATCAAACTAAATTTGATTTGGACGTAGACCAGGCACTATAAAGTCGTGCAGGAGGCCGAATAGTCGGTGCAGAAAACGGCCTATTTCGGGCTATCCATCAACTAAAAATAGTGGGCGGATAGTAGCCGACTATTCAGCTCACTTGTTTTTTGTAAACCGTTTGACTGCCTTTTTGTCGAGGTTTAGTTGAACTGTGAAAACTTTATAGCGCCAGGCTACACCCCCATTTGACTTTGTTTTAGTCGGAACCGGTGGAAATGCTCTTAGGTACATTGTTAAGGCTATACCATGCAAAGTGATTTTCTACTAAGCAATACAATGCTAAAAATGAATATAAAATGAATAATTCAGATTTCTTCCTGAAAATAGTTGGTGACCCGGGTCACCGCCAATTGGTTCGTGTAGTGAATCCATAAGAGAAGTTTCGTAGCTGTCCTTACCCTCACTTTTCCTTCAGAGTCCGTTAAGTTCGTACTGTTTGTACGTTTTACGCTCGAAACGATGCATAGAATCCCTACTTTTTCCAAATCACCAGAATTTGATCATCACATTCACTTGCATCATTTCATTAAGTGCGTGTGCGAACCTATCATTGTCTTACAATATCTGCATTACAAACCTGTGTAAAATGTTGCGAACTTAATCTAAGCTGCAACTGCAATTTTGTTCAGTTTCTGTCCGCTCTGGTCTGATGGTGAAGGTGCAGATAGAGTGAACTCCGAAACCTCTCTATCAAGTGTAATGCCCCACTTAAGTTCGATCTGTTGTTCGCTCTTCGGCGTAGCTGATATTTTTTTGCGGACGACTTGCGCCCATTATTGCGATAGTGACAGAAGAATGTGCGCATACGTGTTTTTTCTAGGTAATATAGGCCATGCGGCACGCCAAAAAAATAGGCGGCTTGTTCCGCTATTTAGCGTGGTGGCCTTTGTTTGTCTGAAAAGCAAGTCGGGCATGAGCAATGGTCCCAAACTTGTAAGGTTGAAAATCATCTCCCGATTGGGATATTTAGGGCATCGATAACCTGAGTGCTAGGTGCCCCGATATGGACTACTCGAGCAGCGCGTACCGCCTACTAACTTGCTGTCATCGGAATCGTTCTCGCCTACACGAGCATGTGTAAGATTCTAGGCAACAGGTGTATACACAGTATCTGGAATGCTTCCACACTCAGTGTGTACGCTCACACGGAACAAAACGACACCTAAGAAAGCTTATCACCTGCATTTACCCCCAGGCCTCCTAAATTAGGCACATAACGAATTTAAATAAAATAAGCTAAATTGTGGAGTTTTCGATTTTTATTTTGTTTAAATTATGACCTTCTTTATTTGTGCTCTTTTTGCCTTGTTGATCGTCAATATTCAATACATATTGAAACTATGCTGCCTGGGATACCCCCTCCTATTGAACGGGTGCGAAACACGCCCTATATGCCCGATTTCCAATTCATTACAGAGCATTTTGACCGATTTCCTCTTGGTTAATGTGGAAGCCAACACTTCCACGTACAGACCGGCGCATATGAACATCCCGTCCTGTGTCTTGTTAAAGAACGTGCTGCAGTAATAATAGACTATCATTGCGCACTATAGCCTTATCACCTATCTCCCCACTTCGCTCGATATCGAACTTCGCATGCACACATTAAATTATGTAAGCTACACAAATAATTGCAGACCGCTAGGGCATTCATGTATTCATGTCGTCAACGTACTAGTATATCCTAAACTGCATCACGTGCTGCAATAAGTTTTGTTCAAAGGGATGTTTTCGGCTAGATCAGTGTCTTACGCGTTGTTTCATTTTCCTCTTACAGATGAAGCAAAATAATCACAGAGGAAGGCGTCCCCTCACCAAGTATAAGTCTCATGGCTTGCCTGCCTCGCGCAGTATGAGGCTTCTCATATTGTCTGTAGTTCATCTGGGTAGCGTTTGTGGAGCGCCCCAGTCGTTGGAGTGTCTGGAATAGTGAATTAAAGCAGACCTGAAAGGTCAATCCTTAAATTATGCACTTTTGAAAATTTAGATTATTTAAATTAGGCCCTTTTCCCCAAAAGGCCTAATTTTAGGAGGCCTGATTTACCCGCCATTCAGACAGGTATTAATTTACGCGAATAGTTCGTGCAACATTCCATATTATAATAGGCGTACTTAAGCGCGAGGGAGACGACACAGGTAATATTTGTCTTAGTTTATTGTGCGTTCTACTCGAACTTTTCGACGCCGGTTGAAACGAATCCACGCGGTCAAACGGACACAAAATCGACGTGATTGGGCAAATTACTTGAGCTCACTAAATCCTGTCTAAGTACGAAATAAGATTTCACTTAAGTTCGAATTCGTCAAGCGGCGCCACATGTTTTGTAGCTGGACGATTGCCAAATGACTTGAGAATTGTATTGGACGTGTCAACCCATACTTTTAAACCAACCACGTTCGGCAAATTTGGTCAGAATTTACAATATTACTCCAACACAGGTATAGGTCCACCGCCATCGTGGTACCGTCTCACTGTATTTGTGTTTACTTTTCATGAATTTTTAGTATTGGTTTAGTAAGAAATACCCGGGTTAATATTTTACGGAAATTGATACACCAACCGGATCCCCCCCCACACTTAGCTCTGAAATAAATTTCAGAGAACTTGACGGTACAAGTATGAATTATCAGTGGAATATCATAGGTGCACTTCAACTTGGCGCGCTTACGACGTGAAGTGTGGGGGCGTCGTCTCCTCTTCCTGGCGCTTCGACATCTTCAGAATTGTCTCCGTGCGTTCCTGGCTGCCTTCCTCCACCACTTTGCGCTCCTCAGCCGTTTCGCTCTTTGGCATGACCTCGTCTGGGTTATACTCGATGCCGAAAGCTTGGTACACATTGCGCTCATGGTCCTCGATCCACTTGGCCAGCTCCTCGTCTTCAGCACGACCGAACGGCGTGTCGATCCACTCCTTTTCAAACTCATCTGGACTGCCGCTCGAGCAGATCGTCTCGTGACCGCCCTCATCCTGCTTGTTGGAGCGCTGCCACACCATCTTCAGCTTCTTACCATCGATCTCGCGCTCATGCGTGGCCTTCAAACGCCCCGTTGAGTCCTCATAGCGCCGACGAGCCGAGCCAATACGGTGGCCACTGTGGTCCAGCACAGTCGAGTACGTGTACGAATACGACGAGTATGTCGGGTGGGGCACCGTGCCTGCTGCAGCCGTCGAAGGCTCCTTCTTGTCAAGTGCAGCTTCGGTCCCTTCTCTCTCCTTAGCTAGTGGGTTCTGTGCGCTATATTCTGGTGCGGCAGCCTCCAACGTCTCTTTAGTCGCTTCTTCTGGCTTCTTGATCGGCAGGTCTTTAAAAAACTCGTCGTCATCCTGATGTAACTTTGGTAACATATCCGGCGTGAACGGCGCAAACGGTGGGAAGCGAGGCGAGAACACTCGACGAGCCATCATCTCCACGTCCATGAGTGACTGCTCCAACGATGCCAACGGATACCACAGCGACGGCTGCACTCGATCCCACATGCGAACGGAGCGTCGAGTCTGCAAGCCACGCGAACTGCCTCGAGTCAGCGCTGTCAAACCTCGAGAAGACAATCGGAACATCCTCAATCTTCCTGCTGTTAGTTCTCCAAGGCAAGAGCACAAGTGAGCTGATAGTCCAAGCCGTCACCGAATTTGTTGGCTGCATGTAAGACAAAACACTATGGGACGCTAAAACGTGCCAGTTGAATTTCCTTACCAAACACCTACGATGATCGGGGGACAGGGAGACATTTTTCTTGTTGTACACTCGCTGCCAAAGCATCTACATGTAGAGCCACCGCGCAAAAGTGGCCATCGCACGGCTCATAAGGCCAAGGTCGGTCAGTGTCTCCCTGTCCATCCGCGTACCTTTTCTCTAAACAAACTGCCGCTTGTTACTTTTTTTTTCTCTCGACTAACTCATCCACCAGTTAGGCCATCAGGTTGTTACCACAGCTCCTGCAGAAACGCGCCTCTGCTGGGTTCTGCGTCGCGCACGAGCTGCAAAGACCCGGTTTACGCTTGGGTTTACTCTTGAAAGCGCTCTTTTTCTTCTTGGGCTGAGGCTTCGGCTCTTCGATGGGGCGCTCAATTAAGTAGGAGCCTGGTACGTAGCCCCGTTTGTTTCGCAGATCCACCAGCCACCAGCCATCATCGTCCTGTCGCCCAGAACAAGTCACCGTTAGAGCACTTATTACAGGCAGTGAACACGAATACAACGAACCTTCTGGAGAATAGTAACTTCGTCGCCAGGATAAATAGTCAATTGTGTGTCATCCTGGGCGTCGAACCGATAGCCAGCAATACCCTTGGACACTGGGGTCAAGTTCTCTCTGTCACCACCACAGATTCACCCTGTTAGTCTCCTGATGCCAGCTTCAATCATTATGCTACGTACGGGAAGCTGAGCTCATCCAGCGCAATTGCTTCGTGTTTGCATTTCGCGCAAACAGCCTGACCTTCGTGCTCGAAGAAACTCTCTGCTGGACGATAAAACATCACGTGGAAACTGCATTAGAATACAGTGTGCTTCATCCAACGTTGCGCAATGGTTTCGCGTACCTGAAAGGGACGAACTGCATTGGTAGCATACAAAGCAGTCTGGGTGGTAAAGATGGTCGAGAGCCTTGACCACTTTTCCCTTAAGCACCTTGTCGCATCGGTGGCATTTCTTGCCGAAACGAGCCTGATAGCATCCTTGGTGGAATGCCTGAAGTCACAGCAAAACTAAGTTAAAAGCTACCGTACCATACACATCAAGAGTAAGTCTGGACCTACCTGGTTCTCTTTCTCTGCGTAGCCATCATCTTCCGCAATAACACGGCTGCAGTGGCTGCATTTAAAGCACTGTAACGCACAAACCCAACACACGTTAACCAAAAACACTGCACACAACTCCATCGTTCCCATACACGCACCTCGTAGTGGAAGTACTGGTTCAAAGCTCCAACTGCCTCTCCCTCCAGGACAAGGCCACAACCGCCGCACAGTTCGCGATCGTCTTCGTCTTCCGAGAAAGTCTCTGCGTTTTCATTCACGGTTCTCTCAACCGTAGATCGCCGCTGTCTGTTGCGTTCACCCGCTCCTTCTGAGATACCGCTTAGGTCGGATAAGCGATCATCGTCGTACGACTCGAGGTCGAGCACCTCCGACAAGCGCAGCGATTCCCTTTGACCATTGCCCATGTATCCCGCGTAGTCGCCGTCGCTAAGAAGTGAATCGATGTCTGATACTTCAGAGATCCGTCCATTATGACCGGACATGTCGAGTGGGGTGGCCTCCAGGTCAAACTCGTCCAGATTCGACGTACTGGATCGAAGGCTATCCGTTCCAGATCGTCCGTTGCCGTTCGCCACCGCAGCGGCGGCCGCTCTCTGCATCGCTTCAGCTTCCGCTGCTTCTCGTTCCGCCTGTGCACGAGCAGCCGCAGCCGCTTCCGCCTCCGCCTTGGCCTTCGCGCGCGCCGCATCCTCCGCAGCCTTGGCTTTCCGCTCCTTCTCTTCCTCCAGCGCCCTTGCTGCCGCAAGAGCTGCTTCTTTTTCCGCCTTCGCCTTCGCCGCAGCGCGCTCTCGTTCCAGCGCGGCTTCTCTCTCCTCCCTCTCTTTTCTCTCCTTTTCGGCGACACACTCGCCACACACAAGGAGGTCGTTTTCTAGCTTGGCTCCAGCTTCCTTCGACTGTTTGTTGCACACGGAGCAAACCATGCAAAGCTTGTGGAACGCGCCATCGCCAGCACGATACACCCGGCCCAGAATCTCCTTGTCGCACACGATACAGTGGTTGACGTCCTTGGCGCAGTCCGCGTGGTACGCCTTCTTCTTAATTAGCGTGAAATCCTCGTCTTCCTCAATGGATTCGCGACATCCTTTGCATAACAAGCAGATCTCGTGGAAAATCTGGTCCTTGCACACTTTCGTGCGGCCCAGAATGGTCTCCTTGCATGCATAGCACTTCCGCAGCTTGCGCACCTCACCAGGCTTGAATTCCGTGCCTCCAGACTTGGCATCTGCACCACGCGCGGGTCCATTGGGCGGCTTGGGCGCACACGAGTCAGCAATGGCAAGAGCTTCCAGTCCCAGCGGCGACTGGTACTCCACACCTGCCTCGTCTCCCTGTCCGGTGCCTCCAGTGGTGCGTTGCAGCTCCATGAATCGCTGGTTGGAGGCCTCACGGGCTGCAAGGATTGCAGCGTCCGTGATGGGGATGATGGGGTTCTCAATGTGCAGATACGAGCCGGGGACGAGGCCCTTCTCGCCGTCCATAATGACGAACCACCATCCATCGCTGTCCTTACGCACAACGTCCACCTCGTCGCCCTTGGACAGCGCTAACTGCGTACTAGGATCCTGCGGGACAAAGTTGAAGCGAGCAACGGCCTGCTCCTTGCGCGCGGGCTCCGGTACAGGCTGCACGCTGTTAACATAACACACAACATAGCGTCAATCTCACAGTCTCTACAGTCTACCAGGCCTATATATGACGCACCCCATCATCTTGATGCGCGCTGCAGCTGTGAACGCCGTGGGCACCGCGGGGACACTCATGTTGTCACCTCCCGGCACTTTAGACGCTGCCTTCCACGGGTTCTCCTGGGTCGTTACCTGCAGCCATTAGCAGCGTTAATATACCCAGTTGTAGGTATAATTCCACAGTTAAATAGCCATACGCACCGCCTTCTCGCCGCATTTCCCACACGCGTCCTCCTCCACAAAGTCCCCGCATCTGATTAAAAAAGGCAACGTCAATTATTATAGATCCAATCGAAAGGCGATGGAGGATGAAGACGACGACGCACTTGGGGCAGAAGCTCGGCATGGCTCGTTCGCTTTCTCTGTCCGCCGCCGAGTGCGCTACTGACTGCTACGGCGGTCCCCCCTTCGCTCGCTTCACGATGCCGCGAGCTCTACGTCAATCGTCGACTGTAAATCGACCCTCGAGAGCCGGCCTTGTTTGTAACATGTAGGGATTTGTATGGGGTGTGGAAAACGTGGCAATTCAACGAGCATCAACTTAACGATTGGCAGAAAAGACGAATGTACCACCTAAACGATTGGTTGAAACAAACATCGGTTTTTGACTAATCGCTGCGGCGTCAGGACGTCAACCTTTTGACTGGAGCGTACGGTACTGTTCTGTACCGACGTTGGCAATGGACGTCTCCAGTGCGGTGCGCGGCGGCTTGCTGTCGGCCAAGGCGCTTCTCCGCGCCCGCGAGTTGGGCGTATGTGTGCGCTGTTGCCTGCGCTTCGACGGTATTGAAGACTCGGACGTCTACGCGTGAGTGGATCGTGTTAAACATGACCAAGATGTCTGCAGCCACTGATACGCACCCCCAGTTGCAAAAATTAACTCACGCTCTGCTGTATCTGACTGAGTTTTGTCTTTGCAGTTGCACTGAGGCGGATCTGGTGACTGCTGTGCACGATTTTATCAAGGAGAGTGGTGAGGAGGGCGAGCTTAAAGAAGTTGTGGGTATGTATCAATGAGGTGGACAGGTTAAAGCCATTGTACTTACTGCTGCAATTGTTTTACTATTTTTAGGCTGCACGTGCTGTGTGGGCGTGTTGAATGGCACATTCCACGAGAAGATCCTGGCCGATGTACAGCAATTGGCGGAGAAATCCGACTACGACGTCAAAGCCTTCTCCCTTAACATCAAACTGCCCAGCGTCGTGTTGCTGCGTGAGTACTCGCTGCTGAAATTCCTGCACTCGGATGTCGACAATTTCCCTCGCAAAACACCATTTGACATGAAGGATGCGCTCAAGGTAAAAACACGTAGATATGATTTGGTCAGTGGTAGAAATCTGACCTCACCCTCTCTGCGCTTGGATGTTACAGTCCTTCTTGGCGCCTTCCATATCGCAGATGCTTAAGGAGGCCGACTGCGCTAATGGAAGCGAATTTTCTGTGCTGATCGACATTAAACACGATGAATCCGCTGACGAAGTGCGTCAGATTCCGGCCATCAAGGTACGCCAGCAAACTGCGCTGGAAAATGTCTGTAGTTTGATTGTAATTACTTACAATAGATCCACTTGTGTTGATATCATTTTTACAGAAGCAGCTAGAAGGATCCCGTAAGCGTGGTCGTGGACCACACCCGGTTTTCGATGGTTTTGGTGCAGTTTCCCGCTCTCTAGCAGCTCTAACGAGTATGCCCGAGACTATTAAGAGTCCACCCGCTCAACTGACCACTGCGCCGGAGGCTGTGGCCACATTCGAGCGTGACTCCGTGTACATGCAAGGGCGATACCTCAAGTTCCAGCGCGGACTAAGTCAGACACCGTGGGTGTTGGACGGTGAGCGAATGGGTGAATCCTCGGTGGAGGAATGCATTGGTGACGTCGCGCTGCCATTTTTCCGGGGTGCGGGCTACAAGTTCCATACTGCTGGACGTGAAGATGTTGACGTACGAATGCTCGGGAACGGAAGGCCATTCATCTTGGAGATCTTGAGTGAGTTGCCAGCTCTACGTTCATGTATAGTGAAGGTTCCTGTCCTGACCACTTATTGTCTCTGCTTGCAGATGCCAAGAAGGCATATCTGAGTCAGTCCGAGTATGACCAGATTCAAAAGGCAGTGAACGATGCAAACAACGCCGCTGTTGAAATTGTGCATGTCAAGAGCTCCACAAAGGACTATTTCGCCGGATTGCAGGCTGGCGCAGACTCGAAGAAGAAGACTTACTGGTGCCATTCTTTGCGTCACTGTTTGCTTTCTCTTTTTCGGTAGAGCTAACGAGTTGTGGTGTCAGTTGTGTCATTTGGTCGGAAGGAGAACTGTCAGCAGAGGCTATTGCGAAGATCGACGCTATCCAAGACCTCACTATTCAGCAGCAGACACCCATCCGTGTGCTGCACCGCAGGACGCTGATGACGCGGCCGAAGATTATCCATGACGCCAAATGTGAGGTCCTGAACAAGCACTACATGCTACTGCGTCTCACTACCTCTGCGGGCACGTACGTTAAGGAGTTCGTGCATGGTGACCGTGGTCGGACAAACCCCAACGTCGCATCGATCTTGGTATGTTGTGACGCTGAACGTATGATATTTGTCTACTCTGACCACCTCACCTTTTCATGTTGTTATTGTAGGGCTGCGATGCTGATATCATCCAACTTGACGTCGATAGCCTGATCGATGCCCAGTAAGACACCGATCCAATACACCACTAAGAGACATTCCTTTCGAGTAACAGCGTCACTCTCGGGCTTCGGGAAAAGCTAAGGATTCATACTGAGACTCATCCCACAGGTCACCGATCTGGTCGAGCAATTCTCGGGCTCCTTGTGGAAGTGCTGCAACGTGCTGGTCATCATTATTTTTCGCAGCAACAGATTCGCGAAGCTCCTTAGCAGCCACTGCCGATGATGATGTTTGCAGCAAGTTAAGCACCCCCTTCGTGTTCGTGTTCATGCTGCTTTGAGCGTCACTCTTCTGCACCACCGTAGCTGCAACTTGTTCTTTGAACTCCTGGAGGTTGACGATATGCTCCTCAAGAGATTCCTCCATGATAAGCCTGAATACACGAACGGTACGCTTCTGCCCAATGCGGTGCGCCCGATCCATTGCCTGCAGGTCGACAAAGGGATTCCACGAGTGCTCGATAAAGATGACCGTGTCCGCGCCAGTCAGCGTGAGTCCCAGGCCTCCAACTGACGTCGTCAACAGCAAAACATCGATCGACGGATCAGCGTTGAACTGCTGCACGATGTCTGCACGCTTTGCGTGGGGCGTTCTACCATCAAGACGACGATACGTCACTCCAGGTAACGCATTCTGTAGCATTTGCTCCGTGAGATCCAGTGTCTTCTGCAGATGAGCGAACACCAGACAGCGATGCGGAGAAAAGTTGGTATCATCGTCACTAGAGGTGGAGCCCTGATCCCGTGCCGCAATATCGCAACACTCTACCAGTAGATCGTGCAATCCTGTCATCTTTCCAGAGCTCTTCCAGTCCAAAAGCGCTCTCTTCTCCTTCGAATTGAGACCTCGAGTAACTGCGTCGTCTGTAACAAGTGCTGGGTGTACGCATATCTTGCGTAGCAGTTGGAGATTGGTTAGCACGTTGGTCAATGATTTAGTATCCACATCCTTTTCCTGCTTCTTCGTTCCTCGAGAAGATCGTTGTAAGTTCGCAGCCTCATCTTTTGTCGACGACGCCAGAGAGTAAAGCAGCCTCTGCAGTGGGGACAGCGGCAGTAGCAAATTGGAGATGATTTTCGGAGGAAGCTCTTCCAGCACCTGATCTTTCGTTCGCCGAAGAATAAACGGTAAAACTTTCTGGTGCAATTTTGCGATCGCGATCGCTGCCTGTTCCTTCTGTTTCGTCGTCGCATTTCTCTCTTTCGACTTCGTTATCGGGAGGACAAACTCGCGACGAAACACAGCGAAGTCGCCTAAATATCCTGGCATCAAGAACTCGAACAGAGCCCACAAATCGGTGACGTTATTCTGCAATGGGGTTCCACTTAAGGCAACACGATGCGATACATGAAGCTCCAACACAGCACGAAATAGTCCCGTGGATGGATTCCGAATCAAATGCGCCTCGTCAAGTACCACAAACGTAAAGTCCACAGCGCGTAAATACTCGATATCTGTACGTAGAATCGAGTATGTTGTTACGATCAAGGTTGAACCACGTTTCGATATCGGCATTCCATTCCCGCGACGGATACGCTTTCGATCACTCGCTGGAACTGAGTAATCAATGATGGTATCAAAGACGCCGGGGATGTACTTCTTGACTTCGTGGATCCAGTGGTGAACAATAATTGGTGGACAAACAATAATGCAAGGCATTGTTGCGTCTGCATTGTGTTCCATTCCTAACGTGGCGGCCATAGCGGAAAGCGTCTGCAGTGTTTTACCAAGACCCATGTCGTCCGCAAGAATTCCGTGGAGATTATTCTTGGCCATAAAGCACAGCCAGTCTACGCCATGCTGCTGGTACAAGCGCAATTTCGTCTCAGCAGCCAGCCAAGACTTCACATCGATACGTTGAACAGCCTTGCCAGCCGTGAAGCTCTCTAAGAAACTACGTGATACAGCATTTTCCTCCACAATTGTTCTCAGGGATATGGGGAGTAACTGGGTCGAATCACGAAGCTCAAAATCCATTCGAAGCGGAATCAATGGGATCAAGTCAGCAAATGCCCCAGCTGCAAATGTACGAATAAGTTTGGACTGCGAGCTCATGGTCTTCATCGCGTAGTGAACGAGACTTGGTACGTAAGGTGTCAAGTCTGCTCCAAGAGTGTGAACGATACGATCCAGCACCATCACTGCACCTTCAAGTGCCTCAGTATTTGCAGTACTAGCGCCTGAAAATGCCACGAAGATCGAGTTGTATACAACGAGCATCGCATTTTCGCGATGTTGGCCTTCAGCGCTCTTGCAAATAATTGCCACAGCAAGAGCAACTGCACGCCGCGTTTGACGGTCTTCGCACGGTTGCTGCAGCAATTTTGCCAGTCTGTCTAGCCACGCCAAGCAAGTTTCCATCGCTCCACTCTCAACATGAGGCAGAACCACAGTGATCAAGTGCATGCATCGTTGAATAGTGAGTTCATCAACATCCTGCTTCCACGCCTTGGAAATGGCATCCTCCAACGCAGTACACGTTTCAAACAGGGAAATACCAGTGAGCTTGCAAATCTCACTCAACGCAGCCTCAGCACCAACTACTCGGACTTTTGTCTTCTTGAAAACGTCAGGAGGAATAGCTACGCTGGGATCACTCTGCGAGTCATTGTTGCTGTCGGAGGGATCAGTTGACAACCCTATCAATGCCGCGGCACTGTTGCAGAGGTTGGAGATGATCTTTGCCACACACTTCTTTTGCGTACGAACCTGACCCACCACAAAGTTTGCAATCGCTCGTGCTGAAATGGTGCGGAATGCAAATTCCTCTTCTTCCTTGATCGAGTTCATCAGCGCTTTGACCAAGAAGCCGCTCTTTATGGGGATCGGAAGTATTTCACAGTACGCGCAACTCCCCAGACCTTGTATCCGATGGTAAAAGCGAGAAAAGCTTTGTTGAACAAGTTCGTCCACCAAAAAGAGGTCTTGTCGCTTGAAATGTGCCATTTCAAATTCGGTTGGGTGGCCTTGTAATTTCTCATAAGGAAACAGGGCGATATGCTCCGCGATCTGTCGTGAAATATCTGCTGTTGACGCTGAGTCTGGTCTTTCCGATGGTTGAAGCAAAATTTCTCCCGATGAAAAAATTTCGATAATCCGAGCTTCCATCTGCATGACTCGTTTCAACGATCCAAGCTGCTCGCAGTATAATACTGACCCCTCTTGAAACGAAGCATCAGGCTGAGCTGCTCTCCACTGATTCTCTGCAAAAGATCCTAGGAAAGATCCAGTCGAGTCTTTTAAATGCTGAATTCGTCGTGACTGCTCTTGCACGTTTTCAGCATTAAGCTGCTTCTCGTAGTAGCCCCATTTTGACAACGCTAGCAACACCCCACATTGTCGCTCACCAGAGCTGCTACTTAAACCATCGTGGACCAATTGAATCACCTGCGTCATGCACGAGCAGGTAAGAGGAACGTGGGCAACAGCATAACCAATGGCCTCAGCAAACACCACACGTGAGGACAGGCTCTCTTGTGCTGCTTCGTCCACGGAATTATTCACGTCTGTAACGGACCCACTCCCTTCTGAAATGGCCATCGCAACGTTCAAACAGCTGATCTCGTCCGCAGACCACAACAGCTCCATCCATCTAGGCAATTGTTCAGCAATAACTGGCATGAGCAGCTCTTCTTTCCACAAGCTGCTTACCACTTGTTTCCACGCAGAAAGCAAGCTTCGTTGGACCGACTCATCATCCTCAAAAAGAACTTGAAGTAACACATGCGGCAGGAAGACTTGAGCAAAGTTGGCTGGGTTTGACTGTGACGACGACGACTCGCCGGAAAATATGGCTGCAACGCAAGTAGCGCTGGATGCTCGGACGGACCGCGCATGGTGGTGGAGCATCGGAACAATGTACGATAAATTCTGCCAAAGAGCTGCCTGAACTCCCGAGTTACTCTGCAACAGTTCTGCAACTCTAGGATGACTGTACCAGGAACTTAGTGCTTGGACTATGCTTGAAGTAACCATACCAGCTCTTTCGTGACGCTTCAAATAACTCCATAACAATTGAGCCGCGCTCGTAATTTTTACATGCTCAACCCGATCCAAGAACAAAACAAAAGCTCGAAACATGTCAGCGGCCAGAACTAGCACGTCTTCCTCTGAATCGGACTGAGAAATTGCCGTCACAATGTCGTCGAAAAAGAGCGGAATCAGCACTTGCGCATGCTTTTTGTGAGCTTGGACCAGATATTTAAGTCCTAACAGCCCACCATGGCAAGCCTGCCACGTCGATCCACTAAAAAGTGTCCGCACGACTTGTAAATACCCCACCAGTGTTACTTCGCTTGAGAGACTGCCAAGCAAAATACCAAATACTTGTGCGCAAACCTCGCGTACAGGAGAGACAGATCCATCCGCCGAATAATCCACAAATTGATCCAAAGCGAGTACACAGATGCATCGAATCAAACACTCTTCTAGCCACTTATCAACGAAACTTCGCTGCACGATCTCGTCCGCCACGGGGCGAAAAGCTTCAACGGCTGCGGTGAAGTGAGCTGACAGAAGAATCTGCCGTAACGACAAGAGAGCGCCGTGACGAACTTCCCACTTGGAATCAAACATACTCTCGAACAAGTCGGAAACCAAACCTGCGACAATTGCTGCGTTCGATTGCGCTTCAGATTTATCCATTCGCCCACCACAATCGTTTTCACTTTCAGATGCCATGATCGAGTCCTCGGCATCACCGCAATGATCAGCCTTCAACCGTTTTACGTCACTCATTGCACCCGTGTCATTAACACAGCGACGTTTTGGTCTTGATGAAATAGCCAACATCTCGGCTGCTTGTTTCCGGTTTGAAGTTGCACCAGACTCCTCTTCAGTGTGAGGCTGCGCTTCGCTAGCCTCGATATCATCCGCAATTTCCTGTGCATCTACAATTCCCAAACACCAACAATCAGTACCCAAACAACCTCACTCAATGGTACGGCAATCTTTCATACGGTCTCGGTTGAGTCGTGGAAGTAGCTGCTTCGTCAGTGAATCCTCGCGTGTTTTCCAGATCGGGCCTCCTGCTCCACTTAACCGCTTTAACAACAGTCGACGCTGCTTCACAGCATGAACTTTCCGCTCGTCCTCCGTCATATTCGTCGCGTATTGATACTCCTGCCTCACAAACCACCGACCGCCAGTCTTAGCAGTTCTACTATATTTGTAGCCATTCCACCTAATATACCTCTCCTCCGCTGCGCAATAGCGGTGCGCCCTCCTGCACCACCTTGTTGATATCCACCGTCTGTAGATTCAGCGCCGCACTAGAAGCGTCATGACTACCGACTAACAGCAGCACATCCATTATTAACAACCGGCTCAGCGATAATTCATTGCCGCTACTTCCTCATGCCCAGTACAAGAATCCACTTACACGAGACCAAAGCGAAAAGATCGGCGACATTCTCGTTGTCGTGCCGCAAGGAGTGCGCAACTACATCGAGACACTTCGATGCAGCCACTCGAACTTCCCACTCGCTGTCCACAATCAAAGGCCGCAGTTGCTGCAAAATGGACGCACAGACGTCGGTAGAGCGCGCGGCCACTTCGCCTAATTTCTCCGCCGCGTTCTCACGGATCTGCGCGCTGCTTCCGTCTGCTCCAGCAACGCAAATTTCGTATTATTAGATAACGAAGACAAACACGCAGCTACTGGCAGCATCAGGTAAGCTAGTGAACAACGACGGACCGCGCACGAGCAGGAAGAGACTCTCAAGGCGAGTGGCCTGCACAGTCATGGCTACAACTTAGAAAATATCACTGGAGAATAGTGACATGTAATGGGAGATGTCACTACAATCCCTCTTGAATAGTGACCTAATGCCACGTACTTGCGAATCATTTTGCGTAATGGAGGAGGCAGCCAAGACCGTGCAGGAGTTCGAGCTCACGTGGGTCGTGTACGACCCGCAGGATCCGTTCGGGGCCATTCTGGCACTATGCACGCTGTCTCCTATGTGCGTTCGTTTAGCTCACACAATAATTGTATTGAAAATTGCTCGTTCTGACCTGTTGGGCTACTGTATAGCTTCCTCGTGATCGTTTACCTCACAGTCGTGGCCTCGCAGCGAGACTTGGACAGCATCAGTATGCTCGTGGGACAGGTAGAGGAATTTGCAATTTTTATTATCTGCGTGACCTGGAGGGCATTAACGGACTTAATTGCTGGCAGCTCGTGAGCGTTGTGCTCAACAAGGTGCTCAAGAAGCTTATCAATCAGCCGCGACCGGAAGGCGCGTACATGACCGGTCCGGGAATGCCATCGGCGCACTCCCAGTTTATGGGTTTCTTTGCAGCTTACATGGTGATCTACACGTGGAAGAGGTAGGATTGATACATTGCTCTATTTATTTAAAAATTCGGCGTTGACAAGCTGTTCGTGGTTGTTACCAGGCTGAACTCAAGCCGATTTCTGGAGCAGTGGTTCACTATCTTCAGTGCTGCAATGTTGGCAGTGTTGACTTGCTACTCGCGAATCCACTTGAACTACCACTCGATTGACCAAGCGGTTGTTGGTGCGGCCATCGGAGTGCTCACTGGCGTCGTCTGGTACGCCCTGGTCGCTGCGGTAAGTTGGCTTTAGCCACTGTTACGATTACTGCTGTTGTTTAAGTGCTGACATTACTTGCGCTGATTGCAGGCCTCTCCGTGGCTGTTTCCTGTTATCGTTGAGTCGCGCCTTGCCAAATTTTTCTACGTCCGTGACATCTCGCACATTCCCGACTTGACAGTGTACCAACACGAAGTTTGCAACAAGGCTACTGCTACTTCTCCTAAAAAGAAGTCTCAGTAAATGCATGAAGCAACACCCGGAGAATATCAAATTCAACCTCGTGCTATGCTAAATAGAATTGAGATATTCATTCTTACAAGTATAACTTACCACGAAGGTGGATCGCTTTCAATAATGGTGTCCAGTTCCTGTTGCTTTTGTTTAGTAGGGAATATGGAAAGCATGTCTATGTATCGTTCTCAGCCTGAAAGGGACTCGTCAATACTCAACTCGATCTCTGCACACATAACTTAGTGGCAACGTCACGGGCTCCTTCCTGTAAGTGTGCACTTAGGCCATTCTATGATAACAACAATGCTGATGATATTCCACGAATCAGCGCATTGTACAGTGGCATTCTATAGCAAACGATTACTCTCTACACTCCTACGTAGTAAAGCTGTTTGGGAGCGTTCTCTGCCATCTCATTCCACAGCAATAGCAAACTGAACCTTGACAGCTTCAGGCCTTCCTCTCTAGTATTCAGTCGCAACAATGCAGATGATCCTGGTGGCTTCACAAATGGCAGCATCGTATCTCGCTCGAGCTGAATGCAACGTTTTCAATCGTTCCTCGAGTGTAGGGACCTCTTCACGTAGTCTCAGCAACTCTTGTTTCGGCAGCTCGCGTCGAGCCTTCCCAGGGGGAAGTTCCCACGCTTCGCACAACCGTTGATGAAAGGAGTAACCAAGGCTGCGAATCCGTCGACTGCGTCGACAGGACTTCATTGCGCGGTGATGCCGAAATTTCGTTCCGACACTTTTCCCAGTCGTCGATAAAGGTGATCACAGCGTCCAGCGCCTCATGCCCGTCGAGTTTATCGCGAAAAATCAAAGCGCTCACGTCGTGTTGCAAATCGTATCGGATCATCTGTTGGTACATTTCCGGTACTGAAGCAAAACGTGGCACTCTCCTGGGACACCATGTCCAAGATAGTGGAGTCCAAGGGCAAGGCGCTCAAGGCCTTCGAGCTCACATGGGTCATGTACGACCCCACGGACCGGTTCGGCGTCATCATGGCACTCTTCACACTCTCGCCAGTGTAAGTATTAACTGCGGTTTGTTATAGTCTTCGGCTAACTTAGACGTCCTCTGTAGGTTCGTAACGCTAATGCATGTGACGCTTGTCACCTGCCAGCGTGACTTGGACAGCGTCAGCATGTTTCTTGGACAGGTAAGCAATGAGTTATGATCCTCAGATTCGTTATTGTTCACTAACCCATGGCAGATTTTAAGTGAAGTGATCAACAAGGTCCTAAAGAAGACGATTAATCAGCAGCGACCCGACGGTGCGCGTATGTGCGGCTCCGGAATGCCCTCAGCTCATTCGCAGTTTATCACGTACTTTGCCTCATACGCCGTCGCCTACACGTACTCGAGGTCGGTACCCGGAGATGTTAATTCATTCTAGTGTAGCGCTAACCCCTCATTATCGTCCCCGCAGGCTGAACTCCCACCGATACATTGAACAGTGGCTCACGATCGTCGGCTGTATCTTCCTCGCGGCCTTCACGTGTTACTCTCGAGTGCGCTTGGGCTACCACACAAAAGACCAAGTGATCGTCGGTGCTATTGTGGGAACTATTGTTGGCTTCAGCTGGCACGCGCTGGTTTCGACGGTACGTCTTGATTACCCGATCTGCTGTTGCCTAAAACCAACCTTACGATGCTGTTCTGCAGGTATCTCCATGGTTATTCCCGCTCATTGCGCAGTCTCGACTCGCTCAGTTTTTCTACTTGCGTGACATCTCCCATATCCCTGATCTCATCGTCTACCAGCACGAACTCTGCTACTCGAACGCTGCAGCCTTCAAAGCCAAGTTTCTATAGACTTTTCCTACCAAATTGGAAAAACAGAGGCCTTTCAAGTCCAATTAAAGAAGCTAAAGTGCATTGGCCACCGTGGCCATTACACGAAATAATCAAATAATTGGGCACTACCGTGTACCCCCTTCATTACTCTTCATCTCTAGCTGGCCGTCTGGCCTGGCGGCAAACTGTGAGAGTAGTCGACGTGTGACCGTTTAAAGTTCTCGGCCCACATTTTCTCAAACAGCTCTCGCTCGTGTTGCGGCTGTGGCGGACGAAGCTCCTTCGGTAATTGTGCCGCTGGCCGGTAACCCACAGGGTCCGTAGGCCGCGCGTTTACCTTGCCCAGGTAGCCACCAAGGAAGTTGATCAGCACATTCGGCTCGTTCGATTCGTACATAAGCTCACGCATAAAGTTTTCGAGCGTGATGCACTTCTGGTGCAGATACGAGGGCTCTAGCCGGTTGAACCAGCGCGTCTCGATGCCTGCCCATGCGTCTTGTGTCCTCGTGTAACGCTTCTGATCCAGCGTCTTGACTAGCTCTCCGAACTCCGAGTACCGACGCCAGTCTGCGTACAGCTCCTTGCCGAGCATGAGTGTGATTAAATACTGCGCATGGCGATCGGCGCCGGAGCGTGACTGCACGATACGGAACTTTGGGATGGACACCGTAGCGGAGACCACTTTGCTGTTACCCTCTGTGACGATGGTAAACGTCTTGTGCGCTGCTGTATTGCGTGTGTTGGTCTGTTCATCGCCCAAGACGTGGACGTTGCCAACGTCAATAAGTCCCAGGTCGGCACTAAGTCGACGACGCAGTGAATGGATGGAGCCGTCGCCGCCCCAACTTTCGCTGCTAGAGTCGATGTCTGCGAACCAGCCCCACTCGGCGCTGCCTTCCTTGCTCATCATGGAGGACGAGCGGATGCGCGACGGCGGACCGCCTTCTCCAGCACCAGTAACAACACAACACACAAACGTCCCAAAAGACAAACGTCCCAAAAGACAAAACAAGTCACCAAATCACAACAGTCAGTTCATTCGTCTGCGACGTCAACTTCAAGCACAGCAGGCGGCAAGAATTCAAGTGCATTGCGGCTGTTACCGTACCTCGAGGCGACGCAAAGTGAGCGTGGGCGCGCATCAGCTCCGACTTGACCGTGCGCTGGTCGCATGTATTCATGTATGTGGCAATAACGTCCACGGCGGGTCGGCCGCGCGGAGTGTTGGTCACCATCGTGGTGGATGGCACCGAATACGAGAGCGAAGTGGGGAGATTGTCGGCGTGTTCAGGCGACGTATTCGCCGTGTCGGAAGTCGCGTTGGACGCCAGCGAGATGCGGCGGCGAGCAGCCGAGTCAAAGCTGAACACGGCGCTCACGCTCTCGCGGCACTTTACGTAAGGTAGCGACTGCACCGTGAGTCGCTGCGGGCTGTGTTCGTCGGCGCGGAAGGCGTCGGCAACCTCAGCGGCGTCACCGTCGCTGGCGCTGTCATTTCCCGGGCGGAGATGTTCCTTAGCGGCCTCGACTAAATTCGGATCGGCCATCATGTCAGAGGAGAGGCGCAACAGGCGCGTGAGACGCTCGCGAACGTCTTCGGGAGCTCCTGGCGCGTGGAAGCTCAGCACTCCTCCGTTCGCGTACGGAGCCACTGGCTGCGAGTGCGTCTGCAAGCAGAAGAAGGCCTGGCCAATGGTGCTGCTGAGCCGTTCGCTCTTCTTGGCGGCGAAAGTGTGTGCCAACGAGAGAAGGGAGCTGTCTGTGCGGTAAGTCAGCTGCTGGAGACCAACGAATGCGTAGACTGGACGCGGAGAGCGATGAGCGATCGACGACGCCGATGGTGAAACTGGCGTGCAACCTGGAGGAACGGCGGCGCGGTGCGGCGGTGAGCTCGAGCGGGTGATCACTGAAAGCTTTAGGTGAGTGTGAGTGGTAGCGACGTTGAAGAACCGTCAGTAGTTTTCTTTTCAAATCTTTTTGAAAATGGGTACCGTAGACAGTCAAATGAAGTCCAGCAGTACAGTGTGCTTGAAGAATGCAAAAAACTGAATTACAAAGCAGGACAGCGCGGTTCTCCTCTTGAGAAATACATCGCTTGATCGCTTCAGCGACATCCGACCACGTACCGCCACAATCTATGCGAGACCACCAAAAGTGAGTAGGCACTGTAGCCAGCATCTTCGATTTCTAAGGAAAATAAATATATAGTTGAGCCTTACAGTACATGCATTTATAATACGAGCTCAGTTGACGCTCAGAATGTACGTGACACTTCCTGCTGCAACCACAGCCACCTTTCCAACTGAAATTTACTTTCAGAGCTAAAGGACAAATCGATTGAGGGTATGCCTTTAGCTTTTGGCCATTTGTCGTCAAAATCGTTTTAGCCCACGTAAACGAGAATACAAGGTTTAATTGTAAAGTATATATTAAAACGGAGCTCTGTGCTACATTTCTGCCAATCTTATTGGCTGAGAGCTCGTTTTGGGAATTTTGTAATATATATATATATATGCTGGCATTTATAAAATGCCAATATGGCCGGTTTGGAACCACCTCAATAAATATTCACAATTTCACGCTCGATTCTATTTTTAGATTGCAATTGGTTTCGAGCGTTTGGCACCCAAAAATTAAAAAACGCAATCAGCATCAAAATACAAGAACTCGGAATAATAGAGAGATTTCGGAGCGAATCCCTACCTTGCATTACGTTAAGTTCGCACCAACCTGTCCTTTTTTCTCTCGGATCCACGATATATATCCCCAGCATACATCAAATCCAGTGATTTCTGTCCCTACCCTTACCTCTTATAATATATTAAGTTCGGTGTATGCATGTGGATCGATACATTTATTTGATACATGTCACTGTAAAATATTATATCCTGAATAGAAAGGCCACCGCATGTGAGGGCGAACTTAACAGGACAACAAAGCCATGTAAAGGTACGGTAAGGGTAAAGATTGCCCGAAATCTCTCTAATCGTGTCTTACGGATCCAAACAGGTCCAAATAAATATTACGATTTTCTTGCACCGATGGGGCCGACGCGGTGGCGAACTGGTTGCCGGAGAACGGACGGCAAGCCAATTGCTGACAACGTGTAAAGGGCTCCAACAAAATCTTGATGAAGTGTAAACAAACTACACAACGGGGCGCGAGCAAAACCAATTGTCACGTCTCTCCACGGTTACTCACACTGTGTGACACACATCATCGCGCAGTTTGCGAGAGTGTGAAAGCCCACAATAGAATGAGATTTGGCATCAGTAGACACCACAAAATAGCCGCCAGCATACACTTTCACACGTAGAAGGGCCAGTGCGCGTTTGCACGACGCCGAGCACGCTGCTGCACAGCAAATCATTGCTTTTGGCTCCTGTAAGCAGCAATTCTTCATTTGCCCGAGCTTGACGCGGGTCCATGGAGGCCTACCTAACTTTTGCAAGCCGTACAGCAATGAATATACATTGTCATGTTAATATGAATCAATTCAGTTAAGCTGTGCCCCAGTAGCTAGCTACTACATAGTCTTTGTGAGCTGAGAAAGGAGGGACTTCCTGGCTTGGCTGGCCTTGTTAGCATTGAAGCCGCCCTTGGCGAGCTCCTCAATCTGCCACAGGATTGAACTTGGCTGGTGCTGCTTGATATGCTTGGCGACCTTGTAGAGGTAGTGCAGCATATATATGCCGCAATCTACCGCGTTAGTCTGGCGGGGCTTGGAGGTGTAGGAAAAAGCCCTGGCCGCCTCGAATCTCCCGCGGCCCGTGTGTAGAATCGCAAACCACCAGTCCAGACACGCGAAAATGTACTCCTTGTCGTGTCCATTGTGAAGTGAGTCAATGTGGTAATATATCTTTTTTGCGTCACTGCAATTCTGAACAATTACAACACTCCAGTGGTCGTTAAGCGTAACAGGTAGTAATACATATTTGTAGCCACTCCAATCGAAATCACCAATTGTGTCGGGGGCGCTGGGCTCCTAACCCGAGTGCTTGATGTAGGCGTAGTTAATTGCGGAAAATACAGCCGATCTTGCAGGTAACATGAGCTCTGGTTCAGGTTTTGTGTAACGGGAGATACAATAGCCCACCACGGAGCTAGTGATCGGATTCCTTCCTTCACGCTGGCGATATCATCAGCGAAGAGCGGAATCGAGACGGTAATCTCTGCGGACTTCCCTGCGGCGTGGGGGTAGATGAGTACAGGGGCAAGTAGGTTCTTTCGTTGCCGCAGGCTGTACGGGCCAGCACTCTGTTGCTGTGCCTTGGTGCCTGGTCCTTCAGTTGTTTCGTCAATACAAATTTGAGGACTTCTTTTCTTTTCTGATCCCGCCCCTGATTCAATGCTCGCCACTGGACCTGGAAGCTCCAGTTCTGATTCCAAAACTGAGTCCTCGGCTGGTATCGGTGCGCGGACTGATTCCAAAGATGATTCCCGGACTGATTCCGGGTGAGGGTCACTAGCTGATTCGGAGACAGCGACTTCTGATGCGGGGTCTGATGCGCGGTCCAGCACGGCATCTGATCCAGGAGCTGATCCGTCCACATTTGTATCTCCACTTGGCTCAGCTTCCACGTCTTGTTCAGGGTCACCAGCATTCACAGCAGCTCTTGCGGGCCCAGCCTTTTCGCCGCTGGGGTCATATCGCCTCATGAAGCGTCTTGCACGCGATCGCTGCGTTTCCTTGTGTATTATTGCAAATTCAGGAATAGTTCGTAGGTATCGTAGGAAATCTGCGTAGCGCACGACTCCGTCCTCCCGCAAACATCTGTCGTAGTACTCCAAGGCCTGGAACTCGTAGCTGCCAACTTGTACGGCCGCCCTGCTCCCTTAGCTCGATAGCGCTGGCCATCTTCCTCTAGTGGTTGGGGCATGTCCCAGTATTTTCTCTTCCAACTGAGGAGCTTCGGTCGTGCTATCCGAAGATGGCGCACAGCGTCCGCTGTTGACCACTCGGGGTGGCGCTTCCAGCGCTGAATGATCGCCCATTGGCCCCTCACTCTTGTCTTCTGGGTCATTCAGTAAGATCTTGAGCTACTGGGGGAAAGAAGAAGTGCGGAAAACGAAAGTTTCTTTAAAGTGAACCAGTCCAACGTTCTTTTAAAGTGACCGGTCCGATTCGAGTAGGTACGATGCTTGCTAATACTATCACACAGTGTTACTCCGCATAATTATGTGACAGTGCTTAACTAATGCGCCACGCTGTAGCTGGGCTCATTGGCGTGACGTGTCAGATTAGTGTGAACAGTTGCAGCGGTTCACAATTAAGTGACCAGGTCAAATTATTATGAACCCGAATGTTCACAATTATGTGACCTGGTCAAATAATTATGAACCCGAACGTGCACAATTATGTGACCTGGTCAAATAATTATGAACCCGAACGTGCACAATTACGTAACAATGTCAAATAATTGTGAACCGCTGTAGCCGTTCACAATTCTTTGACATTCAGCAACACGTACTAGTAGAATAGTACATTTAATAGAGGTTGATCCAACGACCGTGATGCAACGCTTAGGTAGGACTACAGGTAGTAGAAGGGTTTGTCGCGTAAGAAGTAAAAGTACGGTGCCTTATCAACTTACGATAGGTGATTTGATTACTAGACTCAGCGAAGTAGGTACTGGACATCTAACGCGGGGGGGGATGCTAGAGGTGGTCTTCCACGCGGATGCCTTAGCGGAAGGGCCGCCGTTTGCGGGGGATAGAGCTGAGGAGTGACGTTCCACGTATCGTACTGGTAATTGCCAGGCAACTGCGTCTCCCATGAATTGGGGTGGACTCCCACCGCATCAGCACTCCACCACCGGGGCGGACTATAAGAGCAAACACAAGACCCGGTTGATAGCGTGTCGGACCGTAATTCATGTGATACGGAGTAGTGAAAGGTAGCACCGGTAAACCTCCAAGCAAGGTCAGTTGAGCCCGACGTAGATTGGCGCCCAATCCTTGATCCTCACTACCCTGAGCTTGCGCATTGCGCCGATCCGGCGATCTTTAAATTTGAGATGGTAGCCGTTGACGCCAGGGAAGCTGATACCGCAAGCAGCGCGCCCGCAAATAATGTGCGCGCAGGACAGAAACCTTTTAAAGTAGTAGCAGGTGCACTCGTGGGAGTCGGTGCGCACCACCCACCCCTCTCGGGGCATACCAACATGGTGGGCCCGACGCACTGACCACTTCACAGCAGACCTGTAAAAGTTTGCAGCCTTTTGTTTTTCTTCATCTTGAAGGCACTCCGGGGGAAGAACCAGCCCGGCATGTTCATTGCTCACGGGAACATCGTCAGAAAGCGGTGATATGTCATTCGCCTCTGCTAGGTTTTCTGGACTATCGCCAAGATACAAAACTCGTACCACCGAAGGCGTGCGGGTAGCGTAGATAGCCACTCGACTCGTTGAGACTAACACTTAAGCCAATCGTGTAGCCTCCTTGGGCGGTGTAATTCGGTCGCTTGCTACAGAAGTGGGAAGGCAAATAGAGTAGTCTTCCGAAATCGTCAAAAGTTTTAGAAGCAATCTCCTTGTGTTACACGCCTTGCGTTGTGTGCATCTCTTTATGCGTGCGTTGAAAACTTCACAGGGATTGTTCGTAGTTGCAAAAGCCCCTGAAGAATGGAAAATCTTCCACCGCCAGAAGCGACTAGCCACCCATTGACTGTAGAAATAGTTCGTGAAAGTTTCTATTCTTCCGTGCCATTCTTTTGAAATTCGATTCCACTCCATGAGGAGATGCTCCCTGCTAAGTGTGTAGTGCATATCCAGAACCCCGCGGTACACCACAGCTCGTAGGGACTCGGGAAGGTGATTGATACGCTTTCGCACGTAGTACAGAACGTGGAAAAAGCACATCAGGTAAATGCTGTTCTCAAAACCAGTGATAGCAACTAGCCTATTGGCCTGAGCCTTCTCCGCGTCTCCCATCACAGCGTCGATACGGAGTCCTACACCCAAGCGCTCCCGAAAACCCCTGACGAAATTACCAACAGCCTCATAGTACTCACGCTCAGTTTGCTGGCTCGCAATAAACATACTGGCTAGGTGGTAGATTCTTCGCCGGTCAGTAAAGCCACAGGTAATGACTGGATATCCCAGGTCACTCAGTTTGAAAGTTGCATCCACGTGAAATCAAGAAGTTCTCCTTCTGCTGTAGCGCCAGAATAGTTTGCATGAGTTTCAGACTAGTGATACCCAAAATCAAAGGTTCATCGTCCTCGCCATTCCCCACAAACGGGAACCCCCTTTCGTCCTGTCGATTTCCAAAAAACGAACGCCGTCTCTGGGTCAATATCGGCCCTGAATGCTTTCGAAATGACCAGCTCGCGTGTCTTGAGTATGGAGTTCTTCGGCCCGTGCAGCCATCGATTGTAACGAACATTTCGCTGGACCTGAGCGCATGATGGAAACCCTAGGGCTGGGGAGAGAATCTCCGGCGCTCGCAGAAGGTTACTCCAGATTAAGCGCAGTGGTACAGCATTCTCATCCATGCGTTGGATGTACTCCCGCATTTCAGGAGTAACGCGTGGGCGTGGGTCTACAGCGCACGGCGTATCACCTCGTGAATGCTTCTCAGTATTCTCGAGAACAACCCGCGTCGACGAGACTTCGCAGTGCTGAACCTTCCATTGCACTGCGCACTTCTTTGGTAACCCCGATTCTGCGCAAGTCGGACTCTTGCATTCAGGCGGCGCTCGGCCATTTCGTGGCCGCCTGGGCATATGCTGCACCATCTCGTTCTCACTGAAAAAATGCTTGAGCAGCAAAACTGATCCCATCGGTACTTGACGAAGTCGGACTCGTCATGGAGCTCGGCACGCTTAGTCTAGTCGAGTTTGGGGGCCATGGTGCAGAAGTTTGGGTGGTGGTCCGGTAGGAGAGTATCTGACGCTTGAGGCGGAGGTTTGTAAATGATCGCCAGGCGGAGTTGTAGAGACAAAATCCAGTTCTAGCGAGCTTAATATTTTTATATCCCTACATATCTGCTCTTTATCAACAATAAAAATATGCTTATCTCCAAACAGTTTCCCATTTAAACTTAATACCTTTCCTATCGATTTGGTGATTAGCATTATTATGTTCACTAGTTGCACTGAACTGTTGACCGGTAATTATGAGCGCGTGGTCCACAATTACTTGACCAAGTCCGGTAATTATGAGCGCGTGGTTCACAATTACTTGACCAAGCCCGGTAATTATGAGCGTTTCGCCCATTTTGTGCATGTTCTGTGCGGAAAGTACGGCCGTACGTAAAAGAGGTGAAATTACACGTACTTTCTCTCAGTGTTTGCTAGTCACCAGAAAAGTGTATGCCAGCGGCCTGTTCGAGGGATAAGTGTTCGGTCGTGTCAAATTATGTCTACCGTATTCCTAAAAGTGTCTAGTGCCGGCTGGAAAAGGGTATGCTCTCGCACCAGACTCTTTGCGAAAAGAAGACGACAGACAAATTTTATCAGAATAAAATATTGTATTTTTATTTGTTATAAAAGTAAAAACAAGTGAAAGTTATTTTCATGCAATTCGATAAAAATCAGCAACGACAAAAGTACACTTCGTCTGGCGTCTTGTGTTTAACTCCGTTACAAGATAACTCGACCCGTAACGACATAAAGATTTAGCAGCGCAGCAGCACGACCGAATCCAGCAAGAGCGGCACGACCAAGTCCGGCAGCAGCACGACCGAATCCAGCAAGAGCGGCACGACCAAGTCCGGCAGCAGCACGACCGAGGCCGGCAGCAGCAGCACGACCGAGGCCGGCAGCAGCAGCACGATCAAGTCCGGCAGCGGCACGATTAAGTCCGGCAGCAGCAGCACGACCGAGGCCGGCAGCAGCAGCACGACCAAGTCCGGCAGCGGCACGACCAAGTCCGGCAGCAGCACGACCGAGGCCGGCAGCAGCAGCACGACCAAGTCCGGCAGCGGCACGACCAAGTCCGGCAGCAGCACGACCGAGGCCGGCAGCAGCAGCACGACCAAGTCCGGCAGCGGCACGATTAAGTCCGGCAGCAGCACGACCGAGGCCGGCAGCAGCAGCACGACCAAGTCCGGCAGCGGCACGACCGAATCCAGCAGGAGCGGCACGACCAAGTCCGGCAGCAGCACGACCGAAACCAGCTGGAGCAGCACCACCGAGTCCAGCAGGAGCGGCACGACCAAGTCCGGCAGCAGCACGACCGAGACCAGCTGGAGCAGCACCACCGAGTCCACAAGTCCACGAGTTTCTACTTAGACTATGGAAAGGATCATAAAACATAAAACTTGTATTTAAAAGCACGTATTCATGTATATATAGCGTAAGTACTGAAGTAAACTCTTACTACGCAGACCAGGTGACCTAGCACCACATAATATCTCGAATGCTACCAAAACGTAAAGCCCACAATTGTAACTGTCAGTTTGCGTGCCCAGCTCGGAAACGAATGGGCGGACTCGAAATCTTGTACTGTCACAACTTGGAAGTAGCGGGACGATAGTTTTAGCAACCTTACGTACTTGATCTTCAAAGCTGGACGACATCGGATCATAATAAAATAATTCAGACGTACTCAGCCTTACCATAATGGCGCACCAGTGAATGGCATTGCAGTTGATGGGAATCAATACAACCTCGGAGGACAGGCCAAAAAACAGATTAGTCAGGTCCCCTCCGCTAATACCAACCGTTCCATCAAAAACAACGCCCAATTGTGTGGGCTTGATATATATGATGCCTTGGCGTGCACTAGAAAGTTTTTGTAGTAGCATTTCCACTGTAGCGTCACCGAAGGCGCCCTTGCCGGCAATGTCTAGCAGCTCCATCTAAACAAATCACAATGTATCGAAATAAAATATTAGAAAATAATATAGCAATGCAGCGAGCAGTAACTTTACCTGCGACGAAGACACTGGGAGCACCTTCAGTCGATCTTCGAGGTCAGAATCGTCGAAAACTCTGAAGTCCTTGCTAGTCACAACGTGGAAATCAATGCGATGGAGCCACACTAACGCTGTCGTCACAGCCTCCATGTTTCGAACTGCGCTATGCCATTGTCGCATCGCTCTAATAATAGAAGTTGTCAAGACACCGACAGTGTCTTGACTAAGACAATGTCTTTTTCTGGAGTTTTTTTCTTCTTTTTTTGACGTGCGGTCACCTTGCCATCGCATCGCCGTATTATATCCATCGGTAGTATTTGATTTATTTGCTCGGAAGGTGTAATAGAGGCCGGGGGCCACTTTTTCCAACAAATGTGCCGTAACCTTGGGTGTAGTAGAGAAGCGATACAAACCATAGCTCCTGAAAAACGATTCAGCTTCATAAGTTGGTTTTTCGCCAATATTGCAGCCAGTGACTTCAGAGAAAGCGGATCACGAGAATTAGTGTCATTTTCGACGTCTTCTGCTGCATTTTCATGATCCGTGGGTCCCTGCACAGGAGACATGGCTTCACTTGGAAACACCTCGTCGTTCACTTGATCATTGACAGTAGACGCTGGCGGAGGCGTGGCTTCAATAGGTCCACTAATAGGAAGCTCTGAGACGTTGCCGCCGTCGGTGATGGATAGGGCACCTAGTGGCTTGACTGGCGTTTCAGGAAGTTCTTCATAATGCATAAAAAAGCGGCTTACCCAACTTTTTTGATTACTGTCAGATTCCAGAAGAAATTCAGGAAACTGTGTACAGTATCGACGGAGCTCCGCTGGGGTGAGTTTTCCCCCGCTGCTCCCACAGGCACTGTAGTACTCGAGCACTTGGGGCTCATAGGGCTTTGGCTGACGATCAGGTCCAGCCCCCTTCTTTCGGAACCTGCCTTCGTCGAGAGTCGGCTCTCTAATGAAGGATAGCGTTGCGTCTGACAGCTCTTTGCGCCATCCCAGGAGCGTTCCTTTTTTCACGCCAAGTTCGACCGCAGCCCTGGACGGTGTCCACTCGCGGTTTTCTTGCCAGATCTTCAGCTTCTTCACTCGATCCTCCATCGATGTTTGCACACAGGTAAGTTTGGCCGCCATGACGATGAAAAGGGAAAAAGGAAAACTAGAGGGGGGGGATCTATGAAACCAGTAAAAATTAACCGTACCTAGTATTTATTCTAACCGGTTTGGATTAACCGCGACACATGATAACTCGACCCGGTCGAGTTAATACAGTAGCACTTTCTAGCGCATATACAAACGGAGTCTACGTCACGCATGTTTGGAAAGCATAAGTGCTGGAAGAAAACCAGTTAAAGACACTCACCTGCGAATCATCGGTTGCACACTTGAGAGTATGCTTTGTTTGTGACGTTGAATTGCTTGATGTGATGGACAAAAGTGAAACTTTAGCTTAAAACTTCCCGGGTACCTCAACTAGAGTCTACAGTCTAATAAAGTCCGACAATCATCAGCCACGTTAAAAACATGAAAGCATTAACATCATTAATTACTCATTGTCCTCCTGCCGAACAAACGTTCAGATAATGTTTGAACTACGACATATACTTGCTGATTGGTACTTTCAGTGTCCCCTCTCTAATATTATCAAGAATATTCCGGTCGCAGCTCAATTCAAAGTCTATCCAGTTCAAGCGCTCTTGATGATAAAGGTGGCCAATTCGTCGTGGAGAAGATAAACCAAATGCAACGTCCTCAGGGTTGATGTCCGGCAGCTGAGGGCTGAATGCTTCGCTTGTAGCGGGGTGACTTGTCACCAGGTGAAACGTATCAATCCTATGATGATGTCATAGCTGCTCGTTCGAAGGCTGGATCGCTTGTCCGAGTTGTTCCATTTGGTGGTGACTTGGGTAGGAAGAAGGATAGTTCGTCGCATACTACATCCCATAGCTAGCGTTTGGGTCCCCTGTGTTAGCCGACAAAACCTGTTAGGAGATTGAATTGTGGACTGAGGCTGATCTGCTCCTTAAATCAATCATCGGATCCCCAGGGCTGGTTGTCCTTCGATGATACTCGTAGGGATGATTCGACATATACGTGGCTACCGTGGTCCGGCTGTGAAACTGAGAACAGGCGGTCGGACATCCTCCTGTGAATTAGCAAAATCAACAGGCCTAATTCACCATGATCGTAAATTCCTATTGCTCCCAGTGATGTTGCGTTCATTTGAGGTATTCCTCCTGTTGCCCAGCCACTTTTAAAGCGGGTACTATTGGATCCACCATTACTGGTAACGAGTTTGATATCGCAGGTACCATTAGTAGAGACGCGCTGTCCATCTCGCCAGTTGTTTGTCGTTTCTGCTTCTTTCTAGCATGTCTCGACATAAGTTTATCTCCAAACCCAACCGAGGCATCAATACCAAGTACCGATCTTGCTGCTACCACATGCGAACAAGTTCCAAACTTGAGATGGATCGAGCAACTGCACTTGTTTTCCTCGATGTTCACTAGCCACCCAGATATGGGCATGTTTTCTCGGTGTGCTCTGCGCGTTGACCACTTGACACTGTCACGGTACAAGCACGAAGCTTTGCTTTCTCCGTCTTTTCTAGTACCAAACATGAAAGGGAAGGCGTTTCGCCATCTCTAACGATTACGGAGCTAGCTAAACTTCGCATAGCCTCCATTGCTTCGGTATCGGTATGGACTTCCAGAATATGCAACACACGAACTTGAATATCCACGACGGTTCTAATAACCGCTACTGCCTTCGTCTTAAGCATCCACTTTGCTGCCCGTTTAATATCGGCATTTGGAGACGCGATGGATGCTGTTGGCGCAGGTACATCACAACCGACGTCCTCCGCTAGTTTGATCATACTGCGTAATAACGCACACATTTCAGATGACTTTCGCTGAACATGACGTTTTACGCTGGCATTGAACACTTCGCATGGGTTATTAGTAGTGGCGTAGCTCGAGGGGGAGTGGTAGATTTGCCATCGCCAATATCGACTCTCAATCCACTGTGCTTCAAAATAGCCAGCAAAGTTTCTCAGTGTTGGCTCCAACCCCCACCCAGTAAACACCCGATCCTTCACAGTGCAAAACTCGTTGTAGCTCGTCGTGTAAGACATGTCCATTATACCCGTAAAAACAGCAACGCCAGGCCCAGTTGGTAGATGCCGCGTTTTCTTGTGTACATTGTAGAGAACATGAACGAAGCACATCAGGTACTTGCTTTCACTAAAAGCAGCGATACTTCGAAGAGCATAAAACTGAGCGTCTTCGGCGTTTCCTAATACTGCATCAACTCGAAGCGTTGCCTGGTAAATTCATCTATATACTTTCGCCACAGATCCAAACGCCAGTTCGTACTCTCTATGGGTTCTTGCGCTCACAACTAGTATGGCTGCAAGATGATAGGTTCGAGCTCTGTCCGTGAATCCGCAAGTCAGAACAGGATAGCCTAAATCACTAAGCTTGAATGTCGCATCGGTACGGAATAGACGGAAGTGTTCCTCGCCTCTGAGCTGATTAATCTTTGAAAGCAGGTCCAGCGTCGTTATCCCCAAAATAAACGGATCTCCATCGGATCCTCTTCCAATTCGTGGAAACCCGTCATCATCATCTTCTGGTCCAAGAAGAAAAGCTTTTCCTGCGTCCATTCCATCATAGTAAGGATATTCTTTCGTCACCGCCTTCACCGATTGTCTTGTGTTGCGCGAAAGGTTTTTTTTTCGTAGCCGCTTAACGCAATCAGCAATTTGCTGGCGAGAGGGTAGACCCAATGGAGGCGTCGGAATGCCAGGTGCACGTCGAAGGCTACTCCAAATATGCCGAGGTGGCATTCCACACGAATCCATCCGTGTCACGTAAGCTTTGACTTCGTCGGTGATATGAATGCGATGCTTCCCACTGCACGCTCCATTTCCACGCCTGAGACCGTTGCCATTTCCGAAGACACGCCAAATTGAGGTCGATGGGCATTCCCATATTTTCCACTGAACAGCACACGGTGCAATCTCCTGTAGCTATTTCAATCGATGCACAGGACGGGCTAGTGCACTCTAGTCGTCGCTCAACCATCGTGTGATCCGCTCCACAAATTTTGCAGTCCACGTCCCTCTTTACATACACAGCAGAGCAGCAAAAGTCTTTTGCACGGTGTTTTGCGACGCTGCCTCTAGTGGTATGCTGCTCCAGCATAGACCACTCGATTCGTGGCATTGTGCGCTAATTTTGAAGAACTTGCGAAGTGTATAATCGAAAATTAGTCCGCGTCTTGTGGTGGAGCTGCTGAATATCCGAGCTTTTACAGAATGGTTGGCGTCGGGACAAGAGAGATTGTGCGCGGACTATGCAATTTAAGTCGATGATGCATATTAACTCATACCAGTCGGTCGAGTTAATGTGCATCCGCTAGGTTAATATGTTCGGTCGAGTTAATATGCGTCAGCCGAGTTAATATACATCAGTCGAGTTAATATGCATCAGTCAAGTTAATTTTTCGGTCGAGTAAATGCGCATCCGTTTTTATTAATAATTAGTTGTTATTATTAATATTTTATTAATATATACAGGTATTTTTTTGGGGGGTCTAGTTAATTTGAATCTGCTGGGACATAACTCGATCAACTATGGCCTGTCTGTGCTTATTTAAAAAATCATTTTTGAGAAGCCGGCCAATCTGTATGCTGGAACCCCAAAACGAACGGTTTTGTTTGCTGACGCCTTTTTAGTTTTGCTGACGCCCCATCTTGTTTTGCTATCGCCCTAAGAAGTGTTTGTTGCCACCCCGGTCTCGCTGACGACAAGCTACCACGCCGTCGCCTTCGTTGTGTGTGAGGAGAGCGTCAGGCCTGTACTGTGTTTAAAGGATGCATCTACCTGCCATACTGGCCCAAAGTGAAGCGCTTTTAAGCGTAGTGATACAATCTTGTAGTATATCACCATGCATGCAAAGCTTTAAAATTATTGTTCAACAGTACAATTTTACTCTACGCAAGCGCATTATGCCCATGCTCGTTCTGACAAGCACACGTTATATGAAAAGGAGTCGGGGCGTATGCTTCAGACGGTAGGGTGAGCTCTAGTCTTTGGACGACAATGTCGCACCTGGAGCTGCCCCAGCGCTTCATGAGCACTCAGGAGGGCGAAGAAACAAGGGGAAGAGGGGGGCTGCTGATGTTCTCTTGGTATGCAGCCGGCGACACAGTGACCGACGGCGCCCGCGTGCGTATGTCAACAACTTATTGCAATCCTTAAATTCTACTCGGAGTAGAAACTTTCAAAATGCAATTTTAGAGGGAAAACGCAATATATGTGTTGTCCACGCGATTGTCCCGGAAATTGCAATTTTCCACGGCGGTGATCTTTTGATTGCGATTGAGGGGTGTGTTTGGAGCCGCGATATTTTCCAAATGTCATTTTGGCCGAAATTACAATCGGACCCCGAAAATTGCATTTTTTTGGTGGTTCCAAGGGGGCCCTAAACAAAAAAGCAGAAATACATACAGAATTTACCCGATGGAACTTCCCTGCTAATCCAGCCCTAGGCGACTCTCAGTTGTTGTTATTATAATTGAGATATTACGCGCAACCATGAACGAAGTGGTTGACGGAGTATGATACTAAAATATGCGCATATTAATTTTACGAGCATACGGACGGTTCGCTAATAGCGAAAAAAAGACTTAGAATAGACAGGAATAATAAAAATTCGGATCAAACTAGTATTAAGAGGAACCTGATTTTTTCAGTTGTTCAAGCCTCATGTCTCCGTTAGTGCAGTTGCACTAAGGCTTAAAGTAATCAAGAAAATCTAAGGTGAGAAGCTCCATTAGGTATAGCTCTTCCATCGCTCTTACCCTGGTTACGGCGACATAACAAGATGACCGTTGTTTTTTTTCGTGTAGAATGTCGAAGTGGACCGACAACAAGTCAGTTAACAGTAAGACGTTGGCGTTTTTCGCTTGTTAGCGCAAATGCTGGAACGAGGGAAATTGTTTGATGCGAAGCGAAAATCTGCGATGCTTCATTTGTACTCGTACACCACTTTCGTATCTTCGGCGGACAGGTACGACTCCAGCTAGAGCGCATTTTTAAGTACACGTTCTTGGCGAAAATCGCTTGAACGAAGTTTGACAAAAATGCCTTCAGCTGGTTGTGAGTGAACATGCACATTAATACCATTGTCTTGAAATTTGTCCACGGTTTCGCGGCAAGACGCTTGAAAATCAACTACGTTGCCGATTGTACCATTTGATGAATAGGGTGCTCGTAATAAGTTCTTTGTGCATTGAACAGGCATTCCAACTGCTATTTTCATCACCACCGAGAGTCCACCAGTTTTGTCATTTCGTATCAGTTGCAGACTGCGTCGTTGCGCTCGCGATTGAGATGAGCGCGGGCGTGGTACTTCTGCAGGGAAGCAGAGACTCTCGTTAGTTTGTTGACCTTATTATATTGTTGCATGATTGTTGAATTCAACTTGAAGGCGTTTGATGTTGTGGTAATGGGGCAAAATGTTTGTAGTCGCCTGATATATCATTAGGCCATTCGGTCTTGTAGCAGCAGCTATTAAACGCATCAATATCCTCTTCCGGTAGTTCCCAACACGCCAACGCTGAAGAATATCGCGCCATAGAGGGTCGTTCTTATGGCGCACATTCTTTTCCAGCATAACCACTTCGATAATTTCATGATATACAGCAATAACTATCTGACGCAGTATGTCTACATTAGCATCGTTTTCCATTTTACGAGATTTTGATCTCGACCCTAATCGCGCTGCTTGCGGGTGTGGAGCTTGGTCCCGAAAGGCTGGGGCCGGCTACAGGTAATTGTTGACCGACGAACAATACGTGGGTATCTCCAAAACGCTAATTTGGATTGTTTTTTAACTTTCGTAGTTCGATGTCAATCAATCCGAAAATTTTAGCCGTCGTTGATGCCTCATCCATAGTACCGTAATTTACGGCCTCACTGCAACAGGTGTAAAAAGTTTCGCTGCTATATAAAATGTTTGTAAACTTCATCGGAAGCTTCCTTTTTCCACCATGACCAAATCGAGATCTTTCGCTGAAGTTATCATTTAAATCAATCTTAAAATCTTAGAAACGTCGAAATGGGTGAAACAAATCTAGCATCGATCGCTGTAACTGTTGGTCTTTGTTGACAGCCAACACCGCAGTTACGAACATCTGGAAGCCGTTTTCCGAGGATACATGCTATTAAGGGATAGCCCTGCGATGAAAGGTGTGCGTTAAACGTTGAAAGTGCTGAGGTAAAAAGTTTGGCCTCGTTTATCCTTTCGTTTTATCCATTTACATGCGCATTCCATCAGACATACCTCATCGATTTCATTAACACGGTATATATAATCAAAGTAGGAACTCGATGGTTGTAGTGTGGTTTTTTTTTCTGACGATGAAAGCAACACGTCGATTTGGGCATTTTCGAATATCGTATCAACGTACGATGGAAGGTAAAGTTTTTCAAATTTCACAAGTTAATAAATGGAGATTTCGTTCGAGATAAAGGGCAGCGAGAGGAGATGCGATCTCTTGAGCGTTCGAAAGTGAACAACACATTAACTGAATACATCGACGTCCAGCAATTACTGCATGGTTGCATGCAGAGAACGGCAGCAAGCTTTTGTCGTACGCGTGCATATGAATTGCGAGCGGATGCTCAATATTTTGTTGGCTCTTCGTCACGTACTTCATCATTTAATATGATTTCTCTTGCCCTACAACTATTAAATGCCAGACCCATGCAACTATTCGTGTAGTGATGTTTGACAGCCTTATCTTGAGCAGCCGCGAGAAATTTTACATCATTATTGCAATTTTAATACACTGCTCAGCAGTGGAATTAATGTATTCAATATTCGCCCCAATATTTCGTTGTATCTAAACGGTATCCTGTTCTGTTCAGCAGGACTTTTCGCATGACTCCCTTGGAAAGAACATTCTGCATATTTCTCCTTTCGGTGTCCGCCTAGTGGTCTTAAAACAAGAGCGAGAATGAAACCAGTGGTGAGCTTGATATTCAATCAGCGCGCGGCTTGTCAACAATTTGGACAGCGGATATCTGTTGTCTGGTAGCGAAAGTGGTTGCGGTTTTGCAGTGTGACACCTTATTGCATTGCCGCTCCATTTTTTTAACCATTATTGAATTGGATTGAGAAAATGTTATATGTTGGCCCTGAACAATTTCGTTAGCACCGTATGCAACTCCACAGTTGCTGCATTTTGCGGTGATGGGCCGTTCAGCACTCTTACCTGGACGGCAAAATGCACGTGAAGAGACAGATACTGATATGAAGCCGTTCCTGCGGCACGATGGACATGTGCTTGTGTTAATAGGGAAGCTCAAGCTCACGATTGATTAAAAATAGTCTATCAGCATTTGCTTTATAGAATTTTCCCTTTTCCTGGTATAGGGATCGTCCCCCCCCGTACTTTTGCGACTTCCGCGCAAATCCGCACTCGCGTGCATACGTTCAACGTTCATTGTGGATGTGTGTTGCTCAGCGTACCCTCTAAGAGCCGCGCACTTAGCGCCGCAGTTTCGTCAGCCACTTCGAGCCAATACTAAGTTCACAATCTGAACCATTTAGTTCACACTGCTCACCTAGGTTCGGGCTCACCTCGGTCCAAATACACCTCATGGAGTTAAATTAAACCAGAAAAACCTCATGAGCGCGGTTTTTGGCGAGGCCCCTGATTCACTTGTGGCTCGTTCGGACAAGATCTCCCTTCTTTGTTGTTGAATGGAATTAAGCTCTAGGATGTGACAATGCGTTGAGGAGCGACGCCTGCCTCGCAGATGCAGCATCTGCGTCTGTCGCTACCTAAAAGCATTGTCACGTCCTACAGCTTCATTCTATTCGGCAACTAAGAAAGAAAATCTTGTCGCTATCTGACACGATGCTCTAATCATAGCATCGACTGAGACGGTGGCCTTGGTGCTCTAATCTTGTAGGGAACACCGCAAGCTAGTAAATGTTATCGTAAATGGTGCCTGTAATCCCTGTAGAACCCAAGTTGGCAAATGCTGGGTCATCCCCACTAAAGCGCGACCGTCTGTCTGCGAGATGAGACGAGCATTTGGAATGCATCTTCAAATAAAACTTAATACTTGAAGTACGTGTACTATGTCACGCAGAAGGCGAGACGCAAACTGAGAGAGAGCGAGAATGGAGAAACTAGTCAGTTATATCAGCACGCCTTTTTCTCTGGCTTTTAAATCTATCAGTCGAACTGGAGGCCAAAGCAATATTCACACTAGAATGTCGCATTCATGGCAAGGTTGCGCGGATGCTGCCCCTGGCTGACAGAGGCAACATTCACCAGGCAAAACGCCTTTACAAGGGAATAAGTTATATTTGACTTCTACGGAACAATAGTTGAAATTGTAGGTGACACCATGCATATAAATCAAAAACGACGAACTGAAAATGGCAGGATTTACCTATAAGCTAAATCACACCACTGATTCAGATGCCTGAAATAATTTTCAGAGAATATGGAATAGAGTGCGGTACTCTATGCTTATCAAGGGAGGTTAACAGTAAACCTACAAAGAAATTACGGAGCTGAAGCGCTGCATGTATAAATACAGGTACCATAAACGTTATGTGCATCACATTTATACATTTTCTAACCAACCAGCGATAAGGGTACAGTAGAGCACAAAATATTAGTTTTTTAGTTGCTCATACACTAAATAGCGTGTATTTATAAATTTCAATTATTACGGTTGCTTGTTCTCCATATTAAATGGTAAATCTTTATGCCGTTACAATTCCTGGAAATACTCCTGGCTATATGATACTCATAAGACGCGATGGAGAATGACTCAATAAAAATGTTGATGACTTAAGTAGCTATGAAAATAAGATAGGGCTAAGTTTGATGACTCGATTATTACTACGGTTTGTCTGTTTGTCTACAAGTGGACTGGTCGTTTGCGAGAGTGCCTGCATCGCCATCGGAAGTACGTGCGTAGTGCTGCTGTTCAGAAGCAGTCTCTGCGTAAGAAGTGGTGGAAGGCGTTCGAGGCGGTACCTGCTACTCTCTTCGTCATACTAGAGAGATGCGTTTCCCGTGTACTGGTGCATTATCCTGTCTGAATCTCTGCAGAACTGTCGTATAGGTGTTGCGAAGTATTTGAACGGTTGAATGTGGAGTTGACAAGAACTATGGGTTGCTCGGGCGTGGTGTTGCATGCCATTTTATGGAGTTTTACGGCACTAGTGGTCTACTTTGCATTATACGCTGTCATGTTCGCCTACGCGGGCTTGGACGTCATACGCCAATATTGCATCGGCGTCGGAGATGTACTGATCGCCATCAGCTACTGTTACCTGTGGGATTCGGGTGTCATATTTGGAGGAGGGCTGAAATTAGACCTTCAAGTGGGGTTACTGAACGTCGATACGGTTGTGGTTGGTGTACTCAGCAAAACGTGGCGCCTGTTTGAAAAGGACGGTCGAACGCCACGTGATATAATCTCCAAGGGGCGAGGACGTAGAGTTTCAGTCGGGGAGGATGTCACGAGTAGGTACGGTGGACACCATCCTGTGAGCTGTCCTTGCTCGACCGATGAGCAAGAACTTCAAGGTGGAAGAGTCGCCGACTGCGAGAGGCTGGGCAAGTGACTTTATTGTATTGAGGCGGTAACAGTCATCAAGCCGCGACCCAACGAGCCATTGCAGTAGTGGAATCGGAGCCAAGGTGCTAAGGCAGCGCGAGGTGACCAAGGAGGGTGGCATGGCGGCCTCGCTGGAGTGCTACGCTGTGACGCGTTGCCCAAGGGTGTCGTGCCGGGATTCAGTGCGAAGGCAAGGTTCGTGGACGGTGTGCTGACGTCAGTCGCTAAGGTCAAAGCCAGTAATGTTAGCTCTGAGATGATTAGAAATAGACTGGAAGCCAACAAGTTGAGTCTTTATCGCTTTTGATTCTTCTTGTTTTCACTAGTTACCGACTATCTACTTGCCAACGAGCCTAGCCGCCCGATCACACAGCGCCCCATACCTTGGACGACTCGCGACAGTATTTATTGCTACGAAAGTTGCTCTTAGCTCTACCTTATTTTCCAAGCTACGTATGTCAACAGCATTTTCATGTATTGCTACTAATGTTGGCGTAGAGGCTCCGTCACCCTCCACAAGCAATACGCAACCAGCAGCCAGTAGTAGATCTTTGTAGGCTTGCCACACTCCCCAGATTCACAACCGTCGTTATCGATAGCGACGCCCACTCCACAATTCGCTCGATCACTGCGTACATCGCCGAGCCAAACGTAATCTGGTCCTCTCATTCCATTTCGTTTTTGCTAATTAGGAATATGGTTGTCACTTAATACTACCAGTAATGGCGCCCGATAACCCAGCCGGCTTATGTCTACATCCACCCGCCCGTATCCCGAGAGCCGATACCCCTCAGGCCCCCCTTAGCCTTACGTTTTCCATAGCTATCCGCCATTTTGTTAAACTCTTTGAAGTGATGTTGCCAGCTCAGCACATTCAGTTGATCGACTGCGCGCTGATATTGATAGTACACCCCGCGTAGATGCAGTGCCTTCGGTGGCACCCGTCTTCGATGTTGCCTCAACATTAGGGAGCTGTCCCTGAGGGTATGTAATGGGGGCCACCCGACGTCACGCACACTTGGAGACCTCTGAGAAAACCGAGCGACCCCGCCAGATTATTGACCATGCGCTTTGGACCCGTAGGCCATGCTACAAGCCCGATACTAGTCATAGATCCCAGCACCGTCCTCTACTCTCAGGATCTCCGTGCCGCCAGGTCCGGGGTTAACCATCAAAGAAGAGGAAATAGCGCACTGCGCTGGTGGGTAGCGGTTGGACCGGTGTCGGAGGCGGGGTCCTCTAAACCTTACGCATGATCTTGGTGGCCTTTGCCAGCAGACTCGGATCATACTCTCGGCAAGGTGGCGTTGCACCGTAGCGTAGCCCTGCGCCATGCGAGATTCCAATGCCCCTGTGCGATACGCTGCGGAGCTATAATTCTGGGGATCGAAGTAAGAAACCGCCATATCCGGATCCCATTGAAGTATAGAGCTGCACCCAGTCGCCAGTAACACTCAGCCACCTCCAAAAGACCGGCGCCAGGCAGGTCAAAGCACCTCAGTCAATTATGGGAAGAGTAAGGCGGCAATTGGCCACGCGTCACTCGGAAGACTGGGTAGTATGGGGCCGAAAACGGCTCGGAGAAGCGTAGCATCAGGGATGTCAGCGCAACGGTAACATCGGAGCCAGATCACCCGGAGGCGTTTCGCTGCGGGGCACGTCCAGAAAACGTGGAAGAGGTTCTATGAGCTCGCCCATATTCATTCTGGGTGAGGACATCCTAGGACCCTACTGGTGGGGTCGTACAATGTGTATACGTCGTTCTTGAGGCGGAGGAGGAGTTATTGGCCCCATGGCCCCAGCCCTACAATGCGTCATATCCTCTTCCACTCCAATGCCGCAAGTCCAGACGCAGCTGCAGCGCTGTCGCGTAGCCAAAGCCCTTCCCGTCAGGTCGCGCTGGCCAATCCCTTACTCACAGGCTCACCACGACCGCATCCTTTGAAATGCTGTCGGGTTCTCCACCAGTATTCGCGTTCTCAGCGCAGACACACGAGCCGGCATACTCGTGGGTGCGGATGTATGGAGACTACCTTGGCCTCCGATCCGAGCACACCAGCGACTTGAGCACTAAGGTGCTTGGCACTGAGAGTAGGCTCAATGCATCGCTAGATCCTAACAACCGTTGTCGACTGCAGAATCGGCGGCCGTTCGAAGCCCAACTCCAACAGGACAGGGTGATAGGAGAGTTGAGCACCGAACCGGACCTCGGATCGGTTCGTGCGGGAGCACGAGAGACCAGGAAAATTAACGAATACCAGCAACAGATAGTTCGCCAGTGACTCCATCCGCCGAGGCGTCCCATGAACGCGCGTCCAGAGTACAGTGCACTCTAGTCTCCCACTGCCGTCCCGGACCCAGTGGACGATGTCTCGCAGGTAAGTGCCAACGGCAGCAACCGCCCCATATCCATAGCCATTACCCCCCCCCCCCCCCGCGCATCAACCAAACTCAGGGTCGGATCTGTAGCATACGGGAGCCATTCCGGACAGAAATCGTCAAACTACAGTTTGTCCGATGCAATGACTGCCCGAAATGTAATGGTGGCGCACATGCGTGTGCCATGTATGAAGAAGGAACACCCATGCCGTCTCCATTGAAAGGATGTCATCTCAAAATCGTGCGCAAGGTGATCGAGGGCACTCAATTCTCGGCGCACTGCGCTGTCGACACCTGCCCAGGCGCTGCAGTCACCATTCGCTGACCCGTCAACCACATTGATCTCGCGCGCCGGACTAACCTTGTTGCCACCTCCCAGGCATTGGGTGTGAAATACACTTGTGGCGCTGCGCCGTGCTCACCATGGGCCCCGAGCAAGTAAAATATCCCCCACCACGTCGGCGGAATGAATTCCATCGAGACCTCACCAGGCCACCGTTGCACCTACCATCGCCATCAGCTCAGCCCGTAGTCCGGTACTGCCATGCCAACACTCGTCCTGGGTAAGGCTGCTAGACCCAGCCGGCCCGCGAGGCGTTTCCGTCGCAAACACCCCATGCCAGGCGAAGTTGGTGATTTTCTTAGAGACCCGATCGAGAGTGTACGGGTTCTGCCACGCGCTATAAATGTCTTAGGGATGCGCGGCAATGACACTTCGATGGCCCACCGGTAGGGTTTTGCAACAGGCCAGCAAAAGTCGGGTGGTAAGGGTCTTCTCGGCGACGACCCACGTGCGCTCCGCGTCCAGGCGACCCCCCACTTGGATGCCGAGGCAACGACCTGAGGCGTCCACCGGTTGGGTGTGGCGAAGTCGGTGAAACTTTTTTGCCGCCTCAGGGAGGTGTATAGCGCAACCCAGCGACGTTACTGAGCCAGTAGATTCCAGGAGAGCGCCGCGCTTCGTCTTCTACGTCATGATTCGGGCTCTTGCGCCAGGATAAACGCGATCCGAGAGTAGAAGTAGGGGGTACAGGGGCGAGATCAATTAATAAAATTAAAGCTGGAATAGAAGTCCAAATAATTTCAATAGTAGCACCATGTACAATAGTTGATGGAATTTTATTTTTTTTTCATCAAAAAGAGTAATAACTCTAAATACAACAAAAATATTTAATACAACAAAAAATAAAAAAATTCATATGAAATTAATATATTAATGTTAATATCATTATTAGGTTTGATGTTATTAAATACATAATTCGTTTTTATATAAAGTATAATTTATTATAGGTAAAATTTGTAATAAATATTGACTAATTTTTTTTTAAATATTTTCATAAATAAAAATAAAATAATATTAAATTTATATATCATATTTAAAAAATAAATGTTTGTTTAAATTATTTATTTATTTATTAAAATAATTATATAACAAATATAATAAAAATAAATGTTTATTATATTTTTATAGGATTTAATTTTAATTAAAAAGCAAATAAAATTAAAAAAGCCGGTGTATCGGTTGTTGAAAGGCATCGTCGAGTAGCTAAATTTATTTTGGATAATTACTGAAAGCATCTAAGTAAGAAACCTTTCTTAAAAAATTTTCATATAAAAACTGTAAAAGATGATTACATTGATAGGTTTTAAGTGCAAGTATTGTAAAATATTTAGCTGTAAAGCTCTTTCATTAAGGAGGAAAATGACAGTACTTAAAAAAGAAGTTCCGGCTAATACCCGTGCCAGCAGCCGCGGTAATACGGGAGGAGCGAGCATTATTCGGAATGATTAGGCGTAAAGGGTTTGTAGGTGGTTTTTTAAGTTGAAAGAAACAAATTAAAGCTCATGACTTCCTGGGAAGGTCTTGGCGTGTGTACCTTGTGTATCCCTATCGGCTCGTTTATCTTCGACGGAACGGCACTCCACCAGAGCAGCTGGGAGGGTCTTGAACAGTTATAACCTAAAGAAGAAGTGCGGGGCAAGCGTCCACTCCAGGATGCAGCCTCGAACCCTCAAAGGTAATCCTGGCGTGGGTGTCCTCGCCAGGATGTGGGAAGCCAGAAGCAAGTACGCTAGGACACAGACAACTCGTGTACAGTATCCCAGATGCAGTTCTAGACTGGTTGATAGCCAACAAACAGAGTTATATACAAATTTGTAGAGATATGCAGCTGTCTAAATATTACAGACCTGGAGCGGGGGTCTCACACACTAGGCTCACTCGAGTCTAAATTCAGGCACCTAGCAGCCTGAATACTCACAATACAAACGCGCACCACCTCAGTTAAGAGGAAGAATTCGCTGTAATCCAGGATACGGTCAATCCACACAGCAGTCAATACAAATTCCCAAAAGGCGACTACTTAGCACTTCAGGAATACACAGGTTACTATGAATTGGGCAAAACACTAAAAAGTTAGTGACCCAACTAGGATATGAAATAGGTGGGTCGCTCCAGGACGAACGGTCACTGGTCGCCACCTAACTGCACTTGAGTATAAGTGGAGTTCCAGCGAAGCGATCAGTCCTTCTTGATCAACTTGCCCGGAATGTGTGGGGGCGCGGCGGTGTGATTGCTTCTTCTTCGCGGCGCTTGCCCTTCCTGACTTATTCCACGCCAAAAACTTGTGCTCAACGAAAAAAACGAACTCTGTTTAAAATTATCAATAGGTCCTAAGTCTTCTGTCTTCTTGCACTTCGTACACTTATCATGTAGTTCTTCTTCAAGTCTTCGTAAAACATTTTGTCGTCAGTATGGGATCTTGGTCCTCGTATTGTAGTCAGTTCAAACTTCTTGTATTCTTCGTCTGGGTATGGCTCGGTTCGAATATATCAGTCTCAGTATGGGGTAGTCTTGTCGACTCGACTGGGTCGTGCTTGGTTTAGTTGAACTTCAAACTTGCGTGTCACTTGATTGCGTTACCAACTTGTCAACTTGATATATGTTCCTCTAGGCACGTCCAGCCACACACTTGTTCTTGGCTTGTGTAAATTTTCTTCGATGGCAGGGTGTCTTGTATGATCACTGGTTACCTTCACGAATGCATGTTATCCAGGCGTGGATTGCTCTAGGGCTGGTACTGCACCGTTGTCTTGGCTCAGAAAGCGCTTGTTGTGTGTTATGGCGTCACGAGAGACTCGACACACTTGAATTCATCTTGCAATCCTGGCGTGGGAGCGCGTACGGCTATACTTTGACGTATTTGACCACGTAATCCTGGCGCGGATGTGTCCAGGATTCCTTCTTGCGCACTAATCGCTTGGCATCCTGGCATGAACGCGTTCAGGCTTCGCTCTTGCACGATATCCCCATGTAATCCGTCCCGAATCTTGACACAGACAGCCAAGCTGGTGTTCATCCTGGCGTAGGCGGTCCAGGTGGGGTATATCTTGGTATGCATTATCAAGATTGCACGAATTCTTGGCGTACAGCGTCAATATGGCGTGCATCTTAGCGCTAACAGCCAACATCATCACAGTACAGGCGCACAGCGTCTTCTTTCTTGGTTTCTTACGTCTTTATGGCGTCCAGCGCATGTTTTGCATGGATCGGGGAGTCGTTCCGTTCTTTGTTGGGCGGAACTTCAGCGAGAGGAGGTCGTCCAGGGATACTTCCTCCTGGATAACTTTCTGCCAGCCTTTAGGCGCTCCTCGTAAGGGAAATTCCGGAGCCGGACCGATGCGTCTTTTCGCGTTCCTGGATATGCACCTCCAGGAAGCACGCTTTCTGTGCAATTTCGGGCCCATCTGCATTCAAGCGCCAACTTCTTTCCACAATCCCACTCACCCCAGTCTCCATCCATGTCACACGGGTGCGGCCGGGACAGCATCCATCAATAAGCCAATCGTCGTCCATCGTTATCTCCAAGTCGTAGTCGCGACACCACATCATCACCGAGAAAATTCCAAACCTCTTCGTCATGGGCTTAATAGGTTCAGGATGAGCCACTATTCCCCGGGGTCCGGACGGATGCATGACGACCACCATCGTGTTGTCGTGGCCTAACAGGGGACGGAGGCCGCACCAAATGCGTCCGTGATCGCCAAAAGGGTCGGCACTTGACGGCAGAGATCGCACTGTCATCCGCATATCCTGCAACATTCATTACCATCTGCCCACCATGTGTACGCTGGCATATACCGGGTAACAGGGGATGTCGGTCGAGCTCCTGGTGCAGCGCGAGGATAAAAAGGAGGTGGTGGTGGTGGTGGTGGTGGGGGGGGGGGGGCAGTGGGCACCCCTGTCGGATTTCACTGGTCATCCTCACCTTTCTCGAACAGTAGCCGTAGGCGATGAATCTCGCCGGCGTGCCAGCATGCAGCAGTTCCACGGCACGGGCGAATTGGTCGGGATAACCATGTCTTCGCAATTGCACAAGAGGAAGCTTCGTCTAAAACCAGCCAAACCGCCTCCGAGTATTCCTCCTCTGCCTCGATGTGGCACTGCACGATCTCGAAGAAGTGCCGAGCGTCGTGGATCGGGGCGACGATAATGCAGCCAGAAAAATGGTCCTGTATCCGAAAATATGTCCTCATTTTAGGACCATTTGTAGTTCCTATTCATGACTTCCAGGACTTTATTTCGGGCGCATTAAGGGGCCTTGACCAAATAAGTAAACCATTCTTCTTGTAGATATTAGGTAGCGCGTTAGCGCTCCAGATTAACGAAGGCGAGCGAGTGCGAGGCGGACCCAGCGCCAAGCTCGCCAGCAAGCCGCGTATTGCACTCTCCAGTACATTCTATCTTTATATCGCAAGCGAAGAGGGCTGCAGAGGCGCCGAAGGGGCACCCAGCCAAGCGTAGCGCGACTGGTCACGTTTTTTGTTGGTTGACTCTGTCTGCGTTTTGTATGGAACTTCTAAACATCGGTGTACCAGTATTAGGTAAATGATCCTGAATGTTGGACATTTGAAGGACACATTAAGGGGTTTGCAAGACATTTTGTAGGACATAGGTGCTGTACATTTTTTTCGGATACCAAACCGTTTTTGTAACTGCATTAATTACATTCCGTTGATCGTCCTGCCCGGCACAATGATTCGGGTGTATGCGATCCGCGAGCTCTGATCCGTTTGGTCCGGATGCGTAATCAGAAGCGCAATATGTCGGTAGTTGGGCGCGTTTCGCAAATTGCCACTTTTCGTGACACTGAAGGTGTTTTAGTCAAAAAACGATTGAGGGAAGCCCCCCCCCCCTCTCTTCGAGAGCCAAAGGTTGAAAAGGGCCGTAAGGATGGGTGCGAGCTGAGCAGCATACTGCCAGTACTAGTCTTTTCCAAGGTTGTCGGGACCTGCCGTCTTTCCAAGCTTGCGGTCCGTGATGGCCGCAGTCGCCTTTCCCTCCGTAATGGCTGATGCTACCGTGTCCTGCTCCGGTTTTGGACTGGTGACTTGCTTAATTCAAGCCGCCACGTGCGCCTGAGGCTCCGGCCGCTTGATTTCTTATTGGAGAACTGGACTCCAGTCATCAACAAAAGTATCAGCCTTTGCATGGACGTCCCATTCCGGACACCCGGCAACCGGATCTAACCGGCGCACCGAGTTGTCTTTGGAACTTGTTGGAGATCATGCGAAACATGACGCTCGTCGTCTTTCCATCTCAATATGTTGCTTCCTTAACAACCTTCCGTTGATGCCTCGACGAACGCTCACGTTGACAATCCGCAATCGCTCGTCGGAGTCGTGCCTTAGGTGATGTTCATATGAGGAACGAAAGGGGAGGACCATCAGCCCGTCCGTGTTGACGTCGACCGTGTCTAAGGTCCCTGCATCGCGCTGCTGCAGTCGGTCGAGCTGAGCGCTGAGTCGTCGGACTTTCTGCTTAAGAGAGTTGCGGCGACTGCGCCACCGCTTTCTGATCTCTGTTCTGGTGGTGACCGCCACTTGCGCCGTTAATGCGTCCAATCGGCCTGTTAACTCCCTTGCGGTGGGGTCATTTGCTGCGACCGACTCCAAGAAGCCAATGAGCAGCGCGGTGATTTTGACTCGACTGCCGCCTTGGCATACTCTGGCACTGGATGCAAACTTCCGCCCTTTTTAATCCGTACCGGGGTGCCCGGAATCTGCAAGTGTACGAGGGCAACACTGTGATCCGCTGGGACTTCCAGTGTAAAAACCTCCCACCCCGTAATCCACTGAGTCAGAGATCCCTTCCGATACTAGCGATCGAGCCGAGAGGACGCATCACTGTGTTTCGGCACCATATAGTGGTACATGTGAGTCGCCGCCCGGTGTGTATCCACGCATGCCGTCCAACCTTCGCGAAGGGCGAGCATCCGTTACTGGGTCCACAAGGTCCCAATTGGCCAAAACAGTCCGTTACCCGGACGAGTGGTGGGTCCCTCGACTCGTCTCGTAGCTCAGGTCGGCGAGGTCGTCGAGCGTACAGTTGAAGTCCCCGCACCAACAGTAATTAAGGCGATTCAAATCCAATATGCTGCGATAGAACGCCTCGAGGGGCGCCGTCCTGTGAGGGGCATATAGGTTGAGAAGTAGCAAGCGGTGGTCGCGCAGTGTTCCCTGTATCGCCATAAAACGGGAGAACAGTGCTCCACGAGCGTAAGACCCACCTTATTAAAAGACCCGTATGGGGCTGACCAATATGGCTACGCCACCATTTTGGCGGTCCGAAGGGGCTTAGAAAACGTATGTGCAAGTACCCGGGCCTGTACGGAAGCCCCGCCACCCCTGCCGCCTTGACGTGGGTCTCCTGAAGCAGGTGTACTTCGGCCCGGCCTCGGGGAGGCCTTGCCCGCATGGAGCGGAACCACACATTCCGGTCTGCAGCGCCGCTACCAAAACATTGACATTTTGGGTGATGAGACAACCGGTGCGATAATCACGATGTTCGAAACCGGATTTGGAGACTCCGATCGCGCCCTACGGCCTCCACTTCTTTGCAGCAGTGCTCATGGATGCTCCGACGACGGTCCGCACGAAGCACGGGCGTCTACTGCGTATCTCTCCACCGTAATTGTAGGAAATAAGTTACCGAGCCGCCGCTGACAGGGGAGGTACCGACAGGTCGACGAAGCCTGGAGCAGAGATCATTGATTTGATCGATGTGCCTCAAATGGGGCGTCTCACCTGGACCCACATAAGGTTGTCTCCAGAGTGGTTGCGGCTCAGAGTGTCCTTAGAAACCGCGCGGTAGAGCGGTTAAACGGAATTTCACGTCTGAACGCTCCACCTGGGTGAGGCCTACCGGGAGGTACGTCCCGGCACTCCAGTTGCCACTCACTTTGTCACGGCAAATGTCCCCCAGGACCTGATAAGAGTGGACCAGTGCACAAGAGAACCCTATGTAGCTCCCCCTATCCCCGTGTCGCCCCTTGCGCGGAGAGTGAACGGGAGCACGTGCACCATCGCCCATGGCCGAGCCCGTTACTTCTACTGGCTCAACCCGGGAGTATGGACCAGGCACCTGTTGCATTAGATTACTTCAGCGGCCCGGGTCAGCCAGGGAGTGCAAACGCTCTGTAGCGTTCTGTCCTTCCACCAGGGACAGCCATTGAGCACAGAGCTCCCGGGCATCTCGTGGCGTGCGTCGTCGACCGCGATGCGCTCGATAAAATCTTCTTGAGCACTTGAGACCTCGTGAGCCCCCACCCACCCACCTTTCCAGATGGACTCGCGGTACCTGCATAGCTGCTAGCCTTGGGTACGGTAAGGTGGCGAAAATGTCACGGATCGGGGTTCGTTCGCCCGCGAACGTAGCGACCAGCTCTGCCATGGATGGCTTGATCCCAGCGTACACACGCCAGGTCTGAGCCGCGAGCCATCCCGTTTTCACCCTCTAGAATACGCAGTGAAGTTTGAGGCCTCTGCGATGTGCAACTTAATGAAGTGCGCGATGACAGCTCCTCCGGACAAGCCGCTTGTAATATCTTCCAGTACCGCTCATCACTCACCCGTCGACGCGTGAACGGACGGGCTCGTTCCGGTGTGACCCGCCCAGTCATCCATGACGCCATAGTGGTTCCAGTCGCATACTCGTCAAACCCTGTCACCAAACAGCCAAATTCTTCCTCTACTCCAAATCGCCTCCATGTCTTATCCGTCGTGGTCATCGGAATCGAGGATTGGCCACCCCATCCGCAGATCAGCTACATCCAGACGCTGCCTTATGGAGAGGCCATGGTGGTGGAGAGCGTTGATGTGGTCCGAGTCGTCAGTCAGGTCGAGCGCCTGTCCGTCGAGCGTTACGGCTGCAGCCCGAATTGGACACGTTTTGGCACCGGTCAGAGTGGAGACCATCGGTCGCTGAGGTCGGTCTAAGCAGGCAGGTAGCCAGTCGTACTGGGGCTCAATTTGGGTTGCGTACTCTGGGTCACCATCTTTAGGAGCGGTCGCCATGCTGAAAACCATAGAAGTGACGCTCATGGTGCTTGAGCATCATAACAGACGGCAGGACGACACGCCTGGAGGTACGGGGATGCATCTACATCTTACAACGCGTTGCCAAGATCGCCTCCATGTCTTATCCGTCGTGATCATCGGAATCGAGGATTGGCCACCCCACCCGCAGATCAGCTACATCCAGACGCTGCCTTATGGAGAGGCCATGGTGGTGGAGAGCGTTGATGTGGTCCGAGTCGTCAGTCAGGTCGAGCGCCTGTCCGTCGAGCGTTACGGCTGCAGCCCGAATTGGACACGTTTTGGCACCGGTCAGAGTGGAGACCATCGGTCGCTGAGGTCGGTCTAAGCAGGCAGGTAGCCAGTCGTACTGGGGCTCAATTTGGGTTGCGTACTCTGGGTCACCATCTTTAGGAGCGGTCGCCATGCTGAAAACCATAGAAGTGACGCTCATGGTGCTTGAGCATCATAACAGACGGCAGGACGACACGCCTGGAGGTACGGGGATGCATCTACATCTTACAACGCGTTGCCAAGATCGCCTCCATGTCTTATCCGTCGTGATCATCGGAATCGAGGATTGGCCACCCCATCCGCAGATCAGCTACATCCAGACGCTGCCTTATGGAGAGGCCATGGTGGTGGAGAGCGTTGATGTGGTCCGAGTCGTCAGTCAGGTCGAGCGCCTGTCCGTCGAGCGTTACGGCTGCAGCCCGAATTGGACACGTTTTGGCACCGGTCAGAGTGGAGACCATCGGTCGCTGAGGTCGGTCTAAGCAGGCAGGTAGCCAGTCGTACTGGGGCTCAATTTGGGTTGCGTACTCTGGGTCACCATCTTTAGGAGCGGTCGCCATGCTGAAAACCATAGAAGTGACGCTCATGGTGCTTGAGCATCATAACAGACGGCAGGACGACACGCCTGGAGGTACGGGGATGCATCTACATCTTACAACGCGTTGCCAAGATCGCCTCCATGTCTTATCCGTCGTGACCATCGGAATCGAGGATTGGCCACCCCATCCGCAGATCAGCTACATCCAGACGCTGCCTTATGGAGAGGCCATGGTGGTGGAGAGCGTTGATGTGGTCCGAGTCGTCAGTCAGGTCGAGCGCCTGTCCGTCGAGCGTTACGGCTGCAGCCCGAATTGGACACGTTTTGGCACCGGTCAGAGTGGAGACCATCGGTCGCTGAGGTCGGTCTAAGCAGGCAGGTAGCCAGTCGTACTGGGGCTCAATTTGGGTTGCGTACTCTGGGTCACCATCTTTAGGAGAGGTCGCCACGCGGGAAACCATAGAAGTGACGCTCATGGTGCTTGAGCATCATAACAGACGGCAGGACGACACGCCTGGAGGTACGGGGATGCATCTACATCTTACAACGCGTTGCCAAGATCGCCTCCATGTCTTATCCGTCGTGATCATCGGAATCGAGGATTGGCCACCCCACCCGCAGATCAGCTACATCCAGACGCTGCCTTATGGAGAGGCCATGGTGGTGGAGAGCGTTGATGTGGTCCGAGTCGTCAGTCAGGTCGAGCGCCTGTCCGTCGAGCGTTACGGCTGCAGCCCGAATTGGACACGTTTTGGCACCGGTCAGAGTGGAGACCATCGGTCGCTGAGGTCGGTCTAAGCAGGCAGGTAGCCAGTCGTACTGGGGCTCAATTTGGGTTGCGTACTCTGGGTCACCATCTTTAGGAGAGGTCGCCACGCGGGAAACCATAGAAGTGACGCTCATGGTGCTTGAGCATCATAACAGACGGCAGGACGACACGCCTGGAGGTACGGGGATGCATCTACATCTTACAACGCGTTGCCAAGATCGCCTCCATGTCTTATCCGTCGTGACCATCGGAATCGAGGATTGGCCACCCCACCCGCAGATCAGCTACATCCAGACGCTGCCTTATGGAGAGGCCATGGTGGTGGAGAGCGTTGATGTGGTCCGAGTCGTCAGTCAGGTCGAGCGCCTGTCCGTCGAGCGTTACGGCTGCAGCCCGAATTGGACACGTTTTGGCACCGGTCAGAGTGGAGACCATCGGTCGCTGAGGTCGGTCTAAGCAGGCAGGTAGCCAGTCGTACTGGGGCTCAATTTGGGTTGCGTACTCTGGGTCACCATCTTTAGGAGCGGTCGCCATGCTGAAAACCATAGAAGTGACGCTCATGGTGCTTGAGCATCATAACAGACGGCAGGACGACACGCCTGGAGGTACGGGGATGCATCTACATCTTACAACGCGTTGCCAAGATCGCCTCCATGTCTTATCCGTCGTGACCATCGGAATCGAGGATTGGCCACCCCATCCGCAGATCAGCTACATCCAGACGCTGCCTTATGGAGAGGCCATGGTGGTGGAGAGCGTTGATGTGGTCCGAGTCGTCAGTCAGGTCGAGCGCCTGTCCGTCGAGCGTTACGGCTGCAGCCCGAATTGGACACGTTTTGGCACCGGTCAGAGTGGAGACCATCGGTCGCTGAGGTCGGTCTAAGCAGGCAGGTAGCCAGTCGTACTGGGGCTCAATTTGGGTTGCGTACTCTGGGTCACCATCTTTAGGAGCGGTCGCCATGCTGAAAACCATAGAAGTGACGCTCATGGTGCTTGAGCATCATAACAGACGGCAGGACGACACGCCTGGAGGTACGGGGATGCATCTACATCTTACAACGCGTTGCCAAGATCGCCTCCATGTCTTATCCGTCGTGACCATCGGAATCGAGGATTGGCCACCCCATCCGCAGATCAGCTACATCCAGACGCTGCCTTATGGAGAGGCCATGGTGGTGGAGAGCGTTGATGTGGTCCGAGTCGTCAGTCAGGTCGAGCGCCTGTCCGTCGAGCGTTACGGCTGCAGCCCGAATTGGACACGTTTTGGCACCGGTCAGAGTGGAGACCATCGGTCGCTGAGGTCGGTCTAAGCAGGCAGGTAGCCAGTCGTACTGGGGCTCAATTTGGGTTGCGTACTCTGGGTCACCATCTTTAGGAGCGGTCGCCATGCTGAAAACCATAGAAGTGACGCTCATGGTGCTTGAGCATCATAACAGACGGCAGGACGACACGCCTGGAGGTACGGGGATGCATCTACATCTTACAACGCGTTGCCAAGATCGCCTCCATGTCTTATCCGTCGTGACCATCGGAATCGAGGATTGGCCACCCCATCCGCAGATCAGCTACATCCAGACGCTGCCTTATGGAGAGGCCATGGTGGTGGAGAGCGTTGATGTGGTCCGAGTCGTCAGTCAGGTCGAGCGCCTGTCCGTCGAGCGTTACGGCTGCAGCCCGAATTGGACACGTTTTGGCACCGGTCAGAGTGGAGACCATCGGTCGCTGAGGTCGGTCTAAGCAGGCAGGTAGCCAGTCGTACTGGGGCTCAATTTGGGTTGCGTACTCTGGGTCACCATCTTTAGGAGAGGTCGCCACGCGGGAAACCATAGAAGTGACGCTCATGGTGCTTGAGCATCATAACAGACGGCAGGACGACACGCCTGGAGGTACGGGGATGCATCTACATCTTACAACGCGTTGCCAAGATCGCCTCCATGTCTTATCCGTCGTGATCATCGGAATCGAGGATTGGCCACCCCACCCGCAGATCAGCTACATCCAGACGCTGCCTTATGGAGAGGCCATGGTGGTGGAGAGCGTTGATGTGGTCCGAGTCGTCAGTCAGGTCGAGCGCCTGTCCGTCGAGCGTTACGGCTGCAGCCCGAATTGGACACGTTTTGGCACCGGTCAGAGTGGAGACCATCGGTCGCTGAGGTCGGTCTAAGCAGGCAGGTAGCCAGTCGTACTGGGGCTCAATTTGGGTTGCGTACTCTGGGTCACCATCTTTAGGAGCGGTCGCCATGCTGAAAACCATAGAAGTGACGCTCATGGTGCTTGAGCATCATAACAGACGGCAGGACGACACGCCTGGAGGTACGGGGATGCATCTACATCTTACAACGCGTTGCCAAGATCGCCTCCATGTCTTATCCGTCGTGATCATCGGAATCGAGGATTGGCCACCCCACCCGCAGATCAGCTACATCCAGACGCTGCCTTATGGAGAGGCCATGGTGGTGGAGAGCGTTGATGTGGTCCGAGTCGTCAGTCAGGTCGAGCGCCTGTCCGTCGAGCGTTACGGCTGCAGCCCGAATTGGACACGTTTTGGCACCGGTCAGAGTGGAGACCATCGGTCGCTGAGGTCGGTCTAAGCAGGCAGGTAGCCAGTCGTACTGGGGCTCAATTTGGGTTGCGTACTCTGGGTCACCATCTTTAGGAGCGGTCGCCATGCTGAAAACCATAGAAGTGACGCTCATGGTGCTTGAGCATCATAACAGACGGCAGGACGACACGCCTGGAGGTACGGGGATGCATCTACATCTTACAACGCGTTGCCAAGATCGCCTCCATGTCTTATCCGTCGTGACCATCGGAATCGAGGATTGGCCACCCCATCCGCAGATCAGCTACATCCAGACGCTGCCTTATGGAGAGGCCATGGTGGTGGAGAGCGTTGATGTGGTCCGAGTCGTCAGTCAGGTCGAGCGCCTGTCCGTCGAGCGTTACGGCTGCAGCCCGAATTGGACACGTTTTGGCACCGGTCAGAGTGGAGACCATCGGTCGCTGAGGTCGGTCTAAGCAGGCAGGTAGCCAGTCGTACTGGGGCTCAATTTGGGTTGCGTACTCTGGGTCACCATCTTTAGGAGCGGTCGCCATGCTGAAAACCATAGAAGTGACGCTCATGGTGCTTGAGCATCATAACAGACGGCAGGACGACACGCCTGGAGGTACGGGGATGCATCTACATCTTACAACGCGTTGCCAAGATCGCCTCCATGTCTTATCCGTCGTGATCATCGGAATCGAGGATTGGCCACCCCACCCGCAGATCAGCTACATCCAGACGCTGCCTTATGGAGAGGCCATGGTGGTGGAGAGCGTTGATGTGGTCCGAGTCGTCAGTCAGGTCGAGCGCCTGTCCGTCGAGCGTTACGGCTGCAGCCCGAATTGGACACGTTTTGGCACCGGTCAGAGTGGAGACCATCGGTCGCTGAGGTCGGTCTAAGCAGGCAGGTAGCCAGTCGTACTGGGGCTCAATTTGGGTTGCGTACTCTGGGTCACCATCTTTAGGAGCGGTCGCCATGCTGAAAACCATAGAAGTGACGCTCATGGTGCTTGAGCATCATAACAGACGGCAGGACGACACGCCTGGAGGTACGGGGATGCATCTACATCTTACAACGCGTTGCCAAGATCGCCTCCATGTCTTATCCGTCGTGACCATCGGAATCGAGGATTGGCCACCCCATCCGCAGATCAGCTACATCCAGACGCTGCCTTATGGAGAGGCCATGGTGGTGGAGAGCGTTGATGTGGTCCGAGTCGTCAGTCAGGTCGAGCGCCTGTCCGTCGAGCGTTACGGCTGCAGCCCGAATTGGACACGTTTTGGCACCGGTCAGAGTGGAGACCATCGGTCGCTGAGGTCGGTCTAAGCAGGCAGGTAGCCAGTCGTACTGGGGCTCAATTTGGGTTGCGTACTCTGGGTCACCATCTTTAGGAGAGGTCGCCACGCGGGAAACCATAGAAGTGACGCTCATGGTGCTTGAGCATCATAACAGACGGCAGGACGACACGCCTGGAGGTACGGGGATGCATCTACATCTTACAACGCGTTGCCAAGATCGCCTCCATGTCTTATCCGTCGTGATCATCGGAATCGAGGATTGGCCACCCCACCCGCAGATCAGCTACATCCAGACGCTGCCTTATGGAGAGGCCATGGTGGTGGAGAGCGTTGATGTGGTCCGAGTCGTCAGTCAGGTCGAGCGCCTGTCCGTCGAGCGTTACGGCTGCAGCCCGAATTGGACACGTTTTGGCACCGGTCAGAGTGGAGACCATCGGTCGCTGAGGTCGGTCTAAGCAGGCAGGTAGCCAGTCGTACTGGGGCTCAATTTGGGTTGCGTACTCTGGGTCACCATCTTTAGGAGCGGTCGCCATGCTGAAAACCATAGAAGTGACGCTCATGGTGCTTGAGCATCATAACAGACGGCAGGACGACACGCCTGGAGGTACGGGGATGCATCTACATCTTACAACGCGTTGCCAAGATCGCCTCCATGTCTTATCCGTCGTGACCATCGGAATCGAGGATTGGCCACCCCATCCGCAGATCAGCTACATCCAGACGCTGCCTTATGGAGAGGCCATGGTGGTGGAGAGCGTTGATGTGGTCCGAGTCGTCAGTCAGGTCGAGCGCCTGTCCGTCGAGCGTTACGGCTGCAGCCCGAATTGGACACGTTTTGGCACCGGTCAGAGTGGAGACCATCGGTCGCTGAGGTCGGTCTAAGCAGGCAGGTAGCCAGTCGTACTGGGGCTCAATTTGGGTTGCGTACTCTGGGTCACCATCTTTAGGAGAGGTCGCCACGCGGGAAACCATAGAAGTGACGCTCATGGTGCTTGAGCATCATAACAGACGGCAGGACGACACGCCTGGAGGTACGGGGATGCATCTACATCTTACAACGCGTTGCCAAGATCGCCTCCATGTCTTATCCGTCGTGATCATCGGAATCGAGGATTGGCCACCCCACCCGCAGATCAGCTACATCCAGACGCTGCCTTATGGAGAGGCCATGGTGGTGGAGAGCGTTGATGTGGTCCGAGTCGTCAGTCAGGTCGAGCGCCTGTCCGTCGAGCGTTACGGCTGCAGCCCGAATTGGACACGTTTTGGCACCGGTCAGAGTGGAGACCATCGGTCGCTGAGGTCGGTCTAAGCAGGCAGGTAGCCAGTCGTACTGGGGCTCAATTTGGGTTGCGTACTCTGGGTCACCATCTTTAGGAGCGGTCGCCATGCTGAAAACCATAGAAGTGACGCTCATGGTGCTTGAGCATCATAACAGACGGCAGGACGACACGCCTGGAGGTACGGGGATGCATCTACATCTTACAACGCGTTGCCAAGATCGCCTCCATGTCTTATCCGTCGTGACCATCGGAATCGAGGATTGGCCACCCCATCCGCAGATCAGCTACATCCAGACGCTGCCTTATGGAGAGGCCATGGTGGTGGAGAGCGTTGATGTGGTCCGAGTCGTCAGTCAGGTCGAGCGCCTGTCCGTCGAGCGTTACGGCTGCAGCCCGAATTGGACACGTTTTGGCACCGGTCAGAGTGGAGACCATCGGTCGCTGAGGTCGGTCTAAGCAGGCAGGTAGCCAGTCGTACTGGGGCTCAATTTGGGTTGCGTACTCTGGGTCACCATCTTTAAGAGAGGTCGCCACGCGGGAAACCATAGAAGTGACGCTCATGGTGCTTGAGCATCATAACAGACGGCAGGACGACACGCCTGGAGGTACGGGGATGCATCTACATCTTACAACGCGTTGCCAAGATCGCCTCCATGTCTTATCCGTCGTGATCATCGGAATCGAGGATTGGCCACCCCACCCGCAGATCAGCTACATCCAGACGCTGCCTTATGGAGAGGCCATGGTGGTGGAGAGCGTTGATGTGGTCCGAGTCGTCAGTCAGGTCGAGCGCCTGTCCGTCGAGCGTTACGGCTGCAGCCCGAATTGGACACGTTTTGGCACCGGTCAGAGTGGAGACCATCGGTCGCTGAGGTCGGTCTAAGCAGGCAGGTAGCCAGTCGTACTGGGGCTCAATTTGGGTTGCGTACTCTGGGTCACCATCTTTAGGAGCGGTCGCCATGCTGAAAACCATAGAAGTGACGCTCATGGTGCTTGAGCATCATAACAGACGGCAGGACGACACGCCTGGAGGTACGGGGATGCATCTACATCTTACAACGCGTTGCCAAGATCGCCTCCATGTCTTATCCGTCGTGACCATCGGAATCGAGGATTGGCCACCCCATCCGCAGATCAGCTACATCCAGACGCTGCCTTATGGAGAGGCCATGGTGGTGGAGAGCGTTGATGTGGTCCGAGTCGTCAGTCAGGTCGAGCGCCTGTCCGTCGAGCGTTACGGCTGCAGCCCGAATTGGACACGTTTTGGCACCGGTCAGAGTGGAGACCATCGGTCGCTGAGGTCGGTCTAAGCAGGCAGGTAGCCAGTCGTACTGGGGCTCAATTTGGGTTGCGTACTCTGGGTCACCATCTTTAGGAGCGGTCGCCATGCTGAAAACCATAGAAGTGACGCTCATGGTGCTTGAGCATCATAACAGACGGCAGGACGACACGCCTGGAGGTACGGGGATGCATCTACATCTTACAACGCGTTGCCAAGATCGCCTCCATGTCTTATCCGTCGTGATCATCGGAATCGAGGATTGGCCACCCCACCCGCAGATCAGCTACATCCAGACGCTGCCTTATGGAGAGGCCATGGTGGTGGAGAGCGTTGATGTGGTCCGAGTCGTCAGTCAGGTCGAGCGCCTGTCCGTCGAGCGTTACGGCTGCAGCCCGAATTGGACACGTTTTGGCACCGGTCAGAGTGGAGACCATCGGTCGCTGAGGTCGGTCTAAGCAGGCAGGTAGCCAGTCGTACTGGGGCTCAATTTGGGTTGCGTACTCTGGGTCACCATCTTTAGGAGCGGTCGCCATGCTGAAAACCATAGAAGTGACGCTCATGGTGCTTGAGCATCATAACAGACGGCAGGACGACACGCCTGGAGGTACGGGGATGCATCTACATCTTACAACGCGTTGCCAAGATCGCCTCCATGTCTTATCCGTCGTGACCATCGGAATCGAGGATTGGCCACCCCATCCGCAGATCAGCTACATCCAGACGCTGCCTTATGGAGAGGCCATGGTGGTGGAGAGCGTTGATGTGGTCCGAGTCGTCAGTCAGGTCGAGCGCCTGTCCGTCGAGCGTTACGGCTGCAGCCCGAATTGGACACGTTTTGGCACCGGTCAGAGTGGAGACCATCGGTCGCTGAGGTCGGTCTAAGCAGGCAGGTAGCCAGTCGTACTGGGGCTCAATTTGGGTTGCGTACTCTGGGTCACCATCTTTAGGAGCGGTCGCCATGCTGAAAACCATAGAAGTGACGCTCATGGTGCTTGAGCATCATAACAGACGGCAGGACGACACGCCTGGAGGTACGGGGATGCATCTACATCTTACAACGCGTTGCCAAGATCGCCTCCATGTCTTATCCGTCGTGACCATCGGAATCGAGGATTGGCCACCCCATCCGCAGATCAGCTACATCCAGACGCTGCCTTATGGAGAGGCCATGGTGGTGGAGAGCGTTGATGTGGTCCGAGTCGTCAGTCAGGTCGAGCGCCTGTCCGTCGAGCGTTACGGCTGCAGCCCGAATTGGACACGTTTTGGCACCGGTCAGAGTGGAGACCATCGGTCGCTGAGGTCGGTCTAAGCAGGCAGGTAGCCAGTCGTACTGGGGCTCAATTTGGGTTGCGTACTCTGGGTCACCATCTTTAGGAGCGGTCGCCATGCTGAAAACCATAGAAGTGACGCTCATGGTGCTTGAGCATCATAACAGACGGCAGGACGACACGCCTGGAGGTACGGGGATGCATCTACATCTTACAACGCGTTGCCAAGATCGCCTCCATGTCTTATCCGTCGTGATCATCGGAATCGAGGATTGGCCACCCCACCCGCAGATCAGCTACATCCAGACGCTGCCTTATGGAGAGGCCATGGTGGTGGAGAGCGTTGATGTGGTCCGAGTCGTCAGTCAGGTCGAGCGCCTGTCCGTCGAGCGTTACGGCTGCAGCCCGAATTGGACACGTTTTGGCACCGGTCAGAGTGGAGACCATCGGTCGCTGAGGTCGGTCTAAGCAGGCAGGTAGCCAGTCGTACTGGGGCTCAATTTGGGTTGCGTACTCTGGGTCACCATCTTTAGGAGCGGTCGCCATGCTGAAAACCATAGAAGTGACGCTCATGGTGCTTGAGCATCATAACAGACGGCAGGACGACACGCCTGGAGGTACGGGGATGCATCTACATCTTACAACGCGTTGCCAAGATCGCCTCCATGTCTTATCCGTCGTGACCATCGGAATCGAGGATTGGCCACCCCATCCGCAGATCAGCTACATCCAGACGCTGCCTTATGGAGAGGCCATGGTGGTGGAGAGCGTTGATGTGGTCCGAGTCGTCAGTCAGGTCGAGCGCCTGTCCGTCGAGCGTTACGGCTGCAGCCCGAATTGGACACGTTTTGGCACCGGTCAGAGTGGAGACCATCGGTCGCTGAGGTCGGTCTAAGCAGGCAGGTAGCCAGTCGTACTGGGGCTCAATTTGGGTTGCGTACTCTGGGTCACCATCTTTAGGAGCGGTCGCCACGCGGGAAACCATAGAAGTGACGCTCATGGTGCTTGAGCGTCATAACAGACGGCAGGACGACACGCCTGGAGGTACGGGGATGCATCTACATCTTACAACGCGTTGCCAAGATCGCCTCCATGTCTTATCCGTCGTGATCATCGGAATCGAGGATTGGCCACCCCACCCGCAGATCAGCTACATCCAGACGCTGCCTTATGGAGAGGCCATGGTGGTGGAGAGCGTTGATGTGGTCCGAGTCGTCAGTCAGGTCGAGCGCCTGTCCGTCGAGCGTTACGGCTGCAGCCCGAATTGGACACGTTTTGGCACCGGTCAGAGTGGAGACCATCGGTCGCTGAGGTCGGTCTAAGCAGGCAGGTAGCCAGTCGTACTGGGGCTCAATTTGGGTTGCGTACTCTGGGTCACCATCTTTAAGAGAAGTCGCCATGCTGAAAACCATAGAAGTGACGCTCATGGTGCTTGAGCATCATAACAGACGGCAGGACGACACGCCTGGAGGTACGGGGATGCATCTACATCTTACAACGCGTTGCCAAGATCGCCTCCATGTCTTATCCGTCGTGATCATCGGAATCGAGGATTGGCCACCCCACCCGCAGATGAGCTACATCCAGACGCTGCCTTATGGAGAGGCCATGGTGGTGGAGAGCGTTGATGTGGTCCGAGTCGTCAGTCAGGTCGAGCGCCTGTCCGTCGAGCGTTACGGCTGCAGCCCGAATTGGACACGTTTTGGCACCCGTCAGAGTGGAGACCATCGGTCGCTGAGGTCGGTCTAAGCAGGCAGGTAGCCAGTCGTACTGGGGCTCAATTTGGGTTGCGTACTCTGGGTCACCATCTTTAAGAGAAGTCGCCATGCTGAAAACCAGAGAAGTGACGCTCATGGTGCTTGAGCATCATAACAGACGGCAGGACGACACGCCTGGAGGTACGGGGATGCATCTACATCTTACAACGCGTTGCCAAGATCGCCTCCATGTCTTATCCGTCGTGATCATCGGAATCGAGGATTGGCCACCCCATCCGCAGATCAGCTACATCCAGACGCTGCCTTATGGAGAGGCCATGGTGGTGGAGAGCGTTGATGTGGTCCGAGTCGTCAGTCAGGTCGAGCGCCTGTCCGTCGAGCGTTACGGCTGCAGCCCGAATTGGACACGTTTTGGCACCGGTCAGAGTGGAGACCATCGGTCGCTGAGGTCGGTCTAAGCAGGCAGGTAGCCAGTCGTACTGGGGCTCAATTTGGGTTGCGTACTCTGGGTCACCATCTTTAGGAGAGGTCGCCACGCGGGAAACCATAGAAGTGACGCTCATGGTGCTTGAGCATCATAACAGACGGCAGGACGACACGCCTGGAGGTACGGGGATGCATCTACATCTTACAACGCGTTGCCAAGATCGCCTCCATGTCTTATCCGTCGTGATCATCGGAATCGAGGATTGGCCACCCCACCCGCAGATCAGCTACATCCAGACGCTGCCTTATGGAGAGGCCATGGTGGTGGAGAGCGTTGATGTGGTCCGAGTCGTCAGTCAGGTCGAGCGCCTGTCCGTCGAGCGTTACGGCTGCAGCCCGAATTGGACACGTTTTGGCACCGGTCAGAGTGGAGACCATCGGTCGCTGAGGTCGGTCTAAGCAGGCAGGTAGCCAGTCGTACTGGGGCTCAATTTGGGTTGCGTACTCTGGGTCACCATCTTTAGGAGCGGTCGCCATGCTGAAAACCATAGAAGTGACGCTCATGGTGCTTGAGCATCATAACAGACGGCAGGACGACACGCCTGGAGGTACGGGGATGCATCTACATCTTACAACGCGTTGCCAAGATCGCCTCCATGTCTTATCCGTCGTGATCATCGGAATCGAGGATTGGCCACCCCATCCGCAGATCAGCTACATCCAGACGCTGCCTTATGGAGAGGCCATGGTGGTGGAGAGCGTTGATGTGGTCCGAGTCGTCAGTCAGGTCGAGCGCCTGTCCGTCGAGCGTTACGGCTGCAGCCCGAATTGGACACGTTTTGGCACCGGTCAGAGTGGAGACCATCGGTCGCTGAGGTCGGTCTAAGCAGGCAGGTAGCCAGTCGTACTGGGGCTCAATTTGGGTTGCGTACTCTGGGTCACCATCTTTAGGAGAGGTCGCCACGCGGGAAACCATAGAAGTGACGCTCATGGTGCTTGAGCATCATAACAGACGGCAGGACGACACGCCTGGAGGTACGGGGATGCATCTACATCTTACAACGCGTTGCCAAGATCGCCTCCATGTCTTATCCGTCGTGACCATCGGAATCGAGGATTGGCCACCCCATCCGCAGATCAGCTACATCCAGACGCTGCCTTATGGAGAGGCCATGGTGGTGGAGAGCGTTGATGTGGTCCGAGTCGTCAGTCAGGTCGAGCGCCTGTCCGTCGAGCGTTACGGCTGCAGCCCGAATTGGACACGTTTTGGCACCGGTCAGAGTGGAGACCATCGGTCGCTGAGGTCGGTCTAAGCAGGCAGGTAGCCAGTCGTACTGGGGCTCAATTTGGGTTGCGTACTCTGGGTCACCATCTTTAAGAGAAGTCGCCATGCTGAAAACCATAGAAGTGACGCTCATGGTGCTTGAGCATCATAACAGACGGCAGGACGACACGCCTGGAGGTACGGGGATGCATCTACATCTTACAACGCGTTGCCAAGATCGCCTCCATGTCTTATCCGTCGTGATCATCGGAATCGAGGATTGGCCACCCCATCCGCAGATCAGCTACATCCAGACGCTGCCTTATGGAGAGGCCATGGTGGTGGAGAGCGTTGATGTGGTCCGAGTCGTCAGTCAGGTCGAGCGCCTGTCCGTCGAGCGTTACGGCTGCAGCCCGAATTGGACACGTTTTGGCACCGGTCAGAGTGGAGACCATCGGTCGCTGAGGTCGGTCTAAGCAGGCAGGTAGCCAGTCGTACTGGGGCTCAATTTGGGTTGCGTACTCTGGGTCACCATCTTTAGGAGCGGTCGCCATGCTGAAAACCATAGAAGTGACGCTCATGGTGCTTGAGCGTCATAACAGACGGCAGGACGACACGCCTGGAGGTACGGGGATGCATCTACATCTTACAACGCGTTGCCAAGATCGCCTCCATGTCTTATCCGTCGTGATCATCGGAATCGAGGATTGGCCACCCCATCCGCAGATCAGCTACATCCAGACGCTGCCTTATGGAGAGGCCATGGTGGTGGAGAGCGTTGATGTGGTCCGAGTCGTCAGTCAGGTCGAGCGCCTGTCCGTCGAGCGTTACGGCTGCAGCCCGAATTGGACACGTTTTGGCACCGGTCAGAGTGGAGACCATCGGTCGCTGAGGTCGGTCTAAGCAGGCAGGTAGCCAGTCGTACTGGGGCTCAATTTGGGTTGCGTACTCTGGGTCACCATCTTTAGGAGAGGTCGCCACGCGGGAAACCATAGAAGTGACGCTCATGGTGCTTGAGCATCATAACAGACGGCAGGACGACACGCCTGGAGGTACGGGGATGCATCTACATCTTACAACGCGTTGCCAAGATCGCCTCCATGTCTTATCCGTCGTGATCATCGGAATCGAGGATTGGCCACCCCATCCGCAGATCAGCTACATCCAGACGCTGCCTTATGGAGAGGCCATGGTGGTGGAGAGCGTTGATGTGGTCCGAGTCGTCAGTCAGGTCGAGCGCCTGTCCGTCGAGCGTTACGGCTGCAGCCCGAATTGGACACGTTTTGGCACCGGTCAGAGTGGAGACCATCGGTCGCTGAGGTCGGTCTAAGCAGGCAGGTAGCCAGTCGTACTGGGGCTCAATTTGGGTTGCGTACTCTGGGTCACCATCTTTAGGAGAGGTCGCCATGCTGAAAACCATAGAAGTGACGCTCATGGTGCTTGAGCGTCATAACAGACGGCAGGACGACACGCCTGGAGGTACGGGGATGCATCTACATCTTACAACGCGTTGCCAAGATCGCCTCCATGTCTTATCCGTCGTGATCATCGGAATCGAGGATTGGCCACCCCATCCGCAGATCAGCTACATCCAGACGCTGCCTTATGGAGAGGCCATGGTGGTGGAGAGCGTTGATGTGGTCCGAGTCGTCAGTCAGGTCGAGCGCCTGTCCGTCGAGCGTTACGGCTGCAGCCCGAATTGGACACGTTTTGGCACCGGTCAGAGTGGAGACCATCGGTCGCTGAGGTCGGTCTAAGCAGGCAGGTAGCCAGTCGTACTGGGGCTCAATTTGGGTTGCGTACTCTGGGTCACCATCTTTAGGAGAGGTCGCCACGCGGGAAACCATAGAAGTGACGCTCATGGTGCTTGAGCATCATAACAGACGGCAGGACGACACGCCTGGAGGTACGGGGATGCATCTACATCTTACAACGCGTTGCCAAGATCGCCTCCATGTCTTATCCGTCGTGACCATCGGAATCGAGGATTGGCCACCCCATCCGCAGATCAGCTACATCCAGACGCTGCCTTATGGAGAGGCCATGGTGGTGGAGAGCGTTGATGTGGTCCGAGTCGTCAGTCAGGTCGAGCGCCTGTCCGTCGAGCGTTACGGCTGCAGCCCGAATTGGACACGTTTTGGCACCGGTCAGAGTGGAGACCATCGGTCGCTGAGGTCGGTCTAAGCAGGCAGGTAGCCAGTCGTACTGGGGCTCAATTTGGGTTGCGTACTCTGGGTCACCATCTTTAGGAGCGGTCGCCATGCTGAAAACCATAGAAGTGACGCTCATGGTGCTTGAGCATCATAACAGACGGCAGGACGACACGCCTGGAGGTACGGGGATGCATCTACATCTTACAACGCGTTGCCAAGATCGCCTCCATGTCTTATCCGTCGTGATCATCGGAATCGAGGATTGGCCACCCCACCCGCAGATCAGCTACATCCAGACGCTGCCTTATGGAGAGGCCATGGTGGTGGAGAGCGTTGATGTGGTCCGAGTCGTCAGTCAGGTCGAGCGCCTGTCCGTCGAGCGTTACGGCTGCAGCCCGAATTGGACACGTTTTGGCACCGGTCAGAGTGGAGACCATCGGTCGCTGAGGTCGGTCTAAGCAGGCAGGTAGCCAGTCGTACTGGGGCTCAATTTGGGTTGCGTACTCTGGGTCACCATCTTTAGGAGCGGTCGCCATGCTGAAAACCATAGAAGTGACGCTCATGGTGCTTGAGCATCATAACAGACGGCAGGACGACACGCCTGGAGGTACGGGGATGCATCTACATCTTACAACGCGTTGCCAAGATCGCCTCCATGTCTTATCCGTCGTGACCATCGGAATCGAGGATTGGCCACCCCATCCGCAGATCAGCTACATCCAGACGCTGCCTTATGGAGAGGCCATGGTGGTGGAGAGCGTTGATGTGGTCCGAGTCGTCAGTCAGGTCGAGCGCCTGTCCGTCGAGCGTTACGGCTGCAGCCCGAATTGGACACGTTTTGGCACCGGTCAGAGTGGAGACCATCGGTCGCTGAGGTCGGTCTAAGCAGGCAGGTAGCCAGTCGTACTGGGGCTCAATTTGGGTTGCGTACTCTGGGTCACCATCTTTAGGAGCGGTCGCCATGCTGAAAACCATAGAAGTGACGCTCATGGTGCTTGAGCATCATAACAGACGGCAGGACGACACGCCTGGAGGTACGGGGATGCATCTACATCTTACAACGCGTTGCCAAGATCGCCTCCATGTCTTATCCGTCGTGACCATCGGAATCGAGGATTGGCCACCCCATCCGCAGATCAGCTACATCCAGACGCTGCCTTATGGAGAGGCCATGGTGGTGGAGAGCGTTGATGTGGTCCGAGTCGTCAGTCAGGTCGAGCGCCTGTCCGTCGAGCGTTACGGCTGCAGCCCGAATTGGACACGTTTTGGCACCGGTCAGAGTGGAGACCATCGGTCGCTGAGGTCGGTCTAAGCAGGCAGGTAGCCAGTCGTACTGGGGCTCAATTTGGGTTGCGTACTCTGGGTCACCATCTTTAGGAGAGGTCGCCACGCGGGAAACCATAGAAGTGACGCTCATGGTGCTTGAGCATCATAACAGACGGCAGGACGACACGCCTGGAGGTACGGGGATGCATCTACATCTTACAACGCGTTGCCAAGATCGCCTCCATGTCTTATCCGTCGTGACCATCGGAATCGAGGATTGGCCACCCCATCCGCAGATCAGCTACATCCAGACGCTGCCTTATGGAGAGGCCATGGTGGTGGAGAGCGTTGATGTGGTCCGAGTCGTCAGTCAGGTCGAGCGCCTGTCCGTCGAGCGTTACGGCTGCAGCCCGAATTGGACACGTTTTGGCACCGGTCAGAGTGGAGACCATCGGTCGCTGAGGTCGGTCTAAGCAGGCAGGTAGCCAGTCGTACTGGGGCTCAATTTGGGTTGCGTACTCTGGGTCACCATCTTTAGGAGCGGTCGCCATGCTGAAAACCATAGAAGTGACGCTCATGGTGCTTGAGCATCATAACAGACGGCAGGACGACACGCCTGGAGGTACGGGGATGCATCTACATCTTACAACGCGTTGCCAAGATCGCCTCCATGTCTTATCCGTCGTGACCATCGGAATCGAGGATTGGCCACCCCATCCGCAGATCAGCTACATCCAGACGCTGCCTTATGGAGAGGCCATGGTGGTGGAGAGCGTTGATGTGGTCCGAGTCGTCAGTCAGGTCGAGCGCCTGTCCGTCGAGCGTTACGGCTGCAGCCCGAATTGGACACGTTTTGGCACCGGTCAGAGTGGAGACCATCGGTCGCTGAGGTCGGTCTAAGCAGGCAGGTAGCCAGTCGTACTGGGGCTCAATTTGGGTTGCGTACTCTGGGTCACCATCTTTAGGAGAGGTCGCCACGCGGGAAACCATAGAAGTGACGCTCATGGTGCTTGAGCATCATAACAGACGGCAGGACGACACGCCTGGAGGTACGGGGATGCATCTACATCTTACAACGCGTTGCCAAGATCGCCTCCATGTCTTATCCGTCGTGACCATCGGAATCGAGGATTGGCCACCCCATCCGCAGATCAGCTACATCCAGACGCTGCCTTATGGAGAGGCCATGGTGGTGGAGAGCGTTGATGTGGTCCGAGTCGTCAGTCAGGTCGAGCGCCTGTCCGTCGAGCGTTACGGCTGCAGCCCGAATTGGACACGTTTTGGCACCGGTCAGAGTGGAGACCATCGGTCGCTGAGGTCGGTCTAAGCAGGCAGGTAGCCAGTCATACTGGGGCTCAATTTGGGTTGCGTACTCTGGGTCACCATCTTTAGGAGCGGTCGCCACGCGGGAAACCATAGAAGTGACGCTCATGGTGCTTGAGCATCATAACAGACGGCAGGACGACACGCCTGGAGGTACGGGGATGCATCTACATCTTACAACGCGTTGCCAAGATCGCCTCCATGTCTTATCCGTCGTGACCATCGGAATCGAGGATTGGCCACCCCATCCGCAGATCAGCTACATCCAGACGCTGCCTTATGGAGAGGACATGGTGGTGGAGAGCGTTGATGTGGTCCGAGTCGTCAGTCAGGTCGAGCGCCTGTCCGTCGAGCGTTACGGCTGCAGCCCGAATTGGACACGTTTTGGCACCGGTCAGAGTGGAGACCATCGGTCGCTGAGGTCGGTCTAAGCAGGCAGGTAGCCAGTCGTACTGGGGCTCAATTTGGGTTGCGTACTCTGGGTCACCATCTTTAGGAGAGGTCGCCACGCGGGAAACCATAGAAGTGACGCTCATGGTGCTTGAGCATCATAACAGACGGCAGGACGACACGCCTGGAGGTACGGGGATGCATCTACATCTTACAACGCGTTGCCAAGATCGCCTCCATGTCTTATCCGTCGTGACCATCGGAATCGAGGATTGGCCACCCCATCCGCAGATCAGCTACATCCAGACGCTGCCTTATGGAGAGGCCATGGTGGTGGAGAGCGTTGATGTGGTCCGAGTCGTCAGTCAGGTCGAGCGCCTGTCCGTCGAGCGTTACGGCTGCAGCCCGAATTGGACACGTTTTGGCACCGGTCAGAGTGGAGACCATCGGTCGCTGAGGTCGGTCTAAGCAGGCAGGTAGCCAGTCGTACTGGGGCTCAATTTGGGTTGCGTACTCTGGGTCACCATCTTTAGGAGCGGTCGCCACGCGGGAAACCATAGAAGTGACGCTCATGGTGCTTGAGCATCATAACAGACGGCAGGACGACACGCCTGGAGGTACGGGGATGCATCTACATCTTACAACGCGTTGCCAAGATCGCCTCCATGTCTTATCCGTCGTGACCATCGGAATCGAGGATTGGCCACCCCATCCGCAGATCAGCTACATCCAGACGCTGCCTTATGGAGAGGCCATGGTGGTGGAGAGCGTTGATGTGGTCCGAGTCGTCAGTCAGGTCGAGCGCCTGTCCGTCGAGCGTTACGGCTGCAGCCCGAATTGGACACGTTTTGGCACCGGTCAGAGTGGAGACCATCGGTCGCTGAGGTCGGTCTAAGCAGGCAGGTAGCCAGTCGTACTGGGGCTCAATTTGGGTTGCGTACTCTGGGTCACCATCTTTAGGAGCGGTCGCCACGCGGGAAACCATAGAAGTGACGCTCATGGTGCTTGAGCATCATAACAGACGGCAGGACGACACGCCTGGAGGTACGGGGATGCATCTACATCTTACAACGCGTTGCCAAGATCGCCTCCATGTCTTATCCGTCGTGACCATCGGAATCGAGGATTGGCCACCCCATCCGCAGATCAGCTACATCCAGACGCTGCCTTATGGAGAGGCCATGGTGGTGGAGAGCGTTGATGTGGTCCGAGTCGTCAGTCAGGTCGAGCGCCTGTCCGTCGAGCGTTACGGCTGCAGCCCGAATTGGACACGTTTTGGCACCGGTCAGAGTGGAGACCATCGGTCGCTGAGGTCGGTCTAAGCAGGCAGGTAGCCAGTCGTACTGGGGCTCAATTTGGGTTGCGTACTCTGGGTCACCATCTTTAGGAGCGGTCGCCACGCGGGAAACCATAGAAGTGACGCTCATGGTGCTTGAGCATCATAACAGACGGCAGGACGACACGCCTGGAGGTACGGGGATGCATCTACATCTTACAACGCGTTGCCAAGATCGCCTCCATGTCTTATCCGTCGTGACCATCGGAATCGAGGATTGGCCACCCCATCCGCAGATCAGCTACATCCAGACGCTGCCTTATGGAGAGGCCATGGTGGTGGAGAGCGTTGATGTGGTCCGAGTCGTCAGTCAGGTCGAGCGCCTGTCCGTCGAGCGTTACGGCTGCAGCCCGAATTGGACACGTTTTGGCACCGGTCAGAGTGGAGACCATCGGTCGCTGAGGTCGGTCTAAGCAGGCAGGTAGCCAGTCGTACTGGGGCTCAATTTGGGTTGCGAACTCTGGGTCACCATCTTTAGGAGCGGTCGCCACGCGGGAAACCATAGAAGTGACGCTCATGGTGCTTGAGCATCATAACAGACGGCAGGACGACACGCCTGGAGGTACGGGGATGCATCTACATCTTACAACGCGTTGCCAAGATCGCCTCCATGTCTTATCCGTCGTGACCATCGGAATCGAGGATTGGCCACCCCATCCGCAGATCAGCTACATCCAGACGCTGCCTTATGGAGAGGCCATGGTGGTGGAGAGCGTTGATGTGGTCCGAGTCGTCAGTCAGGTCGAGCGCCTGTCCGTCGAGCGTTACGGCTGCAGCCCGAATTGGACACGTTTTGGCACCGGTCAGAGTGGAGACCATCGGTCGCTGAGGTCGGTCTAAGCAGGCAGGTAGCCAGTCGTACTGGGGCTCAATTTGGGTTGCGTACTCTGGGTCACCATCTTTAGGAGCGGTCGCCACGCGGGAAACCATAGAAGTGACGCTCATGGTGCTTGAGCATCATAACAGACGGCAGGACGACACGCCTGGAGGTACGGGGATGCATCTACATCTTACAACGCGTTGCCAAGATCGCCTCCATGTCTTATCCGTCGTGATCATCGGAATCGAGGATTGGCCACCCCATCCGCAGATCAGCTACATCCAGACGCTGCCTTATGGAGAGGCCATGGTGGTGGAGAGCGTTGATGTGGTCCGAGTCGTCAGTCAGGTCGAGCGCCTGTCCGTCGAGCGTTACGGCTGCAGCCCGAATTGGACACGTTTTGGCACCGGTCAGAGTGGAGACCATCGGTCGCTGAGGTCGGTCTAAGCAGGCAGGTAGCCAGTCGTACTGGGGCTCAATTTGGGTTGCGTACTCTGGGTCACCATCTTTAGGAGCGGTCGCCATGCTGAAAACCATAGAAGTGACGCTCATGGTGCTTGAGCATCATAACAGACGGCAGGACGACACGCCTGGAGGTACGGGGATGCATCTACATCTTACAACGCGTTGCCAAGATCGCCTCCATGTCTTATCCGTCGTGATCATCGGAATCGAGGATTGGCCACCCCATCCGCAGATCAGCTACATCCAGACGCTGCCTTATGGAGAGGCCATGGTGGTGGAGAGCGTTGATGTGGTCCGAGTCGTCAGTCAGGTCGAGCGCCTGTCCGTCGAGCGTTACGGCTGCAGCCCGAATTGGACACGTTTTGGCACCGGTCAGAGTGGAGACCATCGGTCGCTGAGGTCGGTCTAAGCAGGCAGGTAGCCAGTCGTACTGGGGCTCAATTTGGGTTGCGTACTCTGGGTCACCATCTTTAGGAGCGGTCGCCATGCTGAAAACCATAGAAGTGACGCTCATGGTGCTTGAGCATCATAACAGACGGCAGGACGACACGCCTGGAGGTACGGGGATGCATCTACATCTTACAACGCGTTGCCAAGATCGCCTCCATGTCTTATCCGTCGTGACCATCGGAATCGAGGATTGGCCACCCCATCCGCAGATCAGCTACATCCAGACGCTGCCTTATGGAGAGGCCATGGTGGTGGAGAGCGTTGATGTGGTCCGAGTCGTCAGTCAGGTCGAGCGCCTGTCCGTCGAGCGTTACGGCTGCAGCCCGAATTGGACACGTTTTGGCACCGGTCAGAGTGGAGACCATCGGTCGCTGAGGTCGGTCTAAGCAGGCAGGTAGCCAGTCGTACTGGGGCTCAATTTGGGTTGCGTACTCTGGGTCACCATCTTTAGGAGCGGTCGCCACGCGGGAAACCATAGAAGTGACGCTCATGGTGCTTGAGCATCATAACAGACGGCAGGACGACACGCCTGGAGGTACGGGGATGCATCTACATCTTACAACGCGTTGCCAAGATCGCCTCCATGTCTTATCCGTCGTGGTCATCGGAATCGAGGATTGGCCACCCCATCCGCAGATCAGCTACATCCAGACGCTGCCTTATGGAGAGGCCATGGTGGTGGAGAGCGTTGATGTGGTCCGAGTCGTCAGTCAGGTCGAGCGCCTGTCCGTCGAGCGTTACGGCTGCAGCCCGAATTGGACACGTTTTGGCACCCGTCAGAGTGGAGACCATCGGTCGCTGAGGTCGGTCTAAGCAGGCAGGTAGCCAGTCGTACTGGGGCTCAATTTGGGTTGCGTACTCTGGGTCACCATCTTTAGGAGCGGTCGCCACGCGGGAAACCATAGAAGTGACGCTCATGGTGCTTGAGCATCATAACAGACGGCAGGACGACACGCCTGGAGGTACGGGGATGCATCTACATCTTACAACGCGTTGCCAAGATCGCCTCCATGTCTTATCCGTCGTGGTCATCGGAATCGAGGATTGGCCACCCCATCCGCAGATCAGCTACATCCAGACGCTGCCTTATGGAGAGGCCATGGTGGTGGAGAGCGTTGATGTGGTCCGAGTCGTCAGTCAGGTCGAGCGCCTGTCCGTCGAGCGTTACGGCTGCAGCCCGAATTGGACACGTTTTGGCACCGGTCAGAGTGGAGACCATCGGTCGCTGAGGTCGGTCTAAGCAGGCAGGTAGCCAGTCGTACTGGGGCTCAATTTGGGTTGCGTACTCTGGGTCACCATCTTTAGGAGCGGTCGCCACGCGGGAAACCATAGAAGTGACGCTCATGGTGCTTGAGCATCATAACAGACGGCAGGACGACACGCCTGGAGGTACGGGGATGCATCTACATCTTACAACGCGTTGCCAAGATCGCCTCCATATCTTATCCGTCGTGACCATCGGAATCGAGGATTGGCCACCCCATCCGCAGATCAGCTACATCCAGACGCTGCCTTATGGAGAGGCCATGGTGGTGGAGAGCGTTGATGTGGTCCGAGTCGTCAGTCAGGTCGAGCGCCTGTCCGTCGAGCGTTACGGCTGCAGCCCGAATTGGACACGTTTTGGCACCGGTCAGAGTGGAGACCATCGGTCGCTGAGGTCGGTCTAAGCAGGCAGGTAGCCAGTCGTACTGGGGCTCAATTTGGGTTGCGTACTCTGGGTCACCATCTTTAGGAGCGGTCGCCATGCTGAAAACCATAGAAGTGACGCTCATGGTGCTTGAGCGTCATAACAGACGGCAGGACGACACGCCTGGAGGTACGGGGATGCATCTACATCTTACAACGCGTTGCCAAGATCGCCTCCATGTCTTATCCGTCGTGATCATCGGAATCGAGGATTGGCCACCCCATCCGCAGATCAGCTACATCCAGACGCTGCCTTATGGAGAGGCCATGGTGGTGGAGAGCGTTGATGTGGTCCGAGTCGTCAGTCAGGTCGAGCGCCTGTCCGTCGAGCGTTACGGCTGCAGCCCGAATTGGACACGTTTTGGCACCGGTCAGAGTGGAGACCATCGGTCGCTGAGGTCGGTCTAAGCAGGCAGGTAGCCAGTCGTACTGGGGCTCAATTTGGGTTGCGTACTCTGGGTCACCATCTTTAGGAGCGGTCGCCACGCGGGAAACCATAGAAGTGACGCTCATGGTGCTTGAGCGTCATAACAGACGGCAGGACGACACGCCTGGAGGTACGGGGATGCATCTACATCTTACAACGCGTTGCCAAGATCGCCTCCATGTCTTATCCGTCGTGATCATCGGAATCGAGGATTGGCCACCCCATCCGCAGATCAGCTACATCCAGACGCTGCCTTATGGAGAGGCCATGGTGGTGGAGAGCGTTGATGTGGTCCGAGTCGTCAGTCAGGTCGAGCGCCTGTCCGTCGAGCGTTACGGCTGCAGCCCGAATTGGACACGTTTTGGCACCGGTCAGAGTGGAGACCATCGGTCGCTGAGGTCGGTCTAAGCAGGCAGGTAGCCAGTCGTACTGGGGCTCAATTTGGGTTGCGTACTCTGGGTCACCATCTTTAGGAGCGGTCGCCACGCGGGAAACCATAGAAGTGACGCTCATGGTGCTTGAGCGTCATAACAGACGGCAGGACGACACGCCTGGAGGTACGGGGATGCATCTACATCTTACAACGCGTTGCCAAGATCGCCTCCATGTCTTATCCGTCGTGATCATCGGAATCGAGGATTGGCCACCCCATCCGCAGATCAGCTACATCCAGACGCTGCCTTATGGAGAGGCCATGGTGGTGGAGAGCGTTGATGTGGTCCGAGTCGTCAGTCAGGTCGAGCGCCTGTCCGTCGAGCGTTACGGCTGCAGCCCGAATTGGACACGTTTTGGCACCGGTCAGAGTGGAGACCATCGGTCGCTGAGGTCGGTCTAAGCAGGCAGGTAGCCAGTCGTACTGGGGCTCAATTTGGGTTGCGTACTCTGGGTCACCATCTTTAGGAGCGGTCGCCACGCGGGAAACCATAGAAGTGACGCTCATGGTGCTTGAGCGTCATAACAGACGGCAGGACGACACGCCTGGAGGTACGGGGATGCATCTACATCTTACAACGCGTTGCCAAGATCGCCTCCATGTCTTATCCGTCGTGATCATCGGAATCGAGGATTGGCCACCCCATCCGCAGATCAGCTACATCCAGACGCTGCCTTATGGAGAGGCCATGGTGGTGGAGAGCGTTGATGTGGTCCGAGTCGTCAGTCAGGTCGAGCGCCTGTCCGTCGAGCGTTACGGCTGCAGCCCGAATTGGACACGTTTTGGCACCGGTCAGAGTGGAGACCATCGGTCGCTGAGGTCGGTCTAAGCAGGCAGGTAGCCAGTCGTACTGGGGCTCAATTTGGGTTGCGTACTCTGGGTCACCATCTTTAGGAGCGGTCGCCACGCGGGAAACCATAGAAGTGACGCTCATGGTGCTTGAGCATCATAACAGACGGCAGGACGACACGCCTGGAGGTACGGGGATGCATCTACATCTTACAACGCGTTGCCAAGATCGCCTCCATGTCTTATCCGTCGTGATCATCGGAATCGAGGATTGGCCACCCCATCCGCAGATCAGCTACATCCAGACGCTGCCTTATGGAGAGGCCATGGTGGTGGAGAGCGTTGATGTGGTCCGAGTCGTCAGTCAGGTCGAGCGCCTGTCCGTCGAGCGTTACGGCTGCAGCCCGAATTGGACACGTTTTGGCACCGGTCAGAGTGGAGACCATCGGTCGCTGAGGTCGGTCTAAGCAGGCAGGTAGCCAGTCGTACTGGGGCTCAATTTGGGTTGCGTACTCTGGGTCACCATCTTTAGGAGCGGTCGCCACGCGGGAAACCATAGAAGTGACGCTCATGGTGCTTGAGCGTCATAACAGACGGCAGGACGACACGCCTGGAGGTACGGGGATGCATCTACATCTTACAACGCGTTGCCAAGATCGCCTCCATGTCTTATCCGTCGTGATCATCGGAATCGAGGATTGGCCACCCCATCCGCAGATCAGCTACATCCAGACGCTGCCTTATGGAGAGGCCATGGTGGTGGAGAGCGTTGATGTGGTCCGAGTCGTCAGTCAGGTCGAGCGCCTGTCCGTCGAGCGTTACGGCTGCAGCCCGAATTGGACACGTTTTGGCACCGGTCAGAGTGGAGACCATCGGTCGCTGAGGTCGGTCTAAGCAGGCAGGTAGCCAGTCGTACTGGGGCTCAATTTGGGTTGCGTACTCTGGGTCACCATCTTTAGGAGCGGTCGCCACGCGGGAAACCATAGAAGTGACGCTCATGGTGCTTGAGCATCATAACAGACGGCAGGACGACACGCCTGGAGGTACGGGGATGCATCTACATCTTACAACGCGTTGCCAAGATCGCCTCCATGTCTTATCCGTCGTGATCATCGGAATCGAGGATTGGCCACCCCATCCGCAGATCAGCTACATCCAGACGCTGCCTTATGGAGAGGCCATGGTGGTGGAGAGCGTTGATGTGGTCCGAGTCGTCAGTCAGGTCGAGCGCCTGTCCGTCGAGCGTTACGGCTGCAGCCCGAATTGGACACGTTTTGGCACCGGTCAGAGTGGAGACCATCGGTCGCTGAGGTCGGTCTAAGCAGGCAGGTAGCCAGTCGTACTGGGGCTCAATTTGGGTTGCGTACTCTGGGTCACCATCTTTAGGAGCGGTCGCCACGCGGGAAACCATAGAAGTGACGCTCATGGTGCTTGAGCGTCATAACAGACGGCAGGACGACACGCCTGGAGGTACGGGGATGCATCTACATCTTACAACGCGTTACCAAGATCGCCTCCATGTCTTATCCGTCGTGGTCATCGGAATCGAGGATTGGCCACCCCATCCGCAGATCAGCTACATCCAGACGCTGCCTTATGGAGAGGCCATGGTGGTGGAGAGCGTTGATGTGGTCCGAGTCGTCAGTCAGGTCGAGCGCCTGTCCGTCGAGCGTTACGGCTGCAGCCCGAATTGGACACGTTTTGGCACCGGTCAGAGTGGAGACCATCGGTCGCTGAGGTCGGTCTAAGCAGGCAGGTAGCCAGTCGTACTGGGGCTCAATTTGGGTTGCGAACTCTGGGTCACCATCTTTAGGAGCGGTCGCCACGCGGGAAACCATAGAAGTGACGCTCATGGTGCTTGAGCATCATAACAGACGGCAGGACGACACGCCTGGAGGTACGGGGATGCATCTACATCTTACAACGCGTTGCCAAGATCGCCTCCATGTCTTATCCGTCGTGATCATCGGAATCGAGGATTGGCCACCCCATCCGCAGATCAGCTACATCCAGACGCTGCCTTATGGAGAGGCCATGGTGGTGGAGAGCGTTGATGTGGTCCGAGTCGTCAGTCAGGTCGAGCGCCTGTCCGTCGAGCGTTACGGCTGCAGCCCGAATTGGACACGTTTTGGCACCGGTCAGAGTGGAGACCATCGGTCGCTGAGGTCGGTCTAAGCAGGCAGGTAGCCAGTCGTACTGGGGCTCAATTTGGGTTGCGAACTCTGGGTCACCATCTTTAGGAGCGGTCGCCACGCGGGAAACCATAGAAGTGACGCTCATGGTGCTTGAGCATCATAACAGACGGCAGGACGACACGCCTGGAGGTACGGGGATGCATCTACATCTTACAACGCGTTGCCAAGATCGCCTCCATGTCTTATCCGTCGTGATCATCGGAATCGAGGATTGGCCACCCCATCCGCAGATCAGCTACATCCAGACGCTGCCTTATGGAGAGGCCATGGTGGTGGAGAGCGTTGATGTGGTCCGAGTCGTCAGTCAGGTCGAGCGCCTGTCCGTCGAGCGTTACGGCTGCAGCCCGAATTGGACACGTTTTGGCACCGGTCAGAGTGGAGACCATCGGTCGCTGAGGTCGGTCTAAGCAGGCAGGTAGCCAGTCGTACTGGGGCTCAATTTGGGTTGCGTACTCTGGGTCACCATCTTTAGGAGCGGTCGCCACGCGGGAAACCATAGAAGTGACGCTCATGGTGCTTGAGCATCATAACAGACGGCAGGACGACACGCCTGGAGGTACGGGGATGCATCTACATCTTACAACGCGTTGCCAAGATCGCCTCCATGTCTTATCCGTCGTGATCATCGGAATCGAGGATTGGCCACCCCATCCGCAGATCAGCTACATCCAGACGCTGCCTTATGGAGAGGCCATGGTGGTGGAGAGCGTTGATGTGGTCCGAGTCGTCAGTCAGGTCGAGCGCCTGTCCGTCGAGCGTTACGGCTGCAGCCCGAATTGGACACGTTTTGGCACCGGTCAGAGTGGAGACCATCGGTCGCTGAGGTCGGTCTAAGCAGGCAGGTAGCCAGTCGTACTGGGGCTCAATTTGGGTTGCGTACTCTGGGTCACCATCTTTAGGAGCGGTCGCCACGCGGGAAACCATAGAAGTGACGCTCATGGTGCTTGAGCGTCATAACAGACGGCAGGACGACACGCCTGGAGGTACGGGGATGCATCTACATCTTACAACGCGTTGCCAAGATCGCCTCCATGTCTTATCCGTCGTGATCATCGGAATCGAGGATTGGCCACCCCATCCGCAGATCAGCTACATCCAGACGCTGCCTTATGGAGAGGCCATGGTGGTGGAGAGCGTTGATGTGGTCCGAGTCGTCAGTCAGGTCGAGCGCCTGTCCGTCGAGCGTTACGGCTGCAGCCCGAATTGGACACGTTTTGGCACCCGTCAGAGTGGAGACCATCGGTCGCTGAGGTCGGTCTAAGCAGGCAGGTAGCCAGTCGTACTGGGGCTCAATTTGGGTTGCGTACTCTGGGTCACCATCTTTAGGAGCGGTCGCCACGCGGGAAACCATAGAAGTGACGCTCATGGTGCTTGAGCATCATAACAGACGGCAGGACGACACGCCTGGAGGTACGGGGATGCATCTACATCTTACAACGCGTTGCCAAGATCGCCTCCATGTCTTATCCGTCGTGGTCATCGGAATCGAGGATTGGCCACCCCATCCGCAGATCAGCTACATCCAGACGCTGCCTTATGGAGAGGCCATGGTGGTGGAGAGCGTTGATGTGGTCCGAGTCGTCAGTCAGGTCGAGCGCCTGTCCGTCGAGCGTTACGGCTGCAGCCCGAATTGGACACGTTTTGGCACCCGTCAGAGTGGAGACCATCGGTCGCTGAGGTCGGTCTAAGCAGGCAGGTAGCCAGTCGTACTGGGGCTCAATTTGGGTTGCGTACTCTGGGTCACCATCTTTAGGAGCGGTCGCCACGCGGGAAACCATAGAAGTGACGCTCATGGTGCTTGAGCGTCATAACAGACGGCAGGACGACACGCCTGGAGGTACGGGGATGCATCTACATCTTACAACGCGTTGCCAAGATCGCCTCCATGTCTTATCCGTCGTGATCATCGGAATCGAGGATTGGCCACCCCATCCGCAGATCAGCTACATCCAGACGCTGCCTTATGGAGAGGCCATGGTGGTGGAGAGCGTTGATGTGGTCCGAGTCGTCAGTCAGGTCGAGCGCCTGTCCGTCGAGCGTTACGGCTGCAGCCCGAATTGGACACGTTTTGGCACCGGTCAGAGTGGAGACCATCGGTCGCTGAGGTCGGTCTAAGCAGGCAGGTAGCCAGTCGTACTGGGGCTCAATTTGGGTTGCGTACTCTGGGTCACCATCTTTAGGAGCGGTCGCCACGCGGGAAACCATAGAAGTGACGCTCATGGTGCTTGAGCGTCATAACAGACGGCAGGACGACACGCCTGGAGGTACGGGGATGCATCTACATCTTACAACGCGTTGCCAAGATCGCCTCCATGTCTTATCCGTCGTGATCATCGGAATCGAGGATTGGCCACCCCATCCGCAGATCAGCTACATCCAGACGCTGCCTTATGGAGAGGCCATGGTGGTGGAGAGCGTTGATGTGGTCCGAGTCGTCAGTCAGGTCGAGCGCCTGTCCGTCGAGCGTTACGGCTGCAGCCCGAATTGGACACGTTTTGGCACCGGTCAGAGTGGAGACCATCGGTCGCTGAGGTCGGTCTAAGCAGGCAGGTAGCCAGTCGTACTGGGGCTCAATTTGGGTTGCGTACTCTGGGTCACCATCTTTAGGAGAGGTCGCCACGCGGGAAACCATAGAAGTGACGCTCATGGTGCTTGAGCATCATAACAGACGGCAGGACGACACGCCTGGAGGTACGGGGATGCATCTACATCTTACAACGCGTTGCCAAGATCGCCTCCATGTCTTATCCGTCGTGATCATCGGAATCGAGGATTGGCCACCCCATCCGCAGATCAGCTACATCCAGACGCTGCCTTATGGAGAGGCCATGGTGGTGGAGAGCGTTGATGTGGTCCGAGTCGTCAGTCAGGTCGAGCGCCTGTCCGTCGAGCGTTACGGCTGCAGCCCGAATTGGACACGTTTTGGCACCGGTCAGAGTGGAGACCATCGGTCGCTGAGGTCGGTCTAAGCAGGCAGGTAGCCAGTCGTACTGGGGCTCAATTTGGGTTGCGTACTCTGGGTCACCATCTTTAGGAGAGGTCGCCACGCGGGAAACCATAGAAGTGACGCTCATGGTGCTTGAGCATCATAACAGACGGCAGGACGACACGCCTGGAGGTACGGGGATGCATCTACATCTTACAACGCGTTGCCAAGATCGCCTCCATGTCTTATCCGTCGTGACCATCGGAATCGAGGATTGGCCACCCCATCCGCAGATCAGCTACATCCAGACGCTGCCTTATGGAGAGGCCATGGTGGTGGAGAGCGTTGATGTGGTCCGAGTCGTCAGTCAGGTCGAGCGCCTGTCCGTCGAGCGTTACGGCTGCAGCCCGAATTGGACACGTTTTGGCACCGGTCAGAGTGGAGACCATCGGTCGCTGAGGTCGGTCTAAGCAGGCAGGTAGCCAGTCGTACTGGGGCTCAATTTGGGTTGCGTACTCTGGGTCACCATCTTTAGGAGCGGTCGCCACGCGGGAAACCATAGAAGTGACGCTCATGGTGCTTGAGCATCATAACAGACGGCAGGACGACACGCCTGGAGGTACGGGGATGCATCTACATCTTACAACGCGTTGCCAAGATCGCCTCCATGTCTTATCCGTCGTGACCATCGGAATCGAGGATTGGCCACCCCATCCGCAGATCAGCTACATCCAGACGCTGCCTTATGGAGAGGCCATGGTGGTGGAGAGCGTTGATGTGGTCCGAGTCGTCAGTCAGGTCGAGCGCCTGTCCGTCGAGCGTTACGGCTGCAGCCCGAATTGGACACGTTTTGGCACCGGTCAGAGTGGAGACCATCGGTCGCTGAGGTCGGTCTAAGCAGGCAGGTAGCCAGTCGTACTGGGGCTCAATTTGGGTTGCGTACTCTGGGTCACCATCTTTAGGAGCGGTCGCCACGCGGGAAACCATAGAAGTGACGCTCATGGTGCTTGAGCATCATAACAGACGGCAGGACGACACGCCTGGAGGTACGGGGATGCATCTACATCTTACAACGCGTTGCCAAGATCGCCTCCATGTCTTATCCGTCGTGATCATCGGAATCGAGGATTGGCCACCCCATCCGCAGATCAGCTACATCCAGACGCTGCCTTATGGAGAGGCCATGGTGGTGGAGAGCGTTGATGTGGTCCGAGTCGTCAGTCAGGTCGAGCGCCTGTCCGTCGAGCGTTACGGCTGCAGCCCGAATTGGACACGTTTTGGCACCGGTCAGAGTGGAGACCATCGGTCGCTGAGGTCGGTCTAAGCAGGCAGGTAGCCAGTCGTACTGGGGCTCAATTTGGGTTGCGTACTCTGGGTCACCATCTTTAGGAGCGGTCGCCACGCGGGAAACCATAGAAGTGACGCTCATGGTGCTTGAGCATCATAACAGACGGCAGGACGACACGCCTGGAGGTACGGGGATGCATCTACATCTTACAACGCGTTGCCAAGATCGCCTCCATGTCTTATCCGTCGTGATCATCGGAATCGAGGATTGGCCACCCCATCCGCAGATCAGCTACATCCAGACGCTGCCTTATGGAGAGGCCATGGTGGTGGAGAGCGTTGATGTGGTCCGAGTCGTCAGTCAGGTCGAGCGCCTGTCCGTCGAGCGTTACGGCTGCAGCCCGAATTGGACACGTTTTGGCACCGGTCAGAGTGGAGACCATCGGTCGCTGAGGTCGGTCTAAGCAGGCAGGTAGCCAGTCGTACTGGGGCTCAATTTGGGTTGCGTACTCTGGGTCACCATCTTTAGGAGCGGTCGCCACGCGGGAAACCATAGAAGTGACGCTCATGGTGCTTGAGCATCATAACAGACGGCAGGACGACACGCCTGGAGGTACGGGGATGCATCTACATCTTACAACGCGTTGCCAAGATCGCCTCCATGTCTTATCCGTCGTGATCATCGGAATCGAGGATTGGCCACCCCATCCGCAGATCAGCTACATCCAGACGCTGCCTTATGGAGAGGCCATGGTGGTGGAGAGCGTTGATGTGGTCCGAGTCGTCAGTCAGGTCGAGCGCCTGTCCGTCGAGCGTTACGGCTGCAGCCCGAATTGGACACGTTTTGGCACCGGTCAGAGTGGAGACCATCGGTCGCTGAGGTCGGTCTAAGCAGGCAGGTAGCCAGTCGTACTGGGGCTCAATTTGGGTTGCGTACTCTGGGTCACCATCTTTAGGAGCGGTCGCCACGCGGGAAACCATAGAAGTGACGCTCATGGTGCTTGAGCATCATAACAGACGGCAGGACGACACGCCTGGAGGTACGGGGATGCATCTACATCTTACAACGCGTTGCCAAGATCGCCTCCATGTCTTATCCGTCGTGGTCATCGGAATCGAGGATTGGCCACCCCATCCGCAGATCAGCTATATCCAGACGCTGCCTTATGGAGAGGCCATGGTGGTGGAGAGCGTTGATGTGGTCCGAGTCGTCAGTCAGGTCGAGCGCCTGTCCGTCGAGCGTTACGGCTGCAGCCCGAATTGGACACGTTTTGGCACCGGTCAGAGTGGAGACCATCGGTCGCTGAGGTCGGTCTAAGCAGGCAGGTAGCCAGTCGTACTGGGGCTCAATTTGGGTTGCGTACTCTGGGTCACCATCTTTAGGAGCGGTCGCCACGCGGGAAACCATAGAAGTGACGCTCATGGTGCTTGAGCATCATAACAGACGGCAGGACGACACGCCTGGAGGTACGGGGATGCATCTACATCTTACAACGCGTTGCCAAGATCGCCTCCATGTCTTATCCGTCGTGACCATCGGAATCGAGGATTGGCCACCCCATCCGCAGATCAGCTACATCCAGACGCTGCCTTATGGAGAGGCCATGGTGGTGGAGAGCGTTGATGTGGTCCGAGTCGTCAGTCAGGTCGAGCGCCTGTCCGTCGAGCGTTACGGCTGCAGCCCGAATTGGACACGTTTTGGCACCGGTCAGAGTGGAGACCATCGGTCGCTGAGGTCGGTCTAAGCAGGCAGGTAGCCAGTCGTACTGGGGCTCAATTTGGGTTGCGTACTCTGGGTCACCATCTTTAGGAGCGGTCGCCACGCGGGAAACCATAGAAGTGACGCTCATGGTGCTTGAGCATCATAACAGACGGCAGGACGACACGCCTGGAGGTACGGGGATGCATCTACATCTTACAACGCGTTGCAACAGCATGACGCGTGGGTTGTTGCCCCAAGGCTTTGCTCTCGGAACCGACGTTGTCTCGGTAACTATACATCTCGATGTGTTCGTCTCCGTGAGCATAAACATCCAGCGCCAGGCGGAGATATTGTGCGTAAGTCCGCAGCACATGAGGCCGTCCCAATATGCTATTGGGATTCGGGCCACCACCGAACATCAGCGCTCAAGCCACAGTCTTTGGAAGAGGAGCGCAACCGCCACGTCCGAATACGACGGGGGTTGGCACTCCGGATATATCCGAGCTAGTTCCGCCACTGGGTCGACAAACCCAGTAGACAGTCCGTCCGAAGGTTGGTGAGCGTGAGTGTGCTTGTGATGATTGATGCCCCGAGTGATGGACGAGGAGAGCGTGAGCTGACTGGCCTCGTGGTTTGTCAGCGTGGCGTACAGCACCACGATCTCACACTGGTCTTCGTCCGTGACCGAGATTTTCCGTCCATCGAACCAGGAGAGCCAGTAACCCGCTTGGATGGGGTTCTGCAAAGCCGCCAGCGCCCCCATCCTCCTCGGAGTCGAGTTCATCATCCCTATCGGTCGATGACATCTTCGCGCTGCAGTTCAATGCCTGTGCGAGATCGTCTGACCCCAGAGGCAAGGGAGAAAGCGAAGTCCGGACCCGGAATAGATGCCGCCGCCAAGGTTTTAGGATGGCTCGGACGATCCAACATAACTGGAGAAAGTCATCGTGTCAATCTCAGCGGCCTCCACTCTCTGGGCTGGCGGGAAGCTCGCTACCAGGGTCAGGGGAGGCGCGGTGCTCGACGAAGTTTTCGAGCCCAGCTAATCCTGGGAATAGACCCAAGTCGGGGAATGTGCAGGGGGCGGCGTAGAGTTGCCCCTTGACACTCCTTGTCCAGACAGATGACCCTGCCCGGCTCCTGGGCGTGTGAAGCTGTGTCTGCCACTATCACGTCCATACCACACGATTGGGACGTGTCCGGGCGCGCGTACCCAGCCTCGTCGGATCTACCATCGGCACCGTCTTGCATCGACTCCGCACCCGACGCGTCTGAGTCTGATGACATCTCCTCGTTCATTATTGCTGCATAGCGGGGGGAGGTGGTGGTGGTGGAGGGGGGGGGGGGCGCCATCGTCTTCCAGAATTGATCAAAACTTGTCGCTGATACGTAATGACCTGACCGACGTCGACAAGGCTATGACTTATCCTACGATAATGCGGGAGCCACGCGAGCGAGCCTGTGACAACTATTCCGGCTTGACCCTTACAATAACCCGTCGTATGTTGGGCGAAAAGCATCGCGTGCCAGGGTGCCGCTGAAAAGCTAAGTGGTGATGAACCATAACCACCGCTGTGCCTAGTTCCACTATCACCCCCCGCAGCGCATGAGAGCAATCTTCCTGGGTGACGCGCACGAGATAATAGCAGGCATTAACCATCGCGTTGTCTTCTAAGCGGGGACATTCCGCATCGAGAACGGTCTCAGGATGACACGCAACCCGAACGGGTCGGCGAACAGCAAGCCCCTTCCCCCCGAGCCGAAGGACGAGAGTCCTGGAATGGAGGCAAGTGGCGTCAAGAAGGAGTGCACCCGCAAGGGTGACACTAAGGCGTTGGTGGGGGCGACAATTCGGTTGCGACCCGGAGGTGATCGACCTAGTTTCGGAGTCGAAGCAGAATCGCTGGATGGTTCTGTTGTCGAGATGAAGCAAGACCCTACGCGCGTGAAGGTTGACGTTGAAAACCAGGATGAAGTCGTGAATTCTGGCGCTATCACAAGTAGCGGATCCTGAAGCGCAACCAAGGGTGGCGATGGAGACGTTCCACCGGCCACTATGATGGATCTGGCATCGATGAGTGGCCTGACTGGTGCAGAATATGCCGTGATGTATGTGCGCCGCGGAGTTCGTCGCTGGAAGGAAGGGCATTCAGGACAGTTGTATCCACCGGTTGTCGAATATGCCTGGACCAAGATTGACAGCGTGTAACAATGCCGGGCTGAGCACGTCTGAGCACTTGCGCTGAAGGATGTCACTCGAAAACGAAGATCAATTCTGGATTACAGAGCTAAAACCCCGACAGGATTGGGGTTGCCTTGGCTGTAGATCGGACGGCAGTGTCCGTTATGCCGGGGATCCGGACGTCCCTGGTCTGCGATACGCTCCTGCAGACCCTGCTTCTTGAAGCTGGATTCGAGTTCGTGAATGTCATCCCTGGATGGTACCAAGTTCGAGTCTTCAATGTTCCGCATGATTTAGCTCTCACTGTGGTGGAGGAAGTCCAGAGTTTCTTGGGTGTAGAGTACCTCACACTGAAGCAGGTCTCGATTGGAATTCCAGCCCGAATTACGACTGTGTTCGAGGGAGACACTGCTCGCTAGAATATCGAGAAACTGGAGCCTGCGAACCATGCCGAAGACAAGGATGGTGATTTATTGATTTGATGCACGATTGCGACGTTGACCTACTAGGACGTGTGTATGTCCTGGGATTCCGGGCGATCAGTCTCACAATGGCACGCAACCCGAACGGGTCGGCGGACAGCGACCCCCCCTCCCCCTCCCCCCGCATGAATGCCCCATCCACTCTGTCCGCATTGTCGTTGGCGTCGCTGCCCCAGTACCAGTCTTCAGCAAACGAAGGTAGCCAGTGTGCTCAAACTATGAGCGTGAGCTTTCGAGCACCATCCTCCTAGATGCCAAACGCGGCCGGGACTTCCAGGGTTTCGAATGAGTGTGGCGCGACAGGACCGTCAACTTCCAGAGCCAGTTCGTCTTCATTGTCGATAATGTCGTTTGGGCGTTGTGCCTCTGCGCACATGATACTCAGAGCTGGCGGGCTACCTTGCGTCGCTCAAGGATCCGGAAGCCTCGCGGCTGAAGGAGATTTCGGTATGTTCATTGCCCGGACTGTCGTTCCTCCATGACTAGGATTACCGCCCCAGGGTGACGTCGAGATGCAGGAGAGCGAGGATGACCTTAGTGTCTTGCCGAAGGGTAGTCGCGAATTGAAGTGAAGGATGGCATCCAGGAGAGGAGTCTCAGCACCTTCGCCGGGTGATCCCGGCCACAGCGACTAGGCGCGATGCCGAGATCGAAACAAACGGAGTGGTCTACGATCACGGCATTCTTTGAATTCCATGTAGCAACAACAAGAGTGGTAATTCAGGATGGAGCAGGAGTAACGCCATTATCGCGCGCGAGAACAACTTGTCCCTCTGGATCTTGAACGTGTTCGCGACCAGTGAGACGAGGCGCGTCAACATCTCCAGAAATTGACTGATCGACTCATCCAATCGGCGACTGCCAGGCTCGAAGCAGTACGCCGGACGCAGGTGCTTGAGGCGGCATTGAGGACATCACACCATGACAAGAAAGAAAACGTGCGACAGGATGAATGCGTTCCTAGCGCTGCGGAAGTCGCAAACCAGGAACATTCTTTTCTGGAGACGCTTTTACAGAGAAGACATGATGTAGTCGTGGTAGCGCGAGAAGCTCATCTTGGAGCAAAGGATTCAATCTGCCGAGGTTGAGCGCGATCGTTGACTAAGAAGCTTCCAAAAACATACAGAAGTTTCAGGCCGGCCAGTTGCGCGACATCCGTACTACATTGTACTAAGTTCAAGCGGCACGTTCAGCGGTCGCCCTTCAAACAGCAACCCAGAATACGGCTGTCCGTTCAAGTACCACTCAAGTTTTTGCCAAAATTTCGGTGACAGTTACAAATGTTGCAAGTTTTGCAGACAGCAGAAGTCAGACGAAGAACTCCAGCGAAGCCACCACAGCGTAGGGCGGGGGTCCAGCAGACGCTCCGCACCAAGACACACAACTGTGTCAATGGAGAGCATGGCGTACCTGATGGCAGACCGCTATGCGAACACCTGCAAGTCAGTCAACCTAGGCTTCATCTCCATCCACATCGCCTCCATGTTCCCATATAGTGACACCATCAACTGCAACGTCATCTTAGGCTACAGCAAATGCGTTACCAAGGTTCGGGGTAATTTGAGGCGTTGATTGTGATGATGAGTGCTGCTCTACCGGCGTCGAAAGTACTGGTGATACCAGCGGCATTGGAGATAATTGAAGAACGGATAAGTTGCCAGCTCCGCAATTCAGCTAATTGCTTGCATTGGGTGTTGTCTGATTGCTGACATGCGTGGCAAATATGTTGCTATCGTGATCAGCACCGATCGGAATCTCAGAGCATCGTCTCAAGCTGCGGTTGCTTGTTAGCACAGCACTAGCAAGGCCTTCATGTTGTGCTGTACTGAACGTGTTCAGCGCCCATCTTCTGGACGTGAAATCGACGTGAGCTGAGTGATTTCGGGCAAGCGCACTGGAGTTCCGTCCCGTTGAGTGCTGGATGGAACCAACTGTGAACCATTGTACTGTATTCCACTCGTACTATGATCGCTAGTAGGAGACGAAGTACGGGAGACCTCCGTTAAGTCAAGAGTCGCAAATAGTCTTTCCGCGTTATTAGCTGCGTGAGTATTCGTGCTCTCCTTACGGTAGTGATTGCAAACGTGCTGCCGGACAATCGGCTGCATCAGCGTTTTCTCGCATTGCGTTTGATTTATACGTGAGGATAGGATCACCCCCTGTTCGCTTAACAAGAGCTCACACGTTGCCGTGGTCATGCTTATCAGCTGGAAATTGCCTTATCAAATACGCCCACAACTTCATCACAGACCCGCCAAAGTAATTCGATGTTACGTCGTCGTACTGGACAATAACCCAAGCAGAGATATCGGCTCTCAGCCCGTCAACACAGTAGCGGTAGTAATACATCGCGATCTCGCAGACGACTGCTTCTCGGATTAAATTAGTTGCAGAAAGGTTTCGCGATTCGTTCACGTAAATTGGGTGAAGGAAATATCCCAAGACAAAGAGATGATGTTCCCAAGAAGCCCACCGTTCTTCCACGCAATCAACCACCTCGTCGGAGTGCACGCTAGCGGCAAAATCGTTGTAGACATCTCGGGCTGACCTCGCAATATCCGCTAAGGTGTTCTCATCACGTTGTAGCCTGTGTGAGGCAACACAGAGCGGTCGTACAACATCTCCGCATCCGTCAATTCATCCCAAAAATGTTGCTGTTCCAAAATTCGAAGCTTGTCTGTGATGTCGTCGTCATTACGATAGGTATATGCAAAATCTTCGAGAGCCAATATTACTCGAGGCGGCGATGCAAAGCATTTCTGCATGGAGTTCTATCTGGTAAGACAAAGCACAAAGATGACCGGAGCTGGCGTTTTCCCGTAGCGCGCAATCATTGCTCAGTTTGGACGAACAAGCCACTTTTTTAAAGACGAATTTTGGCACCTCACTGTTGCTGCGGCTTGCTCTGAAACGAGTTTTCAAACTCGTTTCAGCACTTCGTTTACCTTGTTGTCAACACAATGAGCAAATCACCGTAAGAAGGAAATGCCAGGCCACAGCAACGCCAGAATCCATCTTGCCCGGCCACATTGGCCAGCGTTGTCAGTCACAATAGCGTCAGCGTTCCAGATATTGTCGATTAATTGCACCAGGATATTTTCAAGCTGTCGTGCAATTACTTGCGCATGATGTTCCGAGCCGGTCGGTTGCAGAGTGTATGTCATCCATCACAACACAAAATAGGGAAACCTGTCAGCCTAATGCATGCTGTTGGCAATATTTTTTTCATACGTCCGAGAGAAAATTAGTGCGCCCGCCTGAAATATGCTGAATCGACTACATGTTTTTATGTTGTTCGCCTGAATAGACTACAACGTAACTCATTGAGGACGTCTCGCCCAAAGACTTGTCGACGAGTAATCGCTCCCTCACACTTGGCATTCAACCACCAAATAGTGCAATAGCCGACGGCGGTTCGACGAAGGAATCGGGAAGTAGAGCTGCTTGAAACTCTAATAGAAGTTTCCAAAATGTTTGTTGTTCCGTCGAAGAATATTTTGTCTGATGTTTCTGCTTTTAGGGGAAGGAGACGGAGATTCTTCACCAGGACGTTTTGATTTGGCAAACTAACCATCGTAGTGTACACATTGCCTCAAATGCTTCTCTCAGTAGTCACAACCTCCGCGTTTCCTCTCAGGATCTGGTCCACGTTGATCAATGTAATGTTGCTGACAGCTGTTACATACAGTCTAGTAAAGCGCCGAATTTGCTTTACCATAAACAGCGCGATAATTCCACTTGGAGGTCGACCCAATTTGGCTTGTGGACGGACGACAATTATGAAGTATGGCTGTAGATGGAGGAAATGGAAGAATGTAGTGCGTTGTCGAGTAGTCCATCGATGTTTAGATTAATTACAGCGCGAAGATCGTATAGCATTAAAGTTCAATCAGGTCCATTTTTACCACGCATACACAAAACCATTGTAAAACCGAAAATTGAGGACAAGGGCTGTGGCCCTACGAGATTCGCAGTTCGAAGAAGTAGTTCGCCTCTTTTATCAAGAAATCAATAAAAAATCAATGGAAACACAATGTAAACCGAAATTTTGATTGCTGAAGGGGCAGCTGATCTGTCCTTTCTTTAAGCATTAGGTTCATGGTGCTATTATGGTTGAAACAATTAATTCTAGTATTAGCAGCCTTTCAGTTTGGTCAGTTGATATGTGATGTATGTCAGATTTTATCACGGCGTGTAGTGGCAAACCAATGCGGTCTTTGCCTTGCAAGTGTTGCGGGTCGCGGTGGGGTGCCAGACTGACAGGGGAGTCGAAGAGCGTTGAGCAGTACGCGGAGGCGCAGGCCGAGCGGGTGGCTTCGATCGAGCCACTTCAACATGGTATGCTGTACCATGTGTAGCCACTTCGCGGAATGACAGTCATCGCTGGGGATGACGCGAGGCGAGAGGCGCCGCGAGGATGACAATGCGGGGAGTTGTGATTGCCAGTTGAGCGACGGTGATCTTGGAGCGGACGGGGTGAAGGCCTGCGAGGATGGTGCGGCCTACGAGAAGGACTGCCATGCGGCCTTGAGGCAGCGCGCTGTCCGAAGGTACAGGATTAGTCGTGAACTTTCCAAGTCTTTAAAAGGACAACTACAGCTACAGAAACGTATGTTTATTTTCTTATCTTTCTTCTCTTGGTCCGACATCCGCCAGAACTACTCACGACCCCCGACTGAACTTGGAAGGACCGCGATAGCGTGGTGGAGAAGCAGGGTACTTCACCAGCGTGTACGCAGTCGCGCAAGAGGAGAGATCGGTGCCAGGTAGCGCCGACGTGTGAACGAGAGGATCGCCATGAGCTCCGGGTTCGGAATTTTAGGTGGTGCGTACAGTAGTGGCTCGGACGAGGATCATAGATGGTTCTCGTGTTACGGGGGATTCACCTTCGACATGTCCGAGGGCCAAAAAGAGGAACCGGCAACGGTGGGGGAGTCGGTGACCGATGAGGAAGACTTACCTGACTTGAGTGAGGTGGTGCCTCAAGATGAAGAACCTGCCGAGGCAGAGTAAAGGCCGTCGCTAGTCCGCATGGCTGATGGACGAGACCGACTGTGGGCGCGCCTGGCCGAGCTGGCGCATATGCCCAGCCCGGGGGAGAAGAGAGCGCATCGGAGCTGGAGCGGGACTCCTGAGCGACAGGCGCCACGTGGGCGGACGACGCCTCGGAGCGCTGGGCCAACGACGTCTGCAGTAACGGGTGGTACGGCGGTTGAGACCGCAAGCTGGGCTCCGTACGCGTATTCGCGAAGAGGTGGTGCGGTGATGGCGGGCTGGAGCCGTGCTGCGGGTTCGACGGCACTGACAGCCGATGTACCGGCGCCGACGACGGCTGCCCCAACGACTACGGCAACGGGAGCTTCAACGGTGACGGATCACCGCCGACGTTGGGAACAGTGGGCCCTAGGACTCCAGCAGCAACGGGCGAGTGCGAGTACCATGGCTGGGGTGGCCTCGGCGGCTTCGCCGTCGCCTACAGTGGCTCCGGTCCAGTCGACTGGGCAGCCCGGGCTCTCATCGGTGTCTCCTGTGTCTGGACGACCGAGCGTGGCTGCTGTGACGCTGCCCTCGACGATTCGAACCTGTATATTCTCGGCGGGAACCCGAGCATCTCCACCCACGTTTCAACCGCAAGTGCCGGCTCACCAGCCCGCGCCTCGGGCTATGTCGGCACAGGCCCCAGTTCTGCCGACTCAACGAGTGGCTCCACCAGGTCGACAGCCAGTGCCACCAAGCCAACCAGCTTGTGCTTCTGTACCTCGAGCGCCACGGGCGGTCACGGTGCCGATACCAGCTCAGCGGTCGGGTGTTTTGACGCTGCCAGCGCCTGGATCTGTTCTGATCCCGGCTCCAGCACCTCAATCAAGGAGATCGGCTCCTCGTATTGTACCGCATGCGTCGCAAGCAGAAGTGAAACCGCCAGTGCAGTAGCAGACGGCTACGGCAACTGCGCCGGGGAGTATCAATGCCGTTGGCCTCAGGAGGCAAACCAGGGGTGACGAGCAAGATAGCTTCGCCAGGACCGACCCCTGCTACCATGCAACGCTACGTGGACCTGGCTGTGCAACCCGCGTTATAACAGTACATCGCTACTACGGGAGGACCAGGGCAACAGCAGAAGCAGCCTCTGCACCGCCGCCCCATCCACCGCCCTGGAAAGCGTACGCTCCACGGGCGAGCGTGCCGACGCCTACGATATTGAGAGCGTCGAGCTTGTCGGTGTCGGCGATTCCGTTGTACGGTGGAGTGTCCATCGGAATCATTTCAACCGCGAGCGGGCGAGGGTATGGAGCGGCGCCTCCGAGCGCGCTCTATCCCCCGTTCCAACCTGTGATGTCTCGAACGCCTCAGGCTGCCTCAGGCGGAGGAGGAGTGCCTGCGTGACGCCTACTTCATGCGCAATGGCGAGAATGAGATATATTCTGTCAGTCGGCTGTGGCTACCACTGGCAATCCTGGGTGGACACCTTACGGGCCACAAGTGCCAGCGCCGCTGCCTGGATACCAACTTGTAGTGGGTAGAGGCCTTCCTTCGCATGGGTACGTGCCGTACCAAGGTAGACGCATGGAAATGGTGTAGGACGGGTCAGATACCCGGTCGTGGGCATCCCTACGGAGCTAAGGAACGCTCTGAAGGTAATCGTGCCGTTCTTGTCGAACACGGCCACGTGTGAGCGCGCTGCGGCGTTCTGGCGCTCTTCTGAGTCGTACACGCAAGGCATGAACAATAACGTGCGGTTGACGGTGTTCGAGCAGTGCCTGAAGAGCACGACCGGACAGGATTGGTGGTATAGCTCACGGATTGAGGACATCTCGAGTCCCTTCGTGTCCGCTTCCACAACCGGTTCATCTGCCAGACGCCGGCTCAACTGTGGGAACGCCTGAAGAAGGCGAGACGCAACAAGGGTGATTCTGCCGATGAGTAGGGCGACCGGATCTCGAAGATCTGGGACGCTCAGAACTACGATGACGCTCGCATGCGCTACGATTTCTTCCTGTGTGGAATCAGGACAAGCAGATGACGGCCATGCTGAACTCGAGCATGGTTATCTCGATTGAGGAGGTGTGCGCGCTGCTTCTTCACAAGAATCTGTACCTCCCGGTGGAGGCGGAAGACGAATTCCTAAAGGACAAGTCAGTAACGAAAGGAGAAGCGAATGAGGCGTCGACGGAGATGCAGCTACTACAGCAGATGCAGATGCTGAACCTGGTGCTGGTTCAACAACAGCAGGACCAAGCGTCTCCACGGCCCCGATAGGCGCAGTGCCGACGGAGGTTCCAGTGGTCGCTCCGAGACCGTCCCCCGAAACAGGTGAAAAGGCTGGTCGGACGCCTAACATCTGCATGGAACCCGACTCGAGGACGCAGGAAGGAGAGACTGTTTGCGGTCGGTGTGCCCGGAGAGGGTGCAGCCGAGCTACGTACCCGCGCGCAACTGGTACGTGAAACTGTTGCGGCGAGGCGGGGCACTACTCGATGGAGTGCTTTCTTCCACGATCTCAAGCGTCTAATAGGAATCAGAACGCTGGAGGACGATCCTCGGGTTGACGCCCGAACTCTTGTTCTCTGTGTGGTGTTCGTGATCACCCTACTTGGAAGTGCCCTATGGCTGAGGCGCTTAGAGGGATGGTCAAGACAGTCAGCCATGGGCTGACCGCCGGAAACCCCAACAATGAAGGGGGCAGGAGGAAGGGAAAGTCGCACCCTCCTCATGCCTAAGACGCGGCATTTGAAGGAAGTGAGGCTCTATCGACGCTACGAGAGCCTGGCGCGCTCCGAGGGACGGTGTCTCAGAACGGGTAAAGATTGGAGCTGGCGCCGGGGCTGACCTCCAGGCATCGGTGAATACGGGAACGGCTAGCGACGGAAGGAGCAAGACCGTGAACGGTATGCGAGAAGCGAAAGAAAATGAGATGATTACGATTAGAGCGACTGGAGGAAAGAGCCCGAAAGGAACGGAGGTTGGATCGTGGGAAGAAAACGACAAGGGCGAAGTGAGTGCTTCTGTCAAGAAGGACGAAGAGGTGACCAAATGTAGAACGCCTACGGATCCTCCACCGGATGATAGAGACAAGGGAACGCCGGAGAAGGGCCATCGGAGGCACAGGCGGTGGACCAGAAGACGAGAGGGGCTCTGAATACCACCCTCGAAGATGCGATGATTGCATGGATGGACAAGGTGCCCTCCATTGCGGAGAAGAAGGAGACGAGCAACGGGAACGCTGGAATTCCTGATCGAAAGAAGAAACTGACAACCTGGTAGCTAGTCGAGACAGGGAGGAACCTGGGGGGGGGGGGGGGAGTACGTGAAGAAGCTGGAGGAACGCATGTTCCCCTGGATGAAGTCGAGCTTAGACGGCGTATGGTGGAGAATGTATTGGAACGGACGAGAGAGGTGGCTCCTGGAGCCCTCTCGACGCCCGAATACTGGCTTGGCTGATACAAGGAGAAGTTAGCCACGGTCGAAGAGGCCAAGCGCGCTAATCGCATTTTCAGGGGTAGCGAGAAGCTCGGGCGTCCTGCTCGGCGACACCGAAAGCCGATCATTTTCGGCGCCTTACGGAAGGCAGCGAAACAGAAGGGGGAGACTCGGTACAGGGCGTCATGGCGATGCACGAGAGCAGTGTGAGAGCTCTCGGGGAGAATACGAAGCCTGGGGAGTCGGAGGTCTAGGGGAATGTGTGCGTTGAGCTCGACGAAGGAAACTTTCTGGTACCGAGCCAAGAGGAACTCAAGGAGAGCGAAAAGGTTCCGCTTCAGTAGCGTTCGTCTGCGAAGAAGGGAGTCTACCGGTTGCTCCTTACGGAAGGGTTGGGCGAGGAGCGGACGAACGTTCAAGGAAGTGAGGAAGGCGGAAGCAGGGTGCATCCTAGAGGTGCCTCCTCTCCGTGACAAGCCGATACTCGAAGGAATCGCCGAGTTGGGTCTGCGTTGCTACCTGCTGAACGAAGGGTGCGCCGAGGACGAGGTAGAGCGAGTGATGGCTTGGGCTCGACGGTACTACGGGTAGGAGGCCGCGGCCGTCTGAGCAAAGGTGAGAACGCGCCTGCTGCGGCGTGATGAACGAGGCAGCGCGATGCATGGCAAGGGCGATCACAAGGCTGTGACGTTCCGGTTGCCCGAGGAGTCGTTGTTCGATCTCTATGTGGCAGGTGAGGGGACTGACGGACAAGTGCATGGTGTCTACTCAATTCGTGCCGGAAGGACACCTCGCTGGCCGCGACGGCCAGGTCTGCTGGAAGCGAGGAACTACGAACGCGCCGGAGACCGCGTCGTTCCGGAATGAAAACGTGTTATCCGTCACGTGGATTGTTGCCCCATTAAGATGCTCGTCGGCACGGGAGCGGTCGCAAGTTTGGTGGACAGGAGTATTCTCGTGAGGACGCGACGTGCTGAGGTGGTTCCTCTGGAGCACAATACTGGCAGTCTGAGCAGCGCGTCGGGACATAAGATCAACGTTCTAGGGGTTATTAAGCTAGTGGTGACGCTGGTTGACAAAGAGCTACCGTTCATCGTCGTCAACAGCTTACACGTAGATACGATCCTGGGAATTGACTCGCTGGATGCGTTCCGTGCGGTGATTGACCCCGAGGCGAGAACGATGAAACTGAAGGACACAGGGGAAGTGTTATCAATGGGAGCTATGCGAGTGGAGGATACCTACACTGTGGGTGTTGCCGTCGATGTGTCTCTTCGACCAGGGCATCAAGATCTCGTGCGCTCTCAGGCTCGAAGGAGCGTGGAGAACGGAACGGTCGTTCTGGTAGAAGGCGTCCCGGGGTGGGATGAACAGTTGCGTGTGGCGAGGACACTCTGTACTGTGAGAGCGGGCAGAGTGTGCAACTAGTCTACGGAGAGTCTGGAGGTCAAAGCGGAGTCGGTGGTCGCGCTGGGCGCTGTCATTCCTACGACCGCCTTCAGACGAGAACAAGAAGGGGAGTCTAGCACCTCGGAAGTGGATCGGATTATCGCAGTGATGGCGGTGAACCGCTCCGTTCCTACCGACGAGGTTGTGGCCAAGATGGAAGAAGCCCTCACGTCTAGCAAGGAAGAGGAGCTCGGTGCTGGCTTTACTGACTCGGCGCTCGACTGGGAGCAGCGTTCGCTGTTTACGGACTTGCTCTACGAGTTGCGGGATCTATTTGTGGAACATCGAAGCGACCGGGTAGGACTAACCTACGCGTGTTCAAGATTGACACTGGAGCGCACGGGCCTATCGAGCAGCAACCTTACCGGGTATCAAAAGCCGAAGGGGACGTGAAGGAGGCCGAATAACAGAAATATATGGAGCTGAACTTGATCAGGCCGTCCACGAGCCCGTGGGCCAACCCTTCGCTGATGAAATGGAAGCCCGACCGAGGAATTAGGTTCTGTATTGATTACAGAAAACTGAACGCCGTCACGATCAAGGGTAGCTACCCTAAGCCTCTGATCGATGACATCCTAGATGTTCTGGGGAACGCCAGGTTGTTTTCCACCATGGACATAGCGTCGGGGTATTGGAATGTACCGATGCATCCGGATAGCGTGAAGAAAACATCGTTCTCGAGCAAGTTCGGATTGTACGAGTGGCTGGTTATACCGTATGTGTTGTGCAACGCCGTTCCTGCATTCGAGAGACTCATGGAGAACGTGTTAGTGGACCTGAAATGGCGGACGTGCCCAGTTTACTTGGATGACTGCGTGGTGTTCCGCAGGGACTTTCATACGCATCTAGTGAGAGTTCGACAAGTTCTAGCGCGTTTCAGAGCGGCGGGGTTCAAGCCAAAAATGAAGAAGTGCCATTGGGGGCGAGGTCAAGTGGCGTTCCTAGGCCACATAGTGACACCGTCCGGCATTCTCCCAAACCCTGAAAGCTGAAGGCGGTTATGAACATCGCGAAGCCCCACAATTCTCACTCATTGAGGGCCTTCCTGGGTTTAACAAGCTACTTTAGGCGGCGCTACATACCTGGCTTCGCGGCGATCGCTGCACCGCTAGAGCGTCTAAAGCAGAAGAGCGTTAAGTTCCATTGGAACCAAGGCTGTGACGAAGCGTTCTTGAAGCTCCAGTGTGCTTTGGTGAGACCTACGATTCTGTTTTTTTTCCGAATTTTACGAAGAAGTTCAAGCTATTCGTCGACTCTTCACACCTGTCAGTCGGAGCGTACCTCATGCAGGAGGTGGATGGGCATGACAGGGTGGTTGCGTACACCAGCAAGATGCTAACGGGGTCCCAGCAGAACTGGGTGAACAAAAAGTAGCGAGACTACTGGAATCGAGTGCTGGGGAATATATTTAGGTGTTATTTGGATCGTGGGGAATTCGATCTGTACATCGACCATCAGGCGCTCACATGGATATTTGGGGAACACCCGCACTAGCAACGCAAAGCTGGCGCGGTGGGCGATGGAGCTTTCCCAGTTGCAGTTCAAGGTGCACCACCGACCTGGAGCACTGATGGGTCACGCAGACGGACTATCGCGACTCTACCAGCGCTCCGTGGTGAATGCTCTGCGAATGACTGATATCCTGAACGACACTGACGACCAAGGTAATCGAGACCAAGTCGTGGAGCGACGGTTATGATTGGCGGGCCTTTTGAACCCTTCGACGGAGGAAGGCGGTGCAGCCATCGAGGTCGAGGAGCTGAGCGATGCCAGTGGAGTGCCGAGAGAGCAGCATTCGACTCCTGACGCACCCGCTGAGGTAGTGACGGGCGGCGCTCATCCCACTCAAGTAGAGCAGGAAGAGGACGATGCCGGAGGCGCGGTGACGCCTGGCCGGTCGGCTGAAAACGCTTTCGAATTGGACGGCGAGGAGGCTGTGGAAGTACAGGCCAGGACGCCAAGGTCGTGACAGAGCCGATACAGACCCGCAGGGCGTAGTGGTGTTAGCTTCATACGATGCGCCCATAATGGACGTACTCGACTCTGTCGAGGTAGCTGATGCGACGGCTGCCGTTAGTCTGGCTAGTTAAGGTATGCTGTTGGGGACATTGGCTTAGTGATCGCCAGCTAGGGCGGTCAACCCTGGGATAGACCCTGCTGTGAGTGGGTATGTCGTTTGACACATGGACAACGGGTAAACGCTCGGTGCGCTAATCTCAACCGAGAAGTGAATTCGAGTCACTCGATCTGGCAGTCAGGAACGACACGTAGGTTCGAGGGGAGCGACTGCCGTTTCCGTGCCCTGTGTTGATGAGTGTGATAGAACACACATACGTGTTGGATGATGGGCCTCTGGTATGGCCGAAGCTAAGGACAGCGGTAGTTTGAACGTGTTGGCGTTGGTGGTACTGTTGATGTTGCGTTACACCACGCACGTGAGAGCGCTGGATCCTCCTGCGCTGTGCTAGTGCAAATTTACTCTGAACGGGAGTATGTGGAACTCTTCTATGCACCTCGGGTACCGGAAGTACTAGTCACGCATGGCGGAATACAGCCTGGCAGCGACAAACGCAAGTGATGTATTGCACGAACGGCTTTGTCGTTGGGTTAATGTGCAAAGGTGTCATCAAAGATTGCTATACAACAACATTAACACTTGGAAGGAATCATGCGTTCGAGGGGCGTATGAGCATTTCCCGTGAAAGATCCAATAAATACGAACGCAAGTTCCTTGCGAAGCTCGACCTGTCAAGCTATCTAATGGATGGTAACAGGCCAAATGGGATTTTATGTCTAGTACTTTCCTCCTCGTACTATGTACGTGATGGCAAGCGTAACAAGGTTATAAATTACTCTCCTATCAGATTCTTACTGCTCAAGTGTCTTCTTCGTTTCCTAGCTGAACTTGCACTAACGTCCCTATGCTAGGCAGGTGTGCTGCAGCGCTGCTCCAAATGCCGTTGGCGTTAAGGCAGTATGGGCGACGCAGTCATCCTAATGACATGCCCGTGAAAAAATACCCTGTCATGTATGTGCCCTGAAAGGCCATGACAGCCATGGCTAGGTAATATTTTTTCCTCCTCTAGCGCCTGCGCATGAAAGTGGGGCTAAACCGCCACGTATATTGAAGTAACAAGCTACGAAGCCGGCTGCAGCTATGTCCAAGCTGACTCCCCCCCCCCTCTTTTGTTTGTTTTCGAGACGGTTTCGTAAGCTGTCACTGCAACCGTCGAGGTAGTCCGCGCCACACTCACCATTCTTGACGGAATGGGGGTCACTGACTCCTTGCATACCCGCGTGTATATAGTGTACGTGGCTGACGCCCATCTTCCGTGGAATTGGATTTTTAGAGCGCCTACACCAGAGCGGAACATGTGTATCGCCCCACAGGAGCTCAGAGATTGCGTGCGGGAAGTTCGCGGGTTACTTCCGAATGAGCTCGCGGCTTTTTGGATTAAGCACGTAATTCTTCGAGCCGTGACAGCTTGGGCTGCTTCGGGTCGGACATGTATACAGACGCCGGTATGTTCATCGGTTGCGAAGGCGGAGGCGAAAAGCCGAATGCCTGCTCGATAACGAGCTCCTGCTGTCGTCTCCGGCAGGTGTTTCGTAACTGCTGCGAAGGCTTGAGCTCGAAAAACTCTATTCATGGTCTGCGCCCCGACTCCTCCTTGAAAAAAGGTTGTTGTTCACGCAAATACATGTTCGTTTACTTGAGTGATGTACTAGCATAAACTCAAAAGGTTTTGGGATGTTATCTAACGACGTTCGCCCACCATAATAAGTATCGCGGTCAATTCGTAAGCGGTCGTGAAGCACTTTTGGTATCTATACCGTATTGTATAGCAATGCCTAGTGATTCGCCCAACGATACAATAGAATAGCGAATGGATGACCGACATCTTCTGCGTTACACTTGATATATTTCTTGGATTGCCTGTAGCTGCGGAAGAATTAGAGGAGGAATCTCGACCCTCGTACGCGTAGGCTAGGAAAGACTAATATATTGGAATTAAAAATATTGCATAATAACATTATGTATATTTTATTACGTATAATATAATATGGGCAATGGATATAGTATCATTCACATTACGCAAAAAATACTATGGAGTATAATTATGCATTTCACTCATTTAAATTTCCTCGTCGAGTTCATTTTCAATTGAAATCAGCGTCACCATGTCAGGTATGAAAAAGAAAATTAGAATTGGTTCAAAGTAATATTTATAGAGTAGCTTCGACACGGCAGAAGCTGCGGCTCCGAAGCAGCCGCAGGAGGTGCTTTGGCATCAGAATTATGTTACTACTGTGGTGAAGCAAAACTTTAATTTTTCAGAATATTGTGGAAAAATGAGCAGACTGGCTTAGAAAAACAAGTCAATGCACTCTATTTTTTCCTATGGTATTTATTTTTTCTTGGCAACATTTAAATATGATAATACACCCACGCATCTACTGCGCCTGCTTCGCAGCGGCAGTATCGGTTTTGTGGATACAGTTTCATAACCTGTTTGGGAACATTTCTTGACTGTAGCGCGGAACCTAACGGCTTCGTTTCACAGAGTGTCTTCCCCGGACTGGAGGTGATTATAGCTCGTTTACCGGCTTCAGCTACCGGCTTCAACAATTTACTGTATTTGGGCTGTCCACAGCAGCATACTGTCGTGCTTTCCCAGACTTATCGCTAACTATTATGTTGCACGAACGTCGTTATATTACATAAAAGCTTTCTGTGGCGAATATGCATGTTGCAAGAATGTCGTAAAATAACATTAAAAAAAACAATTCTATAACAACAGTTCTTCGATCTGCGAATTGTGGCATTATTAACACTTTTCTATTTAATAATGTAAAAGTATTTGTACCAGTTCTACCAACACTGGTGCGGCGCGTATTTCTTTTGGACGGCGACCGTTTATTTGAGAAAGGATGCAAAGGATGCGGAAGTTGCCGCCGGTATGTATTTTTACTTCAACGGCGATCAGCGTTTAGAGCATGTACAAGGACCGACAGACTGTGTGATAATAATAGCAGGATACACGATTCAGCAGCTTGTCATAGGTGTAATACTTGTGAAGAACGACGTTAAAGCGAACTTTTCAGTTCATACTGGCTGGCAAAAAGGAGAAGCCCGAACAGCAGGGGCACATATCCTCCTTGTCGATGCAGCCACTATTACTAGGAGCGGTGATACACTATTTCATGAGGGTTTCTTAGTTTACTCGACCTTCATAAAGTTCCTTTCAAGTTTTCTTAGTGATCGCGTGTCCTCTCCAAAAGCCTGGACCTCGCCGCCCTCTATGCGTGAAGTTGTGCTTTATCACTTTCATGTGAGCATGGCGCGACGCCGGGCCCTAGCCTGATCTCTCGGATCGGGCCGATGTTCGCCAGACGCCGCTTCTTTCGAGGGATACAACCTATCAGAGAGGTTTGTATGAGTTTAGACAGGTTTATACAGAATAAAATGGTGTGGTACTTGGAAATACCGACAATTTATTTGACTTCATTTTTCCAAAGCCCATGAATAGATCGTTTTTCTACAGTTATTAAAATATAGCAAACCTTTTTGGCTCATCGTTTCGAGAAAAAAACGTCTCTGAGGCTCAGTTCTCGTAACGATGAGCCGATGAAATGAGGCAAAAAATGCGTAATTGAGATCCCCTATTAAATCGATCTCCAAATAGAAAATCGATCTATTTTGTACGCCTGTTTATTTCGTGAATGTTGCACGAAAAAATGAGGTGGCCAAGTGGCCTGTTTATAATTTGGCTAAATATATGGGTACCGGGTCATTGTTTTTGCGGTGCGCCTATTTACTGAAGGGACAGAAGAAACCTGTTGGGTTCCTACATGTACGCGAGTATCAGCCATTCGCCAGGATGGTGTGCTGATCGATGGCCACACCGTGATGGACCGATAATAGAGATGAGGACGTGACGCACATCATTGAGTCTACGGCAGCGGTAGCTAAGCAAACGCACGGCCCAAAGCCTGCCAAGGAGACTTCTGGAAACAAGAAAGTCGATGTGGGCAAGGCCAAATGAAGAGCTCAGGTGGCTGTCAGTGCACGTCATCACCGTCCCCGGAAGAAAGCAAGCTCTTGCCCTTAATATTGAGAATTGAAAAAACTGCATATACTTACTGGTGTTGATATCTGCAGAACGAGATGATCAGACTGAAAAAGGAGGCCGATTAACTAAATTACAATACGGCACAGTTGCCGAGTGGAGGAGAAGGCTATTACTCAACGCTACAAGCACCGTCAAGTGGAAAAGCTGATCGCTCACTTGCGATATGCCTTATCGCAGTAGCTCTTCTACGTTTACGACCTCAAGGCAATGGTCGCGCTCGGGTCGCCGAGCAATATGGACCTCAACATGCGACGCTTCCTGCACACGTACACTCACCTTCACAAGTCGGTTAAACTTTTTTGCTACCTCAGGGGGTGTAAAGCGCAAACCAGCGACGATACTGAGCCAGTAGATTCCAGGAGGGCACCGCGCTTGGTCTTGTAAGCCTGGATACGGGTTCTTGCGCCAGGATGGCAGGTACTGCGCCAAGATAAACGCGATCCGAGCGTAGAAGTAGGGGGTACAGGGGAGAGGTGACTTGCTGAGAAGGTATTAGCGTGTGTACCTTGTGTATCCCTTGTCTTCGACGGAACGGTGCTCCACTAGAGTAGTTGAGAGGGTCTTGAACAGTTAAAACCTAAAGAAGAAGTGCGGGGCAAGCGTCCACTCCAGGATGCAGCGTCGAGCCCTCTAAGGTAATCCTGGCGTGGGTGTCCTCGCCAGGATGTGGGAAGCCAGAAACAAGTACGCTAGGACACAGACAACTCGTGTACAGTATCCCAGATGCAGTTCTAGACTGGTTGATAGCCAACAAACAGAGTTATAAACAAATACGTAGAAATATGCAGCTGTCTAAATATTACAGACCTGGAGCGGGGGTCTCACACACTAGGCTCACTCGAGTCTAAAGTCAGGCACCTAGCAGCCTGAATACTCACAATACAAACGCGCACCAGCTCAGTTAAGAGGAAGAATTCGCTGTAATCCAGGATACGGTCAATCCACACAGCAGTCAATACAAATTCCCAAAAGGCGACTACTTAGCACTTCAGGAATACACAGGTTACTATGAATTGGGCAAAACACTAAAAAGTTAGTGACCCAACTAGGATATGAAATAGGTGGGTCGCTCCAGGACGAACGGTCACTGGTCGCCACCTAACTGCACTTGAGTATAAGTGGAGTTCCAGCGAAGCGATCAGTCCTTCTTGATCAACTTGCCCGGAATGTGTGGGGGCGCGGCGGTGTGATTGCTTCTTCTTCGCGGCGCTTGCCCTTCCTGACTTATTCCACGCCAAAATCTTGTGCTCAACGAAAAAAACGAACTCTGTTTAAAATTATCAATAGGTCCTAAGTCTTCTGTCTTCTTGCACTTCGTACACTTATCATGTAGTTCTTCTTCAAGTCTTCGTAAAACATTTTGTCGTCAGTATGGGATCTTGGTCCTCGTATTGTAGTCAGTTCAAACTTCTTGTATTCTTCGTCTGGGTATGGCTCGGTTCGAATATATCAGTCTCAGTATGGGGTAGTCTTGTCGACTCGACTGGGTCGTGCTTGGTTTAGTTGAACTTCAAACTTGCGTGTCACTTGATTGCGTTACCAACTTGTCAACTTGATATATGTTCCTCTAGGCACGTCCAGCCACACACTTGTTCTTGGCTTGTGTAAATTTTCTTCGATGGCAGGGTGTCTTGTATGATCACTGGTTACCTTCACGAATGCATGTTATCCAGGCGTGGATTGCTCTAGGGCTGGTACTGCACCGTTGTCTTGGCTCAGAAAGCGCTTGTTGTGTGTTATGGCGTCACGAGAGACTCGACACACTTGAATTCATCTTGCAATCCTGGCGTGGGAGCGCGTACGGCTATACTTTGACGTATTTGACCACGTAATCCTGGCGCGGATGTGTCCAGGATTCCTTCTTGCGCACTAATCGCTTGGCATCCTGGCATGAACGCGTTCAGGCTTCGCTCTTGCACGATATCCCCATGTAATCCGTCCCGAATCTTGACACAGACAGCCAAGCTGGTGTTCATCCTGGCGTAGGCGGTCCAGGTGGGGTATATCTTGGTATGCATTATCAAGATTGCACGAATTCTTGGCGTACAGCGTCAATATGGCGTGCATCTTAGCGCTAACAGCCAACATCATCACAGTACAGGCGCACAGCGTCTTCTTTCTTGGTTTCTTACGTCTTTATGGCGTCCAGCGCATGTTTTGCATGGATCGGGGAGTCGTTCCGTTCTTTGTTGGGCGGAACTTCAGCGAGAGGAGGTCGTCCAGGGATACTTCCTCCTGGATAACTTTCTGCCAGCCTTTAGGCGCTCCTCGTAAGGGAAATTCCGGAGCCGGACCGATGCGTCTTTTCGCGTTCCTGGATATGCACCTCCAGGAAGCACGCTTTCTGTGCAATTTCGGGCCCATCTGCATTCAGGAGCCAACTTCTTTCCACAATCCCACTCGTTCCAGTCTCCGTCCGTGTCACACGGGTACGGCCGGGGCAGTATTCACCAAAAGGCCAAACATCACCCATCGTTATCTCCAAGTCGTAGTCGTGACACCACGTCGTCACTGAGAAAATTCCAAATCATCGTCACAACCGCCTTTCCTGGCTACGGTTCCTTGCTACGGTCCGTCAAAAAGAAATTTGCTGCGAACTGACGCGGCATGACCAGGTATAAGACATCCAGGCCTTCTCCAACGGTGGCAAATCGTGTCGTTACGCCTTCCTGGCGTGATCCCAGATCCGAGCCCCGTCTGACCCGTCGCTGCAATCCTAGGTCGGGATCCGTCACAGTCGCCAGAATCGCCACGGTCTTCATTGAACCACAAGCTCCATTCCAAACGTCGATACATCACCATTTTCAAACCCACCAACATGTCGAGCAGCGCCGACTCTCCATCCGAGTAGCTTCCAGCCGTGGTGTCTTCGGCGGACACCGCAGCTCGCAACACCGACGCGCGCAGTCCTGCTGACGCGCCTCCTTCTTCTGCTGCACCTCTCCAGACGCTGGCTGACGCGACTTCCAATGCCGCCGACGTGTCGTCTGCCTCAGCTGCAGCAAAGCATTCACCGGTAATTGACCAAACTCCGGCGGACACGCGCGACGCGACCCTCGTTCCGCGGTCAATCTGGAACGAACACCGCCGTCGACACCGGAGAAACCGTGTCAGCTGCTGACGCGCGCGCCTGGTCCTTCATGTGTCCACACGTAGTAACCGAAGACGAGGTGGAAGAACTCATCACACGTGGCGTGGCCAGTCGAGCGGACATGGAGTCCTACCTGAATGCCGGGGCTCCGCCTCGCCATGAACTCTTTGAGCACCCTGAACATGAGAGTCGCACGCTCATGGTTGGTGTTCCTGCACTTCTTCCAGACAATCGACACGGAATCTTCCTATCCAAAGGATACGGGGGCATCTCTTCAGTGGTTGGTTTGGACGACTTCTCCCGTGCTGACATTCGTCTCCTGAACGACATCCTCGGGCCAGAATCTTATATGAACTTGCTCCGTGCTCGCTGCTCGCCCCTCCGAAGCTTCCTCTTGTTCAACCAGTAGCGAGGACTTGAACTGAGAAAGTTGCGACGACTGACGACGAGGAGTTCCCCTTTCCAACGGACTTGGAGTCGACTCCGATGCTGGGAGGGATGACTGGGCAGTGATTGCGATGTCGATGGTTGAGTTGATGGGACCCGAACATTGACGAAGAAAAACGGCGCGAACCGACATAGACGAAAGATCCGGCGGCAGCCGTGGAACTGGAGATCATCGCTTTAGTGGGAACGCTACAGGAAGCGTCGCCCGACGCAGTGTATGAAGGAGGTGCCTTTGCTGGGGCGAGGAGACACTGAGGCGAAGGGTGACGAGCACGGGAAATAATTTGGGCTGCCGACGCGGTCGGGAGCGAAGTAATTCCAGTAGAGCTCGACAATGGAGCACTCGCAGTCAGAGCGCTGGAAGTCGAAGGACCAAAGATGGAGGCCGAAACGGCAGGAGAAACGCACCGCCAGACATCGCAGGAGACGTAGGAGCATCCTGGGAGCTCGAAGGTGGAGCCTGCGAGAACTCGACCCGCACAGACGTCGTCCTGAGTGGAGCACGACCAGTCGGAGTAACTGCGATCGGACCCGACGCGCCACGACGCTTTTTCGCTGGTTTCGACGTGGTTGCACCGGCGACGGTATCCTGCAAGGCATCTTCGCTGACGCCTGGAAAAGCAGTCGCGGGCAAGAAGGCGTGAGTGACCGTCGACGACGAGAGAGGAACGTCCAGCGAAGGGTCGCTCGTCAGGAACGATGTCTCTGACGGAAGCAGCAGAAGCCGCGAAGAAAATGCGACGTCCGAAGGAGCTGACTCATCGCAGGAACCCTGAGCGGATCGTAAGCATCATGGAAGTCTGATGTGAACAATAGCGATGGGTAGGACTTACCGGAGGCGAAGGCGACGACGAGAAGCCTGTCATGTTGAGGGCGTGGGTCGCGGTACGACGGAGGAACCCGCTCATGGCAGATCAAGGGCAACAAGGAGCGCCAAGATACTCGTCAAATTCTGTGATTCGTGTCTTGCCGGAGGCAGTTGTGATATAGCGATTCGCCTCGATGGGATTCGCACCGCACCGCGTCGCAGCGTGAGTCAATACCCGTCGCCGTCGCCATTCGAGGGTTTACCGGGACCGGTTCGACTAATCAGCACAAGCAGCGATGACTACAATGACGACAGAGAGTCAGGGTGGTGTGAACCACACGATACGAAGACATCGACTGGTCGCAGCCGTCTCGATGGGACGTACGGTAAGGTCCAGACTGAATATACTTGAGTTTTGTGTATAGACGATGAGAGGGCAAAAAATAGAAGATAGTATATGCCTTTCGGTCATAACATTACAGAGCTGAATGCTCCCTGAAGCACACCAGCCTCAAGCGTCGAGGTAAGCATCTTACACTTAATAGCTTTACAGGGAATGCCTACCCGGGAACAGCGACTTTCCTGAAGTTATCGTTCGTTTCTGGTAAAGCGAAGAGACTAGTAGTGGGACTGTGTTTTGGTTACTTCTTTGTTTGAGGGAAACTCGGGTTTTAGATTCTAGAGAGAGAGAGAGAGAGAGAGAGAGAGAGAGAGAGAGAGAATAGACGTACCGGCGACGCTCGTGCCGACTACGTGTGTGTGCGAGACCTATTTTTGCTAACGGTAATCGAGGGAAGCGTCGTCTAAGGGTGCTGGGTCAGATTTGGTTCCTTCAGGTTCACACATAATATTCGCCGACCCTTGTGGGAGGCGTATTGTTGTGTGCAGAGGCTATCTACGTGTCTAGCGATAGAAATTTAGTAATTCCCTACATCACATGCAATTAGGCGCCCGGAGGAACATATATTTTCAGCAGGTAAAATATTCAATCCTAGGATAAAGGGAAGAAAAGCACACATTCAAACTATGTGAAATGATTATATGATTAAGCGCCGTAGCGCAGTGGAGACGGATTTTGCAACTAATACGCACATAGAGAGCGGTATATCTTGCAGAAAACGAGTTAAGAGCTCGATTGCAACAAGTACTACTAATGCACCCTTCATCGCTGTGCATAATTGTATTCTACGTTACAACTGAGGGGTGAGAGGTGAAGATAACTTAAGTTTGAATGATGCTGGTCATTAGGAGCCACATAATTGTTGGTATTGAGGGTATATTTAAGTCTAGGGATTACTACCGAGGGGATTGTCTGTATGTGCGCGGTTTTGATGAATACAGCAAAATTTACTTCATATACTGTACCCAAATATACCAAGACACTCCGCAGCAACTACATGTACTCATTGTGCAGCATTACAGACCGTGTCAACTTAATATTTGAAAATAAAAATAGAACTTTGTTTTTGAGACCCGCCGCTGCGCAACGGTGGCGGGCCTTTATATATTAATTCAACAAAAAAACTACCCTTGCCCATAGCGCCAGCGCAGCGGGAGCCTAGAGCACTCGTTCGTACTCGACTAAATTAGACACCTGTCTGTGTGTCGCTCTCCCTTTCGGCTCGCAAAACCCTTCCCTTTCGCATGGATACACTATTCCTTTCTCATTCGTTTTCCTCCCATTGTATTCACTGCATATATCTGTCTGACTCGACCTAACTATGTCCAAATTTCAGTTATAACCAAAACCGTCACAACTCTTAACTCGCACCCTGATTGGGCAATATTCATCGACTGAGCATTCAAAACACAAATTGGATTTCCAGGCGACGGCGCAGTGAGGACAAGGTGTGATGGCTGTAGAATTACAGTAGGGTAGTATTAGCTGTAGCTGCATGTTTGTACGGGCGTGGAGGCTCCTTGCTCTACCATGTACTCAAAAGTGACCTCTCAGAAAACATTGTGAGGTTTGCTCAGAGATCCAAAGTCGGCATGGCTCAGTGAGTAGCGATATCAATTAGGTTGGGGAGGGTGTGACTGGGAGCGTCTACCACCATGCACGCGCCTAGGGGCCCTAAACCCACCGCGAGCGTCCAGGCTCCAAAAAGGAGTGGCGCGTGTTGCCAATTGGCCAAACCGAAGTTGCAGACAAATGCGGATGAATCGTAAAGCCCCGCAATACAGAAGTGATCTTACAGTGTGAGGTCCCATTTTCCAAAACACATTTTGGGAGAGCACTTCTGGCGGGACAAAAAGGAATGCAGCATTCGGTTTAACAAGAGCAAAGCCTAAGACCAAGGGCCAAGTGCGAGGATAGCACAAGAGCAATAGATCAAATCAAAACAAACGCTTTAAGAGCACGAGTGAGAGCCCCCGCGCCTGTACACTTAAATGGCATCTGAATGAACAGTGTAACAGGCCAATAGGAGCGCCGGGCGACGGTGACGGCGAGTAGCACGAAGTGACTCAGGGAGATCCGAGGTTGCGAACGGGCAGCCAGCTGCCCAATCCGCGCGATCCCTTGGCGAAGAATCGCACGATCTGGAAGGACCGCAAGTGTGCGGCCCCGAGCTGTAAAGTGGCAAGCACGCGCGATGGCGTCTGACTGGGATGAGCATGCGACGAAGTGAATAATGAGTGAAACGGCTCCAAGGACGAAGATCGGGGGAGCCGTCAAATGCTCAGTTTGGATTTCGAGGGCCTCGGACGCAAGTGGTCGGGAATCAGTGGTGAAGTGTGTGAACGTTCACCGTCGGTGGTGGAGCACGTGGTAACGAGCGAGAACGAGGACGAGCTGGTGGCTTTAACGAGCACCGAGACGAGTACGAAAGCAGTGACGGACGCGTCGCTGTGTGTGTGTGCCATCCGTACGAGGAACGAGGACACGAACGAGTCGGGTGGTGAGAAGTCGACTGCTGGTAGAAGCTCGACTCTTATTTGTTGATTATAAATAGGGACGGCAGTTCCGGCTACTTTGCGGTGGCTCGTACGGTTGGTTCGTTGACGATCTACAATCGGAATTGGGCGACAACCAGCAAAGCACTGCGGCTGACGACCCGCATACAAGGAGGCGCCTCAAGACTTACGCTCCTGTATGGCCATCATGTTACAAGACTTGTAACATGATGGCCATACAGGAGCGTACGACGCAGAGAAATGCTGCAACGAGACGTCCCAATCAATGATCAAGATCACGGCGACGACAATCATCGACATCAATGACCACGCGGTCGTCTACAATGTAGGTCATGATGCTGAGAGCAGGTGAACCTAGGGTCAGGACGGAGTGAACCGCATGATAACGACCCGGTGGCCGAGGGAAAGGCCAGTACCGACTCTGGTGGGGCCAATGAGCACGCCGAGTATAAACCGACCAACAAAGACCAATCGGCTTCGACGAGATGCAGTGATAACCTACTGTACGACGACGAAGTGAAGGAGACGGAGCCGGGGTCTGTCAAGCGGACTGACGGTGAAGAGACGAAAGAAGGTCCCAAAGACGGCGCCAAAACGCCGAAGACTGTGGTTATCAACGCTGCGATCAAGCAGTTGAAGATGCTGGTGGCGTGGATGCAATCTGAAGCGGCGGCACCAACCATGACGAACCAGACGATGAATCCAAACAGGACGGTGTCAGACATTGGGGCCGAGCCAGTAACGAGGGAGGCATCAGGGACGGCGGCACTGCAGTAGTTGATTCCAGATGTTGCGGATATGTCGGCACAGGGGCAGAGCGAGCCAAACCCGAAGACCTGGCAGACTTTTAGGCGAGTTTGCAGCAACTGATGGGAGCCATGGCGGAGCGGCAGTCTGCCGAGACGGCGACTGAGAGGAACGAGCAGCACGGCGATATGGCCAATTCGGTGCTGAGCTCTATGGATCTTCACGATATGATGACGGTGATGAACGACGAGCCGTGCACACCCGCGAAGAGGTGACGAACGTGACGCAAGAGGGGGGGGGGGGGCGTGTCCGTTCTTCGAGCTGGACGAAGCCACAGTGGAGATGATCATCAGGCAGGACGGGAGGGGCGGCACGATGATCGGCGCCAGGCGATACTAAGACGAGCGAGGCACGCAAGCACTCCTCCCTCCGACGGCAGCAGCAGCCCGAGTGGATCAAGTGATGATGGAACGTGGTGCGTGGGGTCGACGCCGTAATAGTTGTATCTCAAGCAATTAGAGTGATTCGAGTGGCTGGTCTGATGGACGACGTAATGAACGTGGACGCCGAGGACGAGATGCGGGATGAGTATGTCGGGAACGCCATGAACGAAGGGAACGCCACGAAGACCGACGTCCCAGCAAGAAAAGCGTCAAAGATCTGGAATTGCCCACATTAACGCCGTCACTAAAGGTTTCCGTGAGCACGTGAATTGATAGAGTGGAGCTGGCTCTCAAAGGCGTCGAGGAATCAGGGCGAGGCACATCGTCAGATAACGCGTTGTATTTGATTATCGGTAATAAATTGATGGAAAATGCTGCTAAATGGTGGGTGGGTATGGATCGTCGACTTAGCGAACGTCGAAGAGCCGGTATGGGGAAAAGCTCGATAAATCAGCTGCTGAATGGCGCGTTAGCATGCGACGAATGATGCCAGGAAAAACTCACGCTGACTTCCAAGCTGGATTGAGAGACGTGGTTCGGAGGAATAAGACCAGTGAACGTGTTTTATTGGCTCAACGCTATTGGTCTCGACAAGACTATTAAGAAACTAGTTAATCAGGATCCTAAGCCAAGAACTTTAGAAGAAGCTGTCGACAAAGCCACCAAGATCAATGACCCCATGGGCCACGTGGGCCAAGAAATGATGAACATTGGTCAGGCGTGGGCGACAGCGCCGAGCCGATATGTCATCCCAATGGCCGATACTACGGGGCGGATGAATGTGATACCCGGTATCGGCGGGGCTGGATTGGCGAGTATGATGGCAACTTTTGCAGAAAATGGGGTGGCAGCAGGAGATGTCCATACGGTCTCTCTCTTTACCAATCCAATCGGCGTCTAAAGCGCGTATTCTGGCACGTGGGACCCAACGTTGGGGCATGTTTGGAGCGGTAACTATTGGTATGAACAACGGAAGACAGAGCGGAAGCGCTCACCAGCCACAACCACGACGAACAGCAGGTCCACGAGCAAGAATCTCCCTACACCGCAGAAGAAGAAGAGTGACCAAGATGACTCCAGTGTGGTGGAGTGGGTATCGCAAAATCGCGTTGCGATCCGATCTCACACTCAGTGCCCGAGCCTGCCGACTAACGGAGGGGGTACTCCGATAACCGTGGAGTTCCTGAGGGATCAGCTTGTGTACCCGTCGGCGGGGGCTGGTTACACTCCTCTGGTACTTGAAAGGGAGCTAGGCCTGCGGTTGGTTCCGCCTTGGCGAGGCGAAGGACGGTGGGGGTGGCGTAACGTGGAGCGCTTCAGCCTACGCGCCAGGTATGTCGTCGACCTTAGGCGTGATCGACTTGGGTGTGGGTTTCCTTTACGTAGGCTAGATATACCTTTTCTTGCGACGCTTGGCCGCTTCCTATAGATAGGGAAATCGAGGGCGAGAGCGACGACAGTCGGGCCGGCCAAGCTGTTAACTCCGGCGATCAATACGTGTACTTGGTAGTTTTAACTTGATTACTGTATGGGCCACTGCAATTTCCCGCGACAGTATCGAAGTTTAAGGTTCTTGTTGTTGACAAGGCAAAATTCACTCTGTTATTACTTAAGTTCTTCAGACCCACTACCTTGCGTATCCTATGATTACCGATCTGGTACTTCAAGGTCCAATCATACTTTACCGAACTTGGGTACAAAGCAGTTGACCTGTACATGATGATTCCAGGGCGTTCTCAAGTAGACCGTACATCCGATCTCCCGTCCCAAGACGATCCGATCCGCGCGGTGACGATCCGATCTAGCTAGCTCCGACCCGATCGTATCCTTCTCTGTGACAGGGCCACTCCAGCTTCACCCCGAACCCGCTTGGTCAGATCGAGTCAATATCCATCATTCAGCCCCAGCAGCCAAACCTCAACGGGCGCTTCACCACACCAGTGATTACGGTGCAAATGAACGCCCGAAGTCGCGAAAACTGAAAGCAGCAGTACGAAAAGCCACTAACGACGCGAAGCAAGACGGGCAGTCAGCAGCTACAGCAGCACGACGAGAAGAACGCGGCGGCGGTAGCGGTGGAGTCGGCAAGGGCAAGGCAAGAGTCGTCGGTGTGGGCAACCTGGGCACTGGGCCATTTACTGTACCAACGAGGCTAAATGCAACGCTTGTAACAAATTGGGGGGCTATGCTCGATACTGCACCGACGAGGCGGCCAAGGCGAAGGACGATGCATATCTGCAGCAACGGAAGGCGAAGAAGTCTGCGGGAAACGACAAGCGGACGTTGTAGCGATGATACGACGTCCGGTGACCACGCTGAAAACCCGGCGCTTGGCTCCAACTAGTGCAACGATGGTGAACGAGGACGCCAACAGACAGTGCTCGGTGTATTCGACTGTGACGGGTGACGGACCGGGTAGATCGACGAACAATCACGGCGACACGGAGGGTACGCATGATGGGCTGGGTGAAGTGAAGGTGTTAATGGTAAGTGAGGTGGAGGTGCGCGATGCGGATTGGTCGGCGCGCAGTATAGTCACGGTGAGACCGGCTATGGCAGCCGTGCGGTTTATGCGTAAGGACCGCGAGGACGAACAGCGGATCCATGATGAACAATGGCCGCGTGCAACTGGGGAAGGCGCGGCCACCGCTGAGACGATGTTCGGAACTAGGGAAGACGCAACGACCAGTACGGCGGCGGGGCCAACAAACGTGGAGACGTCGGTGTGTGAGAAGACACCGGTGCGTGACGATGAGACGGGTCGGCCAGCGGAAACAGAATTGGTCCAGGATGAAATGACCACGGTAAACCAAAACTAACATAAGAGCCGATATGTCAAGTCCTTCGAGAGTTGATAAACCTGGCATATCTCTGGTGAGACGGGATAATTATCACGACCGGCCACAAATACATCAACATTTGTAACCAGCCCAATTTGGGTTACCTAACGGGGTTGAATGGTATGTGACGGGTCCCGGCCATGCTCGCCCGTGAATCTGCGGAGCAACACCTCAAGGTATCGGTCTCCACCCAGACGACTCTTGAGGCTGAAAACAAGAGACTGAAGGCAGCCAACATCCGTCTCGCCGGCTTGTCGCCAAGACCAAGGAGTCGACAACAACTCACACTGAGGATCTTCGCCTACTGAAAGCCGAAGTCAGCGAGAGAGACCAAGCTAATACGAATCTTGAGAGCCAACTGGAATTGGAGCGCGAGACTTTCAAGGACGCGATCGCTGCTAACACCGAGCAAACCCGCCAGCTGAATGCCCTCTTAATTCGAGCGTCGAAAGGTAATCTCGTCGACGCCGATGACGCAACTTTACTTAAAGATCTTCAGTAGCGGAATTCGGATCTCCTCCGGGTCAACCTCTCTCTTTGTAGCCACGTGAGTCTCGCTGGTATGGGTCCTGATGTGTTGGTTATAGCCGTGGAAGGTACGTCGTCGACTACTCAGACCACAGCCGATGTCTACTCCTTGCCGTCCGTTCGTGATGCCATATGTCAGGTATCACTGCTGGTGAGCTGGATCTCGACGCGCTAGACCTTGACCAGGACACTCTCGTAGCTCTCCAGCGTATCCAAACCGAGGCCGCGGCGTTATCCGATCCCCAGGCTCTTCCTGCCGCGTTGGCTAAGGCGGCTCACCAAGTCGCTCACGGAAAGCCTCACAAACGTCTCCGACGAGGAGATAAAGGATCAGACGATGATTATGATGACGATTCCGATCTTGAAGATAAGGCTCCAAATCCAACGGTTAAAGCCAGTGCCGCTATGTCTGCAGCTGGTCTTGGCGACATTCCGGCTACCGAGTCTACCAGCCCAAAATCTGGTCGTAGGTCATTGTTCAAGCCCATGGCTTGGAAGAAGACCAAACGCCGAAAGACTCGCTCTCGGTCTCAACCGTCAGCTCCTTCGCCGTCTCGCAAGAGCCCACGCCGAACGAGTCCACGTTCACGGACGCGTCCTCGTTCTCCGCCTTCCGCCAAGTCCCCAAGAGGTCGTCCGAAGTCTCGTTCACGGTCTGTGTCACGCAACCGTGCTTCTCCAGAGGCATCGCCACCACCTTCGTCCGTTCTAGCGTCTTCTTCTACGTCCAAAAATACTCCACCTCCGCCCGTCGTCGATCTCACAAGTGACGTCGAGATGTCCAGCAGTCCTGAGCACACTCCTCCAGCGTCGACCAGTCCGAAGAAAAGCTCACGAAGTCGCATCGCCTCCTCTTCTCGTAAAGAAGCTGCTCCTGAAGTTCCCATGCCTACCACCGATCCTTCGTTGGCAGGTAAGGACGTGCCACCTGCGAAGCCGGATGATGAGTAGGGCGAGTCGGAGCACCATCTCCTGTTTGGCTCGGATGATGATGACTCGGACAAATGTACACCCCGATTCCACACATAGACCGGGTGTGACGTCTCCTTATCGCTCACCTCCAGACGATAACTAATCCACTACTGCCGAAGGTTCGAGTTCTCGTACTGCTTCCGAACCTCCTCTAGCTCCACCTCCTACACCATCGGGTACCTCTATGGAGGTTGATGACGACGGTGATCACGATCGGGAGGCAGCTGGAGGCGGCTCACGTGAAGATGAGTTCTCGTTCGACTTCACCGCAACCACCGTCTCCTCGTCGTCACTTGCCTCCATCAGGGTCCGCTCGTTCTCGTGCGTCATCGCTTCCACAGGATGCCGGTCCTGGTCGGGCGATAGTGGCGACTTATACGTCACGGGCTCGCAGCGGAGACCCGTTTCCGCCGGTGCCTTTACCGTTGAGCCACCAGGTTGTTCAAGGTCCTCGTCCAGCAATTCTATCCTCAGCGAGCTTTCCACCGTGGATTCAGCCATTCTTGGACATGCCGTTTTCTGATCCAGGAGCGAAGAAGTGCTTCGATCGTATGTTAAGTACGATCTTACCGGAGCCGACTCCCGGTGGTGGCGTCATTCACATGACCCCTGAGGATCTCAGGGCTTTCTGTGATTTCTCACATCCTGATCACCCGTGTGGTTCTCTTCCCGAGGAACCGATCTTCTTCAGCATAGAGGGCTTCGACCCGAACGCTCCGGCTTCTCGACGAGCTTCGCGTGAGACGCGCTTCCGTATATTCTGGGCGAATTTTGGCAGCCAGGGTCCCAAGCCAGACCTCGGCTACGCCTTGTGGGAGCGTTACTTCTGGATACTCGCTGCTGCCGTTGAGTGGGGCTTTGTTAAAGAAGCGAATAATCCCAACTGCTACCGACAGCAAAAGAGGGCTCAGTTCAAGGTCTACGTCCGGGAGCGTGACAACCGCGCGGACCGGCTCTGTAACATGTACCAGAACCAGTACATGCAATGGTGCTTGGAGGCGGTCACAGCTCGCCGGTCATTCATTTGCCCCGAAGTAATCATCAATCCGTCCGTGCCTTCGTACCCAGTCGAAAATCTCCCGTTCGTGCCAAAGATTATGGACTGGCTGGCCGAGGTTCGAGCTCTATATCGTCGGCACCCGTGGCGTTCAGCTTGGGTCAATCTGCCGTTCAACCACCCGTACAACACGACGTTCGTGCCGTATTATGCTGACGCCCCTATCTACTGTCCTCGGAACGCCGACCTTATCAACACCGGCTGTGCCATCATCCCTGATATGACTCTGACCGATGCTGAAATCAATCTGGACTGGCAACGCCAATTCTTTCCGGGAACACACGCTTCGACTTCAACAGCCGCCGCTGCTTCTACTGGTGGCCGTACCGAGGCTTCATCTTCACTTGGCAGCGAGTCAGCGGCTCAAGCGTCTTCACCTGACGAAGAAAAGAAGGACGATAGCAGTGCCTCCTCGTTTGGACTTCTTGCTGATACCGCTGGTCGCTTGTCGTCTGATTGAAGTCACGCTGTACAGCCTGTCACCTTCATCTCGCCCGTGCGAAGCTTTTGCAGGTAGTCCCGAGTCTTCACTCCCATTAGTCGTCGTTTTACACACTTTCATGTCTTCATTCTTTAATCATTTTCCACACCGTAATCTTGTTCACGTTTTCATCACATGCGTATACAAATTGTTGGTACAGTCGCCTTTTTCGTCTGTTACCACAGGCTGTACCACCCTGTGGACAGTTCACTCGTGACCGAGTTGCGCTAGTCCTCGTCCACGACTTGAACCATCTGTAGTCGCCGGTCGCTCTTCTTGGCGCGCAGATAATCGTACAACAGGCCGCCACACGATAGGTTGGATGCTGGTTCCCAAGTCGGGTCGTCATAGCCGATCCACTTGACCTTGAATTCTCGTACGGCGCGCTCAGTACTCGTTGACAGTGGTGTTCGATCGTCGAGGATGGCCTCGACTTCGTATTCACCTGCAACTTGGTCCGGCTCCCAGCTGTCTTCTGGTAGCAACTCCTCGTCGAAATCCAGTCTTAATGCTTCAGTCACTTCAGGGGCCAAACGAACCTTCGGTCGACTAGGGAAGTCGTTTACCACCTTAAGCCTCGACACATGCACCACCGGATAGAAACGGTATCCACTCCGGTCAGGCAATTCCAGTTCGTACGCAAACTCCTCCACCTTTCGCTTGATCCTAAAAGGTCCTTGCCACCGATGAGCAAGCTTCTTAGTCAGGCCAGCCTTGACGCGTTCCATGTAGAGCCACACCCGGCTCCCAATCTAAAGAGAGACCGCGGCGGGCCATCCACAGCATCTTTAGCACTCGATGAAGCTTCTGGGCCGTCGACCGAGCGTTCATTTTTATTTGGTCGCGGTACCGCTGCTTTCTCCAGTCGACTCAGGGCGTCATTATGCTCCCTAGCACGTCGCTCCATCTCAGCAGACTGATAATCCTTGGCCATAGTCAGGGCTATTTCGTGTTGTCGATTGACTTCGCGACGTCACGCTAGTGCGTCTGATTATTTACCGAGGTCTCGCTTGAGGGACGAGGACATCGCCCGTAGTGTCGATCGTGCATCCCAGCCTTGAACGAGGTAAAACGGCGTCTCTTTCCGTGTAGTATCTTGGGAGGTATTAATAGCAAATACCAACCTCTCAGCAATTTCATCCCAATCTTGCTGCAGAGGATCCTCCGCGTCCACACGTACGGAAGTCATCACCAACTTCTCCAAGTGCTCTTGTTGGCCGTTAGGCTGCGGTTGATAGCTCAACGTCGCTCGCGACCTTGAATGTATCATCTCCATGAATGCTTGAAACACTTTGCTCATGAAGCGTGGGTCACGGTCCTGCCTGATCAACGTTGGGGCCCCGAACCTTCGGTTATACGCATTCTGCGAACACCTAAGCCACGCTGAGCGCGGACGTGTTGGACATAGCCTTGGCGATGACGAACCCAGTGAATGAGCACTGAAATAGCGGTAACGCCGTGTTGCTCCTGTGAGTCCTCGGTAGTGGTATGACGAAGTCCATAGAGACGATCTGGAATGGTCGCTCGGCTAGGACATTACCAGGTGAGTATCCGCGGAGCTGTAGACAGCTTTTACTTGAACTACAGTCCGGACGCGACTTCACGTGCTTCTCAACGTCGGCATACAGTCCAGCCCAATAATAATCGGACTTAACCCGTTGGTATGTTCGGACCACACTTTGGTGTCCTCCTTCCAACGAGTCGTGACAGTTCTGCAGTACTTCTTGAATTATCGTTGTTGGTACCACTAGACGCAGCTTTGTCTCTTCTTACCAATCGTGGTCATACCAACGATTCAAACCCAGGTAGCGAAGCACACCATCCGCAGACAGGACGAATCTGTCCGCATACTTCCATGCATCTCGAGCTTCTTTGTAGCTTAGCTTCTCCGCTTGTCCTCGTAACACTGTCTTGAGGTTCGCCCACTTCCGCTCTTCATCCTGTGCCGTGGCTATCCGCCTGCGTCGCTCACGCTGTATTTCTACAGGGTCAACGACCTCTGCACTGGAGTGTACTGGTGGTAGAGTCTTGGAAGGATGGTCTGACGATACTTCACCGATTGAATCCTCGTTAGTATTCTCTCGTCGTTCTCCATGGTGTTCTTGAGCTTTAGCAGCCACCTCCGAGGCTTCATCGGCGAATCTGACACTTTTCTTGGCCTTCGCCTGTCGTCGAGTCATAACTGCCATATTACCATGATCACTCTCAGTTGGAATGTAATCGCGCACAAAATTTTCAAAAGTTTTCTGCTGTGAAGACTCGCTGCCCGTCAGTACTTGCATACAATGCTCTACTTGACGAGGTGCAACTTCTACAGTGTCTTCGATCGGCTCGTAGATCATTTCCTGGATGCGATTCAGTGTTACTAACTCCAACTTGCGAGTTTCGGCAAGGACCACTCGGCTGACGTTCGATTCCAAAGCTTCGGTGGCAAGTGAATCCGCGGCAGCGTTGGATTCTCTCACTACGTGAAGGTACTTAACTGTTTGCAGCATGGCCGTTAGTTCTTTGTAAGTATTTAGCAGTGCCAGCAGTGATTCCTACCGACATGCGATCACCCCTAGTGATTGCTGTATCGCGAGCCTTGAGTCACTCACTATGACCAAATCCTCGGCACCATGGACAATTGCTGCCTTGACTCCGTTTATCACTCCAGTGTACTCAGCGACATTGATAGTGGTGGACGGGAGGTAAGCGTTAGCAACGACCACTATTTTCCACTCCGGAAGGTTCCAGAGTATCCATGAACAACTACCGTTGCCACCGTATTTCCGGTCTTAGCTGATCCGTCAAATGACATAACGAAACCGCGGTAGTCGCGCGGTAGCTTCGCATATAGCAAAGAAGGGTCCATCCGAATCGTCGGCGAGCCCTTGCTCGGCGGGGCCAAAGGTTCGAGTGACTGCTCCAAATCCACAAAGTTCGTGATGCTCGACTGAAGTTGTTGCGCAAAGGCTACATCCTTTTCATTGACGCGCTGAATCTTCAGATGCCATGGCGACAGCAGCACCGCAAACTGTACGGCACGGCCGAACAATGACTTCGATTTGTGTACCCATTCGAGTGTGTGGAACCGGGAATAGACATGTAATGTCTTTCGGTTAGTTGGGTATAGCACATCTTTAGGAGCAGTAGCAAGGCTAGGACCTCCTTCTCGGCTGGATGGTAGATCATTTCAGACTCCTTGAGCACCCGACCGATGAATCGTACGGGGTGTAACTTGCTTTCATGTTCTTGCATCAGCGTCGTACTTAGCGCCCATTCGTTAGCGAAAAGCATCACGTGAACTTCTTTCGTCCGGTCGAAGTGCTTTAGGATTGGAGCCTGGGTAACTCCCGCTTGCAGTGCCTCGAAGGCACGACTTGCCACAGAAAGGTCGCCACCGGCTCCAAAGTCTTCCTTCTTCAGTTGATACAGAGCTGCACCGTAGACCGCGAAGTCTTGGATAAACCGACTATAGTAGCTCAGTACCTCAAGGAATGACTGCATCCCGCGCTTGCTCGTTGGAAACGAAAGCTCGGTAATAGCTGCAAGCTTCTTGGAGTCGGCCCTTATACCATCAGGCGAAATCTCATGGGACCGATAGTCCACTTTGGGCTGGCAGAAGATGCTCTTGGTGAAACTGATGCTGATCCGGCACTGTGCAAATCGTGTTAAAAGTCGGTCCAGCGTCGTTAACAGCTATTGAAATCCTCGCCACCTAAACAAATGTCGTCTACAAACGACCGGCGACCGAATACGGGCACCAACGAGGATTTGTCAGGCTCTCCGTTCGTAAACATGTTTGCTATGGGACTGCTGACTAGTTGAAGGACTGGGTCTGTCTCCACCGATACTTCACGGTCTGCTGTGAGCTTGGTTTGAAATGAATCCTCGTTCGTAGTCGCATGACGTTCCTTGGCCTTTTCTTCAGCTAATTGCATCTTCACCGAGTATTCAAACCAACCACCTTTAAGTTGAACGAACCCCCACAGCGCGTTGTCGATCATTCGCTGGTATATCATGGGGGCGTTCTTCAACCCAAAAGGCATGCGTCGCCACTCGAAGTGTCCGAGTGCACAAAGGCCGGCACTACGCGCTCGCAGGGTCATCATAATAGCCCAGAAGCCACTTGCTGCGTCCAACGAACAAAACCACAGGTAACACTCCAGGTCCGTCCATAAGTCGTCAACAAGCGGCATCGCATATTCCATGATTGCAGTATCGCAAAGAGGCCGGAGGGAAGCCGTAGCAGTTGAGGAGACAAGCAGAACGCGTCCGAAATGTATATGCGCAAACAGCTCGAAGGAACGCAATGACAGATGAGCAGCGCCAAAAAGAGCGCAGCCGCGATGCGCCAGCCCAAAGTGCTCAAAGAGAAGCCATGACGGAGATTCAACGCGAGCAACAAAGGAAGAAGAGCGGTTTCGCAGGCGGTCTCGGCAGTACAAGGAAGACCTCGCACTCCACGAAGATTTTGACCCTTTACGGAGTGACTGGCGGTCCCCACTACTTCACCCGTTACACAGACGAGAACTGGAACAGCAAGCGAGTTTGTCGGAATTGCGACGCTTGAAAATTTCCGGATGAGACAGATGGATGCTGCTGTGGTATTCGTTCCATCCTCTCGAAAAGCCCCGGATGCTCTTCTTATGCGGACCTTTGTACTGTACACGAGAGGGTGCATGGCTGAGTACAAAGCGTTGAAATACTTGGCTGGTTATTTGGCCACGAGTTAAAATTGCTCGAAACGTATGGCCTTCCTCTGCTAACCGATTACGACTATTTATCCGCTCAAATCGGCGGCCAGGGTACAGCATCAGTGGATGTTATCCAGCAAGAGATTGACGCGTACCCCCAGAACGAACTTGAGCATTTGGTGGTGCAGGCATGCCAGCTGAACAACAACCAGAGAGATTTTTGACCAAATTATTGCGGCTAAGAGCAGACCGGTTGGAGGGGGAAAGCTTTCTTTTTGGATGGACCGGGTGGAACAGGAAAGTCACTTCCGTTTGAGCAAATATTGGCTCACGTCGAATGCAACGTAAGGTTGCCATCGCTGTGCATCGAGTGGAATTGCAGCTACCCTGTCAACCGGAGGCTATACCGCGCATTCGATGTTTCGGATTGCCCTCAAACTTACAGTGACGTCGGCGTGCAGTCGTTCATGGCAGAGCCAGAAGGCTGAATTGATTCGTAGCGCAACTTTGATTATCTGAGTAGCAGGTCATTTCGGGATATCATGAAGTACGAGCTGGAACCGTTCGGCGGAAAGGTAATGGTGTTCAGCGGGGGCCGTCGCCAGATTTTGCCCGTCCTAAAGGATGCAACGCGTGCCGAGACGATTGAAGCTTGCTCCAAGTCATCTCCACCTTGAGAACATTTGCGTCAAGTGCGTCTTACCGAAAACTTGAGTGTCCGCACTGCTCCTGACGCGGCAAGCGCAGCAGAATTGGCAGAGTTCTCGGAATTCTTACTTCAATTTGGGGAAGGTCGTTATCCCCCCAATTCAGAGATCACCGCCGACGACATATGCGTTGCCAGTGACAGATGTATTGTTCCAGATGGGAGGAGACAAGAAATAGCCTCTAACGAAGGACGACGTGGACATGGAGACTCCCCCACATTTCACACTACTTCCTGCTGTGGGTGGCCAGCACGAGCGAGACTTGGACGAAGTTGAAGAAGACCGACGGGCCCGCAACGTTAACGCACTCATAGATGAGGTGTAACCTGGCGTTGATGCCGATAATTTGACCTATGAATACTTCGTCGAGAGGGCCATACTAGTCTCCACAAAAGCAAGTGTTCGGTGTATTAACGACATGGTTTTAGAGCGACTGTCAGGTGAAATGAAGGAATATCTCTCGGCGGACAGCCTCGAAGGGGTCGCGGACGCAAATATGTTTGAACAGGAGTTGTTGAGCTCTCTTAACTTCTCTGGCATCCTCCCGCACAGGATTGTCCTGAAGGTTGGGGCACCTATCATCATGATTAGAAACCTGAATAGCGACGCAGGACTTTGCAACGGAACGCGACTTCGGATTGTGTCACTGCGCGAGCGGGGCATCGAGGCTAGCACTATGTCCGGCTGTTTTAGGGTAAGAAGGTGTTCGTCCCTCGGATCATCTTCTATAACGAGGACAAGGAGTTCCCGTTCAAGCTCAAGCAAGCCTAAGCGTTTTCCGGTGGTTCCCGCGCTTGCTATCACTATCAACAAGGCGTAAGAACAATCGATCCACCACGTGGGTATCTACTTGGAATCTCCAGTGTTCGCACACGGACAGCTATATGTGGCGTTGTCGAGAGTGACTTCATGGAAGGCGATCAAGATTGCTGTGGATCCAGAGGCATTGATGAGGACGGAAACGTGCACACCAAGAACATTGTGTACAGAGAGATCTTTGGTACGCAAAATTGGTAGACCACGTAATGCATATAATACATGTCGCTTTGATTTCGGTTTATTTTTGTAATCCGTCGCAGCTCAGCGGCCACACTACACCGTCCAACCATGCCCTAGCGCCCGCGGAGCGGGCGCCCAGAGCCCTAGTTATAATAAATACAATGGTTGTCTGTCTGTCTGTAGTGCTGCGCTTTCCCGCTTTTTTGATTGGCTAAAATGCTTAACGAAAATTAGTGCAAATGAGACACGTACGGTTTTCTGAGATACAAGAAGCGCTTTTGCGGTACATGTATTGTATTAATAACGTAACGCTTCGTTTCAATTGGAACGCTCCTTACTTTTTGTTTAAAATGTATTGGTCATCAGCATTTAGCTACATAGGTTGAATCCTTTATCCTGCTACGATTTTGCTTTTCTGCCAAATTCGCTCAATAACGTTGGTCAGTGGGAGCTCAAATGCAATCAAATAAGCTGGTAGTGAAACATGCGCAGCACTGAGTGAGTATGAGATAACCGAATGAAATTTTGTTTCCGAATAAAAACTTAACCCCTTCCAACCGGCTGATTTTCCCAAGTCTTAAAGTGCACATGCAGTATTATTTTATTATTTGACGTTTGTATAGTTTTGCTTGTTGCAGAGGTGGGCTACAAACCGTATGAACATAAAACTGGTGCGAAATACTTATTATACTGCATATTTTTCCACTGTTTCACTGATCTAAACAGCATTATCATGATATCGGGGTGTTATAGATGATAACTTCCCATCGTACGGCGATACACCGCCAGGCGCATGTTGATGTGCGACAAGTTCATAAAGAAAGTTGCTTGTCAAATTTTAGAATTTTTTAGATGCATACAAAACGTCATACAATTAGGAATAAAAGAAAGGGGCTTTCAAGCAGACAAATGCAATCAAAAGAAGTGTGGCTATGGCCATACAAAAATCGAGTTGCCATAACATCTGAAGAGGTTGAACATACCAAGCAGGAAAAGAAGAGTCGCCATATTGTGCAGCAATGGGATGCTACAGCCCTCTCGCACCAAACCCTTGCCAGGGACGAAGCAAAAACTTACAGCGCGTCAAAAGGGGAAATTTTTTTTATTGATGCATGTGCACCTTAAGCTGTGCTGCATATGCAGTTCGTATGCAGGTTATCATTCCGTTTCATGTCTTTGCCGTTTCTGCGCCCTCTCATCATTTGCAGGGATACCAGCTCTCAAGCGAAAACGTCGTTCCTGGCCTGACGGTCGCAGCTCTTCATCCTTGAACTCCTTGTACCACACGTCAAAGCAAGTCATCATTATGCCACGCATGTTGTGGCTTGGGCGCATGCACAGGTATATACGTCCCTTGGCATCACAAACTGAACAGTAGTAGGCCGTTCTGTGCGTCTTTGTTTCCCCGATCAGTGGGCAGACTTTACACGCGCGATGACGACGCTTGGGTCGAGTCTCCAGGTTCCGCCACTCGTCCACTAGCTACACCGCGTGCACAACACCATCTTGCGCAACTGCACCAGCAACTGTACCTCAAGCTGAGGCTTCCGCTCTTTCTCCACATGCATTGCGGAACTGCACCAGCATCTGTACCTAAAGCTGGGGCTTCTGCTGTTTCTCCAAAAAATGTATTGCCCTCAAGCATATCCGACTCCTGCAGCTGGATCAACTGCAAATGTGGTTGCTTGAGGAACTTGCCATGCGGCAGAGCTTTTGATGATTGTAAGCTTTGTGAAAGATATAGCTATTTTCTATAGCCATCTCAATCAGCCCGAGTACCAGGCCTTTGTAGTACTTGCGAAACGTGAGCGCTCGCTGTAGCGGATAGCGCTGCAAACGCAGTTGATCATGTACATCGACGCCGCTCATAAAGCGATGATATTCTCTGATAACGCGGGGGGGGGCGACCTCATTCTGCTCACCACTTCTGTCTCGCCGCACTACGCGATCAAATTCAACACTGCCACCAGAAGCCAGGAAATGTACAGGCTTAGACTATATCCAGCAAATAGTACCCAACCCCGGGACCTTTGTTGACTCCACTATTTTGCATGTACCTCGTCCTATATTCTTAGGTCTTGACTTTGACTTGCTCGCTACTTCTTTGCTGTACCCAACGCAATTAGTCATGATAGTGCTGACGCAGAAGAATCCCATCAAGAGCAACTGGATAGCGAGAGCTATCGACGTGTAGAATCGATCGATAACAACGAGGCGCTTGCCGTTGCCTGCAGGTACATCGCCAAGCACAGCTCGTAGATTGCGAACAACTGCGGCAGGGCCCTCTTTCTTGTCAGGCTTGTGTTGGTCGCTTTGATGTTGCTTCTCTCTACGATACACTTCAAACCTGTATATATACTGCGTTATTTACGTTTACTTATCTGGATATATGCATGATAAGTAAACGTGAATAATGCAGTATAAGGAGATGCATATACCTGATGCAGTATGCAGTGTGAGCACTGCACAGCATAAAGAGTTTCGTGCCCCACTAGCGGGGCTTCGCCTTCATGTTCACGCGATTCTTGTTGAAGCTGCTCCGACTTGGCAGTTTGCTTCGCCAAAGGAGAGTTCAGCTGGCGGGGCATACCCTTCTCAAAAAGTTAGCTGGTGGTCTCCATCACTTGCCTTATGTCCAAGCTCGGTCTGTGACTGAGCGGGGGTCATCGTTGTCATTGAAGTGCAGACTGCGGCAGATTTCAATAAATCTGTCGCGCGGCATCACAGAACCAAAGGTACCTCGAGCTATCCCACCGTCGGCAGTAGTCTTCCAATGATTAGCTAGCTTTTCTCGGTTCGGTCAAATGGTCTGAGCTACCAACGGGCTTACGAAGCGGCACAGTTCATGTGATTTGATTGGTGCGACGCCTTGTAAGTCCTGATAGATATCACGCCTCGTTTTCTTCTTCATGCTTGGGTTCGCACGGCACCTCTTCTGCGACGCTTATAAGCAGCGTCTACACGCGCCGTCAGCATGTATCTCTGGTACTTGTTTTAGCAGACTGCAATATGTTGCCATAACGTCACTGACATAAAGTAGAAAAACAAGGCCATAGGCGAATCGCGCGAAGCAACACATCCGGTGTAGGCCGTCTAGCAAGCCAGGATAGCTTCCAGTGATTTCGATAGGAGTATAGGGCTTGTGCAGCTCTTTGTAGACGTCTGGTTCTTTAACAGAACCCCACCCTGTAGTTGCAAAGTCCTTCAAAGCTCCGTTCGTCAAGTTACCAGCCAAAACTGCGTCTTAACCTCCAAACTCCCTCAAAGATTCCTCTGCGACCAGAATATCCATCGCATCTTGCTTTTAATCCTGTTCACTTCCGGCAATATCATTATCAATCGAAGTCGAGTCGTCAAAATCAGACTCCGCGTTGCTCACCACGTCGTCTTTGGCAGCTGCATCCCCATAATCCTACACACCATAGTCCCCGTTATCTTGACCAGCCACTGAAACATTCAGATTGTCATTCGTATCAGCGAGAAGGTCTGCAGCACATACACAATACAAAGTCAGCGTATAGTGCATATAGAGGTGTCGCTAACAAGCATATGCATATTCGTTATAATGCATATGCGATTTACCTGCAACTTCGTCCCCCTACACGACCGAATCATCCGTTGCAGCATCGGACTCACCCGAAGATGTCGTTTCCATCAGTACCTGACATGTTTGTAGGTGATTCGCCTTTTTCACCATCGAAATCGTTGTCGGTATCTAGACGCGCACAACCACCAAGCGTTAGGCTGCATGTTAGCGACTGCATATGCAGTATAACGCACCGCTTTCGCTGGGTGGGTCTTCGCCGTCCGAGTCAAGTTGGATGCGAGCTGCCAAAGACAGAACAGCGAATAGTAGTTGATCTGCATATCATAACGTGCATATGCAGGTTACTCACATCGTTGATGAGTTAGACGTTTTGGCTGGGTTCTCCGATGCTGCTTTCCAGGATTCCGTGGTATCGCATAAGCTGATGGCGATTGAGGCACCGATGTGGCGGGCTGGATCGACGTGGGATGGGACGACGCATGCTGGATCGACACAGGCTGGAGCAACGCTTGTGGGGGCGCAGCCTGCGTCGTTTTGGATTCATTGTTACACCTTGTGTTCAGACTTTGAACTGAAACTGCCTATTTCAACCAATCACACCTCGGAGCGGAAATTTCGTTTGCATGTAATAATTTTAATTTTATATAATACGAAGGATAGTGTACAGACCCAGGCGGATTTCACCGTCGTTGTCTGTATTCGTCTTTTCTGCAACAGCTGCCATCTTTGTTTTACTGTACAAGCGAGCTCGATGCCCGCAAAGCAGCGTAGCCAACTCGCATTACCCCAGTGCAACTTTCTTACGTGGGAGGACAAACTCTTTCCGTAGTAAACGTTGCCATTGGATTTCTCGCAATTTAAATAGACCCTGAAGTAAGTGTGCTTTCTCTCTCAGCCCCTTCCTCGTAATTTGTACAACAAAATAAACGTAAGAAATTACTATTTTGAGGTGGTTAGCTATAGGAAAGTCTCCGTCGTTAATTACAGTCCGATCAAGTCAAGCAAGGGCACTACTAAGTGCTGAAGGTGGCCTTACTCTTTTCTACTCATTCATCCCACAACACTCTTTCTCTCTGTACCGCTCTCAGCACGGCCCTAAACGCCATTAAATCTGATACCAGCATTAGCAATCCATTTCGAATTGGCTCTCATAATCGTCAGAATAAAGATTTTAATACTTTATCTGCTACTTCACCCCCGTTTTACCAATGGATTCAATAGAAATATCGCTTGCCTCCCACCTTGATTAGAGGCTTTGCTTTGTGCAAGGATAGCTGGAGTAGTGTCGGCTGTCCACCTCCGCTGCGCTGGGCTTAGAAACCCTTACTCAAAACAAAGCTGCCTATTTTATATGTATATCGTGTCCTACCAACTTTCGTTCCAAAGCATATTGTAGACAATATTCTTAGTGTTTTCATTTCCTGCCTCGTTGACGACCTCTCATCTACAGTGTGTTGACCGCATTTTTTGATGTCACTCTTGACAACACCAATTAGAGGTGTGTACGCGTGACAACTGGCTGTTCCAGGTAGATCCCCGCGTGATATATTTAGCGCCGATGGCTGTTGTTGATCGTCATATTAAAGGTAGACATTACTGTAAATCGTTGCAAAGAGGAAGTATCCGTCGTCGCCACCAGGGTTAAAGTGATTGCAAGATGAACATCTTCTTACTCTGGATAGATTTGTCTAAATTCAGATTGAACGCTTCGTCCCGAGATGACACTACTCTGATGCACACTTCGTTGCAGAGCACTCTCTTCTGTTCAGAAGACGGGGCATTACCACTGCTGCTCCAACTCAACATAAATCGGCGAGGAGAGCCCAAAAAAGCGTAAATGCGACTACTAAAGCGCACTGGGATGCGCCATACCATCGGGTTGATTAAACAATAGGTACTACTTCGTCTCGCCGCGAGCCTGTCGCACCATAGCAAGTTTTAATCCTTTCATCATGTGTAGTGTCTTTAGGACCGCAATTATTTGCCGGTGGTTACCAAAGGCGCCAATACAGTGTCTCCAAATGGCTCGCTGAGTTCTTCGTGATATCGCTGAAGGGTGTGTCCTCCGCTTCGAAGCAAGTTCTCGACGATCAGTGACTCCTCTCAATTAATCAGATTGAGATTTATAATCAGCGCGGTCATCTAAATCTGGCATGGTAGGCTGTACGTCATTGGCCTACTCCCCGACTTATTTGCATATTTACTGACTTACAGAGTGGCGTTTTCTGGTTCAGTTATGTGTGATGTACATACAAAGCAACATGTCTGTATGCAGACTGTCAGACCGTAGTATGTTCAAACATGAAAAGAATATAATATTAGCTCATCATTCGATGAAGTACTTTCACTGCCTACAGATCACTTCGGCGTGCTATTTGATGCGTCCGTGCATAGCTCATCGGCAAGGTCGGCATTGAGTGTATATGCCGCGCACTCATGATATCCAAAACCTATGCATGTGGTCACTGTCGTTTTCTAGGTACTTTTGAATCGTTATGCTAGCTTACGGTGCTTAAGCTGCTGACGTATCAGTCTGTATGACCAAGCGCATCACTAACTGGGCACAGGTCATACAGTAGTGATTCGCAGGCAAGCTGACCGCGCGTTTGTCAGCGGTAGCCAACGCGATACCTACATGCATAGAGGGAACGCCTTATAGCCACCAGTGACTCAACCGCGCTCTTATTTCGATCATTACGGACAGGACTCATAAGTACCGTACTGCGTAGGGTACGATAGTGCGTACAGCCACATCGACTCGCCGCACCCATCTGCATGGTCTCCACTACCGCACACGTGCTCGTATCTATGTAGACCGCAAGCAATTCTCCGCGCGGAGTGTCAGATTCCTTATTTAAGTAAATCTATACTTTCGGACGAAAGTATAGTTAAGCTAAGTGAAACGCACCATACGCTTCCTCATACACATGCACTAACGTGTAAGCCGAAGTAGGCACACCGTAGGCCCATTACCCCTGGTAGCACTTTGTTGTCCGTCCAATGACCGACTACCTGACGAGTTCGTATAGAATACGAATATAGGGCGGAGAACCAACCCATGGAGGGTAATCGGTCCATGAGTAGCCCGAATGTGCCTGCTACACACATTGCGCGTGCAGACTGTCGGATCCAGAGTGGAAGCTCTCCAAAGACTGTCAACAGTCACCGGAGAGGCAGCCGTTGGGACAATGCTACGTACACTGTCGCAGACAGAGCAACACGGTGTTGCTCTGGGATTCATCATGAAGGAGCAGCGCGGTGCTGCTGCCGCTGCTACTACGGCGTCGTCAGGGATGACACCGCGCGTGCAGTCGTTGAAACTACACGTGAGCCGTTATGTGGTTAAAGAGGGGGAAGCTCTTCTCCGATGGCTTGTCGAAGTCGACACTGCCATAACAGCTCGACGTATTGTCGACGAGCCGTCGAAGGTTGCGTTCGCCATGGAATGTCTTGGCGGACGAGCGAGGAGCTGGGCGTATGGACGCCGGCTCACGGGTCCTACATGCTTTAGCACGTACGCGGTGCTCACGGAGGAGCTCAGACAAGCGTTTGGGGCCCTAAGAATGAGTTCCGGTCGAGAGCTGAGTTTCTCCACCTGCAGCAAGGTAAGCATGACGTGCAAGCTTACGCCCTACATGCGCGGTACTTGGTCTCGAACATCGAGACCAACCCGATCGACGAAGCGACAAAGGTCGTCACGTTCGTGAAGGGCTTGAGGGATGAGCTCGTCAAGACCTATATCTTCGGATACTACCCGAGTACTCTCGAGGCTGCGATCACTCGTGTGATGCAAGAGGAGTTTAGCATGAAGCAGGCTTAGTTGCATACGAACGTGCCGAGGATGGCACGTCCGGTGACGAGAACAAAAAGCCCAGAGCCTATGAGCATTTCGAACGCTTCTGCTGTTGGGCGCCAACAGCGTAACAGGGGACAAGTGCGGTGTTACCGATGCGGCAACACCGGGCACTTTGCGCGTGAGTATACAGCGCCTGTGCACTCGACCAGGGGGCGATAATAAAAAACGCGCCGAACCAGTAGGCGCGAGGGGCGCCCTTCTGGTATTGCAGTCGCGCCTGTTTACAACGGACACGCGACACCAAGAAATGAAGCCCCCAGCGAGAGGGATTCTGGATGCAAGAAGCAAGATGACAAGCCAAATCTTGTCATCCTGAAGGTGAGGTCAAAAAGAGTAGGGTCTCATCGTGCTTAGGTTGATTCAGGTGCGTCTAACAACTTTGTTCGACTGGAAAGTATTCCGAATCTGAAATTCGAGGAAGTTAAAACACCTCGAAGTGTATTGGAGGTGCGGTTGGCAACGGGTGCCACAGTGAGAACAGAGAAGTGCGTCGAACGGGTGCGCTTCTCGTACAAACACCGGGTGTATGTGGAGAATCTTATCGTCGTGGATCTGGACGATAAGTTTGACTTGGTATTGGGCATGCCGTGGCTCGCACGGCATAATCCAGTGATCAGCTGGGAGAAGTGTACTCATGTACACTTCGGACGCAACGCGACAGAGCGCGATGGCCCTGTCAGTGTAGCGCATACACTCAACGGTGTATCCGATTACTCCGTTGAGGCAGCACCCAACGGTGCAGCCTCCGGTGCCCACTCACAAGTCGCAACGACTGAGGCAGTCGTTGAGTCTGTCTCAAATCAGAAATCAGATTTGAGATACGTTCCTATTTCAATGATCGTATCAACTCTGGGGGTCGATCGATCAAGTATGGAAGATCTTCAAGTCACAGACAGGGTCTGTGACGGTGGCGCGTCGGTCCCGGGGACTGACACATCAGATATGCAAGGGTCTCCAGCTACAAATTATAGCTGTGATGTCGGCGTGTCAGCTCCGGGAGTTGACACGGCCGTGATTGGATCTAAAATCACGGATGTCTCCGCCGAAAGGCGTCGAGGTGATAAGGACGTGTCGACTCCGGGAGTCGACACAAATTCGATATCAATATCGAGATGGGCCTCCGCCGAAAGGCGTCGAGGTGATGCCAGCGCGTCAGCTCCGGGAGCTGACGACGCGGCACGCAGTGCTGGTGGTTGCAAAAGTCCAGCACTGAAAACGCTTGCGTGCTCAAGCGACGTCAGCTCCGACGAGTGCGTGGGAGGATTCTCTAGTGGTATTGATCGGTACTGGATACCAGTACGGGTCCGCGTCTCGACGCACGACGTCTTCTCCGATGTCTGCCCGGCAGACATGTCTCGTATCGTCTCGGTCGCGGACCGAGACTTGCGCAGCTTGCGTCACTTGCGCCGCCTTTTCTTGTGAAGCCCGGCTTCACGTGTTCCTTGTCCAGGCCCGGCCTTCAACGGATTTCCGTTGTTCTTGTAACCGTCGACGGATTCTTTCCGCGGACGCGAATGATCAAGCCCGGCTTGATTATATTCCGCTTCTTCGTGCAGCCTCCAGTCATGAGCTGGATGCGCTTCGCGAAGGACCTGCACGATGGACGCATCGAGCAACTATGCATCCTTTCGGATATCGAAAGGGTGAAGTGCGAGTCGGTGGAGTTGAGGCAACTCCACGCTGCGAGTACCGCTGAGAGTAAGGACATTCTCAGCGCGAAGACGAAGAGCAGTGCTTTGAGGAGAAGAGCTTGGGACTCACTAAAGTCAGGCCCGTCTACGATGTTCTGCTGGGCGATCGACGATTTCTTGGAAAGTCGTCGCAAGGCAGGGCAAGTGCGGGAGTCAAAGTCCCCGCACAATGCACCAACGTTCTGTGTCAAGAAGCCACTGGGCGGGTGGCGCATCGTTTATGCGTACAACAAGCTGAACGATGCGGCGATACCGGCGCAGACCACGACATGATGTTATCATAGATTCGATGCCATCTATAGTGTTCTTGATCTGCGCGACGGGTTCTATCAGATCCTGATGCTTGAGAGAGACATCCCTCTCACGGCGGTAGAGCACTCCAAGCGGTATGCTTTGGGAGTGGCTCGTAATGCCGCAGGGACTGAAGAACGCCCCTGCAACCTTCAATAGATGCGTGACGCATCTATTGCTCTCAGTGCGTGACTTCGCACCGAGCTACTTCGACGACGTGTTCGTTCACAGCCGGGCTGTGAATAAGAAGACTGACGTTGAGGCGCACAGGGAGTACCTCCGTCAACTGCCAGAGCTTATGCGTAACCATAAGCTCTATGCAAACCTGAAGAAGTGTATCTTCGGGGCGAGCGAGATACCTGTCCCTGGGTGTCTCGTCGGGAACAACGGCGTACGCCCTAACCCAGAAAAGGTCAGAGTGATCAATGAATGGCCCACGCCATCTAACGTGAAGGAACTGAGGCAGTTCCTTGGACTCGCAACGTACTTGTGCAAGTACGTTGAGAACTACGCGGGCAAGATTCGCCCGCTGTCGCAGTTTCTAAAGAAGGAAGCTAAGTGGAATTGGACTGCTGAGTGTCATCAGGCCTTTCATACAGTCAAGCAGGACTTGACTGAGGCACCGGTCTTGGCAGTGGCTGACCAAGATCGCCCATTCCACGTCGTGTGTGACGCGTCCGATTTTGCGATCGGATGTGCGTTTATGCAACACGATCACGAGGGTCATGATCGCGTGGTCTACTACCAGTCGCGTCAGCTCAAGCCAGCTGAGCGTACCTACCCCGTACATGACAAGGAACTCCTTGCCATGAAGTATGGACTCGCAAAGTTCCGAGTGTATCTACTTGGGGGTAGACCGTTCGTGGTCTGCACCGACTACGCTTCACTGCGGACGGCAGTGAAGTCTCCGCATATCTCGCAACGTATAGCGAGATGGTTGTCGTTCTTTGCGGAGTACGACATCCAGGTTGAGTACAAACCTGGAAGGTTGAATGTGGTGGCCGTCGCGTTGTCGCGTCGACCTGATTACGCTGGCAAGACAGCCGACGCCAATCGGATTGGTGTCGAACGAGTGGGTATTCCGTCGTCATCATTGATCGACGACGTGACGAACGCATATACGAATGACGCAGACGCAAAACAATTGCTGGACTATGTCTCAGCACCTTCCGACACGGCACGTCCGAAGTTGGCGCCACATCTGTGAGCTCGTGCACACCGATATCGTGTGCACGAAGGTCTACTGAGGTCTACTGCTTTACAGCGCAGTGGAAGATGATGCGGGTCGCATCGTCGTGCCGAACGATTATGATCTGGGTATGCGGATCATGTGCGAGTATCACGATGCCCCTACGGCAGGGCATCCCGGCCGTGAGAAGAGAGTACGTCTTCTCACGAGGGACTTCAACTGGAACCACTAGTACAAATGGGTGCTCAAGTACGTACGTGCTTGCGAAGTATGCCAATACATGACGCCTGCTGCGTTCTCGCAGGCTCCACTACAAACATTTCCGACACCGTCGGAGTGCTGGCAGTTCATTTCTATGAACTTTGTTATCGGTCTTCCGCCAGACAACAAGCGGAGGACTGGCGTTGTGGTCTTTGTTGACCGATTCAGCAAGATGGCTCATACTGGCTGAGGTTACAGCCGTGCAGACCGCGCGACTGTTTGTTGACATGGTGTTCCGACACCATGGCATGCCGCTCGACATTGTGTCGGAATGTGATCCACGTTTTACAGCGCGGTTCTGGCAAGAAGTGTTCACACTTCTTGGAACACAGCTGTCGATGTCGATTGCGGATCATCCGCAGACGGACGGACAAACCGAGAGCGTGAATCGCGTGCTCGGTGATGTGCTGAAGAGCTACGCACACTCGTTCCCGCAGTGGATCGACTATTTGCCGATGGCAGAGTTTGCATCAAACCTCGGTGCATCCTTCGACCGGGCAAACACCGTTTTACGTGAATGCAATGCGGCATCCACGCCTTCCGAGCTTGCTCGGAACGGTGGCTTCATCCTTAAGTTGTGGAGGATCTACGGTTGCGTCTAAACAATCACAGAAGAACGCTACTACAGACGTGGTATCAGCGGTGATGTCGCGAAGACAAGCGTCTCGTTCCGGGAACGAGGCGAAGACCAAGGCCGCAATGTCTGTGCAGGGCACAGGCACCGCGAACAAGAAGAAAACGTCTGTACCGGGTACAGACAGAGCGCAGGCCGGGCCTGCAGCGGAGAAGGAAGCCGTGCTGAACAAGCCATTCAGCATGCAATCACTGGACTTTGTCCAGCGCCGACAAGCCGTAATACGGTTTGTCCAGGACGCGATAGCAGCTTCTGTAGACAGGCAGAAGCTGGATGCAGACAATGTCGGCAGATGAAACACAAATGACTTCAAGAAGGGTTCATTAGTTCTGTTAGCTACATAGAACCTGCCACTACATGCAGTTTAAGATTTCGGTGCAAGCAAGCTTGCTTCGCATACACGTTGGACATACCATCCAGCATGCGGCTCCATCCGACATTCTACGTCGGTCGGCTGAAGCCTTGCGAGCAGCATGAGCCATCTAGTCTTGATGGCTCGAGGACGACGAAGCAGCATGAGCCTGTTTCTCGAGCGCGGCGACGCGGTCGCGCAGTCGTGCCAGCTCCGATCCAAGTGCAACTTGGATGTTCGAAGCGGTCTGAGCAGACGCAGCGATCTGCGCCCTCTGAAGACGCAGATACTGTTGCAAGGCAGCGAGCTCCGCGCTCTGGGATTGTTTCAGAGCGACTACACGATCGTGCAGGGCGCGAGAGCCATGGTCAACCTGGGGTTGACCGTACGGAGGGTATCTTTCCGCCGCCGCTGCGCGACGCCCACGGCGCGACTCGTTCGATTGTCGAGCTGATTGTGGACTATGAAGCCCCGAAGGCGAACCGAGATCAGGCTCGTCTTCGTGTTCGTTGGAGAGAATATCCTCCCGATCGAGATACATAGGAGCCGCGGGGCGTCCTGATGCAGGACTTTCCGGAAATGGTGAGCTTGTGCGCCAGAACCGAGTACAGGCATAATGCCTTCTATCCTGGAACGTCCGGACCATCTTCACGTGCTCGCCGCGATCTAGCAGGTGGATCGGGCGTTGGTTCAGTCGACTTAGCGTCGGCAGCTGAAGACGAGGGGTCCTTCGTTTTCCATGGGGACGTCGCTAATGTCAGACCCATAGTCAATGGGTATGTCTCCATCAGTAGGCACCATTGAAGAACCCTCCATGGCACTGCCGGCTTATCAGTCGTGGCTTGCGCGCGCTTCTGCTTTTGAAGAGCGTGGTATTGAGCGACAGAAAGTTTCCCTTCTGTCGCGTGCGTGTTCGCTTGCGCGGACGCCGGAGTGGTGGTGCCTGCAGATGTTGGCACAGATGTAGCAGAGTCTGCCGGAGCAGACTCTTGCGCGGATGTTTTCTTTGGCGAGCTCATTGCGAAATGAGCTCGGGGATCTCAAACGTTTGACGGTCTCGTGAATACTTTGAATGATGTGTTAAGACTAGTGAGTCTTAGCTTAACGGGGGGATGGTGTCATGGGGTTACACGCAAGTGGCTACATGTAGCCACTAGGTCATGAAGAAGGTTTTTCCACGTTGGTGTGTGATACACCAATGATTACATTTGGCAGACTACTGGTCTGCATGGATTTAGAGCTTGCATTGGTTGAAAGTCAACATCTTCAACCAATTAGAATAGCAGGATTCTGTCAACCATTCGTTGGCGACTACCTTTCTGTTAGAATACCACTTTAGGAGGAAAACCAGAACAAAACAAATAAACAGTTCTCAATTTTACGGTAATTAGGCTTTGTTATCCTTATTTCAGTAAATCTATACTTTCGGACGAAAGTATTGTAAATCTAAGTGAAACGCACCTTACGCTTCCTCATACACGTGCATTAACGTGTAAGCCGAAGTAGTGGGCACACAGTAGGCCCATTGCAGTGTCCACCCCTCCCATACAAAAAACGAGGTAGAAATTTAGCCATGCATATAAGATTTGGCTCGGAAGTTAATATAGACCGCTGCTTCGTGTTCACCAAAAACCCGGAAACCGGACTAACGCGCATCACCACATGTAGAGAGATTATAGTGAGTAGAACTAAGAGCGTGTTTGCGTTGTACTAGAGATGGAGATGTGCGGCGATCTCCATCTACGTTGTTCGCAGTGTCTCCATCTCCAGCTACCTTTTTATCCATTAGCATGCTCCAGTTATGTTTTTTAAACCAATTAGGTGCTTTTTCACTGAACAAATTCGAAATACAAGCATTCTTGCCTGTGTTCAAACCTGTGTATGATCCCCATACTTCCACACGGCTCAAGCACTGCTCCGTTTTGCTGCTGAATTCCGACGTCTACGCTATCCTTCTCTTCCTCAAAGAGGTAGAGAAGGATAGAGAACGAAACGTGGTTTTTATCTCGAGTTGTGTTGTTGTAGGCATCAAATTTTACCCAATCACTTTCTGCTGTTATCATATGCGATTTGATGTTCTCCATTTCCAGGTGTGACGCTAACACGCTTTTAATTGATTGCACGCATATGTCATCTCGATGACAAGCGGCGACGCTATGAGCCGCCATAGGTTTATTTCCATCAGCAGGGATAGAAAAACGCACAATTATAGCCTTCATATTATAAGTTGGAGAAACAGTTAAAGATGAACGCTTATTGGCTAGAAAGTTCGAATCAAGAGCTTTTCAGCGATATGTTGTGGCCTGATTGGACGCGTCAGCCGGATTTTATAGAAATTAACGACCGACCGACCACCCACTTTTAACCCCCCCCCCCCCCCCGCCCCTTCTTGCCGGCATTTCCTGTTCTTTAATTTAAAAAGAACATTTTGTGTTAAAACACAGAGCTGTACATGGCTGGGTCAGTAACCTAAAATTTCCCCGATCTTCTTTTCTTTAACCAATAATTTAAAGCATTTAAAGGGTGTTATCCTTCTGAGTCAGCACCCCATTTCTTAAAAAATATTGCTTCTCATATTTCAGAGCTTCGTCGTGCAAAGCGCGACTTTGTTGAATTGAATAAAATGTCTTACATGCTTTTTTACGTTTATTATAATATTTATTGGCCGTCTCTCGGGCGACAATATGGTTAGTCTGAGTACTGCTGTAGCCCATATATTCGCTCCCTGGGAACTACGTAGGGTACTCCACTACCATGTTAGCCGAGGTTACTCAAACTAACAATTAGTGCAAAACTATACATGTTACTATCATGTTAGTATCGTAAAGAAGAGAGCATGTATAACGCTGGGAATGAAGCTTTCTCAAGTGCTTTATCTTTTGTTCAGGAAATACTTTTGGCACTTTTCATCTCCACTCGTTACCTGCAAATATTTTATGTAGCCGCATTTTCCAATTTTCTGATTTCACCTCAGTTCTTTCCAGCCTAGAAATAATCGGATAGCATACCGCTTAGCATGCCTTACAGTAATAAAATCAATAAGGTAAGGCTACAAGCTTGTGTTACTTTCCTTGTGCAAATCTATTCGCAGACTCTAAATGCCCCTGCCATGTTAGCTCAAGATTCTAGGCACTAAGTAGCAGTTAGCTAGCATGTATAGATACTAACATGCCAGTGTTAGGGTGTACCCTAGAGCTACTGAGTCGTCTAATTTTCCTTGAAGCACAGGAACGAGGTATGCGCAGTAAAAGGATGAAGAACTAGGCCGGATGAGTGCCATATTCCTTTCTTATAAGCAACATTCAGCTTTAACCATTATTTCTCTGAAGGTTAAAACAAATTTGGTCTAAAAAGAGTCAATAAAAAACGTTTGAAAAAATATTTTTTTCGCCATTGAAAACGGACCAATCTATATTCATTGGAGCTGAAGGGCCACTGCCTGCGAAGCCACGGCAGGATATAAAGCGATATGATTGGACGTTCATGTTTAGTGGTAGGGCCAAGCTGCCTTAAATGGCAGATGTCTATTGCCACCAACAGTAACTTTACCTTACTGCCATAATTTACTTCGCCACCCAAAACTACCATAAGGGGGTGCCATAATATGCTCAAAAATATAAAAGCTGTACAGGTTGAAATTGTCGATAATCTCTGATGTATGTCAAAGATTGTGCGAGGGGGGGGGGGGGGGGTGAAGGGAAGGCGATGGACTCAAGGTACTTACCATTACAACTATAGTTGTGCAGTTGCCCGAAAGTATGATAATACCTCAAACCTTTATTGAGACCAGATTTACGTCTCACCGGATAATTATCACCACCGGCCACAAATACATCAACATTTTTGTAACCGGCCCAATTTAGGCCACATGGCTTTGCTGTACATGTTGATTGGTTGGTCATCTTGAATAAATTGTTTTTAGAGATAAGCTGCGAGGACGAGATTGACAAGGCTGAATATTGGGATTGATATCTCACGGTATGATTCACACTATTTACAAAGCATGGAGAGGGGTAAAGAAACTTGTTGTCGAAGTCGGACGGAAGACAATAAACATACATGACGTGCTTGCATCTGCGCCATCCTGTACAGCTTTTCTTCGCCCGTACGCTTTTAACGAGAACAAGTCAATCGAGCAAAAAAGCCTCTCGGGGCACAAGAATATATGAGGCTGTACTTCTAACGTATGCGACTGGCAAGTGTCATTCCCGAAAAAGCGGCCCTCCAAGCGTGCGAACACAAACTTGCGTTCTGTCATCCTAACTGCTCTAACTTGTCGTCATCCACGTAAATGGTCGCAGTATTCCCCTTCCGAGTACAAAACTCCCGAATGCCAGCTTCTAGTCGTATCTCCACACTCGTAGATCCACGCCGCGCTTCCTTCAGCTTTGCAACTAAGTTGTGAACGTCCCTGAGGGTGACGAGATTGCCTGCACACGAACACATGTCAGAAACAATAAAGCTACCCGAGAATAGTAACTCAAAGTGCGTACCCGTCTGCTTCCTCAGGAACTGCAAAATGAGCATCTTCTTAGCTCTGGCCTTTTGGAGCTCACCCACGAAACGTATAACGCCTTCGTTCTCTATTCGCCGATTGGCAGGGTGGTTCTTGTAGGACGCAAACCTAGAGTGTGATTATGCGTGGTGTGCTGCTGCGTTCGTGAGCTCTATTAACATCGTGCACTCTCCAAGCTGTGATTCAGTTGGTCAGTGCTCTTCAGATGTTCTGCTTGAACTGCCTGGTTTTAAAAGTGCTTTGGTGTAAGGGACTTAGCAGTGCTCTGTGGCGATTGCGTTTATACACAAGAAGACAGCTGAGAACTTCGAGTGTTTATTTTTACGAACTGCATCGCGGCTAGAATTAAGATGCATGACCGCGCTACGTTTTCCGATATAGGTAAACAGAGAGATGCGCAAGTCCGGCTTGGCAACCGCGAAATCAAGGTAAACCTCAAGTTCTGCGCACTACATATTTTCTTCAACATCTGCAGCCACTTCCGCTCGGTCGAACCTAATATCGACAGCATCAAGGGTATTGTCTTTCGCCTTCAAGCGTTAACAACATTAGTAGAGTATGAGGATACTCTACAGGAGATTGAGAAGAAGTTTCCTAGTGTACGCAAGAGAACAGTCGACGGACAACTTCAAACCCAGTCTGCTGCTCAATATTTACGGGCAATCCACCCTAGGAGCTGGACCAAGTTCGGGAACTGTCCGCTCACACCAGAAGAAAAGCAGCGATATCTGAGGAGTGGAATGAGGTGGGAGCCTACGGTGCATCTTGGGCGCTGTTCGGTGGAAGAACAACCAGCACAATAGAAGGGCAAAACAGTGATCTTTTGCTGAGTGGTGTCCGTGGTTGTCAAGTCTACGAAGCCCTTGTGATGTTTTGCAATATAGCTGTTGCACCCATCAATAACAAGAAGCAGATCGCAGACACATGTGTAAGTGCAGCTCATACGGTGACACCTCGTGCGAAGGCAATGTTAGACAAGCAAGTGTGGGGGGCTGCCACATGTACTGTCCGCAATAGCACACAGTCCATTTATGTTGTGGATGACCGGCTGATCAGCTTGGAGGAAATGGATGAAGCTTAAGTTAGTGCAAACGTTGCTTCTGGACCACATCAAGAGAATAACCAAATTCGAACTTTTCCCGTGAATCTTGGCAATGGTACCTGCACACGCTGCCCGGATCGACACCACTTGCAACTTCGCTGCCGGCATCTGATAGCAGCCGTGTACAATCAAAGCGGGGACCGTACATCCACTGCTGGAGTACTCCGATTTTACCAACACGCTTTCACTGTACCAGCATTTGCCCAAGCTTTTCAGCAATTTGCTGTTCATGTTCTTTTTTCACCAGCACTGCTACCGGATTTCAACATCCAACCACCAACAATGTACAACCAAGCATGTGGTCCAGGCCACCGGGTGCCACGCGACGTGACAGTTCGCGAAAAAAAAGAATTCCTAGTCAGGGTGAACCAAAATGGCCTAAGACGAAATCCAGTCCGAAGAAGAAAATTGTGGCAGCGGACGACCAGCAAGTTGTCCTTGCTGCCAGAATACGAGATCATTTCCTCAGTGAAATTCGAGTCCAAGAAAATAAAAAGAAAAAAAGGTACACTTGCGGCCGTTGTGGTGAAGCCCAGGAAGGTAATGCTGCGAAATGTCCAAGTCGGTCGCAAGGAAACATTGACACCGACGTTCAACCAGGCAATTACATCGTGGCCAGCTGTCCTCTCGTATTGCTGCAGCAGCAAAACTCTTTCGTATCCTGAGAAAATGAAGAGCCGATTATCATAAGCGAGTGTAGCTTTCGATATATTCGGTCAGGAGTCCTATAGATGCGGAGTTTCCCTAGAAAACGTATGCAATACGAAGCTACATTAGATGCCGCTAACCACCTTTTCAATATCATTGATACCTTAATAGAGACGATATACCGATTGGGACCTCCCAACATTCTTCAGCGTCCTTCTCTCCGGGTTTGGGGGGCACTGGGTTTTATTACCACACCGCTCACCCCCCCCCACATGCGGATCAAGCAAAGGCGCCGTCAAGTACTGGGCAGTCCCACTCCTAACGACGAGCACTGCATGTAAATACAAAGACTTCAATTTGCTGCATAGCATGGTCGATTCGCGTAGCATCAAAGCTTACAACGCTTCTTCAATCAAAGCTACAGCTGACACGATTTCAAACATGCAAAAGCTAGCCGTCATGAGAGTCAGAAAGGCTGAAAATTACAACTTCTTTAAGTTACCGCCCGTGATTAGCGTTAGAATGCTTCTCTGCGAGGTCTTGGCATTGTCTTGATCTAGTAGCATCACCACACCAGAGTGAGAACATATACATCCGTCCCTCATAATGTGCAAGGATTTTTACTGGATGTCGCTGTCACCACCACGCGCAGCTTTCATTGTCATCGGAAGGTAGCTGTTACAGTGGTGCCACTATAACAAGTTCAAACGACAGCTAAACTTTATCATTGTCAGGCTATAGGTGCGCATTGGTGGGGTTACCTTGATGTAGGTGCCATAAGCAGCGTGAAGAACCAAAGGACTGAACATGCTAAGTTTAATTTCAGCTAATTCTTTTAATCTTTCAGCCGTGAACTAGCGGCCGCCAATCTTCTCTATCGTGTTGGTTGTTAGCGGGCGCCATGGTTCTCTGTCGCGCTGGCTGTAACTTTCGACGTGAGCAGCGGCTGCATCAGCCTGAGCAGCGCGAAGCTGAGTCTCGAGTTCGGCAACTTGACGGAGATATCCGGTAGTTCTTCAGGAAGAGGACGAACGGCGGCGAGGACTTCGTCGAAGCCCACCGCGGCTTCAAGACGATGATGAGCGGCGACATCTGTGTGCAGAGGCGGTGAAATACCAAGCTGGACTTGGTGACGAGAGAGTGCAGTGAGTTACGGGACCATAGACGTCAGCATCTGATCCACCGACGCTTCGGAACTCTCGGCGAGCATGGCGCGCATCGAAGCCTCGGTGATAGGTGGAGAAGCATCCACAGGTGAAGGCGGTGCTGGGGGTCTACCGGAGAATCAACGACGATTGGAGATGGAGAACCTGCTTCCGAAGGCTCGGGCAACGGTGATGCCGGAGGCATCGGCACCAGAGGATCTGGTAGCGTGGTTGGCTCGACTTGTGGAGACTGTGGTGCGTCTGAACGGTCGGTGTCGCCCTAATGAGACGCACAACGATGGATATAGGGTGATGAGTGCAGAGATGAGCATTGGTGATGAAGATTGGACAACTTACCTCCAGCCGCTCACGTTCCCTATGGTGTCGCGGCATTAACGCCTTGAACGCCCTGTCTATGGCCCGATTCAAAGACCCTTTCGCCATGGTGGTATCCGAGCGGGAAATTGAAGAGTGAAGCAGTGTCACAACGGGCACCAGTGTCGTGGCTTCCATTGCGACAGGGGCAGTTGTGGTGTAGTGTTTTCGTGGGAATCGTCCAGGACCATCCGATAGGAGGGACGTGACCAAGTCCAAGAAGTTCAAGCTACGAACGCACAGTCATGTGACAGAGAGTGACTTTGATGTGCATGAGACTCAGAGGAGTCACTACCGAGCCTTCGTTCCCACCCCATTATGGACAAGATGTCGCTCAAGCCAAGTGGTCACTATTGGTAAGTTGGATTCTCATTCATCGGGCAAGAACTGACGGATCACGGTACGAAGCCTCGGTGGCCGTTGGGAGCGACTCTTGCGAAGGCACGTACCTGTTTGAACGCTCGGTAGCGGTTGGAGAAGCATCGCAGACACACGAAGAGTCATTAGACATGCGAAGTGATCCGTAACGGATTGTAGTTTACTTGGTATTTGTATACTTGATTAGGATTGCATATTAGGACATGGCCCGAAAGGGCATCATAAATACAGAACAGAATTTCCACTCAAGCACACAGAGCGAGGTCCGGCTTCAAGGTAAGCGTCTGGTCAAGCTTGCGTGAGTGTGTAATGCTTGTCGGTGGACTCGAAGCTTACTAGCGAGGGTTCATCCGGCAAGGCCAAGAGATTGTGTGTCTGCTGGCCGATTAGTATCGGAAGGTTTCGTGACGGCTATATTTGGCTATTTTCACGATTGGGAGTGCTCGTATTGCCTCCCATATATTCTTCCTACCGAGTGTTGACCACTCGGTGCCCTCCTAAAAGGCTTACCCGTGCCTGGTACCCTTCCGCTGTTGGGACCACGAGGGTTCATAACACCTGCTAGCTTTGCTCGTGCTAATAGCGTGTTCTCATTTTCACTGGTTGGCCTATATACGTAGTTCGCAAGGTCCAGTCTGTCCCGGTGCAAATGTAGCACTGAGGTCTTCAGGTCCGCCCGAACGATCGTTTGCCGTTCTAGCAGACGTAGTGTTGTGGGAGCATCCTAACTACAATAGTAGCTAGAGTTCACGTGGGATTTCCAACACCACATGGCGGTATACCGAAGGAAGCCGTACCATTCGCTACGAGACTCGTGTCGCCTCGTGGAACGGCAGCTTCTTAAGGCACAGGACAGGCACAAGCACAGGCTCGACAGGCAGGTGAAGGTGTCCTACGCCGAGGGCGATACTGTGTGGGTGTACCTGTTTTTCTGAGCGCGAGTCGGGGAACGCAAGACGAGGAAACTGGTGTTCTCAGGCGTATCTTCTCCCCTTGCGGACGTGGTGGCAAAGAGAGTTGCAAAGCGCACGATTAAGTACTTGGTGCTCACGGCCACGTACGAGACGTTCTGGTTGTCTCGGGCTGCTTTAGCGCTCGAATATGGAGCTTTAATCCGTGCATTCGAGAACGGATACCGCAAGAGACGGGGTCTGCCTGAATTACGTCGGAACGCCAGATTGGTGGGAGCCAACACTGACGTCGACGACGCAGAAATATTGCTCTAGCTGGCATAAGGCACAGTAAGGACAGGTGTGGCCTTATGAGTAGCACCCGGAGAAGTGTATGGGTGCAGGGACTTGCGAGTATCGGGGCACCGAGTGATGTGTTTACTTTTTGCATTTGCAGCTTATTTTGAGTTGGTTCTCTCTGGAGTCTCGATGCTGGAACGGTGGAGTTCGGTTACGAAACGACTCTGGGGATCTCGACAGAGGAACGGCAGCGTTCGGCTTTGGAACGGCTGAAATTCCGGCTCTGAAAGAAAAAGGAGATGGGAAGGGAACGAGAAACGGGGGCGTGGAACATCGAAAGTGGAACGCTACTACTGAATCGTAAGGGGAACGGGGTAAATGACGCAAGTTGAAGCGTCTCTGAGCTACATGCTGGCATCCTTCTTGTCGTCGTTCTCCTCCTCTTCTTCTTCTTCCTCTTCAGCTTCTGCGCCAGTAGAAGCTTTTTCTTCCTCTTCGTCGTTGTCGGAGGCTTCCTTATCTTCTCCAGATTGGGACCCAGCCTCGTTGTCGGCAGCAGCTTTCTCCTCTTCCTCCTCGCTGCCGTCCCCTTCGAAGTCAGACCAATCTTCCCGCTCACGTTCTGCACGAGTAGGGCCGTGAGCGCACAGAATCTTGTACGTGCCTTTGGTCATCTTGGCCATGATCACGACCTGGAGCTGCTTGATGTTGTTTTTGTTAACGAGAGACTTCCAAGGCTCGTCCTTCCGATCCCCGACACAGGTGTCCTTCGATTGAGTGCTGGGCATGATGTCCTTCCGGACGCGTACCAACGCCTTAAGAGAGAGAGACGATTCTTAGCAGAAGCCTTCGGGTTCAGGGCATCGGTCGACTCGAAGAACGCGCGCATGCGCGGGTACCGGTACGCGTCGAATATATCGGGATCCAAGGCGTTCTCGAGCGTGGCGTCGTACCGTGCTCGGTCTCTCTCCTTCAGAGATGCCAAGTCCTCAGCAACGGGACCATGATACGCGAGGGCTTCTCGAGCGAACCGACCAGGCTGACCTCCAAGCGAAAACAGCTCAAGATGTTCATCGAGCCGTTCCAGGAAAGCGTAGAGGCCCCACGTCTCAATACACGTGCTGGTGAAGGCGAAGCGGGCTTGGGCGACACGCATCTTCAGTTTCCGACGATTGGACTGGGCCGTTCCAGCCTTTAGGAAAGCGTGGAACGCCCACTCTCAAAACGCATGACGGCTGGACAACCAGAACCGCCAATGGGCGCGGAAGACGTGGCAATACTTAGAGGAAGGTCGACCCAAGGATAGGCCAGACGCCAAGGCTTTATCCCGGTGTCTTCGGCTTTGGCGAGGACATCGATGATGGGCTTGCGAACGGACGCCGGAGCCTTATCACTCACTTCGAGGACGTCAAAATCGTCGGACAAAAGGCGCGTGAGCTTCTACTTCTTCCCGGACGTACGTGGCTCTTGGGTGTCGGAATCTCACTGTTTGCCTTGTGCTTGAGCGGAGTAGGCTTCTTGGCGGCCTTCTTGGACGAGGACCTTGCCGTCTTCAGGGGTATAGCTGTCGAGAGGGCCGCCCCGGTGCCTTGAAGAGACGCCCTGGCATCTCCGTCGATGATAGCACGCACGAACCGGTCCAGGTATTCCAGACCCGAAGACATGGGTTTGCCTGCCGAGGCGCTGGTACCAGTCGGCCCAAAACTTCGCTTGAATCGTCAATTGGTGTCGTCTCCTGGAGTCCCGTTCTCTTCCTTCTCCAACGCGCCATCAAGGAACTTGCTGACCTTCGCCCGCTCGGCAGCGGTGAACTGTGTGGACATGGCGGCGCGAGGAGAACCTGCGGGAGTTGTGCGTCGTCGAGAGGAGATCGAGAAGTGAGAAGCTTCGGCTGCTGGATCCTGACTTAATGGCTGCCAGAGGGGTACGTACGACTGACGTTCCTGGGAAGTGGCGTTAAAGTTGAAACGGTTTGATAAGAGCTGACCTAGAAGGAACAGGTGCCAACTGGAAGCCCTAACGGCCGTCTTTTCGGAGAACAAAGATCTTCACTTACTGAATTGCGAGCTGATGGAAAGCTGGACGATGTGGCAGTGGCATCACAGGGGGCTGCAGAGACTACTGGAGAATTGCAGCCGGTCGGCAGTGCTGTAGCAGGAGTTGTCGTGTGGGTTGTGACGACGCCGCTGTGGACCCTGTTGCCTGATTCTCTGGGCCGGGTAATGGAGCTGTCATTCTGGCGCCACTATCCAACTTTCCCCCTCATTCTACGGCCACCGCGTGGAATTTCTTGCGCACTACTGCTCATCGAGACTTCCCGCCCCCGGTGGTTGATGTCCATGTTGCTGATTTAAGCGTTGTCTCTGGTATACTTCTCGTCGCCACGCAAAATGACACCGTATTGTACACGTATGGATGGAATCGTCGTGTCCCTTTTCGCTCCGATGTGGAGACAATTCGCCTCAGCAAATGAGATATGGTCTTGTTACGTGGCGACTTCATCTACTCCACTGGCGGCTACGAGACCAACAACGTAGTGGTTCATGCCTACCTATACACGCCGACCTACTGCAGAGGCGTGGAAGGCGGGGAGCCGCACATCGTTGCAGTATCGACGACAAGTTCACTATCGCTGATGCTCCATTCTGCTACGTCCCAACTGCCCATTTGTGGCGTCGGACAAGACTGCGCTGCGGAAGCATCTCAACCGCTATCACGCTTTTTTATTTTGGACGGCCTCGCCAATGACCTTAGCTGTTGAATGGCAAGTACAAGCGGTGCTGATTTCGCTGCTTTCGTTTATCTGGTGATATATCATTCTAGCATCGCCCAACAAACCTTAAGCATCCTAATTATAACTTGTTCGAGCTGTAAACCATGACGTTTATAATTTGCCTTGCGCATATTGCTCATCGAGGGATAGATTAATATGCTTCCAAAACTGCGAACTTCCCACAACTCATGCTGCAAATTCCTTTTTTGGTGAGGTGGCTTTTATGGTATGCCCGTGAAAACGAATTAGCTTTGACTTTAAATGCATATTATATGTTCTCAACACCCATTTAAATGCAACTCGTTATCACCAGCAAAGGCTCGTCTGCTAGCGTATATTATGATGATCACCATTATTAACGAGATGATGCTATGGAGAGAACGACAAATAAGCAGAAGAACGCACTGTTATATATGTTATGTGATGAAATTATGTTCTGTTCTTACATCTTTTATTACGACTCATCCCTTAGAATCACCACAATTTCGGCAAACAGTATAGTCGCTCAGGCGAAAAAGCCTCTCCTCCTCTTTTAGCGCATCCCCACTCGACCGTGCCCACCTCACGATATCACCCGTTATTGGGCTTAGCGTTCTAAATGCATATCTTAACGTTACTATTGATACGAGCAGATAAGGTTGATCCCGTTTATTAGCGAGTCTGTTTTCAGATCTCCACTCCATGGCGACCATGTTATCGAGTGTTTCGCCTTGATCTTTGTACACCGTAGACGAAACCGCACATACAACATTCCACTGGAAATACAAATCCAAGTGCTTCATAAACTCCACTTGGACTTCCGGTGCACGACGCTCATTGGCAGGAAATTGTGCAATCCGAATCGTGAGACTGCGCGGAACGCCTGCCTTACTTGGTGCCAGCTTAACTGCACTTTGACTAAACGGTCGCGCATCGGGGAACAAAGCAAACAGGTCGGAATCTGAGCACCCTTGCATCGGCACTGCTGAAGGTCCTCGCTGTATCCTCACAATCAGCGCGGGCGGAGTTAAACTCGGAACTTTAACAGCAATCCCAACGAAACTGTCATATTCGACGCAAAATGTAGTATCTGGCTGGTAAACTATTTTCTCGAGCTTGGCATGCGTGACATTTTAGTAGCTATGCATTTTGAGTTATTTGTACCTGCATTCCCACTATTAAATCGAGATACGAAGCCATTCCGCCAAACCTGGTATCCGGTAGACTAATGACCATCTTAACTTCAGACTTTCCAAGCTTAGCTAGCTGCCCTTTAAAATCAACGACAACGCGAATCGGGTATTCCCCTTCCGACATTGCTCTTGCTGTTGTAGAAACAAATAAGTTATTGATCGATAGGCGAGTAGTGTTATCAGGTGTGATAAATGATGTTAATCGCTTAGTTGTAGAGGATTTCTGCGCGTGAGCCTCGTCGGTAACGCGCGAGTTTATTAGGTCGACAAATTCTGGAGTCCACACTCCCTTTCTTGCGTATTTACAACCACGGCCCCATTCCGGATCCGCCTGGAAAAGTACCGATTCCTCGAGAATTATAACACGGTCAAACAATAGCCACAGCGGATACCCTACAATATCATTCGCACTTGATCGACGACTTCCTGCAGGAATTTCATACGCTCTCCTCCCACAAGTGGTAGTTGAAAGAAGTCACCGACTAAAACAACGTGGATTCAACCAAATGGCACGCTAGGAACTCGCTTACTACTGCGCAATAGCTTATCCAGGTGCTCTTGCAGGTGTTTCTTCCTCAGTGATACTTCATCGATTACCAGAATATCCATATACTCCAGAGGCGTTTTTCGCTTCATTCTCATCTGAAGTAAGAGACTCGCTAAGGTCCTCCCACTTATCAAAGTCGCCGCCTTCCTCATTAATGCAGTCTTGACAATCTGCTCGATTCCAGCTTGCACACAGTGCTTGTACGGCGTCAAGCACACGGTTCTTCCCGGTTCCACCCTCACCACCAAGAAAAAAAATGAAGTTGGTCTTTATAAATTGCGTTGTGCAAACTACTGTTAGCGTAGGATATATCTTCACATTTCCGCCACCTCATCAGCAATGCCCCTCCTATCAGTCTAAATGCATGGTGCTGCATTTGGTTGAGAGTATAGTCTCGTAATACTAGCAAACTTGGCATGGTTTCCGAGGAGTTTTGACGACTGTGCAGTAACAGAAGATTTCCACCACGACGTCGAAACTTCCAGAAATCCTTCATTCAACAGCTCAATGATCTCAGTGTCACGCTCGACAGCATTACAAGGTAGTGCTTCACGCAAGTGATTATTCGTGGCAGCTGTCCTGTACCCATTTGGGCATATACACAACTGAAGGGAATTAGTTTGCTACTGTAACCAACGGCGTCCTCGCAACCGTGCGCAGCGCGCTAGTATCCAGCTTTCTGTGGACCTGAAATACTTGCAGAATCCGAGCGACTCGACTATCTGGCTTCGCGGATGTAGGAGATTTGGTTCGATCTAGAGTTTGAGTGTCGTGGACCACGGCAGTGTCCTGCTCCCAACGTAATCATCGTCATTGACAGCTTCAGATTACACTGCATCATCCAAATCATAAGCACCAAAAAGGGAATCGTTACTACCATCGCTAGATTCGTCGGAGAATATAGAGAGCTCCCCACTTGCACTGCCAGGAGATGTTTCAGCCAGCGCTTCGGTCGTCGTAGCCTTTGCCCAATTCTCACCAAAATCATAGTCATCAATATGATTCAGAATCTTGACAATAAATTTTCCGCGAGTACGTTCTCATTGAGAATACAAGTTCAGCCACTGATCTTCACAATCAACTCCTGAGTCTATTAGATCCTCGAGGGCTCGAAACGGCTTGAATACAGCTAGCGCCAAGATGGCACGCTTGTATAGAATTCCTATCCGTAACGAAGGGTATTTGGAATCCTTGGATTACAGGCACCACTTTCTTATAACGCTTTCCCAGGCTGTGATAGCGATACAGTGGGTGATACGACATAAAAGAAAGCGGGCATTTAATTTTTTTCTCCTGAAGTACACCATCGAGAATTCATAGATATTGATGTGTTCCAACTTGCTTGAGCGATAGATGTAATCACCTAAAATTGACACGGCCTGAAAACGAGATGCTTCCCTAGCTTTTCTCTCATCCACCAAGAAACACGAGTACTCTTCGGAAGCGTAGAACTGGCGAATTTTGCCTCGAAGAGGCACAAATGGGCACTCAGAACTTTCATAACAGCAAGACCCACGGTAGAGATGATGTGCAGCCAGGGGTCCAGCCACTTCTTTAGGGCTCGTCATTGAATACACCATAGATGCCACCCGTTTTCGCGCTTTGACAAGCCATTTGGAGGATTGCACTTGACCGTCCGAATCCGCCTGCATTTCACGATCTTAGCGACGCTGGAACGACGCCAACGCCATCACAACGTTCGAGACAAGCTGTTTCTGCTGCTTGGTCACGTGCTTTATACAGTAGTGAATTCAATCAGTAGTATCTCGCCCTCCACGTTGGAACTGAATGTCGTGGTTGCGCTTAAATGCGGTCATAATCTCATAATTGAAGCCATTGACAAATTCACGTGCGACTTTTTGTTCCAGGTTTGCTCCTGCTAAATCAAATGTCGTTCGCGGTGACCAACCTCAAGGATTCAAATATCGACAGAAAGAATCGTTCACTGTCGTTTTTGATGTTTTGAAACAACTGGAAGTATGGCTCCACCAATGCTGGTTAAACCGAACGACAAGCGAAGTGACAATATAATCCATCCAGACCGATCCATTCTCCTACCAGACACCATAGGAGGTATTTCTTCAATTAGGCGCACTAAACCGTCATTTTAAAACCTTCATCGTCGCCTGTGCGCGTGGTCCTTTGAAGTGCATTGACAGCATCTAAATATCTCTTTTCTGGTGTCGAATTGACGCCGTGTTGCTCCATCAGTGCGTTGCGTTTGTTCCGAACAAGCATTCGGGCCTTTCCCCGCTCATTAATTATGGCTACCGCCTGAGAAAATGAACTGCGAGCCACAACCTCCTTGCTGACGACATCATCAATCTCGATAGCTGTGAGCTCATGCGACCATGGTGGTCAAGGTAGCGGTCAGTGTCCCAATCGCTCCGTCCTCTATCCATGTTGAGAGCTGAACGTAGTCCTGTATCCTCCCTATTGTACCAGGGCAGGCTCCACGATTGTGCTATACAACCGTTTGTTATAGATACCAAGGCGGGGATTTCGCCGATGCGGAATATCTAATCCAACCAACTGTGAGTAAGATGCTTCACATTTTACAGACGAGCTTGCTTTAACTGGAAGTGGGAGGTTGTTCGACACGAAGCTCTTACATACGACTCGACGCGCAGGACTAAAATAATTGGCCATTGGAGCCATTCAGTACGTTTTCCAGCTCCACTGTACAAGAATTTACGGCTTTCTGCCGCACTAGTAAATGGATGTACAGTGTTTTACTGCCCTGTATCTCAATCATACCGAAATAGGCTTAACATCGCTTATCAACCCTCGAAATGGCATTTGTTCGTGGGTGGCTGGAATGATCCCCAACACATGCTCTATCAACGCATCGACATTTCGCATGTATAAGCACAGCCATCCACGAGACTAGCTTGTTGTAATTCGGCCTTGGTAGGCATCGTACCATCCAAAATATCAAATAGCGAGTCAACAGAAGCTACGCCAGCGTAGTGAGCCATAGCCGATGAATTATCCGTGTTCGGTGTTTAAGTAATGAAAAGCGGCGGCTGTCCGAAGTGCATCTGATATCTAAATGTTTTCTACCGGCACTTGCACGCTCTGTATTACTGCCCCATCCTGCTGCTTATGCAATGTCGACAGGTTTTAGAAACTTGTGTGCGGGCGATTCCTCTTTGGTGCGAGAAGAACGCTGCCCATGTCTCCTCTGTTCGTTCTCCACAAGCGCCTTTTCTAAACAAAAATAAACTCAGCTGCTCCAATGCATTCAAACCCGCTAAAGAGACTTGGGAAGCGCTGACATTGTATTGGATTTTACGTGTACATGTTTGCCATCGATATTCTATCAAATGAAACCAAAGTGAAGAGCTGGTCCTCCGCAAACTGTCGCTCCGAGAGCAATGTATAATGCTTTACACACTCTTTTAGCGAAACAGGAATCTACCGAGAGTCACCAGGGTGACCGCGACCGAATGGGAATAAGTGAGGAAACATCTTAGCCAGTAAGCCACCACAAGCATCAGACGAAAACTTATTTGAATGTTTCACAAAAAACTATCGTGATTCCTGTCGGTTTGGCTTACGCTGCGGGTTCAGATTCGTATCATCTGTTAATAGCTCTCCTGCAGGGTCAGACAAACCAAATCTGCGCTCCACCAAACTCAATTCATCGCACTCATCGTTCACTTGCCACGAATCGGAGTGTCCGCGAGTGTCCGCGAATATAGTCGAGATCTTCTTGCACGCTGTTATCGATGGCCCCACCTTCATCTGCGATGTGCTCCAGGACAGGATGCTCCAACAATTCATAGTCAATATCACCAGCCAACACACCTGCACAAAATGTTGTTGCCAGCGTAAAATTCATACACGCAACGTAGCTTGCTGCTGCATATCTGATGCACTGTTTTCACTTTCTTTATTTGGGCTTCAGTAAAGTCACCAATGATACTACGCGAAATTCCCAGACATCAGATATAGACCTTGACAGAAATGCCACGGGCATCGCAGGTGTGCAGTCAAACGCGATGCAGTGAGTACGAATACAGCGATGACGGCCTCCTCTGATCACTCGCGTCGTTGCCGAAACGCTAACCAGCTGCGTCATAAATCGCTCTGGAAGTGTTAGGCCAGCCAGACATTCTGGCAGTGCACCAACATAAAATCGATTCAAAAGCGCAAACTTGGGTATGCAACCGCTTGCTCCATTGCAACTCTTGCAGATAGTAAACCAAGCCGTCGTGAGATCATCTTCACCTGGATAGCAAGGAAAGCTCTTCGGAGCGACCATGACAATGCTCAAATAGGAGACGCACGCAGGTGCAGTGTTTGCATCTACCAGGGAATGAGGTAACGTTCCATCCACCTCGCCATGACAGCGCCTCATTTGGTTCATGAATCGCCAGTCTGATGCTTCCTTGCGCAGCGCATTTCGTCTTAGTATCAGCTCGTTACACGCTACACACACGCATTCTTTAGGGCCGTCGGGTCACAACGCTCGTTGTAAACGTCTCAAGGCCTCCGTTCGATCGACGTCACTAGCACGTTCCTTTTCACGTGAAGAATGCATATGGTTGAGCTAGTTGATCTTCGACAACCCTATAACACTACGGAGAAATTGTTCGTCAGTGTCTTCTCTTTCATTAGTCACTCCAGGTCTACTTCTTCTGCGAAAGCACGCCTATACATCGCCATCGCCATGGCAAGTCGCCCCCCCCCCCTCATATATTATCGTCATGGCTCACGATCGCATCACCGGTTACCGCACTCTCGCGAGAGCAGCCACCGCTTCTCTTTCCATCCAAAATGTCGGGTCGGCAGCGCTTTTCGTCGTGGTGGGCAACGTTCAGGTACTTCAGAAGGTCGGCACCGACCGACTCGCTACCCGCTTCTACGTCCTCCTTTTCTCCATGCTCCGCACCAGCACCAGCACCATCCAAATCCATCATGTGACCCAACTTCCGCTTCACCGCACGCACGCAAGCTCCGCCGACACCGGGATCAGGCGAAAAGCACGTCGCACTTTTTGGAGGGCTTCGCTCGGCATGACCTGCACCAGCTCCCTCATTAGGCAGTAATAAATTCTGAATTGAGGTCCCCGACGACTCGTCGGCGACGAGAGCGCTAGAAGTGAAGCCAAGGGCACTGCAGCAAAACGAGCCCACCACTTTTCTCATTGAAGCTAAATTAGCTCACCATGTGCGCCACTTCAAGCAGCCTTTTGTTGGTTAGTGCGAGCGCTGCTGCTACGAGCTCGGGTGAACCCACCTCCTGTCCTCGTGGAAACTGCCGCTACGAGCTCGAGTGAGCGAGAAGAGCGGACCCATGTCCTGTCCTTGTGGAAGCCAAATAAGCCCACCACGTGCGCGACCCTCCCTATACCATCTTGCATGCTGTGCCCCTGTGCCCAGCACGAGCGCGCTGGTGCTTCCCGCTTCGCCGCTGCGATGGCACGGCTAATGGTTCTCCATGCTATGGCCGCTCCGCCGGGTCGCGCTGGAAGCACATCGGTTAGAAGAAGAGGTATTGGTTGCTAGCAGTAGAATATCGGGGTAAAAAATACTTTATAAATAGAGCACCTACCCGTTTGACGCGCCAAATCTGCAGGTTTTCCCGCTACCGGTTGTCGCGGTCTTCCACTTTTGTCGGGGTCGTGTAACTTGCAGGTCGACGTAGGAACTTATGGAGTTAACATAAAATGTCAAGTTTGTAGGTGTTTTCTTGAGCTCTTCTCTTAAAGAAGGAAAATCACGACTGATCCTCCAGCTAAGGCTCCTACTCAAGCACGCAGCTTGCTACCTTTCTTCAAATCTCTCGCAAGTAGCGGTCCAACTCAAAGTCCCACTATAACCCAACAATAGACGCCCCCCTTCACACCTGGATGCCGTAGATGACCTTGAGCCCCCGGGTTTGTAGGATGTATCTCTGTGCGTCTGCAGCGAGCAGACCTTCTGAATGCAGTCCGCGAGAATAGTGAGACCTCCCTCTAGCTGTATACGGTGACACGGTGCTCGTGTCTTGCCGAGAAATTAATCTTGTTTTTTGTAAGATGCATACTGACAGTCAGTTTTATAAAACCGGTTAGACACCGGTTGTCTCTCATTACCGGTCCTCGTGTGTGTTTTGGCGGGAAATGAGCCTGAGTTTTGTATTGTATTCTCTGAAATTTATTTCAGAGCTAAGGTGGGATCCGGTTGGTGTTTGAATTTCCGCAAAATAATAACTTGAGTATTTGTATCCAAGAAAATGCCATATATTCATGAAAAGTAAGGCGCAAATACAGTGAGACATTACCATGATGGCCACGGACATCTATACCTGTGTTGGATTAATAATCTATACGAATGTTACCTGTGTCGTCGTCCTCGCGCTTGCTGTAAGTACGTTTATCTTGCTATGGAATGTTGCACGAACTATTCGCGGAAATTAATACCTGTCTGAACGGCGGGTAAATACGGGCGATAGGTTTTTTTTAGGTATCGTTTTGTTCCTGTCGCTCACAGCGTTTGCAGCGTACACACTGACTATAGGCGGGAGAAGCATTCCACGTATTGTGTATGCAGTTGTTGCCTAGGATCTTACACGCGCTCGTGTAGGCGAGAACACTTCAGAGGTACGCGCCGCTCGAGTAGTCTATATTAGGGCACCTAGCACTCAGGTTTTCGATAAAGATCGCCCTAAATATCCCAACCGGGAGATAATCTTTAGCCTTTCAATTTTCGGACCATTGCTCATGCCCGACTTGCTTTTCCCGACAAACAAAAGCCACCATGCTAAAAGCCGCGTATTTTGGTGTGATATAACCCAGTAGACAGCTAATAGCACGGGCGCAAGTCGTAATATATCAATAGGTCACTGATCCAGTTCAGCGCTAAAAACTGCTTTCTAGTAAATCCGGAATGGTGGGAACATATTTATGGCGCGCACTGTAGCATATACTTGTGTGCGGTTACTATAAAATAAAACGAAAGTGCTGATTCATATGTCAGCAATGCAGATACTGCGGCTGCGAAGCAGGCGCAGGAGATGCGTCACTACAGGAAATCCCAACCTTCACAACGCTAAAATATTCTGTCGAGGAATCCCAACCTTCACAACGTAAAATAGATTTTGTCTACCTAAAGGGTAGGGAATCGTTAATACTAGTAGTATTGAAAAGGGTAAGGGTTGGTAAATTTCAGAGCTTAGCACGACTTCTGTAGCTAACAGGCCATAAAAGTGGTCAATCTTATAGACCAATACCGGTACCAAAAGCTATCGCCCTATGGCGGCGCAGTAGGAGTGACAGGTGTTGACTGCTTTTTTGTGGTGGATGTTGCTTGAGTGTGGTAGGTGATATTTAAGATGACAGGTATTATAGATTTATGTGTTGTAATATGAAATAGAAGGGAATTTGTCCTAATCTTCAGCGGATGAGTCTCCATAACGCATTTTATAAGAATCTACGAGGTTATGCGACGACAGATACGTTTTGACACGTTTTCCAATTCCGAAAGATCGTTTTCTACAGGGTAAGTGATGCTGGGCACCAGTACGACCGCTGTGATAGGTCTCAAAGGCAGTTTTAACCTAAAAGTAGTGTGTTTAGCACTCGGAAAGGTTTTATTACTCCCAGCGGTAGGACCTATTGATGGTTTTAACTTCACGGGGCTCTAAACTTTGGCACTGCGGTCTTAAAACGAGACTCTAATTTCAATCGTTTTGACTTGATTTCACTATTGCGCATCGTCGGTCAAAAAATAAACGCTTGTTCACAACAACCATTAGCAAACAGCATGGGTGGGTTGACAGTGGACCGTGTAGCTGCACTGGTCGTGATTGAACTGTCTGTGGAAGATGTGGTAACGCAGAGCAGAAGAAAACATCATCAACAACTAAACCGCTGAAAAGTATCGATCTAACTGGTAGCAGTTTGTCTAGAAACGTAGCTACCAAAGATGATCGAGTGCACAACCAGATTAGGAGCAAAAGGCAGATTGATGGTGTGCGTCTGTACGGTTTACAATTTATTTAGAATTCCACTAAGCTCCTCCAGATGGGAATTTGAGGTCTTAAGCAACTCGTTAAGACCTGCAAATAAGTCCAACCGCTGGAGATGCTCTAAAGACTTTCAAAAAAAAGTTTGTAAAAGGAACGGTCATCGGGAGACCCTCTCAACCACTATATCTTGAGGGAATTACTATTGGGGATATCAAGATCGAGAGGATCGACTGTAATATGAGATCTCAAAAGGGTTGAAACTAGTTTTTACCGAAAGTATTCATTCATCGTCATTGTCTGTTTCTGTGGCATGCTTTTGCGAAGCTCAAGCTCACCTCAGAGCTTAACGCCAACAGCTAGAAGTCAAGGATAAATTCCTAGGACAAAAACTTATTTCACTTGACTTCAGTATAGTTCACAATACTTTTTGTGCCTTGTTCTAGGACAAAAAAACAATACTGAAGTCGAATGCATTGCATTAAAGGAGCAGCTTCACGTTTCAGGTCCCGCGCGGATTCAGGCGTTGGCGCTTGCGTCCTGAATTGCGATCATGTTTCGACGAGCGTTTTTGAATCTTCATGGACGGATACTCGTCTTCGTCATCTTCCTCGTTCTTGTCGCTCGCTTCGTCGTCTTCGTCGTCTTCGTTGTCTTCCTCCACGTATTCTTTGGGACCAATTTTATTACTGGGCTGCCCCGGTGGATTCAAAAGTCCTCGACGTGCAACCATCTTAACTTTGGTATCTGGTACTGCGCTCGACAATTTTGCCCGGTAACGTGCGCCGGCAATCTTCTTTTCCACTTCCCGACGATGTTTCAGATCACCGTTTACAAGGGTCATAGGATCCCATACAGCCTCCGCCAAACTAGCCAGTTTGCGGGCTACGTCCGGATTCAAGAATGGAAATGCCTTCGTGCTCACTGAACGATAGCACAACGTAAACCCATGTTCCAACATAAAACCCGATTTTGCAGTTTTTCGTCTGGTAGTTTTTGACTCGGCCTTCGTAGTCGCCGCACCCGCTCTGCTCGCAGATTTCTTTTTCTTTGGTCCAATCAAAGCAGCCGCTACACCACCTTGAGTCGTTTGACTTGACGAAGTCTTAGTTTTCTTTGCGTCGATTTTCTTCGTATCTTCAGAGGCTTTGCATAAACGAAGCGACGATACTTGTTGTTTTCCTCTTGCACATTCATGTTAATGCGTATCACATCCTTGTCAGCCTTCTCACTCAATGGATTCACCTCGGAGACGTCAGGTTGGTCCTCCTTTCGAGATTGATGTCCAAGTACGAAAGGGGGGCATAATTTTTCGTCGCAGCCTGCGAGAAGCCACTGTCCTTCGGATAACGATTCTTCACTTGTATCAGTATCATCGAAATATCCTGGTCGTTGTCATTTGCCTTCTTCCGAAAAACTGGAATAAGTAGATCGGCTCCTTTTTGATTGCGTGGGGAAAATGCCCGCGGCCCGGCGGCCCAGTAAATACCACAGCGTGTCCTTGTTTGGCTCCAACTTCAACTGTATAAAATGAGTGAATCCTACTTGCCATCCATCCCAACCCGCCAGCCAATTCCGAAATTGTTTTGTAACACCCCGTTTTGCAGGATGCATTCCTGGAACCTTCACTTTCATTTTTGTAGCCCCCAGCGTCTTCAAGAAAGTGGAAACAGGAACAAACTCACCTGTAACCTCGCACTCATCGTCCGGATTGGCCCCCAACACACACTTGTCTATCGCGAGAAGCAACACAATACGAGCGACGACTTTACCAATACCACTAGTATCTAGCGTTTCATTCAACACCAGCTTCTTCAACTAAGGCAAGATAAAAGTTGTCAGCGCATTGTTCCCGCCATACCACACCTTAATCGCTCCAAGTGTTAATATCGGATCCGAGGCGCAGCTACTCACATACCCTTCTTTCTCGTAATCGACATACGCGAGAATTGCCATAAAATCTGCGATAGCTCGAGATGCCAATACCGAGTCGAATATGGGCGTACAGCTCCGAATTGACACAACCGTCACTCTTAATTTTATTTTATAATTGTATCTATTGCGATTTGTCCATTGGCTAGAATTTTCAGAGATAGCCAGCAAAATCTATAAAAACGACAGCTTTCGATTGGTACCCTTGGTGCCGCTTTGCTTGTATTAGATCGAAAGATACAAGTAAAGTTAGAAATGTGTGTTTGAACCGGCCTCGAATTGACACTTCCCCTTAACTGATCAGGTCGTAAACAGTATGGCACTCAGTATTTTGTGAAGCCAGAGTAGTTATACCGTTATAGTTTCATTCTACAGTAGCAGCAACCGCCAGCAGTGTATTATAATATGCGCTAAGCTGGTTCACTGCTGGCCCATAGTCGAGCAAGTTGGTGCAGTTTGTTTGGGCTGCATGATTTTGTCTACGGAGAATGCATTATTAGCACTGAGCAACTGATACAGTTGTCGCCATGCTCGACGAACCTGATAGTGCACTAAAGCATTACTTGTGCATGAATCGCGCGGTATCATCGGAACTGCTTTGGCTTTTGTTCGATCGGGCTCATGACCTCCCTCGTCAAGTTGACAAGGTGCTGCATACTGTGATGAAGCCTAAGAAAATTATACTGACCGACTAATATACCATGAAGGATGAAAGAACGCCTCTGCACTACCTTTGCGGCATCGCCAAAGTAACACCACGCATCCTCGAGATCCTCTTCGACAGCTGGCCAAGTGCGGCTTTGGTGGCAGACCTGGTAAGTGTTCATAGGTATCTATCTGTTCATATTAAAGAATTTTGAGCGCTTAGTGTTGTCGTATTTCCTTCAGGATTTTAAACTGCCAGTACAATATTTGGTGGACAACCCGTCTTCATCACCTGAAATCACGTCGCTGCCGATTTGTGGGCCAGCATCATATCGCCACCGATACGAGTTCCTTAACGTAAACGGACAGTGCGTCTGTTTCACTCAAGGCTCCGAGCTGGTGCATGCCCAAACCAATGTGGCTATGGACTCCAATACAAAACTTCTACTCGTCGGAATCTTGTGTCGAGCACGAGCAAAATTTACTTCGTCGTCTAAAAACAACGGTATGGTAGTCGGTCTAACTACAAACTACTCTTGCTCGCTATAATATGGTTTGTGTCGTATACATTAGGCTGAAATCCGCGCCGACCACGTGAACTACTCCCCGACTGAACGCGAGACATCTGAAAATGCTAAAAGGCGGCTAACACTTTGCAGCATGAATATTGCGCCAGAGAATCATAACGGGTAGGTGGCTTAAAATGGTCGATTCTACCTTGTGGATTTAAATCGTGTTTGTGCTAACCCGTAGCGTTACTGTGAATAAAAGCAGCGATGCAGCGGTAATATTGGATTACGCGCTAGTTATGGAAGCTCCATTGTATACTTTGGAGGATTTGAAGACAGAAAAGCTGTGCTACACGGAGGTAGTCCGAGCGATCACCACTGAAGTTGCCAACTGCTTACTCTTCTGGCACTGCGATGCACGCATGGTTCACGGAAACATTGTACGTTGTCTCTATTCATCTGAGCCATGGAGTATCGGCTAACACATCTTTTTCTCCAGACGCTGCAAAATGTTGGACAGTTTCAAGATCGGGGTTTTTGCCTTAACAATCTGAGCACTAGTCGAGAGCTTTATCAGAAGCACTCAATTGGCTTTCAAGCCATTGCATTGAGTTCATGTCCACCGGAGGCCGCCAAAGCTTTTGTTGCCAAGGAGGAATTTTCGCCGACCCAAGCCTCCGATATGTGGCAGTTTGGCTGTCTGGTGTACGCCAAACTGAAATGAGCGTTTGCTGAATGCTCGATACTTACTGTTTGTGCTGTACCAGGTATCAACTGCTAACAGGGAGCACTTTACTCGGCCGTTTGGCTCCGTGGAGCACGTCTATTGGTCATGAACAAGGGCTGCACTTAATATGCTCCTTTACGGATGCAGTACTTGAGCCTCTTATTGCCGAAATAGTCCAAGAATTCCGTCCGCTGCTGCAGCGAACACTTATCATAAACCCAAACAACCGCTGGGACATCGAACGGCTTTTGGTTAGTGCAACACTGAATACTAGCGTGGGCCTTGCACTTATCTAACGTGTGATATGTCTGTGTCAATTTAGTGCCTCGACAGCGGATCTACTTCACCTTCATTCGCCATAAGTGAAGCTTCGTCACACGACTTTGTTGGGAAAACGCTAGTGCAGAAGACTGGAGATTCTTTGGCAGATGGTTCTAAGGGGTCGAGAGCCGAGAAACATGCCCAAGAACAACTAGAATTCATGAAGAAGGAACAGTCGCTGTTGCGCAACACACTTCTTTCAACAAAGTCTCAGCTTCGAGACGTTGATCAGGCTCGTGCGGACTTGCAATTGAAGATGGAAGAGCTGCGGGTCCAGATGACGAACGAGCTGCAGAAAAAAAAGCAAAGGAAGGAGGCTCAACTAGAAGTTCAGATGTTGGCGCGCAATCACCAATCGATGACACTGCAACTTCATACGACAGTGCAGATGCTGCTCAATCTCGTGCCATTAGCTCGCAAGGTAAGAGCTTACCGAGCAGTTATTACAAGCTCACACTAAAGGGTGTGCTTTTGTCGTAGGTTTATGGTGTTGCAGCGGACGATTTCTTGTCGGGTGCGCTTGCACAAGCAACCGGAGGAGCTCCTCCACCCCTTTACCCATCAGATCCTCCAATGTTCCGACGGAAAAGTGGCCCCGTGCAGCTTCTAAAGACTCGATTGCAAGATTCGGTGCTGGCACAAGGGTGCGTCCACAAGTGGGCCAACAGCACTCCGTCCAGCGCATTGGCAGCGACTGAGTTCGATTCTTTCGATACCAAAAGCAACACCAACGCTTCACCAAATGACGATCCCAACGACGGCGAAAAGAAGGCTTGCAATCAGACGGAAGACCCAGACAACTCTGCTGCAGCAATGGCCTGAAAATGAACTTCAACGTCGACTGCGTTTGTTGCGAGTATGTTGTGTTTTATCAAGTGAATCAAGTAAAATTCCCCAACAAATTTGAATTATCACTTTTGAGTTTTGAATTGCAATGGCGCGAGCAGTGACGGGCTCGCGGGCTGTGGAGACGTTCTTACGCAACTTCGAGGGCGAGAAGAGCTGCTACCATGAGATCCTTGAGATCACGCTCTGCTATGGGGTGCAGTGTCTCGCGCGTACGTTCTCGCTCAAAGGCATCAGCTGTAACGAGCTGCGCGCAATCACGAATTATGACACGACCAAGAACCGGGACTTCTTCGTGCGCAACGCACCTCAATTAAATGGTGGTGAGGCAGTCACTATGCAGCGTGCAGCGATAGAAGTACGGGCCAAACCGTCGCACTCATGGCGAGATGGAGAAATGGAGATGCCGGATTTTCCAGATCCGTCCGCGGTAACTGAGGCAAAGGAGAAAACAGCGACAGGTTCAGGAGCAGGGCCATCAACTAGCGACGCTGCGTTGTATTCGCTGCCGCCAGCGTTCGATGAGATTGACTTCCATACAAAATTATTCGGTAAACAGCTCGTGGATCTGGCGTGGAAGGTTTACACAGGGAGGCAAGGAGCACAGATTAGTGCAAAACAAGAATTGGAAGAGAAATTCGTTCGTGTTGATCAAAGGAAGGCGCCCACAGCAATCCCGGCGCTGAAATTACCAGTGACTTCTTTTGCTGATTTTTTGGGCGCCTATGCGACGGAATGCGTACGGCAATCGCACCGAATGGGACATTTTGCGGACGAAGGCAAAAGTAATCGTGAAGAAGACTCTGCTGTGGACGAGAAAGAGACCTTTTATGGCCTTAAGTCTTCAGTGACGCGCTCTCAAAGACGAAGCGCTGGCACTCCCCGTGCTGCGATGGGCAACACCAAGTCGCAGGACTCTCCACGTGTGGATGCAAAGCGGAGACAGCGACCCCTCCACCCGCAACCTCAGCAGCGACATCCACGACAGGTACCGCGTTCGCTCCAGCATGTGCAATCTAAAATCCAACCTGAGTTGGATGCTAGACGCCAGAAGATTCTGCGAGTGAAGAAGACGCAATCGCAGCGAATGGCAGAGACATTGGCAAGGGCTCGGGTGGCAGAGTACGACGCGCGGCGACAGTTGCAGGACGTTCGTGAGAGGCGTCTTGGACCCAAGAAGATGCCTATCAGTGACATAACGCAAGGTGCGCTCATTGAAACTCGTATGGGGGGTTAATTGTTAACCAGATCATTATTATAGGTGCTGCTGCGTTAGAAATCGTGGATGATTTCATGAAGAGCCCTCTTATGGACAAGTTTGGTCGTGACAACCAGCAAACTTTGTGAGTTTTAAGTTTGTGTCTTACAACAGTGCTGGCCATAAATACGTAGCGGAGCTCGAGATGTCTAACTTCACATTATGTTTGGTCTCAGGGGTGAATTTGACCAACGTTCGGCACAGAAAGACCCCCTGAAAGAAGAACTGTACGGAACAGCAGCATTGGACAGCTCTTTTCTAGGATGCAAACCCGTACCCAAACCGCGACGTCAACCAGAGAGCCGACCAGAGCAACCGAGGCGAAGTATAACACTGGATGACAACTAGTGATTTTCAAATTATGCTGATGGCTCGTGTACTACGCAGACTACAACGGCTGGCTAGGTGACTTCGGGCCAGTTCACACGAAAACTGTTCGACCTGTGTGGGATGAAGCTGAGGACGAAGGTGCTGATCCTGAACCACGTACGTGATATCCGAAAGTAAATCAATCGCATTGAAGGAAAATGAAACTGATACTGGTGGTTGTGCACAATGTTCAGGCACCAAAGGATCCAAGTTCGAGTGGAATTTTGAGCAGTAAGTACAAATATCGAGAAGAAACCATGGTGGGAACATTTGCTGACGGTTGATTGTCTACTTGTACATGTACAGTCTTCCCGGTGGGTGCCACGAAACTGTAGCACGCCCAACAAATAAGGCCAAGACGAACTTCGAAGGAGACAAGAGTTACGATGGTGCTAGGCGACTAATCGATGGCTTTGAGGACGGCCTAAGCGATGCGCCGAGTGTGAACTCAGATCCAGTATTCCGATGGCTTAAAGATGCCGTTTGATTTCATTTACCTACTTTAACACGAACCTCAATTCTATCTTACGTTAGCCTCACTTGCAGTGCAACAACGACATTGACAAGGGAGTAGATGAAGTAATAAACCATGAGAACCTTGCCATACCACGCCGGGCACCGATACTTGTAATGCCGAAATACCAACAATGACGCCACGAGAGAAATAGAAAGGAACCCCAACGATATCCCGGCATGAACGTCCAGGGACAGGTCTTCACTGCGCCCAGACACGAATGCGAAAGACATAGACAGCCACAAACCGAGCAGAAGATTGAACACTGGACCGCCAAAGCATCCAGCGATAGCCATTTGCGGGAAGCCGGCTCGAGCCACAGACACGTCAGTGATGAAGTCGCCCACAGAGTTTCCCCACGCAAGTACAGTCAGTCCCAACAAGCTGTTACTAGCGTGAGTGATGTAGCCCACAGCCACCAGTAGCGCCATCAACTCGTTCGCTACAGCATAAATCCAGCAAACACAAGCAACGAAAGCAAGCGAGAGTAATAGAGACGACGATTTTAGTGAGCGTGGTGCATGAGGCCGGTGAGTGACGAACGAGATGACACCACACGTGCAGCCACCCACAATCACAAGAGCTTGCCACAATGGAACACGGTAAGGATATCTTCCGCCGGAGATATCAACGTCACCATATCCACTCGTCCGTGCAACTAATAGCGGGACTGTTAGAGGTGATAGACAAGCCTTGGGGCGTGGCCACGACTCATCATCGAAGAGGGGCACGGTAATATCTCGAAGGAAAACAAGCGTCGCTTGTGGAATGTAAAGAACCTTGATCATAAGCGGTTTGTCGCTTCTGAATATTCGGATAACACGACGCTTGAGTCGCCATCTCCAGCGCAGATGTTGCTGCCATTCCGGAATTATTAACGTGTCATCATCTGCATCACGCTCATCGTCCGCAATAAGCGGAGACGACAGTGAGCCCTCCTCTTCAGCATCAAAATGATCATCAAACACCCGACTTGAGAACCTTGAGCCCGCTAGTTCACTAGGCGACGACATCTCGACTTCCTTGAGTTCCAGTGACTTGCCAGCACCGTCTCGTTCTGCTGTGCTCTTAACATTCATCCCAATTTCTCCTCTCGTTATAAAGTCATAATGGTGTTCCTGTTCCTCCAGCCTCTTTACTCTCTTTGCATCCTTACCTCTCGGCGACAGAGCATGCCAAAAGGCCGAAATCATCAGCGATGTTTTCCCCGCTAGCTTTCCATCTCGGAACTTATCATGACTCGATCTATATCTCCCCACACACGCTGGTAGAACCACACTACCGACATTAATCCCGTACATTACCAGGAACGTCAACGCAACCACCGCTGTTTCCCCCAAGTTCCCACCACTGCTACTCACAGCGAGTAGTACAAAAATAATCAGAGAAGCGATCAAAGCCCCCACGTCTCGTAGAAATGCCCATCGCTGTACTTTAACTGCGCTGGCCACCCCACCCACCACTACTGTAGAGATGAACATTGCTCCACCAAGTAGCTCATTGACCCCCGTTTCACCCACCCCGGAGCTGTACGCTGCAATAGCCGAGAAGACGTCAGGAGCTCCGTTACCGAAAGCCAGGAAGGTGACGCCCGCCACATCGTGAGGGACTCGGAGCCGGTCGCTGAGACTCGCCAGCGTCGGCGAGAAATATCCGTCTGCTGTACTGCCCACTGTACGACGCAGGAGACATAGTCTTAACGCGTTAACGCAACGAAGAAGGAGAGACATCTAGTGTTGAGACATACGGAAGTAGAAAAGACCAACGCCGCCGGAAATGATAGCTCCATTTGCTCCATGCGAGCTGATCTCGCCGAGCTTGAAGAACAACGAATAAGTGTTGGGTCCGGATATCAAGCACAGCATATCGCGGTAAATGCCCGTACTGTATTCAGCTCATCAGCAATTCGCAATGAGCGCAAGCTACAGTTTACATGTCATGCTCGAAATTTCAGAGCTTCTTCGTGCGTAGCACGACTTTGTAGGATAGGTTAGCGTTGCTCAAAAACAAATACGCTCTTCAAGCGCTTGATGCCTTTTTAGAGCATGGTAAACGCGCTAAAACCATGCAGGGTAACTTTACTTTTTGCAGAGTATTATTGCAAATTAGGGTAGAAGGGCATCGCACGCTTCGTAAATAACCTCCTGCTTTCGTTAGAGTTGTTCGCATATAACTCGTCCTAACAATATCCTCGTGGTTGTTTTGGTTAACTGCAGGTTTTCGACGGACTCGACCAATATTTCAACATATATAATTATTGTAACAAAAATCGCCACCAATTTTTATATATATTACTCACTGCTGGTGCCACTGCACTTCAACACAGTATGGTCAACAATAATACTCAACGGCAGGGACAACTTGGAGGCATATCAAGAAGGGGAATGGAGGAGCAAGATGCAAAGCTGCCATCTTCAGGTCCGTATAGATTGACAGGATGAGAACACCTGGGTGTGGACTGGCAAGGTGTTATTCATCATTAATAGTACACGCTATAACGTGTACTTGCTAATGTAGATTCCACGAATTCTAACCCCGGCAGCTCTTACTCATGGGGCCACACGGGTCAAGAATGGAGAAGAAGTGTCTCCTTGTAGCTTTCAATTTGTTTTTGTGAGAACGTCAGTTTTGTTCTCGGGTTTAATTGGTATAAATAAATGTAAATTTACTACTTTTAAGTGCTGTTAATAAAGCAAACGGAAGTAAACACGTTGCAGAGATAGTTGGCGCAGATGTGAAGAAACCTGTGGACAAGAAGAAAAAGAGGTCGCAGCCGTACACCCCGCTGGCTTTTATGGTGGTCAACGCTTTGAGAAAACTCGCAGAAGGGGAGGGAAATACTCGTGTTGGAATGTGTATCGAAGATTGCAAGCTGAGAGAAGAACCAAGATCATATCGTTATATGAGAACGGGAGCAGAACCCATGAGTGTTGGTAGTTCTGGTTGAGAAAGCTAACACACAAATGTATTTAGTCTTCATATTACCTTCATGCCCACCAGTGCAAGGAACGAGTCCACGTTCCAACAGGGTTCTGAGCCCAAATCCGGGTGGAAGTTTCCTCGGGGCAGGTAGCCATGAACAAACCCATGAAGTGCACGAGTGAAGGTGTGCCTAAAAATTGGGATGGCAAGGACTGGCAGACGTACAAGTGGGCGCTGACGAACGTCTTCAAGGAGAACGACCTCAAGGAAATTGCTGTTGGTGATTTGACCAAAACAATGCTCGCAACTGCTAGTGCAGAGAAGAAGGAGGACTACGAAAAGAAGCAGCTCAAATCATGCGGATGATAGGCACGTCGGTACCGCCTGACAAGTGACAAAGAGACTGGGTCAGAGATGTGGGAGGAGTTTTGTGACCTTTATGAAGGAAAACAGAATGAAGCTATCAAAGCCTACACGATACGTCGCATGGAGAATGAGCTTTGGCATACGAAGCTTGCGCCAGGAGGAGATGCAAATCTCCATATCTGCAAGATGTTCAGTCTCAAGACTGAACTAGGGAATTTGAAACACAATGTGGCGGACAATACTATGATTGATATGTTGCTCGAAAGCTTGCCCGATCAGATTGAGTTTGAGCGTTTAAAATGTTCAATTTACTATGGAGCTGATCCCAGTGTTTACACTCCAAAGAGAGTTCGTGATCTAATTCTCGCTGCGGCTGCCAGACAGCGAAAGTTCCGAGGCAGACGCAACGAGAAGAAAGGTGGGAGACGGGGAGGAAATGGTAGGAGTGGTGAGCAGGACAAAGGGAATGATCAGCATAGAACAGCCAGCGGTTCGAAGAAGCCACGTGAGTACTGGTTGTGCGGCAGCGACAAGCATCTTAAAAAGGGGGCGAGTTCTTCAACGACGAGATCGAAGGCTGGTATGACTCGAAAGGCATCGAACATGTCAAAGTTGGACCAAATAGCTCGCAGTTGAATCTGTGTGAGAGGACGCATCAATCACTGGAGGGCATGGCCAAAGCAACAATGGCACACGCAGGCTTTCCACGGAGTTTGTGGCCCGAAGCCATGAGAAATGCGGTGTACGTAAAGAATCGCGTATACAACACAGGAACGAGGGGAATTCCGTATAATATGATGTTCGGGGTCAAACCTGACATACACCATATCAGGACGTTCGGTACATTGGCTTATGTGCATGTTCCGGCAGCTCCGGGACGGAAGAAACATTATCCGAATGTCATAGCGATGAGATCGCGGCGGAGTCGCGGGACGCTTTCGTGCTGGGTCAATACAGAGAAACATGAGAAAGTCGAACAACAACAAACATTTTTACCTTACCCATGCTTAGATTTGCGCTCTGCGTACATCGGATTCTGGAATGGCCTGAGATCTATAGTCCGACTACTCGATCCTATTATTGCTGCTCTTAGAGAGCTAGAATCGGATACTGTGTTCGTGTCGGGTGTGTACCGGTGGTTTCGATGGCTTCGATATCACGCAGCGTATGAAGTGACCTCACCTGAGAAAGAGAAGCAGACTGTTTTGATGGGCTCCAATGGTGCTCAAGCAGAGCAAGATACTACTCAGCAAGATCAAGCTGGAATCGAGCCACTAAGTGATACAGCTGATCTGATATCCACCGCAGTCCCACCGATCATGACCTGAGAATTACGGCAGCACAGGGAGAAAACATGCACAATGGAGATAGTTATGAGAGCGTCGAGTTACTCCAGCTTGATGAGCTACAAGTTTTTTCCGGAAAAAGATAAGAAAACGTTGGGACTACGTTCACACCAATGCGATGGGAATCGCTTTCATGTTGGATCCAACGATGGACCTGGATGATTTTATTGGCTCGGATGATGACAAAGTAGAAGATCAAGCTTGTACATTGGCAGAACGCTGCGGTTTCCTCACGCCAACCACTGGTGTCCCTAAGTTGATATCGGAAATACTGGCATTCAAAAGCATGAAGAGATGTGGTGGGAAAGCAATGCAGGAGAAGTATTCAGAATCTAGCCCTCGGGACTACTGGGATGCTATGAGTGAAAAGAAGTTCCCATTGTTGAAGAAAATTGCGGCAATTGTGTTTGCAATTCCCACATCGTCAGCGGCCAGCGAACGGGCCTGGAGTATTTTCGATCACATACACTCAAAACTGAGGAATCGGCTCTCTGTTGAATAGGTTGAGATGCTTGCCTTTATCTACATCAACTACGGAGCGATGCAGAATGGTGAGATTGACCTTGCACGACATCAATCTTGCCCAGAAAGTGTCGATGCAGAAGATCAAACCAATTGGTAACTTTTGTGATAACAAATTCATTCATTTTTGGCTATTTGTTGCTGCTTCCATTGTTTCATTGACACTATTGAACTTAGACCTTCCGTTTATTGTATGCCTGCTAATTCATACCATTTCTTCTGATAGAAGAAGAAAGTTTGTAGCACACAGGACACAATCTGAGAGTGGTCCATTATCTTGCCTGCTTCGTTATTTGTATCCATGGCAGCTAAAGCGATAGTCTCCAATCGTTTGTCTCCGTTCGAAACCGTCTAAAGCCAATACCGTCGTCCTCCGCATTAGTTAACGAAATTTACACGGTCAGGACTATACACAACTTCGCAACATGATGATGAGCGGCAATTTGGCGGAGGTCATCTGATCAGAGCGTCCTATGCTTGGATTAAAAGACGGCTGAGCCCTTGGTTCAGTCAAGGTCGATCAGCTCCTGAAACGAGTTAGTTTTTTTACGATGCATTCAACAGCCGTATTATTATAAGACGATATTAATAATGCAAGATCAACTACAAACACACTGAGAGGTATGCGATTTAGGCATCACCTTGTTTGATACCTTTTCTGCATGGCTGGCTTACTCTCTTCATTCTTCAGATTGCATTAAGAATTATATCCCAAAACATGAGCTCATCATGTTCCTCGCATCTCTTAGCAGCAACACCGAACTCACCTGCGAATGTTAATCGTGCAAGTCGGCTCCTTCATGCTGACAGTTGCACCACAGCCTTGGCGTCACTGAAAATATCGTCGTCCTTCTTGTCGTGGACGCAGACCGCCACCGCCGTATGTGCTTCATCGTTGCCGCATCCTTCTCTTGCTTCTATGCATTGGCGCCGTGCCCCACCGCCGGCCTTGAGCATCAAATACCGCATTTCTCTCAGCACCTCTTGTATAATGACAAAATGGCATCGAACGCATCTTACTAGGCGACGACGCTGGTCTACGCCACCTCTGAGCTCTTAAACACGTCGAGCGTCAGCACATCATCCACCAGAAGGCTCACCGGGTTCAATTGGCGCACGGAACTCCTCGTATCTTGCAGGCGCCGTGTTGCGTTCAGTGGGGGCCTCACCACGAAGAATTTCGGATGTCCAAAAGTGTATAAAAGTCTTGAGATCGGTATAAACCTTTATTTGGGAATATTCTGTCGAATATTTTGGAATACTTTTGAAAATTGGACGGTATTTTGAACATTATCCCAAAGTGTTTTAGACCGTTCTGAACTATTCCAAAACCATCCCTAATTGGTTGGCAGAAAAAGAGTGATTTTCTATTTGGACATCGCTCTAATAATACACAACAGGTCATTCAGCGCTTCTTCGCCTAGCCGCAATTATACATATGGTAGACCTCCCACTATAATAATTTCGACTCCATGCAATGGACCTAAAAACGCGTAAAATAATGATCATTTCAGATATAACACGATAGAGTTTAGATGAATTACTGTCTTTTTGCGTTTGTTCTACCTTCAGTACATGTGAGGGGAGGCCTCACAACAAAGTTGCTGGTGGACCATCATAAGTACCAGCTTAAAATTTATTCCAGACTAATTACAATTTTTGGTACATACATATTTTAGGCTGCCGACTTCGGCTGCATCGAGAACAGAATCTGTATCTGATACAAATTGTATATGTTCACGATGCTGTCGAAGTATGATACAAGCAAGTTTCAAGGCTGCTGGTTGCTGGTTACTGACATAAATCAATCACAAGTTTTCTACGACAACTTCGTAGTACAATAAAAAAAGAATAACTGAAACCCCATATTATTAATAGGGGGTTTCAGTTTGTCATTTTTGGCCTCATTTTTGGGGGCTCATCGTTTCGAGAAAAAAGCTTGTGGGGGCTCATCTTTTGAAACGAATGAGAAACCAAAAATTCATGACAAGAAATGATAAACTGAAACCCCCTACGTATATACATTTGCTGTCCTCAAAATTTCGTATCAGGTTTGTCATTTGAGCAATATCAAGTTTACTCCATAGTAATCTCTGGGAACGGACTCGATGGACCGATATTATATCATGTACGACAGGATATCAGGTTTCTCACGGTTCATTTAGGAGAGGTTTTACTGTAGTACACAACTTAAATGGTTTTTACAGGCGCAGGCGTACGGGATGCATAGGGTTTAATTTATAAAGATGCCTAAAATACTAAGGAAGAATCTAACCGTTCGGAGCACCGGGGCATAAAAAATTATCAGACGCAGTCACTAACGCGGCATATTCACAAACACGACGTCATCGAGCGACTGACCAGCCACTGTAGACCAAAAGCAATCGTAGAGGGAGGAAGTACCGTATGCGAGCACACAAGGGCTTCTATAGCTGGGTTAAAGGCCTGTCGCGGGCGGACGTATCATCTAGAGGAGTGCACTTCGCCACAGAGGAGTTAGATGGAGGACACGAGCGTGCTTAGACGGAGCATTGGTTGAGGGACCGCCAAGGAAAGGCTCTAAGAAAAAATCTGGCTCTATTTTACGCAAGATGAGCGTGACGTGCCCCTACGGGGTGTTGAAGACCCTGGTTTTCCCCGAAAAAGTGGCTCTCTTTGACGCAAGATGAGCGTGACGTACACCTGCAGGGTGTTGAAGACCCTGGTTTTCCCACAAAAAAAAAGTGGCTCTTTTTCACTCAAGATGAGCGTGACGTGCACCTGCAGGGTGTTGAAGACCCTGGTTTCCCCTGACAAATGTCCGCTCGGTATCCAAGACAGCCCCAGTGATCAATTCTGCAATTCTTACCGCGGAAGGCCTGCAGATACACCCATAGTCGTTCAAGATGCAGCTCCTACCAGGCCATCTACCACCGGCCCATCGGTAACCACCGACCGAGCGTTCAACCAGTTTATGCAGCTTCATGAAGAACTATATAGCGCAGTTTTAAATGCCGCGCTAACGGCAGAGCTGACTGCAATGGCTAAGGCTGTTAGGGAAAATAATTCGCAACGTGTGGCATTTCGAGCAGCAGCAGTGGTTGGTTGTATGGGTGGATTAATTGGTAACGCCAGCAACGCAATACTCGGGCCAAGTTATTAAGCATTATTCACCACGTTGGTAGATCGATGGGAGCTACAAGGCTACAACTTCATGATGGATTACACACAGACTCAGAAGCTAAAGGGCATGGCGTATATAATCACCCTGCCATCGTGCCATCACGAAAACTTTTTTTAAAGTATACATTAATCAATATAAAAGACCCATGGAAATTGCACTGCCATGGCACATGCTAATGTCATCATTGGTACAGGCGCAGTGCTAGAAGCTCATGCCGTCTAGCAACAGGGGGTAGATTATCAACTCATTTCTGTTGTTGGAGCTGTTTGTACAGCTCAATATGAGGCGGGATCCCTGTTGGGACCACCCTCGGCGAGTCACCAAAACTAGTAAACCACAGAGCTTGGTCATCATTCCAACGCTAACACTTTTTCGTTTTTCCAGCACAAATTCTTTGAAATCATGAGCCCTAAAGTGTTTCAGATCGATCTTGTCGTTTGTATGGATATACTGCGAAGCACACTCGCCTTTAGTTGCCCGAATCCATTTTGCAATGGCCGCCAGACTTCCTTTATAAGCTCTCTGTGTCTTTGATGACACGCACGCATCGCGCACATCTTGTGCGGCGACTTCCCACTAGTAGCAGCTTGGCTCCGATGGCTGCAGCGCTCGCTCGTAGCAGCTCCATCTTGAGAGCAGCGGCGTATTTCTCTAGCAGTTCGGTAACAGGTGATAGGGATGCCGCTGGGAGCTGCGATGTGCCATTAAGAGAGAGCTCCAACCAGTCACCATAGAGACCGTCGGGGCCAAGCTGTTACTGATGGGCGTCGATTTCGACGGAGACAAGCATTTACTGAACAACGTCGCCGCCGACGGAGCGGAGCTGGTACTGGTCAGCGTCGCACTCGTCGTGACGAATCCGCTGCTGCTCAACGTCGTCGCCGTCGGGGCGGAGCTGGTACTGGTCAGCGTCGCACTCGTCGGGACGGAGCCGCTGCTGCTCAAAGTCGCGGTCATCAGGGTGGAGCTGGTACTGGTAAGCGTCGCACTCGTCGGGGCGGAGCCGCTGCTGCTCAAAGTCGCGGTCATCAGTGTGGAGCTGGTACTGGTAAGCGTCGCACTCGTCGGGGCGGAGCCGCTGCTGCTCAACGTCGTCACCGTCGGGGCGGAGCTGGTACTGGTCAGCGCTGGTGATCTTCGTGGCAAAGACGCATGAGATGAAGTGGCGCTGCGTGTTAATTGCAGCCAATCCAACACAGTCGGAATTTTCGGCTACGAAGCATTGACCACACGGTTCATTTGACTTTGCATACAAATTGCTTGTTATAGTGTTTGTGCCACAGGAATTTGTCACGAATCGGCGGTCAAAAATCCTATGATCTCATACAAACTCGAGATATCGCCTACGTTTCCATGACAATAAACCAAGTGTTTACAGACTGCAAACACTTGCGGTGTGGCGAAGCGCACTCGCTTAACACTTGCGGTGTGGCGGAGCGCACACGCTTGCCTTCGACAACAGCGCATGAAACTCTGAGGGCAGTTTAGTATTCCGCATACTAGGCAAAAGACTCACGTACTCGGTAAACTCACGCAGCGTGAAAGTATCGTCCAATTCCGGCTCGTTTCGGCCGTAGTTGCGCTGTTTGTCAGGGAATCTAGAGCTCTTCAGAAATGCAAATCGCTCACTCCCACTGGACCATTCACAACCCTCCGCCTCGAATCGATCAGCGACAGGTCATACTTCTGCTTGAGCTAAACACTGTCGAGAACGGCGCCTGCCACGTCCAGTCTTTCTTCAGCTTCGGCCACTGGTGGTCAACTCGGGTATGATAATCCGAAAGATACGAGTACAGAGATTCTTGGGTGCTCCAGATAGCCAAGAAGGGGTTGCACAGACCCAGCCCACCATCGTTTAGCGGCCAGTAAATCCAAGATACCGACATCGATGGACTCGGGCCTTGACGACCACGCATGATCTTCCACGTAGATACTCTAGAGCGTCACCATTCGTCTTCGGGAACACGAGCGTGTGAATGCGACAAAGCGTACATAGAGCATCTTCCATGTGACTCAGTCCGAATATCGGCGACGGATTCCCAAAGTTACGTAGGACGAAGAACATGTACTTGTTGTATACGTTGATCCACCCGAATGTGGACGTAGCAGCGGCCAGTCGATCTGCCACTTCAGTTGCAAATACCTCCACTTCGTCTTGACGGATAAGTACCGACCCGTTCGACCGCAACTCGAGCAGACCCCATCGAATTGGAGTCGCGGTAGTGGGGCTGACGCCACCTCTGCTTCCGTGTTGCTGGATCCGGCGTATATCCGAATCGATCCACTCTTCTCATTTAGAGATTTCAGCCCCACTTGCTGAGCGTATCGCTGCATCTCACCCCAAGCTCGCAACACCTTCGACTCGTCCGCGTCAAAGAAGCAAATATCATCATGTGACCGGTACAGGAATATGTCCGACGATACGAGTACTAGGTAATCCACCACGAACAACTCCACCTCGGCTAGAAACATCGTCATCATTCGACTTACAGGCAAGCCTCGCTGCATGATCTTGGGCTTCGTGAAGCCTGGAAATAGCAGCGGAATCTGAGTGTATCGCCCGAACACGCTGATCATGTCGTCGTGCATCCCCAAGAAGGGAAGGATCGCGAACACAGCTTCATGTGAGACAGATAGCCCAAAGAACTCAAGATCGTCATGACAGCCACCAGCGGCGATGGCTCCTTGGCCTCTGTCGTTAGAGTTCGCTGAAGATGCGCTTCCACCAGCACGCGACGAATAATATCCTGCTTGTTACCCTTCTCGTCTTCTTCGTCATCGTCGTCGTCAGACTCCGACTCGTCTTCATCGTAAGGACTTCGGTCAGCGTCTTTCATACTAGTAGGCAGAGCGAATAGCTGGAATCGGCGCATCATATCCGCCCGCACCGCCTCCACTGACGACGTTCCCTTTATCCCTGGCTTGTCACTTAGGGAATCCAGCAGATTTCGAAGCTCTACCTTCACTTCTATTTTCCATTTAAGACCAATGTATTGGAAGAGCAACAGTGTAATTGCCTCTTCCTGCAGAAGACAACGGAATCGTCCGTTCATACCTCGCTGGATGTCCACTCGAATGCCTTCGTCAGGCCACCGCCAGTCGCTCACGTTGCTCAGTTCAATGGTCAGGACGTGGGAAAGTTCCTTCATAATCTGCTTGTTGCGTTGCGCATCAGTAAGGAGCATTACAACGTCAGGACTGAGGAAGGCTTCGTCCTTTAGCAATGCCGTTTTGCAGCAAGAGACATCTTCTTCAGTAACATGGGAACCCCCACGCAACATACTATCACCGAACTGACCCAAGCGACTACGTGCTAGATGCAGCGCGTCCTGCTGGCGCTAGGTCTTGGCCTTACGAGAACTCCTCACGGTTTTGGAACACCTCGGTCTTTAAAAACTCGAACACTTCGTCCTCCGATACATCTCTACTCGAAAGGAAATAAGACTCCAGACGCTGCTGTATCTCTTCCCTCGAGAGTTTCGCGAGTGGCTCCGTGTTGCCTACATCTCCACCAACGGTAGTGGCCTCTGGTTCGCTGTCTTGTGGACGTCCTCTTGATTGTGCTCCGTCTCCACTAGCGACTCCATGGGCAACTCGCCCAGCAGCTTATTGTGCTGCCAAAGACTGCGACGTTGGCGGACTTCGCGTATTAATAGGATCTGCTGCTTGCGCTGCTCCACCACCGTCTCCGTGCTCCAAGGGGCAAACTCGACCAGGCGCCGCACCAGAAGGCTCTCCGATGCTCTCAAGTCCTTCGTGTACGTTGGTTTTTGCACGACCTGCAGGTCCTTCACACCTTCGTACAAACCTCCCAGCTGTTTTCGAGACTTCGTTGCGCTTGCCGAAGCTGCTGTGCTATCCCCGTCCAGATCAGTCTTGGTCAGTAGTTCTGTGTAGTGCACCTCCAAGTACTAGCTCAGTAGCAAGGGAATACTTTACCTTGCCAAGGCGCGTTTCTTCCAACGTCGCGTGTTCAAAAACTACCGGATTTCTCTTCGTCAGCATATAAAGCGCCTCTTTCACGTCCGAGAGCATGGCGGAGTCGGAAGCGACGCTCCCCATAATGTACTTGAGCCTTCAACTGAACGTCTGTACAATCACATGAGTATTTTTTCGTTAACAATTAACTGTCAATGACAAGCCCTCATTGCAACTCCTTGCTTTCCTTCACGACTGCCGCGGCTAGACGGAATGACGAGCATGAACTTGGGCACCAGACCTCTCCAAGCACCAAAAGTGTACAACAAATATTCATTTGTCCCCACCGACCACGTCCAGCGCAGCTACAAACTGATCCACTTTCGCAGAAGCTCCAGATCTTTCACCGACTTTACCAGTCGCCGTCGTCGTTGATTGCTTCTGATACGAGGTTGCAATTCTACTTGGAGCCAGAAATATAAAGTAGAAATGGTCCGAGGCCACGCCTGCTTCCTTTAACCACTTAAGAAACGCGTTCAATGGCACAGCTTTGATTCCATGTTTCGCGTTCAGGGTCATCTGCAACCCGTAACATTTGCTGTGTCCATCCCAGATGAATGCATCCAGCGCTCCAAATGTTTTTGATGTTGGCCGGTAGTACGTCCAGCTCTTAGCTAGTTCTAGTTTGTCGAGAGCAGCGAAGCGTACCGTTTTCATCTCTTTCGGAATGGTTACATCATCTAGAGTCGCCGAGCACAACGAGCGGAAGTGTAGCGTTCTCGGCATGTCCACGCTAAACCACTTGTGACAGAGAATCTCGTACAGCCTGCCGCGGACGACAGCCGTACTTCCCGAATCGTCAACATCGTGGACAACAGCGAATTCCGATACCATATCTAGACTATCCCCGTGCACCTTGTCAATAATCGACTCAGCGATGCTCATGGACACAAAATCCAAATAGAAGTTATCGCGAAAATCAGCTTGGGTGGGAACCATTTCAAGGACGCAGTGGCTATAGTCCTTTTCCCTCACAGCATCGTTTTTTCTGCAATAGGAGATAACGTCCAGTGCACTAAATGACGCGATTGCCGACTTGATTTTAGTCTTAGTTCGACCCATTTCCTGCGAGAAGACGAACCGAGGAATTCCGCCAAAAGCATCGTACCGCGATAACAACTCGCCTTCAGCAAGTTTCATATTATCTGGAAGCAATGAGTTGTAATATTCCAGCTCCTCCATGGTCCACGTCGGCATGATAAACGTTAACCCGTCCACTTTTGAAAAATTGTTAATTTCACCAACACCCGGAGAAGCAAACAAGACCGAAACTCCGCTCCAGCCTAAAAGTCTCGATGATGAGGCCTCGACAAGTCGAATCACATTGTGTTCGACACTGAGCGCATCAACATCCTTTTGGCTCAAGTCAACAAATTCCTGGCTTGATGCGTCGTATTTTACATATATTGCCTTATGGTTCACCACCAACTTGTACGAGGGAAGCTGCTTGACATCCTCTTGCTCACAAAGTATGAGTTGAAAGATGCAATACAGCAAGAACCGACTCTTCCCAATCCCAGGATTCCCCGTGACAACCATGTTGGCGCCCTTGCCTGGTTTACTTTTCTCGTTTGGCTCGCCACCAATAGGAACGAACTCCATGCAAGCTTTCGCGTATTGCACCAACTGGGCAAAGATAACAACATACGCCTCCCTCTCCACGATCCTGTTGAATTCATCCTTTGGATGCTCCAGCAGCGGAGGGAAGGCTCTCATATCAAAAAATCTTTTCTCCTTGTTCTGGCCCACTTCGTCCTCGCCCACTCTGCGCTTCTTCCACGACTTGGCAAAAAAATCATTCGACGGCTGGCGTTTCCCTCCCTCCGGAACCACCACTAGCACGTGAATCTGTCCCGCTTTCGGAACCTCCATGCCTTTCAAGTACCCGTCAATCGGATTCTCTCCTTGCATCTCCTTGTCTTTTTGCGTTAGACATTCGACCAAAGCAGTCTTCTCGCCCTTCTTCAGTCTCTTCACATCGTCACTGGGGCTTGACAGCCACGCGCCACCCTCCGTCTTCGCCAGGAAAAGCTGCAGCTTGCTTGCCGCAAAGTCATACTTCTGCTCCTCCGCGATCGCTTTCTTCAAGTCTCCAACCGTCACGCTCTCAGCGATGTCCACAGGGAACGCGCTTCCCGCCTCGCCAACAACGATACAAACGAGTTTCAGCATTCTTTCCTCGAGGTGCCGGGTTCCGGAATGATGAAGTGGAGGGAGAGAATTTCCGTTCGTATTTAAGCGGAAACGAAGAGGTGTCACATACTGTACGAACCAGGGTTTGATATTAACCCATTAATATTATACTATCAAGTTGATAGTTCAGTAAAACCTTTCCTACCTGATATGACCTCCTCTATCTAATGTAGCAGTGTATCATGTTACTCAGGTCGTCTTGAGTAAACAGGGCATTGCTAGCTCTAGAACGTCTATATTAGGCGCCAATATCCACGTATATGAACGAGGTGAGGAAGCATGCCGGTTTAGAGAAGCAGAAAATGCAAATTTTCTTCGCTGTGCATTTCCAGGTCTAACTTCGAGGTACATAGACATATAATGCTGAAACTGTAAATATGGATTTAAGTATGTAAGTCTCTCCTGGCCTCGAATAGGCGATCATTTGTTGGGCTATGGAACACTAGGTCACAATTGCCTACCGGCCTGCGGGGCCGAAAAATGTTCGAAGTTTGAGCCACCCTTGATTTGCGGGAGTTTGGCAAAGCAGATGAGCTAAGACATCATACTGCAACATTTAAAATTAAATTCGAAGTGATGTACTTGAGTAGGGGATATCTACGCGTCAAGTTTCTGGTCGTAACGAGACCTCGACAGCATCGAGAGGTTTTTGGAATGTAACTTTGCCAAATCGAGCCCTTTTTCTATGGGAGTTTCAAGCTTACAAAACTTATGTTTATCTGTGTATGTGGAAAACGGCTGCTGACATGTGAAAATCACAGAAAATGCGTCTACAGGTTACATTTGTAAATTGTCTCCTAGATTAAGCTCAATTCTCTCCAATCATATCATCGTATATGACCTGTATAGATCACTAATATATGAAAATGCATGGACTTAAGATATGCGAATATGTAAGGTTTTTCGTATTTACTTGAATAAGAACAAAAAGCTGCTTTTGAAAAAGCTAAGCCTTACCTAATAACGAAAGTCCCATAGTCTTGTTCAGGCGGTTCTATACATACCAAAACATTTAGGGGGTATAATAAAAAATAAGATAGTGCTGGATTGGAACACAGTCAGTTCAATTGTTCAGCATAGTTCTGAATGCTCGGAAATGTTCTCATTCAATTATGTACGAGTTTTTATTCGACTAAGTACGAGTTTCCCTTCGACATTGAAGTGCGCAGTCTTGCCGCACTCGTGGGATGATTTCTCCAAGTGACGGCGTCTCCGGCTGCTTGAAGTAGACCGGGGCATGTGGCTTCCGTGCAGCGCCTGGCGCGACAAGCAAGATCTCAGTCAAGCTGTGAACGGCGTCGGGACACACCGGGATCCCTGACCCGATTGCACGGCCGGCGATACGCCCCGTATCCACAGCGAACTTCCGCGCGTCGTCGAGCTTTGGAGAGTCCAGATTATACGTCAAGTAGTCGACAGTGTGGTCAGGGAGAGACGCAAGATAGCGTGTTGCCTAGCAACAACGTACAGACCTACAATTCTCAACGCAGCAGGACAACACTTTTGATATGAGCACCGTTGAGGGCGTAGATAATGGAAGCCGACCGGGGAGAAAGTCTGGCGCCATCTGGCGTTACTTTAAGAAGCTTAGCACGGAGTCGCATCCACCAGTCGAGTGTATTGGGTGTCATTCACGTATCGGCAGTGGTTTCCCGCGACAAAGTATGGTGCCTCACGCTCTAAGCTGCCCGGGAATATCAGCACAGGACAAACACTTCATCCGGATGGAGTATAAGGTGCCAGATGTGGAGGTTGCGGTGCCATCACAGACGATGACGTCCATGGCTTCTGCTGCACCTCCAGTCATTCCAGTCCAGGTTCTTGCAGGTGCAGCAAGCCCAGTGAGCGTGCGTGCGATGACCCAAGCTGATTTTGAAATGATGGTGGCACGTATGTGGTTCATGTGTGCCCTGCCATTTTTGCTGATCGAGTCGCCACTCTTGCGAGATCTCTTCTTTGCATTGGCGCCTCGCCTAAAACTTCCATCGAAGGCCAAACTATCTGACGATCTTATACCACGTGTCCGCGCCGAGATTGAAGCCAAAGTAATCGAGAAGATCAAGGAACGTGGGGCTGTTACAGTTACGACCGATGAATATACCGACGTTAATAGATCGAGTATCATCAACTTCATGGTAACAGCACCAGACATGAAGGGCATGTATTGGTCATCTCACAATATCGGAACCCAGAAGCACATCGCACAGTTTCATGCAGATTTCTTAAAACGAGTGATTAAGGATATACAGACTAAGACTGGCGCTATGGTTACTGCTGTGCTTACGGATAACGCCAGCAACATGGAAGCTGCTTGGAAGCTACTGGAGAAAGAACTACCAGTGTTTGGCGGAGGTTGCGCCGCTCTTATTCTGAACTTGGTATTGGAGGAAGTGTTTTCGAAGATCCAGTTCGTATCCGACGTTCATGCGGATGCCTACAAAATTTGTAGACTTGTTCGGGATCACAATGGCCTTCTGGAGGAGTTTCGGAATCTTCAAGACGCGATGATCCGTCAAATGCAGTGCATCGCGCCTTGGCGATTCCTGTCCCGACCAGGTGGTATTCCCAATACTCATGTCTGAAGAGCGTGCTTCTCAATCGTCATGTTCTGGATGATCTCTTTCGTGCCTCCCGTCATAAAGCATTACGCGATCGATATACTACTCTAGAGGTCGAAGAGCTTGTAGCGTAGCGAGCGAATCATTTTGGCACAAGCTCACATATGCGACTGAATTAATTGGGCCAATAATTGAGGCACTGGGGGAGCTGGAGTCCGACGAACCCGAACCATCGCGAGTTTACGGACGCTTTAGGTGGCCGCTGGAAGGCTACTCGGATGAGCCTCTTTCCTCATCACATGCTGGTGAAGAGGGAAGACCGCTGCATCAAATATTTGGTGAATTGGCCTCAGATGATAGGTCAGGGAGACGACAGAGGGCACGCCACAATATTCCTGCAGCTACACGAAGGATTGTCCGATCCAAGTTCAGGATGTAATTCAGTATCGGTGGAATTATTGCCATACGGATGCTATGGGAATAGCCTTCTTACTCGACCCAAACACTGACGCTTCACTATTCGTCAATTCTGACGAACCGAAGACCATTGAAGAGGCATGTGACTACGCTGAGAGGACGAAGATGATGGAGCGACTAAACCTGACGCGAGCTGAGTTCAAAATTATCTCTACGACTTTGCTGTTGAAAAGAAGAGCTGGTCCCCAGAAAAACGAGCAAGGTTTGCAGGGACAAGGCCACGAAGCTGGTGGAAGGTTCACTGCGCCAAGAACGAAATGTATCGGAAGATGTATCTTGCTGATACAGTGTTCTCCGTCTCGAGTTCCAGCGCCGCGCGTGAGAGGGCCTGGAGTATCCGAGATTACATCCATTCGAAGAAGCGGAATTGTCTAAGGGCTCGCAAGGTCGATGATCTCAGTTATATCTACATCAATGGAGGCATCCTGTATGACGACAAGATCGATTTTGCACGAGTGTTGGCGCATCCTGAATCGGAAGTTGCGGATCCTGACGGTAGTGGATGCTAGGAGACGTTTTTAGGCTATTTCATTAAACAGCAATTTATTACATGCAATCTACTCCATTCGTAAGGTTGATACTTCGTACTATAAAAATCCTGTTTGACACGTTGCTTCGTTCCTGAGTCCATAGAAACGCAGTCGGTCTTGAAAGAATAAGAACACGTTCGGGAATGATCCGAACAATTTCCTATTGTTCGGAACAGTTCCGAAACCGTTCCAATCCAGCACTAATAGAAAATCGCCCTCGATCGTGCCGAGGACTGTAGAGCTGTTGCCGAACTAGGCATGGTCTTCCACAGTGTTCTTCTGCGTAAAGTAACGCCACCGAAATAAAAACAATGTGTCAAATATGTACGCTATTCGAGTCTCCAGCGGAGGCGGCTGAGTTTGACTGAAACCTAGTTTGTAGATGGTAATTTTATAGCATTATATTAATAAAACATATTATTGTAGGCGGCTGCCGCGTCACAGGTCTGACGGACACGTGCAAGAAGATCGAGAGCCGTGGCCATCAACCTGGCGGCCGATTGAGGTGGGCCATATGACCGAAGACGGTGACGAAATGGCAGCGGGGAGCCAGCGGGCTGCTGACACAGAAAGGACGGGCACCGAGATCGCGGGGGGCGTGACACGGCGAGGCTGACGAGGTAATTATTCGAGGCGGCGAGGCGAGAACAAGGGCGGCGGTGTGCGGTCAGCAAGCGATGACGGCGGTGGTGAGTGTGGCGAGGGAGAGGTCCAAGGCATAGAGCGGTAGGAAGAGGTAGCTAGGAGGGCAGCGAGCTGCGGTCTAGCAAGCTTGACCCTCAGTTGGGGTTTGTTACTGACTGGTAACGAGTCAAGAATAATAAAAGGAGGTTGAGCAAAGTGACTCGTGTACTGCGCCAGCAAGCTGACGAGGTAGGCTGAGTATGTGGTTTAATAGTGGTTAGACGGGCAGCAGCGCCGTTGAAACTGCTGCCCAGGTGTAGCTCAAATGGTAGAGCGCTCACTTAGCATGCGAAAGGTACAGGGATCGATACCCTGCTTCTCCAGGCGTGTGTAGTATAGTGGTCAGTACCTCACCTTGTGGCGGTGAAATCCCTGGTTCGAATCCGGGCACGCGCACTCTTATATCCGTTATGCTTCTTCTACTTTGCCTTTTGCCCCCTGCGCTGCTCCATGTAGTTGAGGTGTAGTGCTGGCAACCCTCGTGATGACGAAGTGTGTAATAACATGCTAAACATGGGATTGGCTAACTATATTATGTATCTGCAGACGCGGAAGAATGTAGAGAGTAAAGACAAAACGTTCAACCTCATTTTATTTTGGGAAAAAGCTCAGTGGACAGTACTACTTCCTAACGTGTAGTACAGCATTAGCATTGATAGTATATTTAAATTTGAATTTGCTGCGACTAGCTATGCAGCTTCCTCTCCAACAGAGCCCGGGCCTGGTGGTAGGCACCAAGATTGATATCGTTAATTTAGAATTTCGAGTAAGCTGGAAAGCCTGTTCACTATTCGCAAAGATGCATTAGAACAAGCCACCTAGTGCGTGTTAGCCATGCGTCACCAAATCGTTGCACTTACAGCCTGTTATGGCTACAGTGTATATTTTGTAACGCTGAAGATGTCTTGGTGGGTGCAGGAAGCTTGTATTTGGTAATAGAAAGATGGATAAGTCCTGGATAAGCTCCCTGATATCATTGATATTAGAGAGCTTATCTAGACTATCAGGGTTCGGTAAATCCCAATAACCGTAACAGTTATTTGCAATAGTTTACTGCAATTCTGAATTGAGTCTTCGAACCCAACTCAGCGCAACATAAATTTGTGTAGAGAACGCGTAAAACACAGTAGCAGCATCAAAGTGTTGCTCAGCGTTCCTTTATTTCGCAGCTAGCATTAACCCTTTTATTAAATGTACCTTTCTTAGAGCTCCAAGCATATTACCATGATGTCAATAATGTATTTGTATAAGATAATGAATGCACGGTGGTGAAATCACAGTGCAATCCAAATAGCTAAAAAAGTAGTGAAAATATAAAAATAACCCAATCATTTATTTTACCTTCTGAGAGTAGCCACTCAATATGCTACTGCAATATTAGCATCTCCACAGTTTCCAGTAAACTCTAGGTAAGCTTAATTGCTTTTGGTCGACGCTTCCAGCGTCAAGATGGCTACATGTAGGCCTTCAGATTTTTGCGCCAACTACTAAGCACACATAGCACCAGCATGGCACGACAGTGGCTGGCAAATATGCATCCATATTTAAGTACATTAATACAGGATGATACCCAGGGCTCGGCTGTATAAACCACCAGGTGGGTTGCGAGCTACCTAATCTCCAGTTCACTATTATAAGAAGGAGATAGACACGCATCCTCAGCCTTAGACTTCAGTTTCGGGCTGTAGAATAGTTGCCATACATAATACAGTTATACTGGGAACAAGCCGAGCGGAGCCCCGCAACGGGGCTCTTTAGCATGTTTTGGCCGAGATTAGTGCGGGCCGCTAGGCGGGGATTTTAGTTTTGCTTTACCGTTGCATGACAGAATTGAGATTTTAATTTGAGATATTGGGGACCCGGGCCCAGGTGCCCGGGGGATTCGCAGTTCTCAGCTTGCGCCAAAGCGATGAACACGTTTTCGTGGTCGACACTTTGATACATGGAGGAGCTACACGCATCAATTGTAGTGAATGTTTACTTGTAAGTACATGGATTCACACATTTGCCGAAAAATAGTGTGAGGTTATTTGTTTTAATAGCACCAAAAAAGCTGCACATCGGGCTTTGTGGCGCCACAAAAAAAGTATATTCTTAACCGAATAAGATTACTCTGCTTTCTGCTTATAAAATTGATTTCACATTCTACGAGAGCACGACGGATATTAATATTAGAACAAGGAACATAATACATTACCAGCCATGCTCTCGTAGAATGCGAAAACAAATGATACGCATATGACGCTTATCTGCTTAAGAATGTGTTTTTTAAGGCGCTAGCAGTAGGCCTCGATGCGAAGCTTTTGTGGTGCCATTAGCGCCCAAGTTGACGTACGTCCATCCGAATGAATTTACTTCAGTACATAAATCGAAGTATTGTGCTTTGCACGCATTGTGGCTAAGGGCCATTCTCAACCGGGCTGTGTGGCCGCACCGCATCGCACAGTTCTGTACGGTGCGGCCGCATCGGCTGAGAACGGCTTGTGCGTCCAATTTTGGCCTAACTAGCAAGAAGGCTCTGATTGGACTATCATTTTCAGTTGTTGAACCGACGGCGTACAAGAATCTCTAGCAGGCTTCTTGAAGAGTAAGAAAGAGATTTTCAAATGTTTCTTAGTGGAGTTATCATACTGATGTTGCTGTACCTGGTACATAATAGTTTCTAATGTGGTCTGAAAACAACCCTGAGGCCAGCTCCAGGAGACCACAACCGACAAACCCGTTCCCAAATGACCAGCCACCACTTCTACCGCCTCTGATCAGATCTTCTCAGGCTGGTTGCCAAGATATAGCCCCGCTACAGCGCCATAGCTCGTCGGTATTGCCTCCTGGCGGGACAGGCTCCGGTAGTGGCGCATCTATTATGAGTGCAAGCGCTTTTAGACCACACGCAGCGCGTGACTTGGCTACCCTCCTTGGAGAAGACTCCGACATCTCAGAGGAAAGTCTTATATTAGGGAGCTCTAACAAAACTGAGCAAAACAGTTTAGTGACAGCCACATCCGCTCAAAGCAAGGATGCTACAGAAGCAGAGCACCCGTATTACGAAAAATGGCTTGCTAAGGACATCAGAAAGGAATGTGCACGTAGAGGGCTCCGACTCAAAACGACGACGCGCAAGGAGGAGCGCATTGAGGCGCTGAAACGTTTCGACGCTGCTATAACTGCGTACCGTGAGAAGCTACCAGGTGATGGTCTTCAACCAGCAGCTTCACAAGGAGATGCAATTCGCAGCAAACACTGTATGTTTTGCCTGTTGAACATAGTCCTTAGTGAAGAGTTCGCACTGCGGTTTTGTAGAACGGTAACGGGTTAACTATTCTTCTCTGTAGGCAAAAACTAATGCCTTGGCGTGCTTATAGGCGATACAGCTACACGAGCAGAGCTGGACGGTAAACTCATTAATGAGAGGAGTCAATTTTGGTCAGATGTTGAAGCTGCTTTCGTTGATAAATGTCCTGACGAACATGAGCGAAATACGTTGGAGTTCGATGACGACGACTTCTTCATCGGAATCAACCCTAACATGGCCAAAAAGGACCACTCTGCAAAGAAGTTGTTGTCAATGTGGAAAGAAGTCAACAAATATTACGTAAATGCGGAGGCCAAGTTTCATTCTTCGGGGCAGAATGAAAATGACTTCAGAAACTTTGTCAACGGCCGCGGAGATGTATTGTATCTACGCAAATGGCTCTTGGTGCGGAAGTGCTAATTTGATTGCTTTGGTTTTCAATTGCTAACACTAAGACTCAACATACAGCGAAAACCGGGTTTGACCAACTTTGTTAAAGGGGGCTTATTTTCTAAGGACGAGCTCGACACACTTGAACTCAAAACATCATCGAGTACACAGGAAAAATCAACTTCAAGCGCAATCCCCTGAAAACGTAGATCACACGAGGCGTTAGAGACCATGGCGTCATCCTTCAAGGCGTATGTTATGGATCGCCGAGGTGAAGCTGGCCGTGAGACTAGCGGAACGTTGCAGCAGCGATCGCAGATAATACAAATGATGGCTGATATCCGGACCCAGATATCCGATGTCGACAGGACAATAACACTATGTCATGATGCTGAGTCATCGGAGGCACTGATGCTCGAAGAAGACCGCTCGATCTTGATGGAGGAAAGGCTGAATTTGATTAAGCGACTTTGAGATATAGATATTTAGTCGAAAAATGACTGAAGGACAAATGAATCGAGGTGTATTACGAATAATAGGATCGACCTTGTTGAATTATGCATATATCATCAGCATGTTCCGATCAAATCTCAGAACCTTGACGTCAAGCGATATTATAAACTGGTCGGTGCACGTTGTTGCCTTCAATGTGCTGCATGACAATGACTCGGGTCACCTCGTCTATTAGCTCGACCGACTCACCCCCTTCTGTCTCAAAGTGCGTGTGAGCGTAAGACAAGTCGCGGCTACCCTTCCAAGTATGTAGCTCCTGGCGCATTGCTTTTGTGGATTTTCTTGCGCGAGCGGGACTCTCGATTGCATGTCAATGCAAAAGTTGTGTAGACGAAAGCAAGCGTGGATGAGGTGGGGGCTGTTGGTGAGTCGAATACACAGAGGTTTAGATAAAATCCTCCACTTATTAACGAGTAGTCCAAACGCCATTTCTATACGGATTCGGCACTGACTGAGGTAAAAGTTGAAGCTGTCTCTGTCAGGTCGCCCATTTGTCTGAGCTTGATTAAACGACGTTAAAACAATTCTTGTCTGCGGATACGCATTATCAGCCACGACGAAATAAGGACCTCGAATGCGGGACAGAATCGTGCTCAACGACCTCTGCGTAAAAGCAGCAGCATCGTTTCTTCCTCCTGGAACACGGCAAGCCATTGCCGTAAAACGACACAAGAAATCGCAACAAGCTTGCACATTTAGGCCGTAGCGCTGGTAGTGCCCAGAGAAGAAAGCAACAACCCTGCCACAATCCTTGGCTCGGGAAACCCGAATGGGGCGCAACCATCCGTCGATTGCGCCAATACACCCCGGGATAGCTCCCCCTGTACTGATTGAGCGAAAACCGGCAGCACTCCGCTCCATTTCGTCGTCTGTCGTACGAAAATGAAGCGCTAATCGGTCGCACTTATTGATAGCTCGCATTACAGCGTGTACTATACGGTAAAACCCCGCTCTGCTAGTTCCGGAAATCACTCGTATATGGTGGTAGCTGCCTCCAACAAGCCAGCTTATACAAGTTTGCAGCATGGCTGCTAGAGATACGTGGGGGGGGGGGGGCTCGCCAAGCGCACGTCTTGCGGGCTGGATGGGGTCTACAGCCAGATCAGCTCCAATATAGCCAAGTAATCGCTCAAATCCACTCGAACTCATCCTGTAATACTGCTTGAACTCGCCCTCAAGCAATAAACGCTGGGCGTGAAGGTCCCATTGCAAACGTTCTCGAACCACTAGCATTTCACTACTTGCTTAGTTCACATGCTCAGCAATGACCATGATAATCGGTACAATCACTGCGCAGAACACTTCTGACTCTTGAGTTGACTGCATGTTGTTGTTGCTGTGGAAGGAGAGCGGGTAGATGTCAAAATTAACAATGCGAGCCACTAAGTCGCATGTTTTTTTACCTTCAATACAGAAGGCTCTGTGATTGGTTAGTCCTCTTTTCTTAACCCTAGCAGCACTGTGCGTCTTCTTCGCCGCATGCGTGGAATTGGACGCACATCGTCTTTTTTGTGCTCCGAAGCATGCGTCCCAGATAATCAATAGCCAATCAGGAAGCTGGATTTGGACGCATGCAGCCGCACAGCCCGGTTGAGAATGGGCCTAAACGAAGCCGTAACTCGTTATTTCAGCAAATCGTGAAGATTAACTCCGCGTTAATTTACCTGCTGTTCTCTTCGAGTTACTGTCTACTCGAAGAATTAAGATTGTGTTGTTATTGTGAAAACCCAAACGGAGCGTAGCAAAGAAAAAAAAATATATTGATGCATAAAATATATAGAAATCCCATCCTAGAACCCCGTTTTAGTCTTCTTGATGATCAACATCGTCGATGTCCTCCGATGGCTCCGGTGGCGGCACAAACGACGCGAAGATACCTTGTCCTAAGCGTTATGGGGAGGCGGACCGAGTATCAAGCGCTGTGTTTGCACGTTGAAGGTCAGCTGTAATTCGGACGAGCCGTTAAGTCGGACATGCATCGTGTGATACAGTGGTTCGTGTTGGTCTTGCGCTGGCAACGCAGCTCCAACAGCATCCAAGTGCTGCATTTGACGGAAGGTGGCGCTTTCTGGAGGCGCTACAGACGTTCCAGCGGGCTGACGAGCATGAGTCACCGTCCAGTGCGTTCGGGCTATCTCACCAATATGGACGTCACTGCGCTCGGTTAAGTAGTCGTCAATAGCCTCTGCAGCTTGTTGGATACGCCCACGTGTAGCCCGACGTACTGTCGATTCTCCTGCTCTTGCCTCTTTAACTGCAAACACAAACAGCTCAAAACAAAAGGAACCGTCAGCCTTTCGGCGCCGTAAATGGTTTGCTCGAGCCTGGTCCAGCACGCGGTGCCAGTTATCCTCTGTTAAGGCCACAAAATCCTTCTGTGGGACACCAAGGCTTGTTTTTGCATATACACTGTTATCAGGGTGGAGTGTCCTTGCATCGTAACTTGCGCACAGAATTCTTGAAATTGCTTTTCGGGGTCGAAACGGAAACGGAACTCGGGGTTTCCAACCCGTACCGTCGTTCGGCTAGTGAGTGCGATACCTCCAATCTTCACTGTAACCCGGGCGAGTGTCTGCATCTTATCAAGAGCTTGTAGATTTATAAATGCTCGAAACCTAGGAATGCCGACTTTGAAGTCGGTGTTTTGGCTTATTAATAACTAAATCGGTTGTGAAACCGATTGGGTGATATTTCAAGGATCAGCCAAAGCGGAGTTCGTTTCAGAGTGGCGATATCTAAATAGATGTTCACTATAAATAAAAAAGAGATGACTAGTCTTAAATAGACTTTAAATCAGCCGATTTAGAAACCGATCAGACATTCCGACCGGTTTTCACAATACTGTTTTCGTTGAATGGCTGGAGTATATACGACAAACCAACGTCCAGAAAATTAACTCTATCATGCTCCTTTCTAGTATATAATAATCTCACACGGCATTCTATACATACTATTGTGTTGGAATACGTCAACGACATGCTTAGAACGTTGCGTTCATCGAAGTGTGCGTCGTGGAGCGTCGTGTCTCTTCTGGTGCGCTTATCTGCTATACAAAAAAGGATGGTTTTCAACGCAATAAGATAAGATGCATTCCGCTACTACTGCATGTATTATGTCAGCCAGCTGTTACCAGCCGCGCTACGCTTGGCTGGGCGCCCCCGCGGTTTGCTACGCTCGCTATATAAAGATAGAATATACTGGAGAGTGCAAGGCGCGGCTCGCTGGTGAGCTCAGCGCTGGACCCGCCTACGCAAATACCGCGCGGCCCTGCTTCGCGGGCACCCCGCGCGGGTTTGCTACGGCTACGCGCCTCGCAACCGCTCGCCTTAGTTGGCCAGGGTGTGTTACAGCACCCATATGCTGCTGGATGAAATAGACAAGCCATTTTTTGTCTTGAAAAGCTTCCACTAGGGGGTTTCAAAATCGACGTTTTCAGCATTTGTTTCAGCTCCATGTGGTGGGCAAATTCACGCCATTTTACCTGAGTACCACTGTATTTTGATAATCCGAAATCCACCACCTCTGGAGGTGGTGGATTTCGAAATACCCTGGGTATTTGGGCTGCATCGAGACGAATGGCCTTGGAGGGGCAGCAGCAGGAAGTTGATGCCTTGGCTCTCTACGACAGAGGCCCTGCTGTCGACACCAGCTTTACCAGCAATCTCCCCTCCCTCTCTACCATTTTGCCTCCCTCCCCCGCATGCTGACAGCCACATCGCTGCCGCATAAGGTTAAGATAAAGCCTTCGGACAGCTTACTCTTCTTGCACACTACATACGCGTTACTAGATACCGGAACACAACGCTCCAATGTTTACACTCCTCGCCGCGGAATGCCTATCACATGTAGGGGCCAGTCCACTAGCGGTCGGTGGGTGTTCTAGCTACAGAGATCAGCGCGAGCAAGGCATCCTTCCTGCGATTCTCTAGGGCATGCAGGTGGGCAAGGTCATCGAGTTCCTCACGCTGCGCCACTTCAAATGAACGAGATCCAGCTCAACTCGCTTACGCGTCTCATCCGCGACAAGATGGCGCATGTCCGACAGATCCACCTCATCGACGCGCTGGACGCCAACTTCATCCACTAGCATCGCGTCGCCTTCCGCCGCTTCTGCACTGCTATCTTAGCGGTGCACCCTGTGATCAAATACAATTCGATGGCAGCCGAGCTTTCCGAGGAGCAGCGTGGCCTCATGAAAGAGATCGCCATTCGCGAGTGCCCCATGGACAGAACATTTTTTGCCAGCATCGGCTCGGCGATGCACTATTCGAACACCTTACAAAACATCGATCTGCAGGAGCTCAAGAACCCAGCGCAAGTGAAGGAGGAAGACCTTCATTTATGCTGGGGCTGGTTGGTTTACGGTCTGTTCCACCCCAACTCAACCGTATTGAATCTCCCGAATTGAGAAGCTCGACTTATCTCGTAATATGATGCGAATGAAGGATATTCGCGTTGTGGAAGGCATCATGTCTGGCGGCCAGACAAATTCTGCTGATCCCGGAATACGCTGCCGCGATGCAGCGTTACAGCAAGAGCAACCGCGACAAAATTCTTCGAGAGGACGTGAAACGCGCGCTGCTGAAGGGTATCCCACACCGCCGAGTGTTCGCTCTCATCAAAAAGGGCACCGCCGTACGTCCGCTGCCGACGTCCAAGCTTTCACAGTACGAGGTGTACAGCGATCTGCACGTCGAGAAGGAGCTGCTGGAAGTGTTCTGCATATTACGCAAGTGGTTGTGTGTTGTCGTTCCTGGCTTTGGACTCGGGTGGGTGCCACGCCAGAGTGCTATTGAAATGACTGAGATCGGCATGTCACCAAGGATATGCTCGCCGGTGACGCTCATGCGCTCCGTCTCGTTCTGGAATATGATTGAAGCCCCCGACGCCGAGGGAATGGTGGTTCCACTGATCACGCTCTTTTTCCTGATGACGGGCATTAGTGATCGTCTGGAAGGGATATCAACTTGAGCGAGAACCGGATCGGGAGCCCGGATCAATTCGGCATCCCGGCCACGGAGATCCTACATCGGATTATCTATTTCTCGCCTTATTTAACCACGTTGAACCTGGCCGTCTGCCAACTCACGAACATCACTGCGTTGCTGGAGGCGTACAAGAAGGGTCGCTGTCGTATCCGGAGTCTCAACTTGGACTCGAATATGCTGGGCTTCAGTGGCGCGTTCGACCTTGCCATGCTGCTGATCAGCGACAGCCAGTCCCCGATGGGTTCCTGGCTTACGGACCTCAGTTTGCTCTTCAACGACATCGACGCCATCGGCACGCGAGCTCTGTTGGAGGCTCTACAGTACAATGTACATCTGGAGCACTTGGCGATCGAGTATGGTAATGAGTTCCCTCCGAGCTCGGAGACTTTGAGTTCACCGGCGACTGCGCCACATGGCACGCGAACTTCCTGTTCGAGCGCCTGGAAGTACTACGCGTCTTCGAGCGCTTTCGCTGGGAGAGCCATTAGACGAGAATGTGATGCACCTCGTGTGGGAGTTCCTGGGCTTCGATGAGCCGTGATCGGACTAGTCGACTAAGTGAGAGCATCCGAAACCTATATTACAAGTAGTGGTGGTTCAGATCAGCTTGAATTCAGAATAACCTAAACATTCTAAACATTCTAAACATTATGAGCGAGATCAAAATTAATCATAACAACTCAAAACTGCACTTCAATTTTTTACTAAATAATAATAAAAACTTGAACTGCAGTTTTGAGTGGATATGCCGGCTAACATTGATGACCTTTGGCTGTGCAATTGCAGGTTACAAGGCGAGAGATACCTGGCATGGCTACGACGCATTCCTGATTTTGCTCCTGCAGTAGCAATAAATTACGAGCTACGAGCGAGAGGGCAGTGCGATAGCTGTTGTCACGACATGGAAGTCTTTGAGAGACTAGTCAGCGGATGCCTTCACCTCAGCCACGTCGATCTCCTAGGCTTGAAGCTCGGCAAGCTACGACGTCATCGCTCGTTCAAGCACGAGTGCTTCAAGCTGGAGCTAGACGAACGCGGTCGGGTGCTACTTTGGAAATGTGACGGACGGGTGGTTGAAGCCGCGTGCTGAGTGAAACTACTGCAGAACGCTCATTCGCAGTGCTCGGCCAGAAATGAACATGCTACGACACATTAAGAGCTGTCCAGATGCTCCTGCCGCTGTCAAGCAACGGACACGCGATTGCCTCAAAGTGTTCAACACCATCCGGAAGCATCAGCAGTTTGAAGCGAGCGTGACCGTGGCTGCGGGTGCCACGTTGGAGATTGTTCGGATGGTCGATGATCACGCCGCTGCAAAAGATCGAATGGAAGCTCTTCACTAAACTACCTAGCGCTGGGAAAACCAGCCCAACCGGACACTGCATGCTTGTGGGCGGAAAACCAGGGCACCTATTAATACACGAGTGTCCCTGTCAGCTGCTGGTGGTAGTGCCCATTCGACCACCGATGTCGATATGGCACAGCCCGCGCCTGTGTTAACACCTGCCTAACATCAGCTCAAATTTTGAAATTGCATGGGCTCTCATGTTCTACCTTTGTGCACACTGCCATTACGCTTGTTGACTCCGAGGCATTTCGGACCCCATTTACGTTTTGGCCCCGCGGATCAAGATCCAATGTGGACAGAGACTAAGCGGCATGGCACTGTAGGGATGATTCGAGAACGAAGAATTCTCAGTATTGAAGGAGACTATTGGACTAATACCAACCATTTCAAACCATAATCGACTTTATGGTCGTGGCTCTGGGAATGCTGTCCATGTTCTCGTTTCATTAGCACTTGCCATGGACTCAGAATCGGGCGAGCTCATGTTGATCGAGGTATTTGATGAAGTCGAAGGGTAGGCTTAGTATTGACCGACAATGCTGACGACAGAAAAGCTCGATATGCTAGCGTAGATCCTCGTCAACCACTACGCTCCTAAGAAGGGCGCGGTGGACTGGGCACGGACGCACTCCTTTTTTCTACTGTCCAGAAGCCGTGAAGCGCTCAAGTAGGAGGCGTCGGCGCATATTGCTGCGCGAGGCCTTCTGAGCTGCAGCAATCTATTTCGAGCTAGGGTTGTTTTGATCTATTTTGATCTATTTCGCAATATAATACTGCACAAGCAAATCGTTTTAAATAATTTCGAAATTACTCACTAACTACAAGTAGTTCATAGCGCCAGTGATCTCCGCCAAGCTATGTATGTATATAAGGCGCGCCCTCTTTGGATATACATAAAGTATCAAGGAGTTTTTAATTTAGTACAAGTAATCGATGTTGAAAATGTTCTTGGTCTGCACATGCAAAATAAAAACAAGAAGCGAGGCTATACACTTGTGTGACTCACACAAAAGTAGTTATCTCTAAGTACGATCCGCCTACAACAGACTGGTGTCAACAGTACAAGAACCGACGTGGCAACTGGCATCATGGAGCTCCGGACGCAGTATTTGCTGCTGCTGTTCGTGTTCGGCGTGATCGCCAAGGGCATGGTGAAGGTGCGTCTACGTAGACCTCCGTCAAGCTGATTGTTTAATCTCATGCATTTGCTTGCTCTTCCCCAGTCCGCCTTCGGGTCGAACCTCTCCATCCTGCTGCTCGTGTGCGTGGGCATCTACTACTGGCGTACTAAACAGAAGGAAAAATGCGTGTACGACGATATCGCCCGTCAACAAGCAGAGGCTGCTGCAAAGCTGGACGCGCTGCACGGCATCGGTGACGGGAAGGTCACGGAGTTCAGCATGGCCATGCGCAGGACATCCTTCAAGCTCAGCGAGTCCGACTCGGGCGTCATCACGTACGTCTACAGCGACCAGTTGATTGATACGGCGATGTTTTCCCGTTATGACTCTTATTAATATTTTCGTGTGCTGTATGTTTGCAGGGACCGCATCCGCCAGTACTCAAGCAAGCTGGGCGGATCCAGGAAAGACCGCCAGAAGTTCTTGCGGAAGAACTCGAAGACTAAGACCGTGGATACAATTGACATCAATGACCCTGCGCAAGTAGCAGCCGCGGAGGCTGCGAACAAGCTGCTGGCGATTGAGCCTTTAAAACGGGAGACCAAAAGGAGTGGGAAGAACAAGGAAAACAAAGCGATCGAGTCGATCGTGGAAGAGGCTGTCGACGCCACAATGTAAATTGCAAATTGCAGTAAGCTTACTACTTTTCTATTGATGTGAACGCAGGTCGGCTTAGTTTGGCAATGCGAGCTGACTATAGAAGTACAGACACGGCGCGACAACCAGGAAGCTGTCCATGCGGTCGAGACAGCCACCGTGACCGGGGAAGAAAGCTCCCGAGTCCTTCACGCCAGCGACGCGCTTCACGTACGACTCGACCAGGTCCCCAACGATGCACAACATGCCAAGTACTGTACCAAGCACTAGCTGGTGTGTAAATGGCACCACATCGAGCGGAGGTAGCAGATGGTGTGTTCCAGGTAGCACAGTAGAAAAATATGGGAGTGCAAACATGACCAGCACTGTGGCCACGCTAGAAATAATGCCTGCGATCGCGCCCACAAGAGTTTTACCTGGACTAACAACTGGCGCCAGCTTTGCGTTGCCCATGAAGGAACCCGCAACAAGTGCACCACTGTCACACACCCAGGAGCAGCACAGCCCAAGGACTTGTAGTCCAAGTCCGTACTTGCTTGAGCTGTAGCGTAGCAAAATGGCGTAACTGAAGCCGTTCATGATGTACACCAGCGCAAACAGATCCAGCAGCAACTTGATCAACGCTGTTGCAATACAAAACCTCGTCAGTCCTTCACGCGCTTTACAAACACAGAACCGTTCGATGTAGTACCTGTCTGGTCCATCTTCTTGGTGGTAGCAATGTGGTAGACGAAGATCGCCAACGTTATTGCGAGACTCCAGGCGTCTGTGACGGTATTAGGACGTCAGCCTCAAAGTGTACGCATAACAGCAGCTGCAGCAACTTCCTCACCATGAACGAGCTTGACACCAGTCCACGCACCCACGCAAAGCACTGCACCCGACGTGATAACTAGCAGCTGATGCGCCAGCTTTTCAGTCGCCCCCTTCGGCTGTGGCACGATCTGTGGGCAGATGGAGGTGGTAAACTCCACGAGCGACAGGCAGCAGAGTATCGTGGCGAGCAGCAGCATGCCTATATCGGAGCTCAACAGCCATAGCGCCGTCGGGATCCCCACGAGCCCTGTCAGCACCCGCCGCCCCCAAGCGATCGCCATATTGTACGGATAATCGGAATTAATGAGGTTTTCGCCGTTCGACCTGCAACTTGACCTCCATGCAAGTTGCCTTGACGACAGGCTCTGCCGTCAGACATGGTGTCTCAACAAGTGGTCGGGATAGCTGGATATTGTCAAAAAGCTTACCCACAATTTGTATCCACTTTAGCTGGTCGCTGCATGACCTTCTGCAGTTGGTGGGAGAAGAACGGATACATACAAATACCTAGTCCTACGAAATCGCATTCCCTCCACTGTACCGCACTATAATACCGCCGCTAGTTCATTTTCAAGAACTACGTACCGCGCAAGTCCGAAGTAGCGGCTAGCTTTGCCAGTGGAAATGCATCGAGGTGTCTTGCGCAGCTTTGTGATGCTGCTAGTGCTGGTGGCCGTCGCCTCCGCGCAGTCGTCCAGTGGCTCGACGTCCGCCTCCATATTCGCGAACTCGACAACGAACTCTTCATCCTCGTTGTCGAGCTCCAAGAGCCAATGCGAAATCTGCCGTGATGGCGGCGACTGCTCCAAGGCCTACAACGGAGCTGCCGGACAATTTTGTAACTCGTGGCTGGACCGATCCAGCAACCGACGCGCCTGCTGCTGCCCAGCCAGCGATGTCTGCTCTTCGGACAACGCCTATGAGTGCACATGCCAGCACAAGAGTGATCGCCCGTCATACTGGATCTGGATCGGTCTCGGCGTTTTCGTCATCGGCGGACTGATCGGTGGTGGTGTCCTCATGGCCATTCGCAAGCGCCGTATGCAGCAGCAAGGTGAATACCCATCTGGAGCTGGCGTAGTGTACGCTCAGCAGCCGGTATATGCCCAAGGTGGCTACCCACAGCAGGGTTACGCACCGGGTACTAATGAGCAGCCGGTGTATGCCCAAGGAGGGTATGCTCAAGCAATGTACGTCCAGCCAGGCTACGGGCATGCTGGTTATCGAGATGACTACGGACGAGGCGGGCGTCGTGGGATGGGCACGGGTGGTGCTGTGGCCATGGGCGCTGCTGGAGGTCTGCTTGGTGGTCTTTTAATCGGAGAAGCCCTTGGTGACATGGGCGGCAATGGAGGCGGTGGCGGCGAATTCGCTGGAGACTTTTAGATCAGCATCATGATCAGCAAACAACTCTCCAGAGAATTTAAGGGTTTCTCAATGTTCTTGACGTGCAATAAGCATTGTCTGACATTTGATTGTACGTTTTTACGCTTTAGCCACACGTACAGTCTCATGAACTGCTAGTGGGTACCAGTGTTTGTATGATTCTGTGCATTTTGCTGTTTATCGCTTAAGAAAAAAGTAGACAAGCGCACCAGAAAGTTGACTTTTTATGAGTGATGGTCTAAAAGATATGGGTACAAAATGGTTTTGCAGCTTCTCCAACCTCACTCTTCAACTTGCCGTCTCCTGCGCAAAAATGGTGAATTCAAAGAAGCCCGCGAACGCGCACTTCCAACTGCTGAAGTTGTCGACGCAGATCAAGTTGGGAGAGCTCACCAAGCACGAACGCAAGCTGGAGGCGCACTATGCAGAACTACTGACCAAGACTGAGCTGAACGGGGATAACACTGCAGCTTCGAGCGCGAAGAAGTCCCGAGAGCAGCTGGGAGGTTTGTACGAAGGTGTGAAGGACCTGCAGGTCGTGCAGACCAACGTGCACGAGGGACTTGAGAGCATCGGAGAGTTGGTCGAATTCGCAGCTGCTGACCCTTGGAGCACGGAGACGGTGGTGGAGCAGCGTAAGCAGCGGATCCTGCGCGAAGTCCGCCAACGTCGCAGTCTCTGGCAGCACAATAAGCTGCTGGGCGAGTTGCTCATGGAGTCGCTAGTGGAGACGGAGCACAATCAAGAGGACGTCCACAAGACAGCGAACCAGAGGCCACTACCGTTGGTGGAGATTGTAGGCAACACGGAGCCACTCGCGAAACTCTCGAGGGAGGAGACGCAACAGCGTCTGGAGACTTATTTCTTTCAGAGTAATGGGGTATCGGAGGACGACGTGTTCGAGTTCTTGAAGACCGAGGTGTTTCAAGAACGTGAGGGGTTTCCAAGGCCAAGACGCAGCGCCAGCAGAACGCGCTGCAGCTGGCACGTAGTCGCTTGGGTCAGTTCGGTGATAGTATGTTGCGTGGGGGTTCCCATGTTACTGAAGAAGATGTCTCTTGCTGCAAAACGGCATTGCTAAAGGACGAAGCCTTCCTCAGTCCTGACGTTGTAATGCTCCTTACTGATGCGCAACGCAACAAGCAGGTTATGAAGGAACTTTCCCACGTCCTGACCATTGAACTGAGCAACGTGAGCGACTGGCGGTGGCCTGACGAAGGCATTCGAGTGGACATCCAGCGAGGTATGAACGGACGATTCCGTTGTCTTCTGCAGGAAGAGGCAATTACACTGTTGCTCTTCCAATACATTGGTCTTAAATGGAAAATAGAAGTGAAGGTAGAGCTTCGAAATCTGCTGGATTCCCTAAGTGACAAGCCAGGGATAAAGGGAACGTCGTCAGTGGAGGCGGTGCGGGCGGATATGATGCGCCGATTCCAGCTATTCGCTCTGCCTACTAGTATGAAAGACGCTGACCGAAGTCCTTACGATGAAGACGAGTCGGAGTCTGACGACGACGATGACGAAGAAGACGAGAAGGGTAACAAGCAGGATATTATTCGTCGCGTGCTGGTGGAAGCGCATCTTCAGCGAACTCTAACGACAGAGGCCAAGGAGCCATCGCCGCTGGTGGCTGTCATGACGATCTTGAGTTCTTTGGGCTATCTGTCTCACATGAAGCTGTGTTCGCGATCCTTCCCTTCTTGGGGATGCACGACGACATGATCAGCGTGTTCGGGCGATACACTCAGATTCCGCTGCTATTTCCAGGCTTCACGAAGCCCAAGATCATGCAGCGAGGCTTGCCTGTAAGTCGAATGATGACGATGTTTCTAGCCGAGGTGGAGTTGTTCGTGGTGGATTACCTAGTACTCGTATCGTCGGACATATTCCTGTACCGGTCACATGATGATATTTGCTTCTTTGACGCGGACGAGTCGAAGGTGTTGCGAGCTTGGGGTGAGATGCAGCGATACGCTCAGCAAGTGGGGCTGAAATCTCTAAATGAGAAGAGTGGATCGATTCGGATATACGCCGGATCCAGCAACACGGAAGCAGAGGTGGCGTCAGCCCCACTACCGCGACTCCAATTCGATGGGGTCTGCTCGAGTTGCGGTCGAACGGGTCGGTACTTATCCGTCAAGACGAAGTGGAGGTATTTGCAACTGAAGTGGCAGATCGACTGGCCGCTGCTACGTCCACATTCGGGTGGATCAACGTATACAACAAGTACATGTTCCTCGTCCTACGTAACTTTGGGAATCCGTCGCCGATATTCGGACTGAGTCACATGGAAGATGCTCTATGTACGCTTTGTCGCATTCACACGCTCGTGTTCCCGAAGACGAATGGTGACGCTCTAGAGTATCTACGTGGAAGATCATGCGTGGTCGTCAAGGCCCGAGTCCATCGATGTCGGTATCTTGGATTTACTGGCCGCTAAACGATGGTGGGCTGGGTCTGTGCAACCCCTTCTTGGCTATCTGGAGCACCCAAGAATCTCTGTACTCGTATCTTTCGGATTATCATACCCGAGTTGACCACCAGTGGCCGAAGCTGAAGAAAGACTGGACGTGGCAGGCGCCGTTCTCGACAGTGTTTAGCTCAAGCAGAAGTATGACCTGTCGCTGATCGATTCGAGGCGGAGGGTTGTGAATGGTCCAGTGGGAGTGAGCGATTTGCATTTCTGAAGAGCTCTAGATTCCCTGACAAACAGCGCAACTACGGCCGAAACGAGCCGGAATTGGACGATACTTTCACGCTGCGTGAGTTTACCGAGTACGTGAGTCTTTTGCCTAGTATGCGGAATACTAAACTGCCCTCAGAGTTTCATGCGCTGTTGTCGAAGGCAAGCGTGTGCGCTCCGTCCGCCACACCGCAAGGAGATTTTGTTCTCATCGGCTGATGGTAGCAGTTGTCTGTTGGAGTGGGTGGGATATATCTATGGTGCGCTGGTGATGGACGAGTTTGGGACTCTTTCGTTATTCAGCCGCGAACTGTTGCCGGCGCAGCTCATTTGAGTCGATCAAAAAGAATACCGTGACATGGTAAAATTTTTACCACGTCACGGTTTTTTTAGCACATTTAATGTGCTAAGCTTAATCTAAATGTTGATAGTTTTGGTTGCCAGTTATCATGGTGCCTGTCTTCAGATCGTGTTAGCGGAGATGACGTCTACGGCGGGCTAATGAAGAACATCGGGACACGCGCCTATTAAGCGAACTCATGAACTGTGGCGTGATCCATGGATCGTGTCCTTTTTTTGGCTCTTTCTATCCATACTTAAGTTCTTAATACTGAAACAACGCGAAAACTAATCCTCCCAGATCATTTCTTCTTAAAACCTTCAAAGCACAGTTTACCCGCTGTAACTGAATCATGCGACGTGTCATCGTATCAACTGCTGTTCCTACTCGAGCTTCCGACCTTCAGTATTTCATTCCATTATCGCCATGGTCAAGCGCCACTCTGCTCGCTCCCCCACCAAAGCTGCAAGCCCTTCTCAGTCACCTACAAGCAAGGATTCCGGAAAATAAATATTCAAAACAATATATTGATATTTTAACTTAAAATAATTTATTTCGGACGTTCAAACTGTGCTAGCAGCATTTTTTTTTAATATTATTCCCCGACTAATTCAATTATGTGATCTTTTCTGTGAATGTAGTCGTTGGAGCTACCCTTAAAGCCGCTTACCCACGTTCAGACGTAGAACTTGCCAACCAAACTCAGCATGTGTCACCAAAACCCGAGTCGCAAGACGACCAATTATTTATTGCAAGTAATTTACAGTTTAAATTATTTATTTTACGAAAAGAGCGATGCCCTCACGATATTTACTTTTCGACTCTGCTTCCAATTGATATATATTATATTTTCGGAATCCCTGCCTACAAGGGAACGCAATGGCACTGTCGTCCCATTTCCGCTGTGGGTGGCAACCTGCTCCACATTTTTGCCGAATATGCTGGTGATCATCATTGCCCTCGACGTTGTCTGGTTCGAGTTCACCACGAGCGCATTCTACGTGCAGTCACCGGAGCTCCAGACGCTACTCAAACGCTCATTTATCGTCTGGGTCTGTCTGGCTGTGCGAACACAGCTTACAGACTTTGTGACTCCACCGCAACTAGCGCGTCGTCCGCCGTCACTTCGCAAGGAAATGATTCCCCACGCCCGAGCGCTGTTCGCTTCCATAGCTGCTAATTTACTTGGAACGACCATCATTCGCCCGGTGTTCGGTGCCGCACCGCAGTTCGAATATACTGCGAGGCTCGTGGTGCCCCTTTACTTCTTGGTTGTGGTGATAGTCGACCTTCTTCGCTTTCCAATGCCACTGCTAAAGGCGGTCGTGGGGTTGAGCGTCAGTTGGCTGAAGGCTGTTACGATCCCCAAGCTGGTCATGGAATGGCAGTTGAACACAAGTGCACACCCGATCGGATTTCTCGCGATTTCCACTGTCGCAAAGCGTCGTCACGCTTGTGTATATGGTAGCACTTAGGAGGGCTTGTAGCTAAAGAACTCAGGCAAGATGCCGTCGGTGTTACTAGTAGCCAATTGTTGGTAAATTGAGATCTGATTGAGTTAGGCACCTTCGTACTTCTTCTTTCCTATCGTTAAAGTGCTCTTGGCGTCTCCCTGGGTCGTACTTGGTAGTTCCTACTCATTCACATGCAACATGTATAACTTCAACGCTGCCTTCAAGCAGACCGCTCAGTGCTTGCCTTTTTCATCCTTCAGCTGCTTGAACAGCACTCGTTCGCTCTGCTTCTTGGTTCCTCATTTGCCTTACTTGTTGGTGACTTCTCATCTTTGCTCGATCCCATGTGCTTAATCTTGAAGTTCTCGCGACATCCACCGTCAATTTGTACGCCAGTGGGACGGTGTTGCGCTACTTGACAAATTAGTAAATTTGAAATTACAGTCGGACGCATCGCGTGGTCGACTTATCTGTGGGCGCTTTTGCATTCATCCTGCAGTTTGTCGGGATGAGTACTGTTATCGGTCTCGTCGCGCACGTTGCTAACCATTTCGTTACGCACTAAGAGCGAATTATGGAAGCTCGTGTGCTCTACTTTTGCGTCGCTTGGTTGTGTTGGATAAGTACTGGAAGAAAGCGCTAAAAGGCCTGCTAGTTTCGGTTTTCACGCCCCCTTCCAAGTCCAAGCGCAGTTAGAATGTTCTTCACGCACAATAGAACCGATAGAATTGTGTGTCACTCGATAATCGATACCGTGATTAATAGACTTCGTTGTGGATTGCAACATTCCAAATGTCATTGTCATTTCAAGTTACTTGGCACCTTTCTTCTTCTTCTTCTTGCCCCCTGACTTTCCCGTTTTGCCACTACCGCTTTTTGAAGATTTTGAGGCAAACTCAAATGCTTTGATCTGGAACGTCGATCCGGGAATTAGTTCAACCCGAGGGTGTGCTGGCCCAAAAGCGTCAGCATAGATCTGCCTCGCATGTTTGAACAGCAAATACGCGTTGTCCAAAGACTTGCATGCTGCCTCATTCTGGTCCTGGGATAAGCAACATGCGAAGTTGTTCATGGCTGTGGCTGTGTCGACAAGGGCGCGGTTTGCGGTGTCATCAGACTTTGCAGGTGCTCGTTTGTCGGTATCCACTCCAGTACCGGTCTTGGTAGCTTTCCGTACATCCAAAACTAATTGGTGGCATTGTTGCGCCAACGCAAGTTCACCAGCGTAGAACAGCGTGACTCCAACGCAGCTTTTCACCAGTAACCGACCCGGATGTGATGCTGGTAATTCGCGAGCTAACTTCAATGCCTCGTAGTACTTTATTGACGCCTGTATATCTCGGCGAGCACTATCGTAGACGCTCGCAGCTTGAAGAGTGAAGAAGAGCTGAACTTCAGTTTAAATCGGGTCAACAAGGTCGTCGCTGGGTGGTGGATACTGTTCTTGGTAACGCTGCTTGCAGGTATCGAGCGTGCTCAGCACCATCTGCATTAAATAAACAAGATTATTGTGAGTAAAGCCAAAACCCCAAACTGTTGCTGTCAGGTACTAACGTACGTTGTACTGGACCATATTCTGGAATGTCAAAGAAAGCACACTCAAGCAACTGAATCATGTCTGAAGGAAGCAGAGGGGGCATAATAACCTCTCGAATCATAGCTATTTGTGTCAGCGATTTCAGCCTTTCATCTTGTTTGGGTTGAGTAGTCGAGTGGATACTGAGTGTCCTGCGTCCCGATAGTGCTTGCTCAGTTGGATAACTGCTTGGTCTTCTGGATAATTGACTTTGATCAGCTGACGACCAAACGCCATCACAATCAGCTCGACACAGTGCGCTGCCAAATGACTCGATGCAGTGCCATCGAGACGCTTGAGCAGGACTTGCCGGTGCTGGTGCAGAATGTTTAACTGTATGGACTACAGAACAGCCTTTTGACGAACATGATAGCGTCCATGTTGTCAACCATCACGTTAGACATTTGTCCATTTTCTCAATGCATATATTGAGTATGAAGAGTTTTTCTCTTTTGACGATCTACTAGGTCGCACGGGTGAATAAATCCACTCTCGTACTCATGTCATCGTTCAGATGTGTATTGTGCCCGACATTGAACAATGGACCAGAATGTAGAGGGTATAGGCGGTACTACATTTAGGAAAACCTATATCGACATTTAGATATGGTCATGGATAGAGGCACCAAACAAGAACTCGTAAAACTTTATATTTCGGGGCACCAAACATCCTTAGAGGTACCAAATAGCAAACGAGGCACGAAATGAAGAACTTTTTATGACCCATTGAGCACTGTATCAATTTATGCCGAGGATGGATGTTATGTCGCGCAAATCCTGAAAGCCACTGGCAGCGGCTGCAATACAATCATCGAAGTAGCGACATGCACGATGTAGGGAGCACCAACACGGCCCATAGTCTCGCGAGTAAGGCCACGCTCGATCCAACGTCTAAAGCGCTTACAGTTTTAAGCACAAGCACGGGTTCATTAAACTCCGTTTCGGATGGGCTGAGAGAGGCCGCATCACCCCTCCTTTTACACCCTACCCCTGTTTGGTGCCTTTATCCAGTTCCTTTAGATATAGGGTGCAGTCGCGCGTTTAAATTTTGATTTTGAGGTCCTTTTGAGCCAATTCCAAGCCGTTCTGGAGCTACAAACGTTTGAGAACAACCACTCAAAACCCTTCCAAACTCGGAAAATAGGCGCACAAAATAGAGGCTTCCGATTGGTCTAGCTTCAAATACATATGTAGGAGGGTGTACCGTTTTCGACCAGCTACTATAAGTTTACCTTCAAACAAAGCCAAACAACCTCGATTTTGGTGCAGGGATTCTCTATTATCTCGGTAACCATGCGATCTACGAAGCTAAAAGCACCACGTAGACATCAAGCAACGAGAATACATCTATTGATACTCTTAATAGATGAATGCTCTTGAAGGGCTTTATAAAATCCTAGGATGTGCACATTCACGGCCTTCTCTTCTGAGGTGTACACATATTTACAACTTAATCTTGAAGGTTCTAAAGGTTACTACGAGCTAAATGAAACATGCTTACACCTTTAGTTTTCTCTTAACTACGCATAGAGCCTTTGATCAGATCAAACGGCATCATATTATTGTAGTTATGACCGTTTTACTATGAGCTATCGCTCTTGGCCCAATGTTCAATGTCGGGCACAAATAGCAAGGTTCTTTCTGGGTTTCCCGGGGTAAGAACCGAGGCTGAAGCAAAGTACCGCTATTTTGTCGCTTGGCTTGTATAATGCACAGAAAATTATTAAATGGAGAGGGTGTACACCATCGGCAAACTGTTGAGTCCTTTCGTCTCGAGTTTAGCCTTGAAGTGCTCTTGAATCACATGAGCATCAACCTTATTCCGACTGACGAATCGCTGCCTGTAACCCCGAGTCAACAGCAACCAGAAAATTGTACAATCACCTCGGGTCTAGCGGCTCCATTGTCCTAATCACCTCGCAATGACTTTGCTGATATGGTATCGATAGTTCAGAACATTCGCGACGTTCCTCGACTTGATGCTGCCGACTACGCTATATCCGGTTAAAGCGCGAAGGTATTAATAGTATGGCAACCCTTCTTTGATCACACCCGCCGTTAGTATCTTATAATATTGACATTAGACTCTACTACCGCGCCCTCGGTTTGAGTAATGGTGCGTGGGGTTTCCCAGTGGTCTTAGTGCGTAAAAAGAATGGAGAAGTCCGTTTCTGTACCGACTATCATGCCTTGAATAAGGTGACGCGTAAGGACGTCTACCCTGTAGTACGTCCACTAGACGAACATGTTAAACGGTAACTCAGAACACGGTATTAGGGAAGCTGGCACTTCCTAAAGTTGTTCCTTGCCGAGTAAATTCAAGAGTGAGGAAAGCTGGCCGTGGGCCTCTGCTTCCTCATGCCTATCTGTTCTTCCTATCTGGATGGTACTAGTACTATAGGGTTGCTGTTGCCTAACTTCATCATGAAGACTCACGGACCCCGCGAGTTACAAGTGCCAATTGGCCTAATGCACTCAGGCATTAGCCCAATGTGTGTGGGCAAGGCTTTTACTGTAGTATAAGCCACCACACACTACTACCAGTAACCGAGAATAGATGAACATTAGAAGCACTGGGTGGGGCACTGCTGTTCAGCACATTGGACCTTAAAGCTGGGTACTGGCAGATTCGGATGGCGGAGTGCGACAAGGCAAAAAACGGCATTTACTACTAAGTAAGGGCTGTATCAATTCATAAGAATGCCATTTGGACTAACCAATGCGCCTTCCACGTTTCAATGGATGATGAACAGTGTCCTACAGGGTCTGCCATGGACGACCTGCCTAGTCTACTAGGACGACATTGTAGTCTACTCCAGAGGGTGCATCGAGCGACATGTTGTGGAATTGGCCTGTGTATTGGAACGGCTCTTGTATGCTGGACTCACGCTTAAGCTCAAGAAATGCGTCTTTGCTACTGACTAGATGGATACCTGGGTCACAGACTTAACCAAGAAGAGGTACGCCCTTTAGAGTGGTTAGTGAACGCAGTGCGCGAGTTTCCGACACCGGACGACGCCGCGGAAGTGAAGCGGTTCGTCCACCTGGCCGGTTATTAGCGGGGGGGTTGTGACTGGGTTCGGTTCGATAACGGCAGCGTTAACGAAATTACTCGGAAGGACGTGCGATTCGAGTGACGTCAGGAGCAACAAGATGCGTTCGAGAAAGTGAAGAGTGTGTTGGCGACGAGGCCCTTCCTTATCTCCCCGAACTTCGGACTGCCGGTCATACTGGTGACGGACACCAGTTCAGTCGGACTAGAGGCGTGCCTTATCCAGGATCTAGGGGACGGGTGGCAGCCCATTGCCTACGCGAGTAAGGTCAACAGTGCCACCGAAGCAAACTGCGGTATTTCGGAACTGGAATGCTTGGCCGTGGTGTGGGCCATTAAGCTCTTTAGGCCGTACTTCTACGGTAGGCACTTTACGATAGTAGCGGATCCTTAGGCCTTAAAGTGGCTGGTGACCAGCCCGAATCTAACCGGTATACGGCATCGCCGGGCGCTTTTACTACAGGAGCTCGACTTTGATGTCGAGTATCGTCGGGGGACTACAAACGTGGTGGCGGACGCATTGTCAGAGCGCCAGTGGCGTTACGAGTGTTAGCGGCCGTCGGACGAAAACGGCGGATAAGACGGTAACGAGGAGCTCGAGGTGGCATCGCAACAGCTGGTGCGGCACATGATGGCGACGGCGGCAACGTGTTCAAGAAGGTGAATGCTCCGGCGAGGAATAACTTATCGGCGAGCAACTGGAGTTGGTCGGTGAAGCGACCCTGGGACAGGATGTGGTGGGAATGTACTGCTACCAGACAGTACGATGACAGGTGACGGCATGCCACCGGTGCAGGGAGATGCTGTTGTGGTTGACCTAGAGAGGAACAGGTCATCGGGCTGCATTATTTATACAGCACCCGAGGACGGTAGGGAAGAGAAAACCGAGGACGACGAAGACAACAAACCGTCGAGTAAGGAGGTAGCGACGGAAGGAGCGGTCAGGATAGGCCCGTGAACGCGGGGTGTATGATGGCGTGCCGAATAAGCACGACGACAAGAAGTACGAGGACAACGAGTACAGAGTTACATGGATCGACGGCCCCGGATGGAGCTGAGGGTAACGAGTGGCCGACGACTGACGGTTGCAACTTGGACGAGCCGGTGGGACCGTACGGTGGTGCCGGAGTGTCGACAGTGCCGGTGGTCAGCATGAAGATCGCCACCCAAACAGTTAAGAGTTTTGAGCCGAGCGAAAGTGGGTGCAGCAGACCCAATCCACACGAAATCTACGGGAAATCAGGCACAAGAAGCAGGGACACGGCGTGAAGTGACACCTGAAGAGCCTAGAACGCCCAAAATGACCGAGACGACGAGTGCTGAACGAACAGAGCATTCAAGAGTTAGTGCAGAGCCACTAGAAAGACTTAGCGGGCAAGTCGACCCCGTACGTGGCGAGGGCAAACGTTCGAGAACGACAGGATCATCGGATGCACGGCGGCCACCGCGAGCACGAGACCCCACACTACAGTTGACGGACGCCGAGATTAGCGAAGCACAAAAGACGAGAAGGTTAGTACAGCGTCTGGTCGAAGCTGGCACGTACCGGGACACGGCGGTGGTGACGAGCCACGGTCCGGTGCTCATTGAAACACTCGCAGGACGGTGAGTGGTACTACGACCGAGTCTGTGGTCTGTAGTGTTCAAAGAAAATCATGACTCCGTGTGGGCGGAACATTTGCGTGGTGCTCATATCTATGCGAGGGTTGCCAAGCTCTTGTGGTGGTCCAACTTGGAGCGAGAAGTAAAGCGTTGGGTGCGGGGCTGCCAGGAGTGCACCAGTCGAAAAGCGAGTCTGCGCGGAGTGATGCCGCCGCTACGCAGCATACGTGGTGGTGACATGAGAGACAGGTGGGCCCTTGATATCGCAGGTCCCCTGCCAACGAGCAGTAACGGCAGCCGCTACGTGATTGCCGCAGTTTAGTTTGTAACGCGATACACTGTGGCGGTAGCAGTGCCACAACACGCGGCGGAGTCCGCTGCAACGTTCTTGATGAAGCACGTGGTGCTTAAGTTCGGCCCCTTCCGGGAGATTTTCTCAGACGGTGCCTCGGAGCTTACCGGAAAGCCATCGAGCAGTTGATCGTGATGCTGCAAGCAGAACAAGTGAATCCGGTCCCGTACCGACCACAGAGGATCGGTCTAGCGGAACGCTTTCACAAAACTTGGAAAGATTGCGTTTCTACATACATAAATACCAATGAACAAAGAGATTGGGATCTGTGGATCGATTTTGCGCTGTACGCTTATAAATCTGGGCATCATATGACGGTGTTACTATCTCCCAATAAACTGATGATGGGACGGCGCTTGAGAACCCCGAACGAGTTGATATGCGCGACGAGAGTGACAGAAGCTGGCAATACCATCAACGATTGCTGGTGGCAATGAAGGCAGCTCAGGCGTTTGCAGAATAAGCACGGGTACGAGAGCAGTGGCATTAGGCACGCTACTATGATCGGCGAAATGCTAAAGCAGCCTTCGTCTGCTTTAGCATTTCTGGCGATCAAGTTTGGTTGTCTCAGCTATCGAGGGGCCCGAAAGCTTCAAAATTGGTGCAGTCGTGGGCTGGTCCGAGGCGGATCATCGAGTAGTGGGGTACGATAACATTCTCGAACGCGAGGATACGGACGGCGAGTTGGAGCAAATAATAGCGCTCGTGTCGTTTATGGCTTCCTATTATTACCCGTCATCGATGCCGCAGAAGGCAGCATCCGACATTGAGGCGCAGTTGGAAAATGAAGGCGCGTTCGAGCAGCAGAAGCATGACGCGGCGGCAAGGGCGACTACTGAAGCAATGAAGGCTCCAGTGCACATGGCAGCGGCGACAGGACGTGCAACACAAGGTGAGCCAGCAGTGGTAAGTGCGGGTGCAGGATGGCAATCGCGTGAGGTCATGGTGGAATTACGACGAAGAAGGCGACAAAACACAGCAGGGCAGCACGTCGTCGAGTATGCTTTACGACCCACACGATGACCGGGGACAGACGTGCGGTCGATGGGGCCGATCCAGGACGGAGGTGGGTGTCCATCTCAGAATACGAGCAGCTCTTCAACACTGAGAGAGTTGTGGAAGGCCCTGGGGTGCAGCAAGACGTGTAACGGGGCTGTGCAGCCATGGTACCAGACGTGTGAATCTGGTGGCGGGTCCAGTACGAGTGATGACGCACCCAGACGCGAAGGTCCAGATGGATGGCGCACCGTTGTTGAAGGTGCGATGTGGGTATGGATCGACGGCGACCAGTCGCGGTCGTCGCTAACGACCGACGACCCGTCGGCCAGCATGGCGCTGTAAAGCCAAACGAGTGAAATCTTAGTGGGCGAGGAGTCGCGCGACTCGCGTGCGAGTGCCTAAAGGGCGGCGGCTACGAAGTGTAAGGAGAGATAACGTCTGCAGGCGTTGTACGGAGTGGTGCGCAAGTGCAGAACGATAGTAGGGAAGGGCGACGTGCGATTTTGGCACTGGTCGCATCAGGAATCCAGTGCGGAGCCGATCTGCTGTCAGAGCCAGAGGTATGGGAGTCTCACTTCTGGATTTGCGTAGTGGAGTACGGAGAACATGAGATTGGTGTTGAAGTGCACGCTCGGGGCGGTGTATTACATCACGAGAACGGTAAAGAGAAAGAGAGAGTTGGTGGCGAAGTGCTCGAAGGGGCATTGGACTGCCGGTGTGTTGGCTAAATGTTTTTCGATGGCAGGGTATCTTGGATGATCACGTGCTACTTCCACGAATGCAAGTTGTCCAGGCGCGAATTGCTCTAGGACTGGTACTGCACCGTTGTCTTGGCGCGGAAAGCACTTGCTGCGTATTGTAGCATAGCGAGAGACTTGATATACTTAAATTCACCTCGTAATCCTAGCGTGGGAGCGCGTACAGCTGCATCCTTGCGCATTTGACCACGTAATCTTGGAGCAGATGTGTCCAGAATTCCTTCTTGCACACTAATCGCTTGTAATTCGTCATGAATCTTGATATAGACAACCAAGCCGGTGTTCATCCTGGCATCAGCGGCCAAGTTGGCACACATCTTGGTATACATCTTCAAGATTTGCGCTGATTCTTGGTGTACAGCGTCAGTACGGCGTGCGTCTTGGCGCTAACGGCCAACATCATCATAGCCTAAGTACGCAGCGTCTTCTTTCTTGGTTTCTTGCGTCTTTATCGCGTTCAGCGCATGTTCTTCTTGGATCAAAGAAGTCTGGGGAGTCGTTTCGTTCTCTGTTGGGCGGAACTACGTCAATAGGAGGTCGACCAGGGATACCTCCCCTGGATACCTTTCTGCCAGTCTTTAGGCACTCCTCGTAAGGGGAAGTCTTCTGGGGCCGGACCGAACCGTCTTCTCGCATTCCTAGATATGCATCTCCAAAAAGCACGCTTTCCGTGCAATTTCGGGCCCATCTGCATTCTGGCGCCAACTTCTTTCCGCAATCCCACTCATCCCAGTCTCCGTCCATGTCACACGGGTGCGGCCGGGACAGTATCCACAAATAAGCCAATCATCGTCCACCGTTATCTCCAAGTCGTAGTCGTGACCCCACATCGTCACCGAGAAAATTCCAAACCACTTTGTCACATAGTTCTCCTTTAGTAGTATAGTACAATACATGATATGTAGCCTAGGGCAGCTCTTACAACTCGAAGAGCTACATAAATAGCTCCACTTAGATAGATAGGTAGATTCACAACCAATATTTATTGCATTTAACAAACAAAATGCAGTCAAAAGAACTATACACAGTAGTGCTTCATCGCGCGAAGATTTCGGTAGCAGATTAATCCTGAGTGACCCCGCTCCTAATTCCGCTTTTTGCGCTTTTTGCAATGTATCCGCCCCGGATCCCGCCAAATCCACTCAGAACTAATATTTTATCGATGGCGACTTAGCATCGCTACATCTCAAATAAAACGGGGGTTCCGTTCTGCATTTTTTTTTCGTATATTTTCTGCTCCGATTTCTGACACTGAGGACCCTCAAGAAATTAGAGCGTCGAAAAGCTCATTTCCTGGCCTCATTTCTTTGTTAAAGAAATGAGGTCTTGTTGGGGCCTTGCTTGTGTTGACGATGAAAGTGTGTCCAAGACGAGGGTAGTCACGGATATGAAGGCAAGGGCAGTCATGGATACGCTTGCTAGGTGCTGACCGCTGTGGAGCTGCTCCATCACCTAAGCTTATGAGCGCGTAGGGACCCCTGGGCAAGGCCGAGCGAAATGCTTATTTATATTCTAGCCCTTACGATGTGAGACCGTGATATTGTAAGCTCAAAGATAACTTCTATAGCTACCGCAACCTTTCTTACGTCATAAACCACGCAATACCAGTTACGTGACGGCGAACGGCCCCTATTTGCCACACAGCACTGATAGCGTCCAGCTAGCTACTTTCGAAAGTAGATATGCAGGTTGGGTATCAACGATTGCTGCACAGCTGTAACGTGTCTTCTTCAACTCTGCACGCCGAGTTTGGTCGCCCAGTGTTTATAACGCCCAAAGTCCGAATGGCCGACGAGGACAATCCGTGTCGTTCGCGCCGATGAGTGCCCAACTGACAACCCGACCTATTTTATTTACGGTACCAAAAGCAATTCTTCAACTAAGACTCACCGTACACCTACGCAGCACTGATGACCGCTGTAGAGTCCGCAGCCGACGCTCACTTAACCACTCGGGTGTACGCCCCGAGCGCCTACCCTCACGAACGCAGTCGTCAGCAAACTTGGACTACCGCTGTAGTCCTGCGCCGCTCGACCTACTTGCTACCGGTTGCCACGCCGCTGTGCACGGTCTGTCGCCCTCGCCGTATCCGTGACGCCCGTTTCGCTCACTCCGTCCATCGCCTGCCTCTCGCTGCAGATGCTGAAGTCACGTGCGTTCTTCGCCGCAACTTTCTACGCCCCGTGCTTCACTAAGCAGATTTCAAAGTCTGTGTGCACTCTCTAACGCAGATTTCAAAGTCCCGTGTTCCACTGAGCAGATCCCAAAGTCCCGTACTCCACTGAGCAGATCCCAAAGTGTATGTCACAATCACAGAAGCTTCGTCCGGCTCCGCCGCACTCAACGGTCCACTGCCGTTGTCGTATGCGTCCTTTGTACTACACTTCGTCACGCGTGCCAGGCCGCCCGGCTCCACGGTAGCACTCCCAGCTGAGAAACGCCAACCCGCTGCCTTCACCGTACAACTTCGCTATTTGGGATCTCCGTGCCCCGCCCGTATCTCAGCTTTTCTACCTGAGGTGTACCGTAGCAGTACCCCTATACCCCAGCTATCTCGGATAGTATCTCTGCCAATACTGAAACCAAGTTGTTTCCGATACCCGTGCCAATATCGAAGCCAAATTGTTTCTTTGTCAACCGCGCCAATATTGAAACCCAGTCATTTGGTTGCATGTCCGAGCCCAACTTCAATTGTCGGTTTCGCAGCTCGCCACCGTCGCCATTCCGTCCATCACCAGTCATATCACTCTCCGGTCTCGTACAACTGATCTCCGCGACCATTGCCACAGCCATCACCTTCATCGACTCCGCCGTATCGCACATATGCACCCGCCTGTTACACAACGATAAAACTCGACTGACGAGTGGAGTATCCCGGCGCTAAAAGTACCACCAAGAAATGGCAGCAGCAATGAGAAAATGAAAGCGAATTCTCGACATTTTCTATCGTCATTTTTTGGCAAGAAATTAAAAAACTGAAACCCCTGATGTAATTATCGCTCTCCATGAGCGTTCTTTGTTTTCCAATGCAAAACGCCACTTGGGCTGCTACTTAATTCGGCAGTGCTCCCTTAGTCAGCTAGGAACTGTTGGTGGACACCAACAGTCCCTAGCTGGCCAAACCAATTCTAAGCGTTGTGGCGGTGGACTAAGACCGCCAGTAGTATTATTGCTTGAACTACTATTAATAATTACATTTCTAATGTTTTTAAAGTGTAATCGTACAAACCCCGACATCCAACAACCCAGGTATTAACAGTCTACAATTTTCATTTCAGGTACCGGTAAAGCAAATAATGCTACTACGTTTTAATTATGCGTGGACACACCGCACTTGTCCTCCCAGTCCAAAGCGAAGTACCCTTGTTTTGTTTGGGTTTTTCTCCTTAACTGATATCCTAAATGATAGGTATTCGCCAACGAATGATATGACAGAATCCTGCTATTCTAATTGGTTGAAGATGTTGAGTTTCAACCAATTAAAGCTCTGAATGCATGCAGACGGGTAGTCTGCCAATGTAAACATTGGCGTATTGCGCCAACGTGGAAAACCTTCTTCGTAACCAAGCGGCTACATGTAGCCACTTGCGTGAAACCCCGTTACGGAAGTATGAAGCGGAGCTCGACATGTTTTACAGTGAAGTGCCGTATTCACCGGTCGATATTTCACCGTGATATCATGGCTATCGGATGGGTGGGCAGATCTATCTTCCTCAGTTATTAGGAGCTGCTGGTGCCATACCGGCATTATGTCGAAGATAAACTTCGGTTTTCTACTGAATTAGAGAAATAAATCCAGTGCACATCTGTTTATGTCCTCTTTTTCACAACGTATGAGTTGGCAGACCTGATAATGGTCCACCCTGTCGAAAATGAGGTGCACGACTGATAACCTTTTTTATGGGTCAACCGCTGCGCAGGTCAAGATTGGGTCAACACTTTTTTTTTGGGCCAAATTGGGATCAAAAAGATACTAACCACTTTTAGGGTCAATTTTGGAGCAAAACATATCACTATCAACAGGTTACCATAATTACATAACAAAATAACATTAAGAAAATCCTGTACCCTGCTGCTGTTTGTATGTAAACGACCGTTGGATCGTACAGCGGTCCCTCGGATTTTCACCGTACCTACGTTGGGTTGCATGGTCGCTCGCTAAGTCGTACCGTGCTATCGCAACCGTAGTGCCGTTATTATCAGCGATGCAGTTGACGTGCCAAAGTGGTCTTTACAAAATTTGCCAAGTTCAAGACACCTTACCAACACTCTTCCAACCAAGTACCATGCACACCACTTACGCCTCCGCCAACTCTATCTCCAGCCCCTTCCAGGTCGACGAATCTGATTTAAGCGACGCACCGTCGGACGAAGCGATGATCATTCCCAGCCAATCATCAAGCTCGGAGGGAAAAGAGAGTGGTGGTCACCAAGTCGAAGGGGTACCTCAAGCCGAAGGCGTTTCCGCTGACCTTCCCGTTTCGACTATGGGGACATCCAGCGTCCATTTTCGTGGCTATTCCTACGCTCGGTACCATTTTAACGAAGGTACCACTCACTATCGCTGGCGACGGAAACAATTTTTGTCCGGGATGTCACTTTGACCCCACGGAAGTGTGGCGCATAGTACGGGACCAATTCTACGGCGACAACAACGAAATAGTCCGAGGGGCAACTAAAAAACAAATTTTGGGTCGACTGTACCGTACCAGAGCCAAACGTTTTGGGCGAGAGATTTTTGGTCACCTAGAGCGCGAGCCACTTTGCGACATCAAAGACAGTACCGGATTGAAGTTTTTCCGATTTCACGCGACTTACTACGAAGACGAAGTACAACATCGGCTGGTGGGCTGGTCCCACCCTCATCTCATGGATCGTATGAAACAGCGCCAGTGATCAATTTTTGTCGATGCTACCTACCGGTGTGTATCAACACCCTTTTACCAATTGGTAATTGTGATGCTGTACGACTCTATTTCGGAGCTTTATTTGCCAGTTTGGTATGTACTAACGACTGGAAAAACGTCCCAAGTCTACACTCGGCTCTTCCACAACATTTACGTCGCGTCAAAACAAAAATTGGTCCCGGCGCATGTTGTGTGCAACTTTGAGCTCGAGACGATTAGTGCTGTACAGAACCAATTTCCAGAATCCAGAATTGTGGGGTGTCTGTTTCACTTCAAGCAAGCTATGCGTCGCAAAATGTTGCAGTTTAAAATCACGGAGCCTGAAGTCGACTTGGCGATGCGGGAAGGCTGTATTGACAGGATAACAGTCATTAGCCGCATGAATATCACTATCCGGGGGAGCCACGATGTCCGATCTATCGGTAAGCGCGACTGCCGCGAGAGGGAAATCAACTACTCCCGCGTCAACTGGAAGAAATTCCGGAAATTTTTCAAGAAAATCTGGGTTCGCAAGTTTAAACCGGAGTGGTGGAACATTAGCAGCGTGCGCGAGGATATCGTTAATCGGACCAACAACCCGCTTGAGCGGTACAATCGCACTTTGAACGCTGCTTTCCCCGGCCCCCACCCTGATCTCATTCGATTCATCAGTGTCATTGAGAAGCAAAGTCGCGAAAATGTTCGTCTATTGGGTGACATTTCGAGCCGTAGGGCCTGAGCTCCTGCTCATGCCGACTCGCAGCGTGCCCCAGCTTTTGAGTCTGACTCGGAGTTGGACGTAGATTCTGACTCTGACCTGGAAGTCGAGGGATCAGATTCTGACGACTCGGACAATGACAATGCTTCAATCAGATCCCTGTCTCCGGAATACTCTTAAATTTATTTGAAGGAGAGTAAACACAAATATTCCAATTGGGTATACCAAAAAAAGTATTAATGTGTTCGTCCAATTAACAAGTTCAAATTTACTCAAAACCAATTGTGTTTCTAAGCAAAACTCTCTTGGTTTCAGTATACAGAGAACATTTACTAAAATGATAAAGTAGGTAGCTCTAGCCAATCGAGAGCGTTTGTGGCCAGGGAATTATGCCATTCACCATCCGCCAAGCGACTTAACGACCGAAATTCCACGGTGGGTTATTACCCGTGGTCATTGAGTCAGCCTGATCCATAGGAGACTCACTCCGAAGAGTGTGACGGACGACCCAAATCCTTGGTTATGTCTCAGATCTGACGGAGGACTTCCACACGACAGTTACCTCAAGCTGTCCAGCTCCTCTACAGGTGTGCGATTTGAACCCACGCCCACTTTTTCGCTGCATTACCCCTTCAGTAAAATTATCAATTTGGTAACGAATGGCCAGCTACATTTGCTAGGAAGGCGCTGCTCGTCTTGACGAGCTGGCTAACAGTTACCAACGGTTCCCCCACAATTACCATAAACTGATGTGGTAACACTACAATTATGCTGCTGTTCTACTCTATAGCCCCTATTGTATAGTGCTCAAACGGGTGTGTTAAGTTGCCAGAGGTCAACTGCAGCCGTCACTTCGCGCTATATAATAAAAGCAGTTAGGGGCCTGCAGACTGTGGGCTGCAGTTACCCCGCTCATATATATATAGGGAATGTTTTGCCAGGGACATATTCGCCGCTAGGGTGTCCAGGCTTGTTAGAATGTAGCAGCAAAAAAATAGGCTGCAGTCGCCCAACGCACATGCCGGAAGTCGCACCATACCTTTGCATTATTTTGTGTGGTGTACACAAAAATGCTGAGAATCTTGTTCTCCACATTCGATGAATCTGCGTCGGAAAATTTTCACATCAGCAAATTTTGCCTCGTTTATTGTTCTGTTGTAGGGGTTGTGAGGAAAATGTGAAGGTAAAGCCATTTACGAAACGTCTCTATTTGCATTTTCTGCTTCTCTAAACCGGCATGCTTCCTCACCTCGTTCATATACGTGGATATTGGCGCTTAATATAGACGTTCTAGAGCTAGCAATTCCCTGTTTACTCAAGACGATCTGAGTAACATGATACACTGCTATATCAGATAGAGGAGGTTATATCAGGTAGGAAAGGTTTTACTGAACTATCAACTTGATAGTATTACAGTCAAACCTGTTTATCTTATCCTCTCTATCTGCAACACGAGTTTTATTTGATACAGATGGTGAGGGAGCCGAAATGATCACTTGGATAAACTATGCATGCTGCTTAAATGATGCAAAACTGTCTAAATGTTAACTGAGCCACACATTTTGGGAACCAAATCGAGCCAGACCTTTTTAACTGATTCATGATTGGCCATTTGATATGTCAATTTATGTTGCTATTTGTTACAATTTTTTATTTGTATGTAGGTATTATTAGAACGATACCGAAAATTGTTTATTCGCTGGTGCTTGGACGCGATGGAGGCGAATCTTACAAGGAAATTGAATGTTTTGGAAGCAGCCCAGTTTTCTATTGAGGCGTGGTCAGGACTTATGGCCAACACAATTAAGAACTGCTGGGTCAAAGCTCAAATTCTAAATGGCACCACGCTAGTGATGGTGCGACAGCGCGGTGAGTATGTGGAAGCCGCTGCGGAGGAGGGAGAGAAGAAAGTGTATTATCCCGTTAAGTCCGTAGTTGCTGCCTTGGAGTTCTACAGGCGAAAGGAACCTGCTCCTCCGAACCAAGGACGGATATACCCTTCTCAGGTCTTCCTTCCTTCCTCCCACTAAATTAATCTCGTTAACAGCGCGCCACAGCCTGTCGACAATAACCACCGACGGGGCACAACGAGGCGGGTATCGTGGAACCGTTGACCAGGGAGGAATTGGTCGCACTCCATGTGATGATGGCGGATCTGACTGTGTCTACACTGTATAAATGTTGGCGATTACGTGGCCATTGACGATGAGATCAACGTTCACGAGCCGGACGTGATCGTCGACCAAGCACCAGAGATTGACCACGAGCCGGACGACGAAGTCGATGACACGATTGCGCGTTCGATCGCTTTGAAGCATTGATGGAGCTCTCTTCCTATTTGCTACAGTGTGGTGAGGCCGCAGACAACGAGCGCAAAGGAATGCAAGCAATCTCGAATCTAGTTCGCGCTAGTGCTACGAAAGCAAAGCGCCAGCGAACAATGCGCGACTTTCTTTTGTAATTTTGCATTTTTTTCTTTAAATGGAACCATTTTATATGAGTCAACGCCTCCACTGGTCACCGAATGTGCGTCAGATAAGCAGATTTGACTGCAATATCAAGGGGAAATTCCATTTAACGTCCGTTTTATTTAAATGAATTCCAAAATACGCCCATGACGTCTAAATGACTACCGTTTTCACCCCCCATAGAAGTCCGTCCACGTTTTGGTTACGGACTCACTTACAGTATTAATACTACCTCCTCTTTAAAAATACGTCACATTGCCAATCAGATTACAGACTGTTTAAAATCAATACCCTTCTGAAAGTGTTTGGTCAGGAGTACCATGATGCAAAACCGATTCCCGCGGTACCCCGTCTAAGGCGATATAATACCTGCAAAACTGTTGGCTGTTTGAATCTCCCGCCCATTTGCCATCGCTCACTTCGCAAGATCAACCGGAAGACAGGGACGAGCTACCTATTGTAAGGATCGACGGCGCTGGCGCTCCTGGGGTGGTAAACGCAGGCCCCCTACAGCTAAGGGTGGAATGCGTGAGGACAGGTGAGTCGACAAGGACATCGCTTTCGCTATTGGGATGATTCTAATCGTATGTTTGTTGTGATAGACGTATGTGCGCGCAGGACTGCCTGGCGAAGGTGACGATAGCTGTTAGACGCCTTATAACAGCCCTCGATAATTGCATGCGATAGAGAAGGTGTGGGCACCTAACATGTCTGTTTGCTGGCGCTGGTCGAGGCCTGTATATCGTGCGGATGAACACATCCAAGGATTCACGGTCGTCGCTCAACGACATCCGCTGTTGTGAATCAAGTCTAGCGCATGTTCGAGGCAAACGTCTCTGAAGTAGGCACGCGGATTCCGTAGTTTTCAAGAGCTTGCTGCTGAAGTGGCGGAACAAGAACGCCTGTAGCTGCACTGATGTGGTGGAACTGTTCCACCAGTTGTTCAACAAGCACACCCGCAGTTGAGCAATATGAACATTAAAGCCCGCGTGTACTGTCGTTCCAAAGGTCAAAGCTCCTTCAACGCAGAGTCCTGCTTAGCACAGCCATGTTGGCATGCAGTACCCAGTTGGCATGCACTTGTTTTACAAAACGATCACCAGCCCTCCGCAAATTTTATAATCCTGGAAACGAACGAGGCGGAGCGTTGTGACTTTTTTTTGGAAAGGTGATTTGTTTCCCGAGCGGAGGTAGTATCTGTTTGAGCATGAAATTTATGATGAAATACACCAAGATATACTGCGCCATGCGGTCGGCTGAAGTGCACATTGCTGTGAAGACGCCTCGCCATATGAGCTCTCGGACGACGGTTGCATGTACTGCATGGACGATCCCGCGGGCATCGACGGCATCGCGCTGTTCGACGGCCGGACGAGTCTGCTGTTGTTTATGCCGTTGGCTGTGAGCTGACTGGCTCAGTCCGACTCGGTGTCCGTGTGCGGGTCGTACGTGATAACCAAGTTGCGCCGCGAGTCATCATTCCTGCGCACCATCCACGCGCAGATGTACGTGCTGAAGACGATAAGCTGGCGCACAAACTAGACGAGGATCACGATCGAGCTGATACCGATGTACGCCTGGACCGCGCGCGTCCGTGCCATGGCTGACATGGTGTTGGAGTTGAGGAAGGCGAACGCCAGGCCAAAGTTGAGGATCCTGAGCAAACCCAGCACGTACGTGATACACAGCTCCATTTGGCCCGCGAACGGCGACATGATGAAGAAGACGCACGCGAGGTACAGCGCCTGGATGTCCATGACCACGACCAGTGGCGTCGGGTTGCCCGACACCCAGCCGACCACGATGCCGGTCGTGTTCTGAACCACCACGTTGATCACGAAGAACATGCGGCTACGGTACGTGTACTCGCAGTAGAGCGATCCCCACGTCGCCAAGTTTTCAAACTGCTCCAACCCGGCCTTGGTCTAGTGCATGATGACGCGCCCAGCGACGGCCAGTACGTCGAAACACACCAGCACCAACGCGATGATAGCGACCACAAACGAGTCCGCGATCGTCGACGACTGATCCTCAATGGAGTTCTCGAAGGACGTCAGCCTACTCAACCGGAACAGCGCAAAGTACCAGACGAGCGCGCACAGATCAAGCGTACGGATGGAAACTCATCGGAGATGGAGCACTCCGGACGTGTAGTGAGGTTTGACGACTCGTCCAGTGCGCGCTCGGCCTTGCGTTTAGCAAGCATGGCGAGGACCTGGAAGACGACCAGAAGGATCCCCATGATGTCAGTGAAGCCGATGGCGCCGTGGTTCAGGATACTCTCCTCCGAGATACCGATACGGCCGGCGTACGACACGAGGCCTCCCAGCACGTCCGTCTCGAGACGACGCGCCCCAGAGTCGCTGGAAGAAGTGTCCTGGATCAAGTAATTACTCCACGCGAACGAGTCGGTGTAGTCCCACAAGAAGTAGGGCATCTTGAGCAGCGTGAGCTCCGACGTAGCCTACATCTGCTGCAAGTAGCCCGCGTAGAAGTGAAACTCCCACGTGTTCGGACTCCACGCGGCGTTGACCCACAGCAGGTCGTTCGCTAGCTTCTTCGTTATGGATGAATATCATCAATTCACCGACCCTACTAAATTTTAGTATAGGCATTAATTGCCAATCATCCATTTTTATATATTGAGCAACCAATCATATGAGCTTGATGAAATGTGTTGGCCAATCCAAACGGTAAGGGTTAAGTTAGCCCTCGTCGGGACATATCGGGTCGAAGGGGGCACGCAAAATATGTATATGTCCCTACAAAGTTCAAAATATTTGCATATTTGAGGCATAACATCATATATCCGACTTCTCCAACCAGTGCAATCATTACAATACATTTATTTACTTAGTACATTTTGCACTCGGTAAATAGCAACATTTTAGAAGCGCTAAAAACTTTCCAGCAGCGCCGCAGCGAGCGTGTTCGTCATATAATAACAATACATGCACCAGCCTCTATAAGAAGATACACTAAGAATCACCACTGTCGTAGCAGATATTACAGAGCAGTAGATAGCATACGTCATTTACACGCATTATTTAAACTCACTTCCTACACACATATACTGCACGAGCATGCGCCTGTCCCTCAGCCTACGTACCCTCCCCAAGCAGCTCCATCACATTCCCCATGCAGCTCAACCACCACGGCAGAATCCAGCTCCGGGTTATGCCTGGCGCCGGCACCGCACGTGTACCCCCAGCTTGCTCCAGGCTCTGAAGCACTTCCGACGTCCGCCGGTCTGCGCTGCTGCGCCAGGTTTGCGCCGGTTCCATCGCGTTCTCGAGAGCCGCCGCCACCACCTCCACCGCCTCCACCTCTACCGCCTCCACCTTAGCCTCTTCCACAGTCGCGACATTGGCTCCTTCCCTCCAAACCCACTTCGGTCGCCATCGCCGCCTCCGTAGCCTCGGTCTCCACCGCCCCAGTAGCTACGGTATCCTCCACAGTCACGCTCCTTACAAACTGCAGACGCGCGACCCACAGCAGGCGACGTCGTCGGCGGTATTTAATCAGTGTCGTTCACAAATTCCATCATTCGCAGCTCCACAGACAGGTCCACGTCGTGACGCCGCCATGAGACCACCCACCAGCGGACGCACCACATGAACACAGCCACCAATGAACCCACCGAATATACCGCCGCCAGGTACACCTGCGTAAACCGACTCATGCAACGCCAGCATAGACAAAGCCGCGCTCTCCGCGCCCGACACGCAACTGCCCACCCTGGTCTGCACGTTGTCTGGCAGGTCGCCCTGCACGCCACCGAACACCAACCCCATTGATGTGCCCATGTTCTGCCACGTCCACGGACCAAAACACCGGCAGCACCGCAGCGCTGTCGAGTGACGCGCCGAACACATCCAACGCGGTCATCGTCACCAGCGCCGCCTCTCCCTCCTGGATCTCCACCGACCCGCTCCCGCCGTCACTGCTGTATCCGACGCTGCACCACCCTCAGCTCGTTCACCACCCATGTCGCTAGCCAGACGCGCTCATTACACGCACTCGCCACTCTTACGCCCGCATCTCCCCCACTCTTTCGATCGCCGTTGCCGCCGCTCCACACTCGCTCGCCGTCCTCACGCCGCTCCACCATCCGCACGCCAAGTCTATATTTTTTAGTTTAAATTTAAAGTGGCCCACAAGATCTAATGTGTAAATTTATACATTTGTTTGTAGAGATAATTTACCACAATTATGTGCAGGTCGGAGATTGTCGGAGGACGGAGATTTTATTTTATGGTATGGTGCTGGATGCTCGTCGTTCTCATGCTTCTAAGTTGCAAGACCTGGAGGAAGTGGGGGAAGAGGTATTGGAATGTTTGGTGCAATTTATCCTAAACTGAGCGAGAAGCAGCTCAAGCCGCTCTTCTTGAAGCTGGCAGAGTTGGCACAGACGCGTGTCGGATCATCTGGAAAGAGTGGCGTCGGATTTTGTTCTCCAAGCTCATTGTCAAGCTGTCGGAGCGTCTGCGCGGTATCTTCGAACCGTACTACGTTCACGTTCTGGAGTTCTTGACGTTGGCACTACGTGAGAGTCGAAAGATTTTGATGCAGAAGCCGCCAAGGTCGTCGGAGGACAGTGACAACGATGACGACGACTTCTTCGCTAACGAGGACGAGCCTCCGGTCATGAAGGCGAAGCTTGGAGCATCGTCCTCATTTGATGTGAAGGCCGAGCGCGAGAGGAATACGCTGCTGTTGACCACCGTGGTGCGCGCGCGGGACAGCTGCTTCGTGCACAACACTGATGGGTTTATTGAGAAGGACCGGTTCGACGTTGTGCTGCCGCCGCTAGTGGACGTGCTGGACGTGTTGCGGTACGACGCATCGATGCGCGAGATCGTGCTGGAAGACTGTGGCGCCGTGTCTGGCCAACTTGGCGAGTAAAAATTGTTTCCGTTTCGTCCTGTGAATACATGGTACATTTGGTACACATGGTGCATGAGGTTACGTTACGATAGGGACACACGTCTTTGTATTGGGGGTGAAAACGGTAGTCATTTGGACGCCATGGACGTATATTGGAATTAATTTAATAGTGGCAGGTGTTGCTGGCCAGGATTATAATCATGGAACTATCCAGTATTCAATACATGATTAATCCTGGATTCAAAATCCTATCATAAAACAGTACCCATACGGGAGGATTCGGGAAGATTCGTCGAGGACGAAGAAGATACGTAATGTGTGGTTGTGGTAGCGTGCAAGATTTTTCCAGGATTTATTCATGTCATTATCCTGTTTCAAGTTTTATCCAGGATTATTTGAGACTACAATCATGGATACAACCATGATTCGATTGTTGAATAACTCATAAGTCCATTTTACACTGCAATAGGTATGTCTGACAACCAGGAGTAACGATTGAAGTGCATGTATTAATCTCGACCAAGGTGTTGTGAACCTACAACGCGACTTGAGTTGACGGTACTTCCTCATCTTCTCATGCCCCCTCAAGTGTGCTTGGTACTGGCATCTTATCCTCCATGTCATCATCTTCACCAGTTTCTCCAGGCGCTTGAACTGGGAGAAATCGACCTGTCAGCAAGTAGTAAAACAGCTCAAAACGACGCCTCGGTAACGAGGCCGCGCTCATATCCTGTGGAGGCCCAGGCGTGACTTGGCGAATAAACATCCAGCAGACATATACTCCACAGCCAAGCCCGTCGAGCTGTATGGGGTTATTCTGCGGGAAAACGTCGTAGTCACGTAACCCACTGATTTTCAGATGTGTTGCGATGGCCTGGGCGGATATCAAGTACGAAGCTTGGTTAAGCGGATCGTAGAAGAAGATCCGATTCGCTTTCACCTTCACCACAGCACAGCATCAGTGGTAGCTACCGAAATTCAGCGGGAGCAGTACTGTATCCCCTTCTGGTTCAGCTACTTGCATGAGTAGACGATCTCGTACCAACCAGCGTCTCATCGTTGGTACGCGTCCTCTTCTTCTTGGTGGCTGCAGACGCAAACCCAGCAAATCTGCACTTTGGGAAATCCGCGACCAAGCGATTGCATAGAGCTCTAATTGCAGCGTCCGATAGCCAAGTAGGTGGGGTGGCTCGATACAGCAACGAGTACTAATACGCTGGAAGGTTCGGCAGTCCAGGGAGACGTTTGTATGGAAAGGTATCCACAATTTCTTTGGAGGCTTTTCTGGCCAGATCATGATGTTCAGCGGGTGGGGATGGTAGACCACATTCCATCAGCCACTTGTTCATGTTAACGCCGAGCTTGACGGTGTCCTTCAAAATTTGAACCCTATTGAACAGCTCTACTTGGCTACGGGAAAAGGTACCGATCCCTTTGATCTGCACGCACTCTATTAACTGACTCGCAGTTGTTTTCTGCATAGAATTGTCTACATCAACAGAAATCGCGCTTGCTACGGTGTTTCCCATGGGAAGCACCTTCAAACACGCTTCTAGAAGCTTTGGCGGAAGTACGTAGAAGGCGTCCAGGATTAATACAGGATTTTAAGTCTCTTGAATTTCGGCTTCTTCGTTTCAGCCAGACAATCTCCGTTGTGTCTCGACCAGTGAGGGTTCTTCGCGCTCCAATGCTGATATTAGACCTTCGAGTGTCAGTTCACCAGCGGTTTTACGACCGTTCTCCACAGCTTCAAACCATTTCCGGTCCACTTTCTTGCTAGCAGCCACCTCCGACTTGTGTTTCTTTGGTACATTCTTCGACTTCGGGTTCAAGCGTATCTTCGCCGACGACTCGTTCGTCTCGAGCTTTGTGTCTTGACCACTCGGAACGTCATCCTCCTCGTTCAGTTCTCCTTCCTGCTCGTCTTCCCCACTGCTGATTTTAAACTCGGTCTTCACAGCTGTGTCGTCGCATCTTGATATAGAAGCGCTTCCGCCAGCGTTTTGTTGAGTGTGGTGAAGGGAATCTGATCCTAAACCAGAAATCTTGTGCTACCTAACGTTTCTCCATTGGTCTAGAGCAAATTTCAGCATTGCGTTGAACTCCACCTCATCGTCAATGTCAGCCAGCTCGTTGGCGATCAAGTGGGTCGCTCTGACAGCTTCTCTGTAACGTTCTGCCTGGGAACGCACAGGCTTCACCTCCGTCTTTGCTCCGCCACTACCGAACCTCTCATATGCAAACTGACGGACCTTCTTCAGTTTCTTAGCTGGAGTTGTCCACCTACAAATAATATCATGAATTAATACTGGAAGAATCATGGACAAATCCTGTCAGCTACATACCTTTTGTGAATACAATTCCAAGGAATCAACGACCCAGCGACACACTCCTTCTTCCTGTACGCGATGGCATGTCGACACGGAAGACTCATCGATATAGAGAACTCACACTCACATCGCCAAGCGTCCAGTCTTAATGTGTAGTGTCGGGGGATCCCCCACACTTCAACTATGTCAGGATCTTGTGACACTCCTGTAAAGGTGTAATCCTCATACTTTTCGAGTGCGCGAGCATATTGACGCTGAATCTGCTCGGCCACGTAATGACTCGTAAATCTCAGCACGTTTTGCATTTCTTCGTCATAATTAGAGTTCACAAACATACCGATTCTGGATAACCGATACTTGTACTCATTCTCCATTCTACGATCGTAGGCCAGTAAAGCCTTAGCGAACATTGACATACTCATCGACCCGTCGACACTGTCCTTGAGCTTCCCAAAAAAGCTTTCAAGCCGTTTGTTAGTGTGGTTCTTGAAATGAGGTAGGTTTTGACGACGATACATCACCCAGTGGTTTTAGCTACTGTTCCAATTCCTGTTGAAATATTTCCAAAAGCCAATCATTCCGATCCTCTAACACATGCAATTTAGAAAAGCGCATTTTAAGTCATAGTCTGCTTCAGATTGTGCGTAAACCATCTTACGAACGAGCGCGCCTAACTGGCTCGCATCTTCCCCAGAAATCTTCCCACATTCTGGTTTTGAACGCATCTCCTTCAAGTACTTGATCACATGGAAGTGACAGATACGAATTCGGGCGTCTGGAAAATGAGTCTCGAGCACTCGAGTCTCATTGAGATCCACCTTATCCACGACAATTACGCGAAGTAGATCGATCCGGGTAGGATGTGACCTCTTGAAATGTGCAATAGCTCTATCCATGTGCCCATCACCATTGGCCTCGATCAAAGACTGCTGTACCACACAGTCCTCCCCAAATTTATCCATGGTCATGAAAGATCAGCAGCGGATAGTTGTATCTAAATGAGAGTCAAGGGAAAATCATGGGTTAGTCCTGGTGAAATCCTGTATAATATACCAAACATTAACCTGTTCGTCTTATGGCTGCAGTCCACCATCAAAACCTCACTGAAGCGCCCGAACATCCGTCGCATGTGCGAAGTAGACAAAGAGATCGCCCCAGTCTCACCAGCCTCAGTTTCGGCAACAGATGACACGTTCTCGGGATCTGCAGCCGATAAAAGCGCAATCTCTCTGGCGGTGGCCTCGATGTCATCCACCGAAGCAACACTCGAAGCGTGATCTCGCACAAAATTATCGAATCCACTTGTATCACATTTTGATCGTGCTCGAGAAGGTAGTCATAGATCCTCGACCTTTTAGCACCAACGGCCAACATGCCATCCACACGGGCCCCCATTAAAGGGTTAGAAACGCCTTGAGAAGTAGGGTAGGTTGCATAAGCAGCAGCAGAGACCCTGTGGTTGTGCTGGAAACTGCCGTTCTTGGCTTGCAACTCTCCACGAGACAAATTCCACTGTACCACGAAGCGAAAAGGACAGTCAGTGAGCCGGATATGTTGGCGGGGTCGACTGCCTTCGCCACGAGATTTCCTCATCTTCCAGCCATGCGTACATATGTACGTACGCTGATATGGGTCAAAACCCTCTGGTACCAACTGTGAATCATCGGTGCCCTTCTTGGTTCGTTTCAAGTGTTTGTTACGCTCTGAGCTCGACACCGTCTCCTTTACAGGCAAGACTTGCATCGTCCGATCGCAGTAGAGAGTAAAGTAAGACTGCCAGGCGTCCCAATTGGAATGCCAAACCACCGGAGGTTCCACATGCACCATATCTCACCACTAGCGTCATCCGAGACCTCAGCGTCGTCGTTAGAGCCATCACTAGCTCTCGCTCGGTCACCGAACCTTCTTCTGTTTCCTCCACTTCATCGTCTCCACTCATCCCCCCACGATCGCTTCCAGTCTCCACTTCCCCTCCACTTATCAATGACGCCACAGAACCTCCAGTCATGTCCGAGAGTCCGGGGCTATGTTGTGGGAGCGACGACGCTCGCGTACCACCAGTTGCACCAGACGCGGTCGTAGCTCCTCCACCGCTGCCGTCGCTGCGTCCTTCTCCGGCGCTTTCGCCCCCGCCGCATGAGACACGTTTCATCCTCGCGCTGGCAACCAAAATGAAAACCCAATTCTCCCTCCATAGGAATGAAGAGGAGTCGGAATTAGTCGGGTTGAAAAGTAAATTTTAATTTTGAAAAGTAATTTTTATTTCAAAATTAGTCGGGTTGAAAAGTAAATTTTAATTTTAATTTCAAAATTAAAATTTACTTTTCAACCCGACTAATTTACTTTTCAACCCGACTAATTCCGACTCCTCTTCATTCCTATGGAGGGAGAATTGGGTTTTCATATTAAAATTTACTTTTACTTTTCATATTCCGACTCCTCTCCTGAAATAATACAGGATTGGAATCCTGTAAGTTCTCATAATTTGATCCTGGTCGGCAACGGTTCCCTTTAATAAAACGGACGTTACAGTAACCATGGCCTTGGAATTTTCCCTAATATCAAACCCTGGTTCGTATGTGACACGCCTTCGTTTCCGCTTAAATACGAACGGAAATTCCGCTCTTCGTCATTCCGGAATCCGGCACCTCGAGGAAAGAATGCTGAAACTCATTTGTATCGTTGTTGGCGAGGCGGGAAGCGCGTTCCCTGTGGACATCGCTGAGAGCGTGACGGTTGGAGACTTGAAGAAGGCGATCGCGGAGGAGCAGAAGTATGACTTTGCGGCAAGCAAGCTGCAGCTCTTCCTGGCGAAGACGGTGGGCGGCGCGTGGCTGTCGAGCCCCAGTGACGATGTGAAGAGGCTGAAGAAGGGCGAGAAGACTGCTTTGGTCGAATGTCTAACGCAAAAAGATAAGGAGTTGCAAGGAGAGAATCCGATTAACGGGTACTTGAAAGGCATGGAGGTTCCGAAAGCGGGACAGATTCACGTGCTAGTGGTGGTTCCGGAGGGAGGGAAACGCCAGCCGTCGAATGATCTCTTTGCCGAGTCCTTCCACCCGCTGAAGAAGCGCAGAGTGGGCGAGGATGACGCGGGCGAGAACAAGGAGAAAAGATTTTTTCGTATGAGAGACTTCCCTTCGCTGCTGCAGCATCCAAAGGTGGAATTCAAGACGATTCTGGAGAGGGAGGCGTATGTTGTGATCTTTGCCCAGTTGGTGCAGTACGCGAAAGCTTGCTTGGAGTTCGTTCCTACTGATGCGATCGAGTCAAACGAGAAAAGTAAACCAGGCAAGGATTCCAACATGGTTGTCACGGGGAATCCTGGGATTGGGAAGAGTCGGTTCTTCCTGTATTGCATCTTTCAACTCATACTTCGTGAGCACGAGGATGTCAAGCAGCTTCCCCCGTACGAGTTGGTGGTGAACCATAAGAACGAATACGTCAAATACGACGCAGCAAGCAAGGAATTTGTTGAATTGAACACAACGGACGTTCGTGCGCTCAAGGGCAAACTCCATGTGATTCGACTTGTCGAGGCAACATCATCGGAACTTGCAGGCTGGAAAGGAGTTTCCGTTTTGTTTGCTTCTCCGGGTGTTGAAGGCTTTGATAATTTTTCAAAAGTGGACGGGTTAACGTTTATCATGCCGACGTGGACCATGGAGGAGCTGGAAGATTACAACTCATTGCTTCCAGCGAAGTTGAAACTTGCTGAAGGCGAGTTGTTATCGCGGTACGATGCTTTTGGCGGAATTCCTCGGTTCGTCTTCTCGCAGGAAATGGGTCGAACTAAGACTAAAATCAAGTCGGCAATCGCGTCATTTAGTGCACTGGACGTTATCTCCTATTGCAGAAAAAACGATGCTGTGAGGGAAAAGGACTATAGCCACTGCGTCCTTGAAATGGTTCCCACCCAAGCTGATTTTCGCGATAACTTCTATTTGGATTTTGTGTCCATGAGCATCGCTGAGTCGATTATTGACAAGGTGCACGGGGATAGTCTAGATATGGTATCGGAATTCGCTGTTGTCCACGATGTTGACGATTCGGGAAGTACGGCTGTCGTCCGCGGCAGGCTGTACGAGATTCTCTGTCACAAGTGGTTTAGCGTGGACATGCCGAGAACGCTACACTTCCGCTCGTTGTGCTCGGCGACTCTAGATGATGTAACCATTCCGAAAGAGATGAAAACGGTACGCTTCGCTGCTCTCGACAAACTAGAACTAGCTAAGAGCTGGACGTACTACCGGCCAACATCAAAAACATTTGGAGCGCTGGATGCATTCATCTGGGATGGACACAGCAAATGTTACGGGTTGCAGATGACCCTGAACGCGAAACATGGAATCAAAGCTGTGCCATTGAACGCGTTTCTTAAGTGGTTAAAGGAAGCAGGCGTGGCCTCGGACCATTTCTACTTTATATTTCTGGCTCCAAGTAGAATTGCAACCTCGTATCAGAAGCAATCAACGACGACGGCGACTGGTAAAGTCGGTGAAAGATCTGGAGCTTCTGCGAAAGTGGATCAGTTTGTAGCTGCGCTGGACGTGGTCGGTGGGGACAAATGAATATTTGTTGTACACTTTTGGTGCTTGGAGAGGTCTGGTGCCCAAGTTCATGCTCGTCATTCCGTCTAGCCGCGGCAGTCGTGAAGGAAAGCAAGGAGTTGCAATGAGGGCTTGTCATTGACAGTTAATTGTTAACGAAAAAATACTCATGTGATTGTACAGACGTTCAGTTGAAGGCTCAAGTACATTATGGGGAGCGTCGCTTCCGACTCCGCCATGCTCTCGGACGTGAAAGAGGCGCTTTATATGCTGACGAAGAGAAATCCGGTAGTTTTTGAACACGCGACGTTGGAAGAAACGCGCCTTGGCAAGGTAAAGTATTCCCTTGCTACTGAGCTAGTACTTGGAGGTGCACTACACAGAACTACTGACCAAGACTGATCTGGACGGGGATAGCACAGCAGCTTCGGCAAGCGCAACGAAGTCTCGAAAACAGCTGGGAGGTTTGTACGAAGGTGTGAAGGACCTGCAGGTCGTGCAAAAACCAACGTACACGAAGGACTTGAGAGCATCGGAGAGCCTTCTGGTGCGGCGCCTGGTCGAGTTTGCCCCTTGGAGCACGGAGACGGTGGTGGAGCAGCGCAAGCAGCAGATCCTATTAATACGCGAAGTCCGCCAACGTCGCAGTCTTTGGCAGCACAATAAGCTGCTGGGCGAGTTGCCCATGGAGTCGCTAGTGGAGACGGAGCACAATCAAGAGGACGTCCACAAGACAGCGAACCAGAGGCCACTACCGTTGGTGGAGATGTAGGCAACACGGAGCCACTCGCGAAACTCTCGAGGGAAGAGACACAGCAGCGTCTGGAGTCTTATTTCCTTTCGAGTAGAGATGTATCGGAGGACGAAGTGTTCGAGTTTTTAAAGACCGAGGTGTTCCAAAACCGTGAGGAGTTCTCGTAAGGCCAAGACCTAGCGCCAGCAGGACGCGCTGCATCTAGCACGTAGTCGCTTGGGTCAGTTCGGTGATAGTATGTTGCGTGGGGGTTCCCATGTTACTGAAGAAGATGTCTCTTGCTGCAAAACGGCATTGCTAAAGGACGAAGCCTTCCTCAGTCCTGACGTTGTAATGCTCCTTACTGATGCGCAACGCAACAAGCAGATTATGAAGGAACTTTCCCACGTCCTGACCATTGAACTGAGCAACGTGAGCGACTGGCGGTGGCCTGACGAAGGCATTCGAGTGGACATCCAGCGAGGTATGAACGGACGATTCCGTTGTCTTCTGCAGGAAGAGGCAATTACACTGTTGCTCTTCCAATACATTGGTCTTAAATGGAAAATAGAAGTGAAGGTAGAGCTTCGAAATCTGCTGGATTCCCTAAGTGACAAGCCAGGGATAAAGGGAACGTCGTCAGTGGAGGCGGTGCGGGCGGATATGATGCGCCGATTCCAGCTATTCGCTCTGCCTACTAGTATGAAAGACGCTGACCGAAGTCCTTACGATGAAGACGAGTCGGAGTCTGACGACGACGATGACGAAGAAGACGAGAAGGGTAACAAGCAGGATATTATTCGTCGCGTGCTGGTGGAAGCGCATCTTCAGCGAACTCTAACGACAGAGGCCAAGGAGCCATCGCCGCTGGTGGCTGTCATGACGATCTTGAGTTCTTTGGGCTATCTGTCTCACATGAAGCTGTGTTCGCGATCCTTCCCTTCTTGGGGATGCACGACGACATGATCAGCGTGTTCGGGCGATACACTCAGATTCCGCTGCTATTTCCAGGCTTCACGAAGCCCAAGATCATGCAGCGAGGCTTGCCTGTAAGTCGAATGATGACGATGTTTCTAGCCGAGGTGGAGTTGTTCGTGGTGGATTACCTAGTACTCGTATCGTCGGACATATTCCTGTACCGGTCACATGATGATATTTGCTTCTTTGACGCGGACGAGTCGAAGGTGTTGCGAGCTTGGGGTGAGATGCAGCGATACGCTCAGCAAGTGGGGCTGAAATCTCTAAATGAGAAGAGTGGATCGATTCGGATATACGCCGGATCCAGCAACACGGAAGCAGAGGTGGCGTCAGCCCCACTACCGCGACTCCAATTCGATGGGGTCTGCTCGAGTTGCGGTCGAACGGGTCGGTACTTATCCGTCAAGACGAAGTGGAGGTATTTGCAACTGAAGTGGCAGATCGACTGGCCGCTGCTACGTCCACATTCGGGTGGATCAACGTATACAACAAGTACATGTTCCTCGTCCTACGTAACTTTGGGAATCCGTCGCCGATATTCGGACTGAGTCACATGGAAGATGCTCTATGTACGCTTTGTCGCATTCACACGCTCGTGTTCCCGAAGACGAATGGTGACGCTCTAGAGTATCTACGTGGAAGATCATGCGTGGTCGTCAAGGCCCGAGTCCATCGATGTCGGTATCTTGGATTTACTGGCCGCTAAACGATGGTGGGCTGGGTCTGTGCAACCCCTTCTTGGCTATCTGGAGCACCCAAGAATCTCTGTACTCGTATCTTTCGGATTATCATACCCGAGTTGACCACCAGTGGCCGAAGCTGAAGAAAGACTGGACGTGGCAGGCGCCGTTCTCGACAGTGTTTAGCTCAAGCAGAAGTATGACCTGTCGCTGATCGATTCGAGGCGGAGGGTTGTGAATGGTCCAGTGGGAGTGAGCGATTTGCATTTCTGAAGAGCTCTAGATTCCCTGACAAACAGCGCAACTACGGCCGAAACGAGCCGGAATTGGACGATACTTTCACGCTGCGTGAGTTTACCGAGTACGTGAGTCTTTTGCCTAGTATGCGGAATACTAAACTGCCCTCAGAGTTTCATGCGCTGTTGTCGAAGGCAAGCGTGTGCGCTCCGCCACACCGCAAGTGTTAAGCGAGTGCGCTTCGCCACACCGCAAGTGTTTGCAGTCTGTAAACACTTGGTTTATTGTCATGGAAACGTAGGCGATATCTCGAGTTTGTATGAGATCATAGGATTTTTGACCGCCGATTCGTGACAAATTCCTGTGGCACAAACACTATAACAAGCAATTTGTATGCAAAGTCAAATGAACCGTGTGGTCAATGTTTCGTAGCCGAAAATTCCGACTGTGTTGGATTGGCTGCAATTAACACGCAGCGCCACTTCATCTCATGCGTCTTTGCCACGAAGATCACCAGCGCTGACCAGTACCAGCTCCGCCCCGACGGTGACGACGTTGAGCAGCAGCGGCTCCGCCCCGACGAGTGCGACGCTTACCAGTACCAGCTCCACCCTGATGACCGCGACTTTGAGCAGCAGCGGCTCCGCCCCGACGAGTGCGACGCTTACCAGTACCAGCTCCACCCTGATGACCGCGACTTTGAGCAGCAGCGGCTCCGTCCCGACGAGTGCGACGCTGACCAGTACCAGCTCCGCCCCGACGGCGACGACGTTGAGCAGCAGCGGATTCGTCACGACGAGTGCGACGCTGACCAGTACCAGCTCCGCTCCGTCGGCGGCGACGTTGTTCAGTAAATGCTTGTCTCCTTCGAAATCGACGCCCATCAGTAACAGCTTGGCCCCGACGGTCTCTATGGTGACTGGTTGGAGCTCTCTCTTAATGGCACATCGCAGCTCCCAGCGGCATCCCTATCACCTGTTACCGAACTGCTAGAGAAATACGCCGCTGCTCTCAAGATGGAGCTGCTACGAGCGAGCGCTGCAGCCATCGGAGCCAAGCTGCTACTAGTGGGAAGTCGCCGCACAAGATGTGCGCGATGCGTGCGTGTCATCAAAGACACAGAGAGCTTATAAAGGAAGTCTGGCGGCCATTGCAAAATGGATTCGGGCAACTAAAGACGAGTGTGCTTCGCAGTATATCCATACAAACAAGATCGATCTGAAACACTTTAGGGCTCATGATTTCAAAGAATTTGTGCTGGAAAAACGAAAAAGTGTTAGCGTTGGAATGATGACCAAGCTCTGTGGTTTACTAGTTTTGGTGACTCGCCGAGGGTGGTCCCAACAGGGATCCCGCCTCATATTGAGCTGTACAAACAGCTCCAACAACACAAATGAGTTGATAATCTACCCCCTGTTGCTAGACGGCATGAGCTTCTAGCACTCGGAACCACCCTACGACTTGCTCGCAAATACATAGTGCTGTGTAATTGGCCAAAACTGTACAAATATCAACCAATAAAGAGTTAATATTTGTTGGCCGCCAGCATTTCCTACGATTTTCTTAGGTAAGTGAGTGATTATTATGATTTCTCCAGCTCTGCATCATCTTTCGTCTCTTGATTTTCATCCTCTAGCCGTCTTTTCAAAAAGTAAACATCCGTAGACATGGAAAAACGGAAATTTAGCGGATAACTGCAATAATTACTTGTCCATGTCTGCACATAATAGAACGACCATCTGCAATACTCAGGACTTATTGGACAAATATTTATCAGCAAGATTTCCCAAAGTAGTTTTATCTTACAATTTGTATGAAATTGTATCATTTTGTTGGATTGTGCTATTTGATTTGCTGGTATCGTTGGTATATGCTACACCATAATACATGTGCACACTCCTCCCATCCTTGTGTATTTCTCTTTTTCTCGGAGCTGGCAGTTCTTTTTGGCGGGAGTTACATTCTGACCGTTGCTGTACAGCAGCCCAATTCCTCTAGTTAACTATTTTTATCGCGAATAAAAGCATTGTATATTTTTATTATGTAGCCATCTCGTACTTCACTTGGTAATTGTACTAGCCGATCGCCGCCGCATCGCGGCGGGGGCGCATGCATGTTACTTACCGAGTTGCGCCTCCGTTCCGCTCGCCATGGGCTCACTGCACTACTCGCATGTTAGGTTGGAAAGTTGTGGCTGGGGCGGGCCCTTCAGGCCCGCAAGATCGTACCAGGTGCCGGCTTGGGCCGCCTCGCTGCGCTCGGTAGCAAAATTGTATTTTTAGCCAATCGGGGTAGCCTTCGCTCCGCTCGGCAGCCAATGAGAATGCTCAAAATTCTGAGCGTTAAATGTGACGGACGGACACCATACTACAGTTGGTGTCTAAGACTAGCTGGCCGCCGCCGTTTCGCGGCGGAGGTGGCAGGTTTTAGCCGCAATGGGATTAGGCACCCGCCTTCGCTTTGCTCCGGCGGGAACATTTTTTGTAAACATGAAATGGATGTTTTTGAATGCATAAGGATCTGTAAACTCTTACTCCGAATCGAAGATCTGCCTGTCGACAATGTTCTGTGAGTGAGCTCCGTCTTCATCCTCCATCCTCGGGTACTCGATCAGCGCCCTGAATCTTGATCTCGAAGTCACTCGCGACATGGCAACGTACAGCTGCCCGTGTGAGAAGCAAGGCGTAGCAAGAAACCGCCCCAAGTAGTGCACCGCTTGTCCTTGCGCCTTGTTAGTGGTCATGGCGAAGGCCGGCTGGATAGGAAACTGCTTGCGTCTCAATTGAAAAGGAAAGCTTCGAATGTCGCCGTCGCTGATAAACACAATGCGGGGAATGAAGACATGTTGCCCTTGTCGTGCACCAGTCGTGATGGTGGTGTGAATGACATGCGGCTTGATAGCAACGATTCGAAGCGTGTTCCGTTGCACAACCCCAGATCTGGATTCAAGTTCCGCATCATCATGATAGGCATTCCTACCTTGAGTTTCAATTTGTGGGGCGGAATTCCACTGATATTCATCGAGTGAAGTACCTCTTGCTCGATGAAATTGCCGTCACTGTCTCGTGGACAGAATCAGAAGACATGTACTCCCGGGCCTGCCCTGATAAACGGTCAGTCACCGCTTCATCGATGCGATGCACGTTAGCGTTCGTGGTCGTGAGGATCGTACGGTTAGCGAAGTACTCGTCGGTTGCAATTTCGGGGTTGTTTATCTCGCCATACATCTTGTCGATGATCCGATCCATGCCTCTAGGAATAACACCAGGGCGAATGTCCTCGTCTTCGCCCTCGGGAACAGATGGATGTTAGACCAACATATCGCGCAGAATGTAAATGTAATCCCCACCTAGGAAAGGGTTCACATCATGTCTACCCTCCCCAACTTGCAGCAGGAACTTAAAAAACAGCAATTTCCTCAGCAGTGTCCGCAGTATCAGCCGATCGCACTCGCATCTTTTCCGTGAGGAGGACAGTCTGCAAAAGTGGCCACAGCATTGACGACTTGAGGCAAGCGTCGATTGTTTCGACAGGTGTTCCTTTCTTTACGAGAGGGAGAATCTGGCGGAAATCTCCCGAATACATAAACACTTTCCCTCCGAAAGGCTCGGTTTCATTGTCAAGTATGTCCCGCAGCGTTCGGTCTACTGCCTCGAACGCGTGCCGATGGGCCATTGGTGCTTCGTCCCAAATGACCAAGCTTGCTTGCTTGATCAACTCCTGCACATGGGTGTTCTTCGAGATAGAGCACATCGAGCTCTCGTTCAGTTTCGAAGGGATCTTGAATGTTGAATGTACTGTTGTTCCCCCCATGAGTAAGAGCGAGGCAATGCCACTGGACGCCACCGCAATGGCGATCTTCCCCGAGAGTCTGACTTTGGCCAGTACGTTTCGAAGTAGTGTAGATTTCCCGGGACCTCCTGGTCCATCGACGAAAAACAACTTCTTGCCCTCCTCGGGGTTTTCGACCGCTTGAATAATCTCGAATGCACAAACACTTTCCCTCCGAAAGGCTCGGTTTCATTGTCAAGTATGTCCCGCAGCGTTCGGTCTACTGCCTCGAACGCGTGCCGATGGGCCATTGGTGCTTCGTCCCAAATGACCAAGCTTGCTTGCTTGATCAACTCCTGCACATGGGTGTTCTTCGAGATAGAGCACATCGAGCTCTCGTTCAGTTTCGAAGGGATCTTGAATGTTGAATGTACTGTTGTTCCCCCCATGAGTAAGAGCGAGGCAATGCCACTGGACGCCACCGCAATGGCGATCTTCCCCGAGAGTCTGACTTTGGCCAGTACGTTTCGAAGTAGTGTAGATTTCCCGGGACCTCCTGGTCCATCGACGAAAAACAACTTCTTGCCCTCCTCGGGGTTTTCGACCGCTTGAATAATCTCGAATGCACAAACACTTTCCCTCCGAAAGGCTCGGTTTCATTGTCAAGTATGTCCCGCAGCGTTCGGTCTACTGCCTCGAACGCGTGCCGATGGGCCATTGGTGCTTCGTCCCAAATGACCAAGCTTGCTTGCTTGATCAACTCCTGCACATGGGTGTTCTTCGAGATAGAGCACATCGAGCTCTCGTTCAGTTTCGAAGGGATCTTGAATGTTGAATGTACTGTTGTTCCCCCCATGAGTAAGAGCGAGGCAATGCCACTGGACGCCACCGCAATGGCGATCTTCCCCGAGAGTCTGACTTTGGCCAGTACGTTTCGAAGTAGTGTAGATTTCCCGGGACCTCCTGGTCCATCGACGAAAAACAACTTCTTGCCCTCCTCGGGGTTTTCGACCGCTTGAATAATCTCGAATGCACAAACACTTTCCCTCCGAAAGGCTCGGTTTCATTGTCAAGTATGTCCCGCAGCGTTCGGTCTACTGCCTCGAACGCGTGCCGATGGGCCATTGGTGCTTCGTCCCAAATGACCAAGCTTGCTTGCTTGATCAACTCCTGCACATGGGTGTTCTTCGAGATAGAGCACATCGAGCTCTCGTTCAGTTTCGAAGGGATCTTGAATGTTGAATGTACTGTTGTTCCCCCCATGAGTAAGAGCGAGGCAATGCCACTGGACGCCACCGCAATGGCGATCTTCCCCGAGAGTCTGACTTTGGCCAGTACGTTTCGAAGTAGTGTAGATTTCCCGGGACCTCCTGGTCCATCGACGAAAAACAACTTCTTGCCCTCCTCGGGGTTTTCGACCGCTTGAATAATCTCGAATGCACAAACACTTTCCCTCCGAAAGGCTCGGTTTCATTGTCAAGTATGTCCCGCAGCGTTCGGTCTACTGCCTCGAACGCGTGCCGATGGGCCATTGGTGCTTCGTCCCAAATGACCAAGCTTGCTTGCTTGATCAACTCCTGCACATGGGTGTTCTTCGAGATAGAGCACATCGAGCTCTCGTTCAGTTTCGAAGGGATCTTGAATGTTGAATGTACTGTTGTTCCCCCCATGAGTAAGAGCGAGGCAATGCCACTGGACGCCACCGCAATGGCGATCTTCCCCGAGAGTCTGACTTTGGCCAGTACGTTTCGAAGTAGTGTAGATTTCCCGGGACCTCCTGGTCCATCGACGAAAAACAACTTCTTGCCCTCCTCGGGGTTTTCGACCGCTTGAATAATCTCGAATGCACAAACACTTTCCCTCCGAAAGGCTCGGTTTCATTGTCAAGTATGTCCCGCAGCGTTCGGTCTACTGCCTCGAACGCGTGCCGATGGGCCATTGGTGCTTCGTCCCAAATGACCAAGCTTGCTTGCTTGATCAACTCCTGCACATGGGTGTTCTTCGAGATAGAGCACATCGAGCTCTCGTTCAGTTTCGAAGGGATCTTGAATGTTGAATGTACTGTTGTTCCCCCCATGAGTAAGAGCGAGGCAATGCCACTGGACGCCACCGCAATGGCGATCTTCCCCGAGAGTCTGACTTTGGCCAGTACGTTTCGAAGTAGTGTAGATTTCCCGGGACCTCCTGGTCCATCGACGAAAAACAACTTCTTGCCCTCCTCGGGGTTTTCGACCGCTTGAATAATCTCGAATGCACAAACACTTTCCCTCCGAAAGGCTCGGTTTCATTGTCAAGTATGTCCCGCAGCGTTCGGTCTACTGCCTCGAACGCGTGCCGATGGGCCATTGGTGCTTCGTCCCAAATGACCAAGCTTGCTTGCTTGATCAACTCCTGCACATGGGTGTTCTTCGAGATAGAGCACATCGAGCTCTCGTTCAGTTTCGAAGGGATCTTGAATGTTGAATGTACTGTTGTTCCCCCCATGAGTAAGAGCGAGGCAATGCCACTGGACGCCACCGCAATGGCGATCTTCCCCGAGAGTCTGACTTTGGCCAGTACGTTTCGAAGTAGTGTAGATTTCCCGGGACCTCCTGGTCCATCGACGAAAAACAACTTCTTGCCCTCCTCGGGGTTTTCGACCGCTTGAATAATCTCGAATGCACAAACACTTTCCCTCCGAAAGGCTCGGTTTCATTGTCAAGTATGTCCCGCAGCGTTCGGTCTACTGCCTCGAACGCGTGCCGATGGGCCATTGGTGCTTCGTCCCAAATGACCAAGCTTGCTTGCTTGATCAACTCCTGCACATGGGTGTTCTTCGAGATAGAGCACATCGAGCTCTCGTTCAGTTTCGAAGGGATCTTGAATGTTGAATGTACTGTTGTTCCCCCCATGAGTAAGAGCGAGGCAATGCCACTGGACGCCACCGCAATGGCGATCTTCCCCGAGAGTCTGACTTTGGCCAGTACGTTTCGAAGTAGTGTAGATTTCCCGGGACCTCCTGGTCCATCGACGAAAAACAACTTCTTGCCCTCCTCGGGGTTTTCGACCGCTTGAATAATCTCGAATGCACAAACACTTTCCCTCCGAAAGGCTCGGTTTCATTGTCAAGTATGTCCCGCAGCGTTCGGTCTACTGCCTCGAACGCGTGCCGATGGGCCATTGGTGCTTCGTCCCAAATGACCAAGCTTGCTTGCTTGATCAACTCCTGCACATGGGTGTTCTTCGAGATAGAGCACATCGAGCTCTCGTTCAGTTTCGAAGGGATCTTGAATGTTGAATGTACTGTTGTTCCCCCCATGAGTAAGAGCGAGGCAATGCCACTGGACGCCACCGCAATGGCGATCTTCCCCGAGAGTCTGACTTTGGCCAGTACGTTTCGAAGTAGTGTAGATTTCCCGGGACCTCCTGGTCCATCGACGAAAAACAACTTCTTGCCCTCCTCGGGGTTTTCGACCGCTTGAATAATCTCGAATGCACAAACACTTTCCCTCCGAAAGGCTCGGTTTCATTGTCAAGTATGTCCCGCAGCGTTCGGTCTACTGCCTCGAACGCGTGCCGATGGGCCATTGGTGCTTCGTCCCAAATGACCAAGCTTGCTTGCTTGATCAACTCCTGCACATGGGTGTTCTTCGAGATAGAGCACATCGAGCTCTCGTTCAGTTTCGAAGGGATCTTGAATGTTGAATGTACTGTTGTTCCCCCCATGAGTAAGAGCGAGGCAATGCCACTGGACGCCACCGCAATGGCGATCTTCCCCGAGAGTCTGACTTTGGCCAGTACGTTTCGAAGTAGTGTAGATTTCCCGGGACCTCCTGGTCCATCGACGAAAAACAACTTCTTGCCCTCCTCGGGGTTTTCGACCGCTTGAATAATCTCGAATGCACAAACACTTTCCCTCCGAAAGGCTCGGTTTCATTGTCAAGTATGTCCCGCAGCGTTCGGTCTACTGCCTCGAACGCGTGCCGATGGGCCATTGGTGCTTCGTCCCAAATGACCAAGCTTGCTTGCTTGATCAACTCCTGCACATGGGTGTTCTTCGAGATAGAGCACATCGAGCTCTCGTTCAGTTTCGAAGGGATCTTGAATGTTGAATGTACTGTTGTTCCCCCCATGAGTAAGAGCGAGGCAATGCCACTGGACGCCACCGCAATGGCGATCTTCCCCGAGAGTCTGACTTTGGCCAGTACGTTTCGAAGTAGTGTAGATTTCCCGGGACCTCCTGGTCCATCGACGAAAAACAACTTCTTGCCCTCCTCGGGGTTTTCGACCGCTTGAATAATCTCGAATGCACAAACACTTTCCCTCCGAAAGGCTCGGTTTCATTGTCAAGTATGTCCCGCAGCGTTCGGTCTACTGCCTCGAACGCGTGCCGATGGGCCATTGGTGCTTCGTCCCAAATGACCAAGCTTGCTTGCTTGATCAACTCCTGCACATGGGTGTTCTTCGAGATAGAGCACATCGAGCTCTCGTTCAGTTTCGAAGGGATCTTGAATGTTGAATGTACTGTTGTTCCCCCCATGAGTAAGAGCGAGGCAATGCCACTGGACGCCACCGCAATGGCGATCTTCCCCGAGAGTCTGACTTTGGCCAGTACGTTTCGAAGTAGTGTAGATTTCCCGGGACCTCCTGGTCCATCGACGAAAAACAACTTCTTGCCCTCCTCGGGGTTTTCGACCGCTTGAATAATCTCGAATGCACAAACACTTTCCCTCCGAAAGGCTCGGTTTCATTGTCAAGTATGTCCCGCAGCGTTCGGTCTACTGCCTCGAACGCGTGCCGATGGGCCATTGGTGCTTCGTCCCAAATGACCAAGCTTGCTTGCTTGATCAACTCCTGCACATGGGTGTTCTTCGAGATAGAGCACATCGAGCTCTCGTTCAGTTTCGAAGGGATCTTGAATGTTGAATGTACTGTTGTTCCCCCCATGAGTAAGAGCGAGGCAATGCCACTGGACGCCACCGCAATGGCGATCTTCCCCGAGAGTCTGACTTTGGCCAGTACGTTTCGAAGTAGTGTAGATTTCCCGGGACCTCCTGGTCCATCGACGAAAAACAACTTCTTGCCCTCCTCGGGGTTTTCGACCGCTTGAATAATCTCGAATGCACAAACACTTTCCCTCCGAAAGGCTCGGTTTCATTGTCAAGTATGTCCCGCAGCGTTCGGTCTACTGCCTCGAACGCGTGCCGATGGGCCATTGGTGCTTCGTCCCAAATGACCAAGCTTGCTTGCTTGATCAACTCCTGCACATGGGTGTTCTTCGAGATAGAGCACATCGAGCTCTCGTTCAGTTTCGAAGGGATCTTGAATGTTGAATGTACTGTTGTTCCCCCCATGAGTAAGAGCGAGGCAATGCCACTGGACGCCACCGCAATGGCGATCTTCCCCGAGAGTCTGACTTTGGCCAGTACGTTTCGAAGTAGTGTAGATTTCCCGGGACCTCCTGGTCCATCGACGAAAAACAACTTCTTGCCCTCCTCGGGGTTTTCGACCGCTTGAATAATCTCGAATGCACAAACACTTTCCCTCCGAAAGGCTCGGTTTCATTGTCAAGTATGTCCCGCAGCGTTCGGTCTACTGCCTCGAACGCGTGCCGATGGGCCATTGGTGCTTCGTCCCAAATGACCAAGCTTGCTTGCTTGATCAACTCCTGCACATGGGTGTTCTTCGAGATAGAGCACATCGAGCTCTCGTTCAGTTTCGAAGGGATCTTGAATGTTGAATGTACTGTTGTTCCCCCCATGAGTAAGAGCGAGGCAATGCCACTGGACGCCACCGCAATGGCGATCTTCCCCGAGAGTCTGACTTTGGCCAGTACGTTTCGAAGTAGTGTAGATTTCCCGGGACCTCCTGGTCCATCGACGAAAAACAACTTCTTGCCCTCCTCGGGGTTTTCGACCGCTTGAATAATCTCGAATGCACAAACACTTTCCCTCCGAAAGGCTCGGTTTCATTGTCAAGTATGTCCCGCAGCGTTCGGTCTACTGCCTCGAACGCGTGCCGATGGGCCATTGGTGCTTCGTCCCAAATGACCAAGCTTGCTTGCTTGATCAACTCCTGCACATGGGTGTTCTTCGAGATAGAGCACATCGAGCTCTCGTTCAGTTTCGAAGGGATCTTGAATGTTGAATGTACTGTTGTTCCCCCCATGAGTAAGAGCGAGGCAATGCCACTGGACGCCACCGCAATGGCGATCTTCCCCGAGAGTCTGACTTTGGCCAGTACGTTTCGAAGTAGTGTAGATTTCCCGGGACCTCCTGGTCCATCGACGAAAAACAACTTCTTGCCCTCCTCGGGGTTTTCGACCGCTTGAATAATCTCGAATGCACAAACACTTTCCCTCCGAAAGGCTCGGTTTCATTGTCAAGTATGTCCCGCAGCGTTCGGTCTACTGCCTCGAACGCGTGCCGATGGGCCATTGGTGCTTCGTCCCAAATGACCAAGCTTGCTTGCTTGATCAACTCCTGCACATGGGTGTTCTTCGAGATAGAGCACATCGAGCTCTCGTTCAGTTTCGAAGGGATCTTGAATGTTGAATGTACTGTTGTTCCCCGCATGAGTAAGAGCGAGGCAATGCCACTGGACGCCACCGCAATGGCGATCTTCCCCGAGAGTCTGACTTTGGCCAGTACGTTTCGAAGTAGTGTAGATTTCCCGGGACCTCCTGGTCCATCGACGAAAAACAACTTCTTGCCCTCCTCGGGGTTTTCGACCGCTTGAATAATCTCGAATGCACAAACACTTTCCCTCCGAAAGGCTCGGTTTCATTGTCAAGTATGTCCCGCAGCGTTCGGTCTACTGCCTCGAACGCGTGCCGATGGGCCATTGGTGCTTCGTCCCAAATGACCAAGCTTGCTTGCTTGATCAACTCCTGCACATGGGTGTTCTTCGAGATAGAGCACATCGAGCTCTCGTTCAGTTTCGAAGGGATCTTGAATGTTGAATGTACTGTTGTTCCCCCCATGAGTAAGAGCGAGGCAATGCCACTGGACGCCACCGCAATGGCGATCTTCCCCGAGAGTCTGACTTTGGCCAGTACGTTTCGAAGTAGTGTAGATTTCCCGGGACCTCCTGGTCCATCGACGAAAAACAACTTCTTGCCCTCCTCGGGGTTTTCGACCGCTTGAATAATCTCGAATGCACAAACACTTTCCCTCCGAAAGGCTCGGTTTCATTGTCAAGTATGTCCCGCAGCGTTCGGTCTACTGCCTCGAACGCGTGCCGATGGGCCATTGGTGCTTCGTCCCAAATGACCAAGCTTGCTTGCTTGATCAACTCCTGCACATGGGTGTTCTTCGAGATAGAGCACATCGAGCTCTCGTTCAGTTTCGAAGGGATCTTGAATGTTGAATGTACTGTTGTTCCCCGCATGAGTAAGAGCGAGGCAATGCCACTGGACGCCACCGCAATGGCGATCTTCCCCGAGAGTCTGACTTTGGCCAGTACGTTTCGAAGTAGTGTAGATTTCCCGGGACCTCCTGGTCCATCGACGAAAAACAACTTCTTGCCCTCCTCGGGGTTTTCGACCGCTTGAATAATCTCGAATGCACAAACACTTTCCCTCCGAAAGGCTCGGTTTCATTGTCAAGTATGTCCCGCAGCGTTCGGTCTACTGCCTCGAACGCGTGCCGATGGGCCATTGGTGCTTCGTCCCAAATGACCAAGCTTGCTTGCTTGATCAACTCCTGCACATGGGTGTTCTTCGAGATAGAGCACATCGAGCTCTCGTTCAGTTTCGAAGGGATCTTGAATGTTGAATGTACTGTTGTTCCCCCCATGAGTAAGAGCGAGGCAATGCCACTGGACGCCACCGCAATGGCGATCTTCCCCGAGAGTCTGACTTTGGCCAGTACGTTTCGAAGTAGTGTAGATTTCCCGGGACCTCCTGGTCCATCGACGAAAAACAACTTCTTGCCCTCCTCGGGGTTTTCGACCGCTTGAATAATCTCGAATGCACAAACACTTTCCCTCCGAAAGGCTCGGTTTCATTGTCAAGTATGTCCCGCAGCGTTCGGTCTACTGCCTCGAACGCGTGCCGATGGGCCATTGGTGCTTCGTCCCAAATGACCAAGCTTGCTTGCTTGATCAACTCCTGCACATGGGTGTTCTTCGAGATAGAGCACATCGAGCTCTCGTTCAGTTTCGAAGGGATCTTGAATGTTGAATGTACTGTTGTTCCCCCCATGAGTAAGAGCGAGGCAATGCCACTGGACGCCACCGCAATGGCGATCTTCCCCGAGAGTCTGACTTTGGCCAGTACGTTTCGAAGTAGTGTAGATTTCCCGGGACCTCCTGGTCCATCGACGAAAAACAACTTCTTGCCCTCCTCGGGGTTTTCGACCGCTTGAATAATCTCGAATGCACAAACACTTTCCCTCCGAAAGGCTCGGTTTCATTGTCAAGTATGTCCCGCAGCGTTCGGTCTACTGCCTCGAACGCGTGCCAATGGGCCATTGGTGCTTCGTCCCAAATGACCAAGCTTGCTTGCTTGATCAACTCCTGCACATGGGTGTTCTTCGAGATAGAGCACATCGAGCTCTCGTTCAGTTTCGAAGGGATCTTGAATGTTGAATGTACTGTTGTTCCCCGCATGAGTAAGAGCGAGGCAATGCCACTGGACGCCACCGCAATGGCGATCTTCCCCGAGAGTCTGACTTTGGCCAGTACGTTTCGAAGTAGTGTAGATTTCCCGGGACCTCCTGGTCCATCGACGAAAAACAACTTCTTGCCCTCCTCGGGGTTTTCGACCGCTTGAATAATCTCGAATGCACAAACACTTTCCCTCCGAAAGGCTCGGTTTCATTGTCAAGTATGTCCCGCAGCGTTCGGTCTACTGCCTCGAACGCGTGCCGATGGGCCATTGGTGCTTCGTCCCAAGTGACCAAGCTTGCTTGCTTGATCAACTCCTGCACATGGGTGTTCTTCGAGATAGAGCACATCGAGCTCTCGTTCAGTTTCGAAGGGATCTTGAATGTTGAATGTACTGTTGTTCCCCGCATGAGTAAGAGCGAGGCAATGCCACTGGACGCCACCGCAATGGCGATCTTCCCCGAGAGTCTGACTTTGGCCAGTACGTTTCGAAGTAGTGTAGATTTCCCGGGACCTCCTGGTCCATCGACGAAAAACAACTTCTTGCCCTCCTCGGGGTTTTCGACCGCTTGAATAATCTCGAATGCACAAACACTTTCCCTCCGAAAGGCTCGGTTTCATTGTCAAGTATGTCCCGCAGCGTTCGGTCTACTGCCTCGAACGCGTGCCGATGGGCCATTGGTGCTTCGTCCCAAATGACCAAGCTTGCTTGCTTGATCAACTCCTGCACATGGGTGTTCTTCGAGATAGAGCACATCGAGCTCTCGTTCAGTTTCGAAGGGATCTTGAATGTTGAATGTACTGTTGTTCCCCGCATGAGTAAGAGCGAGGCAATGCCACTGGACGCCACCGCAATGGCGATCTTCCCCGAGAGTCTGACTTTGGCCAGTACGTTTCGAAGTAGTGTAGATTTCCCGGGACCTCCTGGTCCATCGACGAAAAACAACTTCTTGCCCTCCTCGGGGTTTTCGACCGCTTGAATAATCTCGAATGCACAAACACTTTCCCTCCGAAAGGCTCGGTTTCATTGTCAAGTATGTCCCGCAGCGTTCGGTCTACTGCCTCGAACGCGTGCCGATGGGCCATTGGTGCTTCGTCCCAAATGACCAAGCTTGCTTGCTTGATCAACTCCTGCACATGGGTGTTCTTCGAGATAGAGCACATCGAGCTCTCGTTCAGTTTCGAAGGGATCTTGAATGTTGAATGTACTGTTGTTCCCCGCATGAGTAAGAGCGAGGCAATGCCACTGGACGCCACCGCAATGGCGATCTTCCCCGAGAGTCTGACTTTGGCCAGTACGTTTCGAAGTAGTGTAGATTTCCCGGGACCTCCTGGTCCATCGACGAAAAACAACTTCTTGCCCTCCTCGGGGTTTTCGACCGCTTGAATAATCTCGAATGCACAAACACTTTCCCTCCGAAAGGCTCGGTTTCATTGTCAAGTATGTCCCGCAGCGTTCGGTCTACTGCCTCGAACGCGTGCCGATGGGCATTGGTGCTTCGTCCCAAATGACCAAGCTTGCTTGCTTGATCAACTCCTGCACATGGGTGTTCTTCGAGATAGAGCACATCGAGCTCTCGTTCAGTTTCAAAGGGATCTTGAATGTTGAATGTACTGTTGTTCCCCCCATGAGTAAGAGCGAGGCAATGCCACTGGACGCCACCGCAATGGCGATCTTCCCCGAGAGTCTGACTTTGGCCAGTACGTTTCGAAGTAGTGTAGATTTCCCGGGACCTCCTGGTCCATCGACGAAAAACAACTTCTTGCCCTCCTCGGGGTTTTCGACCGCTTGAATAATCTCGAATGCACAAACACTTTCCCTCCGAAAGGCTCGGTTTCATTGTCAAGTATGTCCCGCAGCGTTCGGTCTACTGCCTCGAACGCGTGCCGATGGGCCATTGGTGCTTCGTCCCAAATGACCAAGCTTGCTTGCTTGATCAACTCCTGCACATGGGTGTTCTTCGAGATAGAGCACATCGAGCTCTCGTTCAGTTTCGAAGGGATCTTGAATGTTGAATGTACTGTTGTTCCCCGCATGAGTAAGAGCGAGGCAATGCCACTGGACGCCACCGCAATGGCGATCTTCCCCGAGAGTCTGACTTTGGCCAGTACGTTTCGAAGTAGTGTAGATTTCCCGGGACCTCCTGGTCCATCGACGAAAAACAACTTCTTGCCCTCCTCGGGGTTTTCGACCGCTTGAATAATCTCGAATGCACAAACACTTTCCCTCCGAAAGGCTCGGTTTCATTGTCAAGTATGTCCCGCAGCGTTCGGTCTACTGCCTCGAACGCGTGCCGATGGGCATTGGTGCTTCGTCCCAAATGACCAAGCTTGCTTGCTTGATCAACTCCTGCACATGGGTGTTCTTCGAGATAGAGCACATCGAGCTCTCGTTCAGTTTCGAAGGGATCTTGAATGTTGAATGTACTGTTGTTCCCCGCATGAGTAAGAGCGAGGCAATGCCACTGGACGCCACCGCAATGGCGATCTTCCCCGAGAGTCTGACTTTGGCCAGTACGTTTCGAAGTAGTGTAGATTTCCCGGGACCTCCTGGTCCATCGACGAAAAACAACTTCTTGCCCTCCTCGGGGTTTTCGACCGCTTGAATAATCTCGAATGCACAAACACTTTCCCTCCGAAAGGCTCGGTTTCATTGTCAAGTATGTCCCGCAGCGTTCGGTCTACTGCCTCGAACGCGTGCCGATGGGCATTGGTGCTTCGTCCCAAATGACCAAGCTTGCTTGCTTGATCAACTCCTGCACATGGGTGTTCTTCGAGATAGAGCACATCGAGCTCTCGTTCAGTTTCAAAGGGATCTTGAATGTTGAATGTACTGTTGTTCCCCCCATGAGTAAGAGCGAGGCAATGCCACTGGACGCCACCGCAATGGCGATCTTCCCCGAGAGTCTGACTTTGGCCAGTACGTTTCGAAGTAGTGTAGATTTCCCGGGACCTCCTGGTCCATCGACGAAAAACAACTTCTTGCCCTCCTCGGGGTTTTCGACCGCTTGAATAATCTCGAATGCACAAACACTTTCCCTCCGAAAGGCTCGGTTTCATTGTCAAGTATGTCCCGCAGCGTTCGGTCTACTGCCTCGAACGCGTGCCGATGGGCCATTGGTGCTTCGTCCCAAATGACCAAGCTTGCTTGCTTGATCAACTCCTGCACATGGGTGTTCTTCGAGATAGAGCACATCGAGCTCTCGTTCAGTTTCAAAGGGATCTTGAATGTTGAATGTACTGTTGTTCCCCCCATGAGTAAGAGCGAGGCAATGCCACTGGACGCCACCGCAATGGCGATCTTCCCCGAGAGTCTGACTTTGGCCAGTACGTTTCGAAGTAGTGTAGATTTCCCGGGACCTCCTGGTCCATCGACGAAAAACAACTTCTTGCCCTCCTCGGGGTTTTCGACCGCTTGAATAATCTCGAATGCACAAACACTTTCCCTCCGAAAGGCTCGGTTTCATTGTCAAGTATGTCCCGCAGCGTTCGGTCTACTGCCTCGAACGCGTGCCGATGGGCATTGGTGCTTCGTCCCAAATGACCAAGCTTGCTTGCTTGATCAACTCCTGCACATGGGTGTTCTTCGAGATAGAGCACATCGAGCTCTCGTTCAGTTTCAAAGGGATCTTGAATGTTGAATGTACTGTTGTTCCCCCCATGAGTAAGAGCGAGGCAATGCCACTGGACGCCACCGCAATGGCGATCTTCCCCGAGAGTCTGACTTTGGCCAGTACGTTTCGAAGTAGTGTAGATTTCCCGGGACCTCCTGGTCCATCGACGAAAAACAACTTCTTGCCCTCCTCGGGGTTTTCGACCGCTTGAATAATCTCGAATGCACAAACACTTTCCCTCCGAAAGGCTCGGTTTCATTGTCAAGTATGTCCCGCAGCGTTCGGTCTACTGCCTCGAACGCGTGCCAATGGGCCATTGGTGCTTCGTCCCAAATGACCAAGCTTGCTTGCTTGATCAACTCCTGCACATGGGTGTTCTTCGAGATAGAGCACATCGAGCTCTCGTTCAGTTTCGAAGGGATCTTGAATGTTGAATGTACTGTTGTTCCCCGCATGAGTAAGAGCGAGGCAATGCCACTGGACGCCACCGCAATGGCGATCTTCCCCGAGAGTCTGACTTTGGCCAGTACGTTTCGAAGTAGTGTAGATTTCCCGGGACCTCCTGGTCCATCGACGAAAAACAACTTCTTGCCCTCCTCGGGGTTTTCGACCGCTTGAATAATCTCGAATGCACAAACACTTTCCCTCCGAAAGGCTCGGTTTCATTGTCAAGTATGTCCCGCAGCGTTCGGTCTACTGCCTCGAACGCGTGCCGATGGGCCATTGGTGCTTCGTCCCAAATGACCAAGCTTGCTTGCTTGATCAACTCCTGCACATGGGTGTTCTTCGAGATAGAGCACATCGAGCTCTCGTTCAGTTTCGAAGGGATCTTGAATGTTGAATGTACTGTTGTTCCCCGCATGAGTAAGAGCGAGGCAATGCCACTGGACGCCACCGCAATGGCGATCTTCCCCGAGAGTCTGACTTTGGCCAGTACGTTTCGAAGTAGTGTAGATTTCCCGGGACCTCCTGGTCCATCGACGAAAAACAACTTCTTGCCCTCCTCGGGGTTTTCGACCGCTTGAATAATCTCGAATGCACAAACACTTTCCCTCCGAAAGGCTCGGTTTCATTGTCAAGTATGTCCCGCAGCGTTCGGTCTACTGCCTCGAACGCGTGCCGATGGGCCATTGGTGCTTCGTCCCAAATGACCAAGCTTGCTTGCTTGATCAACTCCTGCACATGGGTGTTCTTCGAGATAGAGCACATCGAGCTCTCGTTCAGTTTCGAAGGGATCTTGAATGTTGAATGTACTGTTGTTCCCCGCATGAGTAAGAGCGAGGCAATGCCACTGGACGCCACCGCAATGGCGATCTTCCCCGAGAGTCTGACTTTGGCCAGTACGTTTCGAAGTAGTGTAGATTTCCCGGGACCTCCTGGTCCATCGACGAAAAACAACTTCTTGCCCTCCTCGGGGTTTTCGACCGCTTGAATAATCTCGAATGCACAAACACTTTCCCTCCGAAAGGCTCGGTTTCATTGTCAAGTATGTCCCGCAGCGTTCGGTCTACTGCCTCGAACGCGTGCCGATGGGCCATTGGTGCTTCGTCCCAAATGACCAAGCTTGCTTGCTTGATCAACTCCTGCACATGGGTGTTCTTCGAGATAGAGCACATCGAGCTCTCGTTCAGTTTCGAAGGGATCTTGAATGTTGAATGTACTGTTGTTCCCCGCATGAGTAAGAGCGAGGCAATGCCACTGGACGCCACCGCAATGGCGATCTTCCCCGAGAGTCTGACTTTGGCCAGTACGTTTCGAAGTAGTGTAGATTTCCCGGGACCTCCTGGTCCATCGACGAAAAACAACTTCTTGCCCTCCTCGGGGTTTTCGACCGCTTGAATAATCTCGAATGCACAAACACTTTCCCTCCGAAAGGCTCGGTTTCATTGTCAAGTATGTCCCGCAGCGTTCGGTCTACTGCCTCGAACGCGTGCCGATGGGCCATTGGTGCTTCGTCCCAAATGACCAAGCTTGCTTGCTTGATCAACTCCTGCACATGGGTGTTCTTCGAGATAGAGCACATCGAGCTCTCGTTCAGTTTCGAAGGGATCTTGAATGTTGAATGTACTGTTGTTCCCCCCATGAGTAAGAGCGAGGCAATGCCACTGGACGCCACCGCAATGGCGATCTTCCCCGAGAGTCTGACTTTGGCCAGTACGTTTCGAAGTAGTGTAGATTTCCCGGGACCTCCTGGTCCATCGACGAAAAACAACTTCTTGCCCTCCTCGGGGTTTTCGACCGCTTGAATAATCTCGAATGCACAAACACTTTCCCTCCGAAAGGCTCGGTTTCATTGTCAAGTATGTCCCGCAGCGTTCGGTCTACTGCCTCGAACGCGTGCCGATGGGCCATTGGTGCTTCGTCCCAAATGACCAAGCTTGCTTGCTTGATCAACTCCTGCACATGGGTGTTCTTCGAGATAGAGCACATCGAGCTCTCGTTCAGTTTCGAAGGGATCTTGAATGTTGAATGTACTGTTGTTCCCCCCATGAGTAAGAGCGAGGCAATGCCACTGGACGCCACCGCAATGGCGATCTTCCCCGAGAGTCTGACTTTGGCCAGTACGTTTCGAAGTAGTGTAGATTTCCCGGGACCTCCTGGTCCATCGACGAAAAACAACTTCTTGCCCTCCTCGGGGTTTTCGACCGCTTGAATAATCTCGAATGCACAAACACTTTCCCTCCGAAAGGCTCGGTTTCATTGTCAAGTATGTCCCGCAGCGTTCGGTCTACTGCCTCGAACGCGTGCCGATGGGCCATTGGTGCTTCGTCCCAAATGACCAAGCTTGCTTGCTTGATCAACTCCTGCACATGGGTGTTCTTCGAGATAGAGCACATCGAGCTCTCGTTCAGTTTCAAAGGGATCTTGAATGTTGAATGTACTGTTGTTCCCCGCATGAGTAAGAGCGAGGCAATGCCACTGGACGCCACCGCAATGGCGATCTTCCCCGAGAGTCTGACTTTGGCCAGTACGTTTCGAAGTAGTGTAGATTTCCCGGGACCTCCTGGTCCATCGACGAAAAACAACTTCTTGCCCTCCTCGGGGTTTTCGACCGCTTGAATAATCTCGAATGCACAAACACTTTCCCTCCGAAAGGCTCGGTTTCATTGTCAAGTATGTCCCGCAGCGTTCGGTCTACTGCCTCGAACGCGTGCCGATGGGCCATTGGTGCTTCGTCCCAAATGACCAAGCTTGCTTGCTTGATCAACTCCTGCACATGGGTGTTCTTCGAGATAGAGCACATCGAGCTCTCGTTCAGTTTCGAAGGGATCTTGAATGTTGAATGTACTGTTGTTCCCCCCATGAGTAAGAGCGAGGCAATGCCACTGGACGCCACCGCAATGGCGATCTTCCCCGAGAGTCTGACTTTGGCCAGTACGTTTCGAAGTAGTGTAGATTTCCCGGGACCTCCTGGTCCATCGACGAAAAACAACTTCTTGCCCTCCTCGGGGTTTTCGACCGCTTGAATAATCTCGAATGCACAAACACTTTCCCTCCGAAAGGCTCGGTTTCATTGTCAAGTATGTCCCGCAGCGTTCGGTCTACTGCCTCGAACGCGTGCCGATGGGCCATTGGTGCTTCGTCCCAAATGACCAAGCTTGCTTGCTTGATCAACTCCTGCACATGGGTGTTCTTCGAGATAGAGCACATCGAGCTCTCGTTCAGTTTCAAAGGGATCTTGAATGTTGAATGTACTGTTGTTCCCCCCATGAGTAAGAGCGAGGCAATGCCACTGGACGCCACCGCAATGGCGATCTTCCCCGAGAGTCTGACTTTGGCCAGTACGTTTCGAAGTAGTGTAGATTTCCCGGGACCTCCTGGTCCATCGACGAAAAACAACTTCTTGCCCTCCTCGGGGTTTTCGACCGCTTGAATAATCTCGAATGCACAAACACTTTCCCTCCGAAAGGCTCGGTTTCATTGTCAAGTATGTCCCGCAGCGTTCGGTCTACTGCCTCGAACGCGTGCCGATGGGCCATTGGTGCTTCGTCCCAAATGACCAAGCTTGCTTGCTTGATCAACTCCTGCACATGGGTGTTCTTCGAGATAGAGCACATCGAGCTCTCGTTCAGTTTCGAAGGGATCTTGAATGTTGAATGTACTGTTGTTCCCCCCATGAGTAAGAGCGAGGCAATGCCACTGGACGCCACCGCAATGGCGATCTTCCCCGAGAGTCTGACTTTGGCCAGTACGTTTCGAAGTAGTGTAGATTTCCCGGGACCTCCTGGTCCATCGACGAAAAACAACTTCTTGCCCTCCTCGGGGTTTTCGACCGCTTGAATAATCTCGAATGCACAAACACTTTCCCTCCGAAAGGCTCGGTTTCATTGTCAAGTATGTCCCGCAGCGTTCGGTCTACTGCCTCGAACGCGTGCCGATGGGCCATTGGTGCTTCGTCCCAAATGACCAAGCTTGCTTGCTTGATCAACTCCTGCACATGGGTGTTCTTCGAGATAGAGCACATCGAGCTCTCGTTCAGTTTCGAAGGGATCTTGAATGTTGAATGTACTGTTGTTCCCCCCATGAGTAAGAGCGAGGCAATGCCACTGGACGCCACCGCAATGGCGATCTTCCCCGAGAGTCTGACTTTGGCCAGTACGTTTCGAAGTAGTGTAGATTTCCCGGGACCTGGTCCATCGACGAAAAACAACTTCTTGCCCTCCTCGGGGTTTTCGACCGCTTGAATAATCTCGAATGCACAAACACTTTCCCTCCGAAAGGCTCGGTTTCATTGTCAAGTATGTCCCGCAGCGTTCGGTCTACTGCCTCGAACGCGTGCCGATGGGCCATTGGTGCTTCGTCCCAAATGACCAAGCTTGCTTGCTTGATCAACTCCTGCACATGGGTGTTCTTCGAGATAGAGCACATCGAGCTCTCGTTCAGTTTCAAAGGGATCTTGAATGTTGAATGTACTGTTGTTCCCCCCATGAGTAAGAGCGAGGCAATGCCACTGGACGCCACCGCAATGGCGATCTTCCCCGAGAGTCTGACTTTGGCCAGTACGTTTCGAAGTAGTGTAGATTTCCCGGGACCTCCTGGTCCATCGACGAAAAACAACTTCTTGCCCTCCTCGGGGTTTTCGACCGCTTGAATAATCTCGAATGCACAAACACTTTCCCTCCGAAAGGCTCGGTTTCATTGTCAAGTATGTCCCGCAGCGTTCGGTCGACTGCCTCGAACGCGTGCCGATGGGCCATTGGTGCTTCGTCCCAAATGACCAAGCTTGCTTGCTTGATCAACTCCTGCACATGGGTGTTCTTCGAGATAGAGCACATCGAGCTCTCGTTCAGTTTCGAAGGGATCTTGAATGTTGAATGTACTGTTGTTCCCCCCATGAGTAAGAGCGAGGCAATGCCACTGGACGCCACCGCAATGGCGATCTTCCCCGAGAGTCTGACTTTGGCCAGTACGTTTCGAAGTAGTGTAGATTTCCCGGGACCTCCTGGTCCATCGACGAAAAACAACTTCTTGCCCTCCTCGGGGTTTGCGACCGCTTGAATAATCTCGAATGCACAAACACTTTCCCTCCGAAAGGCTCGGTTTCATTGTCAAGTATGTCCCGCAGCGTTCGGTCTACTGCCTCGAACGCGTGCCGATGGGCCATTGGTGCTTCGTCCCAAATGACCAAGCTTGCTTGCTTGATCAACTCCTGCACATGGGTGTTCTTCGAGATAGAGCACATCGAGCTCTCGTTCAGTTTCAAAGGGATCTTGAATGTTGAATGTACTGTTGTTCCCCGCATGAGTAAGAGCGAGGCAATGCCACTGGACGCCACCGCAATGGCGATCTTCCCCGAGAGTCTGACTTTGGCCAGTACGTTTCGAAGTAGTGTAGATTTCCCGGGACCTCCTGGTCCATCGACGAAAAACAACTTCTTGCCCTCCTCGGGGTTTTCGACCGCTTGAATAATCTCGAATGCACAAACACTTTCCCTCCGAAAGGCTCGGTTTCATTGTCAAGTATGTCCCGCAGCGTTCGGTCTACTGCCTCGAACGCGTGCCGATGGGTCATTGGTGCTTCGTCCCAAATGACCAAGCTTGCTTGCTTGATCAACTCCTGCACATGGGTGTTCTTCGAGATAGAGCACATCGAGCTCTCGTTCAGTTTCGAAGGGATCTTGAATGTTGAATGTACTGTTGTTCCCCGCATGAGTAAGAGCGAGGCAATGCCACTGGACGCCACCGCAATGGCGATCTTCCCCGAGAGTCTGACTTTGGCCAGTACGTTTCGAAGTAGTGTAGATTTCCCGGGACCTCCTGGTCCATCGACGAAAAACAACTTCTTGCCCTCCTCGGGGTTTTCGACCGCTTGAATAATCTCGAATGCACAAACACTTTCCCTCCGAAAGGCTCGGTTTCATTGTCAAGTATGTCCCGCAGCGTTCGGTCTACTGCCTCGAACGCGTGCCGATGGGCCATTGGTGCTTCGTCCCAAATGACCAAGCTTGCTTGCTTGATCAACTCCTGCACATGGGTGTTCTTCGAGATAGAGCACATCGAGCTCTCGTTCAGTTTCAAAGGGATCTTGAATGTTGAATGTACTGTTGTTCCCCCCATGAGTAAGAGCGAGGCAATGCCACTGGACGCCACCGCAATGGCGATCTTCCCCGAGAGTCTGACTTTGGCCAGTACGTTTCGAAGTAGTGTAGATTTCCCGGGACCTCCTGGTCCATCGACGAAAAACAACTTCTTGCCCTCCTCGGGGTTTTCGACCGCTTGAATAATCTCGAATGCACAAACACTTTCCCTCCGAAAGGCTCGGTTTCATTGTCAAGTATGTCCCGCAGCGTTCGGTCTACTGCCTCGAACGCGTGCCGATGGGCCATTGGTGCTTCGTCCCAAATGACCAAGCTTGCTTGCTTGATCAACTCCTGCACATGGGTGTTCTTCGAGATAGAGCACATCGAGCTCTCGTTCAGTTTCAAAGGGATCTTGAATGTTGAATGTACTGTTGTTCCCCGCATGAGTAAGAGCGAGGCAATGCCACTGGACGCCACCGCAATGGCGATCTTCCCCGAGAGTCTGACTTTGGCCAGTACGTTTCGAAGTAGTGTAGATTTCCCGGGACCTCCTGGTCCATCGACGAAAAACAACTTCTTGCCCTCCTCGGGGTTTTCGACCGCTTGAATAATCTCGAATGCACAAACACTTTCCCTCCGAAAGGCTCGGTTTCATTGTCAAGTATGTCCCGCAGCGTTCGGTCTACTGCCTCGAACGCGTGCCGATGGGTCATTGGTGCTTCGTCCCAAATGACCAAGCTTGCTTGCTTGATCAACTCCTGCACATGGGTGTTCTTCGAGATAGAGCACATCGAGCTCTCGTTCAGTTTCGAAGGGATCTTGAATGTTGAATGTACTGTTGTTCCCCCCATGAGTAAGAGCGAGGCAATGCCACTGGACGCCACCGCGATGGCGATCTTCCCCGAGAGTCTGACTTTGGCCAGTACGTTTCGAAGTAGTGTAGATTTCCCGGGACCTCCTGGTCCATCGACGAAAAACAACTTCTTGCCCTCCTCGGGGTTTTCGACCGCTTGAATAATCTCGAATGCACAAACACTTTCCCTCCGAAAGGCTCGGTTTCATTGTCAAGTATGTCCCGCAGCGTTCGGTCTACTGCCTCGAACGCGTGCCGATGGGCCATTGGTGCTTCGTCCCAAATGACCAAGCTTGCTTGCTTGATCAACTCCTGCACATGGGTGTTCTTCGAGATAGAGCACATCGAGCTCTCGTTCAGTTTCAAAGGGATCTTGAATGTTGAATGTACTGTTGTTCCCCGCATGAGTAAGAGCGAGGCAATGCCACTGGACGCCACCGCAATGGCGATCTTCCCCGAGAGTCTGACTTTGGCCAGTACGTTTCGAAGTAGTGTAGATTTCCCGGGACCTCCTGGTCCATCGACGAAAAACAACTTCTTGCCCTCCTCGGGGTTTTCGACCGCTTGAATAATCTCGAATGCACAAACACTTTCCCTCCGAAAGGCTCGGTTTCATTGTCAAGTATGTCCCGCAGCGTTCGGTCTACTGCCTCGAACGCGTGCCGATGGGCCATTGGTGCTTCGTCCCAAATGACCAAGCTTGCTTGCTTGATCAACTCCTGCACATGGGTGTTCTTCGAGATAGAGCACATCGAGCTCTCGTTCAGTTTCAAAGGGATCTTGAATGTTGAATGTACTGTTGTTCCCCGCATGAGTAAGAGCGAGGCAATGCCACTGGACGCCACCGCAATGGCGATCTTCCCCGAGAGTCTGACTTTGGCCAGTACGTTTCGAAGTAGTGTAGATTTCCCGGGACCTCCTGGTCCATCGACGAAAAACAACTTCTTGCCCTCCTCGGGGTTTTCGACCGCTTGAATAATCTCGAATGCACAAACACTTTCCCTCCGAAAGGCTCGGTTTCATTGTCAAGTATGTCCCGCAGCGTTCGGTCGACTGCCTCGAACGCGTGCCGATGGGCCATTGGTGCTTCGTCCCAAATGACCAAGCTTGCTTGCTTGATCAACTCCTGCACATGGGTGTTCTTCGAGATAGAGCACATCGAGCTCTCGTTCAGTTTCGAAGGGATCTTGAATGTTGAATGTACTGTTGTTCCCCCCATGAGTAAGAGCGAGGCAATGCCACTGGACGCCACCGCGATGGCGATCTTCCCCGAGAGTCTGACTTTGGCCAGTACGTTTCGAAGTAGTGTAGATTTCCCGGGACCTCCTGGTCCATCGACGAAAAACAACTTCTTGCCCTCCTCGGGGTTTTCGACCGCTTGAATAATCTCGAATGCACAAACACTTTCCCTCCGAAAGGCTCGGTTTCATTGTCAAGTATGTCCCGCAGCGTTCGGTCTACTGCCTCGAACGCGTGCCGATGGGCCATTGGTGCTTCGTCCCAAATGACCAAGCTTGCTTGCTTGATCAACTCCTGCACATGGGTGTTCTTCGAGATAGAGCACATCGAGCTCTCGTTCAGTTTCAAAGGGATCTTGAATGTTGAATGTACTGTTGTTCCCCGCATGAGTAAGAGCGAGGCAATGCCACTGGACGCCACCGCAATGGCGATCTTCCCCGAGAGTCTGACTTTGGCCAGTACGTTTCGAAGTAGTGTAGATTTCCCGGGACCTCCTGGTCCATCGACGAAAAACAACTTCTTGCCCTCCTCGGGGTTTTCGACCGCTTGAATAATCTCGAATGCACAAACACTTTCCCTCCGAAAGGCTCGGTTTCATTGTCAAGTATGTCCCGCAGCGTTCGGTCGACTGCCTCGAACGCGTGCCGATGGGCCATTGGTGCTTCGTCCCAAATGACCAAGCTTGCTTGCTTGATCAACTCCTGCACATGGGTGTTCTTCGAGATAGAGCACATCGAGCTCTCGTTCAGTTTCAAAGGGATCTTGAATGTTGAATGTACTGTTGTTCCCCCCATGAGTAAGAGCGAGGCAATGCCACTGGACGCCACCGCAATGGCGATCTTCCCCGAGAGTCTGACTTTGGCCAGTACGTTTCGAAGTAGTGTAGATTTCCCGGGACCTCCTGGTCCATCGACGAAAAACAACTTCTTGCCCTCCTCGGGGTTTTCGACCGCTTGAATAATCTCGAATGCACAAACACTTTCCCTCCGAAAGGCTCGGTTTCATTGTCAAGTATGTCCCGCAGCGTTCGGTCGACTGCCTCGAACGCGTGCCGATGGGCCATTGGTGCTTCGTCCCAAATGACCAAGCTTGCTTGCTTGATCAACTCCTGCACATGGGTGTTCTTCGAGATAGAGCACATCGAGCTCTCGTTCAGTTTCAAAGGGATCTTGAATGTTGAATGTACTGTTGTTCCCCGCATGAGTAAGAGCGAGGCAATGCCACTGGACGCCACCGCAATGGCGATCTTCCCCGAGAGTCTGACTTTGGCCAGTACGTTTCGAAGTAGTGTAGATTTCCCGGGACCTCCTGGTCCATCGACGAAAAACAACTTCTTGCCCTCCTCGGGGTTTTCGACCGCTTGAATAATCTCGAATGCACAAACACTTTCCCTCCGAAAGGCTCGGTTTCATTGTCAAGTATGTCCCGCAGCGTTCGGTCTACTGCCTCGAACGCGTGCCGATGGGTCATTGGTGCTTCGTCCCAAATGACCAAGCTTGCTTGCTTGATCAACTCCTGCACATGGGTGTTCTTCGAGATAGAGCACATCGAGCTCTCGTTCAGTTTCGAAGGGATCTTGAATGTTGAATGTACTGTTGTTCCCCGCATGAGTAAGAGCGAGGCAATGCCACTGGACGCCACCGCAATGGCGATCTTCCCCGAGAGTCTGACTTTGGCCAGTACGTTTCGAAGTAGTGTAGATTTCCCGGGACCTCCTGGTCCATCGACGAAAAACAACTTCTTGCCCTCCTCGGGGTTTTCGACCGCTTGAATAATCTCGAATGCACAAACACTTTCCCTCCGAAAGGCTCGGTTTCATTGTCAAGTATGTCCCGCAGCGTTCGGTCTACTGCCTCGAACGCGTGCCGATGGGCCATTGGTGCTTCGTCCCAAATGACCAAGCTTGCTTGCTTGATCAACTCCTGCACATGGGTGTTCTTCGAGATAGAGCACATCGAGCTCTCGTTCAGTTTCAAAGGGATCTTGAATGTTGAATGTACTGTTGTTCCCCGCATGAGTAAGAGCGAGGCAATGCCACTGGACGCCACCGCAATGGCGATCTTCCCCGAGAGTCTGACTTTGGCCAGTACGTTTCGAAGTAGTGTAGATTTCCCGGGACCTCCTGGTCCATCGACGAAAAACAACTTCTTGCCCTCCTCGGGGTTTTCGACCGCTTGAATAATCTCGAATGCACAAACACTTTCCCTCCGAAAGGCTCGGTTTCATTGTCAAGTATGTCCCGCAGCGTTCGGTCTACTGCCTCGAACGCGTGCCGATGGGTCATTGGTGCTTCGTCCCAAATGACCAAGCTTGCTTGCTTGATCAACTCCTGCACATGGGTGTTCTTCGAGATAGAGCACATCGAGCTCTCGTTCAGTTTCGAAGGGATCTTGAATGTTGAATGTACTGTTGTTCCCCGCATGAGTAAGAGCGAGGCAATGCCACTGGACGCCACCGCAATGGCGATCTTCCCCGAGAGTCTGACTTTGGCCAGTACGTTTCGAAGTAGTGTAGATTTCCCGGGACCTCCTGGTCCATCGACGAAAAACAACTTCTTGCCCTCCTCGGGGTTTTCGACCGCTTGAATAATCTCGAATGCACAAACACTTTCCCTCCGAAAGGCTCGGTTTCATTGTCAAGTATGTCCCGCAGCGTTCGGTCGACTGCCTCGAACGCGTGCCGATGGGCCATTGGTGCTTCGTCCCAAATGACCAAGCTTGCTTGCTTGATCAACTCCTGCACATGGGTGTTCTTCGAGATAGAGCACATCGAGCTCTCGTTCAGTTTCAAAGGGATCTTGAATGTTGAATGTACTGTTGTTCCCCGCATGAGTAAGAGCGAGGCAATGCCACTGGACGCCACCGCAATGGCGATCTTCCCCGAGAGTCTGACTTTGGCCAGTACGTTTCGAAGTAGTGTAGATTTCCCGGGACCTCCTGGTCCATCGACGAAAAACAACTTCTTGCCCTCCTCGGGGTTTTCGACCGCTTGAATAATCTCGAATGCACAAACACTTTCCCTCCGAAAGGCTCGGTTTCATTGTCAAGTATGTCCCGCAGCGTTCGGTCGACTGCCTCGAACGCGTGCCGATGGGCCATTGGTGCTTCGTCCCAAATGACCAAGCTTGCTTGCTTGATCAACTCCTGCACATGGGTGTTCTTCGAGATAGAGCACATCGAGCTCTCGTTCAGTTTCGAAGGGATCTTGAATGTTGAATGTACTGTTGTTCCCCGCATGAGTAAGAGCGAGGCAATGCCACTGGACGCCACCGCAATGGCGATCTTCCCCGAGAGTCTGACTTTGGCCAGTACGTTTCGAAGTAGTGTAGATTTCCCGGGACCTCCTGGTCCATCGACGAAAAACAACTTCTTGCCCTCCTCGGGGTTTTCGACCGCTTGAATAATCTCGAATGCACAAACACTTTCCCTCCGAAAGGCTCGGTTTCATTGTCAAGTATGTCCCGCAGCGTTCGGTCGACTGCCTCGAACGCGTGCCGATGGGCCATTGGTGCTTCGTCCCAAATGACCAAGCTTGCTTGCTTGATCAACTCCTGCACATGGGTGTTCTTCGAGATAGAGCACATCGAGCTCTCGTTCAGTTTCGAAGGGATCTTGAATGTTGAATGTACTGTTGTTCCCCGCATGAGTAAGAGCGAGGCAATGCCACTGGACGCCACCGCAATGGCGATCTTCCCCGAGAGTCTGACTTTGGCCAGTACGTTTCGAAGTAGTGTAGATTTCCCGGGACCTCCTGGTCCATCGACGAAAAACAACTTCTTGCCCTCCTCGGGGTTTTCGACCGCTTGAATAATCTCGAATGCACAAACACTTTCCCTCCGAAAGGCTCGGTTTCATTGTCAAGTATGTCCCGCAGCGTTCGGTCGACTGCCTCGAACGCGTGCCGATGGGCCATTGGTGCTTCGTCCCAAATGACCAAGCTTGCTTGCTTGATCAACTCCTGCACATGGGTGTTCTTCGAGATAGAGCACATCGAGCTCTCGTTCAGTTTCAAAGGGATCTTGAATGTTGAATGTACTGTTGTTCCCCGCATGAGTAAGAGCGAGGCAATGCCACTGGACGCCACCGCAATGGCGATCTTCCCCGAGAGTCTGACTTTGGCCAGTACGTTTCGAAGTAGTGTAGATTTCCCGGGACCTCCTGGTCCATCGACGAAAAACAACTTCTTGCCCTCCTCGGGGTTTTCGACCGCTTGAATAATCTCGAATGCACAAACACTTTCCCTCCGAAAGGCTCGGTTTCATTGTCAAGTATGTCCCGCAGCGTTCGGTCGACTGCCTCGAACGCGTGCCGATGGGTCATTGGTGCTTCGTCCCAAATGACCAAGCTTGCTTGCTTGATCAACTCCTGCACATGGGTGTTCTTCGAGATAGAGCACATCGAGCTCTCGTTCAGTTTCGAAGGGATCTTGAATGTTGAATGTACTGTTGTTCCCCGCATGAGTAAGAGCGAGGCAATGCCACTGGACGCCACCGCAATGGCGATCTTCCCCGAGAGTCTGACTTTGGCCAGTACGTTTCGAAGTAGTGTAGATTTCCCGGGACCTCCTGGTCCATCGACGAAAAACAACTTCTTGCCCTCCTCGGGGTTTTCGACCGCTTGAATAATCTCGAATGCACAAACACTTTCCCTCCGAAAGGCTCGGTTTCATTGTCAAGTATGTCCCGCAGCGTTCGGTCGACTGCCTCGAACGCGTGCCGATGGGCCATTGGTGCTTCGTCCCAAATGACCAAGCTTGCTTGCTTGATCAACTCCTGCACATGGGTGTTCTTCGAGATAGAGCACATCGAGCTCTCGTTCAGTTTCGAAGGGATCTTGAATGTTGAATGTACTGTTGTTCCCCGCATGAGTAAGAGCGAGGCAATGCCACTGGACGCCACCGCAATGGCGATCTTCCCCGAGAGTCTGACTTTGGCCAGTACGTTTCGAAGTAGTGTAGATTTCCCGGGACCTCCTGGTCCATCGACGAAAAACAACTTCTTGCCCTCCTCGGGGTTTTCGACCGCTTGAATAATCTCGAATGCACAAACACTTTCCCTCCGAAAGGCTCGGTTTCATTGTCAAGTATGTCCCGCAGCGTTCGGTCTACTGCCTCGAACGCGTGCCGATGGGTCATTGGTGCTTCGTCCCAAATGACCAAGCTTGCTTGCTTGATCAACTCCTGCACATGGGTGTTCTTCGAGATAGAGCACATCGAGCTCTCGTTCAGTTTCGAAGGGATCTTGAATGTTGAATGTACTGTTGTTCCCCGCATGAGTAAGAGCGAGGCAATGCCACTGGACGCCACCGCAATGGCGATCTTCCCCGAGAGTCTGACTTTGGCCAGTACGTTTCGAAGTAGTGTAGATTTCCCGGGACCTCCTGGTCCATCGACGAAAAACAACTTCTTGCCCTCCTCGGGGTTTTCGACCGCTTGAATAATCTCGAATGCACAAACACTTTCCCTCCGAAAGGCTCGGTTTCATTGTCAAGTATGTCCCGCAGCGTTCGGTCGACTGCCTCGAACGCGTGCCGATGGGCCATTGGTGCTTCGTCCCAAATGACCAAGCTTGCTTGCTTGATCAACTCCTGCACATGGGTGTTCTTCGAGATAGAGCACATCGAGCTCTCGTTCAGTTTCGAAGGGATCTTGAATGTTGAATGTACTGTTGTTCCCCCCATGAGTAAGAGCGAGGCAATGCCACTGGACGCCACCGCAATGGCGATCTTCCCCGAGAGTCTGACTTTGGCCAGTACGTTTCGAAGTAGTGTAGATTTCCCGGGACCTCCTGGTCCATCGACGAAAAACAACTTCTTGCCCTCCTCGGGGTTTTCGACCGCTTGAATAATCTCGAATGCACAAACACTTTCCCTCCGAAAGGCTCGGTTTCATTGTCAAGTATGTCCCGCAGCGTTCGGTCTACTGCCTCGAACGCGTGCCGATGGGCCATTGGTGCTTCGTCCCAAATGACCAAGCTTGCTTGCTTGATCAACTCCTGCACATGGGTGTTCTTCGAGATAGAGCACATCGAGCTCTCGTTCAGTTTCAAAGGGATCTTGAATGTTGAATGTACTGTTGTTCCCCGCATGAGTAAGAGCGAGGCAATGCCACTGGACGCCACCGCAATGGCGATCTTCCCCGAGAGTCTGACTTTGGCCAGTACGTTTCGAAGTAGTGTAGATTTCCCGGGACCTCCTGGTCCATCGACGAAAAACAACTTCTTGCCCTCCTCGGGGTTTTCGACCGCTTGAATAATCTCGAATGCACAAACACTTTCCCTCCGAAAGGCTCGGTTTCATTGTCAAGTATGTCCCGCAGCGTTCGGTCGACTGCCTCGAACGCGTGCCGATGGGCCATTGGTGCTTCGTCCCAAATGACCAAGCTTGCTTGCTTGATCAACTCCTGCACATGGGTGTTCTTCGAGATAGAGCACATCGAGCTCTCGTTCAGTTTCGAAGGGATCTTGAATGTTGAATGTACTGTTGTTCCCCCCATGAGTAAGAGCGAGGCAATGCCACTGGACGCCACCGCAATGGCGATCTTCCCCGAGAGTCTGACTTTGGCCAGTACGTTTCGAAGTAGTGTAGATTTCCCGGGACCTCCTGGTCCATCGACGAAAAACAACTTCTTGCCCTCCTCGGGGTTTTCGACCGCTTGAATAATCTCGAATGCACAAACACTTTCCCTCCGAAAGGCTCGGTTTCATTGTCAAGTATGTCCCGCAGCGTTCGGTCTACTGCCTCGAACGCGTGCCGATGGGCCATTGGTGCTTCGTCCCAAATGACCAAGCTTGCTTGCTTGATCAACTCCTGCACATGGGTGTTCTTCGAGATAGAGCACATCGAGCTCTCGTTCAGTTTCAAAGGGATCTTGAATGTTGAATGTACTGTTGTTCCCCGCATGAGTAAGAGCGAGGCAATGCCACTGGACGCCACCGCAATGGCGATCTTCCCCGAGAGTCTGACTTTGGCCAGTACGTTTCGAAGTAGTGTAGATTTCCCGGGACCTCCTGGTCCATCGACGAAAAACAACTTCTTGCCCTCCTCGGGGTTTTCGACCGCTTGAATAATCTCGAATGCACAAACACTTTCCCTCCGAAAGGCTCGGTTTCATTGTCAAGTATGTCCCGCAGCGTTCGGTCTACTGCCTCGAACGCGTGCCGATGGGTCATTGGTGCTTCGTCCCAAATGACCAAGCTTGCTTGCTTGATCAACTCCTGCACATGGGTGTTCTTCGAGATAGAGCACATCGAGCTCTCGTTCAGTTTCAAAGGGATCTTGAATGTTGAATGTACTGTTGTTCCCCGCATGAGTAAGAGCGAGGCAATGCCACTGGACGCCACCGCAATGGCGATCTTCCCCGAGAGTCTGACTTTGGCCAGTACGTTTCGAAGTAGTGTAGATTTCCCGGGACCTCCTGGTCCATCGACGAAAAACAACTTCTTGCCCTCCTCGGGGTTTTCGACCGCTTGAATAATCTCGAATGCACAAACACTTTCCCTCCGAAAGGCTCGGTTTCATTGTCAAGTATGTCCCGCAGCGTTCGGTCTACTGCCTCGAACGCGTGCCGATGGGCCATTGGTGCTTCGTCCCAAATGACCAAGCTTGCTTGCTTGATCAACTCCTGCACATGGGTGTTCTTCGAGATAGAGCACATCGAGCTCTCGTTCAGTTTCGAAGGGATCTTGAATGTTGAATGTACTGTTGTTCCCCCCATGAGTAAGAGCGAGGCAATGCCACTGGACGCCACCGCAATGGCGATCTTCCCCGAGAGTCTGACTTTGGCCAGTACGTTTCGAAGTAGTGTAGATTTCCCGGGACCTCCTGGTCCATCGACGAAAAACAACTTCTTGCCCTCCTCGGGGTTTTCGACCGCTTGAATAATCTCGAATGCACAAACACTTTCCCTCCGAAAGGCTCGGTTTCATTGTCAAGTATGTCCCGCAGCGTTCGGTCGACTGCCTCGAACGCGTGCCGATGGGCCATTGGTGCTTCGTCCCAAATGACCAAGCTTGCTTGCTTGATCAACTCCTGCACATGGGTGTTCTTCGAGATAGAGCACATCGAGCTCTCGTTCAGTTTCGAAGGGATCTTGAATGTTGAATGTACTGTTGTTCCCCCCATGAGTAAGAGCGAGGCAATGCCACTGGACGCCACCGCAATGGCGATCTTCCCCGAGAGTCTGACTTTGGCCAGTACGTTTCGAAGTAGTGTAGATTTCCCGGGACCTCCTGGTCCATCGACGAAAAACAACTTCTTGCCCTCCTCGGGGTTTTCGACCGCTTGAATAATCTCGAATGCACAAACACTTTCCCTCCGAAAGGCTCGGTTTCATTGTCAAGTATGTCCCGCAGCGTTCGGTCGACTGCCTCGAACGCGTGCCGATGGGCCATTGGTGCTTCGTCCCAAATGACCAAGCTTGCTTGCTTGATCAACTCCTGCACATGTGTGTTCTTCGAGATAGAGCACATCGAGCTCTCGTTCAGTTTCGAAGGGATCTTGAATGTTGAATGTACTGTTGTTCCCCGCATGAGTAAGAGCGAGGCAATGCCACTGGACGCCACCGCAATGGCGATCTTCCCCGAGAGTCTGACTTTGGCCAGTACGTTTCGAAGTAGTGTAGATTTCCCGGGACCTCCTGGTCCATCGACGAAAAACAACTTCTTGCCCTCCTCGGGGTTTTCGACCGCTTGAATAATCTCGAATGCACAAACACTTTCCCTCCGAAAGGCTCGGTTTCATTGTCAAGTATGTCCCGCAGCGTTCGGTCTACTGCCTCGAACGCGTGCCGATGGGTCATTGGTGCTTCGTCCCAAATGACCAAGCTTGCTTGCTTGATCAACTCCTGCACATGGGTGTTCTTCGAGATAGAGCACATCGAGCTCTCGTTCAGTTTCGAAGGGATCTTGAATGTTGAATGTACTGTTGTTCCCCGCATGAGTAAGAGCGAGGCAATGCCACTGGACGCCACCGCAATGGCGATCTTCCCCGAGAGTCTGACTTTGGCCAGTACGTTTCGAAGTAGTGTAGATTTCCCGGGACCTCCTGGTCCATCGACGAAAAACAACTTCTTGCCCTCCTCGGGGTTTTCGACCGCTTGAATAATCTCGAATGCACAAACACTTTCCCTCCGAAAGGCTCGGTTTCATTGTCAAGTATGTCCCGCAGCGTTCGGTCGACTGCCTCGAACGCGTGCCGATGGGCCATTGGTGCTTCGTCCCAAATGACCAAGCTTGCTTGCTTGATCAACTCCTGCACATGGGTGTTCTTCGAGATAGAGCACATCGAGCTCTCGTTCAGTTTCAAAGGGATCTTGAATGTTGAATGTACTGTTGTTCCCCGCATGAGTAAGAGCGAGGCAATGCCACTGGACGCCACCGCAATGGCGATCTTCCCCGAGAGTCTGACTTTGGCCAGTACGTTTCGAAGTAGTGTAGATTTCCCGGGACCTCCTGGTCCATCGACGAAAAACAACTTCTTGCCCTCCTCGGGGTTTTCGACCGCTTGAATAATCTCGAATGCACAAACACTTTCCCTCCGAAAGGCTCGGTTTCATTGTCAAGTATGTCCCGCAGCGTTCGGTCGACTGCCTCGAACGCGTGCCGATGGGCCATTGGTGCTTCGTCCCAAATGACCAAGCTTGCTTGCTTGATCAACTCCTGCACATGGGTGTTCTTCGAGATAGAGCACATCGAGCTCTCGTTCAGTTTCGAAGGGATCTTGAATGTTGAATGTACTGTTGTTCCCCCCATGAGTAAGAGCGAGGCAATGCCACTGGACGCCACCGCAATGGCGATCTTCCCCGAGAGTCTGACTTTGGCCAGTACGTTTCGAAGTAGTGTAGATTTCCCGGGACCTCCTGGTCCATCGACGAAAAACAACTTCTTGCCCTCCTCGGGGTTTTCGACCGCTTGAATAATCTCGAATGCACAAACACTTTCCCTCCGAAAGGCTCGGTTTCATTGTCAAGTATGTCCCGCAGCGTTCGGTCGACTGCCTCGAACGCGTGCCGATGGGCCATTGGTGCTTCGTCCCAAATGACCAAGCTTGCTTGCTTGATCAACTCCTGCACATGTGTGTTCTTCGAGATAGAGCACATCGAGCTCTCGTTCAGTTTCGAAGGGATCTTGAATGTTGAATGTACTGTTGTTCCCCGCATGAGTAAGAGCGAGGCAATGCCACTGGACGCCACCGCAATGGCGATCTTCCCCGAGAGTCTGACTTTGGCCAGTACGTTTCGAAGTAGTGTAGATTTCCCGGGACCTCCTGGTCCATCGACGAAAAACAACTTCTTGCCCTCCTCGGGGTTTTCGACCGCTTGAATAATCTCGAATGCACAAACACTTTCCCTCCGAAAGGCTCGGTTTCATTGTCAAGTATGTCCCGCAGCGTTCGGTCTACTGCCTCGAACGCGTGCCGATGGGCCATTGGTGCTTCGTCCCAAATGACCAAGCTTGCTTGCTTGATCAACTCCTGCACATGGGTGTTCTTCGAGATAGAGCACATCGAGCTCTCGTTCAGTTTCGAAGGGATCTTGAATGTTGAATGTACTGTTGTTCCCCCCATGAGTAAGAGCGAGGCAATGCCACTGGACGCCACCGCAATGGCGATCTTCCCCGAGAGTCTGACTTTGGCCAGTACGTTTCGAAGTAGTGTAGATTTCCCGGGACCTCCTGGTCCATCGACGAAAAACAACTTCTTGCCCTCCTCGGGGTTTTCGACCGCTTGAATAATCTCGAATGCACAAACACTTTCCCTCCGAAAGGCTCGGTTTCATTGTCAAGTATGTCCCGCAGCGTTCGGTCGACTGCCTCGAACGCGTGCCGATGGGCCATTGGTGCTTCGTCCCAAATGACCAAGCTTGCTTGCTTGATCAACTCCTGCACATGGGTGTTCTTCGAGATAGAGCACATCGAGCTCTCGTTCAGTTTCGAAGGGATCTTGAATGTTGAATGTACTGTTGTTCCCCCCATGAGTAAGAGCGAGGCAATGCCACTGGACGCCACCGCAATGGCGATCTTCCCCGAGAGTCTGACTTTGGCCAGTACGTTTCGAAGTAGTGTAGATTTCCCGGGACCTCCTGGTCCATCGACGAAAAACAACTTCTTGCCCTCCTCGGGGTTTTCGACCGCTTGAATAATCTCGAATGCACAAACACTTTCCCTCCGAAAGGCTCGGTTTCATTGTCAAGTATGTCCCGCAGCGTTCGGTCGACTGCCTCGAACGCGTGCCGATGGGCCATTGGTGCTTCGTCCCAAATGACCAAGCTTGCTTGCTTGATCAACTCCTGCACATGGGTGTTCTTCGAGATAGAGCACATCGAGCTCTCGTTCAGTTTCGAAGGGATCTTGAATGTTGAATGTACTGTTGTTCCCCGCATGAGTAAGAGCGAGGCAATGCCACTGGACGCCACCGCAATGGCGATCTTCCCCGAGAGTCTGACTTTGGCCAGTACGTTTCGAAGTAGTGTAGATTTCCCGGGACCTCCTGGTCCATCGACGAAAAACAACTTCTTGCCCTCCTCGGGGTTTTCGACCGCTTGAATAATCTCGAATGCACAAACACTTTCCCTCCGAAAGGCTCGGTTCCATTGTCAAGTATGTCCCGCAGCGTTCGGTCTACTGCCTCGAACGCGTGCCGATGGGTCATTGGTGCTTCGTCCCAAATGACCAAGCTTGCTTGCTTGATCAACTCCTGCACATGGGTGTTCTTCGAGATAGAGCACATCGAGCTCTCGTTCAGTTTCGAAGGGATCTTGAATGTTGAATGTACTGTTGTTCCCCGCATGAGTAAGAGCGAGGCAATGCCACTGGACGCCACCGCAATGGCGATCTTCCCCGAGAGTCTGACTTTGGCCAGTACGTTTCGAAGTAGTGTAGATTTCCCGGGACCTCCTGGTCCATCGACGAAAAACAACTTCTTGCCCTCCTCGGGGTTTTCGACCGCTTGAATAATCTCGAATGCACAAACACTTTCCCTCCGAAAGGCTCGGTTTCATTGTCAAGTATGTCCCGCAGCGTTCGGTCGACTGCCTCGAACGCGTGCCGATGGGCCATTGGTGCTTCGTCCCAAATGACCAAGCTTGCTTGCTTGATCAACTCCTGCACATGGGTGTTCTTCGAGATAGAGCACATCGAGCTCTCGTTCAGTTTCAAAGGGATCTTGAATGTTGAATGTACTGTTGTTCCCCGCATGAGTAAGAGCGAGGCAATGCCACTGGACGCCACCGCAATGGCGATCTTCCCCGAGAGTCTGACTTTGGCCAGTACGTTTCGAAGTAGTGTAGATTTCCCGGGACCTCCTGGTCCATCGACGAAAAACAACTTCTTGCCCTCCTCGGGGTTTTCGACCGCTTGAATAATCTCGAATGCACAAACACTTTCCCTCCGAAAGGCTCGGTTTCATTGTCAAGTATGTCCCGCAGCGTTCGGTCTACTGCCTCGAACGCGTGCCGATGGGTCATTGGTGCTTCGTCCCAAATGACCAAGCTTGCTTGCTTGATCAACTCCTGCACATGGGTGTTCTTCGAGATAGAGCACATCGAGCTCTCGTTCAGTTTCGAAGGGATCTTGAATGTTGAATGTACTGTTGTTCCCCGCATGAGTAAGAGCGAGGCAATGCCACTGGACGCCACCGCAATGGCGATCTTCCCCGAGAGTCTGACTTTGGCCAGTACGTTTCGAAGTAGTGTAGATTTCCCGGGACCTCCTGGTCCATCGACGAAAAACAACTTCTTGCCCTCCTCGGGGTTTTCGACCGCTTGAATAATCTCGAATGCACAAACACTTTCCCTCCGAAAGGCTCGGTTTCATTGTCAAGTATGTCCCGCAGCGTTCGGTCGACTGCCTCGAACGCGTGCCGATGGGCCATTGGTGCTTCGTCCCAAATGACCAAGCTTGCTTGCTTGATCAACTCCTGCACATGGGTGTTCTTCGAGATAGAGCACATCGAGCTCTCGTTCAGTTTCGAAGGGATCTTGAATGTTGAATGTACTGTTGTTCCCCGCATGAGTAAGAGCGAGGCAATGCCACTGGACGCCACCGCAATGGCGATCTTCCCCGAGAGTCTGACTTTGGCCAGTACGTTTCGAAGTAGTGTAGATTTCCCGGGACCTCCTGGTCCATCGACGAAAAACAACTTCTTGCCCTCCTCGGGGTTTTCGACCGCTTGAATAATCTCGAATGCACAAACACTTTCCCTCCGAAAGGCTCGGTTTCATTGTCAAGTATGTCCCGCAGCGTTCGGTCGACTGCCTCGAACGCGTGCCGATGGGCCATTGGTGCTTCGTCCCAAATGACCAAGCTTGCTTGCTTGATCAACTCCTGCACATGGGTGTTCTTCGAGATAGAGCACATCGAGCTCTCGTTCAGTTTCGAAGGGATCTTGAATGTTGAATGTACTGTTGTTCCCCCCATGAGTAAGAGCGAGGCAATGCCACTGGACGCCACCGCAATGGCGATCTTCCCCGAGAGTCTGACTTTGGCCAGTACGTTTCGAAGTAGTGTAGATTTCCCGGGACCTCCTGGTCCATCGACGAAAAACAACTTCTTGCCCTCCTCGGGGTTTTCGACCGCTTGAATAATCTCGAATGCACAAACACTTTCCCTCCGAAAGGCTCGGTTTCATTGTCAAGTATGTCCCGCAGCGTTCGGTCGACTGCCTCGAACGCGTGCCGATGGGTCATTGGTGCTTCGTCCCAAATGACCAAGCTTGCTTGCTTGATCAACTCCTGCACATGGGTGTTCTTCGAGATAGAGCACATCGAGCTCTCGTTCAGTTTCGAAGGGATCTTGAATGTTGAATGTACTGTTGTTCCCCGCATGAGTAAGAGCGAGGCAATGCCACTGGACGCCACCGCAATGGCGATCTTCCCCGAGAGTCTGACTTTGGCCAGTACGTTTCGAAGTAGTGTAGATTTCCCGGGACCTCCTGGTCCATCGACGAAAAACAACTTCTTGCCCTCCTCGGGGTTTTCGACCGCTTGAATAATCTCGAATGCACAAACACTTTCCCTCCGAAAGGCTCGGTTTCATTGTCAAGTATGTCCCGCAGCGTTCGGTCTACTGCCTCGAACGCGTGCCGATGGGTCATTGGTGCTTCGTCCCAAATGACCAAGCTTGCTTGCTTGATCAACTCCTGCACATGGGTGTTCTTCGAGATAGAGCACATCGAGCTCTCGTTCAGTTTCGAAGGGATCTTGAATGTTGAATGTACTGTTGTTCCCCGCATGAGTAAGAGCGAGGCAATGCCACTGGACGCCACCGCAATGGCGATCTTCCCCGAGAGTCTGACTTTGGCCAGTACGTTTCGAAGTAGTGTAGATTTCCCGGGACCTCCTGGTCCATCGACGAAAAACAACTTCTTGCCCTCCTCGGGGTTTTCGACCGCTTGAATAATCTCGAATGCACAAACACTTTCCCTCCGAAAGGCTCGGTTTCATTGTCAAGTATGTCCCGCAGCGTTCGGTCGACTGCCTCGAACGCGTGCCGATGGGCCATTGGTGCTTCGTCCCAAATGACCAAGCTTGCTTGCTTGATCAACTCCTGCACATGGGTGTTCTTCGAGATAGAGCACATCGAGCTCTCGTTCAGTTTCGAAGGGATCTTGAATGTTGAATGTACTGTTGTTCCCCCCATGAGTAAGAGCGAGGCAATGCCACTGGACGCCACCGCAATGGCGATCTTCCCCGAGAGTCTGACTTTGGCCAGTACGTTTCGAAGTAGTGTAGATTTCCCGGGACCTCCTGGTCCATCGACGAAAAACAACTTCTTGCCCTCCTCGGGGTTTTCGACCGCTTGAATAATCTCGAATGCACAAACACTTTCCCTCCGAAAGGCTCGGTTTCATTGTCAAGTATGTCCCGCAGCGTTCGGTCGACTGCCTCGAACGCGTGCCGATGGGCCATTGGTGCTTCGTCCCAAATGACCAAGCTTGCTTGCTTGATCAACTCCTGCACATGGGTGTTCTTCGAGATAGAGCACATCGAGCTCTCGTTCAGTTTCGAAGGGATCTTGAATGTTGAATGTACTGTTGTTCCCCCCATGAGTAAGAGCGAGGCAATGCCACTGGACGCCACCGCAATGGCGATCTTCCCCGAGAGTCTGACTTTGGCCAGTACGTTTCGAAGTAGTGTAGATTTCCCGGGACCTCCTGGTCCATCGACGAAAAACAACTTCTTGCCCTCCTCGGGGTTTTCGACCGCTTGAATAATCTCGAATGCACAAACACTTTCCCTCCGAAAGGCTCGGTTTCATTGTCAAGTATGTCCCGCAGCGTTCGGTCTACTGCCTCGAACGCGTGCCGATGGGTCATTGGTGCTTCGTCCCAAATGACCAAGCTTGCTTGCTTGATCAACTCCTGCACATGGGTGTTCTTCGAGATAGAGCACATCGAGCTCTCGTTCAGTTTCGAAGGGATCTTGAATGTTGAATGTACTGTTGTTCCCCGCATGAGTAAGAGCGAGGCAATGCCACTGGACGCCACCGCAATGGCGATCTTCCCCGAGAGTCTGACTTTGGCCAGTACGTTTCGAAGTAGTGTAGATTTCCCGGGACCTCCTGGTCCATCGACGAAAAACAACTTCTTGCCCTCCTCGGGGTTTTCGACCGCTTGAATAATCTCGAATGCACAAACACTTTCCCTCCGAAAGGCTCGGTTTCATTGTCAAGTATGTCCCGCAGCGTTCGGTCTACTGCCTCGAACGCGTGCCGATGGGCCATTGGTGCTTCGTCCCAAATGACCAAGCTTGCTTGCTTGATCAACTCCTGCACATGGGTGTTCTTCGAGATAGAGCACATCGAGCTCTCGTTCAGTTTCGAAGGGATCTTGAATGTTGAATGTACTGTTGTTCCCCCCATGAGTAAGAGCGAGGCAATGCCACTGGACGCCACCGCAATGGCGATCTTCCCCGAGAGTCTGACTTTGGCCAGTACGTTTCGAAGTAGTGTAGATTTCCCGGGACCTCCTGGTCCATCGACGAAAAACAACTTCTTGCCCTCCTCGGGGTTTTCGACCGCTTGAATAATCTCGAATGCACAAACACTTTCCCTCCGAAAGGCTCGGTTTCATTGTCAAGTATGTCCCGCAGCGTTCGGTCGACTGCCTCGAACGCGTGCCGATGGGCCATTGGTGCTTCGTCCCAAATGACCAAGCTTGCTTGCTTGATCAACTCCTGCACATGGGTGTTCTTCGAGATAGAGCACATCGAGCTCTCGTTCAGTTTCGAAGGGATCTTGAATGTTGAATGTACTGTTGTTCCCCGCATGAGTAAGAGCGAGGCAATGCCACTGGACGCCACCGCAATGGCGATCTTCCCCGAGAGTCTGACTTTGGCCAGTACGTTTCGAAGTAGTGTAGATTTCCCGGGACCTCCTGGTCCATCGACGAAAAACAACTTCTTGCCCTCCTCGGGGTTTTCGACCGCTTGAATAATCTCGAATGCACAAACACTTTCCCTCCGAAAGGCTCGGTTTCATTGTCAAGTATGTCCCGCAGCGTTCGGTCTACTGCCTCGAACGCGTGCCGATGGGCCATTGGTGCTTCGTCCCAAATGACCAAGCTTGCTTGCTTGATCAACTCCTGCACATGGGTGTTCTTCGAGATAGAGCACATCGAGCTCTCGTTCAGTTTCGAAGGGATCTTGAATGTTGAATGTACTGTTGTTCCCCCCATGAGTAAGAGCGAGGCAATGCCACTGGACGCCACCGCAATGGCGATCTTCCCCGAGAGTCTGACTTTGGCCAGTACGTTTCGAAGTAGTGTAGATTTCCCGGGACCTCCTGGTCCATCGACGAAAAACAACTTCTTGCCCTCCTCGGGGTTTTCGACCGCTTGAATAATCTCGAATGCACAAACACTTTCCCTCCGAAAGGCTCGGTTTCATTGTCAAGTATGTCCCGCAGCGTTCGGTCTACTGCCTCGAACGCGTGCCGATGGGTCATTGGTGCTTCGTCCCAAATGACCAAGCTTGCTTGCTTGATCAACTCCTGCACATGGGTGTTCTTCGAGATAGAGCACATCGAGCTCTCGTTCAGTTTCGAAGGGATCTTGAATGTTGAATGTACTGTTGTTCCCCGCATGAGTAAGAGCGAGGCAATGCCACTGGACGCCACCGCAATGGCGATCTTCCCCGAGAGTCTGACTTTGGCCAGTACGTTTCGAAGTAGTGTAGATTTCCCGGGACCTCCTGGTCCATCGACGAAAAACAACTTCTTGCCCTCCTCGGGGTTTTCGACCGCTTGAATAATCTCGAATGCACAAACACTTTCCCTCCGAAAGGCTCGGTTTCATTGTCAAGTATGTCCCGCAGCGTTCGGTCGACTGCCTCGAACGCGTGCCGATGGGCCATTGGTGCTTCGTCCCAAATGACCAAGCTTGCTTGCTTGATCAACTCCTGCACATGGGTGTTCTTCGAGATAGAGCACATCGAGCTCTCGTTCAGTTTCGAAGGGATCTTGAATGTTGAATGTACTGTTGTTCCCCCCATGAGTAAGAGCGAGGCAATGCCACTGGACGCCACCGCAATGGCGATCTTCCCCGAGAGTCTGACTTTGGCCAGTACGTTTCGAAGTAGTGTAGATTTCCCGGGACCTCCTGGTCCATCGACGAAAAACAACTTCTTGCCCTCCTCGGGGTTTTCGACCGCTTGAATAATCTCGAATGCACAAACACTTTCCCTCCGAAAGGCTCGGTTTCATTGTCAAGTATGTCCCGCAGCGTTCGGTCGACTGCCTCGAACGCGTGCCGATGGGCCATTGGTGCTTCGTCCCAAATGACCAAGCTTGCTTGCTTGATCAACTCCTGCACATGGGTGTTCTTCGAGATAGAGCACATCGAGCTCTCGTTCAGTTTCGAAGGGATCTTGAATGTTGAATGTACTGTTGTTCCCCCCATGAGTAAGAGCGAGGCAATGCCACTGGACGCCACCGCAATGGCGATCTTCCCCGAGAGTCTGACTTTGGCCAGTACGTTTCGAAGTAGTGTAGATTTCCCGGGACCTCCTGGTCCATCGACGAAAAACAACTTCTTGCCCTCCTCGGGGTTTTCGACCGCTTGAATAATCTCGAATGCACAAACACTTTCCCTCCGAAAGGCTCGGTTTCATTGTCAAGTATGTCCCGCAGCGTTCGGTCTACTGCCTCGAACGCGTGCCGATGGGTCATTGGTGCTTCGTCCCAAATGACCAAGCTTGCTTGCTTGATCAACTCCTGCACATGGGTGTTCTTCGAGATAGAGCACATCGAGCTCTCGTTCAGTTTCGAAGGGATCTTGAATGTTGAATGTACTGTTGTTCCCCGCATGAGTAAGAGCGAGGCAATGCCACTGGACGCCACCGCAATGGCGATCTTCCCCGAGAGTCTGACTTTGGCCAGTACGTTTCGAAGTAGTGTAGATTTCCCGGGACCTCCTGGTCCATCGACGAAAAACAACTTCTTGCCCTCCTCGGGGTTTTCGACCGCTTGAATAATCTCGAATGCACAAACACTTTCCCTCCGAAAGGCTCGGTTTCATTGTCAAGTATGTCCCGCAGCGTTCGGTCGACTGCCTCGAACGCGTGCCGATGGGCCATTGGTGCTTCGTCCCAAATGACCAAGCTTGCTTGCTTGATCAACTCCTGCACATGGGTGTTCTTCGAGATAGAGCACATCGAGCTCTCGTTCAGTTTCGAAGGGATCTTGAATGTTGAATGTACTGTTGTTCCCCCCATGAGTAAGAGCGAGGCAATGCCACTGGACGCCACCGCAATGGCGATCTTCCCCGAGAGTCTGACTTTGGCCAGTACGTTTCGAAGTAGTGTAGATTTCCCGGGACCTCCTGGTCCATCGACGAAAAACAACTTCTTGCCCTCCTCGGGGTTTTCGACCGCTTGAATAATCTCGAATGCACAAACACTTTCCCTCCGAAAGGCTCGGTTTCATTGTCAAGTATGTCCCGCAGCGTTCGGTCGACTGCCTCGAACGCGTGCCGATGGGCCATTGGTGCTTCGTCCCAAATGACCAAGCTTGCTTGCTTGATCAACCCCTGCACATGGGTGTTCTTCGAGATAGAGCACATCGAGCTCTCGTTCAGTTTCGAAGGGATCTTGAATGTTGAATGTACTGTTGTTCCCCGCATGAGTAAGAGCGAGGCAATGCCACTGGACGCCACCGCAATGGCGATCTTCCCCGAGAGTCTGACTTTGGCCAGTACGTTTCGAAGTAGTGTAGATTTCCCGGGACCTCCTGGTCCATCGACGAAAAACAACTTCTTGCCCTCCTCGGGGTTTTCGACCGCTTGAATAATCTCGAATGCACAAACACTTTCCCTCCGAAAGGCTCGGTTTCATTGTCAAGTATGTCCCGCAGCGTTCGGTCGACTGCCTCGAACGCGTGCCGATGGGCCATTGGTGCTTCGTCCCAAATGACCAAGCTTGCTTGCTTGATCAACTCCTGCACATGGGTGTTCTTCGAGATAGAGCACATCGAGCTCTCGTTCAGTTTCGAAGGGATCTTGAATGTTGAATGTACTGTTGTTCCCCGCATGAGTAAGAGCGAGGCAATGCCACTGGACGCCACCGCAATGGCGATCTTCCCCGAGAGTCTGACTTTGGCCAGTACGTTTCGAAGTAGTGTAGATTTCCCGGGACCTCCTGGTCCATCGACGAAAAACAACTTCTTGCCCTCCTCGGGGTTTTCGACCGCTTGAATAATCTCGAATGCACAAACACTTTCCCTCCGAAAGGCTCGGTTTCATTGTCAAGTATGTCCCGCAGCGTTCGGTCGACTGCCTCGAACGCGTGCCGATGGGCCATTGGTGCTTCGTCCCAAATGACCAAGCTTGCTTGCTTGATCAACTCCTGCACATGGGTGTTCTTCGAGATAGAGCACATCGAGCTCTCGTTCAGTTTCGAAGGGATCTTGAATGTTGAATGTACTGTTGTTCCCCCCATGAGTAAGAGCGAGGCAATGCCACTGGACGCCACCGCAATGGCGATCTTCCCCGAGAGTCTGACTTTGGCCAGTACGTTTCGAAGTAGTGTAGATTTCCCGGGACCTCCTGGTCCATCGACGAAAAACAACTTCTTGCCCTCCTCGGGGTTTTCGACCGCTTGAATAATCTCGAATGCACAAACACTTTCCCTCCGAAAGGCTCGGTTTCATTGTCAAGTATGTCCCGCAGCGTTCGGTCGACTGCCTCGAACGCGTGCCGATGGGCCATTGGTGCTTCGTCCCAAATGACCAAGCTTGCTTGCTTGATCAACTCCTGCACATGGGTGTTCTTCGAGATAGAGCACATCGAGCTCTCGTTCAGTTTCGAAGGGATCTTGAATGTTGAATGTACTGTTGTTCCCCCCATGAGTAAGAGCGAGGCAATGCCACTGGACGCCACCGCAATGGCGATCTTCCCCGAGAGTCTGACTTTGGCCAGTACGTTTCGAAGTAGTGTAGATTTCCCGGGACCTCCTGGTCCATCGACGAAAAACAACTTCTTGCCCTCCTCGGGGTTTTCGACCGCTTGAATAATCTCGAATGCACAAACACTTTCCCTCCGAAAGGCTCGGTTTCATTGTCAAGTATGTCCCGCAGCGTTCGGTCGACTGCCTCGAACGCGTGCCGATGGGCCATTGGTGCTTCGTCCCAAATGACCAAGCTTGCTTGCTTGATCAACTCCTGCACATGGGTGTTCTTCGAGATAGAGCACATCGAGCTCTCGTTCAGTTTCGAAGGGATCTTGAATGTTGAATGTACTGTTGTTCCCCCCATGAGTAAGAGCGAGGCAATGCCACTGGACGCCACCGCAATGGCGATCTTCCCCGAGAGTCTGACTTTGGCCAGTACGTTTCGAAGTAGTGTAGATTTCCCGGGACCTCCTGGTCCATCGACGAAAAACAACTTCTTGCCCTCCTCGGGGTTTTCGACCGCTTGAATAATCTCGAATGCACAAACACTTTCCCTCCGAAAGGCTCGGTTTCATTGTCAAGTATGTCCCGCAGCGTTCGGTCGACTGCCTCGAACGCGTGCCGATGGGCCATTGGTGCTTCGTCCCAAATGACCAAGCTTGCTTGCTTGATCAACTCCTGCACATGGGTGTTCTTCGAGATAGAGCACATCGAGCTCTCGTTCAGTTTCGAAGGGATCTTGAATGTTGAATGTACTGTTGTTCCCCGCATGAGTAAGAGCGAGGCAATGCCACTGGGCGCCACCGCAATGGCGATCTTCCCCGAGAGTCTGACTTTGGCCAGTACGTTTCGAAGTAGTGTAGATTTCCCGGGACCTCCTGGTCCATCGACGAAAAACAACTTCTTGCCCTCCTCGGGGTTTTCGACCGCTTGAATAATCTCGAATGCACAAACACTTTCCCTCCGAAAGGCTCGGTTTCATTGTCAAGTATGTCCCGCAGCGTTCGGTCGACTGCCTCGAACGCGTGCCGATGGGCCATTGGTGCTTCGTCCCAAATGACCAAGCTTGCTTGCTTGATCAACTCCTGCACATGGGTGTTCTTCGAGATAGAGCACATCGAGCTCTCGTTCAGTTTCGAAGGGATCTTGAATGTTGAATGTACTGTTGTTCCCCCCATGAGTAAGAGCGAGGCAATGCCACTGGACGCCACCGCAATGGCGATCTTCCCCGAGAGTCTGACTTTGGCCAGTACGTTTCGAAGTAGTGTAGATTTCCCGGGACCTCCTGGTCCATCGACGAAAAACAACTTCTTGCCCTCCTCGGGGTTTTCGACCGCTTGAATAATCTCGAATGCACAAACACTTTCCCTCCGAAAGGCTCGGTTTCATTGTCAAGTATGTCCCGCAGCGTTCGGTCGACTGCCTCGAACGCGTGCCGATGGGCCATTGGTGCTTCGTCCCAAATGACCAAGCTTGCTTGCTTGATCAACTCCTGCACATGGGTGTTCTTCGAGATAGAGCACATCGAGCTCTCGTTCAGTTTCGAAGGGATCTTGAATGTTGAATGTACTGTTGTTCCCCGCATGAGTAAGAGCGAGGCAATGCCACTGGACGCCACCGCAATGGCGATCTTCCCCGAGAGTCTGACTTTGGCCAGTACGTTTCGAAGTAGTGTAGATTTCCCGGGACCTCCTGGTCCATCGACGAAAAACAACTTCTTGCCCTCCTCGGGGTTTTCGACCGCTTGAATAATCTCGAATGCACAAACACTTTCCCTCCGAAAGGCTCGGTTTCATTGTCAAGTATGTCCCGCAGCGTTCGGTCGACTGCCTCGAACGCGTGCCGATGGGCCATTGGTGCTTCGTCCCAAATGACCAAGCTTGCTTGCTTGATCAACCCCTGCACATGGGTGTTCTTCGAGATAGAGCACATCGAGCTCTCGTTCAGTTTCGAAGGGATCTTGAATGTTGAATGTACTGTTGTTCCCCGCATGAGTAAGAGCGAGGCAATGCCACTGGACGCCACCGCAATGGCGATCTTCCCCGAGAGTCTGACTTTGGCCAGTACGTTTCGAAGTAGTGTAGATTTCCCGGGACCTCCTGGTCCATCGACGAAAAACAACTTCTTGCCCTCCTCGGGGTTTTCGACCGCTTGAATAATCTCGAATGCACAAACACTTTCCCTCCGAAAGGCTCGGTTTCATTGTCAAGTATGTCCCGCAGCGTTCGGTCGACTGCCTCGAACGCGTGCCGATGGGCCATTGGTGCTTCGTCCCAAATGACCAAGCTTGCTTGCTTGATCAACCCCTGCACATGGGTGTTCTTCGAGATAGAGCACATCGAGCTCTCGTTCAGTTTCGAAGGGATCTTGAATGTTGAATGTACTGTTGTTCCCCGCATGAGTAAGAGCGAGGCAATGCCACTGGACGCCACCGCAATGGCGATCTTCCCCGAGAGTCTGACTTTGGCCAGTACGTTTCGAAGTAGTGTAGATTTCCCGGGACCTCCTGGTCCATCGACGAAAAACAACTTCTTGCCCTCCTCGGGGTTTTCGACCGCTTGAATAATCTCGAATGCACAAACACTTTCCCTCCGAAAGGCTCGGTTTCATTGTCAAGTATGTCCCGCAGCGTTCGGTCGACTGCCTCGAACGCGTGCCGATGGGCCATTGGTGCTTCGTCCCAAATGACCAAGCTTGCTTGCTTGATCAACCCCTGCACATGGGTGTTCTTCGAGATAGAGCACATCGAGCTCTCGTTCAGTTTCGAAGGGATCTTGAATGTTGAATGTACTGTTGTTCCCCGCATGAGTAAGAGCGAGGCAATGCCACTGGACGCCACCGCAATGGCGATCTTCCCCGAGAGTCTGACTTTGGCCAGTACGTTTCGAAGTAGTGTAGATTTCCCGGGACCTCCTGGTCCATCGACGAAAAACAACTTCTTGCCCTCCTCGGGGTTTTCGACCGCTTGAATAATCTCGAATGCACAAACACTTTCCCTCCGAAAGGATCGGTTTCATTGTCAAGTATGTCCCGCAGCGTTCGGTCTACTGCCTCGAACGCGTGCCGATGGGCCATTGGTGCTTCGTCCCAAATGACCAAGCTTGCTTGCTTGATCAACCCCTGCACATGGGTGTTCTTCGAGATAGAGCACATCGAGCTCTCGTTCAGTTTCGAAGGGATCTTGAATGTTGAATGTACTGTTGTTCCCCGCATGAGTAAGAGCGAGGCAATGCCACTGGACGCCACCGCAATGGCGATCTTCCCCGAGAGTCTGACTTTGGCCAGTACGTTTCGAAGTAGTGTAGATTTCCCGGGACCTCCTGGTCCATCGACGAAAAACAACTTCTTGCCCTCCTCGGGGTTTTCGACCGCTTGAATAATCTCGAATGCACAAACACTTTCCCTCCGAAAGGATCGGTTTCATTGTCAAGTATGTCCCGCAGCGTTCGGTCTACTGCCTCGAACGCGTGCCGATGGGCCATTGGTGCTTCGTCCCAAATGACCAAGCTTGCTTGCTTGATCAACTCCTGCACATGGGTGTTCTTCGAGATAGAGCACATCGAGCTCTCGTTCAGTTTCGAAGGGATCTTGAATGTTGAATGTACTGTTGTTCCCCGCATGAGTAAGAGCGAGGCAATGCCACTGGACGCCACCGCAATGGCGATCTTCCCCGAGAGTCTGACTTTGGCCAGTACGTTTCGAAGTAGTGTAGATTTCCCGGGACCTCCTGGTCCATCGACGAAAAACAACTTCTTGCCCTCCTCGGGGTTTTCGACCGCTTGAATAATCTCGAATGCACAAACACTTTCCCTCCGAAAGGCTCGGTTTCATTGTCAAGTATGTCCCGCAGCGTTCGGTCGACTGCCTCGAACGCGTGCCGATGGGCCATTGGTGCTTCGTCCCAAATGACCAAGCTTGCTTGCTTGATCAACTCCTGCACATGGGTGTTCTTCGAGATAGAGCACATCGAGCTCTCGTTCAGTTTCGAAGGGATCTTGAATGTTGAATGTACTGTTGTTCCCCGCATGAGTAAGAGCGAGGCAATGCCACTGGACGCCACCGCAATGGCGATCTTCCCCGAGAGTCTGACTTTGGCCAGTACGTTTCGAAGTAGTGTAGATTTCCCGGGACCTCCTGGTCCATCGACGAAAAACAACTTCTTGCCCTCCTCGGGGTTTTCGACCGCTTGAATAATCTCGAATGCACAAACACTTTCCCTCCGAAAGGCTCGGTTTCATTGTCAAGTATGTCCCGCAGCGTTCGGTCTACTGCCTCGAACGCGTGCCGATGGGCCATTGGTGCTTCGTCCCAAATGACCAAGCTTGCTTGCTTGATCAACTCCTGCACATGGGTGTTCTTCGAGATAGAGCACATCGAGCTCTCGTTCAGTTTCGAAGGGATCTTGAATGTTGAATGTACTGTTGTTCCCCGCATGAGTAAGAGCGAGGCAATGCCACTGGACGCCACCGCAATGGCGATCTTCCCCGAGAGTCTGACTTTGGCCAGTACGTTTCGAAGTAGTGTAGATTTCCCGGGACCTCCTGGTCCATCGACGAAAAACAACTTCTTGCCCTCCTCGGGGTTTTCGACCGCTTGAATAATCTCGAATGCACAAACACTTTCCCTCCGAAAGGCTCGGTTTCATTGTCAAGTATGTCCCGCAGCGTTCGGTCGACTGCCTCGAACGCGTGCCGATGGGCCATTGGTGCTTCGTCCCAAATGACCAAGCTTGCTTGCTTGATCAACTCCTGCACATGGGTGTTCTTCGAGATAGAGCACATCGAGCTCTCGTTCAGTTTCGAAGGGATCTTGAATGTTGAATGTACTGTTGTTCCCCGCATGAGTAAGAGCGAGGCAATGCCACTGGACGCCACCGCAATGGCGATCTTCCCCGAGAGTCTGACTTTGGCCAGTACGTTTCGAAGTAGTGTAGATTTCCCGGGACCTCCTGGTCCATCGACGAAAAACAACTTCTTGCCCTCCTCGGGGTTTTCGACCGCTTGAATAATCTCGAATGCACAAACACTTTCCCTCCGAAAGGCTCGGTTTCATTGTCAAGTATGTCCCGCAGCGTTCGGTCTACTGCCTCGAACGCGTGCCGATGGGCCATTGGTGCTTCGTCCCAAATGACCAAGCTTGCTTGCTTGATCAACTCCTGCACATGGGTGTTCTTCGAGATAGAGCACATCGAGCTCTCGTTCAGTTTCAAAGGGATCTTGAATGTTGAATGTACTGTTGTTCCCCGCATGAGTAAGAGCGAGGCAATGCCACTGGACGCCACCGCAATGGCGATCTTCCCCGAGAGTCTGACTTTGGCCAGTACGTTTCGAAGTAGTGTAGATTTCCCGGGACCTCCTGGTCCATCGACGAAAAACAACTTCTTGCCCTCCTCGGGGTTTTCGACCGCTTGAATAATCTCGAATGCACAAACACTTTCCCTCCGAAAGGCTCGGTTTCATTGTCAAGTATGTCCCGCAGCGTTCGGTCGACTGCCTCGAACGCGTGCCGATGGGTCATTGGTGCTTCGTCCCAAATGACCAAGCTTGCTTGCTTGATCAACTCCTGCACATGGGTGTTCTTCGAGATAGAGCACATCGAGCTCTCGTTCAGTTTCGAAGGGATCTTGAATGTTGAATGTACTGTTGTTCCCCGCATGAGTAAGAGCGAGGCAATGCCACTGGACGCCACCGCAATGGCGATCTTCCCCGAGAGTCTGACTTTGGCCAGTACGTTTCGAAGTAGTGTAGATTTCCCGGGACCTCCTGGTCCATCGACGAAAAACAACTTCTTGCCCTCCTCGGGGTTTTCGACCGCTTGAATAATCTCGAATGCACAAACACTTTCCCTCCGAAAGGCTCGGTTTCATTGTCAAGTATGTCCCGCAGCGTTCGGTCTACTGCCTCGAACGCGTGCCGATGGGCCATTGGTGCTTCGTCCCAAATGACCAAGCTTGCTTGCTTGATCAACTCCTGCACATGGGTGTTCTTCGAGATAGAGCACATCGAGCTCTCGTTCAGTTTCGAAGGGATCTTGAATGTTGAATGTACTGTTGTTCCCCGCATGAGTAAGAGCGAGGCAATGCCACTGGACGCCACCGCAATGGCGATCTTCCCCGAGAGTCTGACTTTGGCCAGTACGTTTCGAAGTAGTGTAGATTTCCCGGGACCTCCTGGTCCATCGACGAAAAACAACTTCTTGCCCTCCTCGGGGTTTTCGACCGCTTGAATAATCTCGAATGCACAAACACTTTCCCTCCGAAAGGCTCGGTTTCATTGTCAAGTATGTCCCGCAGCGTTCGGTCGACTGCCTCGAACGCGTGCCGATGGGCCATTGGTGCTTCGTCCCAAATGACCAAGCTTGCTTGCTTGATCAACTCCTGCACATGGGTGTTCTTCGAGATAGAGCACATCGAGCTCTCGTTCAGTTTCGAAGGGATCTTGAATGTTGAATGTACTGTTGTTCCCCCCATGAGTAAGAGCGAGGCAATGCCACTGGACGCCACCGCAATGGCGATCTTCCCCGAGAGTCTGACTTTGGCCAGTACGTTTCGAAGTAGTGTAGATTTCCCGGGACCTCCTGGTCCATCGACGAAAAACAACTTCTTGCCCTCCTCGGGGTTTTCGACCGCTTGAATAATCTCGAATGCACAAACACTTTCCCTCCGAAAGGCTCGGTTTCATTGTCAAGTATGTCCCGCAGCGTTCGGTCTACTGCCTCGAACGCGTGCCGATGGGCCATTGGTGCTTCGTCCCAAATGACCAAGCTTGCTTGCTTGATCAACTCCTGCACATGGGTGTTCTTCGAGATAGAGCACATCGAGCTCTCGTTCAGTTTCGAAGGGATCTTGAATGTTGAATGTACTGTTGTTCCCCCCATGAGTAAGAGCGAGGCAATGCCACTGGACGCCACCGCAATGGCGATCTTCCCCGAGAGTCTGACTTTGGCCAGTACGTTTCGAAGTAGTGTAGATTTCCCGGGACCTCCTGGTCCATCGACGAAAAACAACTTCTTGCCCTCCTCGGGGTTTTCGACCGCTTGAATAATCTCGAATGCACAAACACTTTCCCTCCGAAAGGCTCGGTTTCATTGTCAAGTATGTCCCGCAGCGTTCGGTCTACTGCCTCGAACGCGTGCCGATGGGCCATTGGTGCTTCGTCCCAAATGACCAAGCTTGCTTGCTTGATCAACTCCTGCACATGGGTGTTCTTCGAGATAGAGCACATCGAGCTCTCGTTCAGTTTCAAAGGGATCTTGAATGTTGAATGTACTGTTGTTCCCCGCATGAGTAAGAGCGAGGCAATGCCACTGGACGCCACCGCAATGGCGATCTTCCCCGAGAGTCTGACTTTGGCCAGTACGTTTCGAAGTAGTGTAGATTTCCCGGGACCTCCTGGTCCATCGACGAAAAACAACTTCTTGCCCTCCTCGGGGTTTTCGACCGCTTGAATAATCTCGAATGCACAAACACTTTCCCTCCGAAAGGCTCGGTTTCATTGTCAAGTATGTCCCGCAGCGTTCGGTCTACTGCCTCGAACGCGTGCCGATGGGCCATTGGTGCTTCGTCCCAAATGACCAAGCTTGCTTGCTTGATCAACTCCTGCACATGGGTGTTCTTCGAGATAGAGCACATCGAGCTCTCGTTCAGTTTCGAAGGGATCTTGAATGTTGAATGTACTGTTGTTCCCCCCATGAGTAAGAGCGAGGCAATGCCACTGGACGCCACCGCAATGGCGATCTTCCCTGAGAGTCTGACTTTGGCCAGTACGTTTCGAAGTAGTGTAGATTTCCCGGGACCTCCTGGTCCATCGACGAAAAACAACTTCTTGCCCTCCTCGGGGTTTTCGACCGCTTGAATAATCTCGAATGCACAAACACTTTCCCTCCGAAAGGCTCGGTTTCATTGTCAAGTATGTCCCGCAGCGTTCGGTCTACTGCCTCGAACGCGTGCCGATGGGCCATTGGTGCTTCGTCCCAAATGACCAAGCTTGCTTGCTTGATCAACTCCTGCACATGGGTGTTCTTCGAGATAGAGCACATCGAGCTCTCGTTCAGTTTCGAAGGGATCTTGAATGTTGAATGTACTGTTGTTCCCCGCATGAGTAAGAGCGAGGCAATGCCACTGGACGCCACCGCAATGGCGATCTTCCCCGAGAGTCTGACTTTGGCCAGTACGTTTCGAAGTAGTGTAGATTTCCCGGGACCTCCTGGTCCATCGACGAAAAACAACTTCTTGCCCTCCTCGGGGTTTTCGACCGCTTGAATAATCTCGAATGCACAAACACTTTCCCTCCGAAAGGCTCGGTTTCATTGTCAAGTATGTCCCGCAGCGTTCGGTCTACTGCCTCGAACGCGTGCCGATGGGCCATTGGTGCTTCGTCCCAAATGACCAAGCTTGCTTGCTTGATCAACTCCTGCACATGGGTGTTCTTCGAGATAGAGCACATCGAGCTCTCGTTCAGTTTCGAAGGGATCTTGAATGTTGAATGTACTGTTGTTCCCCGCATGAGTAAGAGCGAGGCAATGCCACTGGACGCCACCGCAATGGCGATCTTCCCCGAGAGTCTGACTTTGGCCAGTACGTTTCGAAGTAGTGTAGATTTCCCGGGACCTCCTGGTCCATCGACGAAAAACAACTTCTTGCCCTCCTCGGGGTTTTCGACCGCTTGAATAATCTCGAATGCACAAACACTTTCCCTCCGAAAGGCTCGGTTTCATTGTCAAGTATGTCCCGCAGCGTTCGGTCTACTGCCTCGAACGCGTGCCGATGGGCCATTGGTGCTTCGTCCCAAATGACCAAGCTTGCTTGCTTGATCAACTCCTGCACATGGGTGTTCTTCGAGATAGAGCACATCGAGCTCTCGTTCAGTTTCGAAGGGATCTTGAATGTTGAATGTACTGTTGTTCCCCGCATGAGTAAGAGCGAGGCAATGCCACTGGACGCCACCGCAATGGCGATCTTCCCCGAGAGTCTGACTTTGGCCAGTACGTTTCGAAGTAGTGTAGATTTCCCGGGACCTCCTGGTCCATCGACGAAAAACAACTTCTTGCCCTCCTCGGGGTTTTCGACCGCTTGAATAATCTCGAATGCACAAACACTTTCCCTCCGAAAGGCTCGGTTTCATTGTCAAGTATGTCCCGCAGCGTTCGGTCTACTGCCTCGAACGCGTGCCGATGGGCCATTGGTGCTTCGTCCCAAATGACCAAGCTTGCTTGCTTGATCAACTCCTGCACATGGGTGTTCTTCGAGATAGAGCACATCGAGCTCTCGTTCAGTTTCGAAGGGATCTTGAATGTTGAATGTACTGTTGTTCCCCGCATGAGTAAGAGCGAGGCAATGCCACTGGACGCCACCGCAATGGCGATCTTCCCCGAGAGTCTGACTTTGGCCAGTACGTTTCGAAGTAGTGTAGATTTCCCGGGACCTCCTGGTCCATCGACGAAAAACAACTTCTTGCCCTCCTCGGGGTTTTCGACCGCTTGAATAATCTCGAATGCACAAACACTTTCCCTCCGAAAGGCTCGGTTTCATTGTCAAGTATGTCCCGCAGCGTTCGGTCTACTGCCTCGAACGCGTGCCGATGGGCCATTGGTGCTTCGTCCCAAATGACCAAGCTTGCTTGCTTGATCAACTCCTGCACATGGGTGTTCTTCGAGATAGAGCACATCGAGCTCTCGTTCAGTTTCGAAGGGATCTTGAATGTTGAATGTACTGTTGTTCCCCGCATGAGTAAGAGCGAGGCAATGCCACTGGACGCCACCGCAATGGCGATCTTCCCCGAGAGTCTGACTTTGGCCAGTACGTTTCGAAGTAGTGTAGATTTCCCGGGACCTCCTGGTCCATCGACGAAAAACAACTTCTTGCCCTCCTCGGGGTTTTCGACCGCTTGAATAATCTCGAATGCACAAACACTTTCCCTCCGAAAGGCTCGGTTTCATTGTCAAGTATGTCCCGCAGCGTTCGGTCTACTGCCTCGAACGCGTGCCGATGGGCCATTGGTGCTTCGTCCCAAATGACCAAGCTTGCTTGCTTGATCAACTCCTGCACATGGGTGTTCTTCGAGATAGAGCACATCGAGCTCTCGTTCAGTTTCGAAGGGATCTTGAATGTTGAATGTACTGTTGTTCCCCGCATGAGTAAGAGCGAGGCAATGCCACTGGACGCCACCGCAATGGCGATCTTCCCCGAGAGTCTGACTTTGGCCAGTACGTTTCGAAGTAGTGTAGATTTCCCGGGACCTCCTGGTCCATCGACGAAAAACAACTTCTTGCCCTCCTCGGGGTTTTCGACCGCTTGAATAATCTCGAATGCACAAACACTTTCCCTCCGAAAGGCTCGGTTTCATTGTCAAGTATGTCCCGCAGCGTTCGGTCTACTGCCTCGAACGCGTGCCGATGGGCCATTGGTGCTTCGTCCCAAATGACCAAGCTTGCTTGCTTGATCAACTCCTGCACATGGGTGTTCTTCGAGATAGAGCACATCGAGCTCTCGTTCAGTTTCGAAGGGATCTTGAATGTTGAATGTACTGTTGTTCCCCGCATGAGTAAGAGCGAGGCAATGCCACTGGACGCCACCGCAATGGCGATCTTCCCCGAGAGTCTGACTTTGGCCAGTACGTTTCGAAGTAGTGTAGATTTCCCGGGACCTCCTGGTCCATCGACGAAAAACAACTTCTTGCCCTCCTCGGGGTTTTCGACCGCTTGAATAATCTCGAATGCACAAACACTTTCCCTCCGAAAGGCTCGGTTTCATTGTCAAGTATGTCCCGCAGCGTTCGGTCTACTGCCTCGAACGCGTGCCGATGGGCCATTGGTGCTTCGTCCCAAATGACCAAGCTTGCTTGCTTGATCAACTCCTGCACATGGGTGTTCTTCGAGATAGAGCACATCGAGCTCTCGTTCAGTTTCAAAGGGATCTTGAATGTTGAATGTACTGTTGTTCCCCCCATGAGTAAGAGCGAGGCAATGCCACTGGACGCCACCGCAATGGCGATCTTCCCCGAGAGTCTGACTTTGGCCAGTACGTTTCGAAGTAGTGTAGATTTCCCGGGACCTCCTGGTCCATCGACGAAAAACAACTTCTTGCCCTCCTCGGGGTTTTCGACCGCTTGAATAATCTCGAATGCACAAACACTTTCCCTCCGAAAGGCTCGGTTTCATTGTCAAGTATGTCCCGCAGCGTTCGGTCTACTGCCTCGAACGCGTGCCGATGGGCCATTGGTGCTTCGTCCCAAATGACCAAGCTTGCTTGCTTGATCAACTCCTGCACATGGGTGTTCTTCGAGATAGAGCACATCGAGCTCTCGTTCAGTTTCGAAGGGATCTTGAATGTTGAATGTACTGTTGTTCCCCGCATGAGTAAGAGCGAGGCAATGCCACTGGACGCCACCGCAATGGCGATCTTCCCCGAGAGTCTGACTTTGGCCAGTACGTTTCGAAGTAGTGTAGATTTCCCGGGACCTCCTGGTCCATCGACGAAAAACAACTTCTTGCCCTCCTCGGGGTTTTCGACCGCTTGAATAATCTCGAATGCACAAACACTTTCCCTCCGAAAGGCTCGGTTTCATTGTCAAGTATGTCCCGCAGCGTTCGGTCTACTGCCTCGAACGCGTGCCGATGGGCCATTGGTGCTTCGTCCCAAATGACCAAGCTTGCTTGCTTGATCAACTCCTGCACATGGGTGTTCTTCGAGATAGAGCACATCGAGCTCTCGTTCAGTTTCGAAGGGATCTTGAATGTTGAATGTACTGTTGTTCCCCGCATGAGTAAGAGCGAGGCAATGCCACTGGACGCCACCGCAATGGCGATCTTCCCCGAGAGTCTGACTTTGGCCAGTACGTTTCGAAGTAGTGTAGATTTCCCGGGACCTCCTGGTCCATCGACGAAAAACAACTTCTTGCCCTCCTCGGGGTTTTCGACCGCTTGAATAATCTCGAATGCACAAACACTTTCCCTCCGAAAGGCTCGGTTTCATTGTCAAGTATGTCCCGCAGCGTTCGGTCGACTGCCTCGAACGCGTGCCGATGGGCCATTGGTGCTTCGTCCCAAATGACCAAGCTTGCTTGCTTGATCAACTCCTGCACATGTGTGTTCTTCGAGATAGAGCACATCGAGCTCTCGTTCAGTTTCGAAGGGATCTTGAATGTTGAATGTACTGTTGTTCCCCGCATGAGTAAGAGCGAGGCAATGCCACTGGACGCCACCGCAATGGCGATCTTCCCCGAGAGTCTGACTTTGGCCAGTACGTTTCGAAGTAGTGTAGATTTCCCGGGACCTCCTGGTCCATCGACGAAAAACAACTTCTTGCCCTCCTCGGGGTTTTCGACCGCTTGAATAATCTCGAATGCACAAACACTTTCCCTCCGAAAGGCTCGGTTTCATTGTCAAGTATGTCCCGCAGCGTTCGGTCTACTGCCTCGAACGCGTGCCGATGGGCCATTGGTGCTTCGTCCCAAATGACCAAGCTTGCTTGCTTGATCAACTCCTGCACATGGGTGTTCTTCGAGATAGAGCACATCGAGCTCTCGTTCAGTTTCGAAGGGATCTTGAATGTTGAATGTACTGTTGTTCCCCCCATGAGTAAGAGCGAGGCAATGCCACTGGACGCCACCGCAATGGCGATCTTCCCCGAGAGTCTGACTTTGGCCAGTACGTTTCGAAGTAGTGTAGATTTCCCGGGACCTCCTGGTCCATCGACGAAAAACAACTTCTTGCCCTCCTCGGGGTTTTCGACCGCTTGAATAATCTCGAATGCACAAACACTTTCCCTCCGAAAGGCTCGGTTTCATTGTCAAGTATGTCCCGCAGCGTTCGGTCGACTGCCTCGAACGCGTGCCGATGGGCCATTGGTGCTTCGTCCCAAATGACCAAGCTTGCTTGCTTGATCAACTCCTGCACATGGGTGTTCTTCGAGATAGAGCACATCGAGCTCTCGTTCAGTTTCAAAGGGATCTTGAATGTTGAATGTACTGTTGTTCCCCCCATGAGTAAGAGCGAGGCAATGCCACTGGACGCCACCGCAATGGCGATCTTCCCCGAGAGTCTGACTTTGGCCAGTACGTTTCGAAGTAGTGTAGATTTCCCGGGACCTCCTGGTCCATCGACGAAAAACAACTTCTTGCCCTCCTCGGGGTTTTCGACCGCTTGAATAATCTCGAATGCACAAACACTTTCCCTCCGAAAGGCTCGGTTTCATTGTCAAGTATGTCCCGCAGCGTTCGGTCGACTGCCTCGAACGCGTGCCGATGGGCCATTGGTGCTTCGTCCCAAATGACCAAGCTTGCTTGCTTGATCAACTCCTGCACATGGGTGTTCTTCGAGATAGAGCACATCGAGCTCTCGTTCAGTTTCGAAGGGATCTTGAATGTTGAATGTACTGTTGTTCCCCGCATGAGTAAGAGCGAGGCAATGCCACTGGACGCCACCGCAATGGCGATCTTCCCCGAGAGTCTGACTTTGGCCAGTACGTTTCGAAGTAGTGTAGATTTCCCGGGACCTCCTGGTCCATCGACGAAAAACAACTTCTTGCCCTCCTCGGGGTTTTCGACCGCTTGAATAATCTCGAATGCACAAACACTTTCCCTCCGAAAGGCTCGGTTCCATTGTCAAGTATGTCCCGCAGCGTTCGGTCTACTGCCTCGAACGCGTGCCGATGGGTCATTGGTGCTTCGTCCCAAATGACCAAGCTTGCTTGCTTGATCAACTCCTGCACATGGGTGTTCTTCGAGATAGAGCACATCGAGCTCTCGTTCAGTTTCGAAGGGATCTTGAATGTTGAATGTACTGTTGTTCCCCGCATGAGTAAGAGCGAGGCAATGCCACTGGACGCCACCGCAATGGCGATCTTCCCCGAGAGTCTGACTTTGGCCAGTACGTTTCGAAGTAGTGTAGATTTCCCGGGACCTCCTGGTCCATCGACGAAAAACAACTTCTTGCCCTCCTCGGGGTTTTCGACCGCTTGAATAATCTCGAATGCACAAACACTTTCCCTCCGAAAGGCTCGGTTTCATTGTCAAGTATGTCCCGCAGCGTTCGGTCGACTGCCTCGAACGCGTGCCGATGGGCCATTGGTGCTTCGTCCCAAATGACCAAGCTTGCTTGCTTGATCAACTCCTGCACATGGGTGTTCTTCGAGATAGAGCACATCGAGCTCTCGTTCAGTTTCAAAGGGATCTTGAATGTTGAATGTACTGTTGTTCCCCGCATGAGTAAGAGCGAGGCAATGCCACTGGACGCCACCGCAATGGCGATCTTCCCCGAGAGTCTGACTTTGGCCAGTACGTTTCGAAGTAGTGTAGATTTCCCGGGACCTCCTGGTCCATCGACGAAAAACAACTTCTTGCCCTCCTCGGGGTTTTCGACCGCTTGAATAATCTCGAATGCACAAACACTTTCCCTCCGAAAGGCTCGGTTTCATTGTCAAGTATGTCCCGCAGCGTTCGGTCTACTGCCTCGAACGCGTGCCGATGGGTCATTGGTGCTTCGTCCCAAATGACCAAGCTTGCTTGCTTGATCAACTCCTGCACATGGGTGTTCTTCGAGATAGAGCACATCGAGCTCTCGTTCAGTTTCGAAGGGATCTTGAATGTTGAATGTACTGTTGTTCCCCGCATGAGTAAGAGCGAGGCAATGCCACTGGACGCCACCGCAATGGCGATCTTCCCCGAGAGTCTGACTTTGGCCAGTACGTTTCGAAGTAGTGTAGATTTCCCGGGACCTCCTGGTCCATCGACGAAAAACAACTTCTTGCCCTCCTCGGGGTTTTCGACCGCTTGAATAATCTCGAATGCACAAACACTTTCCCTCCGAAAGGCTCGGTTTCATTGTCAAGTATGTCCCGCAGCGTTCGGTCGACTGCCTCGAACGCGTGCCGATGGGCCATTGGTGCTTCGTCCCAAATGACCAAGCTTGCTTGCTTGATCAACTCCTGCACATGGGTGTTCTTCGAGATAGAGCACATCGAGCTCTCGTTCAGTTTCGAAGGGATCTTGAATGTTGAATGTACTGTTGTTCCCCGCATGAGTAAGAGCGAGGCAATGCCACTGGACGCCACCGCAATGGCGATCTTCCCCGAGAGTCTGACTTTGGCCAGTACGTTTCGAAGTAGTGTAGATTTCCCGGGACCTCCTGGTCCATCGACGAAAAACAACTTCTTGCCCTCCTCGGGGTTTTCGACCGCTTGAATAATCTCGAATGCACAAACACTTTCCCTCCGAAAGGCTCGGTTTCATTGTCAAGTATGTCCCGCAGCGTTCGGTCGACTGCCTCGAACGCGTGCCGATGGGCCATTGGTGCTTCGTCCCAAATGACCAAGCTTGCTTGCTTGATCAACTCCTGCACATGGGTGTTCTTCGAGATAGAGCACATCGAGCTCTCGTTCAGTTTCGAAGGGATCTTGAATGTTGAATGTACTGTTGTTCCCCCCATGAGTAAGAGCGAGGCAATGCCACTGGACGCCACCGCAATGGCGATCTTCCCCGAGAGTCTGACTTTGGCCAGTACGTTTCGAAGTAGTGTAGATTTCCCGGGACCTCCTGGTCCATCGACGAAAAACAACTTCTTGCCCTCCTCGGGGTTTTCGACCGCTTGAATAATCTCGAATGCACAAACACTTTCCCTCCGAAAGGCTCGGTTTCATTGTCAAGTATGTCCCGCAGCGTTCGGTCGACTGCCTCGAACGCGTGCCGATGGGTCATTGGTGCTTCGTCCCAAATGACCAAGCTTGCTTGCTTGATCAACTCCTGCACATGGGTGTTCTTCGAGATAGAGCACATCGAGCTCTCGTTCAGTTTCGAAGGGATCTTGAATGTTGAATGTACTGTTGTTCCCCGCATGAGTAAGAGCGAGGCAATGCCACTGGACGCCACCGCAATGGCGATCTTCCCCGAGAGTCTGACTTTGGCCAGTACGTTTCGAAGTAGTGTAGATTTCCCGGGACCTCCTGGTCCATCGACGAAAAACAACTTCTTGCCCTCCTCGGGGTTTTCGACCGCTTGAATAATCTCGAATGCACAAACACTTTCCCTCCGAAAGGCTCGGTTTCATTGTCAAGTATGTCCCGCAGCGTTCGGTCTACTGCCTCGAACGCGTGCCGATGGGTCATTGGTGCTTCGTCCCAAATGACCAAGCTTGCTTGCTTGATCAACTCCTGCACATGGGTGTTCTTCGAGATAGAGCACATCGAGCTCTCGTTCAGTTTCGAAGGGATCTTGAATGTTGAATGTACTGTTGTTCCCCGCATGAGTAAGAGCGAGGCAATGCCACTGGACGCCACCGCAATGGCGATCTTCCCCGAGAGTCTGACTTTGGCCAGTACGTTTCGAAGTAGTGTAGATTTCCCGGGACCTCCTGGTCCATCGACGAAAAACAACTTCTTGCCCTCCTCGGGGTTTTCGACCGCTTGAATAATCTCGAATGCACAAACACTTTCCCTCCGAAAGGCTCGGTTTCATTGTCAAGTATGTCCCGCAGCGTTCGGTCTACTGCCTCGAACGCGTGCCGATGGGCCATTGGTGCTTCGTCCCAAATGACCAAGCTTGCTTGCTTGATCAACTCCTGCACATGGGTGTTCTTCGAGATAGAGCACATCGAGCTCTCGTTCAGTTTCGAAGGGATCTTGAATGTTGAATGTACTGTTGTTCCCCGCATGAGTAAGAGCGAGGCAATGCCACTGGACGCCACCGCAATGGCGATCTTCCCCGAGAGTCTGACTTTGGCCAGTACGTTTCGAAGTAGTGTAGATTTCCCGGGACCTCCTGGTCCATCGACGAAAAACAACTTCTTGCCCTCCTCGGGGTTTTCGACCGCTTGAATAATCTCGAATGCACAAACACTTTCCCTCCGAAAGGCTCGGTTTCATTGTCAAGTATGTCCCGCAGCGTTCGGTCGACTGCCTCGAACGCGTGCCGATGGGCCATTGGTGCTTCGTCCCAAATGACCAAGCTTGCTTGCTTGATCAACTCCTGCACATGGGTGTTCTTCGAGATAGAGCACATCGAGCTCTCGTTCAGTTTCGAAGGGATCTTGAATGTTGAATGTACTGTTGTTCCCCCCATGAGTAAGAGCGAGGCAATGCCACTGGACGCCACCGCAATGGCGATCTTCCCCGAGAGTCTGACTTTGGCCAGTACGTTTCGAAGTAGTGTAGATTTCCCGGGACCTCCTGGTCCATCGACGAAAAACAACTTCTTGCCCTCCTCGGGGTTTTCGACCGCTTGAATAATCTCGAATGCACAAACACTTTCCCTCCGAAAGGCTCGGTTTCATTGTCAAGTATGTCCCGCAGCGTTCGGTCTACTGCCTCGAACGCGTGCCGATGGGTCATTGGTGCTTCGTCCCAAATGACCAAGCTTGCTTGCTTGATCAACTCCTGCACATGGGTGTTCTTCGAGATAGAGCACATCGAGCTCTCGTTCAGTTTCGAAGGGATCTTGAATGTTGAATGTACTGTTGTTCCCCGCATGAGTAAGAGCGAGGCAATGCCACTGGACGCCACCGCAATGGCGATCTTCCCCGAGAGTCTGACTTTGGCCAGTACGTTTCGAAGTAGTGTAGATTTCCCGGGACCTCCTGGTCCATCGACGAAAAACAACTTCTTGCCCTCCTCGGGGTTTTCGACCGCTTGAATAATCTCGAATGCACAAACACTTTCCCTCCGAAAGGCTCGGTTTCATTGTCAAGTATGTCCCGCAGCGTTCGGTCTACTGCCTCGAACGCGTGCCGATGGGCCATTGGTGCTTCGTCCCAAATGACCAAGCTTGCTTGCTTGATCAACTCCTGCACATGGGTGTTCTTCGAGATAGAGCACATCGAGCTCTCGTTCAGTTTCGAAGGGATCTTGAATGTTGAATGTACTGTTGTTCCCCCCATGAGTAAGAGCGAGGCAATGCCACTGGACGCCACCGCAATGGCGATCTTCCCCGAGAGTCTGACTTTGGCCAGTACGTTTCGAAGTAGTGTAGATTTCCCGGGACCTCCTGGTCCATCGACGAAAAACAACTTCTTGCCCTCCTCGGGGTTTTCGACCGCTTGAATAATCTCGAATGCACAAACACTTTCCCTCCGAAAGGCTCGGTTTCATTGTCAAGTATGTCCCGCAGCGTTCGGTCTACTGCCTCGAACGCGTGCCGATGGGCCATTGGTGCTTCGTCCCAAATGACCAAGCTTGCTTGCTTGATCAACTCCTGCACATGGGTGTTCTTCGAGATAGAGCACATCGAGCTCTCGTTCAGTTTCGAAGGGATCTTGAATGTTGAATGTACTGTTGTTCCCCCCATGAGTAAGAGCGAGGCAATGCCACTGGACGCCACCGCAATGGCGATCTTCCCCGAGAGTCTGACTTTGGCCAGTACGTTTCGAAGTAGTGTAGATTTCCCGGGACCTCCTGGTCCATCGACGAAAAACAACTTCTTGCCCTCCTCGGGGTTTTCGACCGCTTGAATAATCTCGAATGCACAAACACTTTCCCTCCGAAAGGCTCGGTTTCATTGTCAAGTATGTCCCGCAGCGTTCGGTCGACTGCCTCGAACGCGTGCCGATGGGCCATTGGTGCTTCGTCCCAAATGACCAAGCTTGCTTGCTTGATCAACTCCTGCACATGGGTGTTCTTCGAGATAGAGCACATCGAGCTCTCGTTCAGTTTCGAAGGGATCTTGAATGTTGAATGTACTGTTGTTCCCCGCATGAGTAAGAGCGAGGCAATGCCACTGGACGCCACCGCAATGGCGATCTTCCCCGAGAGTCTGACTTTGGCCAGTACGTTTCGAAGTAGTGTAGATTTCCCGGGACCTCCTGGTCCATCGACGAAAAACAACTTCTTGCCCTCCTCGGGGTTTTCGACCGCTTGAATAATCTCGAATGCACAAACACTTTCCCTCCGAAAGGCTCGGTTTCATTGTCAAGTATGTCCCGCAGCGTTCGGTCTACTGCCTCGAACGCGTGCCGATGGGCCATTGGTGCTTCGTCCCAAATGACCAAGCTTGCTTGCTTGATCAACTCCTGCACATGGGTGTTCTTCGAGATAGAGCACATCGAGCTCTCGTTCAGTTTCGAAGGGATCTTGAATGTTGAATGTACTGTTGTTCCCCCCATGAGTAAGAGCGAGGCAATGCCACTGGACGCCACCGCAATGGCGATCTTCCCCGAGAGTCTGACTTTGGCCAGTACGTTTCGAAGTAGTGTAGATTTCCCGGGACCTCCTGGTCCATCGACGAAAAACAACTTCTTGCCCTCCTCGGGGTTTTCGACCGCTTGAATAATCTCGAATGCACAAACACTTTCCCTCCGAAAGGCTCGGTTTCATTGTCAAGTATGTCCCGCAGCGTTCGGTCTACTGCCTCGAACGCGTGCCGATGGGTCATTGGTGCTTCGTCCCAAATGACCAAGCTTGCTTGCTTGATCAACTCCTGCACATGGGTGTTCTTCGAGATAGAGCACATCGAGCTCTCGTTCAGTTTCGAAGGGATCTTGAATGTTGAATGTACTGTTGTTCCCCGCATGAGTAAGAGCGAGGCAATGCCACTGGACGCCACCGCAATGGCGATCTTCCCCGAGAGTCTGACTTTGGCCAGTACGTTTCGAAGTAGTGTAGATTTCCCGGGACCTCCTGGTCCATCGACGAAAAACAACTTCTTGCCCTCCTCGGGGTTTTCGACCGCTTGAATAATCTCGAATGCACAAACACTTTCCCTCCGAAAGGCTCGGTTTCATTGTCAAGTATGTCCCGCAGCGTTCGGTCGACTGCCTCGAACGCGTGCCGATGGGCCATTGGTGCTTCGTCCCAAATGACCAAGCTTGCTTGCTTGATCAACTCCTGCACATGGGTGTTCTTCGAGATAGAGCACATCGAGCTCTCGTTCAGTTTCGAAGGGATCTTGAATGTTGAATGTACTGTTGTTCCCCCCATGAGTAAGAGCGAGGCAATGCCACTGGACGCCACCGCAATGGCGATCTTCCCCGAGAGTCTGACTTTGGCCAGTACGTTTCGAAGTAGTGTAGATTTCCCGGGACCTCCTGGTCCATCGACGAAAAACAACTTCTTGCCCTCCTCGGGGTTTTCGACCGCTTGAATAATCTCGAATGCACAAACACTTTCCCTCCGAAAGGCTCGGTTTCATTGTCAAGTATGTCCCGCAGCGTTCGGTCGACTGCCTCGAACGCGTGCCGATGGGCCATTGGTGCTTCGTCCCAAATGACCAAGCTTGCTTGCTTGATCAACTCCTGCACATGGGTGTTCTTCGAGATAGAGCACATCGAGCTCTCGTTCAGTTTCGAAGGGATCTTGAATGTTGAATGTACTGTTGTTCCCCCCATGAGTAAGAGCGAGGCAATGCCACTGGACGCCACCGCAATGGCGATCTTCCCCGAGAGTCTGACTTTGGCCAGTACGTTTCGAAGTAGTGTAGATTTCCCGGGACCTCCTGGTCCATCGACGAAAAACAACTTCTTGCCCTCCTCGGGGTTTTCGACCGCTTGAATAATCTCGAATGCACAAACACTTTCCCTCCGAAAGGCTCGGTTTCATTGTCAAGTATGTCCCGCAGCGTTCGGTCTACTGCCTCGAACGCGTGCCGATGGGTCATTGGTGCTTCGTCCCAAATGACCAAGCTTGCTTGCTTGATCAACTCCTGCACATGGGTGTTCTTCGAGATAGAGCACATCGAGCTCTCGTTCAGTTTCGAAGGGATCTTGAATGTTGAATGTACTGTTGTTCCCCGCATGAGTAAGAGCGAGGCAATGCCACTGGACGCCACCGCAATGGCGATCTTCCCCGAGAGTCTGACTTTGGCCAGTACGTTTCGAAGTAGTGTAGATTTCCCGGGACCTCCTGGTCCATCGACGAAAAACAACTTCTTGCCCTCCTCGGGGTTTTCGACCGCTTGAATAATCTCGAATGCACAAACACTTTCCCTCCGAAAGGCTCGGTTTCATTGTCAAGTATGTCCCGCAGCGTTCGGTCGACTGCCTCGAACGCGTGCCGATGGGCCATTGGTGCTTCGTCCCAAATGACCAAGCTTGCTTGCTTGATCAACTCCTGCACATGGGTGTTCTTCGAGATAGAGCACATCGAGCTCTCGTTCAGTTTCAAAGGGATCTTGAATGTTGAATGTACTGTTGTTCCCCCCATGAGTAAGAGCGAGGCAATGCCACTGGACGCCACCGCAATGGCGATCTTCCCCGAGAGTCTGACTTTGGCCAGTACGTTTCGAAGTAGTGTAGATTTCCCGGGACCTCCTGGTCCATCGACGAAAAACAACTTCTTGCCCTCCTCGGGGTTTTCGACCGCTTGAATAATCTCGAATGCACAAACACTTTCCCTCCGAAAGGCTCGGTTTCATTGTCAAGTATGTCCCGCAGCGTTCGGTCGACTGCCTCGAACGCGTGCCGATGGGCCATTGGTGCTTCGTCCCAAATGACCAAGCTTGCTTGCTTGATCAACTCCTGCACATGGGTGTTCTTCGAGATAGAGCACATCGAGCTCTCGTTCAGTTTCGAAGGGATCTTGAATGTTGAATGTACTGTTGTTCCCCGCATGAGTAAGAGCGAGGCAATGCCACTGGACGCCACCGCAATGGCGATCTTCCCCGAGAGTCTGACTTTGGCCAGTACGTTTCGAAGTAGTGTAGATTTCCCGGGACCTCCTGGTCCATCGACGAAAAACAACTTCTTGCCCTCCTCGGGGTTTTCGACCGCTTGAATAATCTCGAATGCACAAACACTTTCCCTCCGAAAGGCTCGGTTTCATTGTCAAGTATGTCCCGCAGCGTTCGGTCGACTGCCTCGAACGCGTGCCGATGGGCCATTGGTGCTTCGTCCCAAATGACCAAGCTTGCTTGCTTGATCAACTCCTGCACATGGGTGTTCTTCGAGATAGAGCACATCGAGCTCTCGTTCAGTTTCGAAGGGATCTTGAATGTTGAATGTACTGTTGTTCCCCCCATGAGTAAGAGCGAGGCAATGCCACTGGACGCCACCGCAATGGCGATCTTCCCCGAGAGTCTGACTTTGGCCAGTACGTTTCGAAGTAGTGTAGATTTCCCGGGACCTCCTGGTCCATCGACGAAAAACAACTTCTTGCCCTCCTCGGGGTTTTCGACCGCTTGAATAATCTCGAATGCACAAACACTTTCCCTCCGAAAGGCTCGGTTTCATTGTCAAGTATGTCCCGCAGCGTTCGGTCGACTGCCTCGAACGCGTGCCGATGGGCCATTGGTGCTTCGTCCCAAATGACCAAGCTTGCTTGCTTGATCAACCCCTGCACATGGGTGTTCTTCGAGATAGAGCACATCGAGCTCTCGTTCAGTTTCGAAGGGATCTTGAATGTTGAATGTACTGTTGTTCCCCGCATGAGTAAGAGCGAGGCAATGCCACTGGACGCCACCGCAATGGCGATCTTCCCCGAGAGTCTGACTTTGGCCAGTACGTTTCGAAGTAGTGTAGATTTCCCGGGACCTCCTGGTCCATCGACGAAAAACAACTTCTTGCCCTCCTCGGGGTTTTCGACCGCTTGAATAATCTCGAATGCACAAACACTTTCCCTCCGAAAGGCTCGGTTTCATTGTCAAGTATGTCCCGCAGCGTTCGGTCGACTGCCTCGAACGCGTGCCGATGGGCCATTGGTGCTTCGTCCCAAATGACCAAGCTTGCTTGCTTGATCAACTCCTGCACATGGGTGTTCTTCGAGATAGAGCACATCGAGCTCTCGTTCAGTTTCGAAGGGATCTTGAATGTTGAATGTACTGTTGTTCCCCGCATGAGTAAGAGCGAGGCAATGCCACTGGACGCCACCGCAATGGCGATCTTCCCCGAGAGTCTGACTTTGGCCAGTACGTTTCGAAGTAGTGTAGATTTCCCGGGACCTCCTGGTCCATCGACGAAAAACAACTTCTTGCCCTCCTCGGGGTTTTCGACCGCTTGAATAATCTCGAATGCACAAACACTTTCCCTCCGAAAGGCTCGGTTTCATTGTCAAGTATGTCCCGCAGCGTTCGGTCGACTGCCTCGAACGCGTGCCGATGGGCCATTGGTGCTTCGTCCCAAATGACCAAGCTTGCTTGCTTGATCAACTCCTGCACATGGGTGTTCTTCGAGATAGAGCACATCGAGCTCTCGTTCAGTTTCGAAGGGATCTTGAATGTTGAATGTACTGTTGTTCCCCCCATGAGTAAGAGCGAGGCAATGCCACTGGACGCCACCGCAATGGCGATCTTCCCCGAGAGTCTGACTTTGGCCAGTACGTTTCGAAGTAGTGTAGATTTCCCGGGACCTCCTGGTCCATCGACGAAAAACAACTTCTTGCCCTCCTCGGGGTTTTCGACCGCTTGAATAATCTCGAATGCACAAACACTTTCCCTCCGAAAGGCTCGGTTTCATTGTCAAGTATGTCCCGCAGCGTTCGGTCGACTGCCTCGAACGCGTGCCGATGGGCCATTGGTGCTTCGTCCCAAATGACCAAGCTTGCTTGCTTGATCAACTCCTGCACATGGGTGTTCTTCGAGATAGAGCACATCGAGCTCTCGTTCAGTTTCGAAGGGATCTTGAATGTTGAATGTACTGTTGTTCCCCCCATGAGTAAGAGCGAGGCAATGCCACTGGACGCCACCGCAATGGCGATCTTCCCCGAGAGTCTGACTTTGGCCAGTACGTTTCGAAGTAGTGTAGATTTCCCGGGACCTCCTGGTCCATCGACGAAAAACAACTTCTTGCCCTCCTCGGGGTTTTCGACCGCTTGAATAATCTCGAATGCACAAACACTTTCCCTCCGAAAGGCTCGGTTTCATTGTCAAGTATGTCCCGCAGCGTTCGGTCGACTGCCTCGAACGCGTGCCGATGGGCCATTGGTGCTTCGTCCCAAATGACCAAGCTTGCTTGCTTGATCAACTCCTGCACATGGGTGTTCTTCGAGATAGAGCACATCGAGCTCTCGTTCAGTTTCGAAGGGATCTTGAATGTTGAATGTACTGTTGTTCCCCCCATGAGTAAGAGCGAGGCAATGCCACTGGACGCCACCGCAATGGCGATCTTCCCCGAGAGTCTGACTTTGGCCAGTACGTTTCGAAGTAGTGTAGATTTCCCGGGACCTCCTGGTCCATCGACGAAAAACAACTTCTTGCCCTCCTCGGGGTTTTCGACCGCTTGAATAATCTCGAATGCACAAACACTTTCCCTCCGAAAGGCTCGGTTTCATTGTCAAGTATGTCCCGCAGCGTTCGGTCGACTGCCTCGAACGCGTGCCGATGGGCCATTGGTGCTTCGTCCCAAATGACCAAGCTTGCTTGCTTGATCAACTCCTGCACATGGGTGTTCTTCGAGATAGAGCACATCGAGCTCTCGTTCAGTTTCGAAGGGATCTTGAATGTTGAATGTACTGTTGTTCCCCGCATGAGTAAGAGCGAGGCAATGCCACTGGGCGCCACCGCAATGGCGATCTTCCCCGAGAGTCTGACTTTGGCCAGTACGTTTCGAAGTAGTGTAGATTTCCCGGGACCTCCTGGTCCATCGACGAAAAACAACTTCTTGCCCTCCTCGGGGTTTTCGACCGCTTGAATAATCTCGAATGCACAAACACTTTCCCTCCGAAAGGCTCGGTTTCATTGTCAAGTATGTCCCGCAGCGTTCGGTCGACTGCCTCGAACGCGTGCCGATGGGCCATTGGTGCTTCGTCCCAAATGACCAAGCTTGCTTGCTTGATCAACTCCTGCACATGGGTGTTCTTCGAGATAGAGCACATCGAGCTCTCGTTCAGTTTCGAAGGGATCTTGAATGTTGAATGTACTGTTGTTCCCCCCATGAGTAAGAGCGAGGCAATGCCACTGGACGCCACCGCAATGGCGATCTTCCCCGAGAGTCTGACTTTGGCCAGTACGTTTCGAAGTAGTGTAGATTTCCCGGGACCTCCTGGTCCATCGACGAAAAACAACTTCTTGCCCTCCTCGGGGTTTTCGACCGCTTGAATAATCTCGAATGCACAAACACTTTCCCTCCGAAAGGCTCGGTTTCATTGTCAAGTATGTCCCGCAGCGTTCGGTCGACTGCCTCGAACGCGTGCCGATGGGCCATTGGTGCTTCGTCCCAAATGACCAAGCTTGCTTGCTTGATCAACTCCTGCACATGGGTGTTCTTCGAGATAGAGCACATCGAGCTCTCGTTCAGTTTCGAAGGGATCTTGAATGTTGAATGTACTGTTGTTCCCCGCATGAGTAAGAGCGAGGCAATGCCACTGGACGCCACCGCAATGGCGATCTTCCCCGAGAGTCTGACTTTGGCCAGTACGTTTCGAAGTAGTGTAGATTTCCCGGGACCTCCTGGTCCATCGACGAAAAACAACTTCTTGCCCTCCTCGGGGTTTTCGACCGCTTGAATAATCTCGAATGCACAAACACTTTCCCTCCGAAAGGCTCGGTTTCATTGTCAAGTATGTCCCGCAGCGTTCGGTCGACTGCCTCGAACGCGTGCCGATGGGCCATTGGTGCTTCGTCCCAAATGACCAAGCTTGCTTGCTTGATCAACCCCTGCACATGGGTGTTCTTCGAGATAGAGCACATCGAGCTCTCGTTCAGTTTCGAAGGGATCTTGAATGTTGAATGTACTGTTGTTCCCCGCATGAGTAAGAGCGAGGCAATGCCACTGGACGCCACCGCAATGGCGATCTTCCCCGAGAGTCTGACTTTGGCCAGTACGTTTCGAAGTAGTGTAGATTTCCCGGGACCTCCTGGTCCATCGACGAAAAACAACTTCTTGCCCTCCTCGGGGTTTTCGACCGCTTGAATAATCTCGAATGCACAAACACTTTCCCTCCGAAAGGCTCGGTTTCATTGTCAAGTATGTCCCGCAGCGTTCGGTCGACTGCCTCGAACGCGTGCCGATGGGCCATTGGTGCTTCGTCCCAAATGACCAAGCTTGCTTGCTTGATCAACCCCTGCACATGGGTGTTCTTCGAGATAGAGCACATCGAGCTCTCGTTCAGTTTCGAAGGGATCTTGAATGTTGAATGTACTGTTGTTCCCCGCATGAGTAAGAGCGAGGCAATGCCACTGGACGCCACCGCAATGGCGATCTTCCCCGAGAGTCTGACTTTGGCCAGTACGTTTCGAAGTAGTGTAGATTTCCCGGGACCTCCTGGTCCATCGACGAAAAACAACTTCTTGCCCTCCTCGGGGTTTTCGACCGCTTGAATAATCTCGAATGCACAAACACTTTCCCTCCGAAAGGCTCGGTTTCATTGTCAAGTATGTCCCGCAGCGTTCGGTCGACTGCCTCGAACGCGTGCCGATGGGCCATTGGTGCTTCGTCCCAAATGACCAAGCTTGCTTGCTTGATCAACCCCTGCACATGGGTGTTCTTCGAGATAGAGCACATCGAGCTCTCGTTCAGTTTCGAAGGGATCTTGAATGTTGAATGTACTGTTGTTCCCCGCATGAGTAAGAGCGAGGCAATGCCACTGGACGCCACCGCAATGGCGATCTTCCCCGAGAGTCTGACTTTGGCCAGTACGTTTCGAAGTAGTGTAGATTTCCCGGGACCTCCTGGTCCATCGACGAAAAACAACTTCTTGCCCTCCTCGGGGTTTTCGACCGCTTGAATAATCTCGAATGCACAAACACTTTCCCTCCGAAAGGATCGGTTTCATTGTCAAGTATGTCCCGCAGCGTTCGGTCTACTGCCTCGAACGCGTGCCGATGGGCCATTGGTGCTTCGTCCCAAATGACCAAGCTTGCTTGCTTGATCAACCCCTGCACATGGGTGTTCTTCGAGATAGAGCACATCGAGCTCTCGTTCAGTTTCGAAGGGATCTTGAATGTTGAATGTACTGTTGTTCCCCGCATGAGTAAGAGCGAGGCAATGCCACTGGACGCCACCGCAATGGCGATCTTCCCCGAGAGTCTGACTTTGGCCAGTACGTTTCGAAGTAGTGTAGATTTCCCGGGACCTCCTGGTCCATCGACGAAAAACAACTTCTTGCCCTCCTCGGGGTTTTCGACCGCTTGAATAATCTCGAATGCACAAACACTTTCCCTCCGAAAGGATCGGTTTCATTGTCAAGTATGTCCCGCAGCGTTCGGTCTACTGCCTCGAACGCGTGCCGATGGGCCATTGGTGCTTCGTCCCAAATGACCAAGCTTGCTTGCTTGATCAACTCCTGCACATGGGTGTTCTTCGAGATAGAGCACATCGAGCTCTCGTTCAGTTTCGAAGGGATCTTGAATGTTGAATGTACTGTTGTTCCCCGCATGAGTAAGAGCGAGGCAATGCCACTGGACGCCACCGCAATGGCGATCTTCCCCGAGAGTCTGACTTTGGCCAGTACGTTTCGAAGTAGTGTAGATTTCCCGGGACCTCCTGGTCCATCGACGAAAAACAACTTCTTGCCCTCCTCGGGGTTTTCGACCGCTTGAATAATCTCGAATGCACAAACACTTTCCCTCCGAAAGGCTCGGTTTCATTGTCAAGTATGTCCCGCAGCGTTCGGTCGACTGCCTCGAACGCGTGCCGATGGGCCATTGGTGCTTCGTCCCAAATGACCAAGCTTGCTTGCTTGATCAACTCCTGCACATGGGTGTTCTTCGAGATAGAGCACATCGAGCTCTCGTTCAGTTTCGAAGGGATCTTGAATGTTGAATGTACTGTTGTTCCCCGCATGAGTAAGAGCGAGGCAATGCCACTGGACGCCACCGCAATGGCGATCTTCCCCGAGAGTCTGACTTTGGCCAGTACGTTTCGAAGTAGTGTAGATTTCCCGGGACCTCCTGGTCCATCGACGAAAAACAACTTCTTGCCCTCCTCGGGGTTTTCGACCGCTTGAATAATCTCGAATGCACAAACACTTTCCCTCCGAAAGGCTCGGTTTCATTGTCAAGTATGTCCCGCAGCGTTCGGTCTACTGCCTCGAACGCGTGCCGATGGGCCATTGGTGCTTCGTCCCAAATGACCAAGCTTGCTTGCTTGATCAACTCCTGCACATGGGTGTTCTTCGAGATAGAGCACATCGAGCTCTCGTTCAGTTTCGAAGGGATCTTGAATGTTGAATGTACTGTTGTTCCCCGCATGAGTAAGAGCGAGGCAATGCCACTGGACGCCACCGCAATGGCGATCTTCCCCGAGAGTCTGACTTTGGCCAGTACGTTTCGAAGTAGTGTAGATTTCCCGGGACCTCCTGGTCCATCGACGAAAAACAACTTCTTGCCCTCCTCGGGGTTTTCGACCGCTTGAATAATCTCGAATGCACAAACACTTTCCCTCCGAAAGGCTCGGTTTCATTGTCAAGTATGTCCCGCAGCGTTCGGTCGACTGCCTCGAACGCGTGCCGATGGGCCATTGGTGCTTCGTCCCAAATGACCAAGCTTGCTTGCTTGATCAACTCCTGCACATGGGTGTTCTTCGAGATAGAGCACATCGAGCTCTCGTTCAGTTTCGAAGGGATCTTGAATGTTGAATGTACTGTTGTTCCCCGCATGAGTAAGAGCGAGGCAATGCCACTGGACGCCACCGCAATGGCGATCTTCCCCGAGAGTCTGACTTTGGCCAGTACGTTTCGAAGTAGTGTAGATTTCCCGGGACCTCCTGGTCCATCGACGAAAAACAACTTCTTGCCCTCCTCGGGGTTTTCGACCGCTTGAATAATCTCGAATGCACAAACACTTTCCCTCCGAAAGGCTCGGTTTCATTGTCAAGTATGTCCCGCAGCGTTCGGTCTACTGCCTCGAACGCGTGCCGATGGGCCATTGGTGCTTCGTCCCAAATGACCAAGCTTGCTTGCTTGATCAACCCCTGCACATGGGTGTTCTTCGAGATAGAGCACATCGAGCTCTCGTTCAGTTTCGAAGGGATCTTGAATGTTGAATGTACTGTTGTTCCCCGCATGAGTAAGAGCGAGGCAATGCCACTGGACGCCACCGCAATGGCGATCTTCCCCGAGAGTCTGACTTTGGCCAGTACGTTTCGAAGTAGTGTAGATTTCCCGGGACCTCCTGGTCCATCGACGAAAAACAACTTCTTGCCCTCCTCGGGGTTTTCGACCGCTTGAATAATCTCGAATGCACAAACACTTTCCCTCCGAAAGGATCGGTTTCATTGTCAAGTATGTCCCGCAGCGTTCGGTCTACTGCCTCGAACGCGTGCCGATGGGCCATTGGTGCTTCGTCCCAAATGACCAAGCTTGCTTGCTTGATCAACCCCTGCACATGGGTGTTCTTCGAGATAGAGCACATCGAGCTCTCGTTCAGTTTCGAAGGGATCTTGAATGTTGAATGTACTGTTGTTCCCCGCATGAGTAAGAGCGAGGCAATGCCACTGGACGCCACCGCAATGGCGATCTTCCCCGAGAGTCTGACTTTGGCCAGTACGTTTCGAAGTAGTGTAGATTTCCCGGGACCTCCTGGTCCATCGACGAAAAACAACTTCTTGCCCTCCTCGGGGTTTTCGACCGCTTGAATAATCTCGAATGCACAAACACTTTCCCTCCGAAAGGATCGGTTTCATTGTCAAGTATGTCCCGCAGCGTTCGGTCTACTGCCTCGAACGCGTGCCGATGGGCCATTGGTGCTTCGTCCCAAATGACCAAGCTTGCTTGCTTGATCAACTCCTGCACATGGGTGTTCTTCGAGATAGAGCACATCGAGCTCTCGTTCAGTTTCGAAGGGATCTTGAATGTTGAATGTACTGTTGTTCCCCGCATGAGTAAGAGCGAGGCAATGCCACTGGACGCCACCGCAATGGCGATCTTCCCCGAGAGTCTGACTTTGGCCAGTACGTTTCGAAGTAGTGTAGATTTCCCGGGACCTCCTGGTCCATCGACGAAAAACAACTTCTTGCCCTCCTCGGGGTTTTCGACCGCTTGAATAATCTCGAATGCACAAACACTTTCCCTCCGAAAGGCTCGGTTTCATTGTCAAGTATGTCCCGCAGCGTTCGGTCGACTGCCTCGAACGCGTGCCGATGGGCCATTGGTGCTTCGTCCCAAATGACCAAGCTTGCTTGCTTGATCAACTCCTGCACATGGGTGTTCTTCGAGATAGAGCACATCGAGCTCTCGTTCAGTTTCGAAGGGATCTTGAATGTTGAATGTACTGTTGTTCCCCCCATGAGTAAGAGCGAGGCAATGCCACTGGACGCCACCGCAATGGCGATCTTCCCCGAGAGTCTGACTTTGGCCAGTACGTTTCGAAGTAGTGTAGATTTCCCGGGACCTCCTGGTCCATCGACGAAAAACAACTTCTTGCCCTCCTCGGGGTTTTCGACCGCTTGAATAATCTCGAATGCACAAACACTTTCCCTCCGAAAGGCTCGGTTTCATTGTCAAGTATGTCCCGCAGCGTTCGGTCTACTGCCTCGAACGCGTGCCGATGGGCCATTGGTGCTTCGTCCCAAATGACCAAGCTTGCTTGCTTGATCAACTCCTGCACATGGGTGTTCTTCGAGATAGAGCACATCGAGCTCTCGTTCAGTTTCGAAGGGATCTTGAATGTTGAATGTACTGTTGTTCCCCCCATGAGTAAGAGCGAGGCAATGCCACTGGACGCCACCGCAATGGCGATCTTCCCCGAGAGTCTGACTTTGGCCAGTACGTTTCGAAGTAGTGTAGATTTCCCGGGACCTCCTGGTCCATCGACGAAAAACAACTTCTTGCCCTCCTCGGGGTTTTCGACCGCTTGAATAATCTCGAATGCACAAACACTTTCCCTCCGAAAGGCTCGGTTTCATTGTCAAGTATGTCCCGCAGCGTTCGGTCTACTGCCTCGAACGCGTGCCGATGGGCCATTGGTGCTTCGTCCCAAATGACCAAGCTTGCTTGCTTGATCAACTCCTGCACATGGGTGTTCTTCGAGATAGAGCACATCGAGCTCTCGTTCAGTTTCGAAGGGATCTTGAATGTTGAATGTACTGTTGTTCCCCGCATGAGTAAGAGCGAGGCAATGCCACTGGACGCCACCGCAATGGCGATCTTCCCCGAGAGTCTGACTTTGGCCAGTACGTTTCGAAGTAGTGTAGATTTCCCGGGACCTCCTGGTCCATCGACGAAAAACAACTTCTTGCCCTCCTCGGGGTTTTCGACCGCTTGAATAATCTCGAATGCACAAACACTTTCCCTCCGAAAGGCTCGGTTTCATTGTCAAGTATGTCCCGCAGCGTTCGGTCGACTGCCTCGAACGCGTGCCGATGGGCCATTGGTGCTTCGTCCCAAATGACCAAGCTTGCTTGCTTGATCAACTCCTGCACATGGGTGTTCTTCGAGATAGAGCACATCGAGCTCTCGTTCAGTTTCGAAGGGATCTTGAATGTTGAATGTACTGTTGTTCCCCCCATGAGTAAGAGCGAGGCAATGCCACTGGACGCCACCGCAATGGCGATCTTCCCCGAGAGTCTGACTTTGGCCAGTACGTTTCGAAGTAGTGTAGATTTCCCGGGACCTCCTGGTCCATCGACGAAAAACAACTTCTTGCCCTCCTCGGGGTTTTCGACCGCTTGAATAATCTCGAATGCACAAACACTTTCCCTCCGAAAGGCTCGGTTTCATTGTCAAGTATGTCCCGCAGCGTTCGGTCTACTGCCTCGAACGCGTGCCGATGGGCCATTGGTGCTTCGTCCCAAATGACCAAGCTTGCTTGCTTGATCAACTCCTGCACATGGGTGTTCTTCGAGATAGAGCACATCGAGCTCTCGTTCAGTTTCGAAGGGATCTTGAATGTTGAATGTACTGTTGTTCCCCCCATGAGTAAGAGCGAGGCAATGCCACTGGACGCCACCGCAATGGCGATCTTCCCCGAGAGTCTGACTTTGGCCAGTACGTTTCGAAGTAGTGTAGATTTCCCGGGACCTCCTGGTCCATCGACGAAAAACAACTTCTTGCCCTCCTCGGGGTTTTCGACCGCTTGAATAATCTCGAATGCACAAACACTTTCCCTCCGAAAGGCTCGGTTTCATTGTCAAGTATGTCCCGCAGCGTTCGGTCTACTGCCTCGAACGCGTGCCGATGGGCCATTGGTGCTTCGTCCCAAATGACCAAGCTTGCTTGCTTGATCAACTCCTGCACATGGGTGTTCTTCGAGATAGAGCACATCGAGCTCTCGTTCAGTTTCAAAGGGATCTTGAATGTTGAATGTACTGTTGTTCCCCCCATGAGTAAGAGCGAGGCAATGCCACTGGACGCCACCGCAATGGCGATCTTCCCCGAGAGTCTGACTTTGGCCAGTACGTTTCGAAGTAGTGTAGATTTCCCGGGACCTCCTGGTCCATCGACGAAAAACAACTTCTTGCCCTCCTCGGGGTTTTCGACCGCTTGAATAATCTCGAATGCACAAACACTTTCCCTCCGAAAGGCTCGGTTTCATTGTCAAGTATGTCCCGCAGCGTTCGGTCTACTGCCTCGAACGCGTGCCGATGGGCCATTGGTGCTTCGTCCCAAATGACCAAGCTTGCTTGCTTGATCAACTCCTGCACATGGGTGTTCTTCGAGATAGAGCACATCGAGCTCTCGTTCAGTTTCGAAGGGATCTTGAATGTTGAATGTACTGTTGTTCCCCCCATGAGTAAGAGCGAGGCAATGCCACTGGACGCCACCGCAATGGCGATCTTCCCTGAGAGTCTGACTTTGGCCAGTACGTTTCGAAGTAGTGTAGATTTCCCGGGACCTCCTGGTCCATCGACGAAAAACAACTTCTTGCCCTCCTCGGGGTTTTCGACCGCTTGAATAATCTCGAATGCACAAACACTTTCCCTCCGAAAGGCTCGGTTTCATTGTCAAGTATGTCCCGCAGCGTTCGGTCTACTGCCTCGAACGCGTGCCGATGGGCCATTGGTGCTTCGTCCCAAATGACCAAGCTTGCTTGCTTGATCAACTCCTGCACATGGGTGTTCTTCGAGATAGAGCACATCGAGCTCTCGTTCAGTTTCGAAGGGATCTTGAATGTTGAATGTACTGTTGTTCCCCGCATGAGTAAGAGCGAGGCAATGCCACTGGACGCCACCGCAATGGCGATCTTCCCCGAGAGTCTGACTTTGGCCAGTACGTTTCGAAGTAGTGTAGATTTCCCGGGACCTCCTGGTCCATCGACGAAAAACAACTTCTTGCCCTCCTCGGGGTTTTCGACCGCTTGAATAATCTCGAATGCACAAACACTTTCCCTCCGAAAGGCTCGGTTTCATTGTCAAGTATGTCCCGCAGCGTTCGGTCTACTGCCTCGAACGCGTGCCGATGGGCCATTGGTGCTTCGTCCCAAATGACCAAGCTTGCTTGCTTGATCAACTCCTGCACATGGGTGTTCTTCGAGATAGAGCACATCGAGCTCTCGTTCAGTTTCGAAGGGATCTTGAATGTTGAATGTACTGTTGTTCCCCGCATGAGTAAGAGCGAGGCAATGCCACTGGACGCCACCGCAATGGCGATCTTCCCCGAGAGTCTGACTTTGGCCAGTACGTTTCGAAGTAGTGTAGATTTCCCGGGACCTCCTGGTCCATCGACGAAAAACAACTTCTTGCCCTCCTCGGGGTTTTCGACCGCTTGAATAATCTCGAATGCACAAACACTTTCCCTCCGAAAGGCTCGGTTTCATTGTCAAGTATGTCCCGCAGCGTTCGGTCTACTGCCTCGAACGCGTGCCGATGGGCCATTGGTGCTTCGTCCCAAATGACCAAGCTTGCTTGCTTGATCAACTCCTGCACATGGGTGTTCTTCGAGATAGAGCACATCGAGCTCTCGTTCAGTTTCGAAGGGATCTTGAATGTTGAATGTACTGTTGTTCCCCGCATGAGTAAGAGCGAGGCAATGCCACTGGACGCCACCGCAATGGCGATCTTCCCCGAGAGTCTGACTTTGGCCAGTACGTTTCGAAGTAGTGTAGATTTCCCGGGACCTCCTGGTCCATCGACGAAAAACAACTTCTTGCCCTCCTCGGGGTTTTCGACCGCTTGAATAATCTCGAATGCACAAACACTTTCCCTCCGAAAGGCTCGGTTTCATTGTCAAGTATGTCCCGCAGCGTTCGGTCTACTGCCTCGAACGCGTGCCGATGGGCCATTGGTGCTTCGTCCCAAATGACCAAGCTTGCTTGCTTGATCAACTCCTGCACATGGGTGTTCTTCGAGATAGAGCACATCGAGCTCTCGTTCAGTTTCGAAGGGATCTTGAATGTTGAATGTACTGTTGTTCCCCGCATGAGTAAGAGCGAGGCAATGCCACTGGACGCCACCGCAATGGCGATCTTCCCCGAGAGTCTGACTTTGGCCAGTACGTTTCGAAGTAGTGTAGATTTCCCGGGACCTCCTGGTCCATCGACGAAAAACAACTTCTTGCCCTCCTCGGGGTTTTCGACCGCTTGAATAATCTCGAATGCACAAACACTTTCCCTCCGAAAGGCTCGGTTTCATTGTCAAGTATGTCCCGCAGCGTTCGGTCTACTGCCTCGAACGCGTGCCGATGGGCCATTGGTGCTTCGTCCCAAATGACCAAGCTTGCTTGCTTGATCAACTCCTGCACATGGGTGTTCTTCGAGATAGAGCACATCGAGCTCTCGTTCAGTTTCGAAGGGATCTTGAATGTTGAATGTACTGTTGTTCCCCGCATGAGTAAGAGCGAGGCAATGCCACTGGACGCCACCGCAATGGCGATCTTCCCCGAGAGTCTGACTTTGGCCAGTACGTTTCGAAGTAGTGTAGATTTCCCGGGACCTCCTGGTCCATCGACGAAAAACAACTTCTTGCCCTCCTCGGGGTTTTCGACCGCTTGAATAATCTCGAATGCACAAACACTTTCCCTCCGAAAGGCTCGGTTTCATTGTCAAGTATGTCCCGCAGCGTTCGGTCTACTGCCTCGAACGCGTGCCGATGGGCCATTGGTGCTTCGTCCCAAATGACCAAGCTTGCTTGCTTGATCAACTCCTGCACATGGGTGTTCTTCGAGATAGAGCACATCGAGCTCTCGTTCAGTTTCGAAGGGATCTTGAATGTTGAATGTACTGTTGTTCCCCGCATGAGTAAGAGCGAGGCAATGCCACTGGACGCCACCGCAATGGCGATCTTCCCCGAGAGTCTGACTTTGGCCAGTACGTTTCGAAGTAGTGTAGATTTCCCGGGACCTCCTGGTCCATCGACGAAAAACAACTTCTTGCCCTCCTCGGGGTTTTCGACCGCTTGAATAATCTCGAATGCACAAACACTTTCCCTCCGAAAGGCTCGGTTTCATTGTCAAGTATGTCCCGCAGCGTTCGGTCGACTGCCTCGAACGCGTGCCGATGGGCCATTGGTGCTTCGTCCCAAATGACCAAGCTTGCTTGCTTGATCAACTCCTGCACATGTGTGTTCTTCGAGATAGAGCACATCGAGCTCTCGTTCAGTTTCGAAGGGATCTTGAATGTTGAATGTACTGTTGTTCCCCGCATGAGTAAGAGCGAGGCAATGCCACTGGACGCCACCGCAATGGCGATCTTCCCCGAGAGTCTGACTTTGGCCAGTACGTTTCGAAGTAGTGTAGATTTCCCGGGACCTCCTGGTCCATCGACGAAAAACAACTTCTTGCCCTCCTCGGGGTTTTCGACCGCTTGAATAATCTCGAATGCACAAACACTTTCCCTCCGAAAGGCTCGGTTTCATTGTCAAGTATGTCCCGCAGCGTTCGGTCGACTGCCTCGAACGCGTGCCGATGGGCCATTGGTGCTTCGTCCCAAATGACCAAGCTTGCTTGCTTGATCAACTCCTGCACATGTGTGTTCTTCGAGATAGAGCACATCGAGCTCTCGTTCAGTTTCGAAGGGATCTTGAATGTTGAATGTACTGTTGTTCCCCGCATGAGTAAGAGCGAGGCAATGCCACTGGACGCCACCGCAATGGCGATCTTCCCCGAGAGTCTGACTTTGGCCAGTACGTTTCGAAGTAGTGTAGATTTCCCGGGACCTCCTGGTCCATCGACGAAAAACAACTTCTTGCCCTCCTCGGGGTTTTCGACCGCTTGAATAATCTCGAATGCACAAACACTTTCCCTCCGAAAGGCTCGGTTTCATTGTCAAGTATGTCCCGCAGCGTTCGGTCTACTGCCTCGAACGCGTGCCGATGGGCCATTGGTGCTTCGTCCCAAATGACCAAGCTTGCTTGCTTGATCAACTCCTGCACATGTGTGTTCTTCGAGATAGAGCACATCGAGCTCTCGTTCAGTTTCGAAGGGATCTTGAATGTTGAATGTACTGTTGTTCCCCGCATGAGTAAGAGCGAGGCAATGCCACTGGACGCCACCGCAATGGCGATCTTCCCCGAGAGTCTGACTTTGGCCAGTACGTTTCGAAGTAGTGTAGATTTCCCGGGACCTCCTGGTCCATCGACGAAAAACAACTTCTTGCCCTCCTCGGGGTTTTCGACCGCTTGAATAATCTCGAATGCACAAACACTTTCCCTCCGAAAGGCTCGGTTTCATTGTCAAGTATGTCCCGCAGCGTTCGGTCTACTGCCTCGAACGCGTGCCGATGGGCCATTGGTGCTTCGTCCCAAATGACCAAGCTTGCTTGCTTGATCAACTCCTGCACATGGGTGTTCTTCGAGATAGAGCACATCGAGCTCTCGTTCAGTTTCGAAGGGATCTTGAATGTTGAATGTACTGTTGTTCCCCGCATGAGTAAGAGCGAGGCAATGCCACTGGACGCCACCGCAATGGCGATCTTCCCCGAGAGTCTGACTTTGGCCAGTACGTTTCGAAGTAGTGTAGATTTCCCGGGACCTCCTGGTCCATCGACGAAAAACAACTTCTTGCCCTCCTCGGGGTTTTCGACCGCTTGAATAATCTCGAATGCACAAACACTTTCCCTCCGAAAGGCTCGGTTTCATTGTCAAGTATGTCCCGCAGCGTTCGGTCTACTGCCTCGAACGCGTGCCGATGGGCCATTGGTGCTTCGTCCCAAATGACCAAGCTTGCTTGCTTGATCAACTCCTGCACATGGGTGTTCTTCGAGATAGAGCACATCGAGCTCTCGTTCAGTTTCGAAGGGATCTTGAATGTTGAATGTACTGTTGTTCCCCGCATGAGTAAGAGCGAGGCAATGCCACTGGACGCCACCGCAATGGCGATCTTCCCCGAGAGTCTGACTTTGGCCAGTACGTTTCGAAGTAGTGTAGATTTCCCGGGACCTCCTGGTCCATCGACGAAAAACAACTTCTTGCCCTCCTCGGGGTTTTCGACCGCTTGAATAATCTCGAATGCACAAACACTTTCCCTCCGAAAGGCTCGGTTTCATTGTCAAGTATGTCCCGCAGCGTTCGGTCGACTGCCTCGAACGCGTGCCGATGGGCCATTGGTGCTTCGTCCCAAATGACCAAGCTTGCTTGCTTGATCAACTCCTGCACATGTGTGTTCTTCGAGATAGAGCACATCGAGCTCTCGTTCAGTTTCGAAGGGATCTTGAATGTTGAATGTACTGTTGTTCCCCGCATGAGTAAGAGCGAGGCAATGCCACTGGACGCCACCGCAATGGCGATCTTCCCCGAGAGTCTGACTTTGGCCAGTACGTTTCGAAGTAGTGTAGATTTCCCGGGACCTCCTGGTCCATCGACGAAAAACAACTTCTTGCCCTCCTCGGGGTTTTCGACCGCTTGAATAATCTCGAATGCACAAACACTTTCCCTCCGAAAGGCTCGGTTTCATTGTCAAGTATGTCCCGCAGCGTTCGGTCGACTGCCTCGAACGCGTGCCGATGGGCCATTGGTGCTTCGTCCCAAATGACCAAGCTTGCTTGCTTGATCAACTCCTGCACATGTGTGTTCTTCGAGATAGAGCACATCGAGCTCTCGTTCAGTTTCGAAGGGATCTTGAATGTTGAATGTACTGTTGTTCCCCGCATGAGTAAGAGCGAGGCAATGCCACTGGACGCCACCGCAATGGCGATCTTCCCCGAGAGTCTGACTTTGGCCAGTACGTTTCGAAGTAGTGTAGATTTCCCGGGACCTCCTGGTCCATCGACGAAAAACAACTTCTTGCCCTCCTCGGGGTTTTCGACCGCTTGAATAATCTCGAATGCACAAACACTTTCCCTCCGAAAGGCTCGGTTTCATTGTCAAGTATGTCCCGCAGCGTTCGGTCGACTGCCTCGAACGCGTGCCGATGGGCCATTGGTGCTTCGTCCCAAATGACCAAGCTTGCTTGCTTGATCAACTCCTGCACATGTGTGTTCTTCGAGATAGAGCACATCGAGCTCTCGTTCAGTTTCGAAGGGATCTTGAATGTTGAATGTACTGTTGTTCCCCGCATGAGTAAGAGCGAGGCAATGCCACTGGACGCCACCGCAATGGCGATCTTCCCCGAGAGTCTGACTTTGGCCAGTACGTTTCGAAGTAGTGTAGATTTCCCGGGACCTCCTGGTCCATCGACGAAAAACAACTTCTTGCCCTCCTCGGGGTTTTCGACCGCTTGAATAATCTCGAATGCACAAACACTTTCCCTCCGAAAGGCTCGGTTTCATTGTCAAGTATGTCCCGCAGCGTTCGGTCTACTGCCTCGAACGCGTGCCGATGGGCCATTGGTGCTTCGTCCCAAATGACCAAGCTTGCTTGCTTGATCAACTCCTGCACATGGGTGTTCTTCGAGATAGAGCACATCGAGCTCTCGTTCAGTTTCGAAGGGATCTTGAATGTTGAATGTACTGTTGTTCCCCGCATGAGTAAGAGCGAGGCAATGCCACTGGACGCCACCGCAATGGCGATCTTCCCCGAGAGTCTGACTTTGGCCAGTACGTTTCGAAGTAGTGTAGATTTCCCGGGACCTCCTGGTCCATCGACGAAAAACAACTTCTTGCCCTCCTCGGGGTTTTCGACCGCTTGAATAATCTCGAATGCACAAACACTTTCCCTCCGAAAGGCTCGGTTTCATTGTCAAGTATGTCCCGCAGCGTTCGGTCTACTGCCTCGAACGCGTGCCGATGGGCCATTGGTGCTTCGTCCCAAATGACCAAGCTTGCTTGCTTGATCAACTCCTGCACATGGGTGTTCTTCGAGATAGAGCACATCGAGCTCTCGTTCAGTTTCGAAGGGATCTTGAATGTTGAATGTACTGTTGTTCCCCGCATGAGTAAGAGCGAGGCAATGCCACTGGACGCCACCGCAATGGCGATCTTCCCCGAGAGTCTGACTTTGGCCAGTACGTTTCGAAGTAGTGTAGATTTCCCGGGACCTCCTGGTCCATCGACGAAAAACAACTTCTTGCCCTCCTCGGGGTTTTCGACCGCTTGAATAATCTCGAATGCACAAACACTTTCCCTCCGAAAGGCTCGGTTTCATTGTCAAGTATGTCCCGCAGCGTTCGGTCTACTGCCTCGAACGCGTGCCGATGGGCCATTGGTGCTTCGTCCCAAATGACCAAGCTTGCTTGCTTGATCAACTCCTGCACATGGGTGTTCTTCGAGATAGAGCACATCGAGCTCTCGTTCAGTTTCGAAGGGATCTTGAATGTTGAATGTACTGTTGTTCCCCGCATGAGTAAGAGCGAGGCAATGCCACTGGACGCCACCGCAATGGCGATCTTCCCCGAGAGTCTGACTTTGGCCAGTACGTTTCGAAGTAGTGTAGATTTCCCGGGACCTCCTGGTCCATCGACGAAAAACAACTTCTTGCCCTCCTCGGGGTTTTCGACCGCTTGAATAATCTCGAATGCACAAACACTTTCCCTCCGAAAGGCTCGGTTTCATTGTCAAGTATGTCCCGCAGCGTTCGGTCGACTGCCTCGAACGCGTGCCGATGGGCCATTGGTGCTTCGTCCCAAATGACCAAGCTTGCTTGCTTGATCAACTCCTGCACATGGGTGTTCTTCGAGATAGAGCACATCGAGCTCTCGTTCAGTTTCGAAGGGATCTTGAATGTTGAATGTACTGTTGTTCCCCGCATGAGTAAGAGCGAGGCAATGCCACTGGACGCCACCGCAATGGCGATCTTCCCCGAGAGTCTGACTTTGGCCAGTACGTTTCGAAGTAGTGTAGATTTCCCGGGACCTCCTGGTCCATCGACGAAAAACAACTTCTTGCCCTCCTCGGGGTTTTCGACCGCTTGAATAATCTCGAATGCACAAACACTTTCCCTCCGAAAGGCTCGGTTTCATTGTCAAGTATGTCCCGCAGCGTTCGGTCTACTGCCTCGAACGCGTGCCGATGGGCCATTGGTGCTTCGTCCCAAATGACCAAGCTTGCTTGCTTGATCAACTCCTGCACATGTGTGTTCTTCGAGATAGAGCACATCGAGCTCTCGTTCAGTTTCGAAGGGATCTTGAATGTTGAATGTACTGTTGTTCCCCGCATGAGTAAGAGCGAGGCAATGCCACTGGACGCCACCGCAATGGCGATCTTCCCCGAGAGTCTGACTTTGGCCAGTACGTTTCGAAGTAGTGTAGATTTCCCGGGACCTCCTGGTCCATCGACGAAAAACAACTTCTTGCCCTCCTCGGGGTTTTCGACCGCTTGAATAATCTCGAATGCACAAACACTTTCCCTCCGAAAGGCTCGGTTTCATTGTCAAGTATGTCCCGCAGCGTTCGGTCTACTGCCTCGAACGCGTGCCGATGGGCCATTGGTGCTTCGTCCCAAATGACCAAGCTTGCTTGCTTGATCAACTCCTGCACATGGGTGTTCTTCGAGATAGAGCACATCGAGCTCTCGTTCAGTTTCGAAGGGATCTTGAATGTTGAATGTACTGTTGTTCCCCCCATGAGTAAGAGCGAGGCAATGCCACTGGACGCCACCGCAATGGCGATCTTCCCCGAGAGTCTGACTTTGGCCAGTACGTTTCGAAGTAGTGTAGATTTCCCGGGACCTCCTGGTCCATCGACGAAAAACAACTTCTTGCCCTCCTCGGGGTTTTCGACCGCTTGAATAATCTCGAATGCACAAACACTTTCCCTCCGAAAGGCTCGGTTTCATTGTCAAGTATGTCCCGCAGCGTTCGGTCTACTGCCTCGAACGCGTGCCGATGGGCCATTGGTGCTTCGTCCCAAATGACCAAGCTTGCTTGCTTGATCAACTCCTGCACATGGGTGTTCTTCGAGATAGAGCACATCGAGCTCTCGTTCAGTTTCGAAGGGATCTTGAATGTTGAATGTACTGTTGTTCCCCGCATGAGTAAGAGCGAGGCAATGCCACTGGACGCCACCGCAATGGCGATCTTCCCCGAGAGTCTGACTTTGGCCAGTACGTTTCGAAGTAGTGTAGATTTCCCGGGACCTCCTGGTCCATCGACGAAAAACAACTTCTTGCCCTCCTCGGGGTTTTCGACCGCTTGAATAATCTCGAATGCACAAACACTTTCCCTCCGAAAGGCTCGGTTTCATTGTCAAGTATGTCCCGCAGCGTTCGGTCGACTGCCTCGAACGCGTGCCGATGGGCCATTGGTGCTTCGTCCCAAATGACCAAGCTTGCTTGCTTGATCAACTCCTGCACATGGGTGTTCTTCGAGATAGAGCACATCGAGCTCTCGTTCAGTTTCGAAGGGATCTTGAATGTTGAATGTACTGTTGTTCCCCGCATGAGTAAGAGCGAGGCAATGCCACTGGACGCCACCGCAATGGCGATCTTCCCCGAGAGTCTGACTTTGGCCAGTACGTTTCGAAGTAGTGTAGATTTCCCGGGACCTCCTGGTCCATCGACGAAAAACAACTTCTTGCCCTCCTCGGGGTTTTCGACCGCTTGAATAATCTCGAATGCACAAACACTTTCCCTCCGAAAGGCTCGGTTTCATTGTCAAGTATGTCCCGCAGCGTTCGGTCGACTGCCTCGAACGCGTGCCGATGGGCCATTGGTGCTTCGTCCCAAATGACCAAGCTTGCTTGCTTGATCAACTCCTGCACATGGGTGTTCTTCGAGATAGAGCACATCGAGCTCTCGTTCAGTTTCGAAGGGATCTTGAATGTTGAATGTACTGTTGTTCCCCGCATGAGTAAGAGCGAGGCAATGCCACTGGACGCCACCGCAATGGCGATCTTCCCCGAGAGTCTGACTTTGGCCAGTACGTTTCGAAGTAGTGTAGATTTCCCGGGACCTCCTGGTCCATCGACGAAAAACAACTTCTTGCCCTCCTCGGGGTTTTCGACCGCTTGAATAATCTCGAATGCACAAACACTTTCCCTCCGAAAGGCTCGGTTTCATTGTCAAGTATGTCCCGCAGCGTTCGGTCTACTGCCTCGATCGCGTGCCGATGGGCCATTGGTGCTTCGTCCCAAATGACCAAGCTTGCTTGCTTGATCAACTCCTGCACATGGGTGTTCTTCGAGATAGAGCACATCGAGCTCTCGTTCAGTTTCGAAGGGATCTTGAATGTTGAATGTACTGTTGTTCCCCGCATGAGTAAGAGCGAGGCAATGCCACTGGACGCCACCGCAATGGCGATCTTCCCCGAGAGTCTGACTTTGGCCAGTACGTTTCGAAGTAGTGTAGATTTCCCGGGACCTCCTGGTCCATCGACGAAAAACAACTTCTTGCCCTCCTCGGGGTTTTCGACCGCTTGAATAATCTCGAATGCACAAACACTTTCCCTCCGAAAGGCTCGGTTTCATTGTCAAGTATGTCCCGCAGCGTTCGGTCGACTGCCTCGAACGCGTGCCGATGGGCCATTGGTGCTTCGTCCCAAATGACCAAGCTTGCTTGCTTGATCAACTCCTGCACATGTGTGTTCTTCGAGATAGAGCACATCGAGCTCTCGTTCAGTTTCGAAGGGATCTTGAATGTTGAATGTACTGTTGTTCCCCCCATGAGTAAGAGCGAGGCAATGCCACTGGACGCCACCGCAATGGCGATCTTCCCCGAGAGTCTGACTTTGGCCAGTACGTTTCGAAGTAGTGTAGATTTCCCGGGACCTCCTGGTCCATCGACGAAAAACAACTTCTTGCCCTCCTCGGGGTTTTCGACCGCTTGAATAATCTCGAATGCACAAACACTTTCCCTCCGAAAGGCTCGGTTTCATTGTCAAGTATGTCCCGCAGCGTTCGGTCGACTGCCTCGAACGCGTGCCGATGGGCCATTGGTGCTTCGTCCCAAATGACCAAGCTTGCTTGCTTGATCAACTCCTGCACATGGGTGTTCTTCGAGATAGAGCACATCGAGCTCTCGTTCAGTTTCGAAGGGATCTTGAATGTTGAATGTACTGTTGTTCCCCGCATGAGTAAGAGCGAGGCAATGCCACTGGACGCCACCGCAATGGCGATCTTCCCCGAGAGTCTGACTTTGGCCAGTACGTTTCGAAGTAGTGTAGATTTCCCGGGACCTCCTGGTCCATCGACGAAAAACAACTTCTTGCCCTCCTCGGGGTTTTCGACCGCTTGAATAATCTCGAATGCACAAACACTTTCCCTCCGAAAGGCTCGGTTTCATTGTCAAGTATGTCCCGCAGCGTTCGGTCTACTGCCTCGATCGCGTGCCGATGGGCCATTGGTGCTTCGTCCCAAATGACCAAGCTTGCTTGCTTGATCAACTCCTGCACATGGGTGTTCTTCGAGATAGAGCACATCGAGCTCTCGTTCAGTTTCGAAGGGATCTTGAATGTTGAATGTACTGTTGTTCCCCGCATGAGTAAGAGCGAGGCAATGCCACTGGACGCCACCGCAATGGTGATCTTCCCCGAGAGTCTGACTTTGGCCAGTACGTTTCGAAGTAGTGTAGATTTCCCGGGACCTCCTGGTCCATCGACGAAAAACAACTTCTTGCCCTCCTCGGGGTTTTCGACCGCTTGAATAATCTCGAATGCACAAACACTTTCCCTCCGAAAGGCTCGGTTTCATTGTCAAGTATGTCCCGCAGCGTTCGGTCGACTGCCTCGAACGCGTGCCGATGGGCCATTGGTGCTTCGTCCCAAATGACCAAGCTTGCTTGCTTGATCAACTCCTGCACATGTGTGTTCTTCGAGATAGAGCACATCGAGCTCTCGTTCAGTTTCGAAGGGATCTTGAATGTTGAATGTACTGTTGTTCCCCCCATGAGTAAGAGCGAGGCAATGCCACTGGACGCCACCGCAATGGCGATCTTCCCCGAGAGTCTGACTTTGGCCAGTACGTTTCGAAGTAGTGTAGATTTCCCGGGACCTCCTGGTCCATCGACGAAAAACAACTTCTTGCCCTCCTCGGGGTTTTCGACCGCTTGAATAATCTCGAATGCACAAACACTTTCCCTCCGAAAGGCTCGGTTTCATTGTCAAGTATGTCCCGCAGCGTTCGGTCGACTGCCTCGAACGCGTGCCGATGGGCCATTGGTGCTTCGTCCCAAATGACCAAGCTTGCTTGCTTGATCAACTTCTGCACATGGGTGTTCTTCGAGATAGAGCACATCGAGCTCTCGTTCAGTTTCGAAGGGATCTTGAATGTTGAATGTACTGTTGTTCCCCGCATGAGTAAGAGCGAGGCAATGCCACTGGACGCCACCGCAATGGCGATCTTCCCCGAGAGTCTGACTTTGGCCAGTACGTTTCGAAGTAGTGTAGATTTCCCGGGACCTCCTGGTCCATCGACGAAAAACAACTTCTTGCCCTCCTCGGGGTTTTCGACCGCTTGAATAATCTCGAATGCACAAACACTTTCCCTCCGAAAGGCTCGGTTTCATTGTCAAGTATGTCCCGCAGCGTTCGGTCGACTGCCTCGAACGCGTGCCGATGGGCCATTGGTGCTTCGTCCCAAATGACCAAGCTTGCTTGCTTGATCAACTCCTGCACATGGGTGTTCTTCGAGATAGAGCACATCGAGCTCTCGTTCAGTTTCGAAGGGATCTTGAATGTTGAATGTACTGTTGTTCCCCGCATGAGTAAGAGCGAGGCAATGCCACTGGACGCCACCGCAATGGCGATCTTCCCCGAGAGTCTGACTTTGGCCAGTACGTTTCGAAGTAGTGTAGATTTCCCGGGACCTCCTGGTCCATCGACGAAAAACAACTTCTTGCCCTCCTCGGGGTTTTCGACCGCTTGAATAATCTCGAATGCACAAACACTTTCCCTCCGAAAGGCTCGGTTTCATTGTCAAGTATGTCCCGCAGCGTTCGGTCTACTGCCTCGAACGCGTGCCGATGGGCCATTGGTGCTTCGTCCCAAATGACCAAGCTTGCTTGCTTGATCAACTCCTGCACATGGGTGTTCTTCGAGATAGAGCACATCGAGCTCTCGTTCAGTTTCGAAGGGATCTTGAATGTTGAATGTACTGTTGTTCCCCCCATGAGTAAGAGCGAGGCAATGCCACTGGACGCCACCGCAATGGCGATCTTCCCCGAGAGTCTGACTTTGGCCAGTACGTTTCGAAGTAGTGTAGATTTCCCGGGACCTCCTGGTCCATCGACGAAAAACAACTTCTTGCCCTCCTCGGGGTTTTCGACCGCTTGAATAATCTCGAATGCACAAACACTTTCCCTCCGAAAGGCTCGGTTTCATTGTCAAGTATGTCCCGCAGCGTTCGGTCTACTGCCTCGAACGCGTGCCGATGGGCCATTGGTGCTTCGTCCCAAATGACCAAGCTTGCTTGCTTGATCAACTCCTGCACATGGGTGTTCTTCGAGATAGAGCACATCGAGCTCTCGTTCAGTTTCGAAGGGATCTTGAATGTTGAATGTACTGTTGTTCCCCGCATGAGTAAGAGCGAGGCAATGCCACTGGACGCCACCGCAATGGCGATCTTCCCCGAGAGTCTGACTTTGGCCAGTACGTTTCGAAGTAGTGTAGATTTCCCGGGACCTCCTGGTCCATCGACGAAAAACAACTTCTTGCCCTCCTCGGGGTTTTCGACCGCTTGAATAATCTCGAATGCACAAACACTTTCCCTCCGAAAGGCTCGGTTTCATTGTCAAGTATGTCCCGCAGCGTTCGGTCGACTGCCTCGAACGCGTGCCGATGGGCCATTGGTGCTTCGTCCCAAATGACCAAGCTTGCTTGCTTGATCAACTCCTGCACATGGGTGTTCTTCGAGATAGAGCACATCGAGCTCTCGTTCAGTTTCGAAGGGATCTTGAATGTTGAATGTACTGTTGTTCCCCCCATGAGTAAGAGCGAGGCAATGCCACTGGACGCCACCGCAATGGCGATCTTCCCCGAGAGTCTGACTTTGGCCAGTACGTTTCGAAGTAGTGTAGATTTCCCGGGACCTCCTGGTCCATCGACGAAAAACAACTTCTTGCCCTCCTCGGGGTTTTCGACCGCTTGAATAATCTCGAATGCACAAACACTTTCCCTCCGAAAGGCTCGGTTTCATTGTCAAGTATGTCCCGCAGCGTTCGGTCTACTGCCTCGAACGCGTGCCGATGGGCCATTGGTGCTTCGTCCCAAATGACCAAGCTTGCTTGCTTGATCAACTCCTGCACATGGGTGTTCTTCGAGATAGAGCACATCGAGCTCTCGTTCAGTTTCGAAGGGATCTTGAATGTTGAATGTACTGTTGTTCCCCGCATGAGTAAGAGCGAGGCAATGCCACTGGACGCCACCGCAATGGCGATCTTCCCCGAGAGTCTGACTTTGGCCAGTACGTTTCGAAGTAGTGTAGATTTCCCGGGACCTCCTGGTCCATCGACGAAAAACAACTTCTTGCCCTCCTCGGGGTTTTCGACCGCTTGAATAATCTCGAATGCACAAACACTTTCCCTCCGAAAGGCTCGGTTTCATTGTCAAGTATGTCCCGCAGCGTTCGGTCGACTGCCTCGAACGCGTGCCGATGGGCCATTGGTGCTTCGTCCCAAATGACCAAGCTTGCTTGCTTGATCAACTCCTGCACATGGGTGTTCTTCGAGATAGAGCACATCGAGCTCTCGTTCAGTTTCGAAGGGATCTTGAATGTTGAATGTACTGTTGTTCCCCCCATGAGTAAGAGCGAGGCAATGCCACTGGACGCCACCGCAATGGCGATCTTCCCCGAGAGTCTGACTTTGGCCAGTACGTTTCGAAGTAGTGTAGATTTCCCGGGACCTCCTGGTCCATCGACGAAAAACAACTTCTTGCCCTCCTCGGGGTTTTCGACCGCTTGAATAATCTCGAATGCACAAACACTTTCCCTCCGAAAGGCTCGGTTTCATTGTCAAGTATGTCCCGCAGCGTTCGGTCTACTGCCTCGAACGCGTGCCGATGGGCCATTGGTGCTTCGTCCCAAATGACCAAGCTTGCTTGCTTGATCAACTCCTGCACATGGGTGTTCTTCGAGATAGAGCACATCGAGCTCTCGTTCAGTTTCGAAGGGATCTTGAATGTTGAATGTACTGTTGTTCCCCCCATGAGTAAGAGCGAGGCAATGCCACTGGACGCCACCGCAATGGCGATCTTCCCCGAGAGTCTGACTTTGGCCAGTACGTTTCGAAGTAGTGTAGATTTCCCGGGACCTCCTGGTCCATCGACGAAAAACAACTTCTTGCCCTCCTCGGGGTTTTCGACCGCTTGAATAATCTCGAATGCACAAACACTTTCCCTCCGAAAGGCTCGGTTTCATTGTCAAGTATGTCCCGCAGCGTTCGGTCTACTGCCTCGAACGCGTGCCGATGGGCCATTGGTGCTTCGTCCCAAATGACCAAGCTTGCTTGCTTGATCAACTCCTGCACATGGGTGTTCTTCGAGATAGAGCACATCGAGCTCTCGTTCAGTTTCGAAGGGATCTTGAATGTTGAATGTACTGTTGTTCCCCCCATGAGTAAGAGCGAGGCAATGCCACTGGACGCCACCGCAATGGCGATCTTCCCCGAGAGTCTGACTTTGGCCAGTACGTTTCGAAGTAGTGTAGATTTCCCGGGACCTCCTGGTCCATCGACGAAAAACAACTTCTTGCCCTCCTCGGGGTTTTCGACCGCTTGAATAATCTCGAATGCACAAACACTTTCCCTCCGAAAGGCTCGGTTTCATTGTCAAGTATGTCCCGCAGCGTTCGGTCTACTGCCTCGAACGCGTGCCGATGGGCCATTGGTGCTTCGTCCCAAATGACCAAGCTTGCTTGCTTGATCAACTCCTGCACATGGGTGTTCTTCGAGATAGAGCACATCGAGCTCTCGTTCAGTTTCGAAGGGATCTTGAATGTTGAATGTACTGTTGTTCCCCCCATGAGTAAGAGCGAGGCAATGCCACTGGACGCCACCGCAATGGCGATCTTCCCCGAGAGTCTGACTTTGGCCAGTACGTTTCGAAGTAGTGTAGATTTCCCGGGACCTCCTGGTCCATCGACGAAAAACAACTTCTTGCCCTCCTCGGGGTTTTCGACCGCTTGAATAATCTCGAATGCACAAACACTTTCCCTCCGAAAGGCTCGGTTTCATTGTCAAGTATGTCCCGCAGCGTTCGGTCGACTGCCTCGAACGCGTGCCGATGGGCCATTGGTGCTTCGTCCCAAATGACCAAGCTTGCTTGCTTGATCAACTCCTGCACATGGGTGTTCTTCGAGATAGAGCACATCGAGCTCTCGTTCAGTTTCGAAGGGATCTTGAATGTTGAATGTACTGTTGTTCCCCGCATGAGTAAGAGCGAGGCAATGCCACTGGACGCCACCGCAATGGCGATCTTCCCCGAGAGTCTGACTTTGGCCAGTACGTTTCGAAGTAGTGTAGATTTCCCGGGACCTCCTGGTCCATCGACGAAAAACAACTTCTTGCCCTCCTCGGGGTTTTCGACCGCTTGAATAATCTCGAATGCACAAACACTTTCCCTCCGAAAGGCTCGGTTTCATTGTCAAGTATGTCCCGCAGCGTTCGGTCTACTGCCTCGAACGCGTGCCGATGGGCCATTGGTGCTTCGTCCCAAATGACCAAGCTTGCTTGCTTGATCAACTCCTGCACATGGGTGTTCTTCGAGATAGAGCACATCGAGCTCTCGTTCAGTTTCGAAGGGATCTTGAATGTTGAATGTACTGTTGTTCCCCGCATGAGTAAGAGCGAGGCAATGCCACTGGACGCCACCGCAATGGCGATCTTCCCCGAGAGTCTGACTTTGGCCAGTACGTTTCGAAGTAGTGTAGATTTCCCGGGACCTCCTGGTCCATCGACGAAAAACAACTTCTTGCCCTCCTCGGGGTTTTCGACCGCTTGAATAATCTCGAATGCACAAACACTTTCCCTCCGAAAGGCTCGGTTTCATTGTCAAGTATGTCCCGCAGCGTTCGGTCGACTGCCTCGAACGCGTGCCGATGGGCCATTGGTGCTTCGTCCCAAATGACCAAGCTTGCTTGCTTGATCAACTCCTGCACATGGGTGTTCTTCGAGATAGAGCACATCGAGCTCTCGTTCAGTTTCGAAGGGATCTTGAATGTTGAATGTACTGTTGTTCCCCCCATGAGTAAGAGCGAGGCAATGCCACTGGACGCCACCGCAATGGCGATCTTCCCCGAGAGTCTGACTTTGGCCAGTACGTTTCGAAGTAGTGTAGATTTCCCGGGACCTCCTGGTCCATCGACGAAAAACAACTTCTTGCCCTCCTCGGGGTTTTCGACCGCTTGAATAATCTCGAATGCACAAACACTTTCCCTCCGAAAGGCTCGGTTTCATTGTCAAGTATGTCCCGCAGCGTTCGGTCGACTGCCTCGAACGCGTGCCGATGGGCCATTGGTGCTTCGTCCCAAATGACCAAGCTTGCTTGCTTGATCAACTCCTGCACATGGGTGTTCTTCGAGATAGAGCACATCGAGCTCTCGTTCAGTTTCGAAGGGATCTTGAATGTTGAATGTACTGTTGTTCCCCGCATGAGTAAGAGCGAGGCAATGCCACTGGACGCCACCGCAATGGCGATCTTCCCCGAGAGTCTGACTTTGGCCAGTACGTTTCGAAGTAGTGTAGATTTCCCGGGACCTCCTGGTCCATCGACGAAAAACAACTTCTTGCCCTCCTCGGGGTTTTCGACCGCTTGAATAATCTCGAATGCACAAACACTTTCCCTCCGAAAGGCTCGGTTTCATTGTCAAGTATGTCCCGCAGCGTTCGGTCGACTGCCTCGAACGCGTGCCGATGGGCCATTGGTGCTTCGTCCCAAATGACCAAGCTTGCTTGCTTGATCAACTCCTGCACATGGGTGTTCTTCGAGATAGAGCACATCGAGCTCTCGTTCAGTTTCGAAGGGATCTTGAATGTTGAATGTACTGTTGTTCCCCGCATGAGTAAGAGCGAGGCAATGCCACTGGACGCCACCGCAATGGCGATCTTCCCCGAGAGTCTGACTTTGGCCAGTACGTTTCGAAGTAGTGTAGATTTCCCGGGACCTCCTGGTCCATCGACGAAAAACAACTTCTTGCCCTCCTCGGGGTTTTCGACCGCTTGAATAATCTCGAATGCACAAACACTTTCCCTCCGAAAGGCTCGGTTTCATTGTCAAGTATGTCCCGCAGCGTTCGGTCTACTGCCTCGAACGCGTGCCGATGGGCCATTGGTGCTTCGTCCCAAATGACCAAGCTTGCTTGCTTGATCAACTCCTGCACATGGGTGTTCTTCGAGATAGAGCACATCGAGCTCTCGTTCAGTTTCGAAGGGATCTTGAATGTTGAATGTACTGTTGTTCCCCGCATGAGTAAGAGCGAGGCAATGCCACTGGACGCCACCGCAATGGCGATCTTCCCCGAGAGTCTGACTTTGGCCAGTACGTTTCGAAGTAGTGTAGATTTCCCGGGACCTCCTGGTCCATCGACGAAAAACAACTTCTTGCCCTCCTCGGGGTTTTCGACCGCTTGAATAATCTCGAATGCACAAACACTTTCCCTCCGAAAGGCTCGGTTTCATTGTCAAGTATGTCCCGCAGCGTTCGGTCTACTGCCTCGAACGCGTGCCGATGGGCCATTGGTGCTTCGTCCCAAATGACCAAGCTTGCTTGCTTGATCAACTCCTGCACATGGGTGTTCTTCGAGATAGAGCACATCGAGCTCTCGTTCAGTTTCGAAGGGATCTTGAATGTTGAATGTACTGTTGTTCCCCGCATGAGTAAGAGCGAGGCAATGCCACTGGACGCCACCGCAATGGCGATCTTCCCCGAGAGTCTGACTTTGGCCAGTACGTTTCGAAGTAGTGTAGATTTCCCGGGACCTCCTGGTCCATCGACGAAAAACAACTTCTTGCCCTCCTCGGGGTTTTCGACCGCTTGAATAATCTCGAATGCACAAACACTTTCCCTCCGAAAGGCTCGGTTTCATTGTCAAGTATGTCCCGCAGCGTTCGGTCTACTGCCTCGAACGCGTGCCGATGGGCCATTGGTGCTTCGTCCCAAATGACCAAGCTTGCTTGCTTGATCAACTCCTGCACATGGGTGTTCTTCGAGATAGAGCACATCGAGCTCTCGTTCAGTTTCGAAGGGATCTTGAATGTTGAATGTACTGTTGTTCCCCGCATGAGTAAGAGCGAGGCAATGCCACTGGACGCCACCGCAATGGCGATCTTCCCCGAGAGTCTGACTTTGGCCAGTACGTTTCGAAGTAGTGTAGATTTCCCGGGACCTCCTGGTCCATCGACGAAAAACAACTTCTTGCCCTCCTCGGGGTTTTCGACCGCTTGAATAATCTCGAATGCACAAACACTTTCCCTCCGAAAGGCTCGGTTTCATTGTCAAGTATGTCCCGCAGCGTTCGGTCTACTGCCTCGAACGCGTGCCGATGGGCCATTGGTGCTTCGTCCCAAATGACCAAGCTTGCTTGCTTGATCAACTCCTGCACATGGGTGTTCTTCGAGATAGAGCACATCGAGCTCTCGTTCAGTTTCGAAGGGATCTTGAATGTTGAATGTACTGTTGTTCCCCGCATGAGTAAGAGCGAGGCAATGCCACTGGACGCCACCGCAATGGCGATCTTCCCCGAGAGTCTGACTTTGGCCAGTACGTTTCGAAGTAGTGTAGATTTCCCGGGACCTCCTGGTCCATCGACGAAAAACAACTTCTTGCCCTCCTCGGGGTTTTCGACCGCTTGAATAATCTCGAATGCACAAACACTTTCCCTCCGAAAGGCTCGGTTTCATTGTCAAGTATGTCCCGCAGCGTTCGGTCTACTGCCTCGAACGCGTGCCGATGGGCCATTGGTGCTTCGTCCCAAATGACCAAGCTTGCTTGCTTGATCAACTCCTGCACATGGGTGTTCTTCGAGATAGAGCACATCGAGCTCTCGTTCAGTTTCGAAGGGATCTTGAATGTTGAATGTACTGTTGTTCCCCGCATGAGTAAGAGCGAGGCAATGCCACTGGACGCCACCGCAATGGCGATCTTCCCCGAGAGTCTGACTTTGGCCAGTACGTTTCGAAGTAGTGTAGATTTCCCGGGACCTCCTGGTCCATCGACGAAAAACAACTTCTTGCCCTCCTCGGGGTTTTCGACCGCTTGAATAATCTCGAATGCACAAACACTTTCCCTCCGAAAGGCTCGGTATCATTGTCAAGTATGTCCCGCAGCGTTCGGTCTACTGCCTCGAACGCGTGCCGATGGGCCATTGGTGCTTCGTCCCAAATGACCAAGCTTGCTTGCTTGATCAACTCCTGCACATGGGTGTTCTTCGAGATAGAGCACATCGAGCTCTCGTTCAGTTTCGAAGGGATCTTGAATGTTGAATGTACTGTTGTTCCCCCCATGAGTAAGAGCGAGGCAATGCCACTGGACGCCACCGCAATGGCGATCTTCCCCGAGAGTCTGACTTTGGCCAGTACGTTTCGAAGTAGTGTAGATTTCCCGGGACCTCCTGGTCCATCGACGAAAAACAACTTCTTGCCCTCCTCGGGGTTTTCGACCGCTTGAATAATCTCGAATGCACAAACACTTTCCCTCCGAAAGGCTCGGTTTCATTGTCAAGTATGTCCCGCAGCGTTCGGTCTACTGCCTCGAACGCGTGCCGATGGGCCATTGGTGCTTCGTCCCAAATGACCAAGCTTGCTTGCTTGATCAACTCCTGCACATGGGTGTTCTTCGAGATAGAGCACATCGAGCTCTCGTTCAGTTTCGAAGGGATCTTGAATGTTGAATGTACTGTTGTTCCCCGCATGAGTAAGAGCGAGGCAATGCCACTGGACGCCACCGCAATGGCGATCTTCCCCGAGAGTCTGACTTTGGCCAGTACGTTTCGAAGTAGTGTAGATTTCCCGGGACCTCCTGGTCCATCGACGAAAAACAACTTCTTGCCCTCCTCGGGGTTTTCGACCGCTTGAATAATCTCGAATGCACAAACACTTTCCCTCCGAAAGGCTCGGTTTCATTGTCAAGTATGTCCCGCAGCGTTCGGTCGACTGCCTCGAACGCGTGCCGATGGGCCATTGGTGCTTCGTCCCAAATGACCAAGCTTGCTTGCTTGATCAACTCCTGCACATGGGTGTTCTTCGAGATAGAGCACATCGAGCTCTCGTTCAGTTTCGAAGGGATCTTGAATGTTGAATGTACTGTTGTTCCCCGCATGAGTAAGAGCGAGGCAATGCCACTGGACGCCACCGCAATGGCGATCTTCCCCGAGAGTCTGACTTTGGCCAGTACGTTTCGAAGTAGTGTAGATTTCCCGGGACCTCCTGGTCCATCGACGAAAAACAACTTCTTGCCCTCCTCGGGGTTTTCGACCGCTTGAATAATCTCGAATGCACAAACACTTTCCCTCCGAAAGGCTCGGTTTCATTGTCAAGTATGTCCCGCAGCGTTCGGTCGACTGCCTCGAACGCGTGCCGATGGGCCATTGGTGCTTCGTCCCAAATGACCAAGCTTGCTTGCTTGATCAACTCCTGCACATGGGTGTTCTTCGAGATAGAGCACATCGAGCTCTCGTTCAGTTTCGAAGGGATCTTGAATGTTGAATGTACTGTTGTTCCCCGCATGAGTAAGAGCGAGGCAATGCCACTGGACGCCACCGCAATGGCGATCTTCCCCGAGAGTCTGACTTTGGCCAGTACGTTTCGAAGTAGTGTAGATTTCCCGGGACCTCCTGGTCCATCGGCGAAAAACAACTTCTTGCCCTCCTCGGGGTTTTCGACCGCTTGAATAATCTCGAATGCACAAACACTTTCCCTCCGAAAGGCTCGGTTTCATTGTCAAGTATGTCCCGCAGCGTTCGGTCGACTGCCTCGAACGCGTGCCGATGGGCCATTGGTGCTTCGTCCCAAATGACCAAGCTTGCTTGCTTGATCAACTCCTGCACATGGGTGTTCTTCGAGATAGAGCACATCGAGCTCTCGTTCAGTTTCGAAGGGATCTTGAATGTTGAATGTACTGTTGTTCCCCGCATGAGTAAGAGCGAGGCAATGCCACTGGACGCCACCGCAATGGCGATCTTCCCCGAGAGTCTGACTTTGGCCAGTACGTTTCGAAGTAGTGTAGATTTCCCGGGACCTCCTGGTCCATCGACGAAAAACAACTTCTTGCCCTCCTCGGGGTTTTCGACCGCTTGAATAATCTCGAATGCACAAACACTTTCCCTCCGAAAGGCTCGGTTTCATTGTCAAGTATGTCCCGCAGCGTTCGGTCTACTGCCTCGAACGCGTGCCGATGGGCCATTGGTGCTTCGTCCCAAATGACCAAGCTTGCTTGCTTGATCAACTCCTGCACATGGGTGTTCTTCGAGATAGAGCACATCGAGCTCTCGTTCAGTTTCGAAGGGATCTTGAATGTTGAATGTACTGTTGTTCCCCGCATGAGTAAGAGCGAGGCAATGCCACTGGACGCCACCGCAATGGCGATCTTCCCCGAGAGTCTGACTTTGGCCAGTACGTTTCGAAGTAGTGTAGATTTCCCGGGACCTCCTGGTCCATCGACGAAAAACAACTTCTTGCCCTCCTCGGGGTTTTCGACCGCTTGAATAATCTCGAATGCACAAACACTTTCCCTCCGAAAGGCTCGGTTTCATTGTCAAGTATGTCCCGCAGCGTTCGGTCTACTGCCTCGAACGCGTGCCGATGGGCCATTGGTGCTTCGTCCCAAATGACCAAGCTTGCTTGCTTGATCAACTCCTGCACATGGGTGTTCTTCGAGATAGAGCACATCGAGCTCTCGTTCAGTTTCGAAGGGATCTTGAATGTTGAATGTACTGTTGTTCCCCGCATGAGTAAGAGCGAGGCAATGCCACTGGACGCCACCGCAATGGCGATCTTCCCCGAGAGTCTGACTTTGGCCAGTACGTTTCGAAGTAGTGTAGATTTCCCGGGACCTCCTGGTCCATCGACGAAAAACAACTTCTTGCCCTCCTCGGGGTTTTCGACCGCTTGAATAATCTCGAATGCACAAACACTTTCCCTCCGAAAGGCTCGGTTTCATTGTCAAGTATGTCCCGCAGCGTTCGGTCTACTGCCTCGAACGCGTGCCGATGGGCCATTGGTGCTTCGTCCCAAATGACCAAGCTTGCTTGCTTGATCAACTCCTGCACATGGGTGTTCTTCGAGATAGAGCACATCGAGCTCTCGTTCAGTTTCGAAGGGATCTTGAATGTTGAATGTACTGTTGTTCCCCGCATGAGTAAGAGCGAGGCAATGCCACTGGACGCCACCGCAATGGCGATCTTCCCCGAGAGTCTGACTTTGGCCAGTACGTTTCGAAGTAGTGTAGATTTCCCGGGACCTCCTGGTCCATCGGCGAAAAACAACTTCTTGCCCTCCTCGGGGTTTTCGACCGCTTGAATAATCTCGAATGCACAAACACTTTCCCTCCGAAAGGCTCGGTTTCATTGTCAAGTATGTCCCGCAGCGTTCGGTCGACTGCCTCGAACGCGTGCCGATGGGCCATTGGTGCTTCGTCCCAAATGACCAAGCTTGCTTGCTTGATCAACTCCTGCACATGGGTGTTCTTCGAGATAGAGCACATCGAGCTCTCGTTCAGTTTCGAAGGGATCTTGAATGTTGAATGTACTGTTGTTCCCCGCATGAGTAAGAGCGAGGCAATGCCACTGGACGCCACCGCAATGGCGATCTTCCCCGAGAGTCTGACTTTGGCCAGTACGTTTCGAAGTAGTGTAGATTTCCCGGGACCTCCTGGTCCATCGACGAAAAACAACTTCTTGCCCTCCTCGGGGTTTTCGACCGCTTGAATAATCTCGAATGCACAAACACTTTCCCTCCGAAAGGCTCGGTTTCATTGTCAAGTATGTCCCGCAGCGTTCGGTCTACTGCCTCGAACGCGTGCCGATGGGCCATTGGTGCTTCGTCCCAAATGACCAAGCTTGCTTGCTTGATCAACTCCTGCACATGGGTGTTCTTCGAGATAGAGCACATCGAGCTCTCGTTCAGTTTCGAAGGGATCTTGAATGTTGAATGTACTGTTGTTCCCCGCATGAGTAAGAGCGAGGCAATGCCACTGGACGCCACCGCAATGGCGATCTTCCCCGAGAGTCTGACTTTGGCCAGTACGTTTCGAAGTAGTGTAGATTTCCCGGGACCTCCTGGTCCATCGACGAAAAACAACTTCTTGCCCTCCTCGGGGTTTTCGACCGCTTGAATAATCTCGAATGCACAAACACTTTCCCTCCGAAAGGCTCGGTTTCATTGTCAAGTATGTCCCGCAGCGTTCGGTCTACTGCCTCGAACGCGTGCCCATGGGCCATTGGTGCTTCGTCCCAAATGACCAAGCTTGCTTGCTTGATCAACTCCTGCACATGGGTGTTCTTCGAGATAGAGCACATCGAGCTCTCGTTCAGTTTCGAAGGGATCTTGAATGTTGAATGTACTGTTGTTCCCCGCATGAGTAAGAGCGAGGCAATGTCACTGGACGCCACCGCAATGGCGATCTTCCCCGAGAGTCTGACTTTGGCCAGTACGTTTCGAAGTAGTGTAGATTTCCCGGGACCTCCTGGTCCATCGACGAAAAACAACTTCTTGCCCTCCTCGGGGTTTTCGACCGCTTGAATAATCTCGAATGCACAAACACTTTCCCTCCGAAAGGCTCGGTTTCATTGTCAAGTATGTCCCGCAGCGTTCGGTCGACTGCCTCGAACGCGTGCCGATGGGCCATTGGTGCTTCGTCCCAAATGACCAAGCTTGCTTGCTTGATCAACTCCTGCACATGGGTGTTCTTCGAGATAGAGCACATCGAGCTCTCGTTCAGTTTCGAAGGGATCTTGAATGTTGAATGTACTGTTGTTCCCCCCATGAGTAAGAGCGAGGCAATGCCACTGGACGCCACCGCAATGGCGATCTTCCCCGAGAGTCTGACTTTGGCCAGTACGTTTCGAAGTAGTGTAGATTTCCCGGGACCTCCTGGTCCATCGACGAAAAACAACTTCTTGCCCTCCTCGGGGTTTTCGACCGCTTGAATAATCTCGAATGCACAAACACTTTCCCTCCGAAAGGCTCGGTTTCATTGTCAAGTATGTCCCGCAGCGTTCGGTCTACTGCCTCGAACGCGTGCCGATGGGCCATTGGTGCTTCGTCCCAAATGACCAAGCTTGCTTGCTTGATCAACTCCTGCACATGGGTGTTCTTCGAGATAGAGCACATCGAGCTCTCGTTCAGTTTCGAAGGGATCTTGAATGTTGAATGTACTGTTGTTCCCCGCATGAGTAAGAGCGAGGCAATGCCACTGGACGCCACCGCAATGGCGATCTTCCCCGAGAGTCTGACTTTGGCCAGTACGTTTCGAAGTAGTGTAGATTTCCCGGGACCTCCTGGTCCATCGACGAAAAACAACTTCTTGCCCTCCTCGGGGTTTTCGACCGCTTGAATAATCTCGAATGCACAAACACTTTCCCTCCGAAAGGCTCGGTTTCATTGTCAAGTATGTCCTGCAGCGTTCGGTCTACTGCCTCGAACGCGTGCCGATGGGCCATTGGTGCTTCGTCCCAAATGACCAAGCTTGCTTGCTTGATCAACTCCTGCACATGGGTGTTCTTCGAGATAGAGCACATCGAGCTCTCGTTCAGTTTCGAAGGGATCTTGAATGTTGAATGTACTGTTGTTCCCCGCATGAGTAAGAGCGAGGCAATGCCACTGGACGCCACCGCAATGGCGATCTTCCCCGAGAGTCTGACTTTGGCCAGTACGTTTCGAAGTAGTGTAGATTTCCCGGGACCTCCTGGTCCATCGACGAAAAACAACTTCTTGCCCTCCTCGGGGTTTTCGACCGCTTGAATAATCTCGAATGCACAAACACTTTCCCTCCGAAAGGCTCGGTTTCATTGTCAAGTATGTCCTGCAGCGTTCGGTCTACTGCCTCGAACGCGTGCCGATGGGCCATTGGTGCTTCGTCCCAAATGACCAAGCTTGTTTGCTTGATCAACTCCTGCACATGGGTGTTCTTCGAGATAGAGCACATCGAGCTCTCGTTCAGTTTCGAAGGGATCTTGAATGTTGAATGTACTGTTGTTCCCCCCATGAGTAAGAGCGAGGCAATGCCACTGGACGCCACCGCAATGGCGATCTTTAAGGCTCGGTTTCATTGTCAAGTATGTCCCGCAGCGTTCGGTCTACTGCCTCGAACGCGTGCCGATGGGCCATTGGTGCTTCGTCCCAAATGACCAAGCTTGCTTGCTTGATCAACTCCTGCACATGAGTGTTCTTCGAGATAGAGCACATCGAGCTCTCGTTCAGTTTCGAAGGGATCTTGAATGTTGAATGTACTGTTGTTCCCCCCATGAGTAAGAGCGAGGCAATGCCACTGGACGCCACCGCAATGGCGATCTTCCCCGAGAGTCTGACTTTGGCCAGTACGTTTCGAAGTAGTGTAGATTTCCCGGGACCTCCTGGTCCATCGACGAAAAACAACTTCTTGCCCTCCTCGGGGTTTTCGACCGCTTGAATAATCTCGAATGCACAAACACTTTCCCTCCGAAAGGCTCGGTTTCATTGTCAAGTATGTCCCGCAGCGTTCGGTCTACTGCCTCGAACGCGTGCCGATGGGCCATTGGTGCTTCGTCCCAAATGACCAAGCTTGCTTGCTTGATCAACTCCTGCACATGGGTGTTCTTCGAGATAGAGCACATCGAGCTCTCGTTCAGTTTCGAAGGGATCTTGAATGTTGAATGTACTGTTGTTCCCCCCATGAGTAAGAGCGAGGCAATGCCACTGGACGCCACCGCAATGGCGATCTTTAAGGCTCGGTTCCATTGTCAAGTATGTCCCGCAGCGTTCGGTCTACTGCCTCGAACGCGTGCCGATGGGCCATTGGTGCTTCGTCCCAAATGACCAAGCTTGCTTGCTTGATCAACTCCTGCACATGGGTGTTCTTCGAGATAGAGCACATCGAGCTCTCGTTCAGTTTCGAAGGGATCTTGAATGTTGAATGTACTGTTGTTCCCCCCATGAGTAAGAGCGAGGCAATGCCACTGGACGCCACCGCAATGGCGATCTTCCCCGAGAGTCTGACTTTGGCCAGTACGTTTCGAAGTAGTGTAGATTTCCCGGGACCTCCTGGTCCATCGACGAAAAACAACTTCTTGCCCTCCTCGGGGTTTTCGACCGCTTGAATAATCTCGAATGCACAAACACTTTCCCTCCGAAAGGCTCGGTTTCATTGTCAAGTATGTCCTGCAGCGTTCGGTCTACTGCCTCGAACGCGTGCCGATGGGCCATTGGTGCTTCGTCCCAAATGACCAAGCTTGCTTGCTTGATCAACTCCTGCACATGGGTGTTCTTCGAGATAGAGCACATCGAGCTCTCGTTCAGTTTCGAAGGGATCTTGAATGTTGAATGTACTGTTGTTCCCCCCATGAGTAAGAGCGAGGCAATGCCACTGGACGCCACCGCAATGGCGATCTTTAAGGCTCGGTTTCATTGTCAAGTATGTCCCGCAGCGTTCGGTCTACTGCCTCGAACGCGTGCCGATGGGCCATTGGTGCTTCGTCCCAAATGACCAAGCTTGCTTGCTTGATCAACTCCTGCACATGGGTGTTCTTCGAGATAGAGCACATCGAGCTCTCGTTCAGTTTCGAAGGGATCTTGAATGTTGAATGTACTGTTGTTCCCCCCATGAGTAAGAGCGAGGCAATGCCACTGGACGCCACCGCAATGGCGATCTTCCCCGAGAGTCTGACTTTGGCCAGTACGTTTCGAAGTAGTGTAGATTTCCCGGGACCTCCTGGTCCATCGACGAAAAACAACTTCTTGCCCTCCTCGGGGTTTTCGACCGCTTGAATAATCTCGAATGCACAAACACTTTCCCTCCGAAAGGCTCGGTTTCATTGTCAAGTATGTCCCGCAGCGTTCGGTCTACTGCCTCGAACGCGTGCCGATGGGCCATTGGTGCTTCGTCCCAAATGACCAAGCTTGCTTGCTTGATCAACTCCTGCACATGGGTGTTCTTCGAGATAGAGCACATCGAGCTCTCGTTCAGTTTCGAAGGGATCTTGAATGTTGAATGTACTGTTGTTCCCCCCATGAGTAAGAGCGAGGCAATGCCACTGGACGCCACCGCAATGGCGATCTTCCCCGAGAGTCTGACTTTGGCCAGTACGTTTCGAAGTAGTGTAGATTTCCCGGGACCTCCTGGTCCATCGACGAAAAACAACTTCTTGCCCTCCTCGGGGTTTTCGACCGCTTGAATAATCTCGAATGCACAAACACTTTCCCTCCGAAAGGCTCGGTTTCATTGTCAAGTATGTCCTGCAGCGTTCGGTCTACTGCCTCGAACGCGTGCCGATGGGCCATTGGTGCTTCGTCCCAAATGACCAAGCTTGCTTGCTTGATCAACTCCTGCACATGGGTGTTCTTCGAGATAGAGCACATCGAGCTCTCGTTCAGTTTCGAAGGGATCTTGAATGTTGAATGTACTGTTGTTCCCCGCATGAGTAAGAGCGAGGCAATGCCACTGGACGCCACCGCAATGGCGATCTTCCCCGAGAGTCTGACTTTGGCCAGTACGTTTCGAAGTAATGTAGATTTCCCGGGACCTCCTGGTCCATCGACGAAAAACAACTTCTTGCCCTCCTCGGGGTTTTCGACCGCTTGAATAATCTCGAATGCACAAACACTTTCCCTCCGAAAGGCTCGGTTTCATTGTCAAGTATGTCCCGCAGCGTTCGGTCTACTGCCTCGAACGCGTGCCGATGGGCCATTGGTGCTTCGTCCCAAATGACCAAGCTTGCTTGCTTGATCAACTCCTGCACATGGGTGTTCTTCGAGATAGAGCACATCGAGCTCTCGTTCAGTTTCGAAGGGATCTTGAATGTTGAATGTACTGTTGTTCCCCGCATGAGTAAGAGCGAGGCAATGCCACTGGACGCCACCGCAATGGCGATCTTCCCCGAGAGTCTGACTTTGGCCAGTACGTTTCGAAGTAGTGTAGATTTCCCGGGACCTCCTGGTCCATCGACGAAAAACAACTTCTTGCCCTCCTCGGGGTTTTCGACCGCTTGAATAATCTCGAATGCACAAACACTTTCCCTCCGAAAGGCTCGGTTTCATTGTCAAGTATGTCCCGCAGCGTTCGGTCTACTGCCTCGAACGCGTGCCGATGGGCCATTGGTGCTTCGTCCCAAATGACCAAGCTTGCTTGCTTGATCAACTCCTGCACATGGGTGTTCTTCGAGATAGAGCACATCGAGCTCTCGTTCAGTTTCGAAGGGATCTTGAATGTTGAATGTACTGTTGTTCCCCGCATGAGTAAGAGCGAGGCAATGCCACTGGACGCCACCGCAATGGCGATCTTCCCCGAGAGTCTGACTTTGGCCAGTACGTTTCGAAGTAGTGTAGATTTCCCGGGACCTCCTGGTCCATCGACGAAAAACAACTTCTTGCCCTCCTCGGGGTTTTCGACCGCTTGAATAATCTCGAATGCACAAACACTTTCCCTCCGAAAGGCTCGGTTTCATTGTCAAGTATGTCCCGCAGCGTTCGGTCGACTGCCTCGAACGCGTGCCGATGGGCCATTGGTGCTTCGTCCCAAATGACCAAGCTTGCTTGCTTGATCAACTCCTGCACATGGGTGTTCTTCGAGATAGAGCACATCGAGCTCTCGTTCAGTTTCGAAGGGATCTTGAATGTTGAATGTACTGTTGTTCCCCCCATGAGTAAGAGCGAGGCAATGCCACTGGACGCCACCGCAATGGCGATCTTCCCCGAGAGTCTGACTTTGGCCAGTACGTTTCGAAGTAATGTAGATTTCCCGGGACCTCCTGGTCCATCGACGAAAAACAACTTCTTGCCCTCCTCGGGGTTTTCGACCGCTTGAATAATCTCGAATGCACAAACACTTTCCCTCCGAAAGGCTCGGTTTCATTGTCAAGTATGTCCCGCAGCGTTCGGTCTACTGCCTCGAACGCGTGCCGATGGGCCATTGGTGCTTCGTCCCAAATGACCAAGCTTGCTTGCTTGATCAACTCCTGCACATGGGTGTTCTTCGAGATAGAGCACATCGAGCTCTCGTTCAGTTTCGAAGGGATCTTGAATGTTGAATGTACTGTTGTTCCCCGCATGAGTAAGAGCGAGGCAATGCCACTGGACGCCACCGCAATGGCGATCTTCCCCGAGAGTCTGACTTTGGCCAGTACGTTTCGAAGTAGTGTAGATTTCCCGGGACCTCCTGGTCCATCGACGAAAAACAACTTCTTGCCCTCCTCGGGGTTTTCGACCGCTTGAATAATCTCGAATGCACAAACACTTTCCCTCCGAAAGGCTCGGTTTCATTGTCAAGTATGTCCCGCAGCGTTCGGTCTACTGCCTCGAACGCGTGCCGATGGGCCATTGGTGCTTCGTCCCAAATGACCAAGCTTGCTTGCTTGATCAACTCCTGCACATGGGTGTTCTTCGAGATAGAGCACATCGAGCTCTCGTTCAGTTTCGAAGGGATCTTGAATGTTGAATGTACTGTTGTTCCCCCCATGAGTAAGAGCGAGGCAATGCCACTGGACGCCACCGCAATGGCGATCTTCCCCGAGAGTCTGAGTTTGGCCAGTACGTTTCGAAGTAGTGTAGATTTCCCGGGACCTCCTGGTCCATCGACGAAAAACAACTTCTTGCCCTCCTCGGGGTTTTCGACCGCTTGAATAATCTCGAATGCACAAACACTTTCCCTCCGAAAGGCTCGGTTTCATTGTCAAGTATGTCCCGCAGCGTTCGGTCGACTGCCTCGAACGCGTGCCGATGGGCCATTGGTGCTTCGTCCCAAATGACCAAGCTTGCTTGCTTGATCAACTCCTGCACATGGGTGTTCTTCGAGATAGAGCCCATCGAGCTCTCGTTCAGTTTCGAAGGGATCTTGAATGTTGAATGTACTGTTGTTCCCCCCATGAGTAAGAGCGAGGCAATGCCACTGGACGCCACCGCAATGGCGATCTTCCCCGAGAGTCTGACTTTGGCCAGTACGTTTCAAAGTAGTGTAGATTTCCCGGGACCTCCTGGTCCATCGACGAAAAACAACTTCTTGCCCTCCTCGGGGTTTTCGACCGCTTGAATAATCTCGAATGCACAAACACTTTCCCTCCGAAAGGCTCGGTTTCATTGTCAAGTATGTCCCGCAGCGTTCGGTCTACTGCCTCGAACGCGTGCCGATGGGCCATTGGTGCTTCGTCCCAAATGACCAAGCTTGCTTGCTTGATCAACTCCTGCACATGGGTGTTCTTCGAGATAGAGCACATCGAGCTCTCGTTCAGTTTCGAAGGGATCTTGAATGTTGAATGTACTGTTGTTCCCCGCATGAGTAAGAGCGAGGCAATGCCACTGGACGCCACCGCAATGGCGATCTTCCCCGAGAGTCTGACTTTGGCCAGTACGTTTCGAAGTAGTGTAGATTTCCCGGGACCTCCTGGTCCATCGACGAAAAACAACTTCTTGCCCTCCTCGGGGTTTTCGACCGCTTGAATAATCTCGAATGCACAAACACTTTCCCTCCGAAAGGCTCGGTTTCATTGTCAAGTATGTCCTGCAGCGTTCGGTCTACTGCCTCGAACGCGTGCCGATGGGCCATTGGTGCTTCGTCCCAAATGACCAAGCTTGCTTGCTTGATCAACTCCTGCACATGGGTGTTCTTCGAGATAGAGCACATCGAGCTCTCGTTCAGTTTCGAAGGGATCTTGAATGTTGAATGTACTGTTGTTCCCCGCATGAGTAAGAGCGAGGCAATGCCACTGGACGCCACCGCAATGGCGATCTTCCCCGAGAGTCTGACTTTGGCCAGTACGTTTCGAAGTAGTGTAGATTTCCCGGGACCTCCTGGTCCATCGACGAAAAACAACTTCTTGCCCTCCTCGGGGTTTTCGACCGCTTGAATAATCTCGAATGCACAAACACTTTCCCTCCGAAAGGCTCGGTTTCATTGTCAAGTATGTCCCGCAGCGTTCGGTCTACTGCCTCGAACGCGTGCCGATGGGCCATTGGTGCTTCGTCCCAAATGACCAAGCTTGCTTGCTTGATCAACTCCTGCACATGGGTGTTCTTCGAGATAGAGCACATCGAGCTCTCGTTCAGTTTCGAAGGGATCTTGAATGTTGAATGTACTGTTGTTCCCCGCATGAGTAAGAGCGAGGCAATGCCACTGGACGCCACCGCAATGGCGATCTTCCCCGAGAGTCTGACTTTGGCCAGTACGTTTCGAAGTAGTGTAGATTTCCCGGGACCTCCTGGTCCATCGACGAAAAACAACTTCTTGCCCTCCTCGGGGTTTTCGACCGCTTGAATAATCTCGAATGCACAAACACTTTCCCTCCGAAAGGCTCGGTTTCATTGTCAAGTATGTCCCGCAGCGTTCGGTCTACTGCCTCGAACGCGTGCCGATGGGCCATTGGTGCTTCGTCCCAAATGACCAAGCTTGCTTGCTTGATCAACTCCTGCACATGGGTGTTCTTCGAGATAGAGCACATCGAGCTCTCGTTCAGTTTCAAAGGGATCTTGAATGTTGAATGTACTGTTGTTCCCCCCATGAGTAAGAGCGAGGCAATGCCACTGGACGCCACCGCAATGGCGATCTTCCCCGAGAGTCTGACTTTGGCCAGTACGTTTCGAAGTAGTGTAGATTTCCCGGGACCTCCTGGTCCATCGACGAAAAACAACTTCTTGCCCTCCTCGGGGTTTTCGACCGCTTGAATAATCTCGAATGCACAAACACTTTCCCTCCGAAAGGCTCGGTTTCATTGTCAAGTATGTCCCGCAGCGTTCGGTCTACTGCCTCGAACGCGTGCCGATGGGCCATTGGTGCTTCGTCCCAAATGACCAAGCTTGCTTGCTTGATCAACTCCTGCACATGGGTGTTCTTCGAGATAGAGCACATCGAGCTCTCGTTCAGTTTCGAAGGGATCTTGAATGTTGAATGTACTGTTGTTCCCCGCATGAGTAAGAGCGAGGCAATGCCACTGGACGCCACCGCAATGGCGATCTTCCCCGAGAGTCTGACTTTGGCCAGTACGTTTCGAAGTAGTGTAGATTTCCCGGGACCTCCTGGTCCATCGACGAAAAACAACTTCTTGCCCTCCTCGGGGTTTTCGACCGCTTGAATAATCTCGAATGCACAAACACTTTCCCTCCGAAAGGCTCGGTTTCATTGTCAAGTATGTCCCGCAGCGTTCGGTCTACTGCCTCGAACGCGTGCCGATGGGCCATTGGTGCTTCGTCCCAAATGACCAAGCTTGCTTGCTTGATCAACTCCTGCACATGGGTGTTCTTCGAGATAGAGCACATCGAGCTCTCGTTCAGTTTCAAAGGGATCTTGAATGTTGAATGTACTGTTGTTCCCCCCATGAGTAAGAGCGAGGCAATGCCACTGGACGCCACCGCAATGGCGATCTTCCCCGAGAGTCTGACTTTGGCCAGTACGTTTCGAAGTAGTGTAGATTTCCCGGGACCTCCTGGTCCATCGACGAAAAACAACTTCTTGCCCTCCTCGGGGTTTTCGACCGCTTGAATAATCTCGAATGCACAAACACTTTCCCTCCGAAAGGCTCGGTTTCATTGTCAAGTATGTCCCGCAGCGTTCGGTCTACTGCCTCGAACGCGTGCCGATGGGCCATTGGTGCTTCGTCCCAAATGACCAAGCTTGCTTGCTTGATCAACTCCTGCACATGGGTGTTCTTCGAGATAGAGCACATCGAGCTCTCGTTCAGTTTCGAAGGGATCTTGAATGTTGAATGTACTGTTGTTCCCCCCATGAGTAAGAGCGAGGCAATGCCACTGGACGCCACCGCAATGGCGATCTTCCCCGAGAGTCTGACTTTGGCCAGTACGTTTCGAAGTAGTGTAGATTTCCCGGGACCTCCTGGTCCATCGACGAAAAACAACTTCTTGCCCTCCTCGGGGTTTTCGACCGCTTGAATAATCTCGAATGCACAAACACTTTCCCTCCGAAAGGCTCGGTTTCATTGTCAAGTATGTCCCGCAGCGTTCGGTCTACTGCCTCGAACGCGTGCCGATGGGCCATTGGTGCTTCGTCCCAAATGACCAAGCTTGCTTGCTTGATCAACTCCTGCACATGGGTGTTCTTCGAGATAGAGCACATCGAGCTCTCGTTCAGTTTCGAAGGGATCTTGAATGTTGAATGTACTGTTGTTCCCCGCATGAGTAAGAGCGAGGCAATGCCACTGGACGCCACCGCAATGGCGATCTTCCCCGAGAGTCTGACTTTGGCCAGTACGTTTCGAAGTAGTGTAGATTTCCCGGGACCTCCTGGTCCATCGACGAAAAACAACTTCTTGCCCTCCTCGGGGTTTTCGACCGCTTGAATAATCTCGAATGCACAAACACTTTCCCTCCGAAAGGCTCGGTTTCATTGTCAAGTATGTCCCGCAGCGTTCGGTCGACTGCCTCGAACGCGTGCCGATGGGCCATTGGTGCTTCGTCCCAAATGACCAAGCTTGCTTGCTTGATCAACTCCTGCACATGGGTGTTCTTCGAGATAGAGCACATCGAGCTCTCGTTCAGTTTCGAAGGGATCTTGAATGTTGAATGTACTGTTGTTCCCCGCATGAGTAAGAGCGAGGCAATGCCACTGGACGCCACCGCAATGGCGATCTTCCCCGAGAGTCTGACTTTGGCCAGTACGTTTCGAAGTAGTGTAGATTTCCCGGGACCTCCTGGTCCATCGACGAAAAACAACTTCTTGCCCTCCTCGGGGTTTTCGACCGCTTGAATAATCTCGAATGCACAAACACTTTCCCTCCGAAAGGCTCGGTTTCATTGTCAAGTATGTCCCGCAGCGTTCGGTCGACTGCCTCGAACGCGTGCCGATGGGCCATTGGTGCTTCGTCCCAAATGACCAAGCTTGCTTGCTTGATCAACTCCTGCACATGGGTGTTCTTCGAGATAGAGCACATCGAGCTCTCGTTCAGTTTCAAAGGGATCTTGAATGTTGAATGTACTGTTGTTCCCCGCATGAGTAAGAGCGAGGCAATGCCACTGGACGCCACCGCAATGGCGATCTTCCCCGAGAGTCTGACTTTGGCCAGTACGTTTCAAAGTAGTGTAGATTTCCCGGGACCTCCTGGTCCATCGACGAAAAACAACTTCTTGCCCTCCTCGGGGTTTTCGACCGCTTGAATAATCTCGAATGCACAAACACTTTCCCTCCGAAAGGCTCGGTTTCATTGTCAAGTATGTCCCGCAGCGTTCGGTCGACTGCCTCGAACGCGTGCCGATGGGCCATTGGTGCTTCGTCCCAAATGACCAAGCTTGCTTGCTTGATCAACTCCTGCACATGGGTGTTCTTCGAGATAGAGCACATCGAGCTCTCGTTCAGTTTCAAAGGGATCTTGAATGTTGAATGTACTGTTGTTCCCCGCATGAGTAAGAGCGAGGCAATGCCACTGGACGCCACCGCAATGGCGATCTTCCCCGAGAGTCTGACTTTGGCCAGTACGTTTCGAAGTAGTGTAGATTTCCCGGGACCTCCTGGTCCATCGACGAAAAACAACTTCTTGCCCTCCTCGGGGTTTTCGACCGCTTGAATAATCTCGAATGCACAAACACTTTCCCTCCGAAAGGCTCGGTTTCATTGTCAAGTATGTCCCGCAGCGTTCAGTCTACTGCCTCGAACGCGTGCCGATGGGTCATTGGTGCTTCGTCCCAAATGACCAAGCTTGCTTGCTTGATCAACTCCTGCACATGGGTGTTCTTCGAGATAGAGCACATCGAGCTCTCGTTCAGTTTCGAAGGGATCTTGAATGTTGAATGTACTGTTGTTCCCATCATGAGTAAGAGCGAGGCAATGCCACTGGACGCCACCGCAATGGCGATCTTTAAGGCTCGGTTTCATTGTCAAGTATGTCCCGCAGCGTTCGGTCTACTGCCTCGAACGCGTGCCGATGGGCCATTGGTGCTTCGTCCCAAATGACCAAGCTTGCTTGCTTGATCAACTCCTGCACATGGGTGTTCTTCGAGATAGAGCACATCGAGCTCTCGTTCAGTTTCAAAGGGATCTTGAATGTTGAATGTACTGTTGTTCCCCGCATGAGTAAGAGCGAGGCAATGCCACTGGACGCCACCGCAATGGCGATCTTCCCCGAGAGTCTGACTTTGGCCAGTACGTTTCGAAGTAGTGTAGATTTCCCGGGACCTCCTGGTCCATCGACGAAAAACAACTTCTTGCCCTCCTCGGGGTTTTCGACCGCTTGAATAATCTCGAATGCACAAACACTTTCCCTCCGAAAGGCTCGGTTTCATTGTCAAGTATGTCCCGCAGCGTTCGGTCTACTGCCTCGAACGCGTGCCGATGGGCCATTGGTGCTTCGTCCCAAATGACCAAGCTTGCTTGCTTGATCAACTCCTGCACATGGGTGTTCTTCGAGATAGAGCACATCGAGCTCTCGTTCAGTTTCGAAGGGATCTTGAATGTTGAATGTACTGTTGTTCCCATCATGAGTAAGAGCGAGGCAATGCCACTGGACGCCACCGCAATGGCGATCTTTAAGGCTCGGTTTCATTGTCAAGTATGTCCCGCAGCGTTCGGTCGACTGCCTCGAACGCGTGCCGATGGGCCATTGGTGCTTCGTCCCAAATGACCAAGCTTGCTTGCTTGATCAACTCCTGCACATGGGTGTTCTTCGAGATAGAGCACATCGAGCTCTCGTTCAGTTTCAAAGGGATCTTGAATGTTGAATGTACTGTTGTTCCCCGCATGAGTAAGAGCGAGGCAATGCCACTGGACGCCACCGCAATGGCGATCTTCCCCGAGAGTCTGACTTTGGCCAGTACGTTTCGAAGTAGTGTAGATTTCCCGGGACCTCCTGGTCCATCGACGAAAAACAACTTCTTGCCCTCCTCGGGGTTTTCGACCGCTTGAATAATCTCGAATGCACAAACACTTTCCCTCCGAAAGGCTCGGTTTCATTGTCAAGTATGTCCCGCAGCGTTCGGTCGACTGCCTCGAACGCGTGCCGATGGGCCATTGGTGCTTCGTCCCAAATGACCAAGCTTGCTTGCTTGATCAACTCCTGCACATGGGTGTTCTTCGAGATAGAGCACATCGAGCTCTCGTTCAGTTTCGAAGGGATCTTGAATGTTGAATGTACTGTTGTTCCCCCCATGAGTAAGAGCGAGGCAATGCCACTGGACGCCACCGCAATGGCGATCTTTAAGGCTCGGTTTCATTGTCAAGTATGTCCCGCAGCGTTCGGTCTACTGCCTCGAACGCGTGCCGATGGGCCATTGGTGCTTCGTCCCAAATGACCAAGCTTGCTTGCTTGATCAACTCCTGCACATGGGTGTTCTTCGAGATAGAGCACATCGAGCTCTCGTTCAGTTTCAAAGGGATCTTGAATGTTGAATGTACTGTTGTTCCCCCCATGAGTAAGAGCGAGGCAATGCCACTGGACGCCACCGCAATGGCGATCTTCCCCGAGAGTCTGACTTTGGCCAGTACGTTTCGAAGTAGTGTAGATTTCCCGGGACCTCCTGGTCCATCGACGAAAAACAACTTCTTGCCCTCCTCGGGGTTTTCGACCGCTTGAATAATCTCGAATGCACAAACACTTTCCCTCCGAAAGGCTCGGTTTCATTGTCAAGTATGTCCCGCAGCGTTCGGTCTACTGCCTCGAACGCGTGCCGATGGGCCATTGGTGCTTCGTCCCAAATGACCAAGCTTGCTTGCTTGATCAACTCCTGCACATGGGTGTTCTTCGAGATAGAGCACATCGAGCTCTCGTTCAGTTTCAAAGGGATCTTGAATGTTGAATGTACTGTTGTTCCCCCCATGAGTAAGAGCGAGGCAATGCCACTGGACGCCACCGCAATGGCGATCTTCCCCGAGAGTCTGACTTTGGCCAGTACGTTTCGAAGTAGTGTAGATTTCCCGGGACCTCCTGGTCCATCGACGAAAAACAACTTCTTGCCCTCCTCGGGGTTTTCGACCGCTTGAATAATCTCGAATGCACAAACACTTTCCCTCCGAAAGGCTCGGTTTCATTGTCAAGTATGTCCCGCAGCGTTCGGTCTACTGCCTCGAACGCGTGCCGATGGGCCATTGGTGCTTCGTCCCAAATGACCAAGCTTGCTTGCTTGATCAACTCCTGCACATGGGTGTTCTTCGAGATAGAGCACATCGAGCTCTCGTTCAGTTTCGAAGGGATCTTGAATGTTGAATGTACTGTTGTTCCCATCATGAGTAAGAGCGAGGCAATGCCACTGGACGCCACCGCAATGGCGATCTTTAAGGCTCGGTTTCATTGTCAAGTATGTCCCGCAGCGTTCGGTCTACTGCCTCGAACGCGTGCCGATGGGCCATTGGTGCTTCGTCCCAAATGACCAAGCTTGCTTGCTTGATCAACTCCTGCACATGGGTGTTCTTCGAGATAGAGCACATCGAGCTCTCGTTCAGTTTCAAAGGGATCTTGAATGTTGAATGTACTGTTGTTCCCCCCATGAGTAAGAGCGAGGCAATGCCACTGGACGCCACCGCAATGGCGATCTTCCCCGAGAGTCTGACTTTGGCCAGTACGTTTCGAAGTAGTGTAGATTTCCCGGGACCTCCTGGTCCATCGACGAAAAACAACTTCTTGCCCTCCTCGGGGTTTTCGACCGCTTGAATAATCTCGAATGCACAAACACTTTCCCTCCGAAAGGCTCGGTTTCATTGTCAAGTATGTCCCGCAGCGTTCGGTCTACTGCCTCGAACGCGTGCCGATGGGCCATTGGTGCTTCGTCCCAAATGACCAAGCTTGCTTGCTTGATCAACTCCTGCACATGGGTGTTCTTCGAGATAGAGCACATCGAGCTCTCGTTCAGTTTCAAAGGGATCTTGAATGTTGAATGTACTGTTGTTCCCCCCATGAGTAAGAGCGAGGCAATGCCACTGGACGCCACCGCAATGGCGATCTTCCCCGAGAGTCTGACTTTGGCCAGTACGTTTCGAAGTAGTGTAGATTTCCCGGGACCTCCTGGTCCATCGACGAAAAACAACTTCTTGCCCTCCTCGGGGTTTTCGACCGCTTGAATAATCTCGAATGCACAAACACTTTCCCTCCGAAAGGCTCGGTTTCATTGTCAAGTATGTCCCGCAGCGTTCGGTCTACTGCCTCGAACGCGTGCCGATGGGCCATTGGTGCTTCGTCCCAAATGACCAAGCTTGCTTGCTTGATCAACTCCTGCACATGGGTGTTCTTCGAGATAGAGCACATCGAGCTCTCGTTCAGTTTCAAAGGGATCTTGAATGTTGAATGTACTGTTGTTCCCCCCATGAGTAAGAGCGAGGCAATGCCACTGGACGCCACCGCAATGGCGATCTTCCCCGAGAGTCTGACTTTGGCCAGTACGTTTCGAAGTAGTGTAGATTTCCCGGGACCTCCTGGTCCATCGGCGAAAAACAACTTCTTGCCCTCCTCGGGGTTTTCGACCGCTTGAATAATCTCGAATGCACAAACACTTTCCCTCCGAAAGGCTCGGTTTCATTGTCAAGTATGTCCCGCAGCGTTCGGTCTACTGCCTCGAACGCGTGCCGATGGGCCATTGGTGCTTCGTCCCAAATGACCAAGCTTGCTTGCTTGATCAACTCCTGCACATGGGTGTTCTTCGAGATAGAGCACATCGAGCTCTCGTTCAGTTTCGAAGGGATCTTGAATGTTGAATGTACTGTTGTTCCCATCATGAGTAAGAGCGAGGCAATGCCACTGGACGCCACCGCAATGGCGATCTTCCCCGAGAGTCTGACTTTGGCCAGTACGTTTCGAAGTAGTGTAGATTTCCCGGGACCTCCTGGTCCATCGACGAAAAACAACTTCTTGCCCTCCTCGGGGTTTTCGACCGCTTGAATAATCTCGAATGCACAAACACTTTCCCTCCGAAAGGCTCGGTTTCATTGTCAAGTATGTCCCGCAGCGTTCGGTCTACTGCCTCGAACGCGTGCCGATGGGCCATTGGTGCTTCGTCCCAAATGACCAAGCTTGCTTGCTTGATCAACTCCTGCACATGGGTGTTCTTCGAGATAGAGCACATCGAGCTCTCGTTCAGTTTCAAAGGGATCTTGAATGTTGAATGTACTGTTGTTCCCCCCATGAGTAAGAGCGAGGCAATGCCACTGGACGCCACCGCAATGGCGATCTTCCCCGAGAGTCTGACTTTGGCCAGTACGTTTCGAAGTAGTGTAGATTTCCCGGGACCTCCTGGTCCATCGACGAAAAACAACTTCTTGCCCTCCTCGGGGTTTTCGACCGCTTGAATAATCTCGAATGCACAAACACTTTCCCTCCGAAAGGCTCGGTTTCATTGTCAAGTATGTCCCGCAGCGTTCGGTCGACTGCCTCGAACGCGTGCCGATGGGCCATTGGTGCTTCGTCCCAAATGACCAAGCTTGCTTGCTTGATCAACTCCTGCACATGGGTGTTCTTCGAGATAGAGCACATCGAGCTCTCGTTCAGTTTCGAAGGGATCTTGAATGTTGAATGTACTGTTGTTCCCCGCGTGAGTAAGAGCGAGGCAATGCCACTGGACGCCACCGCAATGGCGATCTTTAAGGCTCGGTTTCATTGTCAAGTATGTCCCGCAGCGTTCGGTCGACTGCCTCGAACGCGTGCCGATGGGCCATTGGTGCTTCGTCCCAAATGACCAAGCTTGCTTGCTTGATCAACTCCTGCACATGGGTGTTCTTCGAGATAGAGCACATCGAGCTCTCGTTCAGTTTCAAAGGGATCTTGAATGTTGAATGTACTGTTGTTCCCCCCATGAGTAAGAGCGAGGCAATGCCACTGGACGCCACCGCAATGGCGATCTTCCCCGAGAGTCTGACTTTGGCCAGTACGTTTCGAAGTAGTGTAGATTTCCCGGGACCTCCTGGTCCATCGACGAAAAACAACTTCTTGCCCTCCTCGGGGTTTTCGACCGCTTGAATAATCTCGAATGCACAAACACTTTCCCTCCGAAAGGCTCGGTTTCATTGTCAAGTATGTCCCGCAGCGTTCGGTCTACTGCCTCGAACGCGTGCCGATGGGCCATTGGTGCTTCGTCCCAAATGACCAAGCTTGCTTGCTTGATCAACTCCTGCACATGGGTGTTCTTCGAGATAGAGCACATCGAGCTCTCGTTCAGTTTCGAAGGGATCTTGAATGTTGAATGTACTGTTGTTCCCCGCATGAGTAAGAGCGAGGCAATGCCACTGGACGCCACCGCAATGGCGATCTTCCCCGAGAGTCTGACTTTGGCCAGTACGTTTCAAAGTAGTGTAGATTTCCCGGGACCTCCTGGTCCATCGACGAAAAACAACTTCTTGCCCTCCTCGGGGTTTTCGACCGCTTGAATAATCTCGAATGCACAAACACTTTCCCTCCGAAAGGCTCGGTTTCATTGTCAAGTATGTCCCGCAGCGTTCGGTCTACTGCCTCGAACGCGTGCCGATGGGCCATTGGTGCTTCGTCCCAAATGACCAAGCTTGCTTGCTTGATCAACTCCTGCACATGGGTGTTCTTCGAGATAGAGCACATCGAGCTCTCGTTCAGTTTCAAAGGGATCTTGAATGTTGAATGTACTGTTGTTCCCCGCATGAGTAAGAGCGAGGCAATGCCACTGGACGCCACCGCAATGGCGATCTTCCCCGAGAGTCTGACTTTGGCCAGTACGTTTCGAAGTAGTGTAGATTTCCCGGGACCTCCTGGTCCATCGACGAAAAACAACTTCTTGCCCTCCTCGGGGTTTTCGACCGCTTGAATAATCTCGAATGCACAAACACTTTCCCTCCGAAAGGCTCGGTTTCATTGTCAAGTATGTCCCGCAGCGTTCGGTCTACTGCCTCGAACGCGTGCCGATGGGCCATTGGTGCTTCGTCCCAAATGACCAAGCTTGCTTGCTTGATCAACTCCTGCACATGGGTGTTCTTCGAGATAGAGCACATCGAGCTCTCGTTCAGTTTCGAAGGGATCTTGAATGTTGAATGTACTGTTGTTCCCCCCATGAGTAAGAGCGAGGCAATGCCACTGGACGCCACCGCAATGGCGATCTTCCCCGAGAGTCTGACTTTGGCCAGTACGTTTCGAAGTAGTGTAGATTTCCCGGGACCTCCTGGTCCATCGACGAAAAACAACTTCTTGCCCTCCTCGGGGTTTTCGACCACTTGAATAATCTCGTCGTAGACAACCCGCCGATCTTCGTTCAGCTGGTCTTCTGTGTTTACAATCGTCTCCAAAGCTCACTCGTCGAATCCAGTGACCTCACGTTGAAGTAAGCTGTTTTGCCGAAGCGACTGTAGAACCACTCTTGAAAACGTCGCCATTTGGGGAAGCTTCTCAATGTCAGCAACAGAATGTCCGTTCGCTTGAAGAAGATCTTGAATACTTAACAACGTTTCAAATTCCACAACCGCTGACCTGAAAGGGTCCATCATAGCCCGATGTTTGCGTGCATAGTCGTCGTAAAGATCACCGAAGATCCGATCCCAAAGACCACGAACGTCCGCTGGGGCCGAATAAACCAGAATGGTGACGAATAGCTGTCGCAGTTGATACGCCATTTTGAGTTTAGCGGCCTCTTGCAAACAGTAAATCCATTCGTTGTCGTTCTCCAAGTAACCAGCCTCCCGCACGGCAATGTGGAAAGTAGTGCAGACGACCCCGTTAACCGTCCTCAAGTCTTTAAAGGATGTTGGTCCTCTACGATGGCAGAGCAAAAGCCGGCGATAGAACCGCTCAATATCTCTAGGAGACACGTGGATCACGCGCCCAATTGCCTCTTGGTACTTTTTCCGGCGAACCCACGTTTTAGGCTATCCTTTCTCCGGTTCTCTCCAACAGAACTCTTTCGGGACGTCCTGATATAACATCATTTTGGCAATCTGGTTCTCAAGTGCTTCACTCGCACACAATTCAAAAAACCTGGTCAGCTTCGTGTGGCTACCACAATCCAACACCACCTCGAGAATTTCTGTATCTCTGAAGAAAACAGTCTGACCTGACTCGAGATGAACCGTTAGCTGTGTGACGGCATGCGTTTTGCCCTGAATCCTGAAATCGAGCAGCCTCATGCACGCTTCCACGGGAGAAATATACCGCGCACTCAAGAACCGCAGAATCTCTTTTGGCTCCCGGTGCGTACTTGGCTGACCCCCTAGAACTTCTTCCACTGTGAGTACAGCCCTGTCGGACCCTTTGTACACGTACTTCTACAGGTATTTAACTGCGAAGATATCCGTACATACTTCCACGTTGATGTGGCAGTTGTACTTCCGGGATAAGTACGGGTTGTACGGTACAACCGACTGGTTAATCGGGGCGTTATCGTATTCTCTGCCCTTGAACATTAAAACACCTTCCGATCGCCGACGCCGTCTGTACACCGGGTACCTATTAGCATTAGCTCGTGTAAATTCTGCTAATGGTTTTGGAAACCCTTTTGAGCATTTTCCGTCTTTCATACAGGCGCTCGAAGGATTCGCAGGTCCACAGGGTCCATGCAGCATGCACGACATGACGGTTTCATACAGCTGAGGGTTCTTCTGGGATCTCTGCACACACTATCTTGTCGATAATTTCGCGCGTCCGAGGTTTGTCTTCGTTTGCCAAAATAATCAGCACGTGCGCGTGGGGAAGCCCTCGTTTTTAAAACTCAACAACGTAAATTCGCACTCGTCCTAGCACGCCCTCGTTTAAATCATCAAGCGTCGCCTGTATTTTCTGCTGCCACACACGCGCCACGATATCCGGGCGATCTTGGGCCGTCTGGATCGCGGAAGGGATTGCTTCAAGAATCTCATCTCACTTGGGGTTACACGTTTCGGTCAGGAAGATGTCAGGTTACCCATATTCACGTACGATAGCCATGGAATCTTGATACGACTTGTACATCGAGCGCGGCCTACCCATGTGCGTTGCTGGTAGAATAATCCGCTTGCCAACCTGGTTGAGAAAGTGGATATACCCTCCTCTGCCTTCTTCATCCCGATCGGGGTGCACCAATCTGTTCTCATCCCGGTCGTATCCCGACAGTAGCACTTCTCCTTCCTCCAGAGCTTAAGTGTCTTCATTGAGAAAAGCATCCTGAACACCCCTGTATTGTTTGGCGCGAAGTGTTTTCTGGTTTATGGCCACCCACCGGAGCTACATTTCGTGCGCTGATCTACACACCACTGTTGAAAAAGGCGCCCACCTTGGTGGAGAGCGGACTGATCCTCCACGTTTTGGTGTAGGCGGTAAGTGACGTGTTCACGAAGCGACATCTTGGTTTTCTTACGATACTCAGCTCCATTCGCAAATTGGTCTGTGTAATTCCAGCCCTTCTCTCCGTACGGAAGTAGAAGTGGATACTGTAGTGGATCGTAGTTTGCGTTAGTCTCGATAAAACGTAGTAGACTGTGATCGCGTGTATAGAGGAGCAGATCCCGAGGCTGAACCAAATTTCCGTCCTCAATCATAGTCGCCGCAACCTCAGACACTGTGGGACGGTTATGCGTTCTGGGTTGGGAGGATTTATCCTGTAGGCGGAACACTAAGTCGACTGCACCTTCTGTGTTGTGCTGACGCACTTGTTCTCCAAAACCGAGGAGCTCTTTGGCTAATGGGTTGTGCTCTGCCATCATTTGCTCAAGGTCCAACAGCGCAACACGATCCAGATCCGTGAATATACCCCTACGTCTCTCCGCGCGCCGTTGCACGTCAGGGTCCACAATGTAGATCTGGGCAAACGTTGGAGCAGCTCCCTCATCCATCCGACGGTCATTTGGAGGCAGTAGAGATCCTAGGTAGTGCCCCATAGCACCTTGGATGCGATACGTGTACACTTCATGTGCACCTGCAACGCTTTCATCTTGACGTACGTTTTGAAACGATCGGTTTGAGCATGATGCTCCAATCGACGTGAAAGCAAAGGCTTGGTTGTACGCGCGGATATGACGGCGAAATTTGGGGTCTCTGTACAGCTAAAGCAACTTTGTTGGAGCCGGAAGAAGAGGAGGCAGCTGTACCCTACCGCCCAGGCAGCAAGAGATGGCCGACTCGTCCGGCCACTTCCAAGCGTTGCAGAGTGGGCAAACCGTTGTAGGCGGGAGTTTGTGCCGCCCATCGGTCACGTTGTCACCCGTTACCAGTGACGCATCAAAGTCTTCGTGAGAAATAAAAGCATGGCCCTGACGGACACATTGGCGGATAGTTCGCACCCGCTCGAGTTCTTGCTGTCGTTCTTCTTCTGTGAACCGAGCTTGACGATCTGCATGCCGTTGTCGGTCTAGCTCACGTTCAGTTTTGCGATCTTGTCCCGGCTGCTCGGCTCTCCGATCCTCATGTTGCTGACGGTTTAGCTCGCGTTCTGCTTGCCGCTCTAGCTAGCTCATCAAGGATCTATGTGCTGCCTGGTGCTGCCGGTTCTGCTTCTGCTCTCGTTGCCCCTGGATCGCTTCCTCGCGCACTCGAGCTCTTCGGGCACGTTTACGCTCAGCGTCCTTCTTCCTCGCACGATTGCGCTGAGAGAGAGTCACATTTGCTCGTCTCGTGCGAGCTCTCTGAGCGTCGTGAACACGTCCCCATTCTGCCTGAGACCGTGTTCTGTTAGCCCTCTTCTCGCGGACACGTTGTGCACTTGAGACTGGAGCATCTTCCTGAACATGAGCTTGCGGAACCCAGCGGGCACTATAAAAGAAGCCACTCCCGCGGCACCCGTTTGATACGCCGCTTCCATTTCTACCGCAAACCGCCGCTGATGTACCGAAGGATCAGATTCTTCCGTCTTCCCCTCCCGCTCTTCTGAAGGTACTACCCGTCCTTGCATAACTTGCTGCTCGTTTTGCTGTACGCCGAGGGCCTTCAGCTCTTTGTTCAAGTCGTAACGCTTCTTCCATCGCTTGTTCATTCGTCTTTTCCGTGCATCCTTGTCCCTTGTCCTCTTGCGCGGGGGTCGCGTTAATGCGTTTGTTCTCGAGTAGGGCCCCCTGGAGTTCCTCGCGCGTCCTCTTGCGCTTAGTCCCAGCCATAGTTCTGCGAACACGTAAACGTGACGCGTTCGACAAAGTCTAAGTACACCGCACGTAGCAGTAGGCTTTCGTTCAATAGTGTCTTGGACGTCTGCGTGCTACCCGAGATTGCTTGCTCACATCAAGGTTATCTCCGATCACTTATCCCACAGTCACGGGCCGTGAGACCCGGAGTGGTTTTAGTTGCAAATGGTGCAGTCGAATTATTGAGGGTTGGGCCCCCGGGTAACACTGTCGCTTGAGGTGCGATATCCTTTTGGTTTAAAGGCGGTCGTTAATTGCAAAGGCTGGTTATTGATAGGCTATTACAGTCCCCATCCACATCTGCTGGTTATAATTGGCCAGTTACGGTAATAACCGACCGGTGGGAGGAGAGCGCGGCACGTACCCGACCTAACTCTGCAAGAGATGAAGTTGACGAAGTAAACCAGATCTGCTACGAAGTGTACGACTTGGGTGAAGACGAGAAAGACGCGGACCTGAGCTCGAGCGACGAAGAGAACGATACCGAAGACCAGGGAACCACAAACTACATCCTCCAGGCACCTTTAACTTCATAGAAGAGTAAGATTTTGCATTCAATTTTAATCTAACTAGATAAAAATACATTACGTGACTTGCATGAGTACACTGGGCTTGCCAACATTTCCATTCATCCTCTGGATCAGGTCTTCAAAGTTGCTTCTTGACCGGCACAACTTTCCCATGTGTTTCGTCCGCGATTTAATTCGAACGAAAATCAATTTCATCCACGAAACCCAATCTAAACTGCGAATGAATCATACACTAGGTTGTACTATTAATATATTGGCACGGTTCCAAGTTAAGAAGGATATCTATCTTTGAGGGTCACTGACCCGAAAAGGTATTGACCCCGCAAAATACAGCGACGGCCAGAATGTAGCTGCCACGAGTGGTTTGAGTTTTCAACGGATGAAAAAACACTTTTTTATTATATATATATATTATTTATTTTTATAAAATGTTATACTCTAATGGCGTTTCAGCTATGATTTTTTTCGCTCGCATATATGCGCCGCCACAAGGACAAAATTCCACTCGCCGCATTTGTTAGTACTCATCATCTAATAACTCAACCGGAGAAAGGTGTCTGTCCGTCAGTCCGTCCGAGGGTAGGGTTAATCTTTGTAACGCATAAATAAAGGCGTTCTGCCGAGCGCAGCGAAGGCGGCTCTAATTGGCTCAAATATAATTATTATGTTATTACGTATTTTATGTGGTTTACGTATCGTACTTTAATGCACCGTTCAAATTTCATTTTTCCCCCATTTTCAAACCCGAAGCCGCGAAGCAACATGTTACGCAAGGTACGCTGCGTGTATATATGTTAGCTTGCATTAGTAGACACCAAGACCTATATACACAGATAGGCCGAGGTTCCTGGGGCTGATTAGGGGGTAGCTTATAACTTGCGGGATTCATCCTGCAAGTAGGTAGCCGTGCTAGGGGGGTTTAGTTCCAGAGCATTTTGGGTTCTCGGGGCTTTATCCCACCGCCCACTTTGCGCGAGAGAGCATTATGGCACCTGGTCAATATTGCCGCAAACCCGACAGCGATCCAGTTGAGCCGGTCGTTAATGGTTATTGATGAGGCACGCACATGCGTGCATGCTGGTACCAGCGTCACGCGTTGCACATCCACGAAACTGAACGTAATTTTGAGGACATTGTTCTTAAAAATTAAGCTTTATTTGAAAATTTGATCTGCCGGATGTCACTTCGACTTCCATTCAGCAGCTTCCCAGCGCCGCACCCCCTAGTCGGCAGCAGCGGCAGACTCAGCACTTGTAGCGGGCGGAGAGGCTTCGCACGCTGACGATAGAGGAGTAACGGTGAGCAAGAACGGACGAAGGCGGTAAGCCTACGAAATACGGACATGCCGTTCTCATGAAGCATCATGAGTGGGGGGCGGCCGCAAAGGGAAGTCTGGAAGTTGTACCAGAATCCTGATGCTGATGGAAGCGCGTTGGCGTGTGTGAGTAATCACCTAAAGGGCGGCGAACGGAGGCGCGTGCAGCACCTTTGATATTGGCGCCTAATGTAGACGTTCTAGAGCTAGCAATGCCCTGTTTACTCAAGACGACCTGAGTAACATGATACACTGCTACATCAGATAGAGGAGGTCATATCAGGTAGGAAAGGTTTTACTGAACTATCACTAGATAGTATAATAATAATGGGTTAATATCAAACCCTGGTTTGTACAGTATGTGACACCTCTTCGTTTCCGCTTAAATACGAACGGAAATTCACTTCGTCATTCCAGAATCCGGCACCTCGAGGAAAGAATGCTGAAACTCGTTTGTATCGTTGTTGGCGAGGCGGGAAGCGCGTTCCCTGTGGACATCGCTGAGAGCGTGACGGTTGGAGACTTGAAGAAAGCGATCAAGGATAGTAACGAAGATGACCCAACCCTAAAGAAGGTCGCTCCGAAGAACCTGCAGCTTTTCCTGGCGAAGACGGAGGGTGGCGCGTGGCTGTCAAGCCCCAGTGACGACGTGAAGAGACTGAAGAAGGGCGAGAAGACTGCTTTGGTCGGATGTCTAACGCAAAAAGATAAGGAGTTGCAAGGAGAGAATCCGATTAACGGGTACTTGAAAAGCATGGAGGTTCCGAAAGCGGGACAGATTCACGTGCTAGTGGTGGTTCCGGAGGGAGGGAAACGCCAGCCGTCGAATGATCTCTTTGCCGAGTCCTTCCACCCGCTGAAGAAGCGCAGAGTGGGCGAGGATGACGCGGGCGAGGACGAAGTGGGCGAGAACAAGGAGAAAAGATTTTTTCGTATGAGAGACTTCCCTTCGCTGCTGCAGCATCCAAAGGTGGAATTCAAGACGATTCTGGAGAGGGAGGCGTATGTTGTGATATTTGCCCAGTTGGTGCAGTACGCGAAAGCTTGCTTGGAGTTCGTTCCTACTGATGCGATCGAGTCAAACGAGAAAAGTAAACCAGGCAAGGATTCCAACATGGTTGTCACGGGGAATCCTGGGATTGGGAAGAGTCGGTTCTTCCTGTATTGCATCTTTCAACTCATACTTCGTGAGCACGAGGATGTCAAGCAGCTTCCCCCGTACGAGTTGGTGGTGAACCATAAGAACGAATACGTCAAATACGACGCAGCAAGCAAGGAATTTGTTGAATTGAACACAACGGACGTTCGTGCGCTCAAGGGCAAACTCCATGTGATTCGACTTGTCGAGGCAACATCATCGGAACTTGCAGGCTGGAAAGGAGTTTCCGTTTTGTTTGCTTCTCCGGGTGTTGAAGGCTTTGATAATTTTTCAAAAGTGGACGGGTTAACGTTTATCATGCCGACGTGGACCATGGAGGAGCTGGAAGATTACAACTCATTGCTTCCAGCGAAGTTGAAACTTGCTGAAGGCGAGTTGTTATCGCGGTACGATGCTTTTGGCGGAATTCCTCGGTTCGTCTTCTCGCAGGAAATGGGTCGAACTAAGACTAAAATCAAGTCGGCAATCGCGTCATTTAGTGCACTGGACGTTATCTCCTATTGCAGAAAAAACGATGCTGTGAGGGAAAAGGACTATAGCCACTGCGTCCTTGAAATGGTTCCCACCCAAGCTGATTTTCGCGATAACTTCTATTTGGATTTTGTGTCCATGAGCATCGCTGAGTCGATTATTGACAAGGTGCACGGGGATAGTCTAGATATGGTATCGGAATTCGCTGTTGTCCACGATGTTGACGATTCGGGAAGTACGGCTGTCGTCCGCGGCAGGCTGTACGAGATTCTCTGTCACAAGTGGTTTAGCGTGGACATGCCGAGAACGCTACACTTCCGCTCGTTGTGCTCGGCGACTCTAGATGATGTAACCATTCCGAAAGAGATGAAAACGGTACGCTTCGCTGCTCTCGACAAACTAGAACTAGCTAAGAGCTGGACGTACTACCGGCCAACATCAAAAACATTTGGAACGCTGGATGCATTCATCTGGGATGGACACAGCAAATGTTACGGGTTGCAGATGACCCTGAACGCGAAACATGGAATCAAAGCTGTGCCATTGAACGCGTTTCTTAAGTGGTTAAAGGAAGCAGGCGTGGCCTCGGACCATTTCTACTTTATATTTCTGGCTCCAAGTAGAATTGCAACCTCGTATCAGAAGCAATCAACGACGACGGCGACTGGTAAAGTCAGTGAAAGATCTGGAGCTTCTGCGAAAGTGGATCAGTTTGTAGCTGCGCTGGACGTGGTCGGTGGGGACAAATGAATATTTGTTGTACACTTTCGGTGCTTGGAGAGGTCTGGTGCCCAAGTTCATGCTCGTCATTCCGTCTAGCCGCGGCAGTCGTGAAGGAAAGCAAGGAGTTGCAATGAGGGCTTGTCATTGACAGTTAATTGTTAACGAAAAAATACTCATGTGATTGTACAGACGTTCAGTTGAAGACTCAAGTACATTATGGGGAGCGTCGCTTCCGATTCCGCCATGCTCTCGGACGTGAAAGAGGCGCTTTATATGCTGACGAAGAGAAGTCCGGTAGTTTTTGAACACGCGACGTTGGAAGAAACGCGCCTTGGCAAGGTAAAGTATTCCCTTGCTACTGAGCTAGTACTTGGAGGTGCACTACACAGAACTACTGACCAAGACTGATCTGGACGGGGATAGCACAGCAGCTTCGGCAAGCGCAACGAAGTCTCGAAAACAGCTGGGAGGTTTGTACGAAGGTGTGAAGGACCTGCAGGTCGTGCAAAAACCAACGTACACGAAGGACTTGAGAGCATCGGAGAGCCTTCTGGTGCGGCGCCTGGTCGAGTTTGCCCCTTGGAGCACGGAGACGGTGGTGGAGCAGCGCAAGCAGCAGATCCTATTAATACGCGAAGTCCGCCAACGTCGCAGTCTCTGGCAGCACAATAAGCTGCTGGGCGAGTTGCTCATGGAGTCGCTAGTGGAGACGGAGCACAATCAAGAGGACGTCCACAAGACAGCGAACCAGAGGCCACTATCGTTGGTGGCGATGTAGGCAACACGGAGCACTCGCGAAGCTCTCGAGGGAAGAGACACAGCAGCGTCTGAAGTCTTATTTCTTTTAAAATTGTGGTGTATCGGAGGACGAAGATGAGTTCTTGAAGACTGAGGTGTTTCAAGAACGTGAGGGGTGCCAGCAGGACGCGCTGCATCTAGCACGTAGTCGCTTGAATCAGTTCGGTGATAGTATGTTGCGTGGGGGTTCCCCTGTTACCGAAGAAGATGTCTCGTGCTGCGTGGCGGCATTGCTAAAGGACGAAGCCTTCCTCAGTCCTGACGTTGTAATGCTCTTTACTGATGCGCAACGCAACAAGCAGATTATGAAGGAACTTTCCCATGTCCTGATGATTGAACTGAGCAACGTGAGCGACTGACGGTGGCCTGACGAAGGCATTCGAGTGGACATCCAGCGAGGTATGAACGGACGGTTCCGTTGTCTTCTGCAGGAAGAGGCAATCACACTGCTGCTCTTCCAATACATTGGTCTCAAGTGGAGTATTGAAGTGAAGGCAGTGCTTAGAAATTTGCTGGATTCCCTCACTGACAAGGCAGAGGTAAGTGGAACTGCATCGGTTGAGGCGGTGTGGGCGGATACGATGCGCCGATTCCAGCTATTCGCTCTGCCTACTAATATGAAAGACGCTGGCCGAAGTCCTTACGATGAAGACGAATCGGAGTCTGACGACGACGATGACGAAGAAGACGAGAAGGGTAACAAGCAGGATATTATTCGTCGCGTAATGGTGGAAGCGCATCTTCAGCGAACTCTAACGACCGAGGGCAAGGAGCCATCGCCGCTGGTGGCTGTCATGACGGATCTTGAGTTCTTCGGGCCATCTGTCTCACATGAAGCTGTGTTCGCGATCCTTCGCTTCTTGGGGGTGCACGACGACAGGATCAGCGTGTTCGGGCGATACACTCAGATTCCGCTGCTATTTCCAGGCTTCACGAAGCCCAAGATCATGCAGCGTGGCTTGCCTGTAAGTCGAATGGTGACGATGTTTCGTTCTCGTATCGTCGGACATTTTCCTGTACCGGTCCCACGATGACATTTGCTTCTTTGACGCTGATGAGTCAAAGATGTTGCGAGCTTGGGGCGAGATGCAGCGATACGCTCAGCAAGTGGGACTGAAATTTAACGAAGAGAAAAGTGGATCGATTCGTATATACGCCGGATCTAGCAACACGAAAGCAGAGGTGGCGTCAGACCCACTGGGCCTGCCCAATTTACGGGGTATTAAACTGTCCGACGAGTTCTTCGTGCTGTTGTCAGATGTCAGAGGCGGACGAGTGTGATCCGCCGCTATCTCGTCAGGAGGCCGATAAGTTCCCATCAGCTCATGATAGCGGTTGTATGTGGAAGTGGGTGAGATACATCTACGGTGCGCAGGTGATGGAGGAGTTTGGGACTCTTTCGTTTTTCAGCCGCGAATTGTTGCCGGCACAGCTCATCGAGTCGATTAAGAAGAAAACCGTGACGTGGTAGAATGTGCTAAGCTTAATGTAAATGTTGGAGGTGTTTGGTTGCCAGTTATCATGGTGCCTGTCATGACGTCTACGGCGGGCAGGTAATAATGAACATCGGCTCAGGAACAAAAAGAAATCTGATCAACGGATCGTATCCCCTTTTTTTGCTCTTTCTATTCATACTTAATACTGAAACGACGCGAAAGCCAATTCGCAAAGATCTAAGCTTCTGAAAACCTTCAGAAAATAGTCTTCCTGCTGTAACTGATTCGTGCAACGTGTCATCGTATCAACTGCTGTTCCGACTCGAACTTCCGACCTTCAGTCCTTCATTCCATTGTCGTCATGGTCAAGCGCCGCTCTGCCCGCGCCGCCACCAAAGCTGCAAGCCCTTCTCAGTCACCTCCGAGGGAACGCAATGGCACTGTCGTCTCATCTCCGCTGTGGGTGTCAATCTGTTCCACCTTTTTGCCGAATTTGCTGGTGATCATCGTTGCCCTCGTCGCTGTCTGGTTCGAGTTCACCACGAGCGCATTCTACGTGCAGTCGCCGGAGCTCCAGACGCTACTCAAACGCTCATTTATCGTCTGGGTCTGTCTGGCTGTGCGAACGCAGCTTACAGATTTTGTGACTCCACCGCAACTAGCGCGGCGACCTCCGTCACTACGCAAGGAAATGATTCGCCACGCCCGAGCGCTGTTCGCTTCCATAGCTGCTAATTTACTTGGAACGACCATCATTCGCCCGGTGTTCGGTGCCGCACCGCAGCTCGAATATACTGCGAGGCTCGTGGTGCCCCTTTACTTCTTGGTTGTGGTGATAGTCGACCTTCTTCGCTTTCCAATGCCACTGCTAAAGGCGGTCGTGGGGTTGAGCGTCAGTTGGCTGAAGGCTGTTACGATCCCCAAGCTGGTCATGGAATGGCAGTTGAACACAAGTGCACACCCGATCGGATTTCTTGCTATTTCCACCGCCAATTTGTACGCCAGTGGAACCGTGTTGCGCTACTTGATAAATTACAGTCGGACGCATCGCGTGGTGGATTTATCTGTGGGCGCTGTTGGATTCATCCTGCAGATTGTCGGGACGAGCACTGTTATCGGTCTTGTCGCGCACGTTGCTAACCATTTCGTTACGCACGAAGAGCGAATTATGGAAGCTCGTGTGCTCTACTTTTGCGTCGCTTGGTTTGCGTTGGATAAGTACTGGAAGAAAGCGCTAGGAGATCTGCTAGTTTCGATTTTCACGTCCCCTACCAAGTCCAAGCGCAGTTAGAATGTTCTTCACGCACAATAGAATTGATAGACTTGTGTGTCCCTCGATAATCGATACCGTCATTAATAGACTTCGTTGTAGATTGCAACACTAAAAATTTCGCTACCATTTTAAGTTACTTGGCACCTTTCTTCTTCTTCTTGTCCCCTGACTTTCCCGTTTTGCCGCTACCGCTTTTTGAAGATTTTGAGGCAAACTCAAATGCTTTGATCTGGAACGTCGATCCAGGAATCACATGCGCGTACTCACCACGCGCCAACGCTCCAGCTGCGTCGCTTACTATACCATTCTGACATGCTCGAACGCGATCCAGATTGCGAGTAATTAATTCCACGCGAGGATGTGCAGGCCCAAAAGCGTCAGCATAGATCTGTTTTGCATGTTTGAATAGTAAATAAGCGTTGTCCAAAGACTTGGAAACTGCCTCACTCTGATCCTGGGATAAGCAACACGCGACGTTATTCATAGTTGTTGCTGTGTCGACAAGGGTGCAGTTTGTGGCGTCATCTGACTTTAAAGGCGCTCGTTTGTCGGCATCAACTCCCATACCTTTCCGTGCAACCAAAACTAATTGGTGGCATTGTTGCGCCAACGCTAGCTCACCAGCGTAGAACAGCGTGACTCCAACGCAGCTTTTCACCAGTAAGCGTCCTAGATGCGATGCTGGCAATTCGCGAGCTAACTTCATTCCCTCGTAGTACTTCGTCAACGCCTGAATGTCTCGACGAGCACTATCGTAGACGCTCGCAGCTTGAAGAGTGAAGAAGAGCTGAACTTCAGTCCAAATCGGGTCGACAAGGTCGTCGCTGGGTGGTGGATACTGTTCTTGGTAACGCTGCTTGCAGGCATCGAGCGTGCTCAGCGCCATCTGCATTAAAGAAAAAAAATAATTATTGTGAGTAAAGCCAAATACCCAAGCTGTTGCTGTCTGGGACTAACGTACGTTGTACTGGGCCATATTCTGGAATTTCAAAGCACTCTCAAGCAACTGAATCATGTCTGAAGGAAGCGCAGGAGGCATAATAACCTCTCGAATCATAGCTACTTGTGGAAGCGATTTCGGCCTCTCCTCTTGTCTGGATTGAGTACTCGAGTGGATACCGAGTGTCCTGCGTCCCGATCGTGCTTGCTCACTTGGATTACTGCTCGGTCTTCTGGATAACTGACCTGTTGCCATACTACCTTCGCGCTTTAACCGATATTTGGGTTTCGTAGAAATAGCGTAGTCGGCAGCATCAAGTCGAAGAACGTCGCGAATATTCTGAACTATCGATACCATGGCAGCAAAGTCGTCGCGAGGTGATTGGGATAAAGGAGCTGCTAGATCCGAGGTAATTGTACAATTTTCTGGTTGCTGTTGACTCGAGGTTACGGGCAGCGATTCGTCTGTCGGAATAAGCTTGATACTCATGTGATCCAAAAGCACTTCAAGGCTGAACTCGAGACGACAAGACTCGACAGCTCGCCGAAGTTGTACACCCTCTCCAACTAAAAGTTTGCTGTGCATTACACAAGCCACGCGACAAAATAGCTCCAAAAACTGTGCAAAATTCATCTGACTTGCTGTGTGGTTTGATTCGTCTATGCGGAACTTTGCCTCGGCCTCGGCGCTGGTCCTGGTAAACCCAGAAAGAACCTCGCTACACATCTGAACAATGTGATCAGTACTCTTGGTCAGCATCATCCGAGGGTGGATTTGTGAAAGGAACACTCACCCGTGCTAGGTCGTCAAAAGAGAAGAACTCCTCATACTCAATATATGCATTGAGAAAGTCGATAAATCCGTCCAACGTGATCGTTGACAACATGGACGCTGCCGTGTTCGTCGAAAGGCTGCTCTGTAGTCCATATAATTGAAAGCTCTGCACTAGCACCGGCAAGTTCTGCTCGAGCGTCTCGATGGCACTGCATCGAGTCATTTGACAGCGCAGTGTGTCAAGCTGATTGTGATGGCGTTTGGTCGTAAGTTGATCTACCAACAAGCACATGAGCTCTAGCTCTGTCGGGCGAGCGCGCTGCTTCGATGAAGACTTAACGGACTCATCGGTTCCACCACAATTGCCATAGTACTTGACGCGAGCGATCTTACTCAAAGCGATTTGAAACTCTCGATATCCCAGAAAGCGCTCACTCGCACCTGTCATAACGAACAGTGTCAATATCGAGCATGAAGTAAACGAGTAAAAAATAAAGTGGGAACGCACAAGTGGATGATCGGAAGGCGTCCTTCACGTCGAAGAGTGTGAACTCCGCATGCTGTAAGAAGTAGAGCGACTGTGCCAGTGCCTCAAGACTGGATAATTGGCAAAGATACCGTCAATGCGTCCCGTCTCGCGTTCCATCGACTATAATAAGCTGAGCTCGTACCTGACGCCGAGGTCACCTGTCCGCAATGCGTTGTAAAGCTCTCGAACTTTGCCTTCCTCGACGGCCATGTCGGTCGTCTCCTTCGCTGCCATTCTGCTGCACAGCAACTCAAAGTCGAAGCTTCGAGTACCCAAAACGTGTTCATTGCCGGAGCGATATAAATACCGCACCGTTGACTCGAAAGGAGAATGTTCTACATACAGTATCTTTAGCCAACGGTCAACTTCAACACTTAATTTCTGATGGAAGCTCGCCAAACCGAAGCCGGAAATTGCAGCTGGTGCTTTTGTGATAAGCTCAGCAAAAATTGGCCAGCCTTGCGTGGTGCACTGCGCAATGCAGCTCCAACAAGCGCAGAGAAGTGCTGTGAGCTCGATTCTCGATCGTGCTCGCTGATTTCTGGTGATTTTGAAGAACAAAAAAGGAATTATAATAAACCTCTGTATTTAATAATTTGACTTATGAAATATCTTACACAATAATAAGTAGCGGAGTTTTATGATTAAATTAGACTTAATAACTAATAATATCAAAAAAGCTTGTCGCAGGAAAGGCATTTCCTCAATACGGTACACGTTGTCTGGCCTGTCCACATCTTGCTGTAGCGTCGTCCACGTTGAAGGGGACAGGCACGCACGGCGCCCAAGTCTGCCATTCCGACTTCGCGCCGAGAGATAACAAGACGCAAGAAGCAGCAGCGATGTCGAGCAGCCTGACACAAGCGTCACTTGTAAGGCCGCAAGAGCAAGAGGGCGATGAAGAGCTCTGTGCTTGGGTATGTCTATTTTAACCTATGTTAGTACTCTTCTGATCCTTTTCAATCCTACCAAGTAGAAGCGGGAGACACGTTACTACCTGTTGAAGGACGTGAACTCGGCCGTTGACTATGCAGCACAAGAGCTGGAACGTATCGACTTCATCTGGGGCCGCATTCGCTCGGACCGCAGTGCTGCATCGCCCGCCATCAAGGCCGACATCCGTGTCGAAGTATGATCTGTGGGGCAATATACTGATTTAGCTTGGATATTAACCACAGTGACATGTGTTGTGTTATACACGCGTCTTCTAATGACAGGGCCACCTTGTGGTGTTCACCAAGGTGGAGCTCAAGCTGACCAAGGCTCAGCGCAATGCGCCGATCAACAGCACGTACGATTTGCAGTACTAAATTGTGGTACTATTACCGATTCTAACAGTTTTATTCATGTCAATACACGCCCATAGACTGCAGCAGTACTGCGTGCTGAACCAGATCCTCGAATTTCACGGCATCGTGCGGAGCCAAGTGGGTAGACTCGCCGCACTCAAGGAATTCTTGCACGTGCAGCGCAACGACTTACTGAATGACCAGCCCAACAGCGACGACGTCGAGGTGTACGTGGAGATTGTTCAACGCACCTTCCAGAGTTTGGGTCGCATCTGCCAAGAGCTGCGCAACGCTGCCAACGTCCTCCGACTGCCAGGTCGTCGCCGGTTCCCATACTGCTCCCACGTCGATCACGTACGTGATTTTAGTAATGAAGAACACTGTGAAGATATATTCTAACTTGTATGTGAATTTTATAGAGCTTCAAGCCCGCTCTGCCGTCGGAAGTCATTGTAGATTTTTCCATCCATCGCGGAGAATTGGTATGTCACTAGTGACCTAGTGACCTGTTTGTTTGTTGGTCTGACTAATGTAAATATCGTTCTGCTTACAGCTGGTGGAGGCTTTCAGTCTGATGGCTACGCAAAAGGCAATCACGAACATTCCGGAGGGTTGTGTATCGAGGAAAGAGTTCATCGGTTGTGTTTGGTGAGTATTTTCTTACGTTCTCAAAACAGTTTTTTTTTCAGATTTACTTAACTTTATACTTTGTTCACAGTGCCTTCCGTGGTCAAAAAGTCGAGATTGTCGAGTATGCACGGATCTCCGTCCCGATTCCGCAACTAGAAGAAATGCTGGTCCATCTCGACGAGCAGATCACGTGGCTGGTACACGTTCGAGATAACGTCAAGGCGTTGCTCGATTGCCAAGACCTGTACTATTAATATGATTATTACTACAGGTAGACGAGTCCTCGTTAGGTTGGTCATCAGTGTTGTGTGTCATTTGTGGAAGCTAAATAAATATTCTAGGATGACAACATCCGACTAGCTATCTTTGGCTGCTGTCTGAGTTCTCCAGTCATTTATTTGTACTGAAGGTTGGCGTAATTGCTGTATTTACCTAGGAGGCGTCATTCCAATTCGATGCATCGATCAGCTTCATCCACCGACTCAATACCATCAGCAGCCTCGATGGAGGGACCTTCGGCTGTTGAATTTGACTTCGCAGGCGATCAGGAATCTACTCCAGCCCTAATTGCTGGATCTCCAGACTCGTCGCTCTCAATACCTGAGCCCGAACGCTTTTTTGAGTCTTTCGAGGAGGGTACACTACACGAGACTCAACCGATTGCCAAGCTTAACAATTCAACACCCACAACTGTGTTGCTCAATGAGAAGCAGATAACTCCAAGGAAACCTAGTATTGCGATAGATAATCCTGAATTACCACCAGCAGCGACAGAAGTGGAGAGTAGACTACCGTCAGATCCTCCCAACTCCGAATCGCCAAAGGCTGCAAAAGTGGAGAGTAGATCCACGCTAGTTGTAGACTCTCCTGATCCTGAGCCACTAGGGGTGGCGAATGTGGATAATGAATCCCCATCAGACACTGTCATTGTCACAACCCACTCGGAACTAGCCCCAGGAACAAAAGTGCAGAGTCAATCCCCATTAAACCCTCCGGCTTTGGTTGTTGTGAAACCTATGACCACACCAAATCGAGCGTCACTGAGCCAACAGGGCAGTGCTGACAGACATTTGACTGGAATGAAGCCGATCGTGCCTCTACGAAAGCGAGGACAGTCTTTCCGAGAGACGAGAAACATGATCACTACAGTGGATGCTGACGGTCGGAGGCAACTCAACCAGTAGTACGTAAATTCTATGTTTTGTTAGCATCTATCACTTGTTCGTTACTCATTTTCGTGGGTTTCCTGTGATTCCTTTGTTTGCAGCACCTTCATGGAGCAGTTAGGCAAAGGCGCTTATGGTATTGTGTTCAAAGTGGAATGTAACGAGACGAAGGAATTGTTCGCGGCAAAGTGCGTGGATAAGAAGGCTCTTAAGCGAATTCGAGTCGGTCGTTTTGGTAACGCACTGCAATCCGTCAAGAAGGAACTCAACATCTGGAAACGATTCAAACACCGACACATCGTTGTGCTGCGGGAAGTCATCGATACGGAAGGTAAGCTGATGTTGAGCGACGATAACCGTTGTAAGTTGGAGCTAATTCTTATTCTTCTCGTGTAGATAGCAATGAACTGTATATGATCAGTGAATTGGTGGAAGGTGGCCCCGTACTGGACGATGACATGTACGGATGATCTTTATCAAAGTGCAAGTGATCACTTAATTGAACTATTTGTCCTGCAGCAAGTGCACCCCATTAAACGCGGAGCTTACGAAAACGTACTTCACACATCTGGTAAATCTTGTTACTTCTCTACTTTTACATCAGCCTTTAACCCTTCTTTTAGATTGAAGGTATCGATTTTCTTCACGAAAACAAGGTTTGTTAAAGAAACTAAAACATAATTCTCAAACGGCTACTGATCTCTGGATCTTGTATCAGATCATTCACCGTGACATTAAGCCGGGAAATTTGCTTCTGAAGACGGTCGACGACAATGAAGTTATTCTCAAGATCGCAGACTTTGGTGTTTCACATGTAGGAGCGAGCACCACCGCGATCTTGCACTGCTACTATTGAGCATTAAACTAAATTGTGGTGTTCTCAGGAAATGGAACATGATAACGAAGATATGCGGCAAACCGCCGGAACTGCTATTTTCATGGGTACGTACGTGGCGATGCAGTGTAGGCTCACCGATTTCTAGCTAACTGATTATTCTCCATCAGCGCCGGAGATGCTGACAGGCGATAGTTTTCAAGGTAAACCTGTAGATATTTGGGCTTGCGGGGTCACACTATACATGTTCGTGTACGGCCATCCACCGTTTATCGCTCAGACCATGACAGTGCTGTACGGCAAAATTCAGGTTTGTATACAACCGCTACCCACAGGCGTCTAATCTGACTTGACCACCTACCTGTCCGTAGAGCGATCCCATTGAATACCCAACGCAAGTTGGCGACCGATTAGTTGAGAGCGAACTTATCGACCTCATGCAACATGTGCGTACCGTGCTATCCGTCACGAGGATTTTCTGCTATCATTGTTCATATTTTTACTTAACTTTGACAGCTTCTTGAGAAGGATCCGAAGCAGCGATTCACAAGTCAGCAGATTCGGGTATGCTATTACCGTTTCTCCTGTTTGCGGCTTTAGCAGTTCTTAATATGATGGTTTTCATGACTCTAGGCGCATCCGTGGGCATGGCGAGAATTTCAAGTGTCTGCTATCAAATGTGTGACCCACCCGGAAGGCCGACGAACATCCTTCTCTGCAATCCCAAAGAGTTTAGCTGGGGTGGCGTCACTCGGCAAGAGCATGCGAAGTTTATTTTCCCGGTACGTTCAATGGTTATTAGCAAAATTTAATAGTCAAAGCTAACGAAGCTGTGTTCTTCTAGCCCAAGTGCCGTATTTCCAGGAGGTTCAAATCGCGCATCTCTCCCCACAGTCATGACAAACCTCCGAGCGCCTCAGTAGCAGCGCATATTAGTTTAGGCTGCATAAAGTGATAGGAATCACCACACACAAGGAGCATCCGTTCTTCTTTGTTTACTTCTTGTCTGAGTGGCCAAGTCCCCGTTCAGGACACACAATGTCACGCACAAGTTGTTTCAACTCCTTCGACTCCGGGAATCGACGCGCGATCTTGCGAGACCACAGCATCTCTGGCTCAGCATCTGGGTCAGCGTTAGGGCCAACTTCACGCAAATATACGTTGAATACGCCTCCTTGGCGTGAGTTGGGTATGAGCATCACGGACTGGAGACGACTGTTCTCGTCCTGCTGGAACGTCGTGAGCAGCTCCTGCGCCATCCACGCGGCGCGCAGCATCCAGCGGCAGCCTGTGCAGTACTCGATCTCCACCACAAACGCCTCGTCGTCCGCAGCGCTGCTTTGAGACTGCGTCATTGCACTGGATTTCAATTTCTTTGCCTTGTCCGCTTCGATGGCCTGATGGCGACGGCGAGACACGAATTGCAGCGCTACGACGCCCAGAGCCGCCAAGAGCAGCTGCAGCTTGGTATCCGTCGGCATGATTGTCTTCGCAAAGGTATCATTGCCATTAAATGTACTGTAGGCCAGATGTGGTAGGAATACTCGGTTAAGTACGCTTGTAAAACACCGAAGCGAGTGCTCCGATTATTAATAGAGTGCCGTGACGTGGCATCGTTGGATTGTAGATTTGACCACAATTTGCAATCAAAGTGCACGAACTCACGTCGCCTGCGTCAGGTGGCTACAGCGAGTTGCTCAAATGCGTCACTAGGTTTGGATGAAGCAAATGCATTTAGGAGTTACTACCGGCAACCGGTGGGTGATTATCTACGTTGTACTAGCTATGGATTGGGTGTCGTTTAGGAAGACAAGACCATCTCGCGCATCTTGACGTGCTCGTCCTGGATCAGCTTTTCCAGCTTCGAAACGTTCGCATCTGCGTTCAGTTCATAGATATTCTCGAAAGAGTGCTGGTTCTCCTCCAGCACGGTCTTCCATGCCTTGCCGCCGCACACATCCATGCTCGAACGCATCACGACCTTCTTGCCATCAGGCAGCAGCACACCAACGACCACGCTTCCATCCTCCAAACACAAACCTTCTGCCTCATCGGAGGTGACGTTGTATACCACGCAGTTTGGTGCCGTAATCGACCGCGCAGTCACGTTGATGAGGATCGAGCCATCGGCGTTCACCTCCTTCGCACACACGCCGCTCAGTACACTGCGCTTAATATCGCCGTGGCCGATCTCGCTGTTCAACACTGTAGCCTCCCTGATGATCGCATTCTCACCGATCTGGCTGTGCTCCATACTGTTGCTGATACCCAGGAACGAGCGCAGGCAATCAGCCTCCACACCAGGCTTGGTCACGAGGCGGTTGTTCTTCAGGTACAGCTTCAGCTGGCCGTAGTCCCACCAGTACACGTCGCTGCCGACATCGACACAGCCAAACAATCCAAGCTCCTTCGTCCGGGTTTCCTCGAAGTTGGTCATCATCTTCTGCATACGATGGTAGTGCGCAGTGGACTCCGCCTTGTCCACACCCTTCTGGGCCATCACCTCCGTGTACGCTTCGAGTTCAAGCGTCAGCGGCATCCAGAAGTGTGGGTCGCTGTCGAGTTTGCCACTTTTAGCAGCCAGTTCTTTAGAGAACTCGTTCAATAGTGCACGAAGCATGTCAGCGTCCACACTGAACGATCCCAGACTGGTGCCAACTGACTTCATCTCGCCGAATGAGGACAACAGACGGATGGCAGTCTCGTGAGTGACCTTGTCGACCTGAGCGGCGTTATCTTGCTGGTTGACTACAATGAGACCGTACTTCTCGAGGCCCTTCTCCTTCCACTCCTTCTCCGAGGGCATAGGAGCAAGTGCAGCCAGGATATCGATGTGGTGCTTGGCCTGGTATTTGACCTCAGCCGACGGGATGAACACCTGGTCTCCCCAGAATACCGACAGACGTCCACGACGGTTGGAAGCGTAGACGCCGGTCTGCTTGACCACGGCCTCGAGGATCGTCATGGGCACGTACTTATCCTTGACCTCCACCATGGCCGGAAGCTTGACGCCAGACTTGTTGTTGTTCTCGCTGCCAGGCAATGGCGCAAGACGTGTACCCTTGCCGGCAGTGTGATACAGCGCGACACTGATGCTGCCCGCTGCGAGGAGCGCAGGGATGTCCATACCGTAGAGCTCCTTGCCCGCCGCCACGGCCTTCGTGTAAGCGTAGAGCGTGCCGAGGCCGTTGCCGGCGCCGCCTTCCCAGTCCTCGTACACAGCGATGACCTTGGCGTCCTTGGGCGAGATGGAGCCTCGCGTAGCCATAAGCCGGTCCTGCCAGTACTGCGCCTGGTGCGGCGTGGACGTGCACACGATAACAACGTCATAGCCGTCCAGGCTGTTGATCTCATCAATGTTGCGCTGATGCGACGTGCGCGGAGCCATTTTGGCAGACGAGGAAGGGGCCGACTTGGTCAACTGCGGGAGAAAGCGGAAGTGAGCGGCGTAAGCGGCCGCTGCAGCGGCAGAGGCGGCCAGCGACAGTGCCAGGGGACTCAAGAACTTGACCATTTCGATGCGATGTGTGTGTGGGAGTTTTACTGCTTGATAGTCGTTATCCGTTGCGCGGTACGGGAAGTGAGCGCTGCACGAACCCGCAACCGCCGAGTGCCGAGGATACTGCTGCATGCTAGGGATAGAGACCGTGGCCGACACGTATGTGGCAGCAGTGCAACAATGCCACGAAAAATACAGTTCGCCTCTACAATCGCATGGATCTCGCGAAACAAATCGGCGTACAAGATTCAGAACGATAGTGTCGCTGTTCGAGACGACCTGTGTGCTCTCTATCCGATCAAGCTTGAGGTTTGTATGCCATACAGCACATCTGTTAAAAGCCCATGCCGTTCAATCAAGTCGGCGCAGGCTTCAACAACGCCGTAGGACACGCGCCTTGGTCCAAGACCTCGAGGACGGGCATTGACGTGCACTATCGACGGGCGAGAGAGCTTCTGTGTGACCTCACAACATGCTGTGATTCTGTTGCTTGAATAGCAGCTTGTTGTGAGTTGGTCAGCTGCCTGCTGGAGCCTGCAGCGGCATCAGAAGCACCTTGTGCCGAACGCCGCCACTGGATACAATAGTATAGGTAGCTGCGAATTCTGACTGCATCCAGATCTCCCAGCAACGACATCTACATCAAAAAGGAACTGCCCAAAGTTGACGTGGGAAGTCTGGCGGCTTTGTCGCTGAATGAAACCGCAATAGCTGGTGCTACACGCCATTTGGAAGTCATTCGACAGCATGTAATTGGTCCAATGCGAGGATCGTGCGATGACGAACTAATTCTGTAGTTGCGTGTGCAGCTCGACGACGGCGGTTCACCAAGGCGTCATCTTATTCCAAGTCAAACTGCAATGTGAGACGGGCTTGGAAAACTTGGAAGGAGCTCAAATACCAGGATGGCCTTGGCGTACTAACCGCGTCGGGGTGGTTCTCAGCGAGGCAGAAAAGTGGAAAAATTATAAATACACTAGTCGAGGTGCCGAATGAGATCAGGAAGCAACGCTGTCGGGTAAAACTTGTTTCAAGTAGCTCTTGTAGCTCGCGATTGTGCATGCTGATTATCTACTGGTATATTGAAACTTACCTCACTTCGGAAGGTTGGTGAACTCAGAGCATTTAACTTCTAACTTAGAAGTTCTAAGCATTGCGGGGAATTGATTTCGTCTCGCTTGAAGAAAAATGTTGCTACCTTCGCTATTTTGACTTGTGAATCACGTGTAAAGTTGCTCTTTCCATTTAAGTTGCCGTAACAATCGGACACTTACGTTGCGCAGAGCCAAATCCTCCTAAATCGACGTCTATTAGTGCTCTGCCGAAGCTCGCTGTGCGTCGGCCTACCACGTAGTATTATGCCCGGCTTCCTCTCACTAGCAGCGACACTTCTATTGTGCGTCTATCTGCTGCCGAACGCCCATGCGTCGCGCTTCCAGTTCACGCTGACATCTCGGAGCGAGGTATGATCGTTTGTCCACACAAACCCACGGTCTTCTTAATTCTGAGAAACTTAACTACACTTCCCTCTGCTTCATTACCGCCACTTCAACAGGAATGCTTCATGGAAGCTGTGAACGCTCGCGCGTCCAACAACAAGGTGCTCTTCCGCTTCGGCATCCTCGAGCCCAAGAGCTACGATCTAGTCGACGTGGTGGTAAGCCCGCAATTCTGCAATCTATAGCGCTATTGTCGATTATTACACTAACTATCTAATACCATACAGGTGAGGAACCCGTCACAGCGGGAGGTAATGGCTTGGAAGGCTGAACAGAACAATTTTGGCACGGCCACGGTGCGCGAGAGCGGGTTGTATCACTTGTGCTTCCGCAAGCTCAAGGGCGCGTCGTCCACAATCACCCTCTTCTACTCCTTCGACTTCATTTCAACGGGCGCTCGTAGCTTAACGCTGGTGCCCAACGTAGCAGCGACCGTCAGCAAGGATGCCCCGACGGTGCCGGCTTACACCCAGATGGCAGTGACTACCGTGAACGGCCAGGCTACCAAGATGGGTGTTATGGAGTTCGATCTGGTCGGCGTTTCTCGTAGTATTATTCGTGGTAACACGCGCGTGAAGCTCGTGCTAACGGTGGACAGTATCTCGGAGGGAGAGCAAGTGGATATCGCTTTAGCGCTGTTGCCCAACCGGATGCGGTACCCGGTCACATGGGAGACACTGGAGAGCTACGCCACGGGTGGCTACCGCGACCATGTGATTGATAACGCCGTGACGGAGCTCGGCAGTCATGTTGCGTTTGATATCACCGAGATCTTCGAGAACAAGCTGGACGGCAAGACCGAGACGATTGCCTTCTCTATCCACGCACACGAGAACAGTGACGCCGTCGTGTTCGGCGTCCACCACGTCGCGGAGGATTATTTCCCGCAGATCGTTGTTGAAGGTACGCTTTGTATTATATTTGTTTGCCGTTGTTGGGAGCTAGAGCTAACAGTGGATGTTGGTGTGTTGTAAAGATCTTGGCTTGGAGCTGATGCACGAAGTCACGTTCTTCAAGGAGTCGGTCTTCACTCTACGTGGTGACATTTCATTCGTCAAGCATCGAGAACGAATGAGTCGTGATGGTGCGTGGCGTGTTTGTTGGGGTTGAGTAACGAGGTCTAACGTACAAATTTGTTAATTGCAGCTGCGGAGAGTGCGAATGCCCGCGTGAAGTGGATGTCCTTGATCACTAACATCGTACTCGTGGGCATCGCGTTCGGCCAGGTTATCTACATCCGCAGTATGCTCGAGAGCAGTTATTAAAATCGCACAAACCTGATTTGACATGGAATCGTGTGAGTGATGAGCTAAGGCTGATGTGAAATGCACTTCATTGCCGCCAGAGAAATAGAGAAAACCTGTCCTTGTGCTTGTCAACGATGTCTAGCGTTGTGCCCCCCATTACATTTCGACATCGCGGTCGACACCCCAGCAGGCCAGCGTCTCCTCCGTCGTCTCGCGCTCCTTCAGCATCGAGAATTTCACACCATCACCCGCGACGGAGTAGGCGAAATACGACGACACTTGCCTGCTGTTGTACTTGGAGTGCATCGACATAGTGTAGCCACCAGTATCATGGATCACGACAAAATTTCCCACTTGAATAGGAGGCAGCAGCAGTTGCTTCGTTAGAAAATCGCCAGAGAAGCAGAGTGGTCCAGCGATATCTTGACGTACGTAGTCACTGCTGGGGTTCGTCTTGGGACGTCCGTGACTATCGAGCACAGTGACGCAGTGAGACCACAGTTCCGGCAGATACGCCGTGCGAGGGAACTGGTCTGCGCCGACATGAACCACCGCAATGTGCTGGCCAGCCCAGTCCTTAATAGCCTCAACCTTGGACACCGTCACTCCAGGCTTCACGAAGACACTGCGTCCGAATTCCGTGATAATGGACGAGAAGCCACTCGTGAATAGCTCGGGCACTTGCTGACGCACTGCGTCTGCGTACTCCTTAAAGTCGTAAGCTTCACGCTCTCCCCCATCGTACACAGTCGGCATACCTCCACCAATGTCAAGTACGGTAACCTGTTTGTGTCCTACATGAGCGTTCACCTCAAGTGCGAAGGCTACAGCTCTCTTAGCACCAGCTGCTAGCAGATCAAGAGGGCAGCCCTGCGACCCGACATGTACGTGTACACCTTGCAGCCAGGGGTTCTGCTTGAAGATCTCCAGCAAACGAGGCTTAGTCTCTGCAGTGAGTGGCAGCCCAAATTTGCTGGTGACAGTGGCCGTGCTAGTGGCATCAATCGTTCCACCGCCCACCACGGGGTTAATGCGCAGTCCAAGCTGCGCCGCGTGTTTCTTCTTGGTCTCCTCCGTGTCTCCCAGTTCTAACAAGATCTCGTTCACTTTGCGGATTTCTTCCTCATTGTCCAAGTTAATATACACACCGGCCAATAGCATCTCGCGTAGCTCGCCCAATGTCTTGCAGGGAGAGTCGTATACGACTTTGCGGGGTTCGAAACTGAGTGACAGCGCGTGCTTAGCCTCGGCGATGGACGCGCACTCGGCGCCGAAGCCCTTAGCACAAGCGCCACGCAGCAGACCGCGTGTGGGATTCGTCTTGACCGCCAGTGCGTGGTTGAACTCTGGCTCGGGAAAGGCGGTGCGTAGGTTCTCCAAGCGCTTCTGAAAAGCGTCCCAGTTGAACAGGTTGGTGAGCGGGCTGTCGTCTCGCAACAGTTTCTGGGCGATAGCTGCTTCCACCACACGCGAGACAGCGCTGCTGCGTCGCTGGTGGTGCGCGTGCGCGACAGCCGTATCCTCCTTCTTTTGCTGCTCCAGTAGCGGGGCTACGTAGTGTTTGGGCAACGACTGCTTGGTTAGCGCTTGCAGCACGAGCGCTGCGACTTGCGCTGTAGTCTGAGAGGCATCGCTGGCGTTCAGGCCCTTGTCCTTGCAGAGCTGCTGTGCCACTTGGTCGGCAGTTTGCTGGCCTGAAAGCAGCGCCTCAACGTACGGTGTCCAGTAGACGGAGTCCATTTGGTAGAATGAGAAGTGAAACAGAGCTTGCAGTCTAAAGTGAGGAGTGATGATCTTCTTGAAGTGTGCATCCAAACGATTGTGATGAAGTCACTTTTCGTTAGAGACCCATCACGAGCTTTTAAGCTCATCTCCATTTTTAAGAAATTCAGCTGGACGCAATATGCTATATAGCAGTAAACAATATGTCGTAGATTGGTTTTTTCGAGCGTAATAAGTACCAAAGTAGAAAATGGGCAAAAATGGGGCCAGCTGGTAATGCTTCCTGCACTGGCCGGAGGCAGGTAGGTTCATTCACACTCGGTAGCAGGCCATTCTTCGGCCGGGGACGGCGACGCTCTCTCTTTCTCTCGGTAATAGGATCAACCAGAGCAATCAAGAGACTTAATAGGACGTAAATGACTGCGACGGAGGACGCGCTGGAGACGGCGCGCCTCGTGATCATCTGCACGGCTGCCGTCATCTCGTCTGTGGTAGCTGTCGTGCTCTTCCGACGGATTCCAGACCCAGGCTACAGTATGCGAGGGAGGGGCCGAGGACGCAGTCGAAGTAGGAAGCCGCCACTACCCCCACCACACGCAACAGGTCCCGCGCTCTACTACTCGGTTATCATGACGGATTGGTTGTTCTCGGTCACGGGGGCGGTCAACCAGTCCATGGACATGGTCATGGGTGGAGGTGTGAAGGTGCGTACGGTGATTGGCGCTAGTATCGATTCTCTATTCCACGTGAGCTTCCTGGTATCTCTGCTCTGGGGCGTCGTGCTCTCGGTCTTCGTTCTACGCACACACCGCTGGGCTCATGGTCACCAAGCCACCAGTCCACCCATGAAGAGATTCCCAGTAAGGACGAGTTGGCTGACAATCTGGACTATCGGACTCGGCAGCGGACTGCTCTCAACGGCTCGACTACAGGCGCGCATCACGGACAGCGACACGACAGACACGCTCGCAGACTGCCAGCGTTATCTGTACATTGCAGTGTTCGCACTCTCAGCAGGATGTGTGATTGCAGCCAATATTGTGCTGTTTGTACAAAGGAGACGGTTGAACAGTGTGGAGGAGCTGGCTGTCACTGCCACTGCAGTTGCAGACCCATCGCTCGGTAACAGCGCAGACAACGCGGCGTTGGCTTCTACCAAGACGTGGGAGTTGCAAGCGCAACAGGCTCTTCGCATAGCTCACGAGAAGCTCATGCACTACTTTCTTGTCGTGCAGATACTGCAGTTCCCAATGATGCTGTGTTACGTGCTGGGCTTCGACGCTATAAGCTACGCCACTTACGAAGTGGCAGACTGTTTACTGTTCAGCGTTCCGCTGTTCAACGCCATCGTCTTCGGCTGGCGACACCTAGGCGAACCGAGGTTAGATGGAGACGAGTTACGTAACAACGGGACAATGTTACAGTCTACTAGCAACAGTTCGCGTCATGGAGAACGACAGCGAGATCGGATGGGCACAGGACTCTTGGCTGGGAGTGGGAACAATGGCGCTGGAAATGTCCTGGCCTCGTCGTTCCGGACCGTGTTTGGCAGCAGTGCAGCAAGCAGCAACACCGGCAAGGAATCGATGAAAAGCACCTATGTGGGCAACGAAACGGTGACTCTAGAGGAGCTGAACGGCTTGTCGAACATGGCGTTCATTGCGGAAGGAGCAGCTGGCAGTGTGTACAAGGCGCAGTGGCTGGGAATTGAGGTCGCAATGAAAGTTATCAAGCTGCCAAATGGAGGTGCAGCTGGCGTGGTAGACGCGGAGCTTTACCGAACTATTATCCAGAACTCAGAGGAAGCTTTCATCGAAGAAGCCAAGCTTTGCTCTCGTCTGCGGCATCCGAACATCACCCTATTCATGCGTGCTGGGTACTACGAAGGCAAGCTGGGAATTCTGACTGAATACTGCTCACGTGGCAGTCTCAAGGACGTGCTCAAGCGCCACTTCCCGCTCAGTTGGCGGCGTAAAGTAGCATTGGCTCTTCATATCTCAAAGGGTCTGACCTACTTGCACGCGCGCAACCCGACGTATATCCACCGTGACCTCAAGGCTTCCAACATTTTAGTCACGGAGACATGGCAAGCCAAGCTGGCAGACTTCGGTATCTCCAAGGTGTCGAACTTCGTCAACCGTGTGCGATACAGCGAGCGAACTGTCAGTCTAGCAGAGCAGAACCCCAGTGTATCGGACGAGCTTACGTCTTTTGCTGGTACGTGGCGGTGGAACGCTCCCGAGATCCTTCAAGACCCGCACAACTGTCGATATAGTCGTGCAACGGACATGTACTCGTTCGGCATGGTACTGTGGGAAATCGCTTCGGACGGCGCTGTTCCTTTTAGCGACACAAAGTTCGACTTTGAAGTTCGAGAGAAGGTTCTCGTGGAGCAGCGACCACCGATTAACCCGCGCTGTCCTCAGCGGTTTGCACAGCTGATTGAGGAATGCTGGGCGCAAAATCCTGCGCTTCGATCGTCGGCGCCTCAAGCTGCAGAGATCCTCAACACGATTCTGGACAACATGTCGAAGGAATCGAACGATTTTGCTACGCTGGCGTCTATGTCTGGCTCGGAGTACACGAACAGCATCTTCTCGTCTCTGCGTAATGGCGATGGCTCATCGGACCTGGAGCACCGACCTAGTTCTTTCCTTGGGCAACGTATTACCAACTTCTTCCGTGGTCGCTTCTCTGCTCGCAGCAGCAGTAGCAGCGCTATGAGCGAGGAGTACCATGATCATCTGGAGAACGAGCATTTCTACAAGTTCACGTCTCCGTATGCAGGTGTAGAGGGCATTAGTATGCTGAGCGCTCGAGGCAGTGCAGCTGTGGAGTACAGTCCGGCAAACTACGAGACATCAGGACTTCCTATCGTCGGCCTACCAAACGATAGTCGTCGCGGCGATGGACTCGTTGGTGGACGTCTCTCGTCGCTGGATGAATACGACTTTGAGATGGAGGGAAACCAGTCTGATGTGTCGACGACGTTCAGTAGAAGCCCGTCAGAGGGCGACTCGTCCATGCTGCCGCCATTCCGCAAACCCAGTGCCAGACGAGAAGAAGTGCGACCAAGCGAAGACCCTCGGCCGAGCGAAGACGAAGCTGAGTTCGTGCTCGGTGCAAATGGTCGGATACGACACCTCCAGTACTAAGGACATTGCAAGTAGCGGCTCGTATTTATTGGCCAACAAACGAGAGTCATCGTGCACAGTAGCGCTCATTACGAAGATGCTAAAGGTCTCGTTCGTACACATAGGATAGGTAGCAGCAAACAATAGCCATCAGAAACAATGATTATCATTGAAAAGCGTGCAGGTACTTAATTTTGTAATAAGTCCATGGTAGTTGCTAATGCATGCTATCCGCTGCCAAGTAGAAACACATTTGATGGAGAGCATCAGTCGCTTTAGTCTTAGGTTGGTCTCATCGAGGCCGCTTGTTCAGCGGAATCGTCAGAAACGAGGAATTCACTCTGAGCAGACCGAAGCCCACCCAGCATGAAAGACATCACACGCTACTCCAAGGATTAAAAAAACTACTACGTAGTAGTTTCGACTGGTAGCTCACTACGCCGTCAAGAGGAAAATTGAGAACTGAGGTGGCAAAACGCAACGGAAAGTCAAAGCGGTTTGCAGTCCATCCATCTTAAAACCTGTGTACATCGATATACTGTTGTATTGAAGGTATCAAATCTACTAAACAGTCTGTCACATATAATATTAAACTGACACCCAAAAATGATGCGCAACGTTCGATCTGTCGGCGTTGCAGTGGCGGCACTGACGCCTCTGGCCACTTTGGCTGTCGGAGAGACGGCTCAGCATTACGACAACAATAACAAAGTTCTGTATGCAAAGCGACAGCTGCTGTTATGGCGTAGTTCGTGCGAACAGGAACGAAGCACAGAAGACTCGAAGACTGGAGCATCGGCTTGGCTAGGCACTGCGCCGCCAAAGTTCCCGTATTTATTATCAATATCGGCCGGCGATAACCCAGCGATCGTCACGAACACGTAGGCAATCTGGTTGTTGATGAAGTTTGGTAGTCTTGTCGCTGAATAGAAATCTGTGCAGTCTTCTGACAGGTGCCAAGGTCCTGGGATCGTACGACGAGCCAACGCGAGATACGCTGGAGAAGCTAACTGCGCCAACTTCAGTGCTAGAACTTGCTGTCCACAGGATTGCCACGCGATACTTGGCTCTGAAGACTGCGCTGCACGGAAATATACCTGAGGATTTTGATCCTCGTGTCGGAATGAAAGTTAGTGCCGAGGATACGATGATGGATGCATTGCTGGATGCTCTACGGGACCTACAGTACAGCGATACGAATAATGATATCAAGAGCGAAGCAGATGCACCGATACATCCGAAAGTCGGCCAAGTTAACGCGCCTCCTGTGTTCTTGCTGCGGGATTTTGACACGCTCAGCGACCAGGACGCCGCGCGATGGCTCCATTGGACTCATCAAGTCTCGAACGAGGGTTTAGCTCACGTGGTACTGCTAACTACCTCAACTGTCACGCCCTCCAAGGTGCAGTGGCTTCAGGCGAGTCATCAAGCCGGGCTAGATGGCAAAACTTCGGAAGGTGTTCAAGATTTCGTTGGCTTATTGTTACGTCCTGCGAACGACCTCGTGGATTCTAGTTCAGCAGAGGAAAAATTGCAATCTCTAGCGGTACGACCCAGCGAAATGATGGCTTCCTTGATAAGTCTTGAGCCTGACGTTTGGTTTTTTTCATGGCGGTTGCAGGAATTACACGATTTAAACTTGTTCTCGGACTTAAATCAAGCGAGTGAACAATCCATTCGTGAACAAAAGGAAGATGATGTAACAGAGGGTCACAGCAAACGAGCTGTAGAGCTGGCACTAATTTTGAAGACAACCGGGAATTGGTGGAGCGATATCGACGAGGTTTGTGAGCGATTAAGTGAAAGCAACCTAAACGATGTGGTGGTTCACGAAGAACGAGTCGCTATCATCCAAGAAGTGTGCAATGCTTTTAATCAAGACACAGAAGCTAAGCTGCTGGCAGCATTGCACTTAGACGGAAGCCTGCAATTTCCTTGTGGTCGTCTTGCAAGTGACGACTCCGAGTCATCATTAGCAAGTGATCCCAGTAGAACTTCTGATACCACCGACACGTCAAAAGCTTTCAGCGCGTTGGAAACCTGGAAGTGCCTTGAAACATTGGCAGATGTGACCCCAGTAACAGGAGGAAGTTCTCTCATTGGTTCGCCACAGCAACTGCTGGATCAGAAAGACAAGACGCCTCTCAACTGCGTGAGACCCGTCGAAGCTCTGTTGCCGTTTAACTACCGCGAAGAGGGCGAGCAGAAGTTCTTGGACCTGATCGATCAGCAAGTATTATTTCTCCGACCAAAGGTGCACCATACAGAGATTCTGTTGTGCTTGTTGTTACAATTTACCAACATCGTTCTGTGATGCAGGATGCTGTGGAGATTGGAGTGATTCCATGCAAGAAAGCAGCACTAGTATCTCCTTGCTGGATCCAGACACGACCTGCTGTCAAACAAGCTTTCGAGAAGATACATGTACGTTATATCACTCTGCTGCGCGTAGTTTTGTTGTCCTTGCACATGCTCACCGTTTCTTACCTTTTTGCAGACGAGTGACACATATTTTAGAGTCATTTTAGAGCTCGACCGCTTTGCTGCCAATGTTGAGGTACTGTACCATGTTTGCTTGAGCAGTGTTGGACATTTGTTCGTATTTGCTAATGACTCGTGGCTACACTTGCAGATGCGAAAAGAGGTGGAGCAGTACGAACAAGAGATAGCGGAGCGACGAAAATCGTTATTCGACATGAAACGCGACTTCACGATCCTCCAATTCTCGATGACCCCAGCTGAAAAAGCACAGCGCAAAGCAGAGGTTTGTTTACTTCGTACTAAACTGGTGTGACGACGAGCTAATGTTGATGTTGTTTTTCTTGTCCAGCTTGCGCTTATAGATGTCGAGCTGCAAGCAAAGGATGTGTATCTGGAAAAGCTTCGGTCGTTGCTGACTCCGTAAGACAAACTACTTCGACTCCACCGTGTAAATGTCTGCACCTGGAGCAGGCGTCGATTCAAACATTGCGTCGAAGGCGTCAGATGACGATATGCCTCGTTGACTGTAGTAGCTCGATTGGATTACATTCATGAAGTTCGTCACTTCAGGTTTCCGCACCAGCGCGACCATACAGCCTCCCCATCCTGCACCTGTAAGGCGCGCTCCCAAAGCGCCAGCGGCTATAGCAGCATCGACCAAGGCGTCCAGTTCAGGACAGCTGCACTCGTATAGTGCCTTGCAGCTGAGATGACTCGCACTCATGACCTCTCCAAGACTTTGCAGCGTGTTATCCAAAGCTACATGATCCGTCGGTAGTGAAGCGCATAATGCTTGAAATTGCCTCACTCGTTCTGCCTCGCCCCAAACATGCAGAGCTCGCTGTTGCAGCTTGAATGACGAAGCTGAAGCAATCACCGCCTGCAAAAAGCCACCGATACACCATTTAATGCTACTGTACCATCGTCAAAAGAGCATTGCACTAGCACACGAACCGTTGTGGCGGCTTCCAGTGCCGATCCCCTGAATAGCTCAATAATGGGTTCACCAAGCTCGGTTTCGACGTCAGCAGCTGAATATTCCTTCAAAGGACAGAAAGTTGACGCCAGTTTTTCCAAATCGCGAAAGGAGATTCCATCTCGTGGTCCTTCTAATGCCTTCTGGACGTCCACAAGGCGGGTTATCTGTCAACAAGCAAGCGGTACCATTAGTTCTCTGATCAACGCAAACGTCGATGGAGAATTAAACGCACCTTTCTCCAGACATCAACCCCCGCTTTCTTTGCTATCATTTTTGCAGCTAGGGCGCATTCCACGACACGTTTGTTGTAACGAGTTGCTGCATCGACAGCTTTTTCTGCCACTACCAAACTATTGGCAACGACGAATGTCACTCCAGCCGCAGAGTCCGGGACGTTGACAGGTTTACTATTCGCTGGAACGCTTGAAAAATCGAGATGTAGTGCCACTCCACGCTGTGCCAAGCATGCCACAGCTTGGTCCATTCCGCCTCCCATTGTGCCTACACGATACTCTGCTCGTCTACAGAGTTCTGCCAGCTCCCCTCGTGTTATAGGTAGCTTCAGTGCGCTACTTGTGGCCAAGGCAGAGGCGACAACCAACGCACTGGAGCTAGATAAGCCACATCCGGCAGGGATGTCTCCATCCACCAGCAGCTGCAGCTCCACCGCTGCACCTTTAAATGACTCTGGCCGGGCATCTTGAAGCCCCAATACGCCGCACATCACGTAGGAAGCCCAATTTGCGCCCTCCAGCTCGCGTTTTTCCACGTTTCCCTGTTTTTGATCGTCTAATGACATCGTGACCGCTTTGTATTGCGGCTTAGCATTCACCACACTTAAAATTGCTACTCCTGCATCACTTTTTTTCATGTTATAGGCCACGTAGACGCTCTGCTCGATCGCCATGGGCAACACTGCGTAGCCCTCGTAATCCACATGCTCGCCGATGAGATTCACGCGACCAGGCGCGCGCGCTACACCGATTGGCGGTCGACCGTAGTGGATTTCAAATAACCTTCTCATTTGCCCCAGCCTCTCCGAGGCTTCATCTGCCAAGGGCACCGCGCGGAAGACCTCGACTCGAGGATCCATGGTTGAAGTGACATCACTCTGTCTGGTGAGTATCTTCGTACTTAAATGGATGCAGCTGAAGTGGTCCACTCTATAGTCCTCTATTTGAGATGCAAGTTTCATGTGACGTGCATTGCAGTATTGCGGGGCGCTGCATTCTCACCCTCACGCGAGGCTCATTCTACGTAATGACGGCGACGTCGCAGCTTCTGCGAGCGCGAAAGCCACGCGTGCTGGTGGTAGGTGGCGGCCCCGTGGGCTTGGCAACCGCCTTAATGCTCGAGAAGCTCTACAACGTTCCCACTCGAGTGGTGGAGCGTCAGCGCAGCCCCACGTCGCACCCGCAGGCACACTTTATCAACCTGCGGACAATGGAAGTTCTATATACTGCAATGCCAGAATTCCACGACCGGTTGCTGGCTAAGGCAGCGCCAAGCGTGCTTGTAAGTTTTTGAAGCCACGAAAGCGATGCGCTGTCAACTGACGTTTTGGACGTTGTGTATGGATAGTGGCGAGACTACATTTACTGCACGGGAGTGGGCAAAGCACGAGAGATTGCGCGTATCGATCAATTTGGCCCTTGTAAGTCGCAACGGATTGGAGTTAGTGCATGAGGTGAGACTAAGCTTGCAATTGGCGTGCAGGCATCCCGCGCGATACGGTTGAGCATGCAACGGCTAATGGCGATAGCCTACGGAAGTCACTGGCAGCGTTATCACCGACGCAGTTCCTGCACTTCCCGCAGAACCGCTTTGAAACACTACTCGACGAGTTTTTAGCTGAGAGCAAAGTCCACGTTGAACGTGGCGTCGAACTTGAGGATTTGAAGTTACCTACAGACAGCTCTGCCAAACCAAAAGTGACGCTGCGCCACTTGTAAGTGTGCTATGAACTGTTTTCATTGTTGTGGTACAGGAACTGATTGAGGAAAGTGCTGTATTCTGTTGATTGTTAGAGATACCAGCACGGTCGAGAATGAGTCTTACGATTACGTTGTGGGAGCCGATGGCGCACACAGTCTAGTTCGCCAACTCTGCGGCATCGACATGGCAGGAACACGCAACCTTCAAAGCATTGCCAACGTTCACTTCACGAGTAAGGCCTTGTCAGAAGCCGCACGCGAGAATCCGGCCATGCTGTACTTTGTGTTTAACAAGGATGTGGTCGGTATTCTGATCGCCCACGATTTCAATCGAGGCGAGTGGGTCTTCCAGATCCCGTTCTTCCCTCCTCAGGAGTCGATCCCTTGGGACTTTTCGACGGCCCAATGCAAGGATATCGTGCGCCATATCCTGCCCAAGAACGTCAAAGTCAGTGATGACGACATCAACATCCTATCAGCTGGACAATGGCGAATGGGAGCACGCATGGCGAAGCAATATGATGCCGGCCACCAGCGCATATTCCTCGTAGGTGATGCAGCCCACCAGTTCCCTCCAGCTGGAGGCTTTGGCATGAATACGGGACTGCAAGACGCTCACAACCTGGTCTGGAAACTCGCTATGGCGATCCAGACAGAGAATTCAACTGCTGGCGTTGACACTGAAGCGCTGCTGAAGTCGTACGGCCGCGAACGTCAGCTTATTGCGAAGCTGAACACTCAGTTCAGTTTGAGTAATGTTGCTCGAACTATGAAGATCCCACAAGCACTTAACGTATCCCACGACAACGCACAGACCTTAGCGAAGATCATCAACTCAGCGCCAATGCAGCTCCTCCCACTACGTGCCCAACGTGAGATAGCGCAGCGTATCATGCGTGTGGGAAAGCTCCCGCTGGGACTGCTGGACGAAACCGAGGGAGTTGGTGGAGCAGGTAGTTCCTTGGGCAATCACATGCGCTCCAGCGTGCAAGATATCGTGACACGGCGTAAGACCCTGGGCATGATGTTTTACCACTTCGACATTGGATTTTCATACGACGCAGCTTGGTGGGCGAATCGAGCGAAGAAACTCATGGAAGACTCGGCACTGGACAAGTCTGTGGAGTTTCGGACTGAAGTTGGCGACGGTGAGGGCATCATTTACTCTCCGACGTTCCGTGTTGGCGAGCGATTCCCTCACTTCTGGTGCACTAGCGAGAACGCGAAGGTGTCCACTCACGACATGATGCGTCTTGCTCTTCATAGTGCAAACTCTAGCAACGTGCAGTTCGTTCTGGTCGTCAATGGCCGTGACGCTGGAAATGTGATCAGTTCCTGCTCATCTTCGGCTTCACCGGCAATAGCAAAGCACATTTCTCTCGTTATACTGCGTTCCAGTACTGACGGCCCAACAAACGTGGATGCTGCTATTAAGGAAGCACAGGAGGCTTCAACGTTCAGTTCTGTATCCTCGTGGCAAGTTCTTGAAGACAACAACGACAATCAGGCGTGGGCTAGCTTCATGAAGAGTAAGGCAGCCGCTCTTGTGCGTCCTGATGGCCACGTTGGTGCACTGTGGAAGACTAACGAACTCGAAGACGTATCTGGTTCTACGCTCACGTGGTCGATGCAGCACGCCATTCAACTTAGCTGAAGACTCATTTTTGAGAAATAAAGAGGGAAATTTGTTGATACATTTCGGTCGTAGATGACTACACGATCGCTTCCAGCTCCCGTCGACTAGGTGGTATCTCGTTTAGAGGCTGCAGTTGCCGCATTGGTCTCCGCATTTCCTGACGAGAAGTGCTGTTTGTATGTACACTATTGCTACTGACTGTGACAACAGTCGGAGGTGCCAAGAACGGCTCCAGTTCACTGGTGTCTGCACTCATTTTCTTCTTCGAATGCCCCATGTTCGGCACTGCGATGTTACCTTCATCAGGTACGAGAGCAACAGTCTTCTCTTCTGTTGACACAGCAGGCGGGTTGAGTGTGTATAACGCCGTACTGATAGCCACAAGAGCCATCGCCACCAGCGCGTTGTGGCCAAAGGGTTTACCATTGAAATGGGCCTCGAGCAGCGCTGTGAGTCCCATTCCTCCCACAACGGCAAAACTTTTCTCCACATTGCCGCAGTCTCGGATCACGAAGCCGACTAACACTCCTCCTAGCGCTTGACACATGAGCGCAGCGAGCGTCATGACGCTCCAGCCGTCCCACATGCCGTCCTGAGAGTCTCCATCTCCCGTTGTCAAGAGTCCGTCCTGTACGAACGCCAGCGTCAAGAGCGTCATCTCGCCCAGTACACTGAGCTCCACCGTGACCATGTATTGATTGCGTTTCTCTCGCTGTAAGGCTTTCTGGATGATACTCCCGGCTAAAGCGGACAGCACGGCGCCCAGAAGCGCTTGATACATTCCTGTGAATACGACGGCGTCCGTGTCTCGCTGCTCTGCGTCCTTCGGATCTATAGATGACGACGTCATGAGCACTGCAGCGACACAGAGCAGCGTCAGCGCCACGAGTTGCAGTGGGGACTGGCGAGTGCCCAATAGCAGGTACACGAGCAGCGCCGTCCAGATGATCTTGGTCTGATTCAGCACGTTGAACGTCACACCATCCAGCGCCACCACGGCCGCGTGGTTCAGCAGATTCTGTAGTACGTAAATGAGTGCTGGCAGCACTGTTGTGGCTAAGGCGGCACGTAGTTTCCACGTCTTGAGCTGGTTGAGCAATCCACCTTGCCCGCGCGTGAGACTGAGAGGCACCAACGCTAGCAACAGCTTCAGGAACTCCACAACCCCGACACGAAGACGTACGTCACGCGCCTCGCTTGCGTACCATCCCATAAGCAGCGGCTGTACCCCAACCTGAAGCGTTAGGAGAAGCAGCAACGTCGCCTGGCGCGCCGTGGAAGCCGTCATATTGAAATGACAGTGCAGAATGACCGACGATGCCCTAAAGTTGCAACAACTGTTGCATATCCTAGTCGAACTGTTGACATGGTTGTTGCTTAAGGGTTTTCGAGACAGATGAACGACGGGATGGATACAATCTCGAATAAGCGTTTGATGGTGGTCAGGGCGGCTGTCAATGCAATCGGCGCCGCAGTCTATCATGCGAGACTGTCGGGGGTGTTTATGGTCTCCGATAGAGTGTTTAGTGGCCACAGTGGAAGCTGCTGGTCCTGAAAACAATGCTAACTCAATATTAGACTGACAATTTACACGCTATTAGATATGGGAGCATTTGGATGGTGCAGCTTGGAAGCCTTGGAGCCATTCTTGCACATGCATTTTCATGACCATGATTTTGAAGCTTTCAGTTTTGACATGTGAGCAATTGAGCTGTATTTGGACCGACTAGCTCGCGCTCATTGGCCAATCAACTTCAGATTGGTCACTGGTAAAGTCGCAGCGTTGCAGCTGGGAATTGTGCACGATGGATGTCCTCTGGAAACGCACACCGGAGCACGACACCATTTGCGGCCCCATCCCAAGAATGTCGGTGATTGTGCCTTCATTTCCTTGTTGCATTTTGGCATGACGTCGGTGCAGCGCGTGGCGACATTGCTGCTCGTCTGCGGGGCGTGCAGACCGCCTCAAGTCGTTGCCGACGTATCTGCCAGCAACCTACAGGGACCAAGTACAGTGCCACTTAGTCCATTGAGCATAGATGCTTTGAGCGTCGGCAGCACCGCCGCTGGCTGCTCCTTGTGTCGTGACAGCGGCAATTGCTCCGTCGCCATGAATGACACGTCATCCGGTGTGTTTTGCGGAGACCTTCACGCTACTGACGACACACAGCCGTGCTGCTGTCCATACTACACCGAGTGTCGAGTTACCCGTCAGTCAAAAACTTGCGCGTGCGGCGGACCGTGGCCGTTTGCCATTCGCCACGAGAGACTTTCAGTCACGGAACCCGTGAACGAAACAGAAACGCTGATTGAAGAGAATTTCGTGCCAGAAGTTGACGACCCGATGAGCAACCAAATGTCCGTCTCCACTGAGATCCTGATCCACATGTCGGCGTATCTTGCGCTTTTTGTCTTTGCAGTATACGTGGATCAGTGGGTGGAGTGTTTCAGCGACTTCAGGCGGAACCAAATGGTTGCGTACGGAGAGGCTGTCGATATGAAGGTGCTGCGATTCCGTCAACGCTTCGGCAAACGGCGGCGCGACTCTCAAACGGATACTGAAACCGACGATAATCTGCCATTGCTGGTATTAGAATCCCCAGCTCCAACCTCAAGACCCGTTTTCACGTTTGATCAAATCCCAGAAGCTGAAGTCAAAGACATTCCCAAGGATGCCGTCGAGGAAGCAGCATCCGAAGAAGTCGTTGTGGTCACTGTTCCTGTAGATGATGTACAAGAAGTGAGTACCAGTCCACCGATATCCCCCTTAGAGTTAGAAGAAATATCGTTAGAGTAATAGTCTCCGTGATAGTCAAAGTGCGAGTTCGTGTGTATCATAATATCAAAATACCATTCACAGTTTTCCCCGGAAGGTTCGTATCCTCCTCCCTCTTAAAACATTTCCATTGCACCTACGCCGTTTGAATCGAAGTGGAGCCGCTTGGCCTCTCACTGCTAGTTTGTGTTTCATCAACCGAGCTAAGGACCTCAGTACCGGCACTCTCCGTTGTCTCCCCAGAAGATGATTGAGGTCGCAATGGAGCCGTGTCATCGTCAACTTCGGCTTCCACTTCAGCTACTTCAACAGCTACTGTAGAGGCAGGTACAGTAACCGTATTCTGGTTTCCTGTTCTCTGTTCGTCATCCGAGTCGCTGTCCACGGTACCCACAGCACTCTCCTGGCCTCTCGCTCTTGCCGCGGACGGCGAATTGGCCAGGAGCTGGTGGTTGCTGTTCATGACCTTGGAGGGCCCCGCGCACATCTTATCGTAGGCCAGTAGACCCCAAGCGATGAGTGAAAGCCCCACGAACAGATAGAATCGCGTGATCATGATCTGTTCCTCCCTGGCGCCGTCAAAGCATTCGCACGAGTCCGAGAAAATGGAGGTCATGCATTCGTTGCGGTACGTGCAGCAGCACGGTTGAAACGTGCTCAGTACGTCACCACAGAACACGCCGGCCGACTGGTTGTGCACAGCTATTGAGCAGTTCTCGCGTTGCGGCACATGGCACAACCACGGTCTTCAGGAGCGTAAAATTCCATGCCCATGCCCGTCTGATGCCGAATATGGTCCCCACCACCGTAGCCATAACCGAACATGGACAGCGGCTTGGCCTGCGTGAGTGCCACGAGCAGCAGGAGAATAAAGCCGAATATGTGAGAGAGACTCATCCGTGTCGTGTACGCTGCGTTGGATTCGAGTCGCAAGTATAATAGCGAAGAAGACAGCGACGTGGTCGATTTAGTAGTCGGATTCGAAATGCGAAAAATCTGGTCCGACCTAGGGCACGAAGTTGCAGCAGATAAGTTGCGTCAATTTTTTTCATGAGCATTAATGCAATGTTGCGGCAATGACACTTGTACTTACATGTGAAGAAACAGCTTGAAGATAGCAAACTGTACATGCCAAACGAATGGAAATACAACGCTTGGGTATGAAGAGTCTATTGGGTTTGACACAAACGATGGCGTAGGTCTTATTTACGAAATATTAGCGGGCTTGAACACGTTGAAGCCGTCGCCAGCGGTGCTCATGAGCACACCTGGGCACTGTGGGTGGAAGTGCAGCTCCTTGATGTCCGTCTGGCCCTGGTGGATGAACAGCAGCTGCGGTGGCAAGTCCAGCTTAGCCTCACCGTTCTCGCCCTGGACGGGCACAGCAGCCTCGGCATCTTCTTCGACAGACATATCCCAGACCGAGATCTGGTTGTCAGCGCCCGACACAGCGAGCACCGACTCGTCGGTGGGGTGCCACTCGATAGATGTGACCGGAGCCGTGTGGTATCGGAAGTGAGCCACCGGGTTGTCGGGCTTAAAGTTACGCAGATCCCAGATTTTGAACGAGCCGTCATCCGAGCCCGACGCGAGCAGGTACGCAACGTTGCGGTTCCACGTGATCACATTCACGTCATCGTCGTGAGCAGCGACGTCCAGCATGCTGCCAGCTTTCCGCCGGGTGTCCCAAATGCGCACGGTGCGGTCCGACGAGCACGACGCGAACACTGACGCCTCTGTGGGACTCCACTGCAGGTCCTCCACCGAGCTCTTGTGGCCGGTAAACGGCACCTTATCGACACTCCATGCACCTTCCGAGTTAGCCCAGAGGTATATGTATTTGCTGCAGTCGCCTGTAACCAGACGACCAGCCTGTACCGGCGACCAGTCCATTGCGAAACCTTCGTCAGCGTGTCCCGAGAACGTGTACACGGGTGTCTGTTTGGTCGGAAGCGGAGCACCAGCCTTGCCATCCAGCGACTCGAGCTGCTTGGCGATGTCCCAGAGATGCACCTTCTTGCGGTCCGACCAGGTGGCCACAATATTAGAGGATTGAGGCATGCAGCGAATGCGGTTCACACCGCCAGGGTGCGGGATGGAACGCGACTCGAGCACTGGGTCGCCTTCCGTCTCATCTTCATCGTCCGAGTCGTCATCTTCCGAGTCTGAGCCATCGTTGTGCTTGGTTTTGTGGAGCTCCGACATCTTCATGACCGTGATCTGGTTGTCGTCAGCGTTGGTGGCTTGTGTACCGGCCACCATGAAGACCGTCATGGGGAAGCGACTGCGCACCGCTCCAAGATTGTCACGCACGACATCAATACTCAGTGCGGGCCACTCGGCTGTCATCGCGTAGTACATGTCGTAGGCGCTGCTGTCGTAGTCGAGCACCTCGTCATCCTGCAGCGTGTCCACGCTAGGCATAAACACTTTCTTCGCTTGCTTCTCAGCCTGCTCATCGCCATCCATGTCCACGTCCTTGTCGGCACCAGCAGCTTCGCCGTCCACAACCTCCTCGTCGACATCACTTTCGATCATCTCCTCGTCCTCCATGTCATCACCGAACGGGTCCTCGAACACCAGATCTTCTTCGCCATTGTGTTGCTGTGCTGTGTGGCGCTTCACGTCACCTGAGAACTCGGCAGCTGCGCGCTTCTTCTGCTGGCTCATGACTCCAGGATTGCAATGCAGTGGCAATCAATCGGTTGTGATACGCGCCGAATGACAGGTCGCGGACCAATGATGCAAGTCGACTGCCAATCAACCGATTTGGTGTCATCACATGTACAAATGGTGCTCTAGTAGTTGCTGGCGTCACAATTCTGAAGTGTAGCCATAAGACCTCAATAAATAATGTGGACAACATAATTTTGGGCATAACCGGTATCGCATGAACAGCAGGTATTTTGTGGTTTGACCGCTTTGAAAACGTGAGGCCAGCGAAATGCTCAGCTCCTTGCGGCGCCGTCCGGCGGCTCTGGTGCCACGAAGAGCGATCGGTGCGGCGCGCGGCATACGCAGCAATGAAGCCCACCAGTTGCGCGAGTCGGTCAGGTAATAACTCGCCGGAAATCGTCTGTATAAAAGTCGCAATTGCTTACCTTATCCGAAATTGACACGTAGTTTCTGCATTTTAACAGAAAATTGGACTATGACGGATACCTATGCGGTCTGCTGCTGCCAGTCAAGACTCGCTCGTCCTTCTTCGCAATTGTACGTTTTCATGCGTAGTTAATGTACGCAGAAGGCTTGCCCATTGACTTCCAGCTTGTAGCGTGCATTGAACGCCGAGATCGCAACTATCAAAGACTCGGTGCACAGCAACCAGATCACAGGCAAAATCCGCATGCAATGGTGGCGTGAGCGAATTTACAATTTGTACGAGATATCGTACACGGCAGGCGCGGAGCGACCTCAGCAGTCAACGCTGCTGCTGCGAGGTCTCGACAAGGCCATTCAGGAGCACGACTTGACGCGGCGGTGGTTCGAACGGCTACTGGACGCGCGAGACCAGGATCTCGACCGCGAAGAGGTGCAGAGTTTGCATGAACTGGAACTTTACGCTGAGCAGACAGCCTCGTCGCTGCTGTACCTTACATTGGAGTGTCTTGGCGTTAGCGACGACACAGCAGACCGGGTAGCAGGACACGCCGGCATGGCAATCGGATTGGCGACGCTACTTCGAGGAACACCGTATCACAGTTTTCGACAGCAGTCTTATCTGCCCGAGGATCTCATGACCAAGGTACGGATCCATAATCTGATCCACTGATTTGGTTCCCGGAATCCTTATGCTTACCGTTGATTCGTGTTGTTTGTCCGGTCTAGCATGGCATCACCGTCGAGGATCTTCAAGCTGCGGTGGAAGATCCCAAGCTCGGCGACAAGGTGGCACCTGTGGTATTCGACGTCGCCTGCCGTGCCATGGAACACCTTCATCAAGCACGTTCACTGCGTAAAGAGTTGCCGAGCGAGTCACGCAGTGCGTTCCTACCGCTGGTTAGTTCCTCCTTGTACCTAAAAGAACTCGAAGCCGTCAACTTCAACGCCTTCGCCCCAGAACTGCAGCAGCCCAATATGTTGCAGCTACACGTGCAAGTGTTGAAGCACTACTTTTTGCGCAAATACTAGAGCCCTGTCCTGCGCAATGCAAACACAAATACACTATACAACAACTCAGTTCCTTCTTCATCGGTTCCTTGCTTCGTTTAGCTGGAGCTTCTATCGCTCGATACATGAGGAGCATCATCCTCTGGACCTAAGATATATACGGAAGCTTGAATCATCTTCCGCCGCTTCACACAGGTAGTCCGTGTCTCCATTGAGCCTTCTCGATAGGTATAAGCGCCGCTGGGGGAATGCAAGGCCCCTCGCAGGATCTTCAGCACCCTAATTCCTCTGTTTCTTGGCCGATCCTACTGTTTTGTTGCCGCTGCTGCCACTGTTCGGCGTTCCTTGTGGCTGCTGTTGGGTGATGCTCGATGACCGCCGCTTGGCGTCCAATGCAGCCAATTGGCCCTGCAGCTGGTCCTTTTTCAGCTTGACGCGGTTCTCGAACTCAAAGCCGCTCTTGAAGTAGTCCAGACGCGACGGTGCCGAAATGTGCAGCAGCTCCTCTTCAATAGCACAAGCCTGAATACAACAGCAACATATTAAGTCAAGGAATTCATACAATCGGTCGGTATTCTGCTTACCACTTGCAGTAGATCTTCGTAGGTAGAGCAGCGGCTCGTGTAGGCGTCGCGGATCTTGGAACGCACAGCCTGTCGCTCCTCGATAGTGAGATACATCCTCCAGTCCTGCATGGTGGACGACTGAGAGACGCTGCGTGTAGCGGTCGTGGCACTGACGTTCGTGCTGGCCACACTGGAGCCTCCGGTGCCCGTGGTTGAGAGGCCGCTGCTGCCTCCGCGGAACGTCTGATTGGTCGACGGGCGGTTGTACGCTCCGGAGGACGTCACGGCACGCAACATCTGCGGCGGGTTCGTGTTGGGCGTAGCGTGTAGCACCGACGGGATCGAGTTTATGTTGTTCAAGCCCAAGTGGCTCGTCAGCCCGCCGGCGTGTCCGTGGCCCACGCTGCTGGCCGCACCGCCGCTTAGCGTGCGCTTGAGAGACGGGATGGCCTGCGCCGAGCCGTTGGCGGGGTCGTTCTTCATCTGCCCGAGGTTCATCGCGATAGGCTTCTACGCATACAGCGCAAGCTTCTTTGTTTTTGGCATTCCCCCTTTTGGTGAATCCAGCGGTACCATGTCGGTTTACCGGTGCAAGAAACAGCTGGCTTTTTTTTCGCGAGGACCTTTACGTTGCTGCACGTTGGTGGTGACTGTTGTTTTGTTTCACTCTATGTTTCTTATCTCTGCAGAGGATCGTGCGGCCACACCACTGGTTGGAATGCATCACAGAACTCATCGAAGACCGCGTTCAATGACGTTTCTAGTGCTGCGATCTGCGGGTTTGGAGGAGCACTGCTGCCTCGTCGTTTCCACTTTCGTGCCAACTCGCGGGTCTTGGCACTCTCAAGTTCACGCTGCAAATGACCTGAGCGACTTGCACTGGCCGCAGCAACCGCTTCTGCATTGACTGTCTGCTGCTGCTTGGCTCTCTTCTTCTGCTGGGGCTTTTTCTTCTTGCTCTTTGCACTGCGCTTCTGCTTCTGTTGCTGGAAGTGCTGTACTTGAACCGATGACTGAAGACGCTCTCGCCATTCGTCGCTCAGAACGTATCCGTACTCATACTCTCCGTCATCATCATCTTCTTCATCTTCGTGTTGAGCATCCATTGCAGCAGCATCAGGGACCGATTGTGGCACTGGATCTAAGTATTCTGATGTGGGTGGAACCGGCCATTGTGCTGGTGCAAATGTCGTTGGAGTCAACCACCGCCTCTCCTGGCGCTTCTGTTGCTCAGCAAAAACCCTCGGCCATGCCTCCGGGAACGGGAACGGCGGCGGGATGAACGAGCCGTCCATTTCTTCTCAGAGCAAAAGATGCAGAACATTTGTTTGAGAGTTTGTAAGCTCATACCGGTACTACCGAAAATAGTCTTGTATTCGGGTTGCGAGCTTCTATTCGGTTGATGGATACATCTCTTTCCAGCCAGTGAGTGCGTCACTTGTCAACCAGCAGCTCAGTTGTCGGAAATGCCGCCCCAGAAGAAGCGCTCTCGTGGCTCCGGCAAGGCACCTATCGACCCCAAAGCTGCTCAAAATGAGGACCATGAGGTGGAGATGATGGAGGACGACTTCGACAGTAGCGAAGGCGAAGATGACCTCACGTTTGCGCCCAACGACGGAGCTGAAGACGACGATGACTCGGACGACGCCATGGACGGCGGAGAGGCCGCTGCTGCTTCCGGGGGGAACGTTAACGTGGACTTCCTCTTCTCAGACCCGCGCGAAGCTCATTTCCACAGCGTCAAACAGTTTCTACTGGCCTATCTACCGCCCACGCAGCCCTTCGATGTGTCCGGGCTAGCCAACGCCATCGTGGGCCAGGTCACGGCCGGTACCATGGTCTGCGTGGAGGGCGAGGACGATGTTTATGGCTTCATCACTGCGCTCAACCTTAAGAGCTTCGCCAATGAGACGAGCGTCCAACAGATCCTTCAGTACGTGACCAAAAAGTGTCCTAGTGCTGAGCTGTCTAAGCTACAGCAGATCCTCAGCACCAAAAACGTGGGTCTTGTGCTCAATGAGCGCATGGTGAACCTGCCGTACCAATTGGTACCAGCGCTGCACTCGGCGCTGCACGAAGACATTGTGTGGGCGATCCAGAACGAGGAAACGGAGGAACTGCGCAACAGCTTCAAGATGGACTACTTCCTCATCCTGGCCACCTGTACGGAAGAGAAGAGTGGCAGTAGCGACTCTAAGAAGGGCAAAAAATCCAAGACGGCGTATGAACAGACTGCCAAGTTCTTCCACAACTTCGAGGACGAATTCTTGGAGCAGGAGGCGGAACTTTCCTTCTCGTTCGATACTCCGTTGACTGAACGCGAGCGGGTGGACAAAAGCAGCAAGACGACGGTTGTGATGCTGCTTGAGCGCGAAAAACACAAGGCGGCGTTGGCCAGCATCTCGGCAATGATCAACGTGTAATTAGAAAATATTTAGCGCCTGCGTTTTGACCCCTTGCCGTCTTTCTAACTGTGGCTCGCCATCCAGTCTTTTGCTAGACCAATGCTAGTTCGAAGATGACGCAATTCTTTTTCTTCCTCTGGTCGAAGAAAGCGCCGATTCAAAAGAGGTACAGGTACTTGCCCTCTTCTAGTCTTGGAAGTTGGAGCTTCATTACCCGTTTTGCTGTAAATTTCTTTATCTTCTTTCGCTTCGAGAGAAATGCCATTCTTCCAGTACGAGGGACCCTTTCGTAGTGGGGATAATGGTGAAGCAGTCCACTCTTCAGTTCCACAAACCACGGTCTCGTTTGAATCATCGCTGTTGCCAATTGGGCGTCTGGAGTTCGTTATCGTTTCTTGTTTGGCTGAAATTCTTTCGAATTTGGTACGGTGTGCTGGCGTGGCCAGCTCGTTTTTGACACGATTCAGAGACTCAGGTGAGAAGGCTGCCAGCTTCTCTTCAAGGGCTTGCAGTTTGGCCCGTTGCTGTGAAACTGGAGAGGCTGGTCGAGGAGAATTGAGTGGATCGCGACGAAGATGTCGGACGCCCCGATGTCGTAGTTTTGATTGACTTGCTGAGCTACTGTCCGTCGAGATGGAACTAGAGTCGGCTTGTTTTTCTATCGTCATCGTGGTGAAGTCATTCAGCAGTGCGTGCTGAGTTTGGTCCTGCAGCTTCTTGGCTGCGGCGAGAATTGTTGCGTCGCATTCTTCCTGTCGATTTTGGATTGCAGCATACATCTCGTCTTCGATCTCCGCAACTTTGTTGAGGTATTGCTGCTGGAAGACTTCCAGACGTAATGTGTGGCTCTTAGATGAGCATCAGCAACGCAAACAAGAGGTTAGATCGTTGTATCGGGTCGCAATGTTTGCAATTACATGCAGGGGTTTTACCTCTCGAATCAGTCTCACTTGGCATTCCAGCGCTCGCTCTTCCTGCTTCTTGAGAAACTGCAGTTCATCCATCGCTTGCTCCAGCATACTCTGAACCTGGTTTACGGCTAGCAAGAAGTAAGCGTTATAGATCCAAGGGCAATACGAAAAATGTGGTGGTGTAGCAGTGGCTTACTGGAATCTCGCTGTGCAGAATGCCGCTTCATCTGTTCCCGCAATGCATTGATATGCTGCTCAATTGCCGCTTGAAGTGGTCGAGTTGAGCTGCCTACAAGAGGCTCACTGAGTCGGTTCACAGGTCTCTCATTTGGCACACTGCTACTAGTGCTTGACATGTTATATTGGCGACAATCTTCAGACTTCCGTCGCTCCTTCACAGACGGTCTTCGCTTCGGTGGAGATCGATCTCGGCCATTCGAAGTGCGTTCTTGTGTCTGGCGATTTTCCTTCTTCTTTACTTTTGTCGGACGATTAAGAAAGATGCGACGCAAGCGTCTGAATTTTTGCAGCGTCTCATTGCTCCTGTCCAGCCCCAACTCGAGACGGTCACTTGAAACATCACTATCGCAACTACTTTCAGCGTCACTTTCGTTGCTGACGCTGCTTTCGCTACTGCTGCTGGTGTAGTAGCGGATGTCTTGATCCTGACTAATGTTGCTGCCCCGCGTCATGTTCGTAGCAGGACTCAAATCGTCAACTCAGGTTGCAACCATTACTGTTACCTCGTGACTGTTCGAACAGATGAAACTGACAGCAACATGTAAGACCAAAAAATAGTCCATGTCAAAATCGTATCATATGATTGGCGGGTGAAGTTGAAGTGGATACAACTTTTCATTGGGACCCAAGTGAAGACTGGGACCCGGCGTCAGGAAGAATGGTGACGCCGGGTCCCAGTCTTCACAAAGCTTTACGCCCTCATGGAGGTGGGGAGCAAGTTGTTCGTGTACACTAAGCTAGTGATTCTTGTGGTGGGTCGAATGGTGGCAAAGCTGCTACTAATGGGGACTGCTCGGTTCGGTGAGATGGCTCGTCATCTAGTGGGAATGACTCGCGTTGATTTAGCGAACGGAGGCCAGCAGCTATTGGACACCGAAAGTCTCGATGATGCAGTGCAGAAGGACCTTGTAGAGGAGTGGGTTGCAGTTTCTGATGAGGACAACTGGGAGTCCGGCGGAAAGAATTTGCTCGATGAGAACAGAAAACCAAGCCATCAAGTCTGCGAGTCAAGCACTGAGGACGAGCTGATCGAGCTCAGCGACGGAGAAGAACTTACCACTTCGCTTTACCCAACCAAACGTGCTGCGGCCAAGTTGACTAATCCTGCCTCCACTCAGGTGCTCCAACACTAAATGACAATTAAAGCTGCTCAACAAACAGGCAACTGTGATGTCGACGTACAGTACCCACTCTAACTTTCCTCAACTCCATTCCTCCAATCAGCGTCGTCATACCTTTTTGTCAAAGGCCAGTTGTTGTCATGGCGACCCGAGCCATGAAGCGCTCGCTGTTGGCCTTCCTCATGGCCTTGATTGTGGCTATCGCGTGCATGTTGGTGCTCTCCATTCAGGTACCGAGTGTAGTGGCTGCTCCTGGTGCTTCTCGTGACTCGAAACGCTTCGGAATCGATGAATCTTTCGACGAGGACGATGACGACGACTGGGACTTCATGGACGACGACGCCATCCTGGGCATATCAGAGCGAGAAAATAGTATAGTTGAGGTAGAAAGTGGGGAGAGCAAGGAATGCGTGGATTCGATGGCCATTGAGCTAGTGGACGACGACTATTGTGATTGCCAAGACGGTAGCGATGAGCCCAATACATCTGCTTGTTCCCACGTGCTGCTGCGCTCCGAGACGCCTCCATTCGGTCGGGAGTTCAACTGCAAAGCTGATGACAAGATGGTATCTCTAGCCTTTGTTGGAGACGGCGTGTGCGACTGTTGTGATGGCAGTGACGAGAGGGACGGACTGTGTCCTGACACTTGCGAAACCGAGTGGAAGCAGAGACTCCGCGCTCTAAATGAGAGGCTGAACGTGGTGCAGAGGGGACGGAGACGTCGAGCACAGTATTTAACGGGAGCTGTGGGTAAAGTGCAACAGCTAAAAGAAGACTTTGAACTCCTCGCAGAGGCTTATCAGGCTGGACAAAGAGCTTTCGAGGATTTGCAACGTCAAGCACAACACAACCCGGAGCTGCGAGGACAGCTCGAGCAGTCGTACAATGTGCTGCGTAGAGTGCAGTACATCACGTACGTCCAGAGTCGTGTCGTTGACCCAAGTACATTCTCAGACGCGGCCTGGAAGCCTGCTTTCGTGGAGCTGGTGGGCAAGTGCTTCACGTACACGGTGGACGAGAAGGAGCTGAAGGGAGGCACCCCTAACGTCATTCCTCGCAAGTACGACATGGTGCTGTGTCCATTCCAGAACGTATCACAGACTGAGCCTTTGTATCCCAAGTGGACGAAGGCTGAGCGTCAAACGAAAGGAGGAGACAAAGCGGTAGAGGAGCATGAAGTGGAAGAAGAAGTGCCACGCCCAATCGGCTTGGGGGTCTGGAACGAGTGGCAGGAGTCCGTTAACTTTGCGCGTGTGCAGAGCTACAACCATGGCGAACCCTGTACAATCGGACAAGAGCGTCACACACGAGTGGAGCTTTCGTGTGGTGATCAGAATCGGTTGCTATCAGTAGAAGAACGTGAAATGTGTCAGTATGAGATTCACTTCGAGACACCAGCAGCGTGTGAACGCGCAGAAGAAGATGCGATACAAGATGAAATCTCTCGGGTTAAGACGTTCACTAACCAACCCACGAAGGAGGACGTACGTGGTCAATCTGAAGGCCACGAAGAACTGTGATGTCGATCCAATAGAACTTTCAATGTACATCCTGCTGGTCACATCGTCAACATCTTGATCAAGCTTTGTTTGTGTGATTCAACAGCTTCTTTGTCACGCTTCGTCTTTCGTATCTCGGTCTCTTCTTCTTCATTGAGCCAACGCTTGCGTTCGCCGCGTACAAACTCGCCGTATCTCCATCGAGCATTACCACTGAACCCGCAACACGCTATTCCTTCGACAAACCCGTTGACAAACTGTCCTCGAAGGCGATAGCCATTCGAGTACAGCAACTCGCCTTCACCGTGTCGTACATTCCTCACAAACTCACCAACGTACTGCACCACGTCATAGAGTCCCGTCCGCGCTGCCATCAAGTTCGAACTGCCTTTTTCCAGTATTTCATTCGCCATAAGAATGTCAAATTGCAGTGGGAGATACACACGCTCACCACGACCATGAAGCTGTCCGTGCACCCACTGGCCACGCCACAATTTTCCATCAGGAGAACGTAAACAACCCTGTCCGTGGAAGCGACCACTTAGAACTCCACCTTGGTACGTTGTCTTTCCTCGTCCACGATGCCAGCAGCCTGAGCCCTCCGGAAACTCAAACTCGCCATTCCATTCCTCCGTCTCAGGTCGTTCTTCAATCTGCGGTTTAAACTCGTAGACCATACTAGCTTCTCCTGTCTGGTGTCCATTGCAATAGTCTCCATCGTACACTAAACGTCCACTACCACCGTTTTTCTTGGCTTTACCTCGAGGCTTGACGATGATCTTGCTGGTGTGTACTCCTCGCCCATGCATCTGATCATCCACCCAATCTCCTTCGTATCGATCGCCGTTGAAGAACACTCGACTGCCTTTACCATGACGCTTTGAGCGAACGAATGTGCCTTCATACACGCCGCCATCTCGATATACAAAGCGTCCTTCGCCATGAAGCTCCCCATTCTCGAAAGTGCCATCGTACGTGTCTCCGTTGGCGAATCGTATCGCTCCTGGACCCTGTTGGAAGCCACGTTCAAATATCCCCACAGCAGTGCGTCCATCACTCTCCAGAACACCAGTACCGTGAGGCTCATCGTCCACCCACGCGCCTTCATATCGTCTCCTGTTCGTTTTGTCTTCCCCTCCGTACGTCCGTATCCCTTGTCCATGTCGTTTGCCATCCACAAAGTCTCCAACGTAAGAGCCGTGGACACCTCCAGATCCATACAACATACGTCCAAAGCCGTGGAAGTTACCAAACCGGAAGCCACCGCTATAAATCGATCCGTTCCGGAAGCGCAGCTCTCCGCGTCCATGACGTAATCCTCGTACGAACTCTCCGTCGTACACATCGCCCGACGCTCCATACACACAGACGCCTTTGCCTTCATAAAGTCCTTTCTTCAGCTCGCCATCGTACTGGTCCCCACTACGCGTTTGCCAAGTGCCACGTCCGTGTTTGAGTCCTCGTAAGAAATCCCCTTCATACTTTTCTCCACGTAGCCAGGTCTTGGTCAAAGGATGTTGAGACTTGGGGATACGAAGCACGCCAAATCCTTCATACAAATTGTTCACAAACTCGCCAGCGTAACTTCCTCCCGACCCAAAGGTGAGAACTCCTTGGCCATGCCGCTTGCCATCGACCCACTCGCCGTCGTACACATCGCCAGTTGAATACTTAAGTCGCCCACGTCGATGAATAGACCCATCGTCACCAAGTCGCCACGTACTGACACTGTAAATCACGCTTCCTCCGGCCTTTACTGGTTTGCCTTCGTTCATATTTCCGGTAACAAAATAAATAGATCCTGCGACTCTCCAACACAACACACAACAACACAAATATTTAAGCACACTTGATCCAGGCCAGTGACGTGGATCCATTTTCATTCCTGTCTCTTATCCCTAAAAACATGCACAATGTTTAAACACATCTTCGTCAGTCCCGCTTGTTTACCTTAGATGCTGCCCTTCTGGATAGGCGCCACCGGGAGCGAGCCTGACTTGCGCGTTCCCAGACGCTTCTTGACCTTACTGGCCGCCACTTCTGGGTCCGGACGTAGCGAGAAGACAGCGCGCGAGCTCTTGAGGTATTTGTTACGCCCGTTGTCCTCGCGGATCAGACTCTCCAGCACAACATGAGGCGATACCTGTCGTCGAGAAGCACGACGTTGAGTCTTCAATCGAGCCAAGTACCGTCTCGTACTCGGCTGCTTGCGCTGTAGTCGACTGCCTGTTTCATCTTCCGCCAATGCGTCGCTAGTGACGTTGCTGACTGAGCTCTGGTTCCGCGAGAGTTTGCCTGGAGGGTTATTACGCGCAGCTGGTGTCTTGATGTCCACACCTTGTTGCCAGGCCTTGCCACAGGACTCGTGGAAGGTCTGGCCAGACATTACGAGCACCATAGACGTATGCAAGTGCCACTTCTCCGTCCCAGGAGCTCCAGACTGACCCATACCGAAGGGAGGCTTGGACAGCGCGACGTGGCAGTATCCACACACATTGGAAGGCGGCGCGTAACAGCGAGACTTGGCTCGCTTCAGCGTCGTGATCTGGTCGTATAGATCCACGCTGATAAGCGCGTTTGCCGTTTGGTAAATGTTCTGCTCGTAGTTGTACGTGTCCAGCATACCGAAGATCGTCGGGCGGAAGTCTCCGAAGGCGCCACGGCCGTGCTCGTTTGTAATCTTGAATAGAATCGACTTGAGCGACACAGACGACGCCATACGCTCCAGTATGAAGCGGATCATCTCGTTCAAAGCCACTTGGAAGGCCGTCATAGCACCGTGGCCGCTGTTGCCTCCGCTGCTGGGAGTCCGAGTGACTGGAACGTTACGAGACGAGCCCTTGGAGCTCAGACTGCGCTTCACCGAGTTCTGGATACGTAGCAGCTTATCCAGCAGCGTAAACCAAAGCTTCTCGGCCTGTTCGTCGCGGTTACGCAGCGAGTTACGCTGACACATGGTCAGAGCCACTTCCAGCGTCTTCATAGCGTCCTTGCCCTCCTGAACACTGTCGATAATACGGTCAGACGACTGGTGTCTTGCAGCGCTATTACTGCCACTGGAGCCACCGGTAGCACTTGATAACATGTCCGAAGCTCCGGTCGACGAAGAAGACGCAGCCGAGACGTTGTAGCCACGCAGCGCTGGCTTGAGGATCTTGAGTTTCTGCTCCAGACTCTGCAGAATAAGCGTGAGAGCGCCTGTGACGTCGCCGGTGCGCTCGAGCAGATACGCTTCTGCGTCTGTGATGGAAAACTCCTTACAGAGTCGTAGACACGCATCAACCTTGTAGCTGTCGTGCGATTCCAGGTACGGGAAGACGCCGGCAGGTTCGAACTCGCACAGCAAACGCACAAATCGCTCCTGGACAGCAGGATCGTCGGCAATACGCAGCTTGGAGCGTTCCAGCAGATCCTTCACAACATCCGCTTCATCACTGCTGCTACCATTCGTAGTGGACGAGGCCATGAGCACTTGTTTGAGGTACAAGAACTCGAGCTTGGAGCCTTCTTTACCCATCGACAGGAACTTCTGGATCACCTTGTTGTTCAAGTTCGGGAACTGGCCCAAGATCAGCGTCACAAACGCGTAGCCATCTGTCTTCATGAGTGCAGGAGCGTGGGTCAGCACGGCGTCCTCGATAACCTTGCGGCGGCGACGCGTAGATTCAGCTCCGTTACTGTCGCGCATCTCCATGTCTTCCCCGTCCACAGCCTTGTCGGTCTCCATGCGGATGTAGCTGAACGCATTCATCTGGTACTCGTGATCCTCGTCCGCCAGATACGACGCAATCGCTTGAGTGAAGTCGCCGTTATCCTTGTACAACAGCACAGCCGCACGGTTCATCTTCTCTCGGATCACACTTGCCAGCAGCGCCTCGTGGTTGTACGTAGCCTTATTCAGCTTGGTCAATAGACGTACTAGCATAGCTTCACGGCCAGCCTTGTCAAAGCCCTCCTCTTGCGAAGTTTCAGCCGAAACAGCCGATGTGCCATTGGAAAGGAGCGAGGCGGGGCCGAGAGCGAGGAAGTTCATCAGCGAATCCATCATAGACGCTCCATCGTTTGAGCCAGCATCACCAATAGCCTCTGCACGAGCATCAGCGTACTCCTGGGGCTCAATAGACCCCCCACTGAGTAGCCTGGCTTCAAACATAAAAAAGTGAGCATGTTCTACCGAGCTGAAAGGACTCTTGGGACCAAAGATGACTTCAGCAAGCGACAGCACGATCGACAGACGACTAGGACACTTGGTCATCTCAGCATTACGCGCCGAGTCGTATCGACTAGTAGGAGCATCGTTTCCGTCCTTCTTTTCACCTTCAAACTCCACACTAGGCGTGTCAAACATACGTCCCATGATGTTGAACAGCTCGCGTGCATCCAGGTCGATAAGAGTCTCCAGTCGCGGATACGGACGTGGGTTTGACGACCCAGCCACAGCCTTTTCGAATAAGTGGTAGCAGATCTGCGAACGCACCTTCCCCAGCTTCAAAGGAGAGATCTGCTCATGCTTGGGGAACGAACGACCACTCAACGCGTACGAGATGTACAGCAGCAACTTGTAGCCGAACAAACGTCGACGTCGGGGACCACTGAGCGCTTCTTCCTCCTCTTTTTCGCGTGCTGTCAAGGCCGCAGGCTTGGCGATTGAGATCGTAGAGCCAGCAGCTCGAGTCGTACCACCGAATGCCGATGCCAGACTGCTCACACGGCTCCCAGATGGCGCACGAGTAACTCGAGCTGTCGGCTGTGAGGCTGGCTTCGCCTTAGATGCCTTCGCGTCGGAACAAGCCTCCAGTAGCACATCAATTGGCGTCGTGTAGTCGTCCATGCCTTCGTTGTAGATGTAGATGAGAGCTGAGTACAATTCGTGGTCATGACAAAGCTTGAGGATCGTATCCAGGTCCAGCTCCGCCACATTCAGATGAAGCAGGCATTGCTCCACTTGAGCAAGCTTGCCCTGGGAGCTAAAGTGGCGAACAAACTCCTCCATGGCCACAGGAGAGAGGTTTCGCAGCTTTTCCGACAGGATATACGGCTCCAGCAACTCGATAAGCACACTGAGCTTGTTAGCGTCCTTGAAGCGGGTGTAGATCTCCCCGAAAAGAAGATCCGTGCGGCCAATAAGAGCGCAGAACTCGATGCACACGCCAGCCAGCATCTGGTAGTGGCTCTTGGCCAAGTCGAGCTTCATTCCGATCTTGTTGAGACTCAGCTCACCACCCGCAGCAGCTGTAGAGCCAGGGGCGTTGGCAATAGCAAGACGCACGTACTCCATGAGCAGATCTGCTACGCGCTCAGCCACACTAATAGGCACAAAGTTCTTGGTAACTTCGCCGCTTCGAGCCTTCTGCAGCGTTTCTTCGAGCTTCTTGGCAATATCAGGAGGATACGGCACCTCTCCACACACCCAACGCACTTCGTCGGCACTCTCTTCGTGTCTGAACACATCCTCCTTCTCACCAGTACGCTGGTTGGTCTGGCACATGTGCAGGATATCCACAAGACACTGATCGTTCTGCTTGTCGCGGAAAAATACCGGCGGGAATCGGTCTCGTGCCGCGCGATCGGCTGCGGCGATCTTCAGTCCTTCGTAGTGATCCAAAGCGAGTGCGAGGGCCTCCAGCCACTCGCCGTCATCCACCAACAGATCGATACGCTGCGTCCAGGGCAGCACACGAGCTGTCTGCAACTCCTTAAGACCCAGCAGATACAGGATATTGTAGCAGCCACGGAAACTATTCGAGAAACTACGCGCATTTTTGCCACGATAAGAGGCGAACACGAGCTCCAGCGAAGAAACGTCCACGATCTCTAGTTCTTGACGAGACATGACGTCGTACACGCAGATCTCATCGTGCGAGTTTAGATACACCACCACCTGGTCGCCCAGCCATTGCACAGCCATCACAGCGCTTGAAGACTCGATCTGGTCGTGTTCATCGAACGTAGGGAAGCCATGACGCGCGTGCGAGTGGTTCTTGCCTCCAGGGAACACCACTTCCAGGAACTGCACACGGTTGCCCCAGCCACGCGCCAGCACCGGAGCGAGAGCTCGAGAGCTGCCAGGGAACGAAATCCACGCGAATGCCAGCGTTGGGAGCACAGGGTCATCTGGGGCGATGTCATCAGGTCGGGCCCAGCGGTAGATCACGCGAACCTCAGGCTCGATAGCGATGATGAACGTCACCGTCTCAGTGCTCAATGCTGCAAGGCAATACTGGTCTGTAAGGTACGAAATCTTGGCGTTACCGGCAGACTGCGGCAGTACCGAAATGGACAGAATTTTGCCCGCTGATCCATCGTAGAGCGGATCCACGTCCACTACATACACCATTCCCATCATTTTCGAAAAGTTGAGCTTGTTTACCAGTCCATTGGTGTCCACCGAGACCAGTACGGGCTTCTGGTCCTTCAAAAAGCGGAGACTCACCACAGGGTTCTCGTGAGCGTCCGACACAGCCTTGAGCGACGTTCCTTTGATCATATCCCATAGTACAATACGCCCACTCTGGTATCCACACACCAGATAATCACTACCAGGCGACACGTCCACTGCCGTGACGGGGCCGTCTCCATCAGCGTCATTTGTGTTGCCCAGTACTTGTCGGATGTTCTGGAAGTGATCGAAGATAATAACGAGTCCTTTGGACGTTCCAATAGCAATGAACTTGGAGTGAATAGCCACCACAGTGGGGGAGCCAGGGCCGTACTCCTTGAACTCGATATTCTTCCTCAATTGTCGACTGATGGCCTCCATTGGCTCCACTTTAACGACTCCTGTGGACTTCTTTTCAGCTGCAACGGCAGCTGCTCCTGCTCCTTCTGCGATCTGCTTCTTCCTCTGGTTCTTCTTCATGGCTACAAGTCCCTCTCGTCGAGATTTTAACGCCTTAGACCGGGCGTGGGCACGGAGTCGACGCTTTACTTGCAGTGGGGAGATGAGCTCTACGCCAACGCAGCTTAAAAGCTGCTTTTCTCTGGCTTCTGCGATCTCCAAGGGCGTGCGGAAGTGCGTTTCGGTCTTGGTGGGCGCGGGGGTCGCGGCTTTAGGCGCTGGGATCACGTCCATGCCTGGACCTGGTTCGATATTGAGCGTGAACGTAGCGGGCGCGAAGAAGAGATCGTCCCCGTCCTGTATGGAGCTATCTGTGTCCTCTGCGCTCTTATTTGCCAGCTCCTCTTCGCGCAAAATCTCCTCCAGCGTAATGGCCGACAGATCCAGCTCCCCCAGGTCCTCCTCGTCGCTCTCCAGCAGCAAAGTTTCCACCCCGCTCATGGCTGCGAAGTACGCGGACGATTAGAGAATATGATCAGACTTAGTAGACGCGTCTAGCTGCTCTGAGGCCCGAGATTAAGCGCAACGTCAGCGCGCGGCCTTGGCTCGATGACTTCTCTTTGAGCAGAAGCCCCCCTGATTGAGGTTTCTTGTATAGAGAGATGAGCTGGACGGTGATTCTTGTAGAGAGATAAACAGATGGAAAAGGGTAGCCATTGCTAGGAAGTGTAGCCATATCTGACGTCACTTCAACTCGTTTTGCAACAACAAAGCGCTCACGACCATCAAACTATTGCCATATAACGGGAATTTGCATACTCACTGCGCAATGAAACTACAAGTACATGTTGTCCTCGCAAACAATTTATAGCGCTATCACCTCTCGCAACTCCACCAGATTGATCACGATGCCAGCGTCTTCGTGACCAGCAATAGAACGCGTCAGGCAGCACTACGCCGTTATACAACTTGCGTTGGGGGAGCGTAGATAGAAGGTTATTGCCCTCCTCAAACCCAACCGTTGTCTGAATGAGGCATGCGCTCTCAATGTCGGTATCCGGGTTTGAGTCATCGTGGCGCTGATTTACCGTGATGCAACGAGATCTTCGCGCCGTATCAGGCACCATCCAAAGTTGTTAAAAAGGTTAACCTTTTAAGCGCAGGGTCCATGTAAGCGACCTCACAACAATGGCCTTCAAATTTTGACCGAACTGCTGTTATGCGTTCCTCAGCATCCGCCGCGTAGATGGAGGCTAAACTGAACCACTTCGCTGGTCCTTATTATTTGTTATTCAGAAAAGTCTAGCCAGAGATCATAAGCGCCATAACTTCCTGGTTGTTCGAACTCCATCTTTAGCGCCGCTAGTTCACCAGCTGCCAAGCTCTCAGCTATCAGTCGGATCCACGGTCCACCATTTACCGTCGGCGCTCCCGACTCTCGTATTTCTGGTCGAACTTCCGTCGCAGGTTGTGCGGCAGGTTCTCCGCAGGCTCCCACGTGACCTCGTCGTAGCCGACCCACTTGACCTTATACTGATGCGTCTTCAGTCTCGTCTCGGGGTCGCGCTTGCTGCGACGATCAACAATTTCTTCCACTACGTACACGTCCTCACGCACAGGTTGGCCCTCGAACTCATCAATGAGGTCCTTGGAGATGTTGCTAGCGGGCTCCCACGTGGTCTCATTGTATCCTTCCCACTTGACTTCGTACAAGTCCGGGTCGCCATAAGACTCGCCAGCTTTCTTTCTGATAATCTTTTCCACCTCGTACACGTCCGGGTCTTCCGTGTCGAACATGTCGTTGGGCTCCTCGTCTTCGTCCGAAGACAGCACCACCACCTTCGGCGGTAAGTTCCCGGACGTTTTCGTTTTCTTCTTGGCTCTGTTCTCGCTGTCCGACTCACTGGACGACGAGGACTCGGACGACGAGTCGCTGGAGCTGCTGGACTCGTCAATAGACAGCACATCTTCGTCGCTGTCCAGCTGCACGTGTCGCTTCCGTCCGTCTGTTCTCGTTTTGCTCTGTTTGTTCTTAGCTGCGGATTTCTTTTTAGCTTTGGTTTTCTCTTTGGGTTTTGCTTTGCTGCTCTCTTTGGCTGATTTCTCTTTCTTCCGTCGCTTCTTCTTCTTTTTCCCGCTCTCAGCGCTAGTCAGCATCGCGTGCTTCTCCTCCTGCAGCTTCCTCTCGATCTCCTTGCGCATACGTCGGTCTGTTTCTTTGAGAGAGTCCATACTGATCTCCGACGAGAGTGGCTGGTCCTCCGCTGGCTCGTACGAGCGCATCCAGTCACGGATCAGCACCAGTTTGCGTGAGTCTGGGCTCACGTTCTCCAGTAGCGGGACGCCACGGATAGCCGCCAGTGAGAATTGGTCCTTGGACGTATTGTAGAGCCCCAGAGACTCCGGCAGGTCCTGGCACATGGTCACCAGCGCGCGGTCCATGAGGACGGACGACTCATCCAGCGACATTATTCCTCACGTTTCAGTTGTGCAATGAAAAGACTGCTCCAATCGAAAAGCAACTTTTGTTTTGAAAAGACTCAACAACTTTTGTTTTTCCTTATGTTGCAACAAGTTACCGGTAAGGTGCAAAACGTTAGTGCAACCTTCGTGCGACTTGCGAGACTGAGTGAGTGACCATTTTGCTCTCCTATTGCTGGCCGAGATGGCGTCGTGGACGCTCAAGCGGCTGGAGCGCGCCGTGGAGAATTTCTCGGCGCAGCTGCAGTGTGCCATCTGCCTGTGCGCCTACGATAACCCGGTTTCCCTGCCTTGCAACCACTGCTTCTGTGAGGAGTGCATCCATCGCGCGCTAGAGCTCAAGGCGCAGTGCCCCATTTGCAAGACGCCGGCCAAGAAGCGGCGTTTGCGCTACGATACGACGGTCCAGGAGCTACTGCGTGCCACGGAAATGCTCTGTGCTGCTCCAGCACCAAATTCAGCAATTACAGCTCCCCGGACGCCTTCGAAGACCGAGAAACCGGCGAAGAAGGAGCCGACGCAGGTTAAAGTTGCTACACCAGCCACTAAAATTGCAGCGGCTGAACCTGCAAAACCTACCAAGGCTACTGCTAAGACTGCGACACCGGAGAGGAAGATGACACCGCGTCGTGGTGCTAAGCGCAACTCACAGAAGAGTCCGCAGTCCACGCCGACATTGATGGACATGTGGGTGACTGGAGGAAGTGTGCAGCTCAAAAATGGAGTGAAAATCAAAAAGGAGAAGCTGGCGACACCAGTAAGACGACGGGCGCTAACTCAGGAAATGAACGCGCAGGTATCAGTGACGCAGATGTCTCCTCCGCTGTTTGAGATCTCGGCTTCGAATGGTACCAACGCAGAGACAAACGACGATACTGTGGACGAGAATAAATTGATGCCATGGAGGCGGCGGCTCAGCGAAAGTACAGTTGTTATGAATATGGACGCTGCAGATACAGTTATGGACGAAACTCAACTGGAAGCAGAACGACTACATGTATCTCCACGACGGCGGCGGTCTGCAACGGAGATTATTACGGTGGATACAGAGTTTGCAGCACGGCGGCGGCAGTCGGATAATGATGAAGATGCAGTAGATGCCGTAGTGGCTGAAACCCAATTGGAAACAGTAGAAATGGAGGAGCAGGAGACGCCAACACGGCGGCAGCGGTTGGATTCTAATGGACTCGCCATGAATGAGACGCAACTGGAAGAAGTAGAACCAAAGCAACAGACGCCAACGCCGCGTAAGAGGCGGCGGTCTTCCAAGAATGGATTCATTTCAGCTGATAACGCCAATGGAGTCACGAATGGAGCAAAGCAGCAGCCATTGTTGAATGGGAAGATACCACTGCATAAGGGAGCAGCTGAATCCTCTTCTCTGATCGTTGACAGTCAAGCGCAGCCTCTTCCTGAAGTCGAAGTCTTTCAAGTCGGAGATCTAGTGGACGTTATTGAGCGTCAGTGGGTTGGCATCAATAAACGAGGTGGCGCTGGACGTATCACAAAGGTCCATGGGGATGGGTTTTACGCAGTTAAGTTTGTGATCGGGTCTGGGTCGGATAGTCGCGTACCAGGCATGTTCATCCGGAGACCAACTGAGGATTTAGTGTCAGACTCGACGCCAAGTCGCGCTGTAAGGAAGCGTCAACGTCGCAGGCCTTCTGATACCATGATGTCACCAGATCTCCTGTCGGTCAAGACAAAATCATCGCCTCATTCCTTAACAAAAAAGGCCAAAACGAAGGCGATGGCGAATGGGAAACACTCGGGGATGGTGTTTTTATGCTCGGGATTCAAGGAGGATCGAATGCAGCAGATCGATGAATGGGCCGAACTACTTGGAGCTGAAGTTGTCCAGTATTGGTCCAATGAAGTCACGCATTTGATAGTAAAGTGCGTGAGTGGAGATGAGATCGAGGAAGAGGGTCCTTCTATGGACGATTCAGACTCGGAATGCTCACCACAGGGACTCAAAAATGGTAAGCGTAAACTGTTCAGCGACCGAAAGCCCGGACGGTGGGTGAAGATCCGGTCGCTAAAGTACCTCAAGGCTCTAGTTGGTGGCCGTTGGATTGTGAGCGATGAGTGGCTTGAAGGTAAGGATATATATCCTCAAATTGCTGTGTACTTATTAGTGCTAACTGCTTTCTCGGATTTTAGCGTGTGCAGACCATGGCGGCTATGTGAGTGAAGTAAATTATGAAGCCGACGGTCATTGGAAGGGAAGGGGAATTCATGATGCCGTGAAGCGGTCGCGATTAACCCGAGAAAAGCTCCTTCAGCTCTCTTCACCGGATGTATGGTCATTTCTGGGTGCTAGTTGGGTACAAGATCTGGAAGTCTAACGCTTATTTGCCATATTTCTTACTCAGGTCGATCGATCAAACGTTGGCACGATGCTGTTTGCTGACTTCTGTTTCCACGTGATTGGTGATTTCCTGTCTCCAATGCCTCCGATCACGGAGCTGAACACGTTGATATGTATGGGAGGCGGAAAGCTGATCGCATTTCTGGATGAGATTCATGACGAGATGCACAAGCGCGAGAATCGCCCCCGGAAGCTCATTATTGTGTCCGACAAGCTCAACCCAACTGCACTACGGCAACAGACACGACAGCTGAAAGCAAAGCCGCAGTTGAAAGGAGTCTCATCCGCAGTCATTGTGAATTACCTGTGGGTGATCAACAGCATCAGTGAGGCCAAGTTGCGCGATCTTCCCTAAGTTGTGGCGATATTTAAAAAGGGGGGAAGGGAACTTAAGCTGGATTCGTGGACTGCAGAAGCACATTCATTTCGAGTTTTTTGGGGGTTTACGGAAGCACTGGCAAGCGTAAAAACACTTGTGAATCAACTGCACAAAGCATCACCAAACTTGTTATCTACGTACCACGATCAGGGGTTTTTCCTTTAGTACGACGCCATGCACATGGAGTAAGGCACTTGACGCGAGATCGACGGTGGGGTATGTTACGAAGGCCTGACACTTCATTCGACCCCCAGTGAAGTGGCGGATATTCAGGGTTCTACACCCAAGAAAGTTACTCATGACCACATTGATAAGGGGGCAGAAAGTCACGTACTCCAGTCCACATTCAGGCGGCAGAACAGCACCGAAGACAGCAAAGAGGTCGGCCAGCTCCACTGTTTTGGCGAGATTCTTCACATACAGTGAGTTTGAAGGCTCTCCACGCTGATATTTCTTCATGACCTTCTCCAAAGCGAGTTGTGTTTCGGGTAAACACTTACTCGCTAGCTCTTCCAATGTCCAACGTGCCACGGTAGAAACCATGGGGTCTACTGAAGTGTTGTGAAAACTCTGCGTAGTATGGGGAGATGGTGTGAGAATCAAATAATCTGCAAAAATGATTTTGTTGACTACAGCACGTACCACAATCAGCGTTTTCCCGTTTAACTGAACGCCATGCAGCTCATTAACCGCTGCAGTTGCCACTTCTTCGTTAGGGTACTCTATCAGAGCTGATCGCTTCGCCGGTAAAAGCTTAACCTTTATCGAGCTAGCCGAACAAAAACGGTCAGAAGGATTCCTTATCACTCGTCAAAGTATCAACCAACACCACGTACTTTAGGGCCACATCCATGGGCAAAACGTAGCCGAATACATAATGCAAGTCTTTCTCATCCAGCCCATCTGCGATGTTCTTCACGACGATACTTGTGGATGGGAATCCACGGACGTAGGATTCCATGAGCGGCTCCTTCAGTAGTTCTGCTCGTAGAAAAGAACACATTAAACAGAAACAAAAAAAATTGAAGCACGCACAAATTACCTTCAGGTGCTAGTCGTTGCCGGTTCACCTCACTCGCGGATATTACACCGGGGCGAGTCGATCGCTCCACGTCCTGGTAGCTTGGATGGTCGGTTTCAGTTTGAAATGCCGTGCTGAGTGTAGCAGCTTTCTTGATCGATAACAATTTGTTCTGTCGTGCCAAGGGTTTCCCGAAAAGCGCTGGTAGCGAGCCGTTGCCCTGGTCTGATGGCTTGTGATCCATCTTGTTCGCTGTCATACTACCTGATACTGTTGATGGTGGATGGGCTTCGGACGCACTGGCACTGCCCTCATCCAGTTCATCATCCTCGTCTTCCTCGACAATTTGTGTGGTTATTTTGTCGTCGATCCTGCGACGCTTTACTCGGGCTTCTCCTGTTTCGTAAGCCTTGTCGTGCTTCAGCGAAAATCTACCTGGAATCGCATCTTCTTCAAATGGTGGCGGCAAATTCATCTTGTTCATGAGATGAAGTACTTGCGTATAGAATCGAGGTAATGCAATCAGCGCTGTATCAGAGAGTCACACCAACGTACCAGTTAAACAATCTAAAACACACCACAGAACCGCCACTGCGTCACTAACCATTGGCAATATTGCGAACAATACTCTCCGTAGCCTTAGGATACTTATACTCCAGGAAGGGCGACGGCGCGTAATTCAAACTGGCCATACCACACGAAGACACGGTAAGCCCCCGTGCATTTAATACCACCACCTGCAGTAGTAACAGCTTACCTAAGGTGCGGAGCCAAAGGTGCTGGAGCGTAGAGAGTGTTCTGCAGAGGAGTTGGGATCGGTGGCAGCGGTGGAGCCAAACCTTTGGGCAACGGTGGTTGATAAGTTATGGAGGCATCGAACCTAGTCCTCCCAGCCTCTGGTGTCGTCTTAATCGCTGTGGCTGCGTCGCCAACCATTTCCACCTGGAGACGGTGACCAGCCAATTCCAACGAGTGTATACGCTTCTGTGCATTCTGCTGAGCTTCGCGAGTTGCAAATGTTGCAACAGCTTTTTGAAGCCTCTTTGATAACTCTGCTCCTGGTTCTTTGCCACATGACGCCGCATTCTACTCAAGCACGCACAAGAAGCAGGATTTTTAGCTTTGATAAGTCGGAATTTTTCGGCGGGTAGGACGCAACAGACTCTGCGTTTCAGCACGCGGACACGGGTAGCGCCGTAGTGCGAGAGTAGCGATGTGATTGCCTCTGTTGAAAGCACTGCCGGCAGGTTCCGTACGCGCAGGCTAAAGCGTTGGTCGACCCATTCGCCAGACATAATTGAGAAATCAAAGTGAAAAATGCAAATGACATCAACAAAACGGAGCGAATATCTTAAAGAAAGTAAAAATTGTAAGAAAGGCTAATTTTTTTTACAAAAGCATGCAAATTTTTGAATAGTACCGCTGGGCTAAATGCTTGTTCTTCTAAGCAACCTTTTGATATTGCTGCGTAACTGTGAGGACGACATTCTTAACCTTCGAGCATCTCTTGGATGGCTCGCAGCACATCTTGCTTCTGGTTGACAGTTAACTGCGACACGAGGTTGAGAATCATTGCCACGGACGGCGTCGGCGAACTGCAACAAACAACACAACCCGGTTGACATAAATCCATCCACTAAAAATTGCTCAACAGCTTACCGGATGAAGGTGTTGAAGTAGACCGTCGTGAAGCAGTTCGTGATAAGCTGGCAGTCCATCCGGTCCATAACACCACCGTGGCCTGGGATGACCGAATCGAAGTCCTTGAGGTTGTAAGTGCGTTTGATAGCCGACGCGTAGAATCCTCCAAATGGCGACACAACCGAAGCGAAGATGGCAAACCAGAACGAGTGGAGCTGCAACAATAACGGACAAAATGAATAATCGAAGTACACGCGTTAACTTCAACGCACCAAACCACAACAAACCTGAATCGGAAGAAGCTGAACCTGGCTCTGGCCAATGATTTTTGCAATGGAGACCGGCACGTCGTAGAAGTGCGGGAGGAACACATCATGCGGAATGCACGTGAGGGGGTCGGGAATCAGCTTAAACTGCAGAAAAATAGAGCATTAGCTACTTCTAAGTCAACGCAAACCTCGTTGCACCCACAAAACTCGCACCTCAAAGCTCTCCACTGGGCACGTCAGCCATGAAAACTGACAAAGTAACAATATAAAGCAACACATTAATCAATGCGCTGATACGTAACAACAGCTCATACCACACCTCCACAGTCGTTGCTTACCTGCGAGATGAAAGCACTGGAGAAGAATGCGTAGATCACAGTGCAGATGAACGCTCCAATGAATCCCTCCCATGTCTTGTTTGGAGACAACCGCAGGAACGGCGTCTTGATGAACTTGCGGCCACACAGTTTTCCACAGAAGAACGCAAAGCAATCGTTGCAGATTACGAGCGATACGGGGAACAGGAACCAAAAGAGGCCTGCAGACAGTTGTGGGTATTAGCCACTGCAAGTTGCACACACATATCCTTGTATCTTACCGTTGAAAATGTTGCTGAGTACGTATTTCATCTGGAAAACGATCAATCCCAGCGTCACAATAGTCCACGTGTATTGGCCTACACCAGGTCAACATTCGCCAAAGCCAGTTAGTCTTCAGGCTACAGAACAAATTGCAAGCACGTTGCACTGTACCCATCTGGTACTTGTAGTATCCTACATATCGATTTAATCGAGCAAGTCACAACACAATCATTCCGTCAATAAATTAATCAAGACAGGATTTCGGCAGTTGCAATCGGACAGTTGAACTGACGAAAGCAACTGCACGACTGCACAACCAACGACAATGTATACGCACCCTTCTTGAGACTCAGCACCGACATGACGAACAGCATGGCGTACATGGTGAACGAGACCCACGTGTGATACCGCAGATAATGCACGATGGCGGGCGACACGAAGCGGATCTTGTTGCTCTCGATGAAGGCGCCAAGCGAGTCTCCATAGTTGTAGAAAAGCGCCACGACGAACCACATCCACTGCACGGAGCGGAACCACGGAATGTTCTTCTCAGCCGCCGCACGGTAGCGCACATTCACTAGCTCGCGGAAGATCAGCGTCTGTAGCACGACCACGAGCCCCCAGACGTACATGTGACCTCCGTACACGATGGCAATAAAGCCACCGATCATTGCAAAGCCCACGATAACGCGCGTCATGAACTTGGTGAGGCCGCCAGCCTTGGGTGCCGGTGGCGGAGGGGCGGCTGGCACGTTCTTGGGGCTATCGCCATCGGGGCTGGAGCGGCGCTTACGCAAGGACATCGAGCTGTCGGCCACTTGGTCTTCTTGAATTGTGAAAGTGTTCGTTCGCGACTTGTGCCGTTGTTTTGTGACGTCACCTGGCTGATCTGTCCTATTTTATGTCGCAATCTCTTGCGACGGAGTATTACGCCCATTGATATAGAAAAATCTGAGTTGACGACGACTTCAAATTTGGAGATTCACCCCAAGATGAATTCGAACCAAAGCTGTGTCCTTTTAGCACTGCTGCTGCTACTGCTGCCACTGACCGTCAGTGCCTCAATTGACCTACTGAAGAACGCAGATGACCATGACGTGGTGGCAGCCACGCGGGGTCTCATCCATCGCCGCCTTGATCCTCGCTTCAATGACCAGGTTGGTCATACGCCCGAAGGATCTCTTTGATACATGGATCAAACCTCACGATTCGGTTGCACTTGTAGATCTCTCTCCGTGTGCTTCCATCAGAAGCCGACGGGTTGGACGTGTTCGAGCTGGGGAGCGACGGTGACAAGCTCGAGGTTGCGGCCAACTCGGCCACCGCAATGGCATTCGGCCTGCAATGGTATTTGAAGACGGTGTTGCACACACAAACAGACTGGGACAACCACAAGCTGCAGCTGCCCTACGTTCTACCCAAGGTGAAACAACACGCGCGACATAAACGCAGCGCTAAGTTCTCGTACTATCAGAACGTCTGCACCGTCAGCTACTCGTCGTGGTCGTGGGGGTGGTCGCAATGGGAGAAGCACATTGACTGGATGGCACTCAACGGTGTGTATGCTGCCGTGAAAAATGGTATTACATATACTAAACAGCTTGTTTGTTTTAAACGCAGGTATCAATATGCCGCTGGCATTTACGGGACAGGAGAAAGTATGGCAAAACACCTTCCAGAAGCACTACAACGTAAGTTCTGCTGGACTCAACAAGTTCTTTGCTGGCTCGGCATTCCTGGCCTGGGGCCGTATGGGCAATCTTCGAGGTAGCTGGGTGAAAGGTCCACTTCCACAAGCTTTCATTGACAGCCAGCATGCCTTGCAACTGAAGATCCTAGGTCGCATGCGAGAGTTCGGTATGGTACCAGCTTTGCCGGCGTTCGCTGGTCATGTCCCTGAAGAGATGAAGGTTCTGTTCCCGAGCGCAAAGTTCACGCGTTCGCCCAATTGGGGCGACTTTTCCGACGAGTTCTGCTGCGTATACATGTTGGATTTCTCAGATCCATTATACCATGAAATAGGCATAACTTTCCTCGAGGAACAGCGTGCACTATACGACTACACGTCTTCGTTATACCAGTGCGACACATACAACGAAATGGATCCAGACTTCACTGACCCGGCGCAGCTTCAAGCAGCATCGCGTGCTGTCATCGACAGTATGACAGCAGCGGATCGTAATGCCGTATGGCTTATCCAAGGGTGGCTTTTCGAGAACAGCCCAGACTACTGGACCAAGAATCGAGTAAAGGCATATCTAGACGGGGTACCGAACGACAAGATGATCATACTTGACTTGTACAGTGAAGTTCGCCCTGTATGGAGCAAAATGGATAATTATTTCGGCAAAAGCTGGATCTACTGTGTGCTGCACAACTTTGGCGGGAATACTGGAATGCGTGGAGACTTACCTACTCTAGGTACGGCACCCGTATCAGCCAACGGGGACAGCAATGGAACCATGATTGGTATGGGCTTGACCATGGAAGGAATTTACCAAAATTACGTCGTGTACGACCTTACATTGCAGATGGCGTGGGTGGATACCCCGCTTGATATGGATGAATGGGTGCCCAGCTTTGCGGCTCAGCGATATCACTCACAGGACGCACATACTGAACGAGCTTGGGGTTTTCTCTTGCAGTCAGTATACAACCGCACGCTGGGTTTTGGTGGAGTGACCAAGAGCTTGGTCTGCTTAATTCCACACTGGAAACTCGTTCGGGACGGATTCATGCCGACATCGATAACGTATGATCCGATGGATATAACCCGTGCCTGGAAGGAACTGCTTCTTGCTGGGTCGGAACTGCATGCTGTGGACACATATCGCCATGATTTGGTGGATGTTACGCGGCAGTTTTTGAGTGACCACTTCATGGCCCAATATCTTCACTTGAAAGACATGTATGAAAGAAAGACACAGCCAGCAGATCAATTGTGCGCTTGGACGGAGCGCATGCTTATCACGATCGAAAGACTGGATGAGATTCTGGCAACGAGCGAAGATTTCTTACTCGGTAACTGGATCGCAGATGCGCGAGCACTTGCGGAAGAAGACGAGACTTTGCAAGTGAGTAACCTTCAGGATTACTACGAGTATCAAGCTCGTAACCAAGTGACAAGGTGGGGCGACAACAACTCCGAGGCAATTCATGACTACGCAGGCAAGGAGTGGGCTGGCCTCGTTAAAGGTTACTACTTGCCTCGCTGGCGCATGTGGCTCGGAGAAGTCTGTCAGTCATACACTCAAGGGCGCAAGATCAACAAAGATGTGGTGGAGAAGGCTCGCATCGCGTTCGAGCTCAAGTGGCAGCTCAGCCATGAGCCGTATCCAACCACGACTGTCGGCGACACACTTGCCGTCTCCCAGCGCATCTTCGACGAGTTCGCTGGCCTGCACATCGTTCGGCCGTGGGCATCGCAACTTGTGATGCAAGAATGATGTAGAATAACAGCAAAAAAGGGCTAGTTTGTGGAGTCCTAGTCTGGATAGATTATTAGAGAACTTTAGTTGCTGGAATACGCCAAGGCTTGGAATGACGAATATCTGATAAAAAATCCGAATAAATGACTGGTAGATTGCCGATCGATATTCCAATACTTTGTTCCAGTGGAATCACGCGACCCTTCACTGGAATATATTTCTGGACGAAGGAAATTCTTATTCCAAAGCTCTGAGTTATTCCAGAAACTAAAGTTCTCCATTAGGGGGTTTCAGATATTCATTTTTTGGCCTCATTTTTTGGGCTCATCGTTTTGAGAAATAAGCAGTCCAAGAAATGAGGCCGAAAAAATCTGATGTCTCTCTTGTCCTGTCTACCTACTTTCTGCTCCAAGGGGATAATTTTCTAATTAGACCCCTTTCGGAGCCTGTGTTCTTGCATTGGATTTTTCAATGACCCATCAACCACCATTTTTACTGTAGACTGTAGCGCGCTGCCGCCTCTTCGAGCGAGGGTCTCTCAGCCTCCAAAACGAAGCAAGCGACCTAAACATCGATTTTGCGAAAGCGTTTGGTATGCAGTTTTATCTCCCTAGGGCTTGCAGTGAGCTGAAGTGGAGGTGGTACGGATGCTGAAGTCCATGTAGTATAATAGCATGATAACCTGAGCTCGCAATTGGGGTTACCCGATCCGCCCGGGCAACCCATCTCCAAACTTTCGGGTACCCGCAACCACCCGAACACCCGAGCAGGGTACCCGGACCAACGATGTGCCACACACTATTAATTTTTAGTAGTTTTTGCTTGGATCTATTACGAGTCCAGCTCCATCCGAACACTCTCTTCAGCTACAAGAAGCATTTAACGGCATTTTCTTGCGATTGCATACACGTCTTAGTGCAGTTTCATTTTTCTGTTGTTACACTTTCCTTAGTCTTTGGACTATAATTACAAGCTAACGTGTGCTTTCCAGATCTTTCAATGTGATACTAACATGGGAGTGTAACAAACACACAGAATAATAACACGATGTTCTAATCATTATCTTAGACAGGGTACCCGACGCTCGCCCGAAAAGTAATTCGGGTACTGTACCCGCACCCTACCCAAACGCGGCCTGACGGCCCGACGGGTAACATGACTTGCTCGAAGTGTTAAAATGTGAAGCTGAAAAATGTCAGGTAACATGACTCGCTCGAAGTGTTAAAATGTGAAGCTGAAAATTGACACAGACAATTATGCGAGTTGTCAAAGTAGCTTGAACACTCCAGAAAAATAGTACTACTTCCTCTGTCCGGAAATATAGGGTCACGTCGCACTTAAGTACGTCCGGAAATATAAGGCCACCTGATTTACTTAAAAAATGTATTTGTGCGATTAGGTGCGTGTGGACGAAACGAAAAATCGTACTGACATAAAATATAATCGTACCTATGGAGGACGTGGTGAATTCGCATTTATTTTTCGCCTTTGAGCCGCTAAATGATAATAATTGGATACCTACGACAAAAAGTCGGTTACAAGGTTTCTGATCACTAATCAGCTAACGCTAATTCAATTTTTTGGTCTTAAGTTTGAATTTATAATTTGATGTGGCCCTATATTTCCGGACAGAGGAGGTACGTAGTACCATACTGGACGGTTCCTGAAAACTCAAATCCCATTTTGGACGTACTTGATCAAACATAATAGAGTCGCGAGGAAATGCTTTTTCGTGGTACCAATTTGTCCCAAGGAGGGAAATCTGTACGGGGTGGCACCCACCCCGTACAGATTGGTACGGTGTACTATGCTTCAAAGATACGCAGCCCAAGCGAGAAAGTTAGGATTCCAGTCATTTCGAAATTGGAATCGAGATAGAAGCAATCGTTTGTTTGAGTTGCTCGCAACTGCCGTGATAGGAATAGCTAACGCGACACGGTCTAACCTGGAGAGTAACTAGCAGGTACACTAACGTTTGTTCGCTCGAGGCTTAGTACTTAAGAAAGAAACAGTCTACATTAGCCCTACTGCATCTTGCTCCAATACTTACTTAAGAAAGAAACAGTCTACCTGTATCTTGCTCCAATCGTGGCTTGTAAACAGAAAGTAACTGATTAATGCCTACTAGTCTTGTTCGAAGATTGAAAAGTAGGACGCACACATCCAGAATTAAGCGGCGTTCACCACGCTCTTCGTACTCGAGACGGTCCTTTAACCTCGGAAATGAGCTTTGGAAGGCTCGCATTCCCCACTCGCACCGAATGCCGAGTCGACGACACACTGCGCTCCGCTTAATTCGTAGGCAGCACGTAATTTTTGATTGATTCCTCCCCATTCTGATATTTGAGAGTCGTGTAGTGGTCCAGATGCATTAAGTGCACATGCAATAATAGTTCCGTCTGGAGCAAACACGAGCACGTTGCCTACGTAGTGGTCGTGTTTCCACCCGTTGTAGAAAATGTTTTGAATTGCAGAGCTCCCGCTCTGCTGCAGGTAAAGCTTCAGACCATCTGCAACAGCAAATACGTCGTGTAGTCGAGAATATCGGCGGTGGATTGCACACTGATACGCTCGAATTGCAGCGAAACTGGGTGTTTCGACATATCTCTACAAAGTTATCGAATAAGAATTCTCCTTCCAAAAGGGAATAAAGAGCAAACACACGCTCGCGGTGACTCCAAATATAATACACAGTGCAAATTCTCCACCACGGGTTCGCGTCCATGCTAACACTAGAGCTAAACACTGTGTAGCATCTAGCAGGCGTGGGCGTCCGCCAGTGTGGTCACGAACTCGACGGATGGAAGCACCAGACGGACCGTAGGGAGTGTAGGCGTTGTAGAATGGTTTGTAGAGATGTAACACGTAGCGAAAGACCCTACGATCCAATCCAGTCAACGTAGTGAGCGACCAACCGTCTCCGGATCCGATCAGAGTAGCGAAGCCAAACATCCTGGGCCATTGAAGAGCTGCACGTATCACTCGGTGGTCGCGTCGGCGCCGTTGGCGCCTGCTGGTTCTGGACTGAGACGAGCGTCTCTGGTGAGAAACTCGGCCGGCGCTGGAGAGCAGTGAGGAGAATGATTGCCATGGATGTCATTTTGGATAAGCAGGGGGGTGAGAAATTTGTTATGTGCAAACTGCGTTTTCAGGATGCAAATTTTAGTGCGACCAAAATTTGAGTCTCGTTTATGCATTGCATTTGGTACAAGCAAAATGAGTTTTCAGGAACCGTCCACTGCTTCCGTTGTAGTGGTATACTGCTTTCTAGCTGCGACGATTACGCTCGGTCAGAGCACATTAGAGCTTCACAAAGGAAAATAGTTAATTCCTGTCATTGTAGTAGGTACTGCTGACCTGCCCAGCTGTCGAATTGTGACAGATTATCAGCGCATGTACACTGCTCAGCTGTTAGACTGTCACTTCGAAGTATTGTATAGATTGGTCCATGGCGAAAACAAATAACGTTGCTTTTTGAAGACGTTTAAAAACGTTTTTATCTGTCCTTCTCAGACCGAAGACGTTTTTAACCTTTAGAAAAAAATGGTTGAAGCTGAATGTTGCTTGTAAAAAACAATATGGCACTCACCCGACCTAGTTCTTCATCCTTCTATTGTACATACATCTTTCATGTGCTTAAGTGAAAGAGAGCGGCAACAAGCTGCGAGCACTGGTGTGCGATAGTCACTCACCTGGCATGTACAACGCTAAGGAAGCCAAGACGATCCACGCGCCGTATCTGGGACGCGTGCTGACCAAAGGGAGGGTTGCTGGCAAATACTTACGTTTTGTATGACACAGTTTCCCTCCTCGTGTACGACACGTTGCGTATGGAGGAGTACGCGAGAATGAGAGAAGACCTAGGTGAAAATGAAACGTTCCAGTTTCTTCTGCCTTTAGGCCACTTGCTTCGCTTCTCGGCCGCGAAGCCACACGCACTGCGCAGCAAAGCGTCACTTGGCGCTTGCTTGCACCTTCGGCAGCAGCGCCTGCTAGGCACTGAGCCCAAAACCTGGTTCGTGGATTGCAGCAAGATGAGTGAACCTATGTCAATGGCGATGACAACTTCAAATGGCGGGAACTACGACCACAACAACTACAAGTATGGTTATGACAGTGGGGCAGGCCGGAGCGGCACTGAGGCAACTTGGTGCACAGCTGCCAGCAATACAAAGAGCCAGACCACTTGGTAGTAGCAAACCACTGAAATTCGATGATACCCTGGAAGTATATCAGATGCGATTGAAGTTGTATTTGAAACAAAGGGATTCGTGGGAAGTGGTCACTGGTGACGAACTGCGCCATCCTACCGACCCAGCGTTGCAACGACATTTCGATGATCGTAACCGGCTGGCGATGGAGACGATAATTCGTGAAGTCAAGGGAGAAGACGCACAAAAGGCGTGCATCTTCAGTACAGCGAAATAAATGTGGGATGCATTAGTCGCTGAGAAGACCCAACGTGACTTCTCCTATGCGGTTCACTTGCAGAGAGAGATGTTCACGCATTCGTACACACCTGGTCAAAGAATGGCAGACTACATTCAAGAGATGAACTCTCTTTGTCAGCGACTGCAGCTTATGGGTCCTAATTTTGTGATTGATGGCAGATTTATGTCTCAGTTACTGTTGGTGGGAGTGTGCGCGGTGCACCGTGAGATTGTGACTCAGTTTGACTTCTCATATCGGTAAGGCAACCCACCTACCTTGCAGCAAGTGAAGAATGCGTTGTTATCTAGAGATGAAATGGACAAGATGGCTGCTGACACAGCAGTTAACAGTGGCGGCAACAGTGGCGGCGAGTGCGGTGGCACACTGATGAACATGCAGATTGGTCAGCATCCGCCAAGTCGTAGCCCAGGGCAAGGCGGTGGTCCTGGTCCTGTACCAGGCCCCCGTGGCGATGTGCAGAATGCCGGGGCAGGGCGGAAACGTGCTGCTCGCTGTTATCACTGCAAGAAAGTTGACCATATCCGAAAGGATTGCTGGCATTATAAGAGCAAACAGCACAAAGTCCAAGCAAACACGGGCAAAGCGCAAAAAGAGAGAGAAGAAAAAAAGTAATGGCGGAAACGGTGGATCTGAACAAAATAAAAGGCCGACCACTGGTGCGATGGGCTACATGGGATTTGTTGCTCAGGCTGAGGCCGATCGAAATGAAGATACCAGCACTATCAGCAGTAGTTCGGATGGTGGGTTCATTGGTATGGCTGTGAAAACTTGCAGATGCGGTCCGAAGGGTGACTGGATGTTGGACTCTGACACAACATGGCATGTTTGCACGGAGTGAGATTTGTTCACTCGTCTCCAGAAGTCAAAAGCATCTTTCCAAGTATGGGATGGTGGAGTGACTCATGGTACATTGTGTGGATCTGTGGTGGCTCATGCCGTGGATGTTCCGAACCAGAATGAGATAACAATGATGCTAGATAAAGTGGAGTTCTCACCCGCAGGTCCAGCGAGCTTACTTAGCCTGGGTGTGTTGTAGAACGAGGGCTGGGTACTAACTACAAATCCACCAGAAGAGTTGCCGAGGAAGATGTTCTTGACTCGCAGCGGTAAACGACTGGAGTTCATTTGTCATGGCACTCATTACTGGCTTAACAACGGAAGTTTTGATGACACAAATTCTGTTGTAATGGCTAGTGTGAGCGCAGATGCGACCCCACTAATGCTATGGCATGAAAGGCTGGGGCATCTGAACGAAGCCGCATTAAAATTCATGGCAAAGAACGTTGTCGTGAAGGGCATGAGTCTCTCATCTGATCAGCTGAAGACCAAACTGAAGTGTTTGAGCTGCATGTCAGCCAAACAAAGACGCATGTCGTACGGAGATGCCACGGAAAAAAAGACAACCGCAAACTATGAGCGATTCACGTTCGACGTGTGCGATATGGGCAAGTACGTACCTGGTATTGGTGCTGTACCGTACTTCAGCTGGTGCATGACGAGGGCTCGAGATACAAGTGGTGCTTCCCCTTGAAGCATAAGAGTGAGGCAGCGGGTAATACGCAGCAGTTAATAGCAGAGCTTCTCGCTCAGGGCAAGCGGATTACGAAACTCACGAGTGATGGAGGATGCGAGTATGTGAATACAGAGTTGAAAGCCTATCTAGAGAAGAACGGGATTGTGTTCATTCCCACCCATCCCTACACACCGCAGGAAAACTGCTTGGTAGAGAAGATGAACGGTGTGCTCGTGAAAAAGATGCGTGCTGTGATGCACGCGGCAAACTTGCCGATGGTACTGTGGCCTGAAGTGCTGTGCTATGTGGTGGAGGTCGATAATCTCAGCCCGACTAAAGCGTTGAGTGGCAAGACACCGGTTGAAAAGCTGTCAGATGTGAAGCCAGATGCCTCTCCGCTGAAAGGTTGTGGTTGTGTAGGGTACATTTATGCCCCTAAAGAGGTGCGGAAGAACAAGCTGTCAGCAAAGGCTGAACCAGCATTGTTTCTGGGGTTTCCGAGGACTGGCCATGGCTACCGAGTGCTGCATTTGCGTACAGGAAAAATGGTCAGGGCACGTGATGTTAAGTTCCGTGAGGATGGGACCGTCGAGCGTACGTACCTAAACGCACTGTTGAAAGACAGACAACACTACTATTCACAAGTACCATTTATCCCGTTACCGGTGGAGTACGTGGCTAATACGACAACGCGCGTTAATGCAGCAGATATGGTACATGATGCCGTGACCGAAGTTGCCAGCTCGAGTATAAAGCCAAATTCAGGAAACGCTCATCCGCAACCAGTCCAAAGTGGCGAGGCGGCTAATTCGGTGGGAGTAGCAGCAACTGCGAATGGTATCGACACTGAAAGAGTGGACATGGGTGGAGCTGTGGATATGACGAGCGACGAAGAGTCTAAAGGAAATGACGCCCTCGAACATGAACAGATACCGTCTGCTGCTGAGTTGCGTACTGAGCTTGAGTCAATAACGGAGGCAACAGCCAGCAAGCCACGTCGGAGTGCAAAGCGTACGCGATGTCTGCGTCGGTCGCAACGTAAGCGTGAGATGAGTAGACGTCTGCGTGATTTCATAATGGCTGCGATGGAGACTCTGGATCAACTCACCGGCAATCCTCCGACAGTGGCGGAGGCACTAGATTTCCCACTCGGTGCAAATTGGATGGATGCCATGAAGCTGGAGATAAAAGCCCACAAGATTAATGGCACGTGGAAATTAGTTGACAGACCGAAATGATCGTGTAATAACTTAACGTCCACTTGGGCTCTACGTGCACAGCGTGGCGAAAAGGGAATGATTGACCAATTAAAGGCGAGATTGGCTGTGAGAGGTTTTCGTCAGAAGTACGGTGTTGATTATCTGGAGACGTACTCTCCTGCCGTACGTATTGAAACTGTACGATTGCTTCTCCTTGTGGCATTCCTGCTCGATCTCGACTGCTATCACGTCGATTTTGTCACGGCATTTTTGAACGGTAAACTGGTTGGGACCCAGATTTATATGGAGCAACCAGAGTACTTTCACGATGGAACTGATCGTGTCTGTGAGCTGTTGAAAGGACTGTACGGACTAAAACAAGCTGCACGCTTGTGGCTGCACGACTATCTCATTGAAATAGGATTCACCCAATGTGATTTTGACGTTGGGCTGTACAAGAGAATGAAGAACGACCAGATTGTGTACATCACTGTGTACGTGTACGATCTGCCGATCATTGGCAAGGTACCGGCCATTGAGGAGGTGATTGCCGAGTTTAGTAGCAAGTTTGTTCTCAAGAACTTGGGAAGAGTGGAACGTTTTCTCTCAATGTAGATATCTTGCTCGGCGAGATACTTTGTGTCTCACAAACTGCCTATATTGATATAGTGCTGGAACGTTTTGGCATGAGCGCGACACATGCAGTCGTATCACCGTTAATGCAAACCGAGCAACTGCCGCCCATCGAAACATATCCGACTATGCTCAACAATCCCGTGTATCCGTTTAGAGAACTGGTGGGAGCGTTGCAGTACCTGGCCGTGTGTACTCGTCCAGATCTTGCTAACGCAGTGAGAAGCCTATCTCGATAAGCCAATGCGTACACAAAAGAGAACTACCCAAGTGCAAAGCGTGTTTTACGTTATCTTTGCGGCACGCGAGCATTCGGGCTGGTATACAGCAACAAAGATGCAACGCTACCGTTACATGTCGACACGTACTGCGACACCGATCATGCAAACTGCCCGGATAGAAGTCGCTCAGTTACCGGTAACCTGTTGCAGCTCAATAGCTGCATGTTCCACTACAAGAGCAAACAGCAAGCGAAGGTAACAGCGGCCACGTGCAGTTCCGAGCTGCTAACAGCAAGTGCATTCGTGGAGGATCTGGACTGGACACGGAAGCTTATCAAAGAAATTATGGGGACCACTCCGCCGTGCTCGTCGCTGTATTCCGATAACCAAAGTGCAATCAAAGTAATGACTGAGCCAGGCAACTACAAGCAAATGAAGAGATCTGCACAACACAGCAGAAAAATTAATGAGTTCGTGGAGAAAGGCAAGATTGCTGTGCAGTACATTCCAAGTCAGGAGAACATTGCAGACATCTTCACGAAAGCGTTGGGGCCTCATCGGTTCCAGGGTCTCCGTGAGAAGTTGAACGTTGCGGACGTAACGACAGCGGTGCAAAGCCACCATGAGTGACGTGGGAGTAAGCGAAAGAGAGCGGCAACAAGCTGCGAGCGCTGGCGCACGATAGTCACTCACCTGGCATGCACAACACTAAGGAAGCCAAGACGATCCACGCGCCGTATCTGGGACGCGTGCTGACCAAAGGGAGGGTTGCTGGCAAATACTTACGTTTTGTATGACACAGTTTCCCTCCTCGTGTACGACACGTTGCGTATGGAGGAGTACGCGAGAATGAGAGAAGACCTAAGTGAAAATGAAACGTTCCAGTTTCTTCTGCCTTTAGGCCACTTGCTTCGCTTCTCGGCCGCGAAGCCACACGCACTGCGCAGCAAGCTTCACTTGGCGCTTGCTTGCACCTTTTGCAGCAGCGCCTGCTAGTGTTTCTAGGAGAAGTAGCCGGCTCTGTAGCTCCCAGGGAACAGATATAAGGGCCAAAGGTCCCTTATTACGGATTTGAATGGTTTTAGCCCAAAGATTAGTTTTGTAAAATAAAAATGAGATTCGTAAATTACGGTTTCTTATGGAATTCGGCACACTTGTGCTAGGGTCTTGCTGTGCTTGTATCGTACAATGCAATCCATACGAACTGTTCCTCCGCAGGCTATTATAACCCGCAACTCAATGATAACTGTTGTTGCTACACCTGATCTCAGGCGCCAAGGCGCGAAAACTCACATTGGCATTTCAAGTACACCAACTACATGTCTAATATCACGATCCTATTTGACCGAGGGTACCTGTTACTTTAGCACTGTCCACCTGTTGTCATCTCCCAGCTACTGCTAACGTGTTGCCACCTGTCATTTGGCACTTTCTTACATTCTGTCCACCGCCTTCTAAACGTTGCGCAAGGTGGAGTTGGAGAGGCCAGATCTGCCCCAGGAAGAACCATCGCGGATGTAGACAGAGTAATTGCCGAGTATTTACCGAGTTGTCGATGGATCCGTCACTGTCGTCCATTGTCACGGTACAGCACTGGTAGGTCACGAATGAATGTTCGTAGTCGACTGTCTCCCTTAAAAAGAAATGACGGAGAGTGCTTGTGAGGTTTATACAACCCGAAAGATGCCATTTACCCGACAAGTGCTCAGGCATCGTTCTTCTTCTGGCTCTTGGTCGCGACGCTGAAACCAGCTTCGTAGACACCTCGCATCCCGATCGTATCGCAGTGAGCGTGTTGCATTAAACATCCGAGCTGATCTCTCCGCCATCTCCATGATGTATCTGTTCGCACCGGGAGACCATATATTGATGAATTGGTATTTTTCAACTTTTCACGAATTGAATTGAATAAAATTTGTGATAGATGAGGATTTTGTTTCGCCAAAGATTGGTCTCATTTTTGTGACCTCGAATCTAGCGTGCTCACTTTGAATCGTCTAAATAATTAGTCTAGAAACAGGCGATTTTTATCACAACGTTCAGGTGACAGCTTCCTGACAAGATGGCACTGCTAACGAGGCCCCAGCTTCGCCAGGGGCACCCCTGCTGCCCAGCGTCGGCCCACGCTCAGCCCCATCACGCTCCAAGCGTTGAGTCGGAATCTGATTTGGTTTTCGAATCGGATTCGAATTCAGATGAGTTTGGTGATCAGATTCAGAGAGTGAGTCGGGGTCTCCGAAGTACTGATAGCGCTGGTTTGTCTTACTACAGGGAAACTTAATAGCAGTATTACCCATTTCATAATTGTGTACGTTTTGGGTAATCCATTCTAAAGATATTCATGTATACGGCCGCTGACAGCGCTGCTGGTAGGGCCTTCTAGGTTGCCGCAGTTGCACAAAAACTTGCGTTAGCTTTGGTAAACGTTGCACGCTCAAATGCGGACTTGGCGCACCGTCTGACCCGGCCAGGTTAGTCCGTGCGTGTTCCACACCGCGACCTTACGACAAAGTTTGTCGGTGATCTTTTTAATGGGCAGGGGAGAGCCGCTCCTTGTGAGGGACACATGATGTATGGTGGTAGGGTGATATGGGGAGGATATTCGAGTCAAAGAAACACATTGTCGTCTCCACGGTCCCGTTGTAATTGAAGAAGTATCCCCACTTCGTCTCCACAACCCCGTTGCAATTAAAGCAATGGGGATACCAAAATGCTCATCCGTGGCCTCCAACGCAGATGTACGCAGAAAAGAATCGGAAAAGGCGGAGGTGTATCATATGCCGTTGGGAGGCTGGTACCCGACCTAGGCCACGAACTACTGCAGCGCCCACCATGTTTGCCTCTGTCGGGTGCTGGTGTGGCACATCCGTGGACTTGTTCGAATACAAATCGGACATGCTGGGACAATTTCAAAGGTACTATTTGTCGACTGGATTGTTTACTTTGAAAGGAAATATTTGACGACAATGTCATCTGGCTAACCTGCGCAAAAGTTCCCAATCTGGCGGTGCACCACCCGCAATCACTTCAGTCGCAGCTCCAGGACAATCTATAATCATGTACCTGGTGTCAATCGATTGAGACCGACGAAGGTACAACGACGTGGCTGCCAACGCCAGTGTGAGTTATATTTCGGTCAGATCAAAGCTTGTGATACCGTATCGTAAGCACGCTGGTGGTGACCGTGAAATATGGCGACGAATCGCGCTGCATATGTACTAAGTGCAAGTCGACCAGCTCGTGTCGAAGATACAATTGGGTGACCTAGTCTGTGTGGTGTGGCCACGAGCGAGTAGCTGCGTTTTGGCGTAGGCCTCATGCTTTTGAAAAACGTGCGTAAAGGCGGATGCAAAGTGAGCACATTTGGATGGTAATACATTGACGGTAGTTGCTTAAAACGTACTGGAGGTCTATGGAGTTACCGATGCGATGACCACCTTTGGTAAATTGACAAGTGGGACTTGTACGGCTACCTACCGTACCGGTCTGAAAAAGTTACTGGATGCAAAGACGACTTCCAGCTAAATTGTACTTTCACTTATTGGTTTAGTGCCCAACGAGCGCAGAATGGACGTAGCGGCTTGATCGATGTCTTGGAGAAAACAACGAGCGAGCGACAACTAGCCGAGCATTTGGAATTATACTGAGTTCGCATGCCACAACGAGTTTGTCGTTTTGTTCGAAGAGAAACGTATTCGCGAAGATGACCTTCGCGCACCTGAAGGGAGCTTGAGATGATGTCGTGGCGTCTCTAACATCAATGATCTTCATGTGCACCTTGCGAAGAAGCGGATACCTTTCGCGGTGAGCCTGGATACACGTCTGGCCGAGCTTACAATGGCAATTACACTTTGCCATGGCACTTGCAAATGCCATCCGTGGCACTTCGTGCCATTTCAATTAATTTAAACTCTGACTCTAACAAACGCTTATCCAATCATATCACGGCACTTCGTGCTGTGCCACGGCATGGTTGAGAACGACCCTCACAGTCCATACGGAGATAACTCTGGTGATGGCAGCAAAATGTTCCTTGGAGTAAATAGGGAACTCTTAATGCGTTCTGTTGTGCTAGTAGAGGCGTTGGTGATGCGACCGTATTCCACCATGATAAGGAGAAAGATAGACGTTGTACAGATGACACGAGACTGAACGCATAGTTTTGAGGAGCTCAAGAACCAGTCATTATCGGCTCAAAGATGTGAAACGAGATGAACGATTATACGTGACGACAGAGAGGTATAATTTGGAGACAGGATTGGTATTGAGAGTTGGTATGTCCCGCGGAGCAAGTGCGACCAAGGCCTAGGATGGACCCTTAAGGTCTGGAAACAATGTTCAAGATGTGCATTCTTGGACAGGACCGCTACGTCTAAGCCGCCCCCATCCTCAAGTGGGCTGACCCAGAGATAGAGTCGAAAATGCTGCTACGAACGTATCGTATGTAGCGTCCCGCCTCGCCTAGGTCTGAATCGCAAGTATTACCGTGTACCCAGACCTCACCAGTCAGTAAGCACCGCAAGTTTCTTCAGAATACCGTTACTGTGGAGATGTTGCTCATCAAGACGGTCAAGGCTTGAGAGTGATGTTCAAGTACCTCAGAGTCACTCTAAAGGAGTACCAGAAACCTCTCAACATCACGTTCAAGACCAAGTCAAGTCTATCGTTTCTCTCTACCCAATATCCAAGATCGATATCCTTCATAGTACCTACCAAGACACCAAGAATACCGTACGCGACATAGAAACGCGCCTTTGAAGAAGAGCACCGAAGTGTTTACGTCAACCACCAAGATGTACCCACGACCATACTGAAACCAAGGCAACTGCCAAGATTATACCCGATGATTATGCTCGAATAACACAGAATTACACAGAAGAAGGTATAATTACTGACTTTCAGAAAATTAGCCAAACATATCAATCAGACAGTTCGTTTTACCTTCTAATGCGCAAGTCGTCGAGGAATCAGGGTCCGCTGCTACGAAGGACAAGGGCAGTGCGGAGCTCCCCACAACAATCAAGTCCAGTTACGTTGGGGATTATTCACACGGAGCGTCTGAGGTGAACTGCGTATTCCATTCCTTAGTTGGGCCCATTGCGTGATACGGTAGTGTGGTTATAGCGATACTTAGGGTAATTGGTTCGCAGTCGTCCCCTGAGGTTATGTAAGTAGACTCCGTTTGAGGTTGATCCCATAGTACTTGACTTCGGGGTGTATTGGATTGCACTTGTTCCCTCTCCGGTGGGTGGTGCGCGTGTGAAAGGAGTCTCAGAGTTGACCAGACTCTTGAAAGTGGCTCCTACGTCGACTGGTGAAACGCCCTACAAGTTCCAGGTTAGAGAATAAGAATCATTTTCGTGTTGTACATAACTTTCTGTATTTTGTTGGTTACTTGATAGTGTGTATATTTAATTCAGCGTGCACTCACGTTCAGGCCATTGGGAGTGCGCTCGAGAAGTGGACGTGACGCTCAACACACTCAAAGCCTATAAATCCCAAGCAAGTAAAAAAATTAAAGTTAATAAGAACATATTAAAATAAAATAAATTAGAAATATTATAAAATATTTCTACTTAAATAATAAATAATTTTAATATTTTTAATTTAGTTAAGATTTATAAACATTTTATTTTTTCCAATATCATAAAAATATTCTATGGTATTTTTTTAATTAAAAAACTTATCTTAATATTTTATTAAATGATTGGTTTAAATTTTTTGAATACTTTTAAAAAAAATTAAAAAAATTTCAGATCAATTATTCATATTTTAAATTTCTTTAGAAATATTTTCATGAGGAATTATATTTCTATTTTTTAAAGTTAAACCTTTACAAATATCTTAAATCCCAAGCAACTCATATCCAGGCTCGCCGGAGAATAAACGACACCGATAGGGATTTCACAAGGTATCACGCCCCCTTGATAATCGGACCCAAGCGAACCACTCTGAAGGAGCTTGGGACCGCGTCCAAGAAATCTATCCCATTCTGAAGTCGGAAACGCCTCAGATTCTGGGTTGACGCTACACACTTGGACGAACAAGGTTCACCGGCCTCGTCACACACATCGTCGCGACACCCTCGAAGCCAAAACTTATCTTTGGCATGCGTTTATTCTACGAATGAAGTGTCGCAAATCCCGAAGTGTCGGAATCGATCTGTTGAAGACCGCACGATTCAATCCTTGTAAATCCACCAAACGGTCTTCAGATACGTGGCTAGATAATGTCTGAGGTTTTAACAAGTGCTGTCTTTTCGTGTCAATTCCCCCCTAGTCCGCGCGTCAACAGTATCGTAAAAGTCAGTCATGAATGCGTCCGTTTCCCAGGAAATTTCCGTATTTGGGTTGACCAGGAGCTGGATTTGAGAGTGCTACTTGGCGAAACACTTGGCGTGCTATGCTGAAAATATTTTTGTCCATGTGCCACCTGCGCACCCCCTTCGCCCATTACAACAAGCATAGCCACGCATTTCATCAGGCCTTCGTTGGACATCTCCATAAAGACGAGATTTGGTAGATGATGCTTCCTCGTAGTTTCACCCCGCGCCATAAGCGCGCGGTCGATGGTCATATCCACACGATCGCGGAGAGATCGACCATTGTTTAGCTTAAAGAGGTATACTGATGTGATGCGTATTGGGTGAGCGAGTACGTGTCCTCGATACTAGCAACGGTAACTTTTCCACACTCATCGTATTTTCCGCCCCTCCGCTTTGCTCGTTCGCACTTACGGATACGCAGGTACTCTGAGCACGCCTTGGCAAGCGGAAGCCGATGGGAGTCAAAACTCATGAGTGCTATGTAGGTTTAGTAATGCATTCGCATACCCTCCCAGGCCTTCTTCCCACAAAGGAATGACTTTCGCCGTCTCGATTGTACCCCGATACTTTTGGACACACAACCTCTTCGAGAGAGGGAGAGAGAGCAAGATGTGACTCTCGGTAACGACGCTTCCACCAGCAAACACACGGTTGTTGCACCAGATACCCAACCCGCATGTTTGTGCTCGCAGCTGCACCGACTGTTGCGCGCGCATGGCTTTAAATTGTCCACCATAAATCGGTGGACAGCGCCTAGCGCCGTAGCATTGGTTTCGATGACGCGAGATGCGGTAGCTGCAATCGGAATTATTTTTAAATAAGTGGCCCGGAGTGGGCTCCCTCACGACTGTTTTTTTTCTACCCCCCCCCACGCGAAAAACATGTTTTTCATACTCATTTGTCAACTGCTCAACAGTGAACATCTACTGATATTATGCGTACCCTGTAATTCTCTTGTTTATGCACGAAAATAGAATATTTTAGTCATGCTGGTTGTTGTTCGCTGATCCTAACGTTACCGCTCGACTGTCGACATAGTCTGGGCAATCTTGAATAAATGGTGTCATCTCCAGTTGTGAGGTTGTACCATTTTAAGCTAATAATTTAAGTTTTATGCTATGTGATTTGACAATTTCTACCGTGCTGCTATGAAATATAGACGCACTCGACTTTTCGATGTACGAATAGAGGTATTTGCGCTCAGCGAGCGCCGGTTTGGCTGAAGAACGTAACTACGACCACACAATATACCTGTAGAATGTATCGTGATTAACAGGTTGGCGAAGTGTTTAAAACTATAGATGAACTTTTTCAAACTGCTCACTTGCCGATGAAGTGACCGATTTTGAGCACAACCTGAGCCATGCGCGTTGACATAGTGTCGACAAGATCGCGTAAGTATTTTTGTTTGGTGTTCTTCAAGCTGCAAATGATCTGGGCCTTCGATTCGTCCTTGATCTCAAATGGTCGCCCTCCCTCGCATACGCACCAAGATAATTTCCCCCATACGCTCTCAATGAGGTTTAATTCTAGGTTTTTTGGCGGTCATATGAGTTTCCTAATGACCATGGCTTCAATGTGAGTTTTAGTAACCCGGAACCCGTGGATAGACGCGTTATCTTGCTGGGGAGAAAAGGTTGCTGATACCATGAATTTGGCGAAGGTTCTCGATAATTGGAGCCAAGTAGTTGTAAAGAGTGCCGTGTAGCAAGCAGAGTCCCGTCTCCCCTCTAGGATAGTTATGTCTGTTTTGCCTAACCGCACGATCACGCTGCCGGCCACCGATTCCGCGCTTCCAGTACAAATCAGTGTCAGCCATGATGTCGTGCCAGCAGTACTGGCAGCCGTCAGAGCCGTCTAAGATAAATTTCGTTCCATCACTAAAGATGAACCACCTCCAAACGCGCGTCTTGCTTAACACGTTTGTTACAAATGCTGCCCGCGCGTCCTTGTGGTGGGTCTTCATGACTGGAGGGTTTTTTGCTTGGTCCACTTGGCGGTGCGAGGCGGCTTGAGCAGCTTCCGCACCGAACTTTGTCGAGGGCTTCCGAGATTGGTTTAGACGTGTACTTCGTGATTGTTGTCAAGCGAAATACACGTCTAGCAACACGCCTGGTCACTTTCGCACGCCTACCGATTTTTTTCGAGGGCGACGCCTTCTTCTTCGGACTCAGGAGAGTGGAGATGGTTTGCGTCATAGCGGTAACCTTTGTGCTCAGCATGGAGGGCGTTTGCCAGGCCGATCTCTTTCGTGGTCTGGCTAGGGCCTCGTGGCATCAATTTTGCATAAATCCAGCCGCCGTGTGCGCCAGCCTACGCGGACTTGTGGCTAGAATCACACCAAATAAATTTTAACCTATAAAACGATTTTTACTAGTTTTATGTGAATTTTAAAAAGTGCGTCTATAGTTTAGAACACTTTGCCAACCTAAAGTTTAGATGTTGTTCAAATTATCGGATTAATCAAGATACATTCTACTGGTTTCTTTTGTGGTCATAGTTATGGACTTCAGGCAATAGTGACGCTCGCTGAGCTCAATATTCCTTACCGTACATAAAAAAAATCGATTGCGTCTATACTTTGGAGCAGTACTGTATCCCCAGATACGCTGCGAAAAATACGCATTTGTTGATCAGTTAGTGACCCACCATGAAAATACCAACTATTTGGTTTATGTTGATGAAGTCGTTGGCGAGTTGGTTCCAGCTGTGCAAAGCAGCAGTTCTACTTTGCAAGCGTTAAGCTCGCTCAAAATCACTTTGGTCAACTGTATGCTGAAGCGCCAATTCGACGCAAACTATTTTTTAGGCGAACAGAATGGTACCACTCGCGCTGTATTAGTTAGGGGAGCTATATTTAGTCTTATGCGTTAATGGCTTTGGGCAGCCAGTGTCAATTCATACACTATCACATACGCAATGTGTAAACAGTAATTAAGTGCAGAGTAATGCCATTTCAATTATTATCGACCCGCTAAGAACGAGTTACTTTATCGGTTGTCTGCGCTGTCCACATCACACGGTTTTGGTGCAGCATTAGCACCGTTTTGCGTGCCTTCCTAAAAGTTAATAGTGAGAGCTTTAGCGACTTGTGATGCGTTGTTGGCTGGGGAAGCTGTAGTTTATGCGAGTTGAGATTTAATGGATTACCGTCGCTCGTCGTGAGTGGTACATGGCTATAAGAATTTTCCTATATATTATGGTTGGCTGATATTTCAGCATGAAGTCTACGAAATAAATTTTTATATATGATTTCGTAAGAAATTGTTGACAAGGGGTGGCCCAATAGCGAGATCCACAGTCCTTGTCCGGAGCACTAGCCAATCGGAATGGACTAACTCGCATTTCATAATATGAGACCACTTTTTTCAAAAGTATCATTATCGCTAATTTGAGGGTTTTCAGCTATGTGCAATACGGTAAGCAATGGCGTTTAAGCTTGTTTTGAGCCCTTCCACTTCTAAAATCGCTAAATAATTCCTGAGTAATAAGCCCGTCAAAAAATATCTCGGTCAAAAAATCGATTTTTTAAATTTCTGTTTTATTGTAATCTACAAAGCAAAATATGCTTTTTCTTATCAGGCAATATTAAGGGCTTAATTCGCTCTCAAAGACACTTAAAAGTGGTTTGAAGAGAGTGGATTCTCATCCAATCACTGTTGTCGGTTGTTTTCTTTTTGTCGCTGCTCGGGAAATCAGAGTTGGTTTGAGGGTACAGCGGTCACAATATTTGGCGAGCCCTAGCTCAAAACCTTAAATTTTCAGTAGTGATAATTTTGAAAAAAGTGGAGGAGAATATATTATATTCTCCTCAAACGGTACTTTGGCTCAATTGCGTACTAGAACCGCGCCCTTACACTTCCGTCGCGTCGGGAGGTTGGTGTAGACGAGATTTCGAACAGGCGAAAACCATAAACCCTCTCCACGCAGAAGATGGCTAACCGTCGACTCGAAAGCAGGTACATTCTTGCAGCCGAGGTTTCTATATCTTTCGGGTGCGAAGAACGGCATAACCGCCACGTTAAGCCGGAGACCTGACCTTCAACCGGAGACAAAGTTCTTCCATGACTTGATTGTGGCCAGCTTCGATGCCACGTCATTCAGCTTAGCGATAAGTGAAGTGACCACGGATACCAAGCTGATCACGGACTTCACGAAGGCGTATGGAAAGGACCGCGACGCACAAGCAATGCTTGGAACGATCAAGCGACAAACAGCAGACGTGGACCCGAAAAACAAGTCTCAACACCTCAAGAAGTATCGTCGCTACTCCACGGCAAACGGTTTACACTGGTATCAATCTCCGTCGGACGACGTACCACAAGTTGTAGTCCCCAACGATGTGAAGTTGCGGCAAGCAATCATCAGTGAGTGTCATGACTCTAACTACAACGGTCATTCAGGTGTGTGTGGAGCGCACGTACTTGACACTCGCGCGGCGCTGGTACTGGCCGAAGATGTTAAAGTCAATCTAGAAGTTCATCGCAGACTGTGAGCCATGTCGACGAAACTAACCTCGACTCACCAAACCTCCCGGTCTGTTGGAACCTTTGCAGTTACCGGACAAGCGGTGGCGTCATTTTCCATGGACTTCATCACCGATATGCAGCGCACCAAGCGGGACGTCGATTCTCTCTGGGTCGTCGTTGATAGGCTGACAAAGCGCTGCCATTTTGTGCCGAGTACGAAGAAGGTGACAGCCGAAGGCGTTGACCGTCTCTTCATCGATCACATTTGGAAGCTTCACGGCATGCGTTTCCGTCGCTCTTTTGTCTTGATGCCTCAAATTTCACGATGAGATTTGGGACCTGCAATAGCTTTTCGACGGGTTCCCATGTAGGTTTTTCCTCCCACAACTCTTTTACAAGAAATTGGATCCTCCGTTTGCGTGTACGCTGGCCGAGTAGTCTTTGAACGAGTTAACCAACCGTACCGTCGGGTAGTATAACCATGTGCGGCCGCGCCAGTCGGTCAGTGTCTCGATATGGCTTCAAAGATCCTGTGTTGAACACTGGATGGATTTCGTTGCCTGCTTGAATGTTGAGCTCGTACGCGTGGTTGTGTACTCTCTTGAGGACTGTGTACGGACCTATCCACTTCGGACCAAGCTAGGTCGAGTTGGGTAACCCAGTATATTTGCGGTCCAAGTACTTTGTACGCAAGTACATCCGATCACCAACATCAATACTTGCTCCTCGCGATTGCGATCATACACGTCGCGCATTCTCTCCTGTGCTGCCGCTTGAAAAGTGCCTTGGTGCTCGTGAAATTCTGTACCGCGTCGACTGGCGGGGAACTTGGCTTGGAACTGAGTCGCTAACTGGAGGGGGTTGAGCTGGATGTATCCAAGATCAGCTTCAGAGGGAGTCATCTTGACTCCTATTGTTCGCCGTGGAGTTTACAGCAATCTCAGCGTTTGCGAGATGGCCGTCCAGTCGTCTTGACGTGGGCCAACCTAACACCTCAAGTGTTCGGTTCATCTGCTCCGTCTGTCCATCGCCTTGAGCCCGGTGAGCTACGGCCATATTCAGTTTCGTCCCGACAGGCTTAAAAATGTGCTGCCAAAAATTTGACACTAGCTTCCAATCGCGATCTGAGATGATGCTCGTAGTCATGCCGTGAAGCTTCCAAATGTGATCGATGAAGAGACGGTCAACGCCTTCGGCTGTCACCTTCTTCGTACTCGGCACAAAATGGCAGCGCTTTGTCAGCCTATCAACGACGACCCAGAGAGAATCGACGTCCCGCTTGGTGCGCTGCATATCGGTGATGAAGTCCATGGAAAATGACGCCACCGCTTGTCCGGTAACTGCAAAGGTTCCAACAGACCGGGAGGTTTGGTGAGTCGAGGTTAGTTTCGTCGACATGGCTCACAGTCTGCGATGAACTTCTAGATTGACTTTAACATCTTCGGCCAGTACCAGCGCCGCGCGAGTGTCAAGTACGTGCGCTCCACACACACCTGAATGACCGTTGTAGTTAGAGTCATGACACTCACTGATGATTGCTTGCCGCAACTTCACATCGTTGGGGACTACAACTTGTGGTACGTCGTCCGACGGAGATTGATACCAGTGTAAACCGTTTGCCGTGGAGTAGCGACGATACTTCTTGAGGTGTTGAGACTTGTTTTTCGGGTCCACGTCTGCTGTTTGTCGCTTGATCGTTCCAAGCATTGCTTGTGCGTCGCGGTCCTTTCCATACGCCTTCGTGAAGTCCGTGATCAGCTTGGTATCCGTGGTCACTTCACTTATCGCTAAGCTGAATGACGTGGCATCGAAGCTGGCCACAATCAAGTCATGGAAGAACTTTGTCTCCGGTTGAAGGTCAGGTCTCCGGCTTAACGTGGCGGTTATGCCGTTCTTCGCACCCGAAAGATATAGAAACCTCGGCTGCAAGAATGTACCTGCTTGCGAGTCGACGGTTAGCCATCTTCTGTGTGAAGAGATCTTCAAGACTCTTGTGATCGGTTTCGACAATCGGAGGCTTGTCCAGGCTGTAGATCCGGAAAGCTCCTGGTGCATGGACGATTGCCAAGAGCTCTTGCTGCTGCGTTGGGTAGTTAAACTCCGCCGATTTCATCTTCCGACTGTCATAAGCAATGGGGCGCTCGACACCGTCGACAACCTGGAATAGCACTTCACCGACAGCGAACTTACTGGCGTTCGTACGCAGACGCACAGGCTGGTTGAAGTATGGTAGGTGCAACACAGGTGGGTTGCACAAACGTTTCTTCAACTCCTTCAAGTTCTTTAAATGCTCGTCGCTAAAGTGGAACTTCGCGTTACGCTTGTCGTTCTTTTTGAGGAGACCAACATGGTAGCCGTCAGCGAGGCATACACCGGCCAGAAACGCTGAACGTAGTCATTAGACCGAGAAAGCTGTGCAGCTCTTCTTGGGTCCGTGGAACTGGTCAGTCCTTGATCGACTGTACTTTGGCGGGGTCCACACGCACACCGTTACGCCCAACGAAGTCACCAAGACACGGGATCCCTTCCGCACAGAAGACATACTTAAACAACTTCACGTACAACTTGTTGTCGCCCAAAATATACAGGGTCTTCCGCAACGCTTCTAGGTGATCGTCAATGTCCCGCGACATCGTGACGATGTAGATGTCATCGTAAAACGATTTCGTATTCTCCAACCTGCGGAAGAGTTTTGACGTCAACTGGTGCATCGTCGCCGGCGCGGTTGCAGACTCCCACGGGTAAGACAAGATACTTCCGTTCGGCGCTGGAACACGGTGAACTTGATGTCCTCCTCACTCATGCGAACTCGGTAGTACGTCAACATGAGGTTCATCGTTGAGAACCAGTACGCACCCGACACAGCGTCCAAGTTGTCTTCCTTTCGAGTCATTGGGATGCTTTGGCGTACCGTATTGGAGTTGAGATGCCGGTAGTCGTGCCCTTTCTGCCAACCGACAGGTTTGAGTACCCAGAATGTCGGAGCAGCATGGGGACTGATAATGGGCCGAATCAACTTCTTCTTCACCATGTCTCCAACCCAGCGCGTAATCTCGCGCTGCTGCTCCGGAGACTGTCGCCACAATTGCCGGTACATCGAGAGATTTGGATCCTTCACGTCAATCCGGTGTTCGATCTCTTGCTTCCCGGGTAAATCTTCGGGAAGCTCAGGACCGAACACGTTGTCCTTATACTCCGTAAGCAGGTCGAAGGCAGGGTTGTTTCGGAAGGCTTCCCAATCCGTCTCCAGGACCTGCTGTGTCTTTTCACTCCCAACATTGTCTGGTTGATCGCGTCGATACATCGAGCGAGCGACTTATTTGATAGTCTCGTTCGGCAGAACCAACATGAAGTCTGGTTCGTCGATTGACTTGGTCTTGATTCTCATGAATTTCCTATGCTTCATTCGTGTAATGTACTTGGTCTGTACACCAGCAGCGTCAACAACGCCTATCGTGAACATCGTCTACACAACGCTGTTCTTCCCATTGGTACTACTACAATCGTCGGCTTACCCTCTTGCCCCGATGGCCTCTCGCCATCTCTTGCTGCCGAAATTTTGCTGGCTGGCGCGTCTTCTCGTTGTTCACAAACAACTTTTGGGGTCTCTTCGTGAACTCGGTCGCGAGCAGGCTCGGTCGCGGACGCCACATCCGTTTCCAGCGCGGGGCCTCGACAGGGATCGGGTCTTTCCGCCGAAAGGCCTTTCGCCTCGACAGATCTCTGTAGCCCGGAGGCAATCACCGGGCCGCCATCCTCGACCAGCCCGTAGGCCTCACCTGTTTGTTCCCACCGCAGAGTCTTGGTTCCAGTTCCTTCGATTCGTCGACCTCCAGTCGATCTGCAGCTGCATGTCCTCAAAGAACCGGATTACGAGGATGCAGTCGAATTCGTCGGGGTTTACGACAGCGATACACTTGTAGGCGTCGTGTAAACCAGATACCGTGTCGTCAAGAGCGAGAAGCTTCAGTGGCTGACGCAGACAGCGGACATCGAGCCCTACAAACGGAGCGTACTCGGCCCTTATCTTCCGCGTTGAATGCATGAGCATGCTCGACCAGGTTCTCTGTTACGCTAACGGGCTTAAACCTCGCACGCGTAGCTACGCAAAGTTGGGGAACCCTGAAACGCTGAGCGATGCCACGGACCTTGCGGTTAAGTACAGAGGTCACCCACTTCGTGGACGATATATGAGAGCGTCAATCCCGCGAAGCCAAGAAACGAGTGTCGGGTAGCCAGTTTTCCAGCCAAGACAGACCAGCCAAGGAAAAGTCATTCCGAGGAAGAGGCCAATTCAAGCCGAGGTCGGATGGCAAACGTACCACGAACGGTACCTGTCATTTCTGCAAGAAGCCTGACCACATCATAGGTAACTGCTTTGCCCGAAAAAAACAGCAAGGTGAGCAAGGAGGTGAGCAACAACGTCAGTGTGTGAGGGTCCTGGCGTGACCAAGAATGTAACCAGAGTACATGAGATTGAGAATATCAGCCTTACTATTCTGTGTGAAAACGCTCTTGTCTAGAAGTTACGCCCGTTGTTTTTGTTGACAGAAGAGATCAACGCGAGCGGTCGGAGTTTGGCCACCCAGCGTATGTTGTTGGACTGTGGAGCTACCATGATCTACGTGGGTTGAGCAGCACCAACTCCAGACGATGAATTCCAATGCCAAGAGAACATCCGCGCCAAACTTGGAGAGAACCAGATCACCGAAATAGAACTTGAAATCCTACCTCAGTACAGCTTGGTAGTTCGACGCCTCAAAGTGTTGTGGGCACATACTAACAGAAAATCCCCCACGTGTGCTCCTTGATTCGAGTCGTCGACAACCAATGCAGGGATCATTCTGAGGCCGGTTTCTCCATCGCCGATCTGGCGATTCCCGGGAGACGTATGCTCGTGTCCTCGATCGGGATGTGTCCAGGCACAAGATTGGTCAAAATTCGTGAATCGAATAGCCATAGTTCGTAAATAAGAGCTGCACGAAACCAAGCAATGGGTTCTAAGTGACTGAGCTATAATTACGATTGCCTGATTCGCTAAACATATGATTTTGAATAGCTGAAGTCCTATCCATGTGGTTTGGAAGTTTTTGTCATGTGGCCCGGTACAATTGGTAAAGTCGTGTATAATTCGAGGCACGATTTCTAAGCGGCACCACAATTTATTGTTGAGAGGGTGTGTTAAATGCGCTCCGAGCGAAAATGTTTGCTAACTATGCGGGTCGCTCGTGCCGTTTGAGGTGAGCACGCTTAGTGGGCACATTTATTCGTTTCTAGTGTCTATGTTCACGGTATTTGAATATTATATGCGGACAAAACTAACAATATGTACTAACGTGTTTTACGTACATCGCATACATGCCGCATTAATTCTTCAATGTCGGATCTTTAGTTAGCGCTTCTAAACTCTCACACTTCATTTACTTCTCTCAACCACGATCCTTCGCGAGGCCCTCCGCGACTGCGACAATGACGATTACCTCTACTTCTGCCCAGTTCCCTATCGAGCAGGTTTTGATGCCGTCCGTGCAAAGCTGGCGCGAGCTTGCAATACAGTTGCTTATTACGCATAGGAGTGAGCGCTTTACCTTTTTGTCACACGAAATTATAGGGATTTCGTTTTTGTGTGTAACACACGAAAAATGTTACATTGACCCCATTGGCTGATATAGTGCGGCTCTCGATGATTTGAGGGCATTTCCTTTGATTTGTTATAAATCGCCTTAACAAATAACAATAAACTCGCCTAATTGAGCGCCTATTAGCGAGTGTTACACACGTCGGTGATTACGCTGATATGTAAGGGGCCGCCAAATCGGAGTGAGTATCTACTAAAGTTTTGTATAATTCGCTAATTTACTCTCAAATTCCGAAAAAAAAACTTACTCCTCTTAAGTATGAGCCCACATTCGAGGAGTTATTTACTTGCTGACCGCAGTTATGTAGCTACAAAAAAGTCAGTGAATAGCATGCTGATACAAGCTTCCGAATAAGACTACGTTGAGTATTATTGATATCGTGTAGGTAGTGTTACATTAATTAAATCCCTATATATTCGTGGGACAGAGAAGTAAAGCGTTTGATTCAGGCAGTGACGACTATGAAGACAGTGACAGCGAGAACGAACGACCCTGAACCTTGGTTTGCCGAACCATATGCCGTACCGGAAACAAACGTTGACAAACATGTCGTGCACGCCATCCATATGCCTTCTGGCTCCAAATATTTTTAGATACTGTTTAATTTGTGCAATAGTTCGTCAGCGGAATCTTCTCATCTCAGCCGAGTTTTCAGTATTTCTACGTGAAATTATAATTGTTTTTTAATTGAGGTAATACACAGTCCAGACTATTTTTCGCATTCTTGTGACCATTCGCTAGGATGTTCACTAGAAGCAAACAGGTTAAATGCCCAGACTGTAGACGAAAAAAAAAGGCAAGCATGTGCTCAAATCCCCACCCACCCCTACCCTCTCCATCCGAAGAAGCGCAATATAAACCCGTCTGATCGCGCACTGTGTTTTGAGGAATTACTGCAAGACAAGAATCACAACGGTGCGCGGCAAAGAACTATTATGCTCGCGAGAAGCTCGGTTTTCCTCTTGATGCGTGGCAGAAGATGCTCCCTACCGCGCGCATTCTCGCGCACTATCGTGTTGAGCAGTAAGGTCAAGGCCACGTAAGCACGGCGCAGTCGTGTAGGCCCTGCATTTAAGTGCAGATCAACGTAAGATCGCTCACTCTAGCGTATATTTTGTTTTAACAAAAACATTGTTCAAAATTCTTAATATCTAATTTTGCTGAGTCATTTTATCTTCTGGTTAAGGTTAAGTTATCATAGTCAAAAACTACCTCATTTGTTATCGTAACTAGATCACTTATCATCAAAATCAACCCGGTCATCATCGACTTTAAATCGATTATCATCATTTCCAGACCATTTATTGTCTTTAACGGGACATGAATTAGTGGTTTTGTTGATTGTTTTAAGCAAAGCAAAAATAGGAAAACAAACTACTGATCGCAAAGTACCGCTAGGTGCTACCCTCTAGTTTTCCTACGTCTGTGCTTCGGGTTTGGGCCTGGTTTCAGATGTCGATTCCCCCTTCAGGGCTTAGTTTGCTATTTCGGTATTTTCAGGGTAGTATCAACTACAAGTTGCCGTCCACGAACAAATCTGTTGATATACGTCGCAGTAAAATGCTTGTTTGACAGCCGTTTTGGAACGTATAATGAGCTTAAATGGGTGCCTTTGAAGATTGAAGGACACACCGCGTGCACACATGGCAACTGAAAATATTCTCTTCCACCACAAGTTCAGTGGTGATCTGGTAGAGCAATGTGTCGCCACGGATGGATGTAGCCAGCTCGTTTCGACGGACTCAAGTAGCGTATTATGTGGGACCCTTCCAGTGATGTTGCAATATTTGGAAGCCTTTGTGGGCCCGTTGAGCCGCTCGCATAAGAAAAGCACCAGCTCATCCTCGACGTACTTTACTGCCCAACTTGCTGCGTCCGGACGCATCGCAGAAGCTCGTTCAGCAAGTTTCTGATAATATAGATTGAACACGTCCAGCGGCTTAGGACTATATCATTTCTTTCCGATCCAATTTTTGGTTTGCTCCGAGATATTATACGTGGATCCACTGTAAGTCGGGACATGGAAACGATTGAGGTAGACATATTTCGCCCAGTGGGAATTTTTATCAATGCCATCAATATAATCGGCAGCTCGAGGGTTCGTGCATTCGAGCTCGGTACGGTAGAGGATAAAAAGAAATTGCACTTAATTTCTTCCGTTGCCGAAATGATTTTCTCGGAGCTTGTGAGAGAAATATGCGGGGTACAAATGTTATGTTCGATGTGCTCCAGGCAAAACCGATGCTCTGTTTGAGGAAATACCTTGGCTATTGCGTTGAGTAAATCTTGTCTCAATTATAGACGGTATTGATTTTTTCGGATGACCCTAGCGCTTCTTTAGTCACCGAAAGAAACCATTTTGCCAATTGTCGTACTTCACAACGGGTACGAAAGCAAAGGCCCACTGCGTAACCCGCTTGCCATAATCTTTTGACGTTATAAAAAGACTTCAAAGCCGCTAATCTCTCCTATTAAATGAACATCGTCAAGCCCAAACATTTTTCGAGAGAACTCAGCAATTCAACTACCAATGTTGGGCACAAAACATGCACGAAAAAAAGTTCCATCGCTGAATTTCTCGAGCCGCATGAGTTATCGTGAGTCAGCCATCATGCTCTGCAAATACGTCTCTAATTCTTAAACAACGCTGAGCTTGGTCTCCCTAGATATTGTCTTCTATTGATATCTCGAAGCGAGAGATAGCTGCCGGGCTCAATTTCATACCTTCGGGCTGTGACAACTTTGCAATCACAGAACTAGTCATTGTGCTAACTGATCCGTCATGAGCATGGAGCATCTTGTTTTCTACAAGCACCTGGGGCGCTTAGTTTACTGTGCAGCGTTCCTTTGTGGCTTTATGGGGCGAGGAACCTTGCCTTTGGCGCAAGGCATGGAGGAGATTCAGACATTTTTCAAATTATTATGACTGAAATTTGCCTTTGTTATTTGCCATTTGCCTGTACCGCCAGACACATTGGTGTAGAACGGGCATCGTCCATATTGTGGGGGAAAGCTTTTCAAAAAAAAATTGCTAGCCGCTTACAGACGTATTTACATTCGCTGAGCTACTGCTGCTGACTATAATCTGAAATCCGCGTGCCAACGCGAACTGCTTGCTGCGCTGTTTTATGGTCTTCGAAGACTCGTACAAGTCGGTGACGATGCTGCGCTTATTGTCGTGGGTTACACCGCAATAAGGAGTACTTGTATCTGTAGTAACCACCGAATGTTGTCCCGTAATAGACAAGCGTTTTAGCAGCAGCCTGGTCATAACACTCCAACAGAAATAAAACGGAGCCATACAATGACGATGTCTTAGGTGTAGACTTGCCCACGCGCGGGGTGGCGGTTGATGGAGCGATGTACTCCATGTCTTGAACGAGGGGCTTCTCTAAGAACAAAAGGGAGTCTGGTAAATGAACACGATTGGTTGTGCGACAGCTGCCTAGAAAAAAATAAGGGCCCCTTTGGAACCACCAGTATATTGCAATTTTCGGGGTCCGATAGTAAATTCGCCCAAAATGGCATTCTCGATAATATCGCGGTTTCAACACACCCCTCAATCGCAATCAGATAAAAATAATTGCCATGGAAAGTTGCAATTTCGGTAAAAAAATATCCTGTGGACCACACATGTTTTGCGTTTTCCATCTAAAGTGGAACTTTGAAAGTTTATACTCCGAGTAGAATTTCAAGATTGCAGAAGTTGTTGACATACGCGCGCGGGCGCCGTCGGTCACTGTGTCGCCGGCTGCATACCAAGAAAACATCAGCACCCCCCCCCTCCAGCTCTCTTCCCCGTGTTTCTTTGCCCTCCTGAGTGCTCATAAAGGGCTGGGGCGGCTCCTGGTGTGACATTGTCGTCCAAAGACTAGAGCTCACCCTACCGCCTGAAGCATACGCCCAGCCTGCCCCCGACTTCCTTCCATACAACACGCTTGTCAGAACGAGCATGGGCATAATGCGCAGAGTAAAATTGTACTGTTGAACAGTTGTTTTCTATGCTTCACATACATGGTATATACAAGACTGTATTACCGCGCTTAAAAGCGCTACACTTAGGGCCAGTGTACAGGTAGATGCATCCTTTAAACACACTGCAGGTCTGATACTATCCTCGTATACAACGAAGGCGGCGGCGTGCTAGCTCGTCGTCAGCTGGTTCGCCGTCCGTTCTCCGGCAACCTATTCTCCATCGTGCCGCCTCATCGGCGCAAGAAATCGTAATATTATTTGTACCTCTTTGGATCCGCAAAACACGATTATTCCGAGTTTTTAATGCAGATTGCGTTTTTTTCATTTGGGTGCCAAACGCTCGAAATCAATTGCAATCTCAAAAATAGAATCGCGCGTGAAATAATGATTATTTATTAAGGTGGTTTCAAACCGGCCCTAACATATCTAAAATATTACACTAGCAATTAGTTTTAAAATAAGAAACCCTTCTTAGCCCCGTGAAAAATCTGAGTGGACATCCCTTCAGATAAGGTTATTCCTCACTGTATCCACGCTCATCTACAAATTTCGGTTGTCGTGGAACAATGAGCGTCAACTTTTATCTGTCAGTGATGGCGATGCGGTTCCAGTTCAGTGCGAGGTTTCTAGTCTTGATTTGGAGGTTAACGGCAAGCTCCGGGCGTAGAGGGAGAAGATGCGAATCGCTATGCTGGTATCGCCGGACGATCTAGAGCGGTGATTTCAGTATTTAGACCGGTATGAGGAGATTTGGGTGCGACGTTCCGAGTACTCTCGTCGTCATTCCGCATTTAAGCTCATCCAGGAGGAGATTTGACACTGGTTAGTCTCAGATGACAGTTTGGGTAGTGGTATATTCTTTAATGATATTACTAATACGAGAGTAGCGTACAAGATTATCAGAGCTCGTATGGATAATATCTACAGCGCGAAAAGCGCGTGCTCATGTTTGTCGGGTTGGTCAGCATAAGACTCGCCAGAAGGCTAAGCAGATTAGACACCGGGGATTAACAGCTTAACCCCTAGACTAATTACACAAAATCCGACCAGGACGTAATTCAGGTTAGCTTCCAATTCATTTGGAAACATTAAACCGGCGATTATACGCGATATTTCGAATGGTAGTGGCGACAAACTACAGTCCGAAAACATAATTCAGCCCGGTAATACTATTATGGTATCTGTACTTTGAATAATTTAGTTAATACATGCTAATTGCGCAGTACTGTTGTGGCGATGAGTGCGATGTGGATTTTGTTGGCTTAGTACGGGTGGAACCTCCATCCGCGCTAGCGTCAGCTTAGCATAGGTAGGCTTTAAACACTCCATCGATACTGTGGCGCAAAATAATAGCAACAACCCCTCACTTTGTTGTAATACATGTTTTAGACATGTCAGCAAGGTCAGTACTTACCATGACTATAAAAAACTTCGTCATTATTCAGAAATCACAAAAAAAAACTTACCAAAGTACAGCAGTCTGTTTTCAACTAGAAACACACAACTTGATGGGAAGGTTTGACACACTTAGAATCTAGGCTAAGGCGCCCTAGATGACGCTTTAAGAGACTGGTAGTTAAGCCAATGAGGAATGGCGACAGTGTTAATGATGCTGTGAAGCTGTCCAGAAGCAATGAGACCGACTGGGGGCATCATGAAAATTCATTTCTAGGTAGAAGTAATCAATACTTACGGTTTGAAGCGATTTCGTCAATTGGCGGAGCTTCCTGCTTAGCCGGCACATACCAGGAGGGGGCAAAAATCTTTACCTGACTAGCGAACACTTTGTTAAAAGTATCGATCACTACATCCTCATCAATCCCCTAGGTCAAGTCGCTTTCGATATAAACAAAGCATCAAGTCACTCATCCACGAATCCCCCGTAGTTGTTCGCAGTTTGCTTTAATCCTTTCATTGCAGAGAACGAGCGCTCTGTTGTGCAGTTGATACTACACCAGGGTTAATAAACGATGCAGAGCTGGAAAAGTCGGTATCATGTCGTTATCAGTCATTGCAATGCTCAAATCTTGTGTCGATATCAGACCCAGAAAGTGAAATTTATGGCGAGGCGACCTAATCGTCGTGCTTGATACGCAGCTTACCAAGGCAGTCTTTGAATTCATCAAGGTAAAACGAAGTTGCAATGTCTACAATGTTTTCAAGATTTTGCCGCTTAAAATGTAGTATTTGGGCTGACCCTTCCACTTAAATCCCTTAATTGCACCATTCCAACCCCAAATCGCGATTCCAACAATGAAATAGTCTTTTTCACTAGACATCTCGGCGGTAGTGCTGCTCGTAGGTTATTGGGTCGCTCTTACTGGTTGAGCCTTCTCCAGGAAATCCAGGCCGACCTCTTCCTCGGCTTCTAGCCCCACGTCGTATCCACAGGCGTTTTTGGGGCACTGCAGGCTCACCATGGCCTCAAAAATCCTGCAAAACTTAGCAGCTCATTGCCACACCGAATCAAATCTGGCATCGTCTAGCTCACCTGAACTGTCGTCTCGCATTTTCTTAATTTCTCCAAAAGGCTACTCTACAAGACTACCTGCAGTCGTCAAATCCATACAATACCCATCTCCAAGCTCGTTTGCTATGATGTGATCCCGGATGACGTTAGAAGAGCATTGTAAGCTGACGTTGGACGGATGGAGAAGTATATCATGCGCTGTACCCGCTGCCATCATTTGCTCCGAAAACGTTGGTGAATACTTAGATATGAGCCCAGCCAACTCGAGAAAATTCCCTCTAGTTGTCTTCCTAGTACCCAAGAAAAGACATACCTTGTCGTGCTAAGCAGAGGTAAATATCCAAAATTGTACCAGTTCACTGTCGATTTTTCTCTCACTCGCTTACCAGTTGCCGTTCTAGAGCAAGCGGGACATCCGTTGATACAGTAAGGAAGTCTGATAGAGCTAATTTAGCCATACGGTGATTCGAGCAGCTATCCTCAATATGCTCAGCGAACATAGCTTGAGGTGTGTTTTTTTTCAAGTTTTGAAGCCGTGTATTGGTTGACAGTACCGCGAAATCTATATTTGCATAGTCGTCACTTCGAAAAAGGTAATAGCACAGACAATAAACAGTATCGGTACTTGGTGAATATTCCAGCCAAGAGTGAAGATGAAACCAGCTTTCTTCTTAAGTTCTGGTACTCCCAGAAAAAGCGGTAGCTTGATAGTTGACCAGTACAGGCTGAAAGGGACCCAAGTGTGTATATGCGCGCATGCACTCGACTTAACAGAATAAGACATTCTTTTAATGGTTTCATTTGAAACAAGTTAGGAGGGCGTTTGGCTAGGTCGCGAACCACTATGTCACCAGATTAACAGACTTTGGGGCCGGATGGGATACCATTGTCTCGACACCATCTCGAATTGGCTTGGTAGGTAGTTTATCGCAGTTTAGATTGGGGTGGGCACCGGTAGAGCCGTGGATGTATCGAAGCCTTGCACTAGAAGAGATACTTGTCGGGACTTTTTCTTGAAGAATTTTGTTATTGGGGTGGTTTTGTGTCGCTTCTTATTGCTTGGACTATGTTAAATGTAAATAGTTTTTCTTGAAGTTGATCCTACCGATCGGATCTCGATGAGTACGATTCTACATAGATATATCGTATGAAATCACGCGTCTTGGACGTAAAACGGATTCTAGCCCTACTATCTTTTTTAGAAGCGCGAGTAGCCTCGTCGCCGCGAACCAAACATTCGTCAAGTTAAAATTGCCTCATTTGCTCAGTCGACACCGCCTCTTTGCTATATCGTATATTGAAAAATAACCCATTGAAATCATGTCAAGATAGATCATTGAGGAATTCCAAAACGATTTTCTTGATATAATACTTCGTGAAAATAAATGCTGAGAACACGATCACATCAATGTCAAATGAGGCATTATGTATTCATTCACACTCTTAATGAAGCGTTTAGTATGCATAGATTTGTGCACAGCACAACTACACCCTACCTAAATAAAAAAATACAAGTGCTATATCAGGTATGTCCTGTCAGGGGTGGAGAGCATCACCAGTCTTGCTGCGGGTTCTGATTTCATCGCGAAACCCGCCATCGTGGTCATCCGCGTCCATTTCAATGTCGTTCTCGGTTGGATCTGCCGCGTCTTTATCCGCGGGAGGTGCTTGCATCTTGCCTCTTCCAGTCCTCTTGGACCCTCCACGCGCAATTTGCGCTTCTTAGCAGGTGGCTTCACCTCGTAGATCTTGTCGCTAACGTCGCGCTCATATTCCACATTGCCCTTGGTAATATCGGCGTAATAACCGACACCGTCAACGTTGCGGAAGGTGTAGACGCCTCCAGGGTGAAACTCAATGTTCACCTTGCCAAGTGGCCCCTTCTTCGGTTTGGCATCCCAGATCGTCACTTGCACAACGAACAGCTTCCTTTTGATGGGCGTGAGGTCGGCCAACGCGTTCAGCGTTGGCTCTAATTTAGTCTTCTGGGTGGAATCGATGGCGGTAACCCGTGTTCCACGACCGCCGTTCAGACGCTCCGACGACAGGCAACGCATCTTGAAAGTGGCAATCCCATCGGCAGAAGGGTGAATGGTTGAGATAAACTCGCGCAGGTCAGCAACACGCGTAAAGAGGTTGAACGGCTCCTCCTCTTTTTGTTTGAGGACTTGGTGTTGGATCGTGTTGAGGAGGTCCATGGAGATATGCTGGAAGGCGAGCATAACCGAAAGTGAGCTTGCTCTATCGCCAGTGGACAAAGCCATCGATATTGATTCAGGGCGCATGTCCAAGTATCTAAACGAGAAAGATAAAGCGTTCGTTTTCAGATAAATACATCTACCAATTCCTTTTTGCTTTACTGACTTTTTCTTTTGTTTTTTATCATTCAAGCATTTTTGTGAGATAACCTACTTGCATCATAGTTTAGTTTCTTTAACGGCGTATCGCCCAGCTACATCTTTAATTGGACTGACCTTCACAGCATATCGCAAGCAATCTACTAAATGCTCGTTGAAGTCGTCGGAGCGCATCCAAACAACAGAAGGTCAAAGAAACCCAGCATATCTTCCTGCCCTCAACTAAGAAGGATGAACAAGTGAAGCTCCGACTTCCAACAAGGCGTGACCCACAAGATTAAGGCATGCAATCGTCCACGCGGCTGTCTCAAACCATCTATTTTCTCTTTTTACATATTAGATTGGTTAGCAGAGCTACATCTTAGGCTGTGTCAGAATTCTTCTTGTGTTCACGTCTAGCAATATTGCTTCTCCACCTACTCGCTGACCGAGCTTCGTTTAAGTTTTTCACTTCGTCGAATCTGAAAGCAGTAGAACAAGTGCGCGTGCCTCATCTCGACAAAAGATACGCTTTTATGCCGCACTGCCACAGCTCACTCGTTATCTTCGCCTTGTCTGCCATTATAGATCTTTTGTTGGTTCACCTCTGGCAATTTTGCTGCTGCACCTACTTCCTGACGGTGCTTCCCTGAAGTGTTTTACTTCATCGTATCTTGAAAATCAGCAAATCACGCACGTATGGTTTGGCGCTACAAAAGATATCAACAAAAAGTGGACCCTACCCTTTTTTCGTAATTTTGTGTATGATAAAACAAGTATTGTACATCGTTTAGTTAGATGTTTCTCCTTGTTCCTTCCTTGTAGTTCAGTATATCTTCTGTCTACAATTTACCAGTTTCTGCTCTGCGAAAACGCCAAAACAACACATTACATCTTTTTGAAACCGTTTCGCAAAAAACAGCGGGATTTGCGTGGTTTTACTTCCTACAAGACCTACCTACAAGACCGATATTCCGCTGCACCGGATTACGCTTAAGTGTTATTTATCCCACGCTAGGCACTTTTAAAAAATGTTCAACGTTTTTGTATTCACGCGAACCCAGCTTCGAGATTTCACCTCGCAGAAATCATTCAGACGACACAACATCGTCACGACTTTCACTTGCTATATATTTTTTAAAAAATGAGTTAGATTTGCAAATTATTATTTGAAGGTGGGTGAGATTGTTACAAAAGCAATATTCAAATTCCTACTCAACCGCGTTCCCTTCACCAATTCACTCTATTTACTAGAGCTCTACATCTAAGGTACATGGTCACTTCATTGTCGCCAGACGGTACGTATATTGCCTTCGGACGGCTCTTTCACCTATTAAGCAAGCGTGATATCCGCGCCACCAAGCGCCATCTCAACGCGGGAGAAATTACAATGGTAAGTATGTCTAACCTACTCACGGAAGCAAACCTACAAGACGACGACGTATTTATCGACGCCGGCTCTGGAATTGGTAATGTCCTTGTCCAAGTTGCACTAGAATCACGGGCATATTGCGCGCTTGTTGTTGAAATCCGAGATGACCTCGCTACGGAAGAAATGGCGCTGACCGACTCTGCATTATCAAACCTCCGACACTTGAGTATAATAAGTGTTATCGTTGGAGACGTTTGCAATATTTTGAGGAGCGATTTTGCACTTACCAGCTTCGGAGTAGCGTCTTCGCGTTAAGGTCTCCTCCGCTTATTATTTCGGTCGCCGTGTTATTATGTCATGCCACTGTCTTCTCGGATGTCGCCGTGCTCGCCGCGCCCGACATGCGCATCGAACTACCACACCTGCGTTTTGTGACATTAACGACACAAGTTTGCCCACGCCATCGCGTTACCTGCCGCAAGTCATTTTGTAAGAGGTGGAAACTCATGAAAACAGTTAAAGCTCACATGACATACGACCATTCGCTGCGCAGTGCATGCCTGTACACTAGAAACACAACCTGAATACTATTAACTCTACTATTAAATAAAGTACGAGCTTAAAGTCCAGGTATTTGACCCAGGTATAGCCCAGGGTTCACCCTTTTTATGAATATAACCCAGGCATTTTCTACGTATTTTTCAGCGTACCTTACCTACCTTGTTAAGTACGATCGACTACCAAAATTGATACTGAGGGGCCGTTCGTTACGTTTGGTCTACGAGAGCTATGCTGTTGAGCCTTAGTCGATCAAAAACCCGAAGAAGTGCGAATCTCGAAGGTAAGCTCAAGCTCATTCGGTATTGTTATCTTCACCAGGAGCGAGCTCTGCAATCGTTATCTTTCGTACTTAGCCGAATCGTCTCTGAGCCAATCAAAAGCGAAAACGTGATACCTGGACGCAAAAAAGATGCCGTTAAACAAAACACATTTATTTATCTGTTCATCATTTTCATACTCTACAGGCAGAACTAGACGGTCCGGTTAGGTCGCAGTGAGTAAATAGACATTATCAATACAATAATTCACTCGTTCAAGGATTTCAAACAGCTAAATGCGGTTGTTAATGTCATATTTGGACTGCAGATCATACATATAGAGTTAGCATATTGCACATACTCTGGACGATAAATACTTGCTCTCTCACCTGATGCGCATACTATTATCCTCCAGGAGAAGGCGGTACGCCAACTGATCGCTTGGCCTGCCGTACGCACAGATTGAGTTAGCATTTTACATGTACTATGGCCAAAAAATACTTGGTCTCTCACCTGGTGCGCATTATATTATCCTCCAGGAGTAGGCGGTACACCAACAGCTAGCTTGGCCTGCAATACAAACAGATTACGTTAGCATTTTGCACATAGTCTGGTGATAAATACTTGCTCTCTCACCTGGTATGGATACTGGTGCCCCTCGAGGCGTATGCGATACGCCAACCGCTCGCTTGGGCACCTCCGCAAACCACTTCACCAACTTCACCACGGACCTGTGAACTGACTATAGTCAGTACATGTGTGTGACTCCTTACGAACTTCTTACAATCTGTGGTGCCTCTCACCCATCCCAATATGACGACTATCTTCAACAAATCAAGCCGACTCTTCATGCAAAGCAGTGTAACCCATCTTGGAAGGCCGCCTCCCTCCTCTAAATCGTCAGTCATAAAGTTGATCTAAACTTCCATAGAAGCAGCTAATCCTCGCGTGCCTAATACAGAACGCCTCTTCACGGGTTCAAAACTGTTAGTACAGGTATTACCTACGAAAGCTAAGGAATCACAATGTTTTGTATTGAGTTGCGTTATCGCGTAGCCTAAATGCTCCGAGCTAGACTCTGTTTTGCTACATGTAGTATTTGGGGCGTAAACAAAGGGTACATCCGGTGCCGCACTAGGTACGGTACCGGTATACCGGTCCCGCATACGCCAGGAATGTGATGCTCTCCGTGCTCCCCCCCCCCTCTCTCCTCCTCGTCCTTGGCGAGAACGAGGCGTGCTGTGTCGCTCCCCAGCTCCAGTCCCTGCGCTCCCCACGTTGAGTCCTTCGCCCGCCGTTTCTAAGTGCAACACCATCGTTTGAGTCCGCCTTGTGCCTTGGTCTTGTCGCGCGTCCAGTTCATCTTCCTGTACCATGTCGTTAATAGCCCGTCCGCTACATCGGGCCCGATCATAGTATAGTGAAGCCTTCTTCGCAGCGACCACAGCTTGCATCACCGCACCACATGCCCACAGAGACGCACACAGCCCTGCTAGGACTAGACGCTGCCGCGAGGACAGCGCCCGCAAAGCGACGTCGAGGCTCAGCTCGGCACCGTCTACCGGGAGGGCGTCACCCCAACCCGACCAAAATAGGAACTACAATATGTAATGTAATGTATTACGGTTGCGTTATCAAGTAGACAATCTACACTACTTTCAACTCCGACTCTGAGCTACCATAAAATGTGGATCACCAGGTTGTTAAGTCTTTTTGGATGGCCAAGTCGAGCTTGGAACTTCCCGAGTAGTCTATCCGACACCGTGCAGTGGTCCTCGGAGCCATGATATCGCAGTCATTAATTTATGACTATCAGTATCTTCAACTTGCGATACCAGATGTCTCCGCTATCGTTATTTTCGTGTTTGGCAAATATTCACTTAGCCTTGGATTTGCCTCCACCGGTGAAAATGCTCGATTCTATCTGTCTTGTCAAATCTTGTTGCTACGAAGCAGATATCACGTATGCAGTCTCTTGCAATCTCGTCAACCTCGTTCACACAGGCTTACCACGACGCGGTATTTATCACCTGGTATCGATCGAGGACAAGGAAGCTCGGAATTTCTTGGACGGGCGCCCCTCCTTCCTGTTCTGCTTCAGCAAGAACGGATCGACTTCCGGAGGGTTGGGAGCGCTGCACTTGGCCAGCTCCGGGGCCCACGTGTTCAAGCTGCAGTACCACACAGTCGGCAATCGATCGAAGTTGATGGACGGGTAGAATTACAATATGATACAAAGCCGTGTGTCTGCACGGAACAGCTCTGGATTTTAAGCAACGAAGGCTATTAACCGCTAACGTAGCGCGGGCTTTATTTCCACATATACTGTTTGTTTTAGCCACAAGTGTTTGTCATTTCACGGACGCAAAGATCCGTAAAACTAGGATTATCTTCAAGATAGACCTGATGTAGGCCCGATCGGGGGCTTCCCCTAAAGATGTACGAAAACCTATTATTTACTCTATTTCGGCATTTAACTACCGATTTCACGTCTAGATTGGAGTTTTTGTCACTTCTAGTACGCCAGCAAAACCTACCATGTTCGTTTTGGTTGCCATTAGAATCTGTAACCTTTTTAGGTGCTAGACTGCGGATGACGGGCTAGCCCATTCGTTATGTAAAAGTAACCACTAGCTATCTTCTTCACGAGGCATCTCTAACGTTATATTTACACGGAGCGTTGTGCCAAAAAAATGTTTATTGCTACAAAGCTTATTTTAACTTTTTAGAGAAGTAGTGGGCTGGAACTTGCAGCCTGTAAGACTTTTTACTAAAGAGGCATTAGCATCCCAACAAACGGTGTTGAGGGTCCATTGTACAGTAGCTCCAGCGCAAAACTACAAAAAATCTGAAGAAAAGACCGTTGCGTTTCGCGTAGGCTGAGCCAGCAACACTAGAATTTGCTGAATACACTTCAACCCCTTACTTCCCATATGTTATACCGTACAACATAAGATGTGTATACCCTAATTCGATTCTGTCGCAGCATCTATGCTATGTTGTACCGTACAACATATGAGGAATTAATCTTGGAATTTGTATTGAGTAGCTGTCCGTGCCACATTATAGTGAAATCAAGATATAAATTTGATTGAGAAAAGGACGAATGCACAGGGTTAGGTTTGTAGTTGGTTGCAGACGGTAAATAAAGGAGCCACTCACCCACCATCGGCGAGTGGCTCACAACCATCAAGCCCTCATTCTGGAAAAAGACCCCGAGAGCCAAAATGGTTATTTCAGCCGGGAAGAATCCGCGTAATCAGCTAACCGACGAGGGCGCGAAAAATGCCTTGAGGCGCTATTGGGCACGCCCCATGCCCGCCGTGTCCGCCGTGCGGAAGCGAAGGAGAGCAACGCAGCGGGGCAGACGAGGGCGAAGAAAGCAACGAGAAAGAAAACCTCCAAACACACCACACCCGCGATGGCGATTGCCGAGTCCAAGGAAGCTCGCGTGTTTGCGGAGACGGTGGAACGCGCGGGACCGGCCGAGACCAAGGACGCGTTGGATTCTGCGAGTGCGGAGGCTAAGGACACACCGGCAACGACTTCATCCGCAGAGGCGAAGGAGACGGAAGGGACGGTGCTGGTGACATTCTGATGAGAAGGACGCCGTCGTGAGAGAGGTGGAGGAAATGGTGGCTGACATTGTCGTGTCTTTGGAGACTGCTTTACCGGATCCAGGGCCACTTCCGAGACCCAGTTTGCAGAGCAAGACCCCAGCGCGCAAGCGCCGGCGTGCCTTTCTTCAAGACAACGAAGAGGAGGCGAGTGAGAATGCGAGAAGTGGCGCTGCGTCGTGTGCACAAACTACGCTGGCGTGCGTTGTTGACGGCGAGGCTAACCTGATGGCTGATGGTGCTAACGAGTGTACGGATCTGAGCTCTGATGACGACCCGTCCGTTGAGGACGAGCCTGAGTCGGAGGAGGATGACGCTGACGGCGACTGGGTGGAAGACTGGAACATTGGTCAACTTACAGATGAAGATTCGGATGAAGAGGTGGTGGATCTTCCTGAGTCGTTGTGTTTGACCCTCGCAATGAGCAAGAAGAGCATGATGATGATGAGGACGAACGGATGGGAATATGGTAAGTTATGTGGATAATCCAACTTTACTGAACTTGGTATGCTGGGATTTCAACATTCGAGCCAACATAGTCTAATCGCTGTGTGTTTACTTTTAGATCCTAACAAGTTTGGACCCGACCCTACGTATCCTGATCTGTACGATGGCCCGTCCGGACTCAGCGACAGGGTCATGTCGATTGCTGATGATCCGCTTGCCCTGCTCTTTTACTTCATACCCCCGAAGCTCTGGACCCAGATCGCTGTTGAAAGCAACAGGTATCATACTCAGACCATACCTGCTCGTGCTCGCAACATTCGATCTCAGCAGCGACGCATAGGCGGCGATGCGGAAGATATTGGTGAAATTCATCGGCGGCTTACTGGTGTTGCTGATATCGAGCCGTGGGAGGTATTACGAGTGGTGGCGTTGTTTATTGCGCGGATGCTGATGCCAATTCGGAAAGGAATTGCCGCGCATTGGTCTACTATACATGTTGGAGCACTACCTACCAACCGGTTCAATCTGTTCATGGCGAAGAACAGATTCTTCCACATTATGGGCTACATGCACTTCCCCAACAACAAGTCGCCTCAGGCAAACATCGACCGCGCCTGGAAAATACGGCCGCTTGTGGACGTCCTGCAGCGCACTTTCGCTCGTGGGTACCAAACACCAGCCGTCATCGGCTTCGACGAGGCGAGACTTCCGTCACGCTCACGCTACAATCCGATGCGCCAACTCAACAAAGACAAGCCCCACAAGTGGGGGGTGAAGATTTCCGTTTCAGCTTGCGCCAAGACGGCGTATTGTTTGAGGTTCGTGTGCGTTGCTCCATGGCGACTTGTAGTCACCGATCGGTTCTACACCTCCGCGAAACTCGCGTTGGAGCTGATGCGCCGCAGAATGTACCTGACTGGCACCATCCAGACGGACAGGTCAGGTTATGCGAAGGGCGTGATCACTACGAAGCGGTACAAGACGGTGAACAAAAAGAAGGAGATGGTGCCCCCACAAGGCACCATCAAAATAGCACAGAACAAGCGCTTCCCCCAAATTACTGCGGCCATGTGGATGGACCGCAATCCCGTCCATCTACTTTCCGGTGGAGGATGCCGTGCGGTCGGCACATAAGTAGGTTTATGATTACGGGCTGCCTGCGTAATGTGAACTATTTTTGTCCTCTTTGCGTACCTGTGACTGACAGCGCGTCGAGTTGGTGGCGTAGAGCAATCTGTGCCTGCACCGGAGTTGGTGCTGGATTACCAGCGATGGAAGGGCGGTGTCGACGATCACGACCAACTACAGATGCAGCGCTATAGCGTCCAGCTCAGCTACAAGACTAAGAAATACTACAGAGCGTTGTTCCTAGGTTTGTTGGACATGACTCTGGTGAACTCGTTTATAGTACACCGTCACCACCGGAAAGTGAGCAACAAGCACCCACCAAAACATTTCGCTTTCTTCGCGACATTGATGGAGCAGCTTCTGACTGCTTTTTTGATTGATTCGCCAGAGGCTTACGCAGCTATTGAGGTTCGTCATATTTTGGCATGCACTTTGAACTACTATCAAGCAAATATTTTGGGGGTTGCTTATTTCCTTCCAAACAGAGTGCCACTCGCGCCCGGGACAGAACTGCAGCCAGACCAATGCGTACAGACACTCGCCAGGAGCCACAAGCACGCTGCGGCGCTGAGCTAGAAGGTGGCCATCGTCTAGAAGAGAATCCTGATACAGTGGACGGCGAACAGGGCGTCAAGAAATAGCAATGATCCTGCAAGGTCTGCGCGCTATACAAAGTCAAGCCCAGGAAAATTACCAAATACTACTGCCCCGAGTACTCCAACGGCAACAAACGGTACATGATAATTGACTACTCTAGCCAAGCGTCCGTCATCTAACTCTTACGTGTGTACATGCAGCAAATACCTATGCAATGTGGAGCGTGACGGCCGGGACACAACCTGTTTTAAGATGTGGCACATTGACTGGAGAAACGGGATGGATATCCCGCGGCTGTTGCTGGAGGAGCACAGTCTGCGGGATCGCCCGCCTTCGACGCGCCCGGGGAAGAAGCGCCGGGGCTGTAACGGGAGCGAAGCCCGTCGTGACGGTGATCGCAGTGCGCAGGACGAGGACGGCGCCGAGGAATCGGCTGACGACAGGGCCGACAAGGCAATCATTTAGTAGTGTTGACTGGGTATGCAATTAAATAAACGATATGTATTCAAATGAGCAAACGCCTGCTTTGAACACTCTAATTTTTTCACAGTAAACGATGCAAGCCCACCAACCCACCAACTTAATGGCAGAAAGGCAGCCTCACAAAAAATGCCTCGAATATCCATAAGTACACACTCCCAGAGGGAGCGGACCGGACATCCAAAACAGAAATCCAACTACGAGCTTTTTAACTGCAACAACTTTAATATACGCTATTGGAGCTGGAATTACCGCGGCTGCTGGCACCAGACTTGCCCTCCAATTGATCCTCGTTAAGGGATTTAAATTGTTCTCATTCCAATTGCCCGACTCGATATATTTCCCTTCTAGTCATTGGTTCAAATATAGCAGTTTCACGCTGCTGGACGTGTGCAGCGATTCAACAACGGGTCTTCCAATAAACAGGACATAGGTTATGTTTATGTCTCCAACATAAGTGTGGCATGCCTTATCCTTTAGACCACATAACGTAGCGTTATGTTGGATTTGCATTCCCTATATGCACCAGTCGCATCTCGTACGCTCCCCAAACCGCGACGAACATAGACAACACCGCTTACAAACTTCTATATATCAGTATATGGGACAGGGCCAAAATATACCCTCGTGAATAATCCCGGGAAGTAAGGTTAAATAGCGCAAGTTAAAAGAAATAGCATTTGTTAAATATTTCCGCTGCAAGAAAACTTTGTCGTGCTTATTGGCAAAGGGCTGGTTTTGTTTTCATTCAGTATGATACCAAAACACAGCTATTGCAGCACTTAGTTGACATGTCAGCACAGCGCAACTTACCGGTGTTCGGGCTGGAATTCGAAGCTGAAAGTGCAAAACCAACGATATACAGGATTTTCAGGATATCCTAGACCTTTAAAAGCATCTCCTGCGCCTGCTGTAATCAATAGAACGATTCATTTATCCTTGTAGACGCATTCATATTAGTCCATGTAGTCCACATAGAGTTACAGAAAAATTCGTGATGTTGCGCACTGTATAATGGTGTGGAAAAATATGTTTTTTCAGCTAATTGGCACATGATATTATAGTTCTTCAAAGGCCACCACCATCATAGAGCCAGGTTCGTGCAGGTCAAAGACAAAGCCGGTGACCGGGGTACCCTTGCATGTTCTGCCTCTTTGTAATGCTTTAAATTGAGCCTCCTTTTCAGCCTTTTCTTGAAAAGTAGTCAACCTCTGTCTTCTCTTTCTCTCTCTCTCTCTCTCTCTCTCTCTTAGCTTCACTTTCATCTGGTTCGCGATTTTGAACAACGCACTTAAGCTTCACCTGATTCAGCTTCAAATAACATGATTTGGGTTGCGCCGCAGCTTTGCTGTTATCTCATAATAAAGCTTCGTTGTATCTGTTAGGCTACCTAGTGACAGAGCAATGAAGCGCAACTTTTGAGTCAAATTCGGAGTTGCTCGAATAAAGCGAGGTTATTAATCGCAAAGAGCCTTTATATTAGTCCTATCAAGAGGCACCGACGGCTCGATCGTTTGACATCTCCCAGCGCTTTTCACTGCCTTTTGATAATTCCTAGGTTGGCAAAGAGGGTAAACACATGCAGGTACATTTGACCAGTCTAAGACCTCTTGATGTACCGGTAGACGCCTGCTGTGGCTGAATCACGCACAAAACACGCATACTAAGTGTTCTCGGCCGCAAGTGCGGCGCGGTGAGAGTACAATGAACTATCACTCTCGGGTCCCTGCCAAAGAAAGATCAAATTGAATGATTGAGGATATACATGTCGCTGGAGGAGAGATAATATACAAAATGTTCTAGATAAACAATGTGTTGCAGGTAAAAATATCAAATTAGAGTATATAGGATCAAAAAGGTTTTCTCGTTGTCCGTTGCGAATGGGTCTACTGTACTGCAATCGGCTACGAAAGGGTATATGATTTTAGCATACTCTGACCGACTCTGGCTATAAAATTTAGAGAATCCAGAGAATGCTCTCAAAATGAGTTCCTCTCAGAAGGCATAATAATGTGGCTGGAAACGCAGTCATCTTGGACCGCATAATTGAAATCATGGAGCAGCCCGTGGATAAGGAGACAGCCAAGGCCAAGTTCCGCTCGTCGCGTCTGTCCTGGAGCAACCAGGCCGAGCACGTGCGTCTTGCAGTCGCTATAAACTCTGCGTTGTAGCTAAAGTATTGTTGTTGTGCAGAAACTGAAGCAGGAACTGAGTGACATCGCCATCGCCAAGTGCCGCAGCGTCTCGGAGAAGTTCGCCGAGTGCGCCAAGGCCAACGGCCTTATGGTGGTCTTCAAGTGTCGTGACCACAACAAGGCCCTTAACGCCTGTCTGCATCAGTACACCAACGACGAGCAGTTCGAGATCTACCGCCAAAAGCGTGAGAAGGAGATGGACGCTAACTAACATGGACTGACAGCCTAATGAGTTCAACCCTTACAGATACTAAAAGCTTTTTTCATTCGACAACGAAGTAATCCCTCGTCTTTGGTGGCCTACACAGCTTACTTGCGCTGTCGCAGTTCACTAGCAGGAGAAGCGTCCACGGGGAACGCAGCAATAACTTCCTTAGCCGTAGCCATGGCCTCCGTCGCAATGATCTTGCAGGCGGTCTCCAGCTCCTTTGGTGAGTGGATAGCAGTCACGGACACACGCAGACTGGGCAGCGGCTCCAGCGTCTGATCGGTCTTGTATCGCGGCGAGCAGATAGCCACACCCTTAGCCAGACACTTCTGCATCACCGTATCGCACACTTTACGCTGCAGCGCGCGCTGATTCTCCTCACTACCAACACGAGCCACGATTTCAGGCAATAGACGCAAGTGCAGAATGGGGGAGACGACAGCCTTCGAGATGCTGTACACGCCCTGAACACCCGCAGACAACGAATCGTGCGCGAGCTTAGCGTTATCGCGAAGTTTGGTGAAGAGCTCGGGCTCGTTCTTCATAATGCGGATGGCTTCCGAGCAGCACGCTGAAGTGAAGGGCGGAGCCGAGGCCGAGAACACGTAGCCGGCGCTGTTGATACGTTGGTAGTCCACCACCTCCTGCGAGCCAGTACTGAAGCCCCCTACACTGGCAGTGGAGCCAGCCAGAGAACTGCAGATAATAGCCACCTCCGAGACGTCCATACCGTAGTGTTCCGTCAGTCCACGGCCAGATTTGCCCAGCACACCGAACGAGAAGCTTTCGTCCAGGAAGAGACGGAAGAAGTATTTGTTGCACAGCTCCACCACATGAGGCAGGTCGACCATGTCGCCGTGGTTACGGAACAGCGCCTCAGTCACAACGTAACGGCGCTGGCAGTCCGAGCCGCGCTTCTTCCTCTTGTCTTCGTCACGTACGCTCTTCAGTACACGCTCTAGGTCTTCCAAGTCGTTGTGCTTGTAGTAGAGCACAGTGCAACGTGCCAGACTAGCGCCCACCAGGATCGAGTCGTTGCAGCCATCGTCCATGACGATGAGGTCTCCACGCTTAGCGAAGGCCGGCAGCACGGACGAGGACGTGGCTTCCGTGTCCGAAAAGGTGATCGAGTCGGTCGTTCCCATCATCTGTGCGATGTCCTTCTCGAGGATCTCGTGCGTGTCGATGGTACCGTAGAAGCCACGAGGTCCACAGGAACCACAACCGTACTTAGTGAGCGTCTTGACAGCAATTTCCTTGAGTTCTGGGCGCGAGCCTAGGCCGAGGAAGTCGAAGGTGGCTAGATTCAGTAGTGGCTTGGCGAAACCCTGCAGCTTGATGTGCGTATCGGGTGTGGCTTCGACGATGCCAATAGGCTTGGCCTTGTTAACGTCCACAACAGCATTGGGAGGGATAATGGGCTCGGGGGTCCATTCCTCGCACAGATCATCGATCTCCCGCTCTGAGAGCTTGGCGGCCGTACCCTTGGGCTTGTCACGCTTGACGAAGGTGATGTAGATGACGAATACGATGAGGAACGTCTCAATGATCACGTGTTCGGGGCTGCGCTCGTAGATGGAGCGGATGTACTCGTAGTACGAGCTGGGCGCGTTCGCGAACGCTGCCTTGATCTTGACGGTATCCAGACTCAGCAGCGCCTGGCAGTTAAGTTGGTCGTTAGTATAAAATCGATCATTCCAAGGCCAGCGGGATCCGATAACACAGAGCGCAGAGAAACGCCACTCACCTCCGCGAAGGGCTGGCCGATGGTTGCCCACCACTCGCTCATGCTGACAGGATGGCGGGGGCGTCTAAGGGGGGGGTGGATGGGGGAGGCTCAGATAGAGAGAGACGCAGCTCTAGAAGAGAGAAGAACCGACGATGGCGGGATGAAGCGCTTCACGCGACATTTCATGGCAGCATTATGATTCGCCAAAATAGGTTTACTATTGGCCAATCACAGGTATACCCATCACTCCCACGGGTCGGGTAATCTAACCCGTGTGACCCGCCTCAAGTCGCCTTTGCCGTCGTCACCTTGCCTTCGACAACACACCTGACCATGGAGCTGCGGAACCGTGCAATGGGCACCTCGAAGCAGGGCCAACGCGGCGTTGATGTGGCGCTAGGGCCCACCATCTACAGCGGCGAGCGCTACACTAAAATGAGCGAGCGTCTTAAGCGCCAGCACAAGAAACCATCCGAAGTCGCAGAAGCTAGTACTCGACGGGTGCGAGCTGCTGTCCATACTGCTCGGCGTCCAATTGTACTAATTCTTGCTATTGATCTTGCTCTCGGTTTGTTTCACTTGCGGTAACAGATAATGCGATCGCAGGTGATTGCGTTCGTGGTGGCACTAGTTTTCGTCTTGTCGGTGGTGTTCACGATGATGTATCAAGCGCACGTCCGCCGTTCCAACCGCAAGCCTTTCGACGCGTAATGCCCAGCTCCGGATGGCGACACGATGTAGTTTTTTAGCGGCGGAAGATGCCGTTGGCAGCGCATGCGTTGAGCAGCGGCCACTCGAATCAATTTCTCAAATTCTGAGTCATACCTTTAATTGACATCACGCACGACTATATAATACTGTAGAGTTGCCTTCTGTTTCCACACGAACCGCTGGCGGCCAGCCAGCACCAGTGGCGGCTGATGCTGATACGGATGCAAAGTTTGCCTTCAAAGGTGGTACAATTAATTTGATCCCTAGATTTACTTTGACCATGCAACTTGCATGCATTGCAAGCAGGGCTCTTATTTGACGTATTAATAAAACGAAGCAACTCAAAACAATTAAGATAAATATTTAGAGGACGCGAGCAAACAGAAATCTACCTGTCTAGCCACCTCGCCCATGAGCAGACACCTACAGGATTCCCGCTGTCCAAGTAGACGCTCCATTTTTAAAAAACTGGCTTAGCCGCGGACGGTTTCCTGCGTCCGAGGCCCGAGATCTTCGTCAGTCGCGAGTACAATTTACGCACAAGTGTCTTGCGATAATCGCGCAGTTCTTTGTCCACAACAGCGAGCTGACGGTCTTCAATTACGACGGTGGAGGACGTAATAGCGAGCTCGTTCGCATCGGCGCACGAGCAGCCGCAGCTCAATACGCTGGAGACGCGCTCGGCTTCTGACTCGTAGCTTCCATCACTGGAAATGTGGTCCTCCTCATGCTGTGTGTCGTGCGATGAGCGCTTCAACGCTGCGTCCAAGTCTGCTGGGTCCTTGGGCTTGTGGTTACCACTGCCACGCCGCATGCTCTGCTGGCTGGAACGCTGCATCGAATGGTGTTCATCGTCCTTGCAGGCTTCTTCCGGGCAACTGTGAAGATCAGTTTCAGTGCCTGCGGTGCTGCGACGACTGCGCAGCGAGAGTCGGCCGTGTGTGGGACAGCGCGGCAGCTCGGACGCGACTGAGGACACCGAGCGCTGCGAGGCTTGCGAAGAAAGCGGAGCTGCCGTCACGGCAAAGGCGAGCTCGTCGATGCTCGGGCTAGGCGCTGTGGGCCGCAGTAGAAGCGGCATGGCAATGTCTACACTCCGGACCTGTTCAGCTTTCTTGCAGTTATGGCGACGTCAAAGGAAAATCGCGAAGTGAGCGTGGAAACGGCGATGGGGGAGACTTGGTCCCCCCAATAGAGCGCCGTATTGTAGGGTTGGGGGAACTGGCGGAGTTGGACAGAGACGCTGAATCCCGAACACTTCAATTGGCACGCTGGAAGCCAAAGAGACATCCAATATTACGATGCCGGCGTCGAGGTGGACGTCGCAGGTGCTGTAAACGAACCAAGTTGGCGCGGCAGAAAACATATCGCTATTATACATGTATCAATGCCGTGTCAAGGTGGCAGGAAATTCAGCCTGTAAAGCAGTTTCAGATGTTGTGGCGCGAAGCACCCAGCTGCCGGCCAACGCATTTTAGAATCATCTGCTTGGTGCAGTTGATGGCGGTTCGACGACAACGCGACTGGCACGCCTACGCTTTGCTCGCCAACACAGTGCTGGAGTCCAGCATTGGACGACGTTGACTACGTCCACTGGATAATACACAAGGCTCAACCGTGTGCATGATGCCAGACATCGGCAAAGCACAGCGCCCCACCGTTTCCATGGTGTACTGTATTGCTTCCAGATTTAGCCCGCTTCCAGATACCCATCAATCCATCGACCATCATAACAAAACGCCATGGTGGATATTTCCTGCGATTGTCGGTTCTAGGCTAGCGCTAGCGGCTAGCACTCGTGTGTGGTCATGGTGAGCTGCAGTCTCACGTGCCTGTATGGAGTCGATTGGCGGCAAAGCTGCGTGCACTGACGAGGGAGCGATCGCCGCGCCGCTGCGTCAGGACATGCAAACGAGCGTGGTCGGACCCACTCAAATAGTGGTCCCTCCTGCCAATCTGAATCAGAATTTGATTGGCTGGACCACTTCAACCACGCATGTGCGCGATTCAAAGTTGAATCGACACCTTCCACGACCTTTTGATGAAAAGTTGAAGCGAGATCTTCCATCAACATGAATGAGGACAGAGCTACCCTACTATTCGCAGCAAATTGTTATGCGCTACTATTTGCTTATATAGCTCCATGAATTCTCATTGTGGTAGGCAGTTCTTACTCAAACGCGATGATCTCCGCCATCTCCTGGAGCACAGCACCAAGCGACTCACCGTAGCCGTCCGCTTCCGGTTCGTCGACAGCAGCAGCACCAGTCGCCTTCGAGAAGCACACACGGAACGCACGCACCTCGATCGCCTGCAGCGTCACCGACGTTCCCTTCACTGGCAGCGAGCGAGGAGTCCATCCGTACGCGCCGTCTGTCGTCTTCCACTGCATACCGACCCCTTCCTCCTCCACCGCCAGCTCCTTCGTGCCTGTCAGCACCAGCTCCGTCACCTCCGACACCGCCGTGTTCTTCACCGAGAACAAAGTCGAGAAATCCACCGTCACAGGCATCGACAGCGTCGAGTGCTCGTCCACAGCGTACAAGTGCGACAGACGCACCATCAAGCACTGCTTCGTCAGCTCCTGCAGCGTCGTCAAGCCTACGTTCTCAGGGAACTCGTTTACCGTAAGCCACGGCACCTTGGCCTCCACCTCTGACGGTGCCGGCTTGCGGTATACCGTCAGTGGACGGAAGAACTGCGACTCCATCTTGGAGCGGATACTGCGCATGCCATCCTCCGCTGAGTCCACGTTGATGAAGAAGTTGCCGCGCACCACCAGACCCTTCGTCACCTGCTGCTTCGTGGCCGAGTCGTACACAGACTCCGTCTCATTCAGGTGTTCACTCACTCCTTTACTGTCATCAGCCAGCAGACGACGATGAACCATCACCTCCACTTGGCCGTCCACCAGACTCGCTGCGCCTTGTGCACGGTCCGTCACGACGTTCAACTGCTGTTTGTCGTCCTTGATGTACGCTCCCGTGGTGATAGGGAAGTAGTTGGCCGCCACTGCCTCCTGGTTGTCGTGCAAAGTCAAGTTCCACGTATCGCGGTGGTTGCGCACACGCTTCATGAACTCAAGTCCGTTCGAGTCTGTGTACAGCGTAGCGTCGGACGCGATGCTCTTGCCGGCGTCAAAGCGCACAATCACCTCTTTGCCCTTCTTGTCGTCGATAGGCACAGGTCCGACAGTCCACTCGATCTCCAGGAACTCGTCGTTGTCGTTTACACGGTACTCCAGTGTAACCCAGTTGCCGATCTTGAATGCCACACGCGGCACACTGGTCAAGCCACCGTTAGTAGCAGTGTCGACTTGAAGCTCCACCATCTCCACGTCCGGTAACGAGTTTTCTTTGCCCGAGACGGGGTACGTCTTGTTCGAGTCGGGGCGGAACACATACGCGCCAGACTTCGGCCCGTCAGCCTGGAACGCCTGGTAGTACGCGACGTCAAGCGATAGAGGAATCTGGATGTTCTTCTTCTTGTTGGCGAGTTTCGTGATGGAGCCCGTGGTCTTGCTGATCTCCGCTCGCATCAGGTGGTTCTCCAGCACAACCACGTCGTCGCTACTGTCAACAACAGCTTCTTCAGCTTCGAGATCTTTCTGCTTAACTAGGAACCGAGTTGTGCTCAGCGGTTTGAGCTCTGCACTGAACACGAACGAGTACGGAGCCACCTTTACTTCAGGGTGCACAGGCAGCGCCACATAGACGTTCTGGTCACGGACTTTGGCATTGCCCGACAGCAGCGTCACCTCCGCCGTCTTGTGCGTGATCGGGATTGACAGCGTTTGCACACTCGTACGCGCCAGTGCGTTGTGCACCAGAACTTCTAAGTTGGAGTTCTGGGTGGACACATCGCACACACTCGTGTTGGCCAGTAGACACAAGTGGTAAGGCTCTTTCTCTCCAATCACAAAGAGCACCTCGTTCAGCTCCTTCTCGGCCTTGATGATACCGTCGTTTAGACGCAGCGAATAGTCGTCCGCGACACTCTGCTTCTCTGTTCCAGAGAGTCCGTCGTGGTGCTGGACGAGACCCACAGCGCGTTGCAAAGCATCCAACGGGGCCGAGTGGTGGCTTTGGTACACGGCGTCAATCTGTCGAACTTGTTGCAGCAACGTGTTAGCCACACGTGCAAACCGCTTTAACGTGGGTCGACTAGTGAAGAAACCCGACCAGTAATCATCCTGAGCTGAGCCATAGGGGAAGAAGTCGTCGGTCTTGACACTCCACGTGAGTCCTTCCTCCCGCTTCACGTCCGTGTAATACGACAAGTTGGAGTACAGCACATTCACGCGTCCGTCTTGGTTCACATAGTGGATGATCTTGTCCATATTCTTGAACCAGCGCAACGAATTGTCGAACTGGAAGTCGCAGCCCATGGGAATGAAGACGTGGCTGCCTTTCGAGTGGTCGCCACGCATCTTGGCATTGCTGACGAACTGCTCCACCTCGTCGCACACGTCGTAGTCGTGCAGTTCAGGGTCGTCTTGGATCTGATTGCGATTATTGCCAAAGTCGAATTTACCAGGTGGACAGTAGTGGTCAATGATTTCTCCAGTGAACACCTGCGACGCCTTGCCGCGGGACTTGCTGGGACGCCAGATAAACTCCAGGTCCTTGTTCTTCTTCCGGTTCCCGTAGTCCTGGTAGTCGATACGAGCGAAGTACAGCGCGTCGAAGCCCACACCTTGAGACAACAGCGAGCCCTGAGTGGCCGAGTGGCCGAACGGGTCGATTTGCCACCCAATACGCGGACTGATGCCGAATTCATCCATGAGCAGTTGATGGCCGTACGCTGTCTGGTCCACCATGGCGATATAGTGCGGTGTGGCCTCATCGTGCATGCACCAGCCGCCATTAACCGTCAGGTCCAGGCGGCCTTCGCGTACGAGTTGCTTGACGATACCGCGAACCTCGGAGCCTTGTTCGTGCCACCAGCGCTGGAAGAATGATTGCTCCACGTACATGAACTGGCGGTCCGGGTTGCGCACCAGTTCTTCCACAGCTGTATCAAGGATGTATTGCACTCTTTGGGTGTAATACTGGTCCACGCTGATGAGCCAGCCAGGATCGTCATGAGAGTGCGCAATGAGGTGAACGTTGAGCTTGTTCGGGTCCACGCGACTCGACGTGTTATACACGCCGTCAGAGGGAGGTGTCCACTTGCTCGGGTCGCACGTGGCAGCCGCAGACGCAGCTACTAGAGCAGACGTTAGCGGTCCTAGCACACGCATGAGAGATGAAATTATCCTTTTCGCTGCTGGCAGACGGATGAGGAAGTGTCAATACCAAGGGAGGCATCAGGTGCGATCTATTGCTTCAACACATCCATTCCATTCAACACATCCAAATCAGCACGATTCATTTTTGAATTGAGGCAAGTCAACTTCAAATAGAACGTTGAACGGCATTCACCTGCTCGCATCTGGTTCATGACCACCTTGACTTCGCAGACAGTAAAAAGCGAAGCATAGACGACAGGAAGATCTAGCATCATCGAATGAGTCGCCTGTGGTTGTACCTGAGCAAGACGTCAAGCATCCACTTAGAAAAATCAATAGCGATGAAAGCAAAAATGACAGAGAAAGTTAGAAAGACTACCGGTAGGCTGGCATTCTGATCATATCAACTCATGAGGCCTGCAAGTTGGCAGCTTCGTGGAGCTGCACAGATAACTACCGTGATCATCGCCCCTGTCTGCATCTTAAGACACTTACAGGTTGCCACGGATGCGCTCCGAGACGTCACCAATGCTGTGGTGGGCAGCGGACCAGGCGCAGTGGTACAGACCCTCGCGGTCCGTGCGCTCGTAGGTGTGGCCACCGAAGAAATCGCGCTGAGCCTGGGTCAGGTTGGCCGGCAGACGCTCGCGACGGAACGTGTCGTAGTAGTTGAGCGAGCCCGAGAACGAGGGCGCGGGGATGCCGCTAGCCACAGCGAGCGACACCACGCGACGCCACGAGTACTGACGGGCCTGCAGCTCAGCAGCAAAGTCCGGATCCACCAGCAGCGAGATGAGCGACGCGTCCTTAGTGTAGGCCGACTTGATACGGTCCAGGAACTTGGCACGGATGATGCAGCCGCCCTTCCAGATGCGAGCGCACTCGCCCAGGTCGACGTTCCAGCCCATCTGGACGCCAGCCTCACGGATGAGGTTCAGGCCCTGGGCGTACGAGCAGATCTTGGAGGCGTACAGCGCCTGACGCACGTCGTCGATGAGCTGCTGCTTGTCAACAGCAGGGATCTCAGACGGACCCGACAGGATCTTGGACGCGAACACGCGCTCGTCCTTGCGGGCGCTCAGGTAACGAGCGTCCAGAGACGCAGTGATGGTAGGGGCGGCGATGGAGCGCTCGGCGGCCTCCTGCACGGTCCAACGACCCGTGCCCTTCATGCCAGTCTTGTCCAGGATCTTGTCCACCACGTAGCCATCGTCCGTGAGGTCGTCCTTCTTGGCGAAGATCTGAGCCGTGATCTCAATGAGGAACGACTCGAGCTCGCCCTTGTTCCACTCGTCAAAGACGCTGGCCAGCTCATCGTTAGTGAGGCCACCAGCGATCTTGAGGATGTCGTAAGCCTCAGCGATCAGCTGCATGTCACCGTACTCAATGCCGTTGTGCACCATCTTGACGTAGTTGCCAGATCCGATGGGGCCCAGGTACGTGGTGCAGGCACCGTCGTCCACCTGGGCGGCGCACTTGGTGATAATGGGCTCGAGGGCATCAAAGGCCTCCTTGGGGCCACCAGGCATGAGCGATGGGCCGTTGCGGGCACCCTCTTCGCCGCCAGACACGCCCATGCCCACGAAGTGGATGCCCTTGGGCTCCAGCTCGCTGGCGCGACGCACACTGTTGGGGAACCACTCGTTACCGCCGTCCACGATGATGTCACCGGGCTCCATGAACTCCGAGAGCGCAGCAATGGTCAAGTCGACAGGCTTGCCGGCAACCACAAGGATGACGACCTTGCGGGGACGCGCAAGCGAGGCCACGAACTCCTTCATGTCCTTGAAGCCCACAAGCGGGAGGTTGCCCTCGTCCTTGGCGCGCTGCACCGTAGCGTCCACTTTGTCGGGCGAGCGGTTGCACACCGACACCTTGAATCCGTGCGACGCCATGTTAAGTGCAAAGTTCTGGCCCATGACGGCCAGGCCGAAGAGTCCGATGTCCGAGAGGTCAGCCATGGTGGGAAGGAAGGTAGAAAGTCTGTGAGGGAGCTGAGCTTTACTGCGCAAAATGCGGAATGAAGGGGAAGAAGATCTTGACACGCTGACGAATGTACGGGACCCACATTTGGTAAATCAATTTTGGGTTCCGTACATTGATGACGAAGGCAAACCAGTTTGCCAATTTCGAGACATGAAACAGGCCTACCGGTAGCCAATGTGAAAAGGAACTGCATGGGCTTGTTGGTGCCTTCGACTGTCGTCAAAGCTCGACAGCTTAAGCGCTCTTCTAGTAAGTATCTGGTATTTATTAAAGCATCTCCACCGGTTGAATAAAAAACATTACTTTTGTCGGCGATTTGTCGGGAGTTTGATGAACTTTACAAGTTTACGATGCCTATCAAATTATGGCGATATTGAAAAAAACTAGCCAAGCCCAATTTAAATTATGGATCTCAATGTATTTGCTTTTTAAAATATAAAACGAAAAATGATTGACGGAGGCAAAACCTACAATACATGTACAGTAAATAGCACCGTCGAGGACCTCGACGGAATGGCACAGTATACTCGCGTTACGCTAACTTCTACCAGGCAAACGCGAGTTGCGTTTGCGTGGTAGAAGTTGCTTTTCGTTTACGTCATGCGCCGACGTGGCACTGCCACTGGCAGTAGGGCACTAAATGTAGAAAAAAGCCGAAGTATCCATTTTGACTCCTCAAAAGGCTGATTGAATGAAACCAGGTCATCTGAAGCCGTATAATACAGCTTCACCTTCAAACTACATGTACAGTAATGGAAATCTTTCAGCTAGGACTACATTTGGTGCATGTAGAGCACCTAGCGCTAAGTACTAAAGTGGACGTGACGTTGGATCATCGACGGTTAGCTGTACTCTGTATTAATACTACATATAGACAAGTGATACAAAGTCTTCGTTGCCAAGGGGTTATATTAAAATATAGCCCCTTGGCAACGAAGACTTTGGCACGTACTATTTTAATAGCACGTGCCTGGGTAATGACAGAAGTAAACCGTGTGCCTGATGAAAGCAAGTCAGAGCGAAACAATATTACAGACTAAGGAAAAGAAGCCTAGGAGGAGCATCAAGTACATGCATTAACTGTTCTATTAATTTGGTATTGACACAGCAGTATCAGAGTAACTATCAGTGGACTATTAAATAGGATCATGATATCCGCCCCGCCACCGCCCCCCCCCTCTCGAATTGGACTTCCATTTTACGAAATGGCCCAATTCCCCACACTCACCAAGCACCAATATTACGGGGATTTGACAGAGGTTGTAATATTCTAATAGAAAAACTATGAGAGCCACTTACAGCTAACCACAATGACAACAGTTGGTACAGTACTCGAGCCAAAACACCTGGCTGTCCTCATCGCCTGCCTATCCTGGTGATCGCCTTGCATACTCACAACACCAGGTTCGATGCTGGCATGCCTTGCGGTACAGCAGGATGTTTTCATTCGTCCTTGTTCATGTACTAATATGGTAAGTTACTGCGATGAATCTATCGCGCGAGTCGTTAACGCTTTCACAAAATCATTGTAGTCTTGCGATAGAGATTTTCAAAGTTTTAAACTTTTCATGCACATGTAATAATCCAATAAGAAAACTGTATGCAGTCCAGAAATTGCTGGCTCACCAACTTTGAAGTTCGCGTTATTAATAGCGACACCGATGGATTCTGTGCCCAAAACGCTGATTCCGTACCAGGCATGTTCGTCGATACGGTATATTCCCGCGACATGTTACCTGTCATCGCAGGCTGCGCCGCAGCCTGCGGCCAGCAGCTCAGTGCTGAGCCATTAGAGTCAACAGTAGCAATTTAGACTCTAATTTATGACTACTAGCAGTATTGGCAATCAACTTCGTCTGTGTTGTGCATTGACTGCGTAGAACTTTCAGAACTGTACTACTGCTACTATACTACTAGTAGTACGTAGTACCGGGAATCCGAAGTATTACATGAGGAGAGAACTACTTAAGTACTACTGTAGTACCTCCGTGCGGAAAATAATGCACCTTCAAAAAAATATTGGGCAGCGCTCCGCCTCGTTTTTATTCGGGTATAAGCTGTGCAGAGGGTTTGCTTTGTTTTGTTTTTGCTGGTGGTTGCGGATAACAAGATTGCTTCGAAAACACTAACTAATATTAGAGATTTCTACAACTTCATCAATTTGCTCAACGAGTGCACGGCAACCTTGGGGACGAAACTTTGTGAACACGTTCAGAGCATTGGTTGGAGGTTGCGTTGCCGCAAACAACTTATCATGTCCATGAAATTGACGTTGTCCATGTCCGGCAGTACACGCTGGCTTTCGATGCACTACTTGACAGAGTGGATTGACTAGTAACCTAGACGGAGCTGGAATAGCGCTCGTCCCACCGTCTCCTTCACGGCAATGATGAGGGGGTATAGTAAACTTAGAAGCAGTTGAGAGTACTCTGTCGGCTTCTGGAGCATTGTCTACTACTTCACCGAGCATTATCGCACCTGAAGAGGCCACTACTGGCGTACTTGCTCCGCCAGCTAGAAAAGGAATAGATCTAGATCTAGGTCAGATACTGGTGGGGTTGACTGAGGTACATGAGCGTGTCGTCTACTCTGGGGGTGTCGAGCAGGAGAACGCCGCGCAGTTTGGGGCTGAGACCTTTGGAGAGCTTGGAGCTGAGCCGCTTGCGTAGCAAAGATAGCAACCATGGCAGTCTGCGCATATAGTAGAGTTTGTAAATCGCCTTGAAGTCCGAATGATGCTCGCTCGCTGCGTGATGTAGCTTTCCACAACCGTCCATATACCGACCTTGCCACCCCACCCTCCACACGGTCGTGCAACCTCACACAGAAACATCACCTTCTTGATGTATCGTTTGCTCTGGACGTACTGCACGGGCGCTTCTTCGGCAGGAACCCCATCCTTCCGCTGTTAACAGGCATGTCAGCCACACGCTCACAGAGCTGTGCTCGCTCGAGTTTTTTTCCGCCCTCGCGCGCACTTCCTTGACTTTACCACAGCGGCACGCGGACTCCCATTGAGCTGATACCTCATCCCCATATGCGCGCAATAGTGAAACGAGATAAGTGAAAGTTTTCCTCACGGAGGTAGTACTATACAGGATAGTAGTACAGTATTATGTTGTACAGTACTAGTATTTAATGCTGTGCATGGACAATGTTTTTATCATGTAGTATTAGATCGGAAGCGCTCAGACATCCAAGGAAAATTAGAGCCTCAAGCGGCAAGCCGGGTGGCGACCCGACCGCCATCAGCAAAACACTGCGAATGTTTAAGGGGTACATGTCTTCATCAACGCGCTCCACATGCAACAAGGTGCTATATACACGGAAATATTGTCAACTATAGCAACAGACTGAAGCTTCAAAAGTGACCGAAGTGCTGGCTGAGACTCGCGGCGACAGTCTCGCCTGCTAGTCCATCAGTTTTTGGCGGTTCACGTAGGACGTGTTCTGGAACCTTCCATCATGATTTGATTCGCTAAAATTGCACTTCGTTGACCAATCAGACGCAGCAGTAGACGATTGGTGGGCACTGCTCCAGCATTGATCGCCTTCCAACAAAACGTCAGAACACGATTTAGAATTGCGAAGTCAAGTGGGTCTTTCCTTTGGTACTTTATGTGCTAGAGCGGGAGGCGACTTGGGGAAATTCCCCGGACACCAGGGCAGAGAGTGTCAGCGTCCAAGCGCAGACTCCCTCAGCGATGAAGCTTCGCGGAGATGGCTCACTTCGGTGGGCTGGAGCTTTCGGCGGATTCGCGAGGACTGATGGTCATACTAAAAGTTATGCAATTGGCTCAGCGGCATATGGCGGACGTCGTGCCGTCGCCGCTTAGAGCTAACCCGACGGGGATTACTCATGTTGTGTTCTCCACGACACCCAAGATGACGAAGAAATTATCAGTGCCTCGACGGTCGTGTTTTTAAACGCAGCGAAGTGAGTGTATGTATGTTTTTTTCATGTTGCATTTTCATCGGAGCGCGTTGATGAAGAAAGTTACCCCTTAAACATTCGCAGTGTTTTGCTGATAGTGGCCGGGTTGCCACCCGGCTTGCTGCTTGAGGCCATTATTTTCCTTGGATGTCTGAGCGCTCCTACTTCATTATTAAATGCTACTGTTGTTCTGAGTACAAGGATTAAAATTTGACATGCGCGTCGTTTGAAGGTTGTACTGTAGTGGTCTTCCTGATGAAACGACAACCTAGTTAATCCATTTCTAATGAGTACTCTGGATTGACTGCTAATGGCCTAGGATAGATTGACCAGGTAGAGAGGTAAATACTTCAATACGAACTTCCATTCACAACCCAAGCAAGTTGTCGCATTTGTTCTCTTCCAGTGAACCTCTTGCTCATGTCTTCCATGCTACTGCTAGTAGTACTACGTAGTAATTTTTTTCTACTCGTAGTTCATTTTGCAGTTGGATCAGTGGCGACGAAATGTTACCACGACTGAGCACGAAGGTGCATCCTCAACGTTCGTTGCTGTCGACATGTGCAATTGTAACCCCGCCATCAAGTTGTGAAGGCAAGTCAGAAAGTTACAATTGCTTGCCGTCGCGTTCCGCCCCATCTAATGAAGCCGAGCCAAAGTCGCCTACAGCTTCTGGATGCACGCAGTGGTTTTACAACTATCCGCGCCTCAGCTTCGTCTTGCTGTTCGTTGTTTGCACCTACGTCGGAGGCATCTACGTATCCACAAAGATCACTGCGTGGACACTTGACGTGCTGGGAGTTCACAACGAGCTCACGTCCGCCAGAGAAGCCTACATTGCTACAAGCCGCATGTTGAACACCATGACGGAGTGCGTAGATCGGAGCTCGTTGGAATATTTGGCCGCTGCAAAAATGCAATACGAAGCTGACAACAAACGCGTCCAGATAACCATCGATGCTAACGACAAAGTGCTTGCCAACCATCGGAATGCGACCACAACATGTAAGTTCCATCGTTTCCACCCTAATACTATTCACTGACACGTTGTTGTGTCAGGTTCCAAGCAATTCTTGCTGACTTTGAAAGAGCAGGCGAAATCGGTCACAACGGGCGGTGTCAACTCGACACTAAATTGCTTCTCGGACAGTTTCTACGAGAATGTGCCCGAAACTGAAGCTGTATCGTCCTCAAGAGCACTGGTACTTGCTGTGCGCACACTATTGACGACCCAAGCTGTGTCGACTGCAAACGACAGCGTATCCAAGCAGCAAGCCCACTTTGAGAACCAGCTCCTCGACATGTGGAATGCCGTTGACACAGTCAAATCATCGATTGAGAAAACACTCGGAGTCTCAAACTCCTTGGCCTCCAAGGAGTTAAATTCACTGACACCTATACTATCGGATAGTGACGGGAGTGGCCACACAAAGCAATCAGCATCTCGTCTTGGTCACCTTGGCAAAGTAGTGTCTTCTGAGCTGTCAGACCCGCTAACTACAACATCGTCGACGAGTTTGGAAACCATACAAAAAACTGGCAGAGCCCTTCACAAAGCACTCGAGTTTCTTGCAGGATTACACGATGGTTTTACGGATGTGATGGACACTGTCGACGAGACTTGGGGGCTACTGGAGAAGCAGCTAAATGCCACCGTCCAACAGGCCACACAACTACAAAAAGAACTCGTTTACGCCGCTGAAACAACAGCACAGCGGATAAATCGCACAAGTGCCGCTGTTATGACGAGTTTGAACCAGACCCAACAGGAAATATCCACGTCATTCGACATTTTGCGCGAAAAATGGCAAAATTCTGTCGAGCGATTGGTGGGGGACGGCTTCACACCATGGAAACGACTTGGAGACCAACTAGTCGCCGAGCTCACGGCGAATCAGCGTCAAACTGAGAGACCAGAGAGCGCCGTTCAACGCAAATATCTGTTGCCAGACAGAACGTCAAACTCAAGCTTGCAACAGGAGCACGAGAAGCTGAAACATGATGAGAACTCGCAAAACACAACGTCGTCTGCATCTGGTGGCAATGATGAGAAATTTGACATTGACACTGCAGTGCTTCGTGCCTCGCTGGTGGATTTAGGTGCTTTCATCACACAAGTGATTTTTTACGTGGATGTTGGGCGTCTCACTTTGCTGGCTGCAGATCTTGCAGTTGGGTTAATTACCGAGTCATATTCTGACTTGCCGATGCTGGACATACGAGGCATCACAACAGTCGATACGATTGGAAGTGTCTGTGAGGTTTTTCTTTGCCAGCACAGCTTTTCAGCGGTCTGCTATACATTTGTGGCAAAAGCCTCCGAGTTGATGAGATTCCTGGTGACGTTTCTCCTGCTTTTCTTCGCTGCTTTAGTAGTCACTGGAGGGTTATTCATGTGGAAACGAGATCACATCGCACATTGCAAGGATTCCGCTGTAATAACGTCGCCAACCACCATTCAAAGTATCACCAGAGCATTTTTCGAGAACAATGGCAACAGTAGCAAAACCGTTGGCAATCCACTCGATGAGATCCAGAAGTACGCCACCATTATCAATGATTCAATCCATAATGACTACACCGCACTGGAACTGGACGCAGCTGTCGTGTGGAAGAATCAATCTGCACTACTTGATGATTCCAGTGACAGTGCGACAGCTACGAGCACTTTGGTTCGAATGCTTCAAGACTGCACAGCGCAGAGTAACGATAATTGGATGGCTCCAGTTGATGATGCTTCTCTTTCAAGTCGGTGCTTGACAAGCACACTCAGCAACACATCAGAAATCGTGACTCCAATTTCTACGGCAAAGGAATTGAGTGAGAAGGCGCCATTTTTAGAACCATCCACCGCATTCACGTCGTGTTTCCCAGAAGCGGAAATGTTGCAAATGAAGCGAGAAGAAGTTGTGGCGACGTTACAGCACAACCTCGCTTGTGCAACTGAAAAGGCTGTGTATCTCTCGTGTGCGTCGTGGTGGCTACTGGTCGTCATCTTTGTAGCAAACCGCTTTTTAGTAAGAATGATCATCAAAGCAGCAGGTGTCTATTGGTGGCGCTTTCTCAGTGCCAATCGACTGCAATTCGTAGGGTTTTGCCAAGAAGACGGAAATATCGAGGCAAGTGACAATTTGCCAAAAGCGATTCAGCAACACCTGCGTGAAGCGAAGTGGCAAATCATCGGTCGCTTTGTCGGCATCGGTTTTACAATTGGCTGCGTCGTCGCAATAATTGCCATTATTTTTCACGGAGTGGCCTAGCTAATTACGCAAAGTAAAGCAAAAACAGTTGCATTTGAGAATACAGATGTTCAATCTATTGATTTATCTACATGCGAGAGAGTGCAGGTAAGCGAGCCAGGATCTCAGTCTCGCTGGTTGTTGCAGGCTGCACGCCTGGCGGTAATTTACGGAACTTAGAAACCCGTAGAGCTTGTTGTTCCAGTTCGCCATCCTTCGCGTACTGCGGAGTCAAGCTCAGAAGTTGCACTGCAGCCTTGTCCACGTTGCGTTTGTCCTTATCTTTGCTGGGAAGACGTCGACTGGAGAGAACTCCCCACCTTTCAAGCAACACCAACGCGTTCTGCAGCGTCTCACGTGAACATGACTCGTAGAAACTAATGAGTTTCTCATGATACATCGTCTCTGCGAGCCATTGCAGACGCTTGAGCAAGTCTTCGGTGCTGACCTCACCTTGTGGACGCAAGGCAAACAGACTTGTAACAGCGACCCAGTAGCTGTCGATAAATGGCCACATGAGCGTGCTCAAAAGCGATAACATTGCGCCGTCTGCTGCTTCCAGTCTTGATGAAGCGGCCACAGGGACGAGAACTTTGCGAGTTTCAAGCTGTGCGAGCGCCTCGATGAGATGCGCACGATCAGCCTCCGGGTCATCCTTGCGAACGAACTCCATCGTGAGCATCTCGTACAGGAACAACGCCCCTTCAAGCAATTCCTGACGATCCACTCCAGATTCCTCCGAGTTACTGGACACTGACTGTGAACTGCTACCTCCGGAGGGCAAGTTGAACGCGTCCAGAGCTTGATAAGCACACGCCAGTACACCTTCGCGGGTGAACCAGTGCAGAAGCTTGTTGCGGTAGTAACCTAAGCCGATCATGTTGGGGTATTGCTCACGCTATAGCATATAAACCATACGAGAACAAGGTTAGGAATACCCTTGAACCATCATGAGCACATAGACTTACGCTGGTGATTGCAGGTTCGACAAGGTCCTTACGTCGCATGGTGACGAGTTCATGTAGTAGTTCAAGTGCGCGGTCTACGACGACGGTAGGCGAGCGACCTTGAGTACCCACGACTCGACCTCCACGACGCAGGATCTCTAGTCTCAGCCAATCTGCTTGGCGCACCAACTCTTGCTTGGAGATTCCTTGACGATACACCAGTAGAATAGCAGCCACAACATGTGACATCGCACACGTAGCGTTGTCAATCAACGCGTCCGTAATAGCATAGCCCAGGTCCTCGACAATAGCTGACGTGGGCACAAACGTCTCCTGCTCTTCAGCACGTGCAAGTTTTGCATCCACGTACTGCTTGACGTCCAAAGGTACACCAAACTTTACTGAAATGGAGCCGAACTTCTTGCGCACAATAGGCATAGCCTTGAAAAGCGCACTAATCGACTGTAACCCACGCATACCCATGAGTACCCCAGCTATCACAACACATGCAACAACCAGCGTACCTCCCGGATTTTGCCTTCTCCAAGAAGCTCATTCTGGTGTAGAAGCACTTCTAACGGCTTCTCGTAGTCGATAGTCACGGGCACGATGTAGAGCTGGAACGATAAACAAAGTAAGTTTAAGTCAAAAACATATCCACATAGATACTGTACTTACGTTCTTGACTTTCTCCGATAGATAGCAGTCGACGACGGTGTTGAGGATGCCAAACTTGGGATGTAGCTGCTTGCCGCTACGACTGCGCGAGCCTTCAATAAAGAACTCGATCGTGTGTCCTCTTGATACCAGATATTGAGTGTACGCACGGAAGACAGCCGAGTAGAGCGGATCGTCCGAGAAAGATCGGCGAATGAAGTACGCGCCAGACCCACGAAGTAATTTAGTGAGACTTCCCATGTGCAGGAAATCTTCCCCAGCTGCGACGTACGGAACGGGGATATTGTAGGCGAAAAACACGTAGCTCATGAGCAGGAAGTCGACGTAGGATCGATGAGTGGGCACAAGCACGACACTCCCACGTCGCTCAGCGAGGAGCTCACGGATACGTGTGAGTCCCATTTCATCCACGTGGATCTGGTCGTACATATTACGGCAGACCTTCCGCAATAGCCATCCAAACTTCCTTACAGCCTTATAGTCCAGCTGTGCCGCCATGGTGCTCAGTATACTGGCAGCCTGACGCTCAACGTCGTCGATATCCATCCCATACGCTACAGCGCGTTCTTCAATAGCTGCACGAACGACGTCAGACTCAAGAACACTATTGCGAAGTCCACCGACTGACTCAACGTGAGGCCTCGGGACGTGCGAAGCTTCGTGGTTCATGCCTTCTTTCCACCCAGTGATCCCCATAACCCGACCGAGGAGGCCAGACTTGGTGTATCCAGGCTTACGACTGGAAGTATAAGCCCACGCCACATCGGAGAGAAGTCCAGGGAACGAGATCGCGTGGTGATCCGGATCCCAGTCCAGAATACGTCCCGTACTCAGTGCCAGCTGCGTCTGATTCACACCTTCGATATCCACGTCAATCACGTCCTCATGCAGCGTGTATTTCTTCAGTCCGACGCAGTAGTTGAATACGTAGCGCTCCCACGCGATCTCGTGCGAATCGATCCAAAAGTCTTTCGTAGCGTACGGTCTGAGCGTCTTCTCTGCAGCGTCCGCAACGAAGATCCACTGGTTCTCAGTGAACGGCTTGAACAATTCCACCAGATTACGCGCACGCCACGTGAGTTGCCACAGCTTTGCTGCGTTTTTAATGTGTCCTGGATGTCCGCTCTTATTGGCGACAGTCGAGTACACAGACGACGGTAGTGCGTACGTAAGGAGCCATTGGATCTGGAAGCTTTGGTGCGTTGGGATCATGGAGAACTTGGCGGGGAAAAGTCCACGTGCTGGCGGGTTCTTACGGAAGTACTCTGGTACCAATACACACGGTACACGCCAACGTAGAGGATTCTGTCTTGGATCGGACGTCCCGCAATGCACCACCATCGGTTTATTCACCGCCACGCCCTTAACTAGCGGACAGGACGGTTCAGACGATACACGCGAGCTCTCATGCTCGTGAATCTTTGCGCAGATCGAGAGAAGAATGCTGTTAACAGCCAGATCCACTGGAACAATGTCTGCAACGTTCCTCGGATCTCCCGGTAGCATCGTCAGCACGCCCATGCCCGCAGCTAAGAAGATTGCGCCAGCTGCAGCGATTTGATCCGTCCAGCCAGGCATAGGCTCCTTCCAACTCGCACCGATGATTGTTGGACGGTAAATAATCAACGGGAAGTTTGGCGCGATCTCTCTAACCAGTAAATGCTCCGTCATGGATTTGGTGAGCGTGTACGTGTTGGGATACGTCCCCATGAGGTTCACTCTCAATCGTTCCAGCTCACTGGGGGACGCTGTTGTCACGGCTTTCAGTGCGTCGTGGGCATCGAAATCCAGCGGATACAGTTCCTCCGAGATCCTCGTATCCCGTCGATTACTGTTCACATAGGCCGTCGACACGTGCAAATGACAGCGAACTCCGGGACAACTTTGCACGAACTTTGCGACGTTGAGAGCTCCCAGACAGTTCATCTCCACTGCTACTTCCAATGGCTCGTCGAATTGCACAGTAGCTGCCGAGTGGATGGAGATCTGCATACAGGCTCTTAATAGTCGTGCATCTTCTGCACTAAGACCCAAATCGGGTGTCGTGATGTCTCCTGCTATTGCCTGTAGTTTCTCCCTTGCAAAAGACTCAAAATCATTGGGTCGCTCGGCTCGTAGGCGATCGAAGACGCGACTTTCGATGATCTCCTTCTGCAGACGCTCAGCTGGCGCCACGCCCTTGCGAGGACGAATCAATATAAATACCTACGTGTGTGTACATTGCATTAGCAATTGTGGCGTGAAAATTATAGGTGCTATTGTTTTTTTTAAGTAATTGGTACCTTAGCGATGTCTGGAGTGCATCGGAGCAGCTTCTCGATCACGGTCTGCAGCGCGAAAAGTGGGAGATACAGTTAGTAAAGGTAGGAGAAGACAACGAGAAGGTAATAGACAGTGTACCTTGGCTAGGAAGCCCGTGCCGCCCGTGATGAAGAGACTCTGGCCCGCGTAGATCTGCTCCATGTTACGAGTGACACGTTTTTCGCGAACTGGAATCGGCTTTACGATAACACGTTTCGACTGACGTTTCCTGAAATGTGATTGGTGGATTTTGGGAGAAATGTGAGGATGATACATGCGCTGGTACATGGCTACACAACGCAAGTTGAAGCAGCCATCTACTCTGAGTATCTGTGGAAGCCGACCGACTCGGTTTTCGCTAGAATGGTGGAAATGCGCCATAAATCGTGGCGTCTGATACGCCATCGAAGCTTCTTTGCGGTCTATCCAATGGCTTGAAAACGGCCACGCAGCAACTCGATTTCCATTCGACATATATTCTCCATGGCAGCACGAACCAGCTCCAGGAGTACGCAATTCTCTTTCGTCCCGCTCATATAAATGCAGTTCGTGTGCAACATGCTGCGATTCACATTTATCGTGCCCCTCATTGCTGCCATCTCGACCACTACAGGATTCCAGCTCGGCAGTAGCGAAGTAATGTGGGCAAGGAATTGCGACTTCCCGAATAACGACTATCACTCGTTGAGTAGCATCCCCGAGAAATGGGGTAACGTTTGTGCTAACGACACTTTCTGTACTCATTGGACGTGGAGTGTTCACAATGGCGGAACCTGTCGGCTTAAGAATGACACGACCTTCGCCAAGACGCCGAGTTACGGCGCTATATGTGGTTATGTGGTTTCACGCACTGCTACATCTACGACCACAAGCGGTCTTTCTAGTACCAACATGAACGAAATGTTGGGCCAGATTAATTCGTATCGCGCGCAGAATGGTCTTCCTGCTTTGACCGTCGACTACCGCCTAGTTGAAGCAGCCTTGCTTCATTCGCAGGACCAGGCGACCCACTGCAACATGAGCCACATTGGTACAACGATAGCGAAGCTAGGGGATCGGATCAACGATCAAGGATACGAGTACTCCACTGCAGCGGAGAATGTGGCTGCAGGTCAAACTTCTGTGGAGGCTGTCATGACTTCATGGTGGAACTCGCATGGCCACCGCGCCAACATCCTCAACGAAAATGTCGAGAATGTCGGTTTTGCCCTGGCCACGAATGAAGCATGCACGAACTTTAAGACGTACTGGACGCAGGACTTCGGGCGATTGGCGGAGTAGCCAGGAACTCAATGCAGAGGCGGTAAACGAAGAGGAATAGTTTGATTGGTATCTATAATAGACTGTACTTGGTAGGACCTAGGTTGGGTGTCGTGCATCGCGATGGAGTTTGGGTGCATCTACAAGATCGACAAAGGACAGCGTGAAGTGATACTCAGTTGAAGAGCACATGTTGAAGAGCACATGTGTAGCAAAGGCGAGACTGTGACAGGCGTTTGCTGGCGTTATCAACGTGGCCAACGAAATACTTCGAGTTTAAAAATACCTGTGGTTCTATTATCGTTAACGAACACAAGTAGTCCTTGCAACGCGAAGATAACCGTAAGATACTTAAATAGCGGAAACCAAAAAGCAGGCAACACGTCGCTACGGAAAAGTTTAGGATAAGAAAGATCTTTCGATGAGGGCGTATCTCGGTTAAGCTCAATGAAGCTCGGCCGCGCTTGACGGTGTCGTATTATCGAGATGAAACTCTACGGCCCACATGTTTGACTTGTCAGACGAATGTTGACCAGAATCTAAATCGAAGTTGTCGTCTATCCTTTCGGATCTCGTTTGCCTATACAATCGCTATCAAGCTTACTGTTAGTATGTATAAAGTATTAAAGCTTGAGCCTCGAGTCTCGGTGTATCCTTGAAATCGACTAAGTAAGGATCAGGTGCATGTACACTTCAAATTAAAGCGCTTTGGATTTAACGCTATTAATAGCGCAACTTTTAACGGTTGGGGCACACACGAAGGCGTGACGTGTCCATCGATCTGTTCATTGCCTCCACCCAAACCTGGATTTAATACCCAAACAAATACCCATGAATGTAGAATCTGTGCTCCCTCGCAGCACTCCTCGTTTTAGTACTGAAAGATCATGTTGCACCGAAGTGTACGGAGTGAGGAAGCACCACCTTATTCCCCAGCCGCTACGGAGATACTTTAGCCACCGAGAAGACGTTTGCACGATCGACCCAAGCAAGCACCAGTCAACAAAACAGCAGACGTCAACGTCAGGAAGTGCACCCGATGTTTCATCCCTCCTTTTCCATAGGCGGCCGTCAGGTTTTGCTGTTTGCCGCTTCACCGAACTTGATGAGCTCTGGATGATTGAAATTCTGGAGAGAGCAAGTGTTGGCTCTGGCAGGACTCAGTTTTCATTTTGACTTGGTCTACTCAACACAACACATCGCAAAATGCCTCGAATCTCCAGCTTCACGCTTATTTCAGCGTTTGTCGTGACCGCCTCGATCATCCCTACTTCTTCGGGCTTTCAGTCAGGTAGTGGTGGTCGCGTGATGTGGGAAAACAACTGCGACTTTTATGGAAACGACTTCCGATCCATGAGGGCCATCCCGGACGTATGCGGTGATGTCTGTGCCAACGACTCGAAGTGCACTCACTGGGCCTGGAACAGCTACAACGGCGGTACTTGCTGGTTCAAGACGGGCGGTCGTTCGGCCAAAACTGCCAGGTGGGGCACGAACTGCGGCTACGTTGTCTCCCGAAGCACCCAAGGTCAAAACCAAGGCGAAGAACGAGGCCAGCCTTCCAATACCGGGCTGTCAGCATCGGAAATGGGCGAGATGCTGGGCCGGATCAACGCTTACCGCTCGCAGAATGGCCTTCCTGGTCTCTCAATTGACAACCGATTGGTGAACGCTGCCGCTCTTCACTCCCAGGACCAAGCCAACAATTGCAAGATGCAGCACGCCGGTTCAAATGGCTCAAGACTTGGTGACCGCATTAAGGCGCAAGGTTACAACTTCAACATGGCCGCGGAGAACGTGGCTGCCGGCCAAAAGTCTGTGGAGGAAGTTATGACTTCGTGGTGGAATTCGCCTGGTCACCGTGCCAATCTCCTCAACAAATACGTGGAGAACGTCGGATTCGCAAAGGTGGTGAACAACGGTTGCAGCAACTACGCAACCTACTGGACGCAGGACTTTGGTCGCCTCGGTTGAAGAGTGTGCGTGTGTATATGTGTCCATGTCCGTCTCGTGTCGTATTGGCTCAGTGGTAAGCCAAAGTGTCGTTTTCAACGATCGATCTCGATCAATTATTCAGTGATAGATGTAACGAGTGTGTTAGTGTAAGTAGCGTAAGTTGGTGTGGTGTAGTTGTGGTGAGTAAGTGAGTAACCCCAGTATATATTCAAAGGTGTCCATGTTCAAGCAAATGACAACTTGTGTCTTTCTTGGTGCTAACTACTATGTAGATACGTAGTAAGCTCAAACAAATTCCAATGTCAATAGTCTGCTGTCAATGTCGAGGCTGTGTATTCCAGCAGGGCGGGGGGGTTGCTATGAAGATGTAGATGTGAGGAGGGGATTTTAGTTGAAGCTGATGTTACGCAACAATGTCAAGATTCTTGACTCAAGAACCTGCAGCGTGAACTATTAATATCCTGTTATTACAGGATTCCTGTAATTTCTGTTCGGCGTGACGCACGGACAAGCAGATAACATCAGCGACTGTAATTCGGCTACAAATCTGGCCGGTGTGCTGTGAGCGCTAAAAGTAATTTCCACGACATTTGTCTACGTCTCAGTTGTCTGTTTCACGCCTTCAAGTAAGTGGGGCGAAGTGAAGTCGAATGCGACTATCCTGGCGAACGATCGCCTCCAGAAAGCCAAGCTACCGTCTGTAGGATACAATGCATAGCGCCAACAAACCTTGCTCTCTATGAGCACCATATTCTGGACGTTTATAGCATGGATTGTTGTCTGCCCGCCAAACACGGGCAGCGTAGCTTACTGTGTACTTCGAAGTACGCTGTACAGACGATACGAGTCACATGTTGCGACCTTATGCTCCATCTGTGCATACTAAATAGCTCCTTTATCCACCGAGACGATGTTCGTTCGATTGAGACGGAGGAAATCACCAAGCAGCAGGGCTGACATGCGGATATACAACCGATGTTTGAAAAGGAGACGGACGCAATCGGCGTCACCGAGCTGTCCGAACGTAGTTCACAAACCTTTGCCTCAGTGCTCAGTCCTCAATTTGCCTTCTCCATCATATTCTTAAAATGCCTGGCCTCAGTAGTTGCGCGCTTATCGCTGCGTCTGCCTTCGCCATCTCAGTTGTGCCAGATACAACAGCCTTCCAGCTTGGCAGTGGAGGCCGCGTGATGTGGGAAAACAACTGCAACTTCAGCGGAAATGACTACCGCTGGATGACGGCTATCCCAGCCGTGTGTGGAGATGTCTGTGCCGGTGACTCGAAGTGCACGCACTGGACGTGGAACAACAGTAACGGTGGCACTTGCTGGTTCAAGACGGGCTCTCGATCGGCCAAAACCACCAAGTGGGGCACGAACTGTGGTTACGTAGTGTCTCGCAGCTCTGTCGTGCAAGTCCAAGCCCAGACCCAGGCTCAAACACCCGCTCGGATTCAAACACAAGTTAGTTCCAGCAGCGGCCTCTCCTCCACCGAGATGACTGAAATGCTTAGCCGGATCAACGCCTACCGCACTCAGAATGGTCTCGGTGCGCTCACTATTGACAACCGGCTAATTGCGGCGGCCACGCTTCACTCGAAGGACCAGGCTAACCATTGCACCATGACACACACGGGCTCGAATGGCTCAAAGCTGGGCGACCGTATCAAAGCGCAGAGCTACACCTTTGCGATGGTTGCGGAGAACGTTGCCGCTGGTCAGAACACTGTCGAGTCCGTGATGACCGCGTGGTGGAACTCGCCTGGCCACCGTGCCAATTTGCTGAACAAGGACGCACAGAACGTAGGGTTTGCCAAGGTGGTGAACAACGACTGCGACAGCTACGCTGCGTACTGGACGCAGGACTTTGGTCGCCTCGGATAAGGCTCAGTGGAAAGCCTATCGATGGCTTTATGTAGTGAGTAAGTGCAGTGATTAAACGTAGTGAGTATCGTCGCGTGGTAAGTGTGAAGTGATTCAATAGAACGATGTTCGTCCACCACATCGCTGATAGTCCACATCGCTGATAGTTCGGGTAGAACAAGGGAGTCGCCAACACGACTATTGTGTCGTTGCCTGGTAGTGTGAACCGCGGCTTAATTTGACAGACGAACGAGCTCTGAATAGCATTGCTCTTCTAACAGTATTCTCTCAGCCTAAGGGCCGAGAGTATAACAGCGCCAAATATCGTTTCTAAAGCGTTGAAGTTGAAGCAGGGCCGAATTTTTTTGAAAATATGAGGTGGGTACACATTGAAGGTTCTTGCCCTTATTTAATTCATTTGGTGAAAGTAAGGGCGACCCATAAGTAAAGCTGCACGGGACCGACCCTTCAAGCAAGAATAAGAATCAAATGTCTGAAAAAAAGTTCTGATAAGTTTAACACCTGCAAATTCGTACTTATCGAATTCTACTAGATAAATTTAACGAGTGGAACCAACGAGTGTCGGCTTCAGATTAGAAATATACTTTAACGTGCTGTGACAGTAAGGTTTTGGCGACTCTTTGGCCCCAGGAGGCGCAGTGGCTTCCCGTGTAGGTAAATATCTGGTCCCTTCTCAGCTAATGAGAGCCGATCCCTAAATATGGGGCAGAAGCTGACTAGCCTCTAGTATGACCCCACACTGGACTTGAGGTGGAAATGCAAGGGGAAGGCTTTTTGGCAACCGTCTCTTGGATGCCACAAGAACGCAGATTCTGCACGGTACTGAGCACGTAGGCAGAGTTTGTTCGTGTTGTCAAATCATATGCCAAAGACACTTTTCCAGCTGATTACCGTAGACTCTGCGGTAGAGTATCGATGCGTGGGCACTACAGTACATCACGAGCGTACTGCTCTGTGGAGTCGTGACGGTCGCTGGGATCCAGGCAGGTACAGAGATGTGTTTCTTCTCTTAGCGTAAGCTTTAAAGTATGATTAGCGTATTCATTTTATCTTGCCGATAAAGACTCGAGGAAAGCTGGTCTCATCGCCGTAGTTAGCATGCAGTCCATTGTCTTTCAACAGCGAACTCGCATGCCCTCTCTCATGTTGGCGCATCTCGCCAATTCAAACTCATCTACAGCAACCCTGAGGTGGCCACACAACCAGGTCTCTTGCTGCTCTGCGACAGCGGTCGCGGAGTATATGCGCTTCATCTTCCAAAATTCAAATTTTAAAATTTTAAAATCACAACCATGTCAAATTCAGGCTTAAATTTAGTTGTAGCCATTTGCGGACATAGCTCGAGAACGCACACTGCGCGAGGACGAGGCCCCGGCCGACGCCAAGCTCACCATCGAGCTGCTGCAGGAGAAGGCCAAGAAGTCCCATTGCGAGCACGCAATAGTTGCTGGCCGAGTTCCAGAACAACCCTGTGAACCGTAAGATGACGTTCACGTTCGGGGCCAACGGCGCGCCCAGCGCGGCGTTGCTCTCATTTAGCGCCGACTGGCAGTCGAGCGAGACGACGCTGGCCACGTTCGAGACGCACCGCCGTGGTTAATGCGTTATCCTCCCCTGGTCTCAACGCACTGGATGCCAAGGTGGACGCGACGATCTCGTCTGTGGCCGAGACGCTGTACACGGGCCAACAGTTTGCGCTCAAGAAGAAGGACATGACCGTGGGTGTGACCTCCGACGTCGTCGAGGAGACGGGCAAGCAGGTCTCGCGTGCTGTTGTGGCCGCGGTACACACGGCCACCAATGTTAAAGACTACACAACGGAGAAAGGTAGTCTCGGCCACTTCGAGTGTCTACGGTACGGTGGCTAGCGTGACTGACTACACGAAGACGCAGGTGGTGTACGCGTCGTCGCCCGCGTACGGCACAGTCAAGGGCGTCACCTTCACGGCGCTCGGCTACGTGCCCGCGATCGGTCCTATGATCGCGGTGTAAGCGGAACATCGATATTTGTTTACAAGGGCTCCTAGAAAACCCAGACTCGAGAACGCAAGATCTCCCGAGTGATAGGGAAGGAAGTAGAGTATACCATTTGACATAACTTGGCATGTTCGTCACTCGATAAGCGCTATGTTTGCATGCCATGCTTGGCCGCTGGATTGGATGTCACCGTTTGACGCAAATGATCAAATCCCAGCGATCTTATGTGCCTCGACAGTCGCTAGGGAAGCTGAGAGAACCTTGTGCGTCACGCGACCTCGAAGAGGGAGCGGGAGTCGCGCTACTGTTTGAATACTTCTGAAGTACTTTACTACTTGAAGTAGTACAACGGAGCGGCAAATTTTTATTCCACTCGCTGTAAAATCTACCAGCTCACACATTGGTACAGCCTGTACCGTACAGGTAACGTAGATACGGATGTGTACGCTGGTGGATAGCTGACATATTTGTTGCAGCCTTTAGCAGTGTACAGGTGTGGGTGAGCATGCGTTGACTCTCATGTCTGCTAAAGATCGCGATGACGAAGATGACATGTGACTTCAACAGCCGGCTCAACTCAAAGACTGAAATAGGATCACGATGGACGACACCAGCCAGTCTCCTTTAGCTTGGAACGTTACTACTGGTGCTGGTACTTCTTCATTTGATCAAGCATAGTAGAACACGTCGGTAAAGCTCAGCGTGGACGGAGCGAGCCAGAGCAACGAGTGGGTGTGCTGTAAAGTAGTGTTTCGTCGCAGCTCAACCGAATCAAGCTGTCCACTAACAATCAGGTTTTCTTTGGTGCTGTGGACAACGAAACAAGGCTGTCGAGCGATATCGGACGTCACCTACGCTGGTTGTTGCCTTTCGGTGTATCAACGGCCAGCTTCAACTTGTAGCATACAAAGCTTCAAATACTCGTGTATTAATATTTTTCGGCTGCTCCGTATGTTTCAACCGTTGCCTTTCCAAATTGATCATGTAGAGTCCCGGGGTGTATGGCCATTGCGCGGGTGTCAATACTCGACGCCGCGTTGACGGGGCCTCAACAATATCGGCAGCGCTCACTCCGCGCCCTGCACATGCAGCGTCAACTGGTCGCCAGCTGTTCAATTGCCTTGACGAGCTCTGCAACGTTGCATGGAGTCCCGCCTTTGGCAAGGCTTTGCCGCTGGGCTTCCCGGCCTCAACACGGGATCGGAGATTGTGCGGAGCGCTGGAATGGATGGGCCTCCGCGCTCTCTCTCATTTTCCAATTCGTCGGGCTCCCAGCATTTCGCATTGAACCCCCGCAAGCATGTTCCATTCTCGAGTATTCGCGCTGTCTGCTGCCATCGCAATGGCTACGAGCTCTTCCTCGGCCTTCCAGATCGGCAGTCAAGGCCGCGTCATGTGGAAGAACAACTGCGACTACTACGGAGGCGATATCTACTCAGTCCCCGGTATCCCCGATGTCTGCGGTGATATATGTGCCGACGACTCGGAGTGCACTCACTGGGCCTGGACTTACTTCAACGGCGGCACCTGCTGGCTCAAGAACGGCAAGACGGCCGCCACCACGACGTACTGGGGAGGAGGCTGCGGATATGTCATTGACCGCTTCAGATGCTCCAAATCGGACTTGGCAAACCAAAACGCGGAGCAGAACGCAGACCAAAACGCAGACCAGAACGCCGACCAAAACGCAGAGCAGAACGAAGACCAAAATGCTGATCAAAACACCGACCAGAATGCCGACCAGACTGGCCAAGCATCGCAAACTGATCAGACTCCCCAGGCTTCCGGATCTACATCTTACGATAACGGACTGACGAGTGCCGAGACGTCGGAAATGCTTGCCTCCATTAACTCGTACCGCGCACAGTATGGGCTTGACGCACTGACCATCGACGCCCGACTCGTTGCTGCTGCCTACGTGCACTCGAAGGACCAGGCAGCGCAGTGCACAATGGCGCACGAGGGATCGGACGGCTCGGATCCTTGGGACCGAATGGAGGACCAGGGCTACAAATGGACTGTTGCTGCCGAGAACGTCGCTGCCGGTCAAACTAGCGTCGATGCCGTCATGACATCTTGGTGGAACTCTGCAGGTCACAGAGCAAACATCCTCAAGGACGACGTGACGAATGTCGGCTTTGCCGTGGCCTCCAACAGCGGCTGTAGTGACTACGCGACGTACTGGACGCAGGACTTCGGCGCCCAGTAAGCTGCAATCGACTGGAATGTGCTTCAACTGTCCTGTGTCGTCTACTGTGCATCTGTGTCGTTTGTGTTGTTACCTGTAAGCTGTTAAATTTTAACTTAAAAGTCCCAGTTTTGCTGAGTGTTTGTCGGTCGCGTACTAAGAGCATCTCCTAAGGTAGTGGAAAAAAATCAATTTCTTTCAAGTTTGGCGATAGTGGGTGATTCTACTTTTGATGCACAAACCGCCGGTCTATCAGCGAGTATAAAAAACTATTATCTAATTGGTCAAAATCCAACCAGTCTCTAAATGCCAATCACTCTCGGTTCTCCAGCCTTGCCAGTTAAGTTACTCTTTGTATGGGCTTCTGCTACGTCTAGGAAAGCACGCTAACTTCTCACCTGTGCTGCTCTCGTTGCGTGGGTATCTCGTTACTGCTGGAGCTCTCGTCGCCAGTACAGATCTTGTTGCTGCAGGAGTTTTCATTGCTGGTAGATATCTCGTTGCCGGTGAACATCTCGTTGCTGCTGGGTCTCTTGTTGCCGGTGAAGATCTCGTTGCTGTTGGAGTTCAGGTGCTGGCGAAGTGCTCGTTGCCGCTGGAGTTCTCGCTGCTGACGAAGGTCTTGTTGCTGCTGGAGTTCTCATTGAATGGCGCCTCACTTTGAACTGCATGAGCTTCGTCCAGTCTTGCATTGTCTGAACCTCCACCGACCACACGCCATCCATTCGAGCTGCTCTCCGTTGATACGAGGGCTTACAAGATCCCATAGTTTCTCCAGAAGCTCAGCAAATGTTGCTCCATTCAGAGCGACGTCATTAAGTTGCTCACCGGAGCAGTCGCGCTGAGCAATAGTGCTCTTAATGATAGGTCTCACGACAAGCTAATGACGCCGAACATGCGTTGATTGAGAAAGAAGATCATTCGTAGGGTGTGGTGACAATTCCGTGCTAGTACGCGGGTAGCCCGGAGATTGTTAGGGATTCGTGCGTGTGTTCGTTGCACTAGGCGTACTCGGAAGCGCCTGAGGAGTTTCAGGACCAGAGGTAGAAGGTTGAACCACAGCAGCCCCCATCTGCGCCAACCGAGGAGATCTTCTGATGGGAGTAGTAGCGCTCTCACCACGAGGCGTCGTTTGTTGCGATTGCGGCGACCTTGTTACGGATCGTCGGGATTGTGACGACGTCAACGGGGGGGGGGGGGTCTTCTAGTCGGTGTACGTGAGTACGGTGATTCATGTGCCTGGCTGCCTGACACTCGCCGCTGTCAATCAGCTCTTGCCGCGTTTCCTTCGGAACCAACCATATCATCATTCTCTAACGAACTGTAAGAAAACATAAATATATTTATTTCTAGAGCGGTTTCCATTCACCGCGCATTCACTTCCGGCTATTCGAACGGCCCAGCTCGGCAAATTAGAGAAGAACACACATGATTGAAGTGGCAAAAACGTTAGTTGTAACTGTCATCAAAACTACGACACCTCTGTCACGATATATACAAGTGCGGTATCAGTTTCGAAGCCAGGGTACTACTACCATTGCGTGGTGTCCGTCGCCTACGCCGCGCTGCAGACCTCCGTAGAGCCGTACGCAGTCGAGTGATCCTTCTCCGTGTGCTGCACGGGTGCACACTTCTCGCAGCAAAAGTACACCGTCGCTGCTCGTGACAGTCGTGCGCTGTACTGCATGAGCGGAATGCCGATACCCAGCAGCAAGACCGTCGCAAGCAAGAACACCACCGGTCCTACAGCTCCTTGAAAACTGTCACCCAAGTCCCCGCGTGAGATCGCACCAACTGGCAGTGAGAAGGAGATCGACAGTACCAGGCAGCTCAATATCCCGATCAATGTCTTTACCGACATGAAATACAGTGTCGCGCGCATCGCTGGCTGCGAGAACTTGTTGAGGTCAGGTACCAACCGCTCGACACTCGTCTCGCCGCATGCTCGTGCACTAGCGTGTGAGCGTCGTTGCAAACTTTTCGTTGAAATGCGTTCCTCTGCCAGTGAGATGAAGTTGATAAGCCTCACATCCAGTTCTGCCAGCACTGCCACTAGACCGAGCACGAGGCGGAAGAAGACGAGGCCGAGACAGCACAACGGCGCTAACAGGATGGAGAGCAACACACCACAGATGGCGATTGTAAAGGCCGTCACACCCAGCATAGAGTTAGCCAAGTGGAAGACCACTAGTTTCAGTGTGACGCGCAGCAGTGTGAGCGTAGGTCCTTCGGTTCCCTCGTCGTCCATTGGTGGGCACTGGTGCAGCGGAGGTAGAACTGGATCGGTGTACAGCTGACTCGACTGGGGTCTGAGCTTCTTGTGCGAGTACACGGTAGCAGTAGGAGCTGAAGAGCTGTTGCAAACCGAAGCGGAGGCCACTTGGGTGTCCTTGGGCATGAGTGCTGGCTAGGTAGCAAGAAGCAGAATGTAAGTTGAAGGCAAAGGGGATGAGCAAAAATTCTGATCTACTCAGTACAGTATTCTAAGCAAGTTAAAATAGCTAGCCCTCATCATTTTATGATGTTGGAAGGAATAAATAAATGTCCAGCATACAGTTCTACGTAGTTAAACAGTAATATTTTTCTCTATAATTTTATACATTGTGATATATGATGCAGATAATAAGCTAATAGTTCGTATGCTTATTATTTAAAAAAAGAGCTTGAGTAAAACGTTTTTACAAGTTTTTAAAAAAATCTTCTTACACTTTTTACTTAAAAACTTTTAACTCATCGAATTAATCGACATGGTGAATACTTTTTTGCCGATTTTGCAACAGCGTTGGCGTAGAAGTAATGGCTCTTTTGGGAAGGAATGGCAAAATTCTGGTTCTCTATCGCTCGAGACCATATAGATTTCATGTCTTGTGGGTAGTCTAGGTTTCTGTCTTGTATAGTGCAATTGTTCATTGTAGATCTTGGCCTCAGCAATCTCTTGACGACTTCATTCATCATCAAACTTGTTGCATGGGCTGCTTGGTACCGTACGAAGGTTTCGTTGCGTCCTCCAAGACGGATGGCACATAATCACGCGTGTAGATCGACAAGAATACTTCGCGGCACAGCAGACGCGTTGTGACGCACGAGAGTCTCGCCACATGCGGCATTGCGACGAAGCCACCGATTAACAGAGCGGTAGCCACCACCATGAAGGCCCAGAGGTTGAACCAACCGCCACTGAAATACTCATCTCGGAAGGCCGGCGACGTGAGAGCATGAATTGGCATGGAGAAGGGGATGATCACCACCATAGCGCTGAGTACGCCGACTCCCAGCTTCGCAGTACCAAAGTACACCAGTACGGCGAGTGGTGGTCGCGCAAAGTACGCTCCATTCTCGCCATAGTGCGGGATGTGACCATATAGTCTGTTCTCCACAGGCTCCACGAAGTTGTGCAGTGCCACGTCGAGACGCGCGAGCAGTGGCGCCAAGTACAGTAACCCCTGGAACACGACGACGCCCAAACAGCATAGTGCCAGCGATCCGAGCGAGAACGCGATGCCAAACAGGATTACGATAAAGCCTGCGGATGCAAGTACGTGGTTAAGCACCAGAAATACCAGCACGCGCGCCGCTCGGAGCACCACGGCCTTGGCGTCCGTGGACGCCATGATGCTCAGTTGTAGAATGTGACAACTCGATGATTGACACTGTGTATTTTAGTACCGTAAATTTTGATATCCTAAGACGCTGTGTGAATGCTCTGTGCTTTTAGGACATCTGCATCACAAGACAACATCGCAGCATCGCTATCCATGTGAGTATCCACTGATAATAATGTTTGTACGCATACGTTCATGTAGTATATAGTTGTTTCAGTACTACACACTTATCATGTCAGGTTCATTGTTGGCTAATGTTACAGTTGTGCTCAGTTACCGATATTGAACCCGTACATGGTAGTCGTTGCTGTGTCAGGGTACTGCACAATTGGAATGGTGTACTCGGATGGAGACACTCGATCACAGCAAAAGAAGTGCGTCAAGGCGCGTGAGAGCCATGCCACCACATGCATGGCTATAATAGTGAGAATACAGAGGCATCCCCAGAGGACGTAAAACGTGAGCGGGTACTGGCGCAGATTCACCGTTTTGTGGTGGTGGACTTTGATAAGCCAGTCATTGTCGTCGTCATTGTAGGCAATAAGTAACATGGGCAGTGACGAAAACACTGAAACAACGACCAAGCTCATCATGCTCATGACAAACTTCACAGTCGAAAAGTAGAGCGCGCCCAGCAGCGACATTGGCGAGAAATGCGCCAATTCCGAAGAGAGGCGAAGTCCGTCGAACCTGCCAAGTGGGTGGTCACTATCGGACACAATAACGCGTTCTTCACTAGGTGACGCGACGTAGTTGCTCAACGTCACGTCCAACATGGCTAGCCACTGCACCAAGACCACAATGCCACGGAACACCAGCAGACCCACACAGCATAACGGGATCAACCCGATTGCGACGTGCACGCCAGTGATGACCGCGACGAAAGCGAAGACACCCAGAAGCGCGTTGAGTACGTGGAAGAGTCCAACTCGCAATGTTGAACAGATGAACCCTTGGCCCTGACAACCACCACGTCTGTCGCAGTGGTGACGGTGAATACTGTGGCGACGACAGGGATGCTCGTGAGGAGGTTCTCCATAAAAAGGAGGAATGTAGTAGGCATTGCGTGGATCCGCTTGAGTGTACATTGGTGGTGATACCGACGTCAGTGGCCAGCGCTCCGACTCGGCAGTTGTCATCGGAGGAGCATTGGCATTCGCGTACGCCACACCTTGTCTGGGATTGGCAGGAGGTTCGAAATCCGGGTATAACCGGACGGTATAGCTCGACGTCTCGACCATGTTTAATAGCTTCGGATGATCTGGTTGAGGAGTGCTTCCCGTTGCCAAAGGCTTTGACTCAAAGCAACAAGTTGCTGGCACCGCCAACATTCTGGAGATTGTGGGAATGTATGTGAAACTTGCCTCTTCTCTGGCCATTAGCGCTCGCCATAACGTTTTACCATCGGTTTTACAGTACATACAGGCTAAACTTTAGCTCATCTCAACGCTATCTTTCTGCTAACCTTGCATTGAAGCTGTTCCATAGGACACCGTGCCGTTGTTCCTGAGTGGCTGGAACTGGTAAGGTGCGGACCTCCTCGTCATAGCGAACTTCACGCAACAGAAAAACCGCGTGGCTCCGAGCGAGATCTTGGCAACGAGCTGCATGAGCGCCACACCAAGGAGCGTCACGCAGATAGCGCTTACCAAGGATAGTCCTGGGTTTCGACTCACTGAGGTTGGCCCAACTCCGTACCGTAGATTTGAATTGAATCATTGTACTCGCCTTGATAGTGCGAAGTTAGCGCCGTGATAAACGACATTGCCGGCGCAACGACCAGCAGTACCGACAGGAAGCTTAAAGCGCCAATCACCGGCTTCACTAGCACGAAATACAGCATCGCCATCAGTGAAAGTGGCAAGAAGAACGCCAAACTCGGTGAAGTTTCCTAGCTTGATATCCGCACGCCACCAGTGCCAAGATCACGTTCAGCACGAGATACACACAGAGCCGCAGCGTTGCCATCACGAACCCCGGCGTCCTGTTCCTCCACGGAGAGTCGTTCCTTCTCTCCCAGTGTCTACGTCGCTTATTCTGCTGTAAAGCTTCAGATCCTTCGACCCAAAGTTCATGACTGTCCTGCTGTCGATTTAGATCCGCCCACTGACCACGATCAGGCGTTGACTGCTGCAGTGGAACTTGAGGGCCTTGGTACGCCCAGGACCTCCGTGAGACAGAGGGTCGTATCGTTCTTGATGCCCTTGGATATTACGCGAGTACGTTGCATACTCTTGTGGAGGCATGGAAGGGTAACCCGGAAATGGCTGCTCTCGAGTTTGTTCCTGGGCATACGGAGGCACCCTTGCATTGTACTGTTGAGTATGTAGAGAACGTTGCAGATGTCCATTTCGGTTGAGCCTAGCGTCCTCCTCCTTATTTCCCTTCTCTTCATAGCCTAACGGCGGCGCAGTCGCGGGGTTATATGCAGCGGCTTCTTCCTCGGACGTCCAGGTCCCCGGGTATCACTGCCATGCCGCCATCATTGAGAGCTTCTGGGATTCCTGATTCTTAAGAATTTCAGCCAATCGTATGATGAATCACATGTTGAAGTGGATCTGATAACCGCTAACCGTTACTTATGGATAATTAACATGTAAGTTCGACTGCGCACTCGTCTATTATCTTCCTAAATACATCTCGTGTTATCTTCCTAAAGACCATGGACCTGCTGGTGGAGTTCATGCCCGACATGGGGGACGTCTTGGCCGCCCAGGAGAGCGCTCTCACGTCCGTGATCACCACGTTAGTCTCTCAAATGCAGCAACTAGCAGCGACGAACGAGAGGCAGGCGCAGCGGATGGCGCAGCTCGAGTCCTCGCAGATCTCCATGCAACTAACGATCACGGAACTAAAAGAAACTCCAGCGCCGGCCCCCATGATCATTGAATCTCCAGCACCTGCCCCTGTGGTTATCGAGGTGCCGGTGTTGCAGCCAGCGCCACCTGATACTTCGCTACTTGACGCTCTTGAGACAATGAAGACGAAAATGGACGAGCTACAGCAGAACGTGCAGCAGCAAGTAGCGGAGCAGATGCAACAGGCACTAGTAGCTCTACAGAGCTCCCAGAGCCCTCAAGTCCTTCAAATAGTCGACGAAGCTCCTGCATGGGCTTCGCTGGAGCAGAAGTTCCGAGAATTGGACGAGAAGGTGAGCGTCCAGATTGGGGAGCTGCGCAGTGAGGCGACGGACAGTTTAGCGGAGAAGACCCAGCAGACGGAGGAAGCTGTGAAGAACCAGTTGGAGCAGCTTGAGAAGCGATTCGATTATTTGTCGAGGGTGAAGATGGAGATCAAGGAGCTCATGCGACGAGCAGATAAACATGAACAGAGTATTGAAGACGTTCGGATTGGCCTTGAGGTGTTGGCCAAGTCGCTCGGTAGCGATGATGTGGACTCCGAAACCAGTGGAGAAGAAGTTGCAGAGGAGCAGGAACTGCAGGAATCAGAAGAGGAATCCCCACCCCAACCGGTTGTTAGGAAGCCTGCACTTCACTCTATCCCAGTGGTTGAGCCTCAGCAGGACGTCAACACTGAGGCTGAAGTTAAGCCAGAAGAGCCTCAAGTAGTACAGCAAGAGGAGTCCCAAACGGATTCTAGTGACAAGGTAGAAGAGCTAACCGTGCACTCTGATGCACCGGAACCGCCTCAAACGGAGGCACCAGCAACACAAACTCCACCTTCACCCAGGCCACTGCGCTCAAAGTCTATCGCTCTCATCTCAAAGCAAGTGAGACGTTCTCTTCGAAGATCCCTCCGGTCTGTCGAGCTTCCTCCCCCAGAATTGATTGAGCCTATGCTGATACCAGAACCAGTCGTTGAACAGCCAATTGAGGAGCACGACGCAGCTCCTGCAACGCCAGTAGTTGAGTCTCCACGCCAGCAATCGGAAGGAGAACGCACAACCGAAGCCGTCGCTCCAGAAGAACCAGAACCTGTCGATGTTCCTACGACTCCGGAGGTGACTCCAGTCATTGAAGCTCCTCACGAAGAAGAGAAAGTGGAGGAACCTGTGAAGATCGAAGAAGCCCACGAGAGCCACGAGAACAAAGATGAAAAGCAAGAAGAAGAGTTACCGCCGCAGTATCGTTCCCAGTTAGCCACGCACCAACAGGTTCTGGACGACCAGGTCGATCTCTTCCGCTCTTCCTCATCGAAAAACCTGCTACGCCCTACCACCACTACACCGGTCGTACGTACACGACGTCAGCGTCGCTCGACGAATCCCCGTAAGGCGTCCGCCGTTCAACCTCACGACGTGCCAGTACCTCATGAGCCACCGCAGAGATCCACCACTCCTCCATCGACTGATGTTGTTGAGCTTCGGCCACCTTTAACCAAGGCGAGAATCAGAGAGCTGTGGATGTGGTTACTGTCCAAACTGGTGCGTCTACAGCGGCTTCGTCAACTGAACGGCATCAACGCAGAGAAAGCGCTTTTCCGTCGCCAGCAGATGTCCATGGGTTCTCGAGTGAAGCGCCTTGAAGAGAACACTGCTCGATTGGATGAATCGCTCGAGTATCTGCAACGACACGTCCAGGACAACAGCTCCGCCATCAACGCGCTGGATGGAAGCATCGCAGAGCTTCAGCCCGTACTGGATCGAGTTCAAAAGATGGAACGCAGCCAGAAAACACAGGCGAGAACTATCGTGGATGTGGAAGAAAAGCTGCAAGAAATCGACGTCGAAGTGCAACGCCTGCGAACTTCTCTACTGCGTAATAATTCGGTGTCAACGAATGTGACTAGCGCTGTGACCAACGCCATCTCATCGCAACTCCAAGACGTCGCTGCCAAGTTCTCCCATCATACGTCTGCGTTCGAAGCCTCCGAAAAGCTGTTAACACAAGTCAGCGAGACTGAGATCCCTGCTCTCCACGACAAGATCGAGCTCTCTTTGTACACAATACGTCAAGAGGCAGAACAACGCACCAAAGAGGCCGCACAGGAGCTCCAGAAAATAGTCGAACAACTGCAGACGTCGCAGCGAGCGTCGGATGGGAATCTGCTTGTACGTATCACGGACTTCTGCAATCGGATTTACCACACTTTACTCGGAATGAGTGGCGCCATGCTCCAGTCTGTCGAGCTGAGCAGACTCGACCAATCTTCCAAGACGTCTACACGCAGCTCACTCGATGTGGGGATGGACTTGTTGCGCGGGATCTTCATGCACTTTATCACGAACTGCGAGAGTCTTTTGCCACAAGATACTGGATCCGAGATCGAGTTTCTGATCGAGACGTCCAAAGATTTCCAGCAGCAACTCGAGAAACTCAAGGGCCAAGCAGCGATCGCCAGAGCGGCAGTGCACGCACTTGAAGATAGCGGAAACAACGACACTCAAGGCAGTAATTCCATGCAAAACTCGAGCTTTGACGATCACCTTGTCTTCATAACGACGACCAAGTTGAAAGAGCTGGAGGTCGCTCTTATCACTCGAGAAGCCCAGAAGGAAGGCAACCAGACGCCAGAGTTGATTCTCTTCATGCACGACGCGGTAGTCCAAGTGCGATCCGTTCTCTTCTTGCTGCTGCTACACACCGATGCGATCAAGTCACGTCTACAGGTTGAAGAGCTCCGATCTTCGCACAATCAAGTGCAGAATACAGTGGTGGAGCACGGCTTCGCTCTTGGGCATCTCGACTCAACCATCGCACTCGTCAAGATGATGAACACGCGTCTCGATACGTTCATGGAGCTGTCGTTCGCGTACGCCAAGGAAGAAGACGTCAAGAAGTCCATCGAGGAGTTGATGAACGCCAACAATGACATGCGAGATCTACTCACCACCAGCTTGGAGGCGAATCGCAGCGAGACTCTCGAACGGGACGGACTTTTAGGGGAGGAGATGAACCAGCTCATCGCTCGAGTCAGCAAGAAACTGGATAAAGACGAACTGCTTTGGACCCAAGAAGTGCTCGAGAGACAAGTGCAGAACGTGGCCAACTCGTCACTGGACGAACACGATCTGATCGACATCCACCGACGACTGCGACGTAAAATGGACAAGAACCAGCTCAAGTCGCTCCTGCAGAGTCAACCTGGACAATCGGAGTCTGGATCTCGAAGTATGAGCAACACAGCAGTCGATGACAGCCACAAGTCTGCGCCTCTCATCGGAGCCAAGTGCATCTCCTGCCAAGGCGAGTTGCCACCAACCAAAGCCATGATCAAGACCGTCGTCCGTGAAGAAGTACACCAAGAACTGGCCAAGTCTCGAGCGCAGAAAACGCCTCCTAGCACCTTCAACGCCTCGACTCACCGCAATCTCGATCAGTTCAAGAAAGAACTTCTTCTGTCGTCACTGCAGAAGAACGCGAGTAAATGAATGAGCCTACAGCCTCAGTATATGCTGACGTCCACTTTCTGAATAAATAAAAAAAATATCCCGCCACTTTTGCATCTAAAACACTCCCGCAGCCACGAGAATTGCTTGGAGAAGTTGAGACGCGATCTCCTTGACCAAGATCATGCTGTTCTCGTCTTGTGCCAGCGCGTAGACAATAGGACGCAGGTTGTACTCGACGAGGAACTGAATAGGCGACGTGTGCGACTCGAAGAGGCTCTTGAGCATCTTGAGCAGGTTCTTGCGTACAATCGCCTTCGGGATGAGTCGCAGTCGCTTCAAGATTTCCGTCACGAACATGCCGCTGCGTCCAAGAGCCTGGTTGAGTCTAACGGAGCGACTCATGATCTCCAACAAAGGCTCCAGCAAGTTCTCGAGTTCTGTGTCTAAGGCATTGCGAAAGCAGACCATAATCTTCATCAGGTTCTCGGGGACGAGCAGGACGTTCTCCATCTTCACTGTGTCGTGTACAAGCCACACGCTGATGGACTTGATCGCGTCGATCTGCCAGTATTTATCCTCCAACAACTCGAGAAACAGCGTCACACTGTCATAAGTCCACAGATGAGCGCGTGCAGTCGGTGACGCATGTGCCAGATCGCACAGGATCGGGAGAGCGAATTGCTTGAGCGGACTTGAGTTCTTAACCACCTTGATAAGCGACGGAATGACGCCAGCTTGAGCCGCATGAGTCTGTCGGTTACGGTTGATCCGACACAGGTAGAACATGGACTGCAGCACGATGTTTTCCACCTCTTTCCGCTTCACATCAGAGATCGTCGGACCTTCAGTCTCCTGCTCGTTCAGCAGACGCACAAGCGTCGGGATGGCTCCTGCTCGGTCCAGTTTCTCCAACGTCAAAGGCTCCATACTCAAGTTCCGGATGCACTTGAGCAGCTTCAGCATCGCCGACACAAACTCGTCCGAGTGGCGTATCAAGGGCAACGACTGTTTATTTTCTGGCTGGTCCTCGCCAATACTAAAGAGTGGCGCGCCGGGATGAATCGCTTCCAATAGTCCTTCAAGCACAGTGCCATCACACATGTGCTCTTTCACCACAGCATCACCTTGAGAAAAGAGTACAAAGATATCACACGTTTTGTGAAGTTCCTTCATGGTCCACTGAGTCGTCTTGGTCGATTTCTTGACACTCGTAGCATCATCAAATGATTCACGCGTATCACTGGCCGCTACCGACACGACAATCTCGAAAAATACGACCACAAACTTCTTCAAGAGTCCCGCTTTGACAAAAAGTCTGCAAATGTCGTTCTTCGGGATGGTCTGGATACTGAAGACGCTGAAGACTCCATCCAATGCGATCCGAAGGAGATCTGCGTCGTAGTCGAGAAGGGATAGTTTATCGTCTAGAGTCAAGAAGTCCACCAACACTGGCAAGCCGCCGCACGCGATGAACATTTGCAGCGTCAGTGAACTTGTCTTGCAGCACTGCCGCACGAACTTGGCTGCCTCCATCCGAACAGCGATCGAAAACTCGTTGTCTTCCGGGCTGCCTATGCGGAACCCTCGGCTGCTTCCACCAGGCAAATAATAGGGATTGTGCTGCTTCGTAAGCTTGATGATCACTGGCACAAGACCAACCAGCGCCAAGTTTTCTTGAAACTTCTTGTTACCCTCCACAATCTAAGCAATTAAACCAGAAGTTAATAACAGTGATGTAAGGTACAATTGCGGGTAAACTACTCACGATGTTGATAACTCTAAGCACAGCATGCAGCACGTCCATCTTCTTCATTTCTAGAGCCTCCATGATGTTGGGAACCACCCCGCCTTGCGACATTAAATCCCTCCTCAGCGTCACGTTCTGGTCAAACAGTTCCTCCTACAATAAAGTACAGTGTCACATTAACAATACTCATCACCCTTCCAAGCGAAAACAGCATTACTCACCAAGTTATTGCAGGCGTCAAGGATCACTTGGTCTTCCATGCTGGGGTCCAGTAAAGACAGTAGCTCCACCACTCGTGCGGTAGCTTTTTGGTTCGTGTCACGAGCAGTCGAATAGTCAAAGTCCAGTTCGTCGTCGAACAGATTCTCTTGCGCACTCCCACCAGAAGACGAGCCTGCGCTGCTACCACGATTGCCACCAACGCGTAGCACCAAATTCCCTTGACCTTCTGCAAACTCGAAGCTACCATCCATCTCGTCGTCTTCCTTGAAGGCGTTAAGCGACTTCTTGGCTGGCACTACAGTGGCAGGAATAGGCTCTGTATCCAACGCGCGTTGCTGCTTTGCAGCTGCCTGTAAGAGCTGCTTCTCGTCGATATCGTCGAAAGCGAGGTCTTCTTCTGGATCTTCGACAAACTGCTGGAGCTTCGCTATGCGGCTTTGGGCAGGAATGAGCGACGATCGATCCCACGAGTTCATCGTAGGCTTGTCCGTATTACTCTGGTTCGTGTTGACAGAACTGCTGTCTTGACTTACATCCAGTCTCTCCGATACTACCGTCGTTTCGGTCTCTTCATCGTCCCACACGTTGTCGTCGAACAGAGCGTTCGCGTCTTCATTGGATAACTGAAACTTCGGCTTTCTCGGTGCAATCTCCGCTGATGTTTTGCTGCCTTTCCTGCTTCCATCTTCTCTCAGTACGAACGGCGTGGGGTTGGAATCCACTCCGAACTCGTCGTCCCAGTCCTCGACGTCCTCGTCGGACTGTTCGTTTGTGACACTGAGAGACCGCGAGGCTTTGACTCCTGTTGTCGGTGGTATATCTGTCGTAGACGAGCTCTTCTCGTATAGTTTAATCGTATTCAGCACAGCGTCGCGATCATTGGAAGACGTGACGCTCTCTGCTACAAGCTGCGTACTTTGCTCGACCTTATTCTTCGGAATCTGTGCGATCCACGGGTGCGCGAGAAGCTCGTCGGCCGATGCTCGCAGTCGAGGCTCCTTCATGAAACATTTCATGATGAAATCGTGCAAAGCCTATTGGAAACAATACCCCGTAAAATCAGATACACATACGATAGCAGTTAATAGCAAATTTTGTACCGGTGACATGCGCTGAGGGAGCGGAGGATGGTCTTCTTGTACGATACGGAACAGCGCAGCCATGGGCGCTAAGTCAAAGTACGGAGGCTTGGTCGTCAACAGCTCGATGATGGTGCATCCCACGCTCCAGATATCCGACGCAGACGACCAGCCTGCCATCTCAATAACCTCCGGCGCCACTGCAATACAGTAACTTAATAACACCACATCTTACCAAAAAGAAGCAGGACACAACGTACTCCAGTATGGCGATCCCACAACGGAGTTCGCCTTCTGCGTCTCGTTTAACTTGATAGCCACACCGAAATCCGCTAGCTTCACTAGTCCGTCTTTGGTTGTAAGGATATTCGCACCTTTAACATCTCGATGCAGCACACCTTGTTCGTGTAGATAGGCCAGTCCTCGTAGGACTTGCGTGATGTACATGGCCACAAGCGTCTCTGATAGAGACCCGAACTTCTTGATAAATTGAGCCAGAGAGCCGTTCTCCATGTACTCCAGCACAATGTAAAGGTATCCGTGTGTCTTGATGGTGTCGTGATACTTGACGATGTTTTCGTGTTTCAGTTTACGCAGCAGACTGATCTCCGTCTAACACAGCAGTATTACACTTTGTTATTTACAATCAGAAATTCAGAATTAATATCATCGTAGTCTTGTACCTCTATTGATAGCAGTTCATCCTTGTCAATATCTCGAAGCGACACTTGTTTGATGGCAACAGAGCGTCCATTGCGCAGATCCAACGCCCCGTAAACAATACCGAATCCTCCACGTCCAATTTCAGCTCCCAATTGCTAGTAATCATCACATACAGGATAACAAATTAGAGAGCACTAACAAAATTGTAGAATATCGACTCACATAATGGGTGCCCACTAGTCGCACTTGCTCCTGGTCCAACTTCTTGCCCCCGCGACTGGACGCCAAACTGCTGCGAGAGCTGCTGGGGCGCGTCGACGCCTGGCTACTGCGCAAGGATGGACCAGCACTGCGTCCGCCGCCGCTGGTCCCGGGGCTGCCGCCCGTGCGCACATGGAGACCGCTGCTGCTGCTCATGGGAGGCACATCGTCAAATTGTGTACGATTGTGTACGAGGAGATCATTTTTGAGAGCTGCTATCAATTCTGACGATAAGTATCGGTATTTGGATCGGTTTTGAGTAAAGCGTAGCCATGAGGTAAATGCACAAAAATACGACGGCAAGTTGCCTTTTTTGTCTATTGGATACACTCACCAGCCTGCACTTGTGGTTGGCCTCATGATAGTGTCATGTCCTGGTAGATCTGAGAGGGACAACAATCGGCAATTGTCGTAAAACGTGACACTGGTCTCGAGCTCGTCTTGTGGCATGTAGATGTTGTTAGCCTCAGCGTCAATAACCTCCAGATCGTCCGTGAACAACAGCGTCTGCGTCATGTTAACGGCATTGGCGGCGGCCTCAGCTTGATCGTGCCACTTCTTTCGCAGCCGTCGGTTATCCAATGGGGGATGAGTAAAAGTGACCGTTGCTGCGTCGGAAGTGCCGTCAACACTCGGAAGATTTAGAGGTGGCGCTTGCTTTAGGATTCCGTGATAGATCAACACGTCGTCGAGAAACACCTCGAACTCACGGACACCACGTGTCGGAGTCTTGCTGTAGTTCCAAAGTCGGATTTTGGAGATAGCCACAGGCTCATTGAAGAATATAACGACTTTGTTCGGATACGATGGTGTGTGTGGAGCTAGCCACATGTGTCTGTCGTCGTAGGTATTGTTGACACCATCGTAGAGTTTGTCCAATGTTCGTACGTCGTGCGTGGCACCTGGTTCCTTTAATATATTGATATCACGTGGTTGGGCGTCAATGATATCTCCGCAGAGAGGAATAGTCTGGTTGTTACGGTCAAAGAGCTCCACTCCGTTAAGACCCAAGTAGAATGTGTCGCCCCAGGTAGACGAGAACACAAATTTAATGATATATCCCGTGGGAAACAGAGGCGTCTGGTACTGTTGGAAAACTTCTGCAATGGGCTTCATAGCGCTCTTCTTCCGGATTAACCGCGTTTGCGGTGGCGCAGAAGGCTGCGAAAGGTTCCGGTTGCGTAATTCAGAGGGCCCGTTCGATATTTCAGCGTCTTGAGTGGCTATACTTTCCACAGGTGATGATGGTCTCGTGCATTCCGCTTCTTCTACTGTCGAACTCAGTGGCTTATCATCCTTGCCAAGCGATTGAAAAGGTAATGCTGGAGATGCAGCAGCACCTGCGTGGTGTTGCGATGAATTGCGTAGATACAGGAACTGCCCAAAGTCAAAGTCCATGAGATTGCCTGGAGCCTTCCGTAACGATGCGCGCATGTGGTGCATACCGTCAATTCGCAATGAAATTTGTTTGGTACCTTTAAAGGAATCTTCAAGAGTTGTGTTGTAGTTCCAGACTTTCAGTGCTCGAAGGCTCATTTTTTCAGAGAATTCAATTCTAATTGCTCGGCGCTCTCGAGGAAGCACAAGTATTTCCTGAAGCGGAGCACTCCACATTTCTTCAGGATCAGTCGAAAGATGCCTGGCACCGTGTGTCGTTATGAGTTTCTGCATTCTATCCACTGCGATCGGAGCAGAGATTTTGACGCTATCCAGTGAGATTGACAGTGGATCGTAGTTGGCATCTAAAATTTCAAGACCTGCCAGCCCGATCTCGTACGGGTCTCCCCAGTTGGCCTCAAAGATCAACTCGATTGTTTTACAGTACAACGCGCGCTCTGTCATCGGCCCACCAACCACTGGAGCAGTACACGGACGTGATGCCTGGATTGGTTTTGGAAAATGCACTCCACCTTTTGGCAGTGAGGTAATCGGTGAGAAGACAGAATTGACTGTCGCGGTTTCCGGTGAATAAATGATGTGGCTACTCCCTCTGGCTGCTGCACGAGAACTTTCATTACCCGTTTTCGGTCTCTCAAGGTGACGAGGGTCAGAACCGAACGGAAGCCCGCTGCTCAATCCGTCTTGTGAAGATTCGTGTTCTGTAATTGCTGGCATGGTTGAAACCTCAGACGGTTCGCTATTGATCCTTGTTTGGTTTCGTTTCTCGTATTTCTCGATAAGTTGCAAGATCGACTGGTTCATGGTGAATAGAATGCATTCATTGCAATCATCGATGTCTTCAATAACACTTCCGGGTGCGCGGCGGACTTCTCCCTTGAAGATAGACTTACCGTCCAGAGATATCTCCACGTATCGAGCACCGCGGTACGAGTGGATTCGAGTTGCATTGTAATTCCAGATACGTAACATCGAGATAGATAACGGATAGTCAAAATCCATGTAAATAAAGTGATTTTGCCCTCGAGAAAATGGAGCAAGCCAAGCGTGGAGTTCATCACACGTGAAATAGTGTTTATCCACGAGCTTATCAACAGTTCGAGGGTCTAAACGATCATGATCTTGGATATTCAGGTCTGGGGGATCCGCTGACAGTTGTTTATCAACGTCCAAGAGATGGACAGCGTGGCCTGTGTGGTCAAAGATCTCGATACCCATGAGCCCCACGTAAAACGGGTCTCCCCATGTAGAGAGGATATTAATGACAAGGTTCTGTCCATGCGGTAACTCAGGAATTTGGAACACCTGTGGCGGCTCTGGTGAAGATTTTGATTCGACAGATTTCGCGAGGTACTTTGAAGCTCGATTTTCAACAGCATCGTGGGAATTGTGACTCTCGCTGTCGTACATTACAAGCTCTTTGTTATCCGTAAGCGTTTTGTCATTCTCTCTTTCATCCAATTTATCGTCTATATTGACGAAATGTACGTTGTCTGAAAATAATAATAAAAAAATGTTAATCACTTCCCAAAGAAACTATTGAACCATGCCCTGTACTGACCTTCAGGGTCTGCATAGGGGCGCATGACTGAGATTTTAGTGGATAATTCGCGACTGCGATTCGTCTTGTCAAAGAATTCAAGTGACCGCAACGACTCAACGAGCGATTGTTTCACTCGTCTGCAATATTTACCGGTTAGCTGATGCTCTTAACAATACTACGTAGTATTATATTTCAGATCTCACCTGCTTTTGGACTCGGTAGCTTGCTGCCTACCACGTTGCCTCGATCGCTTCGGAGATTCCGACTCTTTCGGGAGAAATTGTTTGTCATTAGAGTCAACTACGTCTTTGTGAACGCCAATTGGTGCGCGAGGTCGAACAGCTGAAGAGCTTGGTGCCAAGGGGCCAGGTTTGTCTTTATGTGGGGAGCCTCCGTGCGCGTTACCGCTGCAACCTCCAGTTGCAGTCCCACCAACCCCTGGAACCGTTCTATGGTCTACCAACTCGACGCTAGAAGTTCTTGGACCGAGAGCGGTGACCTTGGGGGCGTGATTAGTGTCACTGCTGAGCCACGACGGCACTGACTGCGGCCTCATGGCGAGCTCTAACTTGGACAACGCGTCTAGTATCGGTGGCCCGCTGTCCATCTTGCACCACGTCTCCGTTCTTTACAATTCCTTAGTGCATAGACGTAAGTTGCCGCTTGAACTGATCCGATATCTTTAGCACTGTATTACATGTATATTAAGCTTACCGTAAAGTCGATTTAACGTTACAACAATATCTTCATTACATGTTAGTGTGAGGTTTTGAACCGACAGCAAAAAATGGCTGTTTGTTGCAGCAGCAGCAGAATAACCCTTCTAGCCCCAGGATTTATTCTGTATTCTACAGAATAAGCAAACATCTTGATTAAAGCATACTTCACAACCTGCGAAAAATATGCCGCTGTAAGCCCTTTCGCGCTGAGAGGCCAAGAACTGGACACATTTTGAACAAAGCCGGAGCACAAAAGAACATAGAATCCTCAAGGTATCCAACATCTGCAGCAATTGCGATCGTCTATTGGCTCTTGGGCTGGTAAAGAGAAGCCAAAACCTCGATGGCATCAATACCCTGCATGCTTGCTACAGTTACTGAAGCTGTTAGCGCCAACCATCTTGGCGCCAAACATTCTCTCCTCGACTGCGTATAGAGGAAAAATTGGGCAAATTTTTCCTCAGCTCAATGGGCGCTATGAGACAACGAATAACTCGGTTGCACCCTTGACTAGTTTTGGGCCGGATATCTTAGCATGCTAATGTCTTGCTGCTCTCTAGGAGGCAAGGCGACAGAAACGTTGTATGCGCCCGCCCAATTCGTATCTCATTGCGCGCTAAAGCACTCAAGTAAATGTAGTTGCAAGTCCAAATCACTTGTTAAACCCTAGACGCGACCAATGCGCAATTTCATTGACTCAAGCTAAATCACGAAAATACAGAATAAGACTGCATTACAATGGCTTACTCCGTATCCTAGCGCGTTGTGTTCGTTGAGGCAATTCTGCGCAAAATTCTATGGCGCCACCTCGCCGCATCATTGACGACTCCGATATACCTTTTCCTGGGCCGCCCTCATATCTTCGCAACACCATGGCTTGTAGTTATTGATGCGCACCATACCAGCCGATACATCCGCCATGGTGCCCTCACCGTCAATATCAGCTGCCCCCAGCACCTCACCCCACAAGAAATGCATATCTGACAAATGCACCATGCTGCGCTTGTTCGAACGACACCGGGCAGTTTTGGTCAGCAGCTATGTCAGGTTTCCATATCTGGTACCGCGTTAGATAATGCAGCAAGTAACACACACAGTACAAGCCTCAGATGCATTCTACCCACCTCTTACAAACTGCATTCTCGCCTTGACTCTTGATTCAACAGCCCCCCTCCTGGACACTCGCCTTAGCGTAGTAAAAGACCGATGCCACCCTCGAATACTTGCGAGTCCTCAATTTTGGTCCAAGCTTTGAGCCCGTTCGTTCAGGAGGCCGTTTATTTTTGAATGAGGCTGGATGTTTGTGGATGACACGTGTCGTCTATGGTTTAAATTCGAATTTTCAAACCTGTTTGAGATTTATACTCGTCTTTCTATTTCCACTGAATAATCCCCATCTTTCTACCCTTCGCTGATCTAAAAGAAAAGTTCAACTGATCCCACCTAATACAAAATCCTATACGCGAAAATTAGGGCTGTATCCAAGTTTGCTGGAGATATTGTCCTGTGAAAAGTCCTATTCTGTAGAATACAGAATACGGGGCTAGAGGGGATAAACAACAAGATGACCGAATTCCTCCACTGGTCCCTATGAATTTTGTTGCCAGAAATTGGATCTCTGATTGGTTACTGTACGAAAGTTGAAGTAAAAAAAAAGCTATTAACAATGTTTTTTTCTTCACCAATAAAAATGAACTTTTATTTTTTGTCATTTTTTCCAAACTGCAATTTGGAGATCCATCCCAAAAAAACGTTCGTTATTTCTCTTCCACAAAAAAAACGAGTTGCTATGGTCAAGCCGTTGAACAAGGAATGGCAGCTCTTCGGGCAGAAGTACCGCGTAGCCGGCGCCAAGGGCGCGAAGGTGGATTGCAGGGCTTGCAACAAACCGGTCTCCGCCGCCGTCAATCGCCTACAATCGCACATGCGCATATGTCCGGCGCGCTCTTTGACGACGACATCTCTCCTTAGCTCTAACAGCAAAAGTGAAAGTTCCAATTCAGGACATTCCGAGTCCATCTTCACGACCTCAGAGCTAATTGAGCAGGCCATTGAGGCTGGTCCCCTAGCAGTCGAGCAGGCGGCAGAAACCAACGCCAATACGGCTGAAAGCAACACCCCTCCAGCGAAGAAACAACGTAAAACGACTACGAAAACGCGTGATCGCCCCCGTTGGAGCGCGTCGGCTACCAGCTCCATGAGCGTAGACGAGGTGTGGATCAATTCAGCTGTGACAGGACCCACAGCAGGACAGACTGCGTCGCTCGACAAGAAGCGCCTGGAAATCGAGGAGAAGCGTTTGCAGCTCGAGGTCGCGCGAGACCAACGCGAAGAGCGTCGAGAGCAGCTGAACTTGGAGATTTTGCAAGCGCAGGCAAGAAGGGAGAAGCTGCTGGCAGATAAAGAAGGCTATGAAGCAAAGGTGGTGCTGGCTCTGTCAAGAAAGCAACTGCGAGATGAGGGGGTGAGTGAGGAGGAAATAAACCGTATCCTACCCATTTCCAGCTCCCAGTCCAACACCAGAAGCAGTGCATCTACGATGCAAGCGAACGATGCCGCGTCAGACTAACGCCCGGTGAAGATACTCGTAGAAAACAATAACAGCAATTACCCTTACTTCAGGAGTTGTTATTCCGTTTAAACACCTTTTAACTTAAATTACAGACGCTATCGAAATCACCACAGTCCTGGGCAACTCTGATAGGAGTCCATGGCCTGGCAATAATTTTCACTGAAGACGAACCGCGCTGTGTTCTGCGACGAGGTGTAGAGCTCCGAGCCATTCGATAAAGTGTACGACAACGATCCGAGACGCAGCATCACATCCTGAGCACTGGGTCTCTTTTCCGGTCGCTGATGCCAGCAAGCACACATGACTTCAATGAACTCAGGCGGAGCACGTCGCAAGTAAGCGGGCGGTAATACTGGACGCTCTCCTGCTGCCACGAGCTGCCGCACCTGATGATCGAAGTCAACATTGCCAAATGGAATGGCTCCGTTGGTCAGAATCTCCCACAGAGCCACACCGAAGCTGTACATGTCCGTTTCGCGATTAAAGCGACACTCGTTGGGGTTCTTCATGATCTCCGGTGCATTCCAGCGCCATGTGCCAGCGAAAGTTGTCATGAGCTCTGACGCAGCGTTATCCATCATGATAACGCTCTCATCGATCGATTGTAGCGACTGAAGAGACCGCATCGAGAACTTCTGCGAAATATGCTGCTTCTTCACAGTGTAATCCGTTGCGATCCGGGCGATCCCAAAGTCTGCGATTTTGGCAGTCCAGTCCGCAGTAACCAGGATATTGGACGCCTTGAGGTCACGATGTAGGTAGATTGGCTCTCGGTTATGCATGAAGGCCAGGCCTTTCGCCGCTTCAAACGCCAAACGAACTCTTGCGTTCCACTCCATCAAAGGATTTGCACATAGTACATCTCGCAATGATCCACGAGCGCAGTATTCACTAATAACGTAGCAAAAAAGTAAACGATGATCAGTTTCTCGACCAAGGCACACCCTAAAGTCTACGCAATACGTACTTGACGAGACACAAGCTCCCCCTATAGGTTCCCATCTTGATAAACAGTGTGATGTTCGGATGACGCAGTTGAGCTGCCAGCACCGCTTCATCCAGAAATTCGGTACGTAACTCAGCCAGGTGCGTCATATACAACTCGGCTTCTGAGCTATTACCAGCATAGAATCGTAGACACTTGAGTGCGACGGTGATCCCAAGCCATTGAGCCTTGTATACCTCAGCACTGGAACCCTCACCAATCTTCTCAGCTGGTCCTTCCGTCACCATTTCAGCAATGGGGCCTCCTGCCAGCAGCCCATCTCTCATGCCTAACACGCCAGGCGTCGCAAGTCCTGTAAATCCTGTGCTACCAGGTGTCCCGCTCCCGTCTGTCAATATTCCAGCGGAAATATCTATTGACGATGATGGAGTATCGTCGAATCGCACTTTATCCTCATGTGTTGGTAGCGCTGTCTCAGTTGCCGTCGCACAGCAGCAACAGCAACTCAGGCTTGTGCCAAACAACAGAGCGTTCGCCACTGGAACAAAGTAGTTCAGTGTCTCCGTAATTGCTCCAACACTTACAGGGCTCTGGGACACGATGAGTACCAGTGCGTAGGGCAGCGTAAAAACCGCCGCACAGACACAGTAGCCGATAAGTCTTCGAATAACATTACGTCCCTGTGTGGATGAGTTCAGTCTCGACTTCCTCACAGCGCGGAGGTTGGTCATAATGAGTAATAATGGCGTGGCCTGCATGATGAATAATACCACCGTTGTGACATGGTAGGCTCCTGAATTTGTCGTGTCTTCTCCACTCATTGTTGGGATAAGTGCATGCATACACCCATAAACCAGCGAGGCCAGAGACGACAGTAGTAAACTCCTTTTGACATGGAGCGCCTCCAGATTGCCGAGTCGCATGAGTAGCGACAGGTTGGCGATCCAATATAACGACATGAAGAAGCTGAAGCGCGCTAAGAGCGTCAAGATGAAATCCACGGTTGTATAGCGCGCATCCTCTTGACCCTCGTCCTCCCGTCGGTACCGCGACAAATAGGATGTGTGGAGCGCCTGCTTGATCGCCTCCAGCCCCACGAAACCCACGTCCGCCAGTGCAATGCCGCTGAGTAACAGGTCGGCCATGCGTCGCTTGAGCCGGTGAAACGTAGCTGAATGCAGCAACAGGAAGAGCGCGGCCGCAGCGCCCGTACCCAGACAGACCCAGTGTACGGCATGCCAGGCCGCGAGCCACTTGGACGGCTCCGCCATCTTGGAATTAAGGAGGTTTATTGGTGTGGACAGGCTGCTTCTTGGTGGTCAGTTTTAAGTGTACAGCGAGTAGCGGGCTAATGAAACCCCTGACTCAATGCGTCAGCGATAGAGAGACAGCTCGTAGTGCAAAGGTCGACCTTCGAAATCCGAAGTTCGGATAGATGTACGTGTATGGTCGAAGGTTGAGCACGACGACTTAGTGAAATCAAGTTGTTAAAGGGGCCACTTGACGTCTGATTTTCGTTTTTTGGCTACAGTTGCAAAATTTCTGCACAGTTGAAGTGGCAAATTCCATCGTTGCATTTGCTGCCGTGGCTAATGATGGCTTCCGGGACCGCCACGCAATGATATGCGTCGCAAGACTGCGGAGTTGGGCTCCAACTCCGCCAACTTGGAGTGCCTCCTTTCAGGAGGCTCCTGAACGTTCGCTGCCGACGGAATCATTGAGCGATGCTCGATGGACGTCGCTCTGGATTTATGGAGCTGCAGCGAGGATGATGCGGGAATCCCGCAGCGGGGTATGGCCTGTGGTTGAGCTAATGCCATTACTCCGCGTCGATGTTCTGCTTGCAAAAACTCAGCAAACCCAGCATGGATAAGTTGACTGCTCAATTTTCTTCTCTTAAGGTGCAGCATGCATCACAAAAACGTTTTTTTTAAAAAGACGCCTTATTTCTTTAAAAAAAGCATTTTTTTAAATCGCATGTCAAGCGCCTAAGAACTCGTTTCTTTAAACCAGTTAATGACATAAGCTTAGCTGGCACAGCCATCTCTTCATGCTCTTCAATGAAGAATCTTCACGCAAAACAAACGATCGCGCTGTTCAAATGATGAAGAAGATTCTTATTCACATTAAAAACCTGGTCAGAGCAACCTTTTGATTGGCATTGCTTGGTGACCTTGAATATGCATGGCGTTGCCGTTTCTCTCGCTACACCACCGATAGAATTTCTCCAAAGAGTTCCCACGGAATCAAATCATTGACAGCGATGTATTCGCTATAGAACCGCTTGGAAACCGTAAACGAATCACCGACCGTCGTCGTTGGATACGATTCGTGGCTAAGCTGCCACTTCAGTTCGAAAGCTATACGCTTCTCTTTCAGTGCCTTCTCCTTCATTTCACGCTTGTCAGTGTAGGCGCTGCAGACTTCAGAAAGCCACATGGACCAGCGGGGGATGTAATAGCCCTTAACAAGGCCAGCCCACTCCTTCCCAGCGTAGTCGTGAATAGCCTCATTGTTATTGTCACCCCAACGCGTGACCTGGTTACGGGCTTCATACTCGTAGTATTCTTGCAACTTGGATCTGGTAAGTTTACCCTCACCTTCACTTAAATCTCCAGCAAGTGCCAGCGCATCACCAATCCAGTTACCAAGCAAAAAGTCTTCGTTTGTTGCAAGAATTTCCTCCAGGTGTTCCATAGTAGTGAGCATAGTCTTTGTCAACCCACACACTTCATTTGCAGATGCCTTTCTCGTACTGTAAACCGCCTTCAAGTGTATGTATTGCTCCAGCAACTTGTTGCTCAAAAACTGCTTTGTCACGTCCACTAAATCGTGTCGGTACGTGTCCACATCACGCAGTTCTTTCCCAGCCAACAGTAGCTCTCTCCAGGCCAGAACGACATCATTCGGGTCGTACTTGATAAGCGTTGGTTGGAATCTGTCGTACAAAAGTCTCCAGTGCGGAATCAAACACACCAAGCTCTTGGTTACACCACCATAGGCGAGTGTACGGTTGTACACCGACCGTAAGAGGTAGTTCCACGCCTGTTCAACGTGCGTATTGTGCGTGTGATATCGTTGTGCCGCATACCTTGGAACCCAAGTGTTCACATCCAGAGGAGTGTCCACCCACGCCATTTGCAGTGTGAGGTCGTACACTACGTAGTTCTGGAAGATGCCTTCCATTGTCAACCCCACACCAACCATGGTTCCGTTTCCTGCCCAATTCGCCAGTACAGGTGTCGTAGCCAGAGTTGGCAAGTCCCCACGCATCCCAGTATTTCCGCCGAAGTTGTGCAGCACGCAATAAATCCAGCTCTTGCCGAAGTAGTTGTCCATCTTGTTCCATATAGGCACTGATTCACTATAGAAATCAAGGATGATCAACTTGTCCGCGGGCACACCATCAAGATACGCTTTCACACGGGGCTTGGTCCAGAAGTGCGGATCGTCCACAAACGGCCAGCCTTGCATTAGCCAAACAGCGTTAGGGTCTGCAGCAGTCATGCCGTCGATAACAGCTCGCGCAGCTCCCTCCAACTCCGTTAAATCAGTGAATTCCGGTGCCATCTCCATGTATGTATCACATTGATACAGAGACGAGGTGTAGTTGTACAGAGCGCGCTGCTCCTTGAGAAAGTTTTTGCCAATTTCACGATACAACGGATCCGTTGGCTCGATCATATAGACACAGCAATGTTCCTCCGAGAAGTTGCCCCAATTTGGCGATTGGGTGAAATTTGCATTCGGCAATCGAAGTTTCAATTCTTCAGGAACGTGGCCAGCAAATGCTGGTAAAGCCGGGATCATACCAAACTCACGCATACGCTGCAGAATGTGTAGTTGGAGTTTATATTGGTTGTCAATGAATGCTTGCGGCAGGGGCCCCTTTACCCAACTTCCCCGCAAGTTTCCCATTCGTCCCCAAGACAGAAACGCGGAGCCAGCGAAAAATTTCCCCAGACCTTCGTAACTCACATTGTAATATTTGTGAAAAGTGTTTTGCCACACTTTCTCCTGCCCAGTGAATGCCAAAGGCATGTTAATACCTACAAAAGCACGAATTGTGAGTAAATTATGGCGGAAATTTGAATACTGCAAGTACACACCGTTTAGCGCTATCCAGTCGATGTGCTTCTCCCATTGCGGCCAGCTCCACGCCCACAGCGAGTAACTTCCGGTATCCACGTTCTGGTAATACGAGAACTTGGAGCTGCGTTTGTGACGCACTCGTTCTTCTACTTTCGGCAATTTGTCTGGAAGTTGCATCTTGTGGTTATCCCAGTCGGTCTGAGTACGCAACACCGACTTGAAATACCATTGCAGACCGTACGCCATTGCCGTGGCCGAGTTGGCAGCGATCTCGAGCTTTTCGCCATCGCTTCCGAGCTCGAACACGTCCAGATCATCAGCATCCGACGGCAACACTCGAAGGGTGATCTGGTCATTGTATTTGTCTCCCAGTCGTCGGTGGATCAGCCCCCGAGTGGCCGCCACAGGGTCGTGGGGATCGGCATTCTTCTTCAATCGAGCAACGGATGTCTCCACTCCTTTAAGCCCCAACAACATCACCATGGCCAGAAGGCAGAACGCATTGATCCTACGCGAGTGAGTCATGGTTCCCCAAGATCTCAAGTGAATCCCCCCCCCCTTTGGAGTCTCCCCGCTTAAATCAGTGTGTGGTGTCGGCTCAAGATCTCACCCAGGCGAAAGATCCAACCTTTCATTTCTGGAAAGAATGGATGATTTCAGGGCTTCCACGCTGCGGCCAACGGGCCTAAAAAATAAAGTTGTGCCGCTTCTAGAGACTCTAGCAGCGATCAGTTCACCCATTTAACTCTCATTTACAACATGGTGCTGTACCTAAGTGTCTCTGTCACTACGTCGTACTTAGTTGTTCATCAAAATAGTGATAGTCTGCGTGTCCACCCGTCTCTTTATCTCACGGTTCCAGTACGAACAGTCTGAATGACCGCGGGGATGTCATCGTCGACCCCGAGATCGATACATGCTCCCGCAGCGTCAGGCCTGCCTTCTTGAAAGTATTGAGTAGCTCTTCCTTGTACGTGACCGTGCCGAAGTCGATGGTCGTGAGGAATTTGAGAAGTGGCTTTCCGATCTCCGCGAGTTTTGAGTGGCTTGTCTGGATAGTCTGCGTTACGTAGACCTTTCCAGTCCCGGGTTTCAGCATGATCATGCAGTGCTGGAGCGCCTCCACTGCATCGGGCATGAGCATAAGTGACGAGCTGGAATAGATGGCGTCATAGGGACCCCCCCCTCAAAGTCGTAAATGGAAGCGTGATGCACCTGAACGTGGCTCGTCAGCTGCGACTCTTTCAGTAGTGACAGGCAGCGCACCACGTAGTCCTCGTCGTAATCCACACCATCCTCTGTAATTCCCTTGACCTTGAGTAGATCTTCGTTGTTGATCAGAGCGAGGCCTGTGCCGATACCAACGTCCAGAAACTTACTTCCCTTCGGAAGCCGCCCCAGCACTTCCATATACCAACCGGTCGTCAACTTGACGATCATAGCGTCGTAGATACGAGCACGAGTTGCACGCACAAGGCCGTAGAGAGCGACGGCCGCTGCAACTGTCACAACCAGGGATACCAACTGCTCTCCATTTTCTCAACTAAAGTTTAAAAAAAAACAGTAAAGATAGTGACCAGTCGCTGTCATTGGTTGCCAATATTGAGCACCAATCGGCATCCAGAATATTGCGGATCCACCCCGTTACATTGCGTTTAAACTTTTGCTGCGTCAACGACGTTGAAGCGGTTGAACCTGACGTGAGAGTTCACTCTGCAATCTTCAGCTTCGACTCCGCAGCGACCATCACTCCCATGGCCCAGATCACACCCGGCACCTTCGGCCCGCAGGGCTTCCGCGAGTGCTGGGGCGATTACCGCGCTGAGGCGGACTTGGAGGACCCATCGCGCCCTCTTTACCGCTTCCAGCGCGATCTACCGCGCCTGCCCGTGCCCGCGCTGGCTGATACCGTCTCGCTTTATCTAGAGACACTCAAGCCTCTGTCCTCGCCTGCTGAGTTCGCGCGCTCTAAGGAGCTGGCCGCTGCCTTCTTGCGACCTGGCGGTTTGGGCGAGGAGCTGCAGCGCCGTTTGCTAGTCCGCGCCAAGGACCGCAGCGACTCCAGCTTCCTGGTCGAGTGGTGGAACACTCTGGGCTACCTGCAAGTGCGTGACCCCGTGGTGTTCAACGTTAGCTACTTCTTCCACTTCGCAGACAGCGTTCACCCGGCCCAACGCTCCAATATTGGACGCGCAGCGGCGCTGCTGAGAGGCTCCGTGCTCTTCGCCCGCCAAGTGGCGGATGGCTCGCTCGAGCCAGAGCAACTGGGAAAGAAGAAGACCCCCGTCTGCTCTACGGCCTACAAGTACATGTTCAACGCCTGCCGCATCCCACGGCGTGAGCAGGACTCGTACAGGATCTACGACCCCAAGACGCACACCCACGCGGTTGTTATGCGTCACAACAAGTTCTTCCAATTGGAGCTACTGGACCAGCGTACTCAGCAGCCATTAGGCTTTGAGGCGCTCTGTTTCCAGCTAGCCAGAATCTTGGAGTCCGCAGGAGCCAAAGAATCAGCTGTGGGAGCATTGACATCCCAAGATCGCGACTCGTGGGCTGACGCTCGCGAAGAGTTGATCCGGGCGTCGCCGAAGAACGAGGAGTCACTGCGTGCTATCGAGAGCTCGTTGCTGGTGCTCAATATGGATGATGAAGCTCCAGTGTCCCGTACTGAAGTGGCACGTGGACTCTGGCATGGCAACGGACGCAACCGCTTCTTCGACAAGTGTGTGCAACTTGTGGTGTTCGAGAACGGCAAGGCTGGACTACTGGGCGAGCACTCGATGCTCGATGGCATGCCTATGGCTCGCTATACAGACTACCTTGTGTCACGTCTGCATAATAGCCAGCTTGACTTGGGTCCTCGTGGCCAGACTACCCAGCAGCTAGACCGCTCGCTTGATGCTCCCAAGCAGCTGGCGTTCCGCTTCACGACTCAGACACTACGCAACATCGCCGAGGCTGAGAAAGTGTTCGATCAGACTGTGGTCGACCACGAAGTGTTCGTACAAGCCTTCTACGGTTACGGTGCACGCTCCATCAAGGGATTCCGCTGCAGTCCGGACGCATTCGTGCAATTGGCTATCCAGTTGGCCTACAAGAAGCTGTTCAAGAAGAACGTTGCGACGTACGAAGCCTCGCAGACGCGCTTGTTCCTGCATGGACGTACGGAGACAACTCGCAGCTGCTCTGTGGCTAGCGCGAAGTTCACGGACGCAATGGAGGACGCATCTGGTGCTGTCACTACTGAAGAGAAGAAGAAGTTGCTTCTTGCTGCTGCCAACGCGCACGTCGCCTACATGCGCAAGGCTGGAGCTGGTCGCGGCGTGGACCGCCACATTCTGGGCCTCAAACTGCTGGTGCAGCCCGGCGAGCGTGTGCCGTTCTTCGAAGATCCAGTAATGGCTAGAGCTAGTCGCTGGCTCATTTCCACTAGTCACCTCACTAATGAGTCGTTCGATGGCTGGGGATGGGGTGAAGTTGTGCCTGAAGGTCTGGGTATCGCCTACAGCGTCAAGGACCAGTCCATCCAGTTTAACATCGCCTGCCGCCAACACGGTAGCTGGGCGGCCCGCATGGGCCATCTACTTGAAGAAAGCCTCGTTGAGATGCAGCAGCTCTTCGCTGAGTCCAAGGAAATTGGCGCCAAGCTGTAGACATTCTGAAAGACCGAGGATGGTGGCATGTTTTATTCGGGGACGAAGTCCGCTAATATACCAATGTCATGATGCGATAGTTACGACTAGAGCTCATACATGTACATTATTGACCACTATCATACACTGCAGCCCTAGACAACAAGCTCTAGGACACTAAATAGGTTACGAAGTCACCCTTTAGTAGTCATTGCACCAGGAACTAAGGGTATTCTTTTCACTGTTTTTCCTTCGTCCAGAAAAAAATATTCCGAAGGGTCGCTTTATTCCATTGGAATTTCATCGGTAATCTATCCGTCATTTATTTAGATTTTATCCGGATATTTCAACAAAGGGCCGTTCTTAATCGCGACCCGAGAATCGGCCTGTGATTGGTCAATCAAAATTCACTTAATTATGGTTGTGTAACCAAGAGTAACCATAAGGCTCGGATCGCACGCAGTCTCCAATTCACGATGTGACTATTCCAATGTTGATGGAGGAAGCGCGCCGACCTAGGGAGCGCTACCGCGTTCTGCTTGTTGCTGTGACTGGAGCATTAGCGCTTGAGTTTAGAGTCAAGCGTCGAGGTTGCATTTTTCGTCGTCGTCTGGGATGGAACGTGCACAAGCAAACGCTTTTGTTGAGGGTCAGTTTAAACGCTGCTATCGGATGGAGGTTCAGTCTTTTGAGCGTCTGCTGCGGATGATCAGACCTTCTTTGGCTCGGGAAGAGCTCCAGTCGACTCGCCGAACAGGAACAGATCCTGTTAGACCGGAAAAATTGCTATAAATGACTATATCGTGGCTTGCTGGGAGCAACTATCACACCACTCGTGGGCTGGGAGGTATTTCCGTTTCAGGCTTCTACGGCTACGTCCATGCAGTTATGAGAGCGATATGTGAATGCCCAGAACTGAGGATTCACTCTCCCGTCGAGTCGGAAGAGCGCATTCTCGAGCTGGCCGACGATTTTGCCAACATCAGCAAAGACGGAATTTTAACGGGATGTGTGGGTTGTATTGACGGTTGGTTGTGCCACATTCGTGCTGCAAGTGAGAAAGAAGTGCCGGACGTTGCTGCCTTCTTTTCCGGACACTACCAGATGTACGGCCTCAACGTTCAGGCCATTTGCGACTCATACTGTCGCTTCACTGGCTACTGTTTCAATTCTCCGGGAAAAGTCGGCGATTCCATCGCCTTCAAGAATTGGAAGCTCAGCAAAGATATCACGGATTTACCAGCGGGGTTTTACATCGTGGGAGACAATGCGTATCCGTTGTCAGACTCGCTGCTTGTTCCATTCACGAAGCTGGAAATTAAAAGTCAAAAGCATTCCGATTTCAACTACTACCTGAGCCAGCTGCGTTGAAATGGCCTTCGGGCTGTTGACAAACAAGTGGCAGATTTTCCAACGAGCACTGGTTGTGGACTTTGTCAACATTGGCCGGGTGATCAAGACGTGTATGAAGCTCCATAACTTCTGCATTAACGAGCGAATCAAAAACAAAGAAGGTGTTGCGAGAGTTTCCGAGGTGTCAGCTGAATACTACGCAATGCCAGAAAGCTCTTATCTACCGGCCGACAATTCTGAAGCGGCTACGGTCTTGCGCCACGATGCCCAAGGACGCATTCTTCGCGAAGAAGTGGTCGAGCATATCCAGAACTTTGATCTTCGGCGACCAAAGCGATCTCGCCGCTGCTAAAGCAAACCGTTCATGATCTGGAGCTCCAAATTTTTTTTTTACTTAAAAGTTGTCATCAAATGGATTTGCGCTTCCAACGCATTTTGTTTTTCCTGACACTCTGTCGGTTTGCATCCGATTTCACCGGCATCCAGCCCAGTCTCGTGGTACTCACGACGCGTCTGTAGGAGCTCCTGCATCACCACCGTGTTCCGCACCAGCATGCTTGACAGCATGGATAATTTCTGAGCCGCACGCTGCTCTTGAATGAACAACTTTTGCTTTTTCCAAGTCTCATCTTGCAGCTGATTGTTGTAGCTGCCAACAACATCAGTGAGTTTGTCGATGAGTGCGGCCAACTGGTCGGACTGGTTAGACTGTTTCAGGCGTTTGCGGTTGTGCTTCTCTTTTTCTTGCGTGTTGCCTTCTTGTGTAGAGTCATCTTCATCATCAGCGTACACGTTGGCAGCACAGCACTCGCGCCCGGATTGGCGGTGCTCGCACCAGCGATCTAGATAATACACGTCAGCACGACCGTCGCAGAAGTCCAAGAAGTCAGCGCTGCCTTGCCCGGATACCTTGGACCGGGCTTCAGCATGGGCAAAGTTGCTGCTAAGCTCCGGAACGGGCTTATTATCGAGTATTTTCAGAGGTTCATCGAGGACACAATCAAATCGGATGCTTATCAAGGATTTGTAACAGGGTGTTCATCGAGTACAGAAGTACACAAGCGTTCAACGAGTGCTGCAGCGGTTTTTAAGCTTGATACATGTAGTAGGTAGCGCTTCATCGTATTAATAACGTAGGCACATCACATACCCAGTGGGTTAAAAGTAATCGTCTAGGTGCTCCCTCACGAATACTTTTAGGTGCTACCTCATAAGCTCGCTCTTTCCAACGCTCCGACGACCGATCCCACTTCGTCGCTGAGTGCACCCAAGCAGCAGACGTGGGAAGTTTTCGTGGGCTACTCCCTGGACTATGCGAAGAGCTACCATTACGACGCCAATGACCCAAGTAACCAGAATTTTCAGGGGAAAAATGTTCCTCAGCACCGCACACGCGCAATTCGTATCAGGATTCGATCGTAGAAATAAATTATCTATTATCTCAGATAATGTCAGCCCGCAATAAAGTTGAAATCTATTGTCTACCTTCATTAGGCAGCTATACACAACGTAAAGACAGCAATTAAGCATTATAAGAGGTACTAAAGGGAGAACAGGTCCAAATATGTTGAAAGATCGATTAGCATTAAGGTAACTGGAGCAGAATGTGGGGATGTTGCTGATATACGCATACTTCTTAGCTAATAGTCGATACACTAGCTGTAAAATAAAACTACTTCTCAAGCTTCGTAGGGGAGATTTCATTATTTAAAAAAGCACCAAAATCTGCGTTTTCTTCACTTCCAGCTCTACGAGAAGGGCCTCGATTACTTCGTGTACAATGGAAATGGTACAGATATTCCACGCTGCACCTGTATCGTAATAGCGTCGCTGAGTATTTCTGTATAACTGCAAGGCCAATTAGTACGCTAGTCCTATCGACCTCACTGACATGGCTTCTGGTAAATCTAGCGAAGATTCGGTTATTTGAATGCGCTTCTGTAAGCAAGTATTGACAAACTTCACTTGTCAGGGGTCCGCAAATGGGCCTTTAGGTATACTCGATAATGAGAAATCCCATTGTACGCCAGAAAATGTAGTGGAGGCATATCATCGACGAATGCCTCCAGACACACACTTTAAACGCACTGATAATGGTAAGGCATCTACAGCATAATTGCATTGCTGGCAATAGTCGAGCATATATTATACTTGTACTTTGTAATAAGCTATTATGAGTATCATCCAAGTTTCTCGTATTCCTTTGCGTGGGGTATGTAGAGGTCCATGCTAGTTGAACTGTGCGTTATGATTCAGGGTAAGATGATGACACTATAGATATCTCGGTGTTATCTGTCGTGAGCAAGGGCACACTTAAGTGTGCACTAGACCAATATGATTGTAGAATATGTGCACTGTAAATCCAAACAACTGAAACTGAGTTTCAGTTTCCGCACTTGTTATTCTTGGTCACGCAATCGTGGTTGAGCTCTGTGCAGGACTACGGTATCATGATCAATTACCTCATCGCTTCCAACTTTGTATTGTTGCAAGTGTATGCTGTAGAGGTTCACCACCGACACGAGCCGATCAGGCGCCTTCCTTGTGGCTGACGTAGGAGGACTGTGTATCAGTGTCTCCGCGAGACCGCAGAGCGGGTTATGCCCAGTATCTACCTGGAGCGGAGCCTGCTCGGCGGTCTCGCAATCTGGATGTGCTAGCGCACACTTATACTAATAACAAGCAGCAGAAGCTAAAGCTACAGGCATGAATGGCCTGCTTCGTTTTTTTTTTCAGAATATCGATTAGACTACTGTCTTGTTGGCAGCGTATCCTGATGTGCTACAATTATCGCTGTTTAAATGCTACAAATTCCAGCTTTGGTGGCCGTAGATGCCACTGTTCTTAGTGTCGATGCCTATCAGGCCTACATTTAGTATTATTTGAATGCATGTGTGACTTTATTTAAGATGTCTGGAATGTCTTGAGTCTGCTAAACAGTGCCGGCGAGTCTTGGCTGCTAAATCCCTTCCCGTGTGGGATAACTGTCGCAGAGGCATGTCCATTAACTCCATGCAGCATTAGGCGGGCACCTCTCCGTTTGGTACGTAGAAATACATATCAACGCCAATGCCTGCAGATGTATACTCGAGGATGCAACACTGCTCGTCTCGGTGGTTGTCTCCGCGCATTTGTCGCGCTCCGTCTTGGTGCCTCGTTGTCAGTCACGTGGTGATCTCAGTGAAGTGCACGGCGAGCAGCTCCGTGCAGTGTCGAGCAGATACATAGCGAGGATATTAATGACTCGATTTGCCACCAAATGCAAATTCGCCCTCGAATAACCACCTTTTTCAAATCTACTCGATGACCAGCCTGATGATAAGCCCCAACCCTAAGCTCCTTCCACATCCTTCGCAGCTTTGCTGCGGAATGCGCCATGTGCCTCGAAGTGTCCACGCCTTCGAAGGTAGCATCATCCGAGATCAGCACATTATACTCTGGAGTATCCGCAGCCAAATCCATAGCGACATCCACCCAAAACGTGGTGCCACCCTCGTCAAGCTCGTCCCTCCGCAGTTGATGGCCTGTTGCGAGAAACAACTCGAAGATTTGGTTGGAGAACAGCACGTTGCTTAGCCGGAACATGCAGCCACTTGTTCGTTTTTTCTCCTGTTCTTCGCTTGTCCCCTTTGACCTCTTTCGCTGGCGCTGGAGTAGAACTTGGACGCCCTCTTTGTTCGTGCTTGAAGCAAGGCTACTCGCTCATGCTTTCTGGCGTTCTTCGCCACGTTCAGCCTTCTCACCGTGCACTCCAGTTTCAACTGCTCAAGCGTCCAGTCCGTGTAGTCATCAGATGTTGGCGGGTGAATCACGCGCTTGCGGGCATCCAGCGGCACAACTACACTCCACTTCGAGCTGGGTGCGGTGGCGGCCATGTTGCTTTTGAAGATCAAACGGCAACTTATGCTAATGTACTGATTTTGTGTTATATTTAAGTTGAGATCGCGATCCTAGCTGGATCGTGATTTGCAGCAAGTCACGAGCAGTAACCCCACCTGAAGGGATCGCGATCCCGGTTAAGAACAGCCCTAAAGCTCTCTATTCACATGACTTCCAAAAATAACTCAAAAGACGTATTTTTTTACCTCTATTTTAGAGTGCTTTTAACGTAAAATAGCGAACCTAGCGAATACAACGCCCTCCGATTACAAGTGCCCCATTTGACCGCGCACTATTAAAATAGAACGCTATCGAATAATACACCCTGTATCTCTTGATGCAAAAACTAGCCAATCTTGCGAAAGCTTCGCGTTCACAACAGTCTACTACAAAATATGCCACGGTCACTTGAATGTTATAGTGTGCCTGACGGAGCACAGGGTGAAGGGTTTTGAGATTATGCCACAGAATATTGAAGTGCACGGCTTCTTAAACGGTGAAGCGCAGCTGAAGAAATAGCGAACGCTGATATGCTGAACTAGGTACAGTTGGTTCACGAAAGGCGACCTGCTTTCGTTAAGAGTAGAAGACGGCGTATTATTCCGTATTTTACGTTAATAGAATTTATTTCCCTGAAACAACATCAAAACAACATTTTATTAGCCAATCAAAAACATCAAATGAAAATAAAAATATAGCGAATCAGCGTTCAGTCGTAGAAAAAACATCTGTCAGTCGTTGGCAAAAGGAGAAGTGAGCTCCCTTTGCCAGCTAGACCATCATCGCGCCAGCGGTGCCGCCTGCAGAGGGCTTCCCCTGCACATGCTGTTTTATCTAAACTGATTGGTGGAGCCGCGTATCTGAGCCGGTAGGTTCAATGGTATTACATCATTTTGTCACTCATTCTAACACTCCCAACATCGATGTCAGTAGGTCTTTTACTCCAATTTTGCCTCTCAGTATGGTAAACTGTTTTGCAGGAAGAGCCTTTGTTAGAATGTCTGCTACCATTCTAGTTGTTGGGCAGTATTCAATAATCAAATGTCCCTCTTATACTAAATCCCTTGTAAACAAGAACTTAATTTGAATGTGCTTCTTAGCAATATGGTTTCTCGGGTTCTATGTAATGCTGGTAGCTGACCTGCTATCACACCATACTTGCACAGGCTTCGTTTGTGGAAGCCCATTTCTGATAGCAACTACCACAACCATTCGCTTTCTCTTGCACCTCCACTCAGCGCGATAAGTTCCGCTTCCGCAGCGGAGAGGGAAATACACCCCTGTTTGCTACTACACCATGAAATACTGCAGCCAGCCGTTTTAATCACATATCCTGTAATTGATTTTTTTACGCTCTTTTGGTTGACACGCGAAGCTCGCGTCAGTGTACACTTCATAAGTCACGCCCCTTGATTTCCCATCAAGAAACAGACCGTACGTTGACGTCCCTTTCGAGAATCTCAGTACTCTCCTAGCTGCTTCCCGATGTGTTTTGTTGTAGCGTGACAAGTACCCACTCAATTCCCTTACTGCATTTGCAATATCTGGCCGTGTTCCTCACTAGATATTGTAGCGACCACTACTTATCCTCTGTAGTCAAAGTTTTGGGCGGCGATTTGTTTAGGCGTCATCTTAGTTTAAGGCTCGAGATCAAGGCCTGTGACTTGAGATGTCGCTACTACTGAGCTGTTATACTGGGAATGCCTCATAGAGGTATGGACAGCCCACACCGAATTAACTTCGCGGTACTGTGTAGAATGAAACGCGTAATGTAATCTGGGTCAACATTAGTGTCACCGGCAATAAAAGATTTTTTCTAACTGCAAACACGTATTTCTCAATGGATGATTATGATGAATTCGTGAAAAAGGTTCTCGGTCTTTGCTGTTGTTTTGTTCGTTTCATGCAATCTGGCGTCCCCTGTGAAGCATTAAAGCTCGGGCATTTGCTCACAAACACAGAAAAAAGATAGCAAAAAGCAGCGTATTGTACGCTGTATAATACCCCATACGCGGCAGTTTGTGCGGCAAAAAAGAAACAAACAAATGAGCGCGGCCGGTAGACACCAGCCAGAATAGCTGATCTGATGAAAGTAAGACAACATATAAGGGGTCTTCTATGCTGTCTTACATTCTGTTTATGCACTTTTATTTCTAATATGAAGAATTGCCCACTGCCGCCGAGGTTATAGCTGAGGTGTATTGTGCAACTTCGGTCACTGAGCCAGGCTGAAACGCAGATCCATTTTGCAATTGTTTCTCTATTCTTTTTGTTGCAAAATTTGTTGATAACACCCTTCTACCTGATGAAGAATGGTCTGGCCGCTGATTTGACTGCTTCAGACCAGAGGCGACGAACAGTTGTGAGCACGCGAGAGTATTGGACGCCCAAGGAAGCAGTTTGTGCTGCAAACACAGCTTCTGTGGACCAGATAGATTTATTTAGGAAATTGTATTCGAAGAAAGAATGCTTATCCTCACATATTTATCCAGTGAATCCAGGCACAAATTGTCCAGTAGTGCGTTCCCTATCTCATTGATGAAGCGATTGATAGTTGATATAGATACCGGAACTACTTTTTATAAAATAAAACTTACCTATCAAAACCCAAAAAGAAAAACAGCGTTCAATTCCGAAACAAAAACTGTATATGCATTCCCAGTTATATTTCTTCTGTAGCTCGAATATGTACTGGTGCTGCGAGATTGACATTGTCTTCTCTGCTCTGGTCCATTTGATTTCCAACTTTACAATGTGGTGAATTTTGCCTAAGTCCTTCATTTCAAATCTTATGGATAGTTCTGCTTTGACTTTGTTGATCAGTCCATACTTTTCGACATAATGGTTAAATTATCAACATACACTACAATGATAACCCATCCATCTCCCATTTTTTGTACGTAGATGCAAAACTCTTTGTTGCACCGGACAAAATCTAACTTTGTGAGGAACGTATAAAGGACCTGGTACCAAATACGGGGTGCTTGCTTCATCCATATATGCTCTTTTGAAGCTTGCATTTCAATCCCTCTTTGTCAGGGGCATGATACACAGGAGGTTGTCTCTTATCGATTTTCGTATTCTCTTCCATTGTTCCATTTAGAAATGCTGTGTGGGCGTCTATTTGCTTAATACGACAGTCTAATATAGTTCCAATGGCTAAAACGAGTCTAAGCGATTCAAATCGAGCTACTGGCGCGTATACCTCATCGCAATCAATACCAAATTCTTGGTGGTTGCCTTGTGCCACAAACCTAGCCTTAAATCGTCCAACAACCCCATCTGCATGATATGTTACCGCTAGTACCCAGTGACACGGCGCGTTTCTACCAGGTGGTAGTTGTACGAGTTTCCACGTGCCATTTTTGTCTATAGGAGAATGGTACTCAAGTTTTAGTGCTTGTCGCCATTGCTTACCATACGGACCTCTCAATGCATCTTTCACATTCCGTGGAATTGGAAACTTATTCTGGGCAATATCTTCCACTTGTGATTGAAAGCAACCAAAACGTGCTGGCCGTATCTGCTCACGCCGGGGTCCCTTTGGTATCTCATGATGGCTTCACACCTTCTCATTGGTGGAAGCGCCTATCGGACCGGTGGACACTTCCCACTAGCCGGTCTGACCTTACAGCCATCATTCTGTCACTCATTCTAACAAGAAGGCGCCCAAGACGCGCAATATTATCAACCGCGAGTCATACCTCCGCTATAAGGATAAAATTCTTAACAAGCGCTTCGAGCAGCGGTTGTATGACCGTTATCGCTGTCTAGAGGGTACGTTTTATATGTTAAAAATATTATAGTCAGCAAATCCTGGTACCCGAGACAGGGCGGAGGACGCTTTTCCTTGATCTCGGCAATCCGTCTTCATGCCCTCCAATAGACTGATGCGATCAGTCGTTGGCAAAAAAAGAAGTGAGCCCCCTTTGCCAGCTACCATCATCGTGCTAGCGGTGCCGCCTGCAGAGGGCTTCCCTTGTGCAGGCTCCGTTGAACATTTCAAGTATTGAGTGCTCGAAAATGGCCAAGGACGAAAAAGGGCGCTTTGTTGGGCTTAAGTTCAACGGGAAGCCGAGCGACTTTCAGCGCTGGAAAGATGCGGTGGTTACCCATCTCACAAGCCTAACGCATCGTCAACGGATTGCCGAGATCAAGGAAAAGCGTCCTCCGCCCTGTCTCGGGTACCAGGATTTGCTGACTATAATATTTTTAACATATAAAACGTACCCTCTAGACAGCGATAACGGTCATACAACCGCTGCTCGAAGCGCTTGTTAAGAATTTTATCCTTATAGCGGAGGTATGACTCGCGGTTGATAATATTGCGCGCCTTGGGCGCCTTCTTGTTAGAATGAGTGACAGAATGATGGCTGTAAGGTCAGACCGGCTAGTGGGAAGTGTCCACCGGTCCGATAGGCGCCTCCACCAATGAGAATGTGTGAAGCCATCATGAGACACATATAAATAGCCAATCAGTTTAGATAAAACCACGCTGAGTTTTGAAGAATGCGCTGTGTCAGACGTACTGTCGAGTCGTCATCGCAAAGTGAGTTCATTTGCGATTTTGGCTTGGCAATCACACTCACTTTGGTACGTTGGTTCTACGTCTAGAGAAATACACAACATGATGGCTGATAATATGCTCATGTCGGTAGCAATTCGATGTCTGAGCGCGGAAAAGGTGCCAAGCAATTGAAAAAAGTGGGGCAAAACGCCACCGTAAAGGTTTTCTCGACAATATCGACGGTATTAGCCGATTGTCTATCCGCCGCCTTGCGCGCCGTGCTGGGGTGAAGCGAATGTCGGCGCCGCTCTACGAAGAAACACGAGCAGTATTCGAGGGTTTTAGGAGCATGCACACCGGATAATAGTGACAACAATGGACGTCCTCTATGCTCTGAAGCGTCAAGTTCGCACACTCTATGGATTCGAGGACTGACCTCGATTTCCTTCAAGTTGTGCATACACTTAAATCGAAGTGTAATGAAATCGATTTGCCATTGACCCTACTCGACCACAGATTGAGCTAATCTCCTCTCCAATGCCGCACTGTAACAACTGAATAATTTATTTTTCAACATTTTGAAAAAGTGTTGATCTGAATTTTGCGTAGCTATCTAAGCAAGGATAGGATGTGCTCGGAACTGGTTGCCGTTGATGTAGTACAATTGCACGCATCTTTTATCCCGATAGGTCAGCGTGATAGGAGACAGTCGAAAGAGTCAACTTTGTAAGAAATGAAGGCTTCAGGTGTTCTACGAGGAAGACGACCTTCACGGAAAAGTAGTCTTCGCAGATACTGTAAAATCTATAATTGTGCCCCTGGGGAATTACGTTAGTACCCCACCCCCAAAGATATAATTGGGTAAAATAACGTTTTTGGTAGGCCACAAAGGTGGCCTACCAACCTCAACGAACTGCGGCTTCCCCCGGCTCGGGCATGTAATTAAAGAAGCGCAGTTGTGAGTCGGTTTCACTGGTCGTGTACCGGTACTTTTCAGATTTGAGACCCATTCTGCACACTATCAGATGGCAAGTGTATACAATATTTCTAAAACTGTTTTTTTTTCAAATAACAAATGTGTTCAGAAAAGCATAAAACTGGTTGTGGCCCTTAAGCTTCCTCTACCGGTATTTCTTACTTTGAAATATTAACCCTTTGTTCCCCATGCATTTCCTATTGTAAAAATTACATACTTTAGCCAAGACGTTTTTGGCATAATGCCTCGTTTTACGGCCCATTTCCGGCAAGTCAAATAATAACTTAGGGACATCACCTTTATAAAATTTGAGGTATTTTTGTTGAACGTGGCATAATGCATCGTTTTGCAAAGTTTCCCGGTAAGCGCTTGAATTTTGATTGGGCAATTTTTGTAAAACGATGCATTATGCCACGTTTTACAAGGTTTGGTAACAAAAGGGTTAAAAAAGAATGATGTTCGAGTCAAACAATGTTGTGTGTCTTCTTACTTAACCGCGTATTATTACCACTAAGATGTCACTTGGTCATGGGCACCTCATGACAAAGACACAAAAGTCACTGGTAAGACACACATTGCCATATATTACCGAGGTCACATTCAAAAATTCCATCATATTTAGACTTTACAGTAATCTATCACTGTCAAATGAGTGGCTGATGTCCACCCACAAATGATGTTGCCTGGTTGTATCATACTTTGTAGTGATGTGTGGAGGTACAGATGACTTGACGATTTTTAACCTCCAAGTCGGACTTGGTCTCGTGACGCACGCGCTCGTCGGGCAAAGATAAAAGAGAGGTGGCCAAACGTCAGAGAGGCAATCAGGATGCGTGGGAGGAACGAGGATATTGCGTGGGGTGGGCGAGTGCTGTGTTGGTACTATTTTGTAGTGGCGTTTTCCTCTCCATTTGTGCAACGAAGCAGTAGTCAAGGATCATAATGCTAAGTTATTGTGTGTAATAGCATATAGTCATTTTGATTAGCTACTCAATCTTATCCACCTTAGCTACACTACACCTTTCCTACAGATGCAGCGATTTCAGCAAGAACCGAACGTATCTGAGCAAAGGTCTGGATACACTTGTAGGAATCGGGATGCCACGAACTGAGTCTTCGAAAAACACTAGAACCAACGGACCGCAATTCACGCCATCTGCTTGCTTGAGGCGCGTTTCACGCTTCATCTCCATCGCCTTTGCTTTTTCAGGGAACAGATCCTTCACAATTTTTCGCAATCTTCTATCTGATTGTGTTTCTGCATTGGGTCGAAGACTGTGATAGTGTTTGGGGTGACTGTTAAGTCGAACACAGCGCCGCAACAATGATTCCCTTGAATCAGGATAGGAAGTAGGAAGTACTTGTTCTTTTCGGCAAAAGGCTGAGAGACACCGATGGCCCTTTGTTTCGCTTCGTTACTCTGTGTTCCACTAAATCCTGGTGAAATTATTCAAATTGATTCAACCTCTTCTTGCATAGATGTCATGCCGTGCATAATACAGTCATCGTTCAACCACTCCTCCTCTCTAAACAACAGCAGGGCTTGGTTAGACAGCATTCCAAACGGAGACTGGCGCGCCATCGAGAGGACGAGATTCTTGATTGCGGTGGTAGCGATGGTCTTGTCAAGGTGAGCGTACTCAGCTAGGCCGTCAGGAATAGATAGTCAATTTAGCAACGTATTTATAATTCAGTCCATGGTGTCGGAGACGGCAGCAAGTTTCTCCATTGCTTTGTAATTGTCCAACATCACCTTTATCTGCTCCTCACGAAACACACCAATCTTAGGCACGCGCACATCAACTGAAGGTTTCATTATACATGTCATCTCATCGTAGTTTCTCGTCTTCTTATATTCTTCCATCGCACGAACGCAATTTCGCGCAAACTCTTTCGAAAAGACGACCACGACACGGCTGTTGCGCATTGGGCATGACATCTCACGCAATAGCTTGTTTTCTGGGACCGGCAGACTTCACAGAAAAAGCTTATAGAATGTCGAATGCGGAATCGTAGCTGTAAGTCGACTTCAGTACTCTTACCACGTCACTTAGCGTATGAGGTGGCAACAGTGTTCCCTGAACGAGATGTTTCGCCTCTTCGCGAGACGCGCCCAGTCGTTGGCGTCTTGCTTCATGCATCTGTTTTTTTCCCGAAACTTCGGGCGCTCTCTAGTCTTGGTACTTTTCGCCAAAAAGTCGCAGCCTCGTCGCTAGATTCCGAGCTTGACACAGGTAATGAATCGCAGCTGGGTAGTTTTGCTGCCGACACTTGCTTTTTTTCGTGCTTCACATCCATGGTATCCCCCGCTGATGACACTCGATTTGGCAGATTTCCACTCACCGGCGACAGGTCAACTGAGTGACCTTTCGTAACAGTCACTTCAACTGAGTGTCGTTTCGTCTCAGTCACTTCATCCTAGTGACTTGTTGGTGAAGGCACTTTGGCCGGGGCTTTCACCGTTTCTTCCACACCACCCATAGCGTCCCCACTATTCGTAACCTCCACACTGTCCACAGCGCTCCCGCTATTCGTAGTGTCCACACTATCCACAGCGTCAGTAGATTCGCCTTCGTTTTGCTGCAGGGTGGCTGGACATTCACTCTCATCCGCACTTGCAGATTTCTCCAAAGTCACTTTCTCTTTTCCGCCTGTCACGTCAGGTGCCACGCCTTCCGTAACGACGTCCTCGAAGCGCTTCAGCGCGGCTACCATTTCCTGTAAGTAGGCGTGCCATTTCGGCTCATGATGTCTGCAATGCTCGTGGCGATGTCGTGTGCAGTCCGTAATTTGGTCGTGCCATTGAGCACCTTGTACTTCGAGCTGCAAAGCGCCGACTCTTTCATTTGGTACGTGCAGCACACGCGATCATCATCCGGAGATTCGTCATCTGGAGCAGGGATATTTAGTAGGCAGGTGAGTCTCCAACGCGGGTGGATGTACTTTATCGGAATCGGGCTCTTGTTTGCAAGCAAACGCCAATAAATCAAATGGCGGCAAGGCAGCAATTCAATCCACATGAAGGTACACGAGCAGCGGTAGGTCTAGAAGGACATAATAAACAAAGTCATGATTAAAAAAGAATTTTTACAATAAGCATTATATCATAGTATACGCACCTTAGTGTCAACGTGGTAAGGGGTTCCAGATTCAACTACAGACGTAAGTTCATCCAGATTTGGCTACAGTTCTCGAATAGTATAGTATGTGTTGCGGTTGTTCGCCACCCGATACTGCTTCTCGACGAGTTCATAATCGTGATGACTGACCTCCTTTGCCAGCTGTTGCAACTCATCATCCGCGCCTTGATATCTCATACATCCGACATCCGTGATTTTCTTTTCATACTCCATCTCAGCAATTGATTGTAGGGGCTAGAGAGAGTCCACGCACTCATCCATCGTCATTGTAGGTTTTAGGACACCCCTAAGATGACCCCCACGCCGCCTCCAGCCTAGTTATTACAATAAATCATCATCGGTTTCTTGATCAATTGTTGTACATTGTAAACATACTTCCATACCTGTTGTACACAATACACTTGCCAAGCGGCATCGTAAGATTAATTAGCCTCTTTATTTGCCCCCAAGTCGCCTCAAGCCGATTATTAGTAGTGTTGGCTGCATTGAATGTCTTGGTCCGAAGATGGGTAGCCCACATATCCCGACATTCGTACCAGTTCTTTTCCAACTACTCTTCAAAACCGTTGCCGTAATCTCGTGACTTATCACACAAGACCGCCCACTCCACATCAAACGTGACCTTGCAAGGAGCATATATCACGGCGCGCCAGGCAAGTTCAAGCTCATCACGGCGAGCCTTCGTCCGAATCTCGTATTTAGAATCATCCAGCTTCTTCTTGAATGCTGTAATTGCGTGAAATTGGCACAAAATTACCTATTTGAACGCAGAAACTCGAAAACAAGTTTAACAGCTTGAAGGGACCAGCAACCATTAGAAATCGCACCTTTGTTCCGGAAAACAACTCCTCTAACATTCGCCACTCATTGAAATCTTTATTAATGGTGGTAGACTCGGTGGTGAAAGAGCCAACGACGGTCTTGAAGAAGTTCAAGTAAGCTCGAATTGACTTGCTGATTTGCCACTAGCATCTCACAAATAGAGATTCCCTTTCCATTTTGGCGCCGTAACCATAAGTTCTTCTACGAAAAACAAAATGCGAAACAGTTATTAACAAGTTGAATATTACTAGAATAGATTTCGAAAACTTACTCAGGAAAAACCCAACGTTATTTACATTGTAAGTCCAATCCAGCAGCATTGAGTCTCTCCATCTGTGGTAAGCTCCAGCTGGAGCCTTTTTACGAGAATGAGTCCATAGGTAGCGTCATCGTCCTTATGAAGTACACGGCAATAGTTTCCAGCGGAAGCTACAAATTCATCGGCAAATTTCTGTAGATTTTTGCTCCGTATCATGCTCTCCGTATCGTGCCATACAGTAATCCCGAACATATTGGTTTGAAAGATCACATCCTGAAAATCAACATACAGGTGAACTTTCATTGTTTTTAGCAATTTTGTCCAGCTGCATTGCCTAACCCAACCTGTTTCGGAGCTCAAGTACTCTGCAAGATTCCTCATTGGCACTTGCGTTTGCCGCAGAAGATCCACGTGCCCACCCAACGCCATCGCGTTAATAGCTGCTCCTCGCATCATGGTATCATAAATGTCTTTTGATACAAGATGATTGTGTGTCTGCTTCTAAACGTTATTTACAGAATCAAATTGGTAAGTCAGCAACAAATCTGAAATTAATCCAGAAACATAAACCGCCTCGTTTCTTGTCTTGATGCACATGTTACCGCTTGCATCACGATGTACAAAAGAAAAAATGCGTGCCTCGCATCCCGCGAAGTGATACGATGTGTGAACTCGCACACCCTTTCCTTTGGCACCGTCGAAGCACCCACGCGTGCAGTATTCCTGACGGTAAACGTGCTCAAATTCGTTTTTCGGCCACAGGAAAAGGAACGTAAGCGTATGTTCAAGCTGCCAATCTGTCGCAAAACAATTTAGCAAAACAATTATACGCAATTGTACGCCAGAAAACTACCTAGAATTGTTTGTCCTTGCTTTGACGTTGTTGCGCTTCCGATAAATCAGCCAGTTCTTCTCTAAATAGCAGGTTAAGTCTCGGTCGAACTCGGCCCACGAATTCCACCGCTCGGAAGACGTGAACGCTGGTACCTCGATACTAACACCTCTGTGTGCGGTGGCCATCAACTCTCGATGCCTTTTCCACTTCGAGTTTCTGAAGTGTGGCTCTGTTTAAAAAAAGGAGTGAATGATAATGCTCTAGATGCCAAATAAAACAGAAACTTACCCTCCTCCTCTAACCCAGCGTCCCATTTGCGTTTTGAAAAAGAGGTGACTGGAATATTGTCGATACAATGATCGTCCGCAACGCATTGAGTGTCATGGCTGCCTGTAGTGGTGCGCCGGGCCACTTCTTTAGTTGCCTCGTCGTCACAGTCTTCCGATTCAAAGTCTGTATATCGTGAACACTGTATGTTAGCGCGCTGGTATATGCCCGGGGAAAGATTTATCATACTGCCGCCATCGACAAGCGTCATGGTGCACTTTTTCCTCCAGCCTACGACCGAATACGCGTTTTGGGGAATGGGAGGCTAAGAGTCAGCGAGAATTGATTTATGAAATGTAATTTACTTGCACACCTGTAATGTATCTTGTCAATGGCGCCGATCTACACCTTGTCAATGGCGATATAAGCACTTCCAAAAATTGCTCGGGTACGAAACATGATTGACTGAGATGGTGTTCGTGACCTGTTTTTATGCTATTGCTAAACCGGTATTTGAGCTGGGTTTATCGGCGGACCGTGTTTTCAACATGAACGAGACGTCCATTATGCCCAAGGCTACGCCACGCAAGGTTCTGGCTCTTAAGGGCTCGCCTAACATCTGGAGCAAAGAGACACGTCCTAACTTTCACATGACGGTTATAGCTGCTGTGAATGCTACAGGGTCAGCGATACCTCCCCTAATTACAGTCCCGGGGAAACGCACTCACAAGCCAGACAAAGCTGCAATATCTATCAAAGGGACGAGAGTGACGGGTGCGCCAAAAGGTTTTAGTAACGGAGGAGACCGCCAGTACCAGCCCTTGGTGACCGGCTTCAGCGGAGTTCCACCGCGGGTTGTGGCTCCATGAAGCTTCTTGTGCACTTTGTTTACTCTCTCGAGTTCCCGAACCGCGCCAACAGGGAAGTCAGCGCGCTGCATATCCGCGATCCAAGCGACAAGGCTCGCTTCTTGCTCAGCAGAGAAGACAGATCTAGGGCCCCGATATTCTTCCTTCATTTTACCAGTAGATTGAAGTTCCTTCGACTTCTTGAAAAGCGTGCGAAGGGGAACCGACGACGTCCGCGTTACAGCAGCAAACTTCTCCCCCTCATATGCCCTATCTAAAGCCTCCTTTAGATCCTCCTTCTGGTAGCAACCCCTGTGTATCACCAGCTTCTACCTTGGCCTCCAAATTTAGCAATGGCACCGAAACAATCGGCTGCCACTCAAATAAAATATCTGTGATGTTTTATACCAAACCTTCAGAATTTATAATTTATCGTGCACTAATTTGGCAATGTACAAGACAGCCAATCAGAAGCTGATATTCCAGTGACGCGAGCTTTGATTGGACAAGGGGAGCCACGCACTGAATTGGCACTTTCCGTTATACATGTACTTACGATTTTCATGCATATATATATTACAAGATGCAATCTAAGTCGTGCCGACACTAGAGCTGGAAGACTAACTGAGATAGACCTCCAACTTAACGGTCTAGCTGTTAAATGTATGTTTCACGCTACTGGTCGAATAGCTCGTATCGGACCCTCAGCGCCGCTCCCACTTAATGTCTTGTTAAAATTGCGGCTACAGTTAACTTTTAAAGAAAGCATTAAGAAACGGAGTGATCTGCTTGACTTGAGTTACTTTTAAAAAAAGCTTAAACGTTCTCAGTGCTTCGGGTAGCCTTTAAAACCCAGAGACACTGATGAGCGCGACAAGAATTTCGTTGCACTGGAACTTCTGCCTTACCTTGGTAGAGATCTGAGTTAGAATCAAAGGATATTAATATTATCTTAGATATTATCAGGAACTCTGCCGCTGATGGCCTGTAGATGCCAGGACCATTCTATGGAGCGAGCCAGAGAGCGCCAAGATTGCAGGAAGACTAATACCTTCACACATGTGTTTCCAAGCAGCCTATTAGCAGCCGATCGCATCTCATTGCCATGCATCAGCGTTGAAGATGGTCCCCGGCTCGTCTTCCTCGCTCAAGTCGACTAACAGAAGCCGGACGATGGTACAGATACAATGTATGTGTCTGCCTCCAGTATTGGAAAGAGTCCAAAATATCAAAATGGAAACGGCAGCAAGCTGCAATGACATGTAAAGAGACTTTTCCCTGTTTCTAGATCACAATCGCAAATATTAATAGTTGCACAGGAGTCCACCAGCGGGAAGTGTCCACACGCAGCACCGGTTCACTCTGGAGAAGCGCGGCGTCACCACTTGCTACAGTGAAGCAGCATCCAGATGCTGAGTAACCCGCCATGACTGGCGCTGTCAAGGCTTCATGTGCGCGCCAAACGTGGCTCAGTGCTACTTTTAGCACCACCTGGTGGTGCTGTCAAGGGCGACTCGCTCGTTCTCGCTGGCAATCAAAAGCACCTCAGCCAACATCATTACCATGTGGTCATGGCACCACTTGAAAATGAAAATGGAAGTGGCAGTGAACCTTTGAGGAAACAGCTCCACAACAATATTACTAGAGACTGCCACACCTTACCGCCCGCCGCGTTGTCGACGAGTATAAAGCCTGGGCATCGCCAGCGCAAACAGTCCGCTGTCCTCCCGGTGGGGATCGCGAGTGCCCATTGCCACTGGCAATTTGCCTGCGTGAATTTGCTGTGGACCACAGCCTGTGGTAGAGTCCGTCAGCAACTTAGAGACCTCTACCATTTCGCTCTGTCTATGTCCTTGAAAGATCGATTAATGACCAATGGGAAATTGTAATTTGTGGAGTAGCGTCGGTTCGCGAGCGCGGGGCAACGCCACGATTTGATAGTGCGTGATCTGGCTCCTTTTCCTGATGGTGTTTGTAGCGTCTTCTCCCTCTTTCACTCCCAAGTTTTCTCGCAAAACGGAAGACTAACCGACTGGAAACAACCCTTTTGCTTCCTCGGTATTTGCATCGACGCGCCTCAGGAAAAAAGCGAAGCGATCACCTTGCAGCAACCTAAAGGTCAAAGGGAACGACGCCACAGCAACCTAATCGGATCAGAAGCGTGAACGTACTTAGCGGCGGCGAGCGCAAAGCAACAGGGAAAAACAACAACAGGCACCACACTCTCGATCATCGAGTCGATGTGGCCGAAACTCGCAGTGGCCGGTGTGCTGCTGCTCATACAGAGCGCCGCTGCCAATGGTGCGTCTGAAACATAATAGCAAGTTGATTAATTTCCGCTGACGGAGATGCTGACAATGCGGCAACGATTTTTTTGCTTTTTGCATTGCAGATTGCGCGTTCACGGTGAGTGTATTGGACGTTGCGGGTGTGCAGTGCGTCTCGTCACCACCATGTTCCGGAACGTACTACGCGTCGGGGCTCTCGCAGGGAGTGGGCGCCTGCCCCACCGGAACGAGCTGCGCACTGCTACCTGAGACTCCCATCATGGGCTGCGCTGCGGCGGGGCGCGCAGACCTCATTTACGTAAACGCGGACGGCACCTTGACAAAGGACGGCAAATCGGTGACGCTCTCGGGTGCATCATCGAACACGGCGGACTCGACCACGGCGCCCACCAGTAACACGGACAGCGCCACCAGTAGCAACTCCAAGAGCACCAGCAGCTCCTCCACCACCAACAGTGGCAACGGCAGCAACAGTAGTAACGGCAGCAACGGTAGCAGTGCCAACTCTGGGTCTGGCTCCTCTACCACGTCGGGCTCAAATGGTAAGACTTTTATTGCCACTACTACAATTTTCCGATATTAATCCTGATACTGTCGTTGTAGGCTCGGATGCAACTGCAGACAGCAGTAACTCGACGGCAACTTCCGCCTCATCGGCGGCCAACTCCAGCAGCTCCACGTCGTGGCGTTCGGATTCCGGTTCAGGCAGCGTGACCATCTCGCCCGGCAGCAGCTCGGCGAACCAGCAATCGTTCAATCCGGGGTCCATTCTAAGCGACAGCTCTAACAAAACCAAGGGCGGAGATGATGGCGGCCTCGGCATTGGCTCTATCATTGCCATTGTCGTGGGCTGCTTAGCGGTCGTGGCTATCGCCGCCGGCGCGCGGCTGTTGAGGAAGGGCAAGGAGGCCGAGCTGGCAACGCCTGAAGCACCGGGTGCGATGGAGGGCTATAATAACGGCGGCGGCGGTGGCGGCATGACTCCCAAGGAGAACGTGCTGCTGCTCTAAGTTATGGCCGGGAGGAGAGACTCTCCAAGCAGACAGAGGAGAATACAGTTAACTGTGCAAACTTTTTTTTGAACATGGGGGGAAGCGTTGGTTGCGTGAACCTGGTGAATACAAGTACTTAGCGTGGTGCAAGGAGAACAGGGAGGGGTGAGAGGTGGTGACGTTGGGTGTTTAATGTCTATAGATGCTTGGAGCTATGGGAAAATATTGTTGCCTGTGTAAATAGTATGCTCCTCACTTACGCTGGCAAACAGACGCACAATGCCGTAGCTTCCAAGGAAGGCTGTCCTTGCTCGCCTGTCATCGTTTACAGTCTTTAACATTGGCGACAGACACATGAGCAAAGTACCGTGTTTGACAGAAGGATGGATATCAGCGGTCAGTTATCGATGATACCTTCGAAGTAGGTAAAAGTATCCAGATATCTCATTTTTGCAAAAGTGCCGAGTGCGAGACAATTGCGTGCTTTTGAAAAAAACGGCAAAAAACGAAACCGTGGTGTGGTGACGCTGTATACTTTTGAAAGATCACTGTTATTACAGCCAGAAGCCTGTCTCCCTACTGCTTCGCTTTAGGTTGACTTGGTCTTAGCCGCCGCTTCGGTTGCCGCCTTGGCTTCCTTGAGCGTGAAGAGCTTCGCCTCCTGGTCAACAACGCCGTAGTTGGCGTAGAGACGTCCGACCCGGAAGAAAGCCTTGATGATTGGCTCGTCGCTCTTACGCACGAGCTCGGGGAAAGCCTGGTGGAAGGCCGCAGTTGCTTTCTTGAGTTTGTAGTGCGGAATAATAGGGAAGAGGTGGTGGATCTGGTGCGTGCCGATGTTGTGGCTCAGGTTGTCAATGAGCGCGCCGTACGATCGGTCCACGGACGAGAGGTTGCCCTTGACGTACGTCCACTCCGAGTCCGCGTACCAGGGGGTCTCCTCGTCGTTGTGGTGCAGGAAGGTGGTGATAACCAGCATGCTGCCGAACACGAAGACGGGCCCGTAGTAGAAGATTGCCATCGTTTTGAGACCCAGCTGGAGGCTCAGGTAGATGGAGAGTCCTGCCACGAAGAAGTGGGCGAGGAGAGAGATAACAACAGCCGACACCTGACGCACGAACAGAGGCTCGAACGGGTTGAAGTGGTTGACCTTACGCGGCGGGAATCCCTCGACCAAGTAGGCCAACCACGCGGCACCGAGCGCCAGAATGAGGTTGCGAGACAACGGATGGTCGTCGGCCTTGCGTTGCGGGTAGAAGATCTCGTCACGGTCAATGTTGCCCGTGTTCTTGTGGTGGTGGCGGTGCGTGAGCTTCCACGACTCGAAGGGCGTGAGGATGAGCGAATGGATAAAAGTGCCCACCACGAAGTTGAGCAGGTGGTAACGCGAGAAGGCGCCGTGGCCGGCATCGTGGCCCACGGTGAAGAAGCCCCAGAACACGATGCCCTGCAGCAAGATGTAGCCCGTGCAGAGCGCGGCGTCCAGAGCCCAGAAGCTCTCGACCACGGGCAGTGCACGCGCGTAGTTGAGACCGAAGGCCAGCGACACAGCGATCACCAGACTGCGGACGGTGTAGTAGAGCGACAGAGGAACCGAGGCCTCGAAACACTCGCTGGGCAGCGACCGCTTGATCTCCGTCAGAGTCGGGAACACATACGCCTCCTTCGTCGCCATGGTGCTCGAGTCTCTGATACGCCGCACTTGCTGGAATGAGCTTGTGTGGCTGCGAAACCACCGAAGCCAAAATGACACAGAAGATCCCATAGTTAGGGCAAGTGAACCACGATTGTGAATGTCAAGCATCACCAGGACGAATGACGCAGCACTGTCTAAAAGGCTGTGCACCAGTCGTCGAAGAAGCACCGCAAAAGTCCCGCACGATGGATCATGCATGCAACGGAAGAGGCACTACCGCTCAACTACCGCTCAATAGGTGTGCAAATGTAGTTTATTTACTGTAGTTGCCATGCAGTAGTGTACCGACATGCAGAGATTTTTACTTTCAAGACTTGATTAACGGAAGGGCAGCACCACCTCATGCTGTAAAATATCTTCGGCGAGAGGCCGTTGTAGTGCGTCCGGGTGCATCATGCTAGCAATCAGATGCTGTAGCGAGTTGGAGTATTGTCTGTGGCGAACAAGCGAGCAAGAACGTTAGCGCCATGCACGTGGTGATGCCCAATGGCAAGAGACGTACCGGAACATGACGAGGTCTCCGTCCCGGATCTTCTGCCATTCTTCGCCGCCACTTGCCAGCGTCGTTCCTAGCGCGAGCTCATAGATCGTGGCTCCCAGAGCGAAGATATCGCCGGCCCGCAAATTATTCCTATTGCCTTCGAGTAGTTCCCTACGTTGAGCACACCCATTCAGTTAGCTTGCTATTTCGTCATGTCTGCCAATGCATGTGGCATTGTGCTTACCGACTAAGATATCGATTGTCGCCTTCCGTGATCTCCATGCTACCGTCAAGATGAGCAACAGTTCCCAAGTCGCCCAGCTGCAAGACACAAGGTCACAAATATCAGCACACTAATACGTAACCTGAGACATTATCGTAACAAGTGAAACAAACCTTGTACACCTCCCCTGGTCCAACCAGTAAATTTTGCAGTTTGACGTCCATGTGAACCATCTTCTTGCTGTGCATATCGTACAGAGCCTCGAGAAATACACAGCAACAGTTAGTTCCTCCGGCCTAACATCAATAGTGGCCATGGCTGCTGGCCACCCTACCTGTGCGATATGGCACAAAAGCTTGCACAACGTTTCTTCTGGAACCTTATGCGGTGCATACTTGTTGACAAAGCCGGCCAACGAGCAGCCTTCAAGGTTTTCAAGCTGGATGTAGAGTAAGTCGTCTTCTATCCACGCGTCGAAATAGCGGACAACGTGGTTGCTATTGCTCAGCGCCGCTAGTGCCTGCACTTCCCGTAGTGCTCGCTCACTGTCACAAACCCACCGTAAATACGAGATTAGCATACCGTCAAATAGGTAGCAGATCGCGTCGTAACGTACGTGTCTGCCTTGCCTCGGAAGTGCCGCTTGCTCTTCTTCACTGCGTATACCCAGCCATCAATCTTCTTGATACACTTGTATACTTTAGAAAAAGACCCCGAGCCGATCAACTGGGTAAAACAACGCCGTGTTAGAATGTCAAATTGTAGCAACTTTCAATCAGACAATCAACTTACCCCAAGTTCTGAAAAATCCGACAAATATTTGGAAACAGGCGATCCATTCTTCGCTCCGACCCACGCCGACGGAAAAGACCGTCGTTTGCGCCTAGAGATCTTCTTCTTCCCAGACTCCGTCGTCGGCTCCGGTGCAAATGGGTTCACGTAGCTCTCATCAGACAAGAAGGACGCAGCTTGTTCCCTGCAACACATAACATGATATAAAAAAGGTTAACAACATGTCCACCTAACACCTTTTCAATGCAACAAACGCACCCGTTGGGTCTCGCTCTCTTGGCATTGACAACCACGTTAATCTTCGGCGATCCAGTGTCCATGGATGATTGACTGGAAAAGGACGGCAACCCTTTCCGTGCATGCCTCACTTCCATGTGAGTCATGTCCTGTGTGAGGTTCTGCACCTGTTCCTCTTGGATAATATCTGCTCCGCTACTAAGTCTCGGTCTCTTTTTCAACGGTGACGGTGTCGTCGGGTTTGACAGCGGGATAACCGGTTGATCACGAGGAGTGAGGAAGTCCATGTCGTCTTGGCTGTACTGCTGCATGGGCGTGGCCATTCCGGGTGTGTAGTAACCCTGACTGGTGGGCGGCAGACCGAAGCGCACAGGTGTATGTGTTGGCTCGAAGTCTGGCTCGCTGCGCTGACTGGAGCAGCCCGTAAAGTCGATTTTCTTGGGTTTGGGGCTACGCGCGCCGCTATCGCTGTTCTGCGAGGCTAAGAGCATCGGCTCCTCGCTACTCTCGTCGTCCATTACGTCGTAGTCGATACGCTTTTGTATAGATACTGACTCTTCCTCGACGTCCTCCATGGCTGCGGAGCTAAAGCTGTTGCCCTTGGCTGACGCCTCCAGAGACCGCCGAGCCTTGCGCAACTTGCCAACGCGCTTGTGGCTGGCCGACGACTGCGAAAAAAAGTCGTGGATGGAGCGCTGCTTCTTGGCACCGCTAGACGCGCCACCGCTTGAAGCTTGCGACGAGCCGTTCGTCCGCGCCTTGGTGCGCAGAGCGTTGAGCAACATGACGCACGGTAGAGACTTTCCCACTCAAAAGTGAGCCCAAAATGACGCGAAACGTTTTCCCGCCTTTTCTAATGCATGTTGGGAGGTTTAAGTATGTCATTTGACAAGTCGTGTGGAAAACTCAAAAAGCTCTTTTTTTTTTCGCTTCAACTTCGCTAAACTTTCTTGTTGCGAAAATTGAGGCCTTGAAAGGGATTGAGTAGCCGAGTTTGCGTCTTCCGTTCCTGCTCCTCTGCACGTTGAATCTCGGCCTCGGCTTGTCGAGCTTTCTCGGCGGCCTCTATTTCGTGGCGAAGTTGTTCCTGCTGCTCAGCTTCTAATGTGCCTTCCGCCATCGCCACTTGGACAAGTTGCTGAGTGTCAGCAGAGGCAATGATTAACTCGGTGACAAATTCAATCGCTTCTGTTGTTGGAGTCGCGTACCTTAAGCCCCATGCGATCACCAACGAGGCGGACGGGGAGTGGTTTCTGTCCACTATCACTTAGTGAACGGCGATTGTACTTGGCCGACGCGTAGAACTCGCAAATTTCGCAGTCACGAAAGACACGACAAAGTCGACACGGTCCGTCAAGCGTATCTGGAGTGCCACCACCGAATTTGCGGAACGATCGCTCGTATGCGTCATACTGGCGTAGAATTGTGGCGTGGTCGGCATCGGCTTGGATGGCGCGGAGGTAGTAGTCATCCAGCACGCTACAATGATGTTAGCTACTACAGTGCATGCTCGACATTTGCGATAACAGAACGCACCTTTGAGTCGAAATGGGAGGCATGATGACCAGTGTGGCGTCTGTACTACATTGTACTGAGCCGACCTTGCCCACGTACTTGAAGGCGGAATAGACGCCGAACACCTCCACTTGTGCGATGTGGAGAAAGTTTCTGTTTTGCAGTTGCACTCGGATGAATTGCCCTACCGTGTTTGCCGATGGAAGTACCCATTCTGTCATTCGTTTGGTGGTTCGGAACAACTCGAACGCACTTGACTGCACTTTAGCTGCTCGGAGACTAAATAGTTGCAATTGAGCGTTTTAAACAGGCTAGTCTTGTAAACTGCAAAGATTGCGTACCCTTCGTTGCCTTCGAGATCTTTGAACGCGAATTCACTCACAAAGATCCAGCATGGAAACAGTCGACTGCTGTACTCGGACCTGCTCCTTGACGGGTTTAATGGTTCATCCGTCCGATTCCACAACTAGCAGTAAATAGTTAGATCATTGTTCAAATGCACAGAAAGCAAAGGGGCAATACCCGGATTTTTTCAATGACGGCAGGTTGCCCGAGGTCTACTTCCCACCAAGGCTTGTCTTCCATCTGCACAGCAAAGGGTGACCAGTTAGCTCACAATAAATCGAGCCTTAACATGCAACTGATTGTACATGAGTGTGAATGCACGTCGCTAATGCGCCCCCAGTCTCCCCGTTGACTGCCAAATGAGGTCCTTGCTCGTTGTAGATGTTGATTTGGCGACAAGGTTTGCCTAACGCGAGGTTATAAGGCTCGACATGCAAGCATTTTAGTAGCTCTGGTTTCTCAATAAATACTCGCTGCATCCAGTACACAAGTCAGCTTCAATTAGCCAAGTTAAATACGCTTATTCAGCACTTACATTTGAATCATGACCTGTGCAACCGTGATAATTTCGACCCCACGTATAAAGTTCGCCGTAGGAGGACACAGCCGCAGTGTGGCTACCACCACACGCCACCTGACGAACGCCAACATCATCCAGCTCTGGTATCCTCTCCCACGATAGCACATACCGACTCAGTGCAGTCGCACCTCCACACACGTAAACCTGACCACCCCGCAGCCTTTTGCTCCCTCCTTCGAATTCAGACGTAACCTCAGTACAGAACGCTGAATGTGCCGTTCCACATGACACCTGCCATACTCGGGTTTTCTTGTTGACAAGCTGTCTCACCAGTGTGGGGACAACTACAGTGTCGATCACGTTCCGACCAAGACCAAGACGTCCTCCATTTGCTGAGCCCCACATGAACAGCTCTCCCGATGTCGAAACCGCTCCGGTATGCGAAGGTCCGCAGGATACAGATCGGATCTTGCGTTTCCCCGGGAACCTGACTAGAAGCGGAGTTAAAGAGTACTGCTTGTACTCATCCTCCACAACACCGATTCCCAGCTTCCCAGTACATGCTGAGCCCCATGTGTATAGTGAACCTTCAGAGTCAATTGCTGCGCTGTGTGAAAAAGAGCACGAGACTTGACGCAGACTTAAATCCTTCGAGATGTCGCGTTAGATCTCCGTGTAAGCACATTGGAAAAATGAATGAGTTCGTACATTAAATGCTTCGATACGCTGCGGGTGGTTTGTGTCAAAACAATTTGCTCCTCGCTCGTTTGGATGAAGGCCGAGACGTCCGCTCGAGCCCATTCCGCACGTGTAAAGCGATCTGCGAATATATTGACATAGGTAAGATCGTGCAGCTGTTACAACCGTCTAAGATCTTGTACCCGTCTTGCATCACCAATGCCACATGAGAACCTCCAGCTGAAATACTTGCGACAGCCTACCACAATGAATGAGTAACGAAACACACTCGCAGCTATCATATAGTGATCATTTACTTACTACTGAACCCCTAGGTGAATGTAATGGTGGTCCTCTGCGCACACAATTCCGAGCTCAGTCTCGAATCATATAGGTATTACTTGACCATACCTTGTTGTGATGCCGCTCATCTCAATCCGCAAATTATCGCCTCTAGTAGTAAACTCAGGAATCGTATCTTCCAGCTGCACAACTCTTCGAGCAGCTCTGGATTCGTAGGCGCGGTCCTATAGCAGAAGTAACACGAAGAAGTTTAGGAACAGAATTTAGATTCTGTAAAATGAAATGACTCACCGCGCGAGTTATCTTCTCAATAACTCTGGCTTTCGCATCCTCCTCATATTTGGCGTGCCTACTCTCCCGTAATGTTTTGACTTCTTGCCACTAAACACAAGAAATGGTAAGCATTCTTCGGCAGCAAGCCATTAATGACGGTCACAAACCTCCTGCAGCATCTTGTCTTTTTCCTTTGGCATCAACATGCACAGCAATGAGCGAAACATTAATTTTTGTAGTAAAGTACTACCAGACACATACCGCTTGAAGCATTTTTTCTTGCTTTTCTTGGGTATGCTTTTTATCTTGACTATATTCCTGCTCACCAACGTAGACTATGAGCATGGTATCGAACAATAAAGTAAGCCATACCTTGATCACTCGTTCCGATTCCTTGAACGCAGTGTGGCCCGCCTCGCCTTTCACTTCGACTTCCAGCTCAAAGCATTCTCCTAGAGCGAGAGATAAGCCCATTTTGGTGATTTGCTGAAACTCGAGACCTCGAAATTGCGCCGACGTAATAAGCTGCTCGTATTCAATCTTAGGTAGCAAAACTTGCTCCATGAAAAGTAGTCGTGTCGCGTTACTGGGAGGGGGCTCCCACACGTCATAATACAGAACTACTCGCTTTAACCTTCACAACATCCCAGCAAAGCTATCAGAACCATAAATTATATCATGATACTGTTAGACAACGCACCTTTCGTAGCGTTGTTTCTCCTCATTTTGGTGAGCTTCGATCTCCAAAAGCTCCTCTTCCCTTGCTTCCACATCTGGATCCCGTAGTCCTTCCAACTGCGCACAGAGCCATTAGACAAGTCTTACATTGTCTCTAATCATGAATAGCCTTACCTGCTCTGGGGTACACATCTTTTGCAATGCTGACCGCGGTGTAACCTTGGTTTGTACACCAGTCTTAGGTGTCTTTTTGTCGTTCTTCTGGCCAGTTTCATCAATATCATCGTCGGAATCGCTATCAAAGCCAGCTAGTTGTTGATTAGATGCCTCCCATGTACTGTTCCTCCCTCCCCAGCTGAAAACACTGCCCGAACTGGTGACCGCAAAGGCGACATTGTCACTAATCGCACCTTGCACGACGCTTTTACCCCACAATGGCCCCGTATTTGTCATTAAAGTGGTAGAGCGAAACCTCAGACGTCGAACAAGCTCTCGATTCTCAAAGAACAGTTTGGCAAGCTCTTCTTCATCTTGATTGTTCTCGTCATGGACTATTTCTTCGACCTCAGATGATTCTGCGGGACTATTCAAGTCAGTGCCCTGGTCTCCTTCTCTTCGTTCATGTGGTGTATTCACCTCACGAGATAGTTCTCGGATGTGTGTCTTGGTCTCCAGAACCGTCTGCTTGTTTAACCTTGGCGGACTTTGATGCTTCCACCGTTTATTCTCCACTCTCCGACGCACATACTTGGACGCTGGAGCACTGAGCTGATTGCCGGGTTGGCGGTCTGCATTTTTCGCTTCTTGTTGCTTTAACGCGGTCCCTTTACTTACTTCGAGACTTTGGTCTACCTCTTTCTTTTCCTTGTTATTCACCGGTGCTGCTTTGGGCTTCGTAGCTTGGATGTCTTGGTTGATGGGATTTACGCGATAAGACCAGATCTCGCTCACAGCCTTAAATCCTGGAAACAAATCTTCATCTCGTGAGACGGGATCACCAATAAACTGATCGTATTTGCCACTACCCATTATGTACACTTGCCCCGCTGCGTCCAAAGCAGCAGCCAATTCGTCTTCAGCCCGAATCATGGCCTTCCGACCCAATTGCTCTCGAAGTTCTTTGTCACGTTGTCGCTGTAGAAACCTCTTGGCTTCCTCGAGTGCCGCTGCCTCTCGAGCTTCTTCTTCATCCAAAATCGCTTCTAGCATTTGCTGTAATTTCACCAATCGCGTATGTTTCGGGATTTCTACTCCTCGCTTCGTGAGTTCTTCTCGCACGTCCACGAGTTTGATCCACATGGAACGAAACTCTTGGTAATCAATGTATCCACTCTTGTCCTTATCGTATTTTTTGAAAATCTTTTCTTGCTTTTCATCGCTCACACCCATGCCAAAATACTCCAGCACGTCCTGCCCAGAGCAAAACCGTTAGTTCAATATTTCCAGCGATGCTGCAACAGGTGCATCACTCACCGCGAATTCAAGCTCGTCGATTTGTCCAGTGCCATCTTCGTCGAACAGCTCAAAGGCATCGCGAGGGCCCAAGAGCGTCGACGGAGAGAAACCTAACGGGTTACCAGACACAGGATCCACCGCAAACATAGCCATCTTGAATTCAGTTAAATCGATCTCACCACCGCCATCAGTATCACATTTACGGAATATCCGCATAGCTTTTGCGCGCGAGATGGATATTTCAAGATCCGGCAGCTACAGCGTAAGATAATTTAGTGACACAAACTCATTTTCGGTAGCAATATGCAGCAATACCATGGCCAGAAACTCGGAAGCAGATATATTGCCTGACCCATCGGTATCGTACTTTTTGAACAGCTCCTCTGGCGATAGCTGTGGCAGTTGACATTGTCAGCACTGTACAGTCTACCTCTCTCATCCTACACCCATACCTTGGAATATAGCACCACTACTTTCCTTTTTTCAGCTTCGGCTGCCTCTTTCTCGTCCAATTCGTCGTCCCCACCGTCCTTCGCATAGCGATCGATGGTCGCGTCATCGTCGCTCTCGTCGCTGTCGGCACCGAAGAGGTCCAAGTCTCCGTTTTTGCTTTTAGAGGGTGCCGTAACAGTCGAGAGAGCTCCACCTCCACCCTCCGCCACGCGATTGCCCTTCCTACCGAAGAGCCCCATCGAACAGTTGCAAGTTGAAGTAAACGAATGTAGCCATGATATGTTATGTGTATATTGGGTACAAAATTGAATCTAACGCACATGGTTGGTTAATTTTGTACCCAACCGATATGATTGGCTACATGAATCGAAACCCACTTCAATGTGTTTGATAACAATCACTTCCGTTCTTGCAAGCAAAAACTCAATCACCAGGAGTGATGGTCACCTCGTCGTTCGAAGCGGAATTGGCGTCGGAGGGCGCGACTGGTAGCGCCGAGGCGCAACTGACGTTCCAGGAGGAGTTCGCTCTAGCGGAGAGCGTGGCGGCCAAGCTGCAGCTGGTGCACAAGACGTTCGTGCCTGGAACGCCGGACTTTTGGTTCTACTCGTCGCTGTGTACACTGCTGGAGGTGCAGACGCTACTGGAGACGGAGCAGCCCGAGGCGGCATGGCAGATTCTGGGAGAGAATAAACTGCTGCTGGAAATGGTAGAGCGGGAGCTCACAGGAAAGAGCTGCTGGCGACGCTCTCAACGGATCCACAGACGGCGACTGTTGCTGGAACTAGATCTGCTGTACAAGCTCAAGAGATCGCAGGATGAGATCAAGGTTGGTAGATTGAGGTAGAGAGGAAGGTAGAACCACATACAGACACTGGTTGTTGCTGGTATTTGTAGGGTGTGGCGCAGCAGCTTACGACGGCTCTACAAGTGAACTATCAGGATCCTGAGCCAGCGGGAGTGGCGACCGAGATCAGGAAGGAGTCGTACCCGACGGGTTTGACGAAGGACTTGCTGGATCTTGATGCAATCATCGACAGCAGGCTGATCTTCCTGAGTTATAGCACAGAGAAAGATTCGTCACTGAAGGCGTTTCTGAGCGGGTTGGACGTTTACGGACGAGAGAAAGTTTTCCAGAGGATTCTCGCGTGGAACGGGATCGAGGAAGAACATTGGAAGATGCTGGAAGTCTTCTTGGACGACTACCCGTTCGAATACGCGGATATACCAGGGTACGCAGCCTGAAAAGCAGCTTGGGTCTACAAATTGTCCATGTAAACTGACAAGTTCGTGTTTTGACGTTACAATGTAGATATGTGGACGTGATTGTCAAGGATGTCAAACGTAAGAGAGACAAGGATCCAGCAAAGGGCTACCTCTTTAACTTTCGCGCAGCGCATCGAGAATTGTCGTTCTCCCAACTTTTAGAGTGTGCACGACAAGACCCTGAGCTGTTTCGTAGCAACAGCGAGTTCGCTGTTCGTGGAATGCAGCTACTTCGAGCATCGGCGGAGGTGGATAGCGAGCAATCTTCTGATCTCCGAAGTGGAGTGCGGAATGAGAAAGAGCTTCAGCATCTTGCGACGTATGAAGAGTTCCTACGCGACTTCGCTCCATCGGCGGTGGGTAGCATTCAAGTGATGGTGTTGTACCGGAAACTTGAGCTATTGAACGTGGTCTGTTGTTCAAACGCGAACGCAATGACGGAGTTGCTGAACTGTCTGACGGAATACGTTAAAGTCGCAGGTGGGCGTAATTTAAACTTATTCCACTACGTTGGATCATGTGGCTTCGATAGTGTGTATCAAGCAAACCACGACGAAATCATCCGCAAAAGCTTGAAGACGTTGTGGTCATCAGCAGTTGATGAGAAGGCTGTTTTCAGTGCGCTTTCCAACTACCTTAACAGAGACATCTTAGATGTACAACACGCCCTGACCATGATAAAGTGCGGCAAAGGAGTGTTTTCTGAGTGGACGGGAAAGCTGAAAGCGAATAACCAGGAACTGCCGAGCGAGTTGAGCGCACCACAACTGGTTTTCTGCGAGTCCAACCCGACTTTCTTCTTGCCAGAAGATCCACTACGAATTTACGTGCAAACCCGGAATGTCAAGTCGTTGACCGCCCACTTGTACGAGATCAAGACGATGGAGTATTATTCTCGTCTGCGTCGTGAGATCAAGGGTGATATTTGTCTTGATGGGCTGCTGCCAACAGAAGAGCAGGTGGTCGACTTGAGTCACCTCACGCAATGTCAAGAATCTCGTGTATCTATCGAGTTCAATGCCACGAAAAAGACTCAACGTGGCGTGTTTGTGGTAGAGGTGTTTGAAAAGGGAATGACGTGCCGAGCTATTCTGCGCAAGGGATTTCTCCGCCACGTTGAGCGTATTACGACTCAAGGTCATGAGTTTATGGTGCTGGACGAGCGTGGAAACTTGCTTCGTGATGCTCGTGCTCTTGTGCTTAACGTCAAGTCTGGCGGTAGCAGAGCGCAACATGGTCGCGAGTACACACCAGACGAAAAAGGGAGCATCGTTATTCCATTCCGCCATCCAAACGAAGGGAGCTCAAGCGACAAGTTTGCGATCGCGTTCTGCCACGAGTCATTTGGCTACTTTCATGGATCATTCAGCTATTTGGCCGAATCTTTTGACGTGGACGTCGACATGCACATTGATACCGAGCAGTTGATTCCTGGATTCATTGCGCAGCTTGTTACCCGTCCGCGCTTACTTGTTGCCGGTCTTGCAACGCGTGAACCGCTGAACTTGATTGTGGAATTGAAGGTGGTGATTGAGTTCGATCTTGTCAACACCAGCAACGTCGGCTCGAGTTCGCACAAGGAGGTAATTTCATTTGCATCGATGCAACAGATTGTAAACGACCCTCCTTGCTTTGAGATTCCAATGGATACCCAGAGCTTCAACGTCACCCTTGAAGGACGTGTTTCTCAACCAAAACTGGATGTGAAAACCCGAGATTTACCGAAGGTGAGCGCCTCCAAGCGCTTCGAAGTCCAACGCGTGAACAACTTCACTAGCACGCATACCGCTCACTTTGTTCGCCGTCCGCTGGAATCAGGGAACCCGTACAGTCCAAGCGAGTTTCGTGTACTAGTTCTTGGTCACAACGGCGAACCGATTCCGAACACTCCAGCAGATTTCTACTTTAAGCACGTGCACCACACAGAAGAAATCAAAGTGACACTTCAAACTGACGCCTCTGGGGAGGTCAACTTGGGGCAACTTCGAGACGTACGACGACTAAAAGTGGAACTTGGGGCTCGTACTGGGTCCACTAAGGCGTGTAACTGGGAGTTGCCGAACCTGCGCTCATACCGACCGCAAATTGTGAACTGTTCTGTGGAAGAAACTGTGGAAATTCCGATTCCCTTTGCGTTTTCGTCTGAACTGGAGACATGGGTCGAGAATAAGCTCGTGTCGGTTTGTGAAGTCGTTGACACATTGCTGCAAAATGCAGCGCATCTATCGGATGTGAAGGTGGTTAAGAACAAACTAGACTGCCCTGTCAGTATTGATGTTCGCATCGCTCGGGAAGGAAAGTACGTGGTCTACCTTCGGCCTCTCAATCTCAAGTATCCTGTTACCGTGTGCCAGAACAAGAACACGCAGGTTCATTCTCCACATGGGATAATTATTCAGCCGACTCAAGTTCTTTTGGCCACTCCAACATTGCCATTAACAATCTGCTCGCAAGAGCTGAAAACTGAAGACAAGAAAGTGGTGCTGGAGGTTCAGGTGCGGAACGCATCCAGAAAGTCGACGCATGTGTTGGTGCTGCTTAAGCAATTCCTGGATATGCGTTCGAAGAAAATAAGTGAGGTTCTCGTGGCTGATGGCTTGGCACCGGTTGCTAGTTCTGGAGTTCGTCTGCCGAAGTTGCACTTCCGTTCTGCCCCGCTTGAGAATGATTTCTTGAAGATGCGCAAGATCAGTGACGAGTACGCGTATATTCTTCAACGACGGGCACTTGTTTCTTCCGGCCAAACCTCATCGCTTCTCCTAGGATCCCCATTGTTGCCGAAACCATCGCTGCTTCAGAATCCTCATGTTATCAGCGAGTCGGACATGGAGGTGGTGACTGTAGAAGCCGGCGACAAGGTGACGGGATTTAAAGCTGTGGTATCGCATGCCTTCAAGTCGGGAGGGGACTCAATGCGAATGAACATGAAGATGAAGAAGCGAGCGTCGCGGGGATCATCGGCAGGGCATGAACTCGAACCGAGCATCTCTTTTCTTGGCAAGCAATCACAGCTTCTAGTCTCGTCCGTTGTGAGTCCGGATGGCTGTGTTCGCATTGAGCTGAGTGGTCTTCCCTTCTTTTCGAGTGAAATGGGATCGTTTGAGGTCTGCACGATTGCATTCGACAGCGAAAGCGGGTGCGTCTGTACTCAAGAGATGGCAATGACACTTCCAGATCGAGACAATATGTTGGTGTTACCAACGCGCGACATTCGTCTGAGTGTTGAAGAAGCTCTCGCGCCGTCGGAGCACTTTCAGCAAGGTGATAGCCATGAATGCATTCGTCCGGGAGAAGTAAAGACTTTACCCCGTTCCTTTTCCAGTAAGTACGCGTTATATGATAGCCTCGAGAGCGCTATCAACCTGTGGCCGACACTTACAGCTGGAAATGAGGTCAGCGAACTGGCGAGCAAGCTGAAAGAGTGGAGGAATCTGAGCCTTTCAGAGAAGAGCAGCTTCTACTACGCCAACGCGTGTGATGATTTCCACTTCTATCTATTCCGGAAAGACCCAGATTTCTTCGGTCAATTTGCCAAACCGTTGATTGAAGCGAAGATAAGCAAGTCTCTGGTGGATTATTACGTTCTTGGTGACGAAACTAACTTGAGAAGATTTAATCTCGGCCCGGCTGTATTCCACCGGCTAAGCTGCGTCGAGAAACTATTAGTGGCAGAAAGAGTTACAGACGTGGAAGTGAAAACACTTATTTGTCGAGCTGTCATCCGTGAGATTGAGGCAAGCTATCCTTCGGGATGCAGCGCTCTTTCGCATCTATTCAACACGGTGCTGTCCCAAGGTCAGGTTGAACCGTCAGCTGCCCCGCCTCCACCAATCGAGCAGGCGTCCGGCATGTTATTTGGCACTGCACCACCCGATATATCGAGACACCTGGAGAGGGCAGAAATGACGCCGCGGATGATGGCTGCGCCAGCGTCTCCGTGCTATTCCCCCACGAGTCCAGGATGTCAAGCGTATTCAGCACGGTCCGCGGAAGGTACCACGGGGTCTTACCTAATGGATTCGGACGATGATTTTGGTGTACGAAGTCTTGACAGCGAGAGCGACAATGATGACAATGAAGATGATGTCGACGGAGATGGCAACTCAAAAGAGGAAACCAAAAAGAAGCGCAAGAAATTGAAGCAAGAAATGCCCTACATTCCTCCTGGAAAGGTCCGCAAAGTTCAAGAAAAGCGCTTTTTCACTGGACAGCATCCTGCACTATCGGGTCGCAACAAGTTTTGGAAGGAGTACGCTGAGCATTTATTGCGTGGTCAAACTGGTGGGCGCTTTGTGTCTTCGTATTTTCCCGAAGCTTTGGTCTCTATTACGGAAGGGCTGTTCGCTTTGGCGGTGCTGGATCTCGACATCGAAGCCCAGCCGACTCAAGTGCAGCTGTCCTCTTCTGCTGGTACCCACGTAGCACTTCGTTCCGCCAGCGATGCTGTTCTTTACCATCGAAGTATCAGGCCTGCAGAGAGCACTTTAACAACCAATAGTGTCTTGATTTTGAAGCAGCGTATTCAAGATGAAAATGGAGACTCCAACGCCGAGCTGCTTGTCAACAAGATTTACACCACGGTCGTCACCCTGAGCAACATTGGCTCAGACCACCTCTCGAATATTAACTTACTGCTCCAGATACCTCAAGGTGCTATTCCCATGGGATCAAGTGGCTTTTACACAAAGAACGAGATCGGGAATGTGGCTCCGAACCACACGAATGAGTTCAAGTTCTCCTTCTATTTCCCGGAAGTTGGAACATTCGATCATTACCCTGTGCGAGCTTCACTTGACGGCCAGGTAATCGCATGGGCGAAGATACAAGACGACACAGCCACATGTAAGGTGGTTAATAGTGCTTCCCGCGTGAATTTGGCTTCCTGGAGCGACGTTAGCGCTCGGGGTTTGCTGCAAGAAGTCATGCAGTACATGGAATCTACAAAACCAGGTGTGACGATCGACTACCAAAGATTGTACTGGCGGTGCCACGATCAAAGTTTTTTCCGTGGCATTTTGGAGCATCTGAGACGCAGAATGATTTTCGTAGCGGGCATCTGGAAATACGGGCTACTTCACTGCAATGAGCAAGCGATTCGAGAGTTCCTCGCTGGCTCAAATGATGTAACTCAGTCCGTGGGAAGTGGCTTCTGCTCGTCGTTTGTAGATGAGAGACGATTGTACCACTCGGATCGATTTGTGGCCGAATTGGAGCGCTTCGACCACTGTGAGTTTGGTCCTTTCATAACGAGGCGTGTGCATCCTATAACAGGTCGAGTGAATTCGCAGGCAACGTTTGGTGAGGCAACGAAGACAGCGGGTAAGCGTATCCTGAATTCCGAAGCGCGTCTGTACTTTGGAGATCTTTGCCAGAGGTTGGGGACGCATACTCGGATTAATGGCCGACACCTGCTTGTGATGACGTTTTATATGATTATGTTCGATCGAATCGATGATGCTATCAAGATTTTCAGTCGATTGGAGAGCAGTTCAGGCCCCGAGGCCGTGGAGCTGAAGGCAACAGTGCAGTATGCCTATTTGTCAGCCTTCCTCGATTTTTTCCGTTGCAATGATCGACAAGTACCCATGTTTCCTATTGCTCGTCGAGTGGTTAATAGTTATATCACGCATCCGCAGCCTCGATGGCGTCAACGCTTTATGAGAATTCAAGAGTTTCTGGAAGAGTACGACGCCTTTGAGGACCAGAGCATGAGCCAAGGTCAGGACATGGAAATGGTAGATGCTGCTATGGAGGGTGACCAGGCGAATCGAGAAGTTGCGGCTGATGGACGTGGAAGCCAAATCAAGCTCGAGGCAAGTGTGGAGGAAGGCGCTGTGGTGTTGCTATCACAGTGTCTTGGACAGTGCGAGCTGGCATTCTACCCGATCGACGTGGAGCTGATGTTCTCGACGGAACCGTTCAACACGTTTTCCGATTCTGCTGCGTCCGCGTCAAGCATCCTATTAGTCGAGCCTCGTCAACAACTATCTGTAAATCTTAATACTGTCACAACGGATGCCGATATGGCCAAGACGGTTGTGCCGATTCCAGATGCGTTGAATGCAGCGCAGATGATGGTCAGAGCTCGCGAGATCCCGTCTTCTCGCACAATGAAAAGCGTGGCTTCACCTATCAACGTGATCGTTCCGTACTTTAACTCAAGTCTGAAAGTCGAAATCATGACTCAATGTGGCATACTGCAAGTTCTACGGGACGGGCTTCCAGTGCGCTCGTGCTATGTGAAGGTGTTCGCCAAGGTGTCATCTGGGGGTGGACGCACCAAGACTGAGTTCTACAAAGATGGCTACACGGACCTACTGGGCAAGTTCGACTACGTGGGCATCAACGGAGACCTCATTTCCAGTGTTGAGAAGTTCTCCATCCTGATCTCTCACGACAAATTCGGTGCCAAGGTGGAACAAGCTGACCCCCCGGTGCTTGCAACCTCCATCGGCGACTTCAGCAATAAGGACGAGCATGAGTTGCTGCTTTATTGAGCTGTTGGATCTACCGCAGTTGTACTTACATGTAGTTTTGCACATTTGAATTCGCAATATTGCGAATGGAGCACATCGAGTAATGATTAAAACGCAAAAACACGTTCAATTCATTTGCATACGCTACGTGCTTCCCTCTTTTTAGGACGAATTAGTAAGTATTTCCGTCCCACTTCTTAGGACGAATTAGTAAGTGGTACAGGCACAAGTTTTCCACTTGCTGACACACGAAAAGCAGAACTCGTGGCCGTTAAGGCACGTCATGTGGTTGCACCCCACTTCTTTCTGCACTCCCACGCCACATCCTGGACATTGCACTGCATGGTTCTGCCGCACCACCTTGGCGTAGTCGAGATCCGATTGCAGATCCAGCGAACGCCAGTCCTTGTCCATCAGAAATCGTTCATAGGTTGCGAATTCGACATCATCCAGCACCTCTTTCACGTAGTCGGAAGGGAACTCTCTTTTGCAACAGTGCGCAGGCACCATGGAGCGATCCTTAACACCCATACGACAGCGAGTGGCGATACAATTCGCGCAGTAGAGATGGCCACATGTTAACATTCGACGATTGGCTTCATCTTCGAGAGGTACCACGCAACCCGTGCAGCTTGGAGGTGGCTTGGATTCGAGTCCCACCAGAGCCAACGTGTCGTCCTCTTCGCTGTCCGTATCCAGATCACCATCGGTAGGGTGCAACAACTTGTTCTCCCCCTTGGCGTAGAAACTTAAAGCAACCGCCGCGTCCACAATGATTTGCTCTGCACGACGAATTTCTTCGCGGTACACCTCCAACGCGTAGACCTCAGCAAGCTGGGCTTCGACAGCTTCATCGTCGACTTCGTCGATCGAATCAGCGTTGAGGCAATCGTCATGCTTAAATTGATCAGCAGAAATAACCTCTTTCAACTCGTTCAACTGCTGAAGAGCTTCCATGGCATCCGAACAATTGAAAAGTGAATTGTTGCCACCGTCAAAGTGAGCCTTTGGGCATCTCCACGAAAGGCGACTTGCTTCTCGTGCCGTTAAGTCCTGGCTCTTCCCAGACGAAAAGCTTCAAGTTCATTTTCATAGCAAGAATAATCGTCGGACACTTTAGACGTTGAGCACCAGGTATCCTAAAGTATTTTATACTGACAATAAGAAAAAAGAAGTGTGAATTGAACTAGGCGAAACAAAGCTACATGGACTACGAAAAAAAAAGCAACGAGATGACCATATCCCAGCTAGTGATATCCGTAGATCTGCCCGCAAGTGCATTTTGTCTGGAGGCATTTCCAACAGAAGTAGTGACCTAGGGGACAGCTGATAGCGTTGCACCCCGAAATCTTCATGACACCAATCCCACATGAGGGGCATTGCTTGCCATGATTCTTCCGCACGACCGCCGTGTAGTCCCGATCCGACTTAAGCGTTGAATTTTTGTGGTTGCGTTCGGTAAGATAGCGCTGGTACTGCGCGAACTGGGCCTTGGTCAGTGTTTTTTCAACGTAATCCATCGGAAATTCCTTCGAGCAGCAGCTAATCGGTACTTGGTTGCGGTCCGTAAGACTCGCCTTGGCCATCTTTGCAAGACACGACCCACAATAACCATGACCACACGGCACGATCCGCAAATTCTCAAAAGTCACGTCGGAGTAGCATGCAACACACACCCGCTCGTCTTCTTGCGTCAAGTCAACGACATTTTTCGCCCTCTTAGCTGGTGCCTTGCCCTTGGACCCTCTAGTCACTCGCGCGGACGCAGCTGGTTTCTTCTCCGGTGCGGTCTTACGCTTGGTTCCTCGCGCGTTTGCAGTTGTTGGTTCTTTTGTAGCATCAACGTACTTTACCATGCGCTTCGCATACGTTGTACGTTCCTTTCCAGATATCACACGCTGCACGAGATCAAGCGGCAGTACTTCATGGCAACAGTTCGCAGGAACACTATTGTCTTTGGTATCTGTGGCTAGGTATCTGCGAACATCAGCTTCGACGCACTTAAGGCAGAGTCGATGACCGCATGGAGCTTTAAAGAGTGAGTCACTCACTCGAACTCCACACATCAGACATTGCGTGCGAGCAGCTGAAGGTGCAGTTTTCTGCTTAACTGCACCAGGTATGGCTGTTGTAGTGCCTCGGCTTGGCTTCGAATCTTGCTCTGTAACAAGAGCCTTGGAGCTACGCGTAAGATAGCGACTCCGGGGTGGTTGAGTAGCAGAGTTGACCAAGGCCGCTCTAGCCGACCGTGCAGTTGCACGCTGAGCTCGAGCGTTAGCCGTGGTATTCATACCTGGTGTAGCAGTCGTTGGTAGGACCGACACAACAAACGTACTCGCATCCGCCTTGTTCACACCACTAAGAGGAGGTTTGACCAGGAACGAGTAGTAAACGTCTTCCTCAGGATCCAGCACCTCGCGAACGAAGTCATGGGGAACCACTTTCTCGCAGCATCGCAGCGGCACGACTTTGGTCGACAGCACTTCTCGAGCTTTCAGAGCCAAACAAGATCGACAATAGACTTCTCCACATAGTAGTGGGAACAGGTTATTCGGCTGCGTTGCAGATGCTGGCCAGAAGAACTCGCCAGAGCAGCCACAGCATCGGGACGAGCGCTGTGGAGTCGCCATCACGCGGCAAAACTTCAGAGTCTTCTCTCCAACCGCGGAAATTCCCAACTGGAGGCATGCAGAGCAAGCGGAAGATTGGGACGCGGCATTTCTTTTGTCTTCTTCAACGAGATGAGTAAAAATCTCATCGATTTAACGAGGTCAGGACGCATCAAAAACCAAATGCAACTCAATCATGCAATTAGTTCATCAAAATGCAACTCACTGCAACTCACTAGAGCGAGTCACTCGCCGAGAATCACTCGTAGCTCGGCCTCCGGGATCAGTGGGCAGTCGCAGGACCCCCAAAATCTCAGGCAGGTGTAGCAAAACTGGTGCCCGTTGGGGCACGTCATGTGCACGCATCCAAAGTCTCGCTGCACGCCGATACCACACCCGGGACACTGCTTAGCTCCCATGGCTCTCACTGTGGCAGAGTATTCGGCATCGGACTGGAGATCCGAAATCTTCCAGTCTTTCTCCCTCACGAGCTGTTGGTACTTGGAGTAGTCGTGAGGTTCATATAGCGCTTCACGCACGTAGTCATCAGGAAGTTCCTTCTTGCAGCAGCGAAGCGGGACGAGAGCGCGATTGCCCAATGCTACACGACACATTCGTAGCAGACACGGCACGCAATAGTTGTGGCCACAGGGCGCGACTCTCAGCTCGATCTTCTTCTTCTTCACGGCGCAGCTGGCGCAGTTAGCGCTTGGAGACGCATCATCGCGATACCAAGCCATATAGACCGCGAAGTCTGGACGGCTTAGAGCCAGCTCCACTTGCTTTAGCGCGATTTCCTTGTTGCACTTCCAACACGTTGCCAGAATCGAGTTCTTGGCAGCCTTCGAGCAGATCTTTGACAGACAACGGAAGCAAATTTGGTGCTTGCAACAGGATAATTCGAAGACGCGACGGACAGAATTGCTGTTGCAGCACGCGAGAGCCCTCTTTACTTGTCTCCCCCCTAATTGTCTGGCCGTCGATGGCATTTCTACGCCTTCGAGCACTTGAGTCCGTTCCTCTCTTTCAACTGTCTGCCCGTTAGACTCTACGATAGCTCGTCCACGAGCTCTTTCAGACTCCTCGTCCCAACTGAGTGTCTATCCTGCAACGGTCTCGCAGCAGAAGAACCGCGTGACAACTTTGGACACCCTTGTCATCCATATGGAGGCGGCGGTGCGAGCTCTTCTTCGTTGGCGACGTTGCGGATCTGCGGTGAAGTCCGGTATGGCTTGGTATAAGTTATGCGAGGATGGAAAGGAGTCCGTGGCCCGATACGAAGGCGCAGACGTCACGCGCGGAGGAGACACCGGGCATCATGTTGGAGGTCTTTAGAACTTAAGTTTTGTGAAATAGTCACGAATCCAATTATACGATTACGGAGATCATCTGATTGTGAACAAGAGCTCAATTTTCGGCCACAAGATGGGCGACTCGCAGAATTGGTCGTCGTTCGATGAGCCTGAGGCGCCTAAACGTCCTACCGCCGTGACGCACGAGGCAGAGAAGAAGGAGGCTAATATGAACAAGTACAGCAAAGGACTGAATGCGCTGACGGAGCCTGCGGCGCTGCGCAACCTGCGCAATCGCCTTATCTTTGGCAGTTTGGTGGGTTTTGTCACAGGCGCCACCTTCGGAGGCAGTACGCAGCAGCTATTGACGTATATTTATTGCTGTTTAAGTTATAGAAAAGATTAATCTCTATTGATGCCATGGTTTGTAGTTGACGGAGCGAAGCTGTACATGAAGCAGCACGGCAAACTGGCGCCTGCTGCGTTGAGCCCCATCGCACGTGGAGCTGCCACGACGGGTGGAGCTTTTTCGGGGTGAGGACCAGTCAATAAGTTAGTCATGTTGCTGTGTTGATATCAATACTGATTATGGCTGTTTGTTTAAGTTTCTTCTTCCTATACTGCGGGATCAAGACCGCGTTGGCTACGCAGCGTGAAGACGACCTGACAAGTGCTGGGATCTCTACTGTTGCTGCGGGTCTACCGTTCATCCGCTCTACGGTCATGAAGCAGAACCTTCCGTACGCGGTCATGCTGGTGGCACTTGACCACTTCCACGAGGAGCTCAGCGAGTACCGTAAATAAAGCTCAGTTGATATTTTGGTGTTTAGATAGTGACAACTCAGAGAAATGCAGGCGTGGCAAAGTTCGCTAGGACGTGATTGGCGATCCTCGATCCAGTTTATAGCTGCACAATGTCAGAGCTCAACGGTCATTGTACGACAATTATTCTCTTAAAAATCGCGTCCTTCTGTGACGTTGACGATGATCCAGCTGAACTCTCACCCGTCAGCATCGGTACCGATATCATCGGAGTATGCTCTTGTCGTGCTTTTTTTTCGGTGGATTCACTTTACTTATTTTAATAAACACGCTTCCCCAACCAGTCCTCTCCTCAAAATTTACTCATAGGCTACGAGCCTCACGTTGTCTTGTTCCTCTAACCGCTGGACCAGTTCTTTGTTTCTCCATTCCCACGTTCTGCATCTTCTTTCTGTTTGACTGCCGACTACTGAAAGTGAGGAAGGAACGGATGGGACCTGGTGAATTCGACTTCTCTCCACCTCGCGACATTGACAATATTCGTTTCTTGGGCGATTGTATCGACGTCTGGTATTAACTCGTTTTCTTGCTCGATTCTTTAGAGCAGCGTCACCACGGCCGGAATTTGAGCTCGCAAGGATAAAGCGATTTTTTTTTCAAATTTACAGGAAATTGAGCGGAATTGTAATACGTGAAATGAGTATTTTCTCCTCCCAAGTTTGGATTCTGCTGTGGACTTTATGAGGAAAACACCCTGCTCGTCGCAGATTATCACGTCGCAACTCGCTGCTCAGTTGCAAATTTGCTAGGAAGTTACCGAAGGTTAAGCTCTCAAGTCGATGACGTGTTTTGCGCAGTTACTCCTGTTGGTGCTGGTGATTGCCGCTACCGTTGCTCCAGGATTGAACGGGCTTGAGGTTACTGCGGAAGGTAAAAGAACACTCACTCAGTGATCACCCAGTAAGTTGTTCTGGTATCCTATTGCTAATCTCTTCATTTTTTTTTTATCCAATATCTAGAGGCACACCTCCGACGACTGCAAGGGGATGACCAACAACCCGATCAACCTAACCAGCCTGAGCAACCGGAGCAACCTGAGCAGCCCATCCTGCAACCGGTCATGCAACCTGTGATGCTGCCTGACTTGCGTAGGGGTGCCTCGAATTTGGGTGGAGGCTACACGACTGGCGATAATACTAACACCTTGGGCGGCACCAACGAGTTTGTTCGTGGTCGCTGCTCCCCCTGGCCAGAATGTCGTTTCTGGTGCGTCCCTGGATCCTACATTTGGCCGCGTTGCCGCAATGGGAGTCAGATCCCATAGAGAGTGACTACCGTAGTCGAAATGGTCTACGCCGGAGAAAGCGCCGAATGGCGATGGGGGGGGGGGGCTAAAATGTGACGGGGTTCAACGTAAAGTGTCCTGTTAGTGAGAAGACGAGTTTGCTAAGGAAACTAGGACGGATCCAAAAATTAAAAGAACTTGGATGTTTCCATAGCTTTTATCCAGTTTCCCTGATCAGTGTGGTGATCAGTGATCACCACAGATATATTAAAAAGTGAAGGCGATCATTCATTCATCAGCACATTAGCGATACGTTTGGGAGCAGCTCGCAATATTTTACCCATTTTAATAATTCATATATTATCGGAAAGCTCCTGTAAAGAGCTGTCGAAAACAGTGTTTTTACGCTTTTCTTGGGTGAAAATCATAATCAATTTTTAGAACCGTCACCTTATAAGCCCAAGTCAAATCACATCTAACCTCCAGATTGTACTTAGTGATACAAAATCGACGATTATCAGTATCGAGAGGCTATTAACTATCGAAGATGTTCGTTTGGTAAACTATGTTTGAATTAGACCAGAACGACATTTGCTTCTTTCGCCCCTGCATGCGACCCAGTTCCTCCCAAAACATGCTCTGCAGAGTATGAAGGCCGATCATTACTCGAGACGGCACGTCAGCTGTCAAGGTGAGTTATAGCTACTTTGTCTTGCTGTAACCATACTCGAACACTAACAGAGGATTGCTGGGCAGAAGGCCTAGCAGGAGGGCACGAACTCGGAACCGAACGTGCTGTGCGGCGGCAGCAGAGAGCCTTCCAAAGTTTATTCAGGGAGTTAGAAACGATTGGCTGCTATAGCTGCTGTCCTACAAATCCTGCGAAATGGTCCAGAGCCACGCGAGCGGGGGGGGGAGGGGGGCAACAGCTCAGGCGAATTTCCAGACTCAACATACTTCAAATCAGCACGAAGAATCAGCGTGGCCATCGGCCTTGCAGGTCCTTGTGATCCATCTCATCTTGCTACGGGTGGGCGACTTTGCAGGTGAGGGCATTCTGCAAGGGAGAGCGAGATAATTTAGTGCTCATTGGTCTGTTTTGTGGAAATTCACTTGCGCTTGGAGCGTTAACCGCGCTAGGAGCAACCAGTGACCTGAACCGCGGTGTCAACAGCAATACTTGTAGTAATAAACGATGGTACCCTTGTAATGGTGCAGCTCTGGATAGTGATTCCTCCAGATAGCGATAAAAATGGCTTTCTGTTGGTATCACTACAAAGAGGATTGTCTAAGACGAGCCTCGAAGGTCCATCCCACGTAACGGGTTGCAGTACAGTACTGTACTGTACATCCCTCTCTCGATATATCAAGTTCATCCTGGTAGTGCTACGGCCACGTTCGTGCTGTAGCTCAATTCTTTTTTTCATGTTATGTTTGTTCAAAAAAAATAAGTGCGAAAGTGACTAAAAAAAGCTGAAATCAAATGTACTTAAAACGAACAACTCTCTCTCTTCGATGCTCTAAAACTCGATCACATGCTATTCACGCATGATGCATCTGGTGACGTTCATCACGCAGGCGATGCATCGCCTCTGTGTAAATGAACGATAGATATAGCAACCTTACTTTCGTTTTGTTTCGCAGTGAGGTACATTAGTGTCGATTAGAAACCAAGCAACTACCTATGTCCGTTCGGCCCGACGTCTCTTGCCCATCGGGCCTTTCGCCTAGCTATCAACACTTGGTTTGATGCTAGGTCACTTTACACCTTACACTATGATCATCGCGGGCCCCGAGGGTCCCTCATTAGCTTGGTGTGATGCCCAATGGTCCACGCCTCCTGAAGCGTGCCTGATGATATCCCACCGCGGCCTCTGGCGCATTGTCGTGTCTGGGGCCTACTTGAACGCTCATTTTTCGGTCCATCGCTAAACTCGCTAAGACGTCAGCGGCTGGGCTGTATTCCCGGCGATGATGACGCCAGGTGAGTACAGGCAGCTTGTCTACTATCCGCCGGCATCTCCAGTCAATCGACCTTAGGTGTCTTGCCATGGGCACCATTCTCGTGTGTTGTTGCCATATTATCAGCGCGCTGCCACCTGCCACATACACTGGCGTCCAGTCGTGAATTTGACACGCCAGCAGCAGACAGTAGCCGTTCTGCCCATGAGGATACTCGTGGGAAGCGTCCTCAAGCGGGCATTGTAGGCGCCTACCCCGTGAGTGTGAACCAGACGCGCCAGCACAAGGAGTCCCGTAGCTTCTCGAAAATATATATTCGACATGAGCTTGCAGCTCTAGTTGGACGAGACATTGAAGAGCGACTTTCACGTGCACGCGACACGAAACTTGGGGAAGAGTCAATTATATTCTCCCACGTCACCGCCGGACGACGAGGACGAAGACGAGAGCGATTGCCAGCGGCCTATCAGTTGTGCGTCGTGTTGGCCCTGGCTACCAACGGTGGCACCGAAGCGGTGACGGCCGACGAGATCGAACGGATCCTCGACTCGGGTGCACAACAGAACGTTACTGGAGAGTTGCCTCTATTGAATAATGTTACGGAATCGCAACATGCTGAGTTTCTAGAAGGTACTACTGGTACCTGTGAGAATGTTGGGATCGCCGGCTCTGTTCTCAGGCCAGTTAAGAATGAATTTAATGGATTAGTGGAAATGCGTCTTTTGGAGTAAGTGCGCTACTCTGCTGGTACCAAGGTGAATCTGATCTCACAAACCTACTTGCAGTTCAAGTGCGACTTCAAGGTGGTAATGTCGGATGACCAGTTGGTAACGTGGTTGGTGAAACCCAACCTGAAGTCTGTGCTACGCGATGGGCTGTACCGCATGCGGGTGCAGCGCTATCATCAAATAATACTGGGTGTTCAGAAACGAACCGATGTGCAAGCGGTATGGAACTACTCCATTTGCACCTAAATCGCGTGAACATGGACACCATTAAGCAGATGATAGCTGACAGTATTGCTTTTGGAGTTAAGGTGAAAACGAACGACCTGAACCTCTATGACTGCATTCCCGGCCCGCCCTTCACTGTCCCTTAGTGAGTATGTCCCCGACCAGGTGCCTCTGCCAGGGACGCGAGACAGCCCACGTTTGCACTGCCATGACAGTCATCGCAAGTAATTCTATCCGTAGATCTGGCACCGCGAGCTCGCCCTGCTTGCGATGCAATCCCGCTATATCAGCATTTATACATGCTCGATTACCCGGAGCTGATTCCGAGTACGTGACATGTCCGGGCAATGCGATTGGCCACTGCCGGCCATGCTCGACGGCCAACGTATGTGAGCTTCGGGATAATTACTGCCGCTGCCACCGTGCTGCGTTGATCAGAGTCTTCATACTGGCTAGAGCCAGAGCGGTAGCCAATTGCTGATCTGCACGTAACCATGTCGATTCCGGGCCCCTTTTTGCCCCCACCTACAATCCCAGGTATCTCCCTGTCATGACCAGTGCCTCAAAGCGTGGCGAGCCGGGTAACGTCTCATTGACCACCGGGTTATTAAGTTTGATTGGGATAATCATCGGTTTTGCTTCGTTCAGGTGCAGTCCAGGCCTCCTCAAATTTACGAGTGATCTCCAGAAGCCTGGGCACATAGTGATGCGAGCGTAAACAAGAGGCAGTGCATCCGCAGAAACCCCAACTTCCAGTTCGAACGCTCTGTGTGAAATGTGAACTCTGATATTGTCAATCCTTCGGCCACTATCTATGTTTCGAAACAGTGGTCCCACAACCAGTATAAACAGCCGCGGTGCGAGACGGCAGCCCTACCTGATTCTGTTGGTGACCATGGCGAGTCTGGATTTCGTCCCGTTGGCGATGAAACGTAGTGTCGTGCCTGTGTGTAGGATCCCACCACCCGAATGAACTTCTCGGGGTACCCATGTCGACGTAGCAGCTCAAGTATGTAGCCACGGGATAACGAATCGTAGGCTTTTTGGAAATGTAGTTAAAGAGCGATGACCGATTCTTGGTCACAATCCAGCTCTGCCATGACCTGCGCCACCGAGAACAAATCCACCTTATCGTGTAGGTTCGTCCAGGCACAAAACCATTTTGGTTCTCATGTATGACCGCTGGTAGCGTGGAACTGAACCGTGTGAATAGTTTGTAGTCCGACTTGAGTAACACCAGCGAACTGTAGTTAAGGGGTTGGAAGTCTCGCCGGACTTTTTGAGGCAGAAGATATCGGCCTCCAGGAACGAAGGCGGGAGCACCCGGCCGTGAGCCACAACTTGAAAAGTCCAGCGAGGATCGGAATGAGGTCGCTGGCAAAGTCTCGGTACCAGTAATTGTTGAGCCGATCTGGGCCGCATGCTTCCCCAGGATTGCACGCCGCCAATGCTGTAGTGACTTCCGTCTCCGATATTTCTGCGGCCACCGCTTCCCTTCTACTGCAGCCATCCATCGTCGACCTTGTCCAGTCACACACATTCGCAATCGCCTCTGTGCTCGTGGCTGGTTGCTGTAGGATAGGCTCCCACGCATCCGCCACGATCTACACCTTGTCGTGGAGGTCTCGCTGCATCTGACTCGGTAGCTGTTGCAATCACGGTATCACGTTGTCTGCATATTTCGTCGTGATGCGCCGAAAATGTTGCTTGGTCGTCTTCCCCTCAGAGTGGCCCACCGCATTGAATACGTGGCGTTGCCTAAGGTCCTGTCGTCGTCTTGAACAATCCGCGATGGCATTTCGGAGTCGCGTAGTCGGCGTACGTCCGTCAACATCCTCAAGACTGAGACCCTCCATCATTTCTGTGACAGTGTCCACGGTCAAAGTTGCACCATCTGCCTCCCTCCAGATTCGGTCCAATCGACGCTGCAGTCGTCGTAGCTTCTGCTTCAGACTTACCCATGTCTTGCGTCTCTGTTCTTGGACAAGGACAAGTGAGCCCTTGACACACTCAACCTTGTACTAGCAACCTTACTTTCAAGCTTTGTGCTTTCGCCCTTTGTGATATCCTTAAGTGATTAGTGCTGCCACTTGAGGCAACAGGAGGACAGGAAAATAGCGAACCCGCCAGCGAAGTATTCGAGCAACGTTTAAGATTTAAACAGCGGTTTTCAGTCAGAGCCCACGCTTCTTCGTACGACGGGTCGACGTTGACGTTGTCAAGTGCTGTCATGAGCACGAATTCACGCAGAGCCCCACGACAAACACGTACATGGTCGAGTGTAAAATGACAGCGCTGGGAACATGAGCACGTTCGCACTGGGTAGATCGATACCGTCTTGGGCACATCGATTGCAATGGCCACCTGAATAGTCGCACCTGCAATTAGAAGAAGTCAGATATGTAATACGGTTGTGACAGCGTGAGTTTGTAGTGGTGTGAATGAATTTGTAGTAGTGTAGATGCGCTGATTCCTTGATGCGTCGGTGCGTAGATGTGTAGATGCGTATCAAATAGTAATCACAACAGCTCGCCCAACGCCACGACGAAGTATAGGCTTGAGGTAGAGCGGTGGTCGCCCCAGCAGGTGAGGTCGCTGCGAAATTGCGGTTGTAAGCTCTGGAAAAAAATAATCGTTTCGATGCTAGAAAATGAGAACCTCACTCTAATCATATTACCTTCTTAAACAGATTAACCAAATCTAAAGTGTACAAGTTTATCTGTGATAACGTACATTTAAGTAGTTTAAAATAATTTTAAGAAATGAAAACAGGATTACACTGATACATGTAGTTCATTACAAATTTAAAGTCGTTTTAATAGATTTTGTAAAATTCATAAGAAGCAGTACCAGCCCAATTCTCTCGTAATCCGGTAAATACGTTTAAGTTAGTTGCAAAAAATCTGTTTATTGGGCTCATACGTCTCAGAATCGTTCACCGTCCCAGCCTTGTTACAAGAGTTCGTGTTTTAATCTTGTTGGGTAGCAAAGCCTTACCTACAAGTAGGACCACTAAATTCCTGGATGGCGATTGGAAGGATTTCCACTGTATTGTGCCTAGTATTCGATATTTCCGTACCCGGTTAAAATGAATTGTCTCGGCCAACCAATGCGAAATCAGACAGAAATCGAAAATGACTTGATCTGATTAAATACCTTTTTAAGTACGAAATAAGATTTCATTTAAGCCCGAATCGTATTTAGATACCATTTGGGTAATTGGCAAATGGCTTAGTGAGTGTTTTGGACGGATAAACCCAAGCTTTTGAAGGTACCCTCGTCGAGAGTAATATAAAAGATTTTAAATATTAAACAAACACCATATTTATTACTTGCAGATATGACAGGATAATTCAAGGTATCAGCACTCATTTGGATTATGACGTACTACTTGTCATGGAATTCAGGCGATATTGACCAATCAGAAAGCCCCGGGGATACAATTTTGTGCACAACCACATGACCGCTTTACAGTATACTCTTCATGCCTTTCACACAGGGCACCCAAACATTCCACTCCTTGTTTTACGTTTTAGTGAATTCCTAAACAAATGAAAAAATGCTGCACCACTTTTTCGGGTAGACCATAGAGGATTGGCAAATGGATGAGCTTTTGGCATAAAAGGCTATCTTTGGTTTGAAGCTCATTACATCAAAAAACAATCGAATGCCCATGGGTGCGACACGGGACTCCTTGCCATGGGCTCCCCATCATCGCGCCGTCTTTCAGTCGAAAGTTTCGGCAGTGCCAAATCCATGTATTGAGCGGGTACATTGATATTCGCACATGAGAGTTGCTGTAGTTCACCTACCTGGGCATAGTTACCTTTGTCAGTCAACAAAGTTTTCCCAACATGCTACACATGTTTGGAGTACAAAGCTGAGATCGTGTACTGGGACGGTCAGACAGCACGAATTCTAACAGCGGACCAGACTGGCATGGATAATTTGTGACGTGTTCGTCGTTGTCGACGCCATCGTCGTGGTTAGCTCGTACCGGCCAAAAGGTAGATCACATCGGACAGTTGAAACTTGTTGATCCCGTGCAACCCGGCAAACGCGTACAGCGATGGAGGGTCCGTACTGCCATCCTTGGTTTGAGTTTTAAATAATTAAGAATGAGCTATCCATGTCTACAAAAAAAAAAAGCACATCTATTATACAGTCTTCATTGGATAAGATAAGATATCCCTGAGTAAGAATTGTAAAAAATATATATCTGACTAAATGTATGCAACGACGTTTTTATTCTCAATACTGAAATATGAGCTGCTAATTGCTTCGGTGACTCCGGATCACATGCTTCCCTTTGATATTCTTGTGCGTGCTCTTTCTCTCGTGCTAGCGGCTTGTTTTGGCGGCGGATGTATTGTGCCCGTCACTGGAGGCTACACCGGACGGAATCGACGAACGCGTTGTGGAGAAAGCGTTGGGTACGATGGGTGTACAAATCGCGCCGGAGAAGATTGGCCTGGTGAACGTGTACAGCTCGGCCAATGACTGGTCGTGCCACTAACTGGGTTTTGCAACAATGGCACTATCGCTCCGAGTGACCCCTAAATTGTTAACAAGTAAAACATTGGTCTCGCAAATTCAAGGCTCAAATGCCGATCTGTCACCAAATTGTTGATTTGGAGTGCGCCACATCCATAATGTCAAATCAAGTCCAACCGAAAAATACCGTTTTCTTCCGCGGGGCTGATTTCCTCGCATCCACACAACTTGCATTAAAACGGTGGTCACGGAGATGCAACTTAAACTATGGTCTTTTCTTGCGTCCAAGCACACTACCCACATCTGTACCTACCGATTAGTACACTAGGGTCTTATTCGCGTTATTGATAGCTTATACGAGTATGTTATTAAATCTAAATCATCGCAATGTGGAAGGCGCCTCCCCGAACCACGAGCTGAACACTACAAGTACCATTTTTTGCCTTCCAAAACGTCGCTAACATTGTGCTAACGCGCTATCCCATCCTGAAAATGGCGTACACTTATCTGACGGTTCTAACATTGTGATTGAAACACTTCAGAAGCGTGTTACGGAGGTCTGCTCAGCAATAATCCAATATACACTGCATTTGTCAGCTAACGATGATTGTGGCCTTACCTTGGCTGCAGATGGGTTTCCACAAACAAGATTGTAGCTCACGGTATTATTCAATTGGGCCAATATCAAGTTGCCAGGCCAGACTCCCAATATTTACAAAGCGTGCCATGTTATCGGTAACTCCAAGCAAATTGGGGGCCTCTGGCGTAACACATGCACTTGGATGCAGCAGAGCTCACCGCCGTCCATCCCATTGGGTACCAACCACCTTGTGCCGTTCGACGCTCAAACCAACTATGCCCCCTTCGCCGTGGATGACAAAGACCGTTATATATATATTGCGAGAATCTGCCAGTCGGTCGCTCGACTGATTCTTCCCATGATCAAGAGACGCTAAACCTCGACGACAAACCTACACCAACACGTGAAGCGGCAAATGACATCGAATGAGCTTCAGCTACATGACAAGCTAGCTGAACACGTCGAAAGCTTGAGAGAGCCGAAGCTGAGATTTCCGATATCTGCATTGAAGTAGCTAACTTCTGTAGAACGCTCGCTGATGAGTTGCCGGTAAAGCGAGAACATATTAGGAAAGACACGTGCTTAGAAGAGAAAATAAAGCGAGTTGTGGTCCGCATGGCTGACGTTGCCTAGTCCAAGAATGAAACAATGCACAGGGCGCACGCTCTAGCAACAGCGCAAAGTGCCCGATACGAAGTAGATGGAGTAACATCATTGCTGTTTTTTGTAATTATCGGCATTTTTCTACGGTTGTTAAAAAACCCTACAGAATTATCTAAGCCGTAACCTTTCTAGCGGTTTCATGCATTAATGAATGGTTTTGACATGGTGTTGCAGACCAGATTTACCCGATTGGCGCCATTGGCATCCTAGTTACAGGTTTCTCTATTTCTCTACCTGGCGGTAGAATTGGCGAGGAGCAAATTGAAGTTTTTCTCGAAGGACGCTACAGGACCGTTAAACACAGGGAATGCCAAATTACGTGACGGGCAAGCAAAAATATCTGATCTCTGCTAAAAGCTCGGAGGGCTACGCAGATCTACTGTTCCACGGTTGGAAACGTTAGACGACGAAGCAGGTGTTCGAGCGGCACGAGACATCGCGTGGACTCCTACGCTTTTCACGAGCTAGGTAAATCGAATTGCTGCCACCAAAATTAGATAAACGATTCTTAGAAATTTCTGTGTTCCGTTTGGGTGCTTCCTTACTGAAGACAATCTGGTAGGAACTGGTTAGTGCCTTGCAGCGACGGCAATACTCGATTATCAGATCCTGTTCTCTCGTAAACACGCTGCTGCACTTCGGGGGAGTGATACATGCGCTTTACCAATGCTGTTATATGTGTTTCATTGAATCGTTTCCACAAACAAACTCTAAGGAGGAACGGCACATCATATTGAAAACCCCACAAGAGCGAGATATTAGATCAGGACGCGTTGGGCTTTAATAAATCAATAAAACTCCTTCGAGGCAAAAAAGTCTTTTCCGAATTGGATTTTGAAATTACATGCGACGTGTGGATACGTACGTAGCCAGTTTCTGTTAGAGCCTATAAATTTCGGTGAATATACCTGCGTGAAGAAATATCACTTCGATGATATGTAATTGGTCTTAAAGGAGCACTCCTTGAGAGCTAGGCCAATTTAGTTGCGCGCACCAAGGAGGCCCCCAAAATAGGTTTGAGTGGGCTATCTCTACGTACCACAAGGGTGTGTTACAGCCGTAGCACACACATTCATATACGCGTTTTGTTATCAATCGAAGGGCTATCCTCCCCGCGTCAATCTTACTCCACAACTCGGAAGCAACGGTGCTGAAACTGGCAAAGCGTAGTTACTACGAAGAAAAATTAATCGTATTGTATAATGCTAGTGGTGGGTTTCCGGAGCATTATTAACACAGCCTTTTCAGTAATATTACAGTTCAACAATCTAGTCTTCTTCGCTAGGAACACCGATAAATGTAAATGCCAACGTCAATGGTCATCACTATATTCAATAATACACGAATGCTACTCGAAAATTGAGGATAAGTTGTATCCGGCGCTTTAGTGAAATTATCTTCTTAAGATGGGTTAACCTTCACCAATAGCACTATATTCTAAAGGCCGATGTGCATTATGCATATAATGTAAAAACAATAACCGATAACTAAAATGAGAACCAACAAATAAAACTCTCCCAGTGCAAGGTAGCACAAGCTCCCATAACGCCCTTCTCTTTAAGTGCGACAATATAAACGATGAAGTTGCTCCCTATTACTCTGTAGCAAAGGCGGAATTATCATAAGCTAGCAACAAAATCATGTAGGTACGAATATTTATCTCTTGAGAAGTATTTTCAGTAGTACCGTAGTTTGGAATAAAGGTGCTACAGGCTCCCTCTTACACATTGGTAGCAATAATATACTTAATTGTATGTGTTCGCGAAAAGGCTACAGGATTCTGATCTGGATACAATCCCATCTAGCTCTCTTATTATAAACTTCAGAAATCTGATCCCTTGTAACCCTTTTGGTCTTACAGTACAAACTTATGTATTTTCGTGGTTGGTGGTTACTTATTCAGCTTTCGTGAGGTTTCCGTTAAAAGAAATTGTGTTTCTCAGAAAACCTTACGTTTTCTTGTACACTAATTTGAGATAACGTTCAGCCACTTCAAAATGAGGAGCAATGCGACCAAGAGACAGACAGCTATTTCTTCGATTACGATTATCTATGGATATTCTAATAAGACTTGGTTTTTTGAAATACGACATTAGTATGTGGTATTAGATTAGATAAATGCAATACACCAGCATGGGTGTGGTTTGGGGGGGGGGGGGGGGGGGTAACATCACGCCTGTATATATTGTGTGGTCATTGTTCTAAAACTAATGTTGACCCCAGACCTTGCGACAAGGCGTGGAAACCCCGTCAGGATCTACAACTTTAGAAAAAGAAGGCGGAAACGAAATGGCACAGCTGGGTGGATCATTCACGCCTGTGCATTTACATGAAATAAAACCATACAGTAGAGAGTTTCTACACTCAGATGTGAGATTGACCCCAAGCTGTATCCAGCGGTGGCTATGCTACGAGGAACATGTACAACATCACCCCGAATACCTGTTACTAACTCTCTTTTACACTCCAAATTAAATTTGCTGAAAACTATTTCTTTTCTGCTGGGTCGTTCTCTACCAACGATTTAGCGGCACAAACCACAACACATGATAGAGTGGCTGGTCAGAGCGAGGGTGCCATTTTTGAAAGCTAGCGCATGATTATCCAGCATCACAGTTTTGCGCTAGCTTTATCCAGCGGTGGACCGTTTTTCGTCACCAAAAACAGCTATGTGTAGTCACGTGCTTGTTCTAATTAAGGCCCTAAACCGGCCAATTTACAATTCGGTTAGACAAAATAACCGAGTTTTACTATATAAAGTAGATTTTTAAATGAAAAGTCGTTTTAACAGAAATTAATTGTGAGAAGGTGATCTTTGGTCAGTCGGTCAGGCATTTTTGTACCCCTTCTGGATCGACTAATGAGACCATATTATACCACAGGTATCATTGAAAAGCTGGAAAACTAAAAATTTCCACCAATCAGAACACAGAAAAAATCAATTACAGCTGATAAATTTCGCAAAAACGTCGGTGAGGGATGCCAATGCAGCGATGATGGGATTGTGACTCTGAAAAAGAATACGTGTGTTGACTTGATTATGGTATTGAAACCCATAAAAGAATGTTATCCCATCTTTTTGGGGCGGCCCGTCGGAACGTCCGACTGGACTTTGAAGACCGATATATTAGCTCGTACTGCTCTAATTGATCAAATAGAAACATCAACTTTATTCTTTTGGATCCCAAAAAATACAATAATCATATGCCCAGATTTGCGTCGGATTTTATAACGAGAAATCAATTTCAATTGGGTCATGTCACATAACGAAATGAAGATAGATGTCTACATTTATGCCAAGCGACTGTATGGTAGGGGTAAACGAAGACCGTCGAATAAAATGTGGTGTTAGGAGCGGTAGGAAGATACTTGTAACTATTGATTCACGAGCGCAACAACTCTCGTTAGCGAAATGATTCTCGTTGTCTATGCGAATTTGGAAAGCGATTGCGTACCTACGAGCTTTGAATTCCCTATGGAAACAGGACACAGTCTTGTACGCCGTCACATGCCTCATCTTTGGCTATTTGTGCCTCAGAAAGCAAGAGAAGGTAATCCATATATCATAGAGATGGTGGGGTGGGGTGGGGTAGAGGGGGGGGGGGTACAAGCACGGAGGGGTTCAAACTTTAGAAGATTTGAATTGGCCCTACGTCGGGTTTATCTTATTTATCCAATTACTATGATACACGAGATCACAATTAATTTAAATTTATCTATGGATCACACCATCAGCGCACTTGTACGTTCAATACACTCACCCATCTCGCAAGCACCACCATTCCTAGCTGTAATTTGAAAACATATCAGGAGAAAAAAAGCTTTCCGGTTCGATCGTCTGGGACTAGTGCCATGTGATAAATGGTTGGCGGAAGCACCTCTGGCAGACCTCCACTGGTGAATGTCATGACCCAACCGGTTGCCTCGTTAGTGCCAGAACGTAGATCGGCCTGCAATCTCGAATATTAGCAGGCTGATATAGTCCATATCGCAACCGTTCTGACACCCTAGCACTTCCGACATTTCTCGACAGTTGGCACCAACAATCAGATCAGGGCAAGCTAGGTTAAGGGAACGTGCGATCGCATGTTACATGTTATAACCTTGCCGACTATATACTCTAAGGGATATGTGGAAGCAGGCTTGAATACCCGGTATGTACTATAGGGTTCGGGGAAGAAACTTCCTCGACCTATTCTCAAACTTTAAATATGTAAGACCTGCAGGTTTCTTAATTGAAATTGCGGATGTGAATATGAAGTTGCTAGTGGGTCATACGGAATAAGCTCGTCTGGCGATGCGGGATGACCGAACGCAAAGGTTAAGTACCAAACTGCTCGCTCATCTAGATATCTGACATCTCCTCCACCGACTACACGGAAGAAAGTCAAGTTTGATGTACGGACACTGATGCAAGCATACTTCCAGGACTAACCCGGAAGTGCATAGAGCCGTCCTTGTATGTGAGTACCTACTTCACCGTGTAAGTGATCACTTTTCTGATCATCCTGCCAGCTTGGCGCTCTGCCCACAGGATGTACTTCTTCTGGTAGTTGTTCATCAATTGTGCGCGTTAAGTACGCACACTCAAAGTACAATCACCAACCACCGTACGTACCACACGCCCTGTCAATTTTCGAATTGGAGCTCACAGGCTCTAGTAAACGCTCTGTAGAGGCCCATAGGTTATGTAAAGCGTTTTTATATTATTTTGTGGACTCGGAACGATGTGCACTCTAGCCAGCAATTCATGGATGAGACCCGATGCATGGATGAGGGGTCATGATTAAAAGTAATTTCAATTCTATGACAACACAAGCCAAAATAGCGACATTATCGCCGTTGACAAGTCATTTCGTTAATTCTCATTGGGGCTTTTTTACTTAGCCAATGACAAAGTGCAACATATAAAACCTCGGGCATTTTATTCGCTAGCCAATGGTACAGCGTCACAAATCTCCAATAGGGACCGTGTGAACTAAATCAGCTTTTTTCGAGGTCAACCACGCAGATCGCGCTCACCTATGGCACACGCTCAGCATGCAAAGACGACTTTTGCAGGTACTGCGGGTTCAGCGCTCGGATGGCAACGGACAGGGAGTTGGAGTCTTTACTACCAGCCTTCCAGCAAGACCTGCGAATGCACCAGCTTCTGGTACATGTGTCCTATTACCTGAAGCACGTCGTGTAGCTGTGGTGGAGGGCGATGATTTCTCAACGGCAAGCGGGCTGCGATAGGCTTTGATAGGCTACGATGCGGTCGTCAAGCGCTCCTACGCGATGATGATTGCGCATTTTGCACAATATGCTACTGCCACTATTAGCTTGGATGCGTTTGGCACTCAACAAAGCGAGGCCCCCGCGTGTCTAGCTTGAGAACGTGGTATTTGAAGTCTTCTGCTTCCTCGCGCAGCTAGAACCCGGTGCAAAGAAAAAGCTTCATGTACACCACCACATCGGTACTCTGTTTTTTGTTAAATCGGTTACATATAGCCTAATCAAAACCAGGACCGAGCTTTGCGTGGGCTGTCCAGCAATCTCTTAATTTAGAACATCTGGAAGAAGCGAACGACGAGGTAGACGGCGCACTCCAGCACCCCGTAGAACATGACATGCTCATTTGTAATGGGGTTACACGCAAGTGGCTACATGTAGCCACTTGATTACGAAGAAGGTTTTCCACGTTGGAGTGCGATACCCCAATGGTTACATTTGGCAGACTACTTGTCTGCATGCATTTAGAGCTTTCACTTGTTGAAAACCAATATCTTCAACCAATTAGAATAGCAGGATTCTGTCAGCCATTCGTTGGCAAAATACCTTTCAGTTAAAATACAACTTTAGGAGGAAAACCAAAAAAGCAAATAAACAGCTCTCAGTTTTACGGTAAATCGGCTTTGCTTTCCTTATTTAAGTAATTCTATACTTTCGGACGAAAGTATTGTTAATCTAAGTGAAACGCACCTTACGCTTTCACATAGACGTGCGCTAACGCGTAAGCCGAAGTAGTGGGCACACAGAAGGCCAATTATACCTGGTAGGACTTTATAGTCCGTCCAACGACCGACTACCTGACGAGCTCGTATGGAATACGAACACGGGGCTGAGGACCAACTCATGTACGGTAATCCATCCATGAGTAGCCCGGATGTGTCTGCGACGCACGTTACTCGCGCAGACAGTCCCCACCTGTCGGATCCAGAGTGGGAAGCTCTCCAAAGTGTGTCAACAGTTTTTGGAGAGGCAGCCGTAGCGACAATGCTACGTACGCTGTCGCCGACAGAGCAACACGGTGTTGCTCTGGGGTTCATTGTGAATGAGCAGCGCGATGCTGCTGCTGCTACTACGGCGTCGTCGGAGACGACACCGCACGTGCGGTCGTTGAAATTGCACGTGAGCTGTTACGTGGGAAAAGAGGGTGAACCTCTTCTCCGATGCCTTATCGAGGTCGACACTGCCACAACGGCTCGACGTATCGTCGACGAGCCATCGAAGTCCATTGCGAACCTTTCAGAGATTAATGTCCGGTGAAAATCGCTTAGAATGGACGGGCAAGTGATTTCATGTCGATTTGTACCCCTATTCTCACCAAAACCTTTGACTTTGACCTCATGTGACTGTTGTTTCTATCATCATATTGTATCGAGTTTCAAGTTAGACATTATTATCAAGGCAGTTGACATAAAGCAAGTCTACCAATTCGGTGAAATCAAATTCTATCAAGTACAACAGGATACCACGATATACGAGTTCATCTTAGACAGGTTCATCTGTACTCTACCGAGCCAAGGTTATCCCACAACGTGTGCCAGTCTTTTTAAGCGGTACTGACGATTGCACACGTTCAGCAATGAAAACGCTTGCATGCTCGCGTGCAGCCGGGCTGCACGAAGATGCGGAATGTAATCAAGCCGGGCTTGGTCATTCGCGTCAGCGGAAACAATCCGCCGACGGTTACAAGAACAACTTAAACCCGTCCAAGGTCCAAGCCGGGCCTGGACGAGGAGCACGTGAAGCCGGGCTTCACAAGAAAAGACGGCGCAAGCGATGCAAGCTGCGCAAGGCTCCGTCCGGGGCCGAGACGATTCAAGAGATGTCTGACGGGCAGGAATCGGAGAACACGTCGTACGTCGAGAGGTTGAACGTCATGACGCGGACCCGTACTGCTCTCCAGTACCGGTCAATTTCACTGGAGAATCTTCCGACGAGTGCGTCGCAGTTGACGTCGCTTCCAGGCATGGGCTGGATGCGCTTCGCTAAGGACCTGCACGATGGACGCATCGAGCAGATACGAATCCTTTCGGATATCGAAAGGATGAAGAGCGAAGCAGAGGAGTTGAGGCAACTCCACGCTACGAGTACCGCTGAGAGTAAGGACACTCTTAGAGCAAAGACGAAGAAGCATCGCTTCGAATAGCAGAGCTGGGACTCGCTGAAGTCCAGTCCCTTCTACGACGTTCTGCTGGAGCATAAAAGGTGCACCCGGATGAGAACCCTGCGGAACTTCCCCAGGACAAGGGCATACAGCACGAGATCGACCGCGAGCCGTGTACGAAGTACTGTCTGACGCGGCAGAGTCTACTGCCGCGAGATCAAGTGAAGACAATCGATGACTTCTTTGAAAGTCTTCGCAATGCAGGGCAAATGCGTGAGTCAAAGGCCCCGCACAGTGCACCAACATTCTGTGTCAAGAAGCCACAGGGCAGGTGGCGTATTGTTCATGCGTACAAGAAGCTGAACGATGCGACGATACCGGCGCAGACGCCGATACCACGAAAAGATGTTATCATCGATTCGAAGGCCAAGAGCACCATCTATAGTGCTCTTGATCTTCGCGATGGGTTCTATCAGATTCTAATGCGTGAGAGGGACATCCCTCTCACAGCGGTGAGCACTCGAAGCGGTATGCTTTGGGAGTGGCTTGTAATACCACAGGGACTGAAGAACGCCCCTGCAACCTTCGATAGATGCGTGACGCATCTATTGCGCTCAGTGCGTGACTTCGCACCGAGTTACTTCGACGACGTGTTCGTCACACCCTGGCTGTGGACGGGAAGACTGGCGTTGAGGTGCACAGGGAGCACCTCCGTCAGCTGCTAGGGCTTATGCGTAAACATAAGCTCTATGCGAACCTGAAGGAATGTATCTTCGGGGCGAGCGAGATACCTGTCCTTGGGTGTCTCGTCGGGAAGCACGGCGTACGTCCTGACCCAGAAAAGGTCGGAGTGATCAATGAATGACCTACGCCATCCAACGTAAAGGAACTGAGGCAGTTCCTTGTGCTTGCAACGTACTTGTGCAAGTACGTTGATAACTACGCGGATAAGATTCGCCCGCTGTCGCAGCTTCTAAATATGGAAGCTGAGTGGAATAGGACTGCTGAGTGTCAGCAGATCTTCGATACAGTCAAGCAGGGCTTGACTGAGGCGCCGTTCTTGGCGGTGACTGACCAAGATCGCCAATTCCACGTCGTGTGTGTCGCACCCGACTTTGATCTCGGATGCGCGTTGATGCAGCATGATCACGAGGGCAGTGTCGTGTGGTCTATTATAAGTCGCATCAGCTGAAACCAGCTGAGCGTAATTACCCCGTACATGACAAGGAGCTCCTTGCCATGAAGTATGCACTCGCGAAGTTCCGAGTGTATTTACTTGGGAGTAGACCGTTCGTGGTCTACACCGACCCCGCTTCACTGCGAACGACAGTGAAGTCTCCCCACATCTCGCAACGAATGGCGAGATGGTTATCGTCCTTTGCGGAGTACGACTTCCAAGTTGAGTACAAACCTAGAAGGTTGACTGTGGTGGCCGAAGCGCTGTCGCGTCGACCTGATTACGCTATCAAGACAGCCGACGCCAATCGGATTACCGTCGAACAAGTGAGTGTTCCGTCGTCGGCATTGATCGATGACGTGAAGAACGAATATGCGAGTGACGCAGACGCGAAACAATTGCTGGACTGTGTCTCAGCACCTTCCGACACGGCACGTCGGATGTTGGCGCCACAGCTGCGAGCTCGTGCACATTGATATCGTGTGAACGAAGGACTGCTGCTATACAGGGCAGTAGACGACGATGCGATCCTCATCGTCAAACCTATTGATTATGATCTGTGTATGCGGATCATGTATGAGTATCACGATACCCCCACGACAGGGCATCCGGGCCGTGAGAAGACGTACTCTCTTCTCACGAGTAACTTCTACTGGAACCATCAGTACAAATGGGTGCGCAAGTACGTACGTGCTTGCGAAGTGTGTCAACGCGTGAAGCCTGCTGCATTCTCGCGGGCTCCATTACAATTACTTCCGACACCGTCGGAGTGTTGGCAGTACGTATCTATGGACTTTGTATTCGGTCTCCCCCCAGACAACAAACGGAGGATTGGCGTTGTGGTCTTTGTTGAACGATTCAGCAAGATGGTTCCTTGCTGCAGTACCGGCTGAGGTCACAGACGTGCAAATCGCACGACTGTTAGTTGACATGGTGTACCGACACAATGTCGTGCCGCTCGCCATTGTGTCGAACCGTGATCCACGCTTTCAGCGCATTTCTGGCAGGAATTATTTACACTTCTCGGAACACAGCTGTTGAAGTCGACTGTGGTCCATTCGCAGACGGACGGACAGTTCGAGCGCGTGAACCACGTGCTCGGTGATGTGCTGAAGAGTTACGGACACTCGTTCCCGGAGTGGAGCGGCTGTTTACGATGGCAGCGTTTGCCATCAACACCTCGGCGCATGCCTCGACGGGGCATACACTGTTTTACGTGAATGCAATGCTACATCCACGCCTTCCAAGCTTGCTCGGAACAGTGGCTTCCTCCTTATGGGGGAAGGATAAAGGGTTGCGTCGAAACAACCACAGAAAAACACTGATACCGACGTGATATCAGCGGTGACGACGCGAAGATAAGCGTCTCGTTCCGGGAACGGGGCGAAGGCCAAGGACACCGCGAAAAAGAAGACGTCTGTACCGGGTATAGACAGCGCGTAGGCCGGGCCTGCTGCGGAGAAGTTAGCGTGCTAATCAAGGCATTCAGCACCCAATCACTGGACTTTGTCCAGCGCTGACAAGCCGTAATTCGGTTTGTCCAAGACGCGATAGCTGTTTCTGTGGATAAACAGAAACTGAATGCAGACAATGTCGGCAGAGGAAACACAAATGAATTGAAGAAGGGTTCATTAGCTCTGTTAGCTACACAGAACCTGTCACGACATGCAGTTTCGGATTTCGGTGCAAGCAAGATTTCTCCGCGTTTCACCAGTCCGTTCAAAGTGCTTGAACTGGATGGCAACGCATAAACGTTGGACAAATCGTCTAGCATGTGGCTCCTTCCAACATTCTACCTCGGGCGGCTGAAGCCTTACGAGCAGCATGAACCATCTAGTCTTGATGGCTCGAGGACGAAGAAGCGGCGTGAGCGTGCTTCTCGAGCGCGGCGACGCGGTCGCGCAGCCGTGTCAGCTTCGATCCAAGTGCGACTTGGATGGTCGGAGCTGTCTGAGCAGCTGCTGCGACCTGCGCCCTCTAAAGGCGCAGCTCCTGTTGCAGGAAAGCGAGCTCCGCGCTCTGGTATTGCTCCAGAGAGACTACACGATCGTGCAGAGCGCGAGAGCCAAGGTCAACCTGGGGTTGGCCATATGGAGGGTAACGTTCCGCCTTCGCCGCCGCCACTGCGTGACGCCCACGGCTCGCCACGTTGGATTGCCGGAGCAGCCTCTTGTGCGGGTACCTTCTTTGGAGAGCTCATTTCGAAATGAGGTGGGGGTTCTCAAACGTTTTGACGGTCTCGCCAATACTTTGAATGGTGTGTTAAGACTAGTGAGTCTAACCGGGGGATGGCGTAACGGGATTACACGCAAGTGGCTACATGCAGCCACTTGTTTACGAAGAAGGTTTTCCACGTTGGTGTGCGATCCCCAGTGGTTACATTTGGCAGACTACTGGTACGCATGCATTTAGATCATTCATTGGTCGAAAGCCAATATCTTCAACCAATTAGAATAGCAGGATTCTACCAACCATTTGTTGGCAAAGTACCTTTTAGTTAGAATATTACTTTAGGAGGAAAACCCAATCAAAACAAATAAACAGTTCTTAAGTTTACGTCGTGACATGCCTTCCGTACCTACATGAGGCGTGTCTTGGATGGCTTCCAGGACCTCTGGGATATTCCTAGTCTCGGCCAGCTTAGCGTACTAAGCGACGCATCGTTCATCCGTAAGCACATCGCAGCTGTGCACGATGTTATCTCCCTCGGATGTCTAGTGCAATGAATATAATCGTTTGGATGGCTATTTAAGGCTTTCCTGGTGTTCGTTGTTGAATGGCAATGGTCAGCATTTTTATTTTATACTTGTTCCCAACTGCTTTCGAAACGAGAAACTGCGTAATATTTTGTGAGTAGATTAGCTTTATAATGATATGTGTGCACTGAAAGCTGGTAATATTGTCTTATAACCTTCATCGAAGTAAAAGAGACCGCGGACATTTTGCAAGATGGTCGTTTGACTTGTTCCGGCAATCCATTGAGCTGAATCCGGTTTAGATATCGTATATCAACCCCTGTCTTCTTCTCATCCCCTTGTTTAAGGCTACATTACTGCAATTTCTGAAACGGTCCATGATAGTTTTTCGCTTGATCCATGGAGCGACACCTGTTGCAGCTGTCGTTAGGGCTTACGATACAAAGGAGGAGCTTTTTTTCCAAAAGATGCTCTTGCAAATCGGTTTTTCAGAGGTAAGGCATCATATGATTCATGAATTATATTAATTAGTTTTATCTAAAAACCTTGTTTGATGCCAAAAGTGCCCGTTCTAAGGACCAGTGCCAATGAAAAGGATCTGAGCTGCTGATTTGCATTCGGTCCTCTTTTTTTGGTATATATAACTGTACATGGATAATTCAAGGGGTTATTTACCACTTATTTAGGCAACTAGTCGATTGGTGCAACCTCAATACTGGGTATTGACGACCCTTGTCATCGTTGAAACTTTTCTTTTTCACTCAGTCTCAATGTTTGCGCGCAACTACTCTCCAAGTTGTGGAGAAAGTTTATCTGCATGCTTTAATATGAAATGCCATTGTGGAAAGTTCTACTGCCAAAATGGCACTATCAAGGTAGTCTTTTTTGACACGGCAAAAGCCTTCAGTGTACCAGGGCTAGCTCATATGGTAAATGCAAGAAGCGTGGTGTCATGATGTTGGGCGGCAGTCTCAATCGCAATCAGCGTCGGTGCCAGGGACTTGTTTATTCATGGGCAAGTCGCCCCTTTGGTCCATTGGAAGAACCTGCCGCTGTCAGATCAAGCACGGAGCACGTCTGAGCTGCTCATATTAATCATGTGAAGAACCAACACTAGCTTCAAGTAGGATTGAGATTACAGCTGATAGCTTTCCTTCAAGCAAAGCCTTGGAGATTGGGGTTGTTGATGGCGAATATTTTGACTCAGGCAAAGGACAAATGGTTGGCCCGTGATCAAGAGTGTACCTTCCACTGTGATGACGCAGTCGCCTCACCTAGCTCCAAACCATGTAATTAAGAGTGGTTAAGTAACCCTCTCAACCGTTACCACCCAATGTATGGCCCAACCCAAGTCATCGTTCAGTTTAACAAATTGCGGGCGTTTCTTAGAAGACATGTCCGAGTTTATCGGGTACTCCGCAGATCTGCCGATTTTGATGAGAAAGATTTTGAAACGATTTATGGCGACTTGCTCTACTAGATCTCGACTACCAAGTATTCTGGTACGAATTCAGGAAATGATAACGAAGTGGACTCGTTTGGACGCCGGCAAGAAAAACATTGAGGACCCGGGCCCAGGTGCCCGGGGGATTCGCTGGTCTCAGTTTGCGCCAAATTGATAAGACGTTTTCGTGGTCGACACATTTTTACATGGGAGGGGCTACACGCTCCGGCTGTAGTAAATACTTACATGGATTCACAAATTTGACGAAAAATACAGGGGTTATTATTATTATAGCTCCTGTGGCACCAACAAAGCTGCACAGCGGGGGCTACCGCCTTTGTGGCGTCACAAAAAAGCATATCTTAATCGAGTAAGGTTAATCTGCTTTCTGCTTATATAATAAATTACCAGTCATGCTCTGGTACAATGCGAAATCCAAATATACGAGACCACGGCGTACAAAATGATACTTATCCACCATTTAGTGTTATCGAGATAATCGCCTCTAAAGTAGACCGGTAATTTTCGTATTTAAGTGAAGTTTCGAGAAACGGCCACTTTTGTGTTTTAAAAATCCGAACGGTCACTAAACTGAAAGCTCGCATTCTGCAAACGAACAAGGCGCAGTTAACATGGGAGTCCATATCACGACACGCACGCCCCATCAAACTGCTGGTCATGAGCCGATCTCATCCCACGACAGTCCCTCTCCAATGGATCCAGAGCCGGCAGAGATTACGACGCGAGGGTCACAGCGGCCAGCTCGCTCAGCTCGGACACCACAGCAGCTTCTTACTACCTCGCCACACGTGGTGGCCGCGGTCACCGCGGACGGCGCCCTTCGCGAATCATCCTCGGCGGACGAGGAAGCCGATGATAGTGGAGACGGGAACTGGAGTGGAGAAGAGTCGGCTGAAGAGGAGGCGGTGATTACTGCGGAGAGTGGGGATAGCGAAGACGAAGAGCCGACAGAACTGGACGCTAGTATCTATTTGATGGAGGTGGATGAGAACACCAAGGTTACGAACCTAATCCGTGCTGATTCGTGTGAGCGTCTATGCTTGGAGGGGAAGAGTATGGAGATAGAGTCGTTAGTCTGCTCTATTTCGCAGATGTCAAAGCCCGAGAAGATGACTAGTGTCTACACAATGCTGGCTTTGCTGATGCAGACCGACACCGTGGTCCGTCGACGTGGCAAAGACGACCGAGAAAATTTCAACTATTACCTGCCATTTGTCGGGGCGGTGTGTCGCCCTTCGTTCGCACGTTGTCTAGACCTCACTCCCCTGACTATTCAACGATACAAAGCACGTGTTCGAGATGGCAACATCGCTGCGATGGCTCACGGCAACACTGTAACCGCCAACGCAGCCGCTATCTACATTCCGTGGTTAGTGAAGTGGTACGAAGAATTTGCGCGTGACGTGGGTGAAGCCGTACCAGTGTGTGTACGACTCCAAAAGACTGTGAACGGCCAAGTGAAGAAGTACTGCAGTCGCGAGGATTACACTTTACTGCCTTCGTGTTATACCTGGGGCCGCTTGTACGAGGAAATGCAAGCTTACGTTGAGCAAATTAGGCAACGTGTCAGGAAGCCAGCACGCTCCACCATGCGGAAGCTCCTTACGCTGCACCGTCCTCACATTCGGGTCCGTTCTGCTCGCTCAAACGTGTGCGATGTGTGTGCTATCTATCAGTCGCGCATGCTCGGAGAGGTTACAGCAGCAGAGACGGAAGCGATGGGTGTTCATACAGCGCCCGCACGAGAAATGCGGTAAGTTCGTTATTATTAATAGTATCAATTTATTTAACAGTGGGATACTGATATCATTTTGTTTTTTTACTACCTATCATAAAGGAATACAAGAGTGATAAAACTCGAGTCCATGGAGCGGAGAGAGAAGATGATGTCGCCGTGATTGTGGTGGATTACTCGCAAAACCTGACTGTGCCTTTAATTTCGTCTACACCTTCTCAGTGGTCTGGTTGCACTCAACGTGTTTGGCATTTTCTACGAGAATGACATGAAGCAGACCAACTACGTGCTCGACGAGACCGTGAGTGGCAAGGGCAGTGACCAGGTAAATGCCATGCGCTTCATGAACACAGTTATTATCCTAAGCGGCAAGAAGAAATTGATTGTGTACGCTGACAACTGCACTGGACAGAACAAGAACCTTTTTTTGGTAATTAAGTTCTTACTAGCTCAAGTTCACATGGGTCTATTGGAGCGGGTCGACTACAAATTCTTCGTGAAGGGTCACACGAAGAACTCGAGCGACTGGGGCTTTGGACATATTCGGATGTATGTTGCTCGTCACGAATGCTGGACACTGGAGCACGTTGTCACGGCTGTTAGGGAATCAGCCGTCACTAACCGGACAGTGCATGTATAACTTGATGATGGGTTTTTCAAGGGTTTCAAACCCCTTGTTACCGAGCTGTGCAAGAATTTAACTGGCGTGCAACAGTTCCAGTGGTTCGAGATGGACGCGTCGAAGCCAGGCGTCGTGGTGTGCAGAAAGACTCCAAGTTGAAGTCCGGAAACGCGCGATTTACGCCGAAAGGTTGTCGGTGTGTGGACTGACCGGTCCAAAGTGACTCGAATGTTCGAGGAGTGCTCAGTGACTCGAATGTTCGAGGAAGTGCTCGAACATTCGAGTCACTTTGGACCGGTCAGTCCACACACCGACACCACCCAATTTGAATACTGAAAAGCTGTACACGATGCACCACACCGTGCGGCTGTACGTTCCTGACGAGTTTCGCGAAGATGCAATGTATTCGGAGCCTACACGGCAGCAAGGTGATGCCGCTAAAGCAGCCAAACTTTCTCGTCGAGTTCATCGAGCTGAAATGGCAGCCGCCGCTAAGGCAAACCAGGATCGTCGAGGCAGAAGCGACGGCGATGGCCAAGTTCCGTCAGGCAAAAAGAAGCAACGCAAGGCACGGCAAGAGTAGGTGCTAGCAGAGTCTGTGTAGAGTGTGAATTCTTCGTTTCTATCATTTTGATATTTATCGCCAACCGTAGTACAGAATGATACTTATAGACATACATGTCACTAATCTGAGTGTCAGCACAAAATTGAACTATTGAAGTCGTTGCGATGCGAATTTGAATACGTGGAGGATTTCATTGGATCCGCAGTATAATTTTACATCGGATTGGCTAATAAAAACAATCGTTTTGGGTCTGGGAAGGAAGATTTTTTTTTTACGGACCATATCTCCGGCGATTCTCGCTCTTAGAAGCTACAGAGGGTCTTAAACGATAGCTAAGATGCTCGTCATTACGATGGTATGGTTAAATCGCGATTCATACTTTGGTTTTTTTTTTTTTTTTGACGTGGTCTCATATAAGCATATGCGACCACACAAAACCAAATGGTACTTATCCTCCAAATTGAGGTTTTTCTACCAGCCAATCACAGCCAACTTACCATAAGTTCGCACTTTCGAAAAAAAAGAAGGAGTGGCGGTGGCATGCGCGTGGCGACCGGACTCGATAGCGGTAGCTAACGACAACTATCGCCACCCCGAGCTGTAGAGGGACAACTAGTGAAGCGTTAAAGCGAGGAGGAGGTGGTAACGTTGCCCGCAATGGGCTTGAACGAGCGGCAACGGCACGAACACTAAATCAACCCGGCAAGCTTGCGTAAAATGATGCTTAATGCTATAGTGAAATGATTGTACCAACAGTGCTTTTTATGTTTCGATCGTGACAAAACAATACATGCGAATTTAACTCGACTTGCATTTTAGGGTCTTGCGTGTTTCATGGATAAAACCAATGCCAAATTCGGATTCCTCGCCAAGTTATACCCCAATGTAGCCAATAAAAGAAAAAAACGTACTTAATAAAAATTTGAATTTTCATATTTTCAAACGGTCGTAACTTGGCGCGAACTTCACCATTGAAGGTAAGAAGTTTATCAATCGAAAGCTCGTGGTGAGTTCTCTCCGATGACCATGTTAACTCGAAAAGTAGGTCTTGTGCTTAAGTGCCATTTCGTTTTGTGTGGACTTATATGGAGCTTATTTGGTTATTAGTATGCTTTTTGATGGCGTTAGCAGTAGACCCCGATAAGCTTTGTTGGTGCCATAAGCGCCCAACTTGACGTACGCCTTGAATTGATTTTGGTACATACATGTACTACGCAGTAGTAGCTTTCCAACCTGCGACAACTCATTTGTTTTAGAGTTTCGCGGGTTTTGCATACCAAACAGAGACGTTTTATGGATTTTGAGGGAATATATCGATGCTGCAAATTCAATTACGGTTCTGGATGAACAAAACCTATATTGGCATTTAGATATAAGGTGTAATTTCTTTAGATATTGAAAATGCGGTTATAACAGGCGAATTCGTAGCCGATTAGGCGCTATAGCCGTTGAAAAAACACTACCCGTTTAAAGCGAAACGGGATGGAAACAGGTTGAGCTTTAGGGCGGTTTTGAGATTTGGACGAGGAAGGAAAACATGTGCTTTTTTACAGAAAAAAAAACCGGGCTTGTGTCTCATGTCGACTCACTTAACTATGGGAATGCACGGCGGCCACCTCAGAGTCGACGGGGTTGTCAGCGTTTTGGATGTCCATTGCAGTTGTTAAGGTGCTTATTACTTTCCTAACAAACTACCCCACCAGTCCCCGTGTGCGTTGGGCCACGAAAGCTCCTCGGGGCTTCTAAATGGTGCTGAAAGTCTAGCACGTAGCAAGTCACCGCTTTCTAGTTGGCCTCACTTCTTCACAATTTTCTAGTGCATTACATGTTCTAGCTCGTAACGAAATCTGTCTTACGCGTAGCCAACACAATAACGTTGACATCGGTGGTCTTCTTGCTCCGCGCCAGATCGAGCTCGGCGGTCACCTTCGAGGCTGAGTCTCGGATCTCCTGAAGTTTTTTGGTCAAGCGGGTGGGTGGGCACTAACTTGGATCTGGCCTGGGTAAGCCTTAAGGATTTAGGATCGAACGGAGCTGGGCCGGGATTGAGTCCTTGTGATTTGTCGTGCACGGATCCGTGAGAAGATCCGCCACCGATAGCGCTGACGTAGTCACTTGTCACGATTTCTTCTTGAGTCGCGAGTAATTCGTCGCGGATCCGCTCCACTCTCCCTTCGGACGCTTGATTGGTGCGAATAGCAGTATCCCGTTCCCTCTCTAAGTCGTGGATTCGCGATTGAAGTTCCTCGATCTCAGATCCAGCCTCCTGGACCTCACGGAAAAAGTGGCCGTTGGAGTCTTGTAGTCGATCCCGCACATCCATCGTAATCGCCCCTCCAGCTCGCGTAGCTCCAACGGCTGATCTTCGACCTGACGACGCAGATCCCTAGTTCTGGAGTCTCTCCGATGCTACCAGCCCTGGATCTCCATCGCCTGGGCGTGGATCTGCTGCCGGAGACCTCCGATTTGGGCGTAGCCGAGATCCCCGCGGGCGACGAGCGCTGACTGAGCACAGAATCCCGTTCTCGGCAAGCCAGATCCCGTTCAGAGGTCGCTGTCTGCCGCTCTGCCGTCAATGTGCTGACCTAATTTGAGAGAGCCCGAACGAAGGAGCGCAGATCCTCCACCGAGGCAGGCGGAGACGAGGAAGGATTAGAGGAAGCAGTAACAGCGGATGATTCCCCGGTGCTACGGCCGGTACGCTCAGGCGGTGCAATGTCGAGTGAGCTTGGGATTTCAAACGCGAAAGTGAGAGCGATGATGGGTGCTCACAGTGACACCGTTGGGCGGCGACAACTGGGCGCAGGAGGCGGCTGTGGTGAAGTGCTTTTCGAGAAATGGGGAGATGGGGAGTGGCAGCTGGGCATTATTCAGGATTAACGACATGGGCGATCTGAGTACGAAAGTCTAGATCCAAGAATGATGGATCAGGACAGAAGTTATAACGATTTGGATGGGGGGTGACGAGGCTAGCTAGGACCCAAGTGGAAGACCGCAAGGACCGAGATCTGGATATCGTGGGCCCCAAGATCCGAGTGAGTAAGACGGAGATCTAGGCGATCTAGGCCCGAGCCCTGAAATCAAGATCCAGAAATATTTCTGATTGGAGGTATTCCTGATAGGGTGTATATCCATGATCGGCCACGATACGATGATTGCGCCACGGATCTAGGGAAGTCAGGTGCGGATACAGCTGGAAAGATGGAGCGAGGAGAGAAAGGACAAGTAGCCAGGCCTGGCAAACGATTTGACGAGTAAAGGACAGAAGGGATAGAGATCCAGGCTGGTGTAGGCTTAACTTTAAGTAAGGCTTCTATTTGCATTGTGTTACACAAGTGCCTACCTGCCCTCAAGAATCGGAACTACATTGGCCGTGCGAACTCGGAGAAGGTTGGGAATAGTCGATCTAGTGTGGGTAGTGATAACTGGATAATTATTTGGCCAGATCCTACCATCTAGTGAACTTTCCTCTACAAGTGCAGATCCGTAAGGTTAATCGGATTGACTACTTGACCCGGTATACCTAAGAGGCTCTCAACTCACAAGATTCCGCTATAGGAACCGGCAGGTACGACGAAAAGGAACTTATAGGCAAGGGAACACACTCGCCAGATCGTACAAGCTCGAATGGATCGCTTGTGATCTGGACCCTACATAGGACGTAGAGTGAAGATCTTCCACTACTATTCCAACCCATCCCCACGTCTCGCCAAAACACTCAAGCTTCGTCCCCTTGAACCTCTCTGCAGTTATCAGAGGAGCAAGATCCCGCCCTACCGACAGGAGCACAAGGTGAGAAAAGTTCGGCAGATCACGGATCATCAGGGGCCCCCCTCCGTTAGTCGGTGTCTGGGTATGGTGAGAAGACGAATCCAGCAATCTCGCAGATTTTACTGATCCCGCTACACCACAAGTCTTTTTGCATCAGGGCTCGGCTGCGGCACGTATATGCACATCGACTCTCTGGCAGCTTCACCAGAGACTCTGCTGGCGAAGACACCGTGTAGACCGGCGGTATCATTACCACCAGCCAACATATATGATGCACGAGTACAGGAGAGTGCTGGAAGGTACCCGGTGCGTCCTGGAGTGCCGACGAGCTACCCAGATGCTCCCCAGAACAAACCTTTCGATGGAAATAAATTGTAAACTGGGTTTCGCTCGGGTTTCTGGAGTGGGGCGCCGTTTTGATTGGAAAATGCAGCCTGCACGCCAGAAGACTGAAGATTGGTTTACTCGGGCACTTCGTGTCCGGACCCGCCAGGAGCTACTTCAACAAACTAGAGTTGTGTTGGAGCCAACTACCGACACTACAATATGTGATAGAACACGTGCCTGAAGCGTTCCAGACGAAACCCCACGCCCGCACAGACCATAAAGTTATTCACAGCGCCCAAGGATGGGCGGCTCAATTGGCCGCAATACCCCATATACCTCGCCATACCAGAAGGGTGTGGAGGTGGGGCGGAATATCTAGTTTGAACAGTAGTGTTCAGTACGCGTCCGAGGAATTGCTCACGGCGTTGATGGCGCCTTCAAATAAGGAGACGTTGTTGAAAACGCCCATGTACCTTCGCAGTTGATGAAAGTTGTGATAACCCGAAGCCAAAATCAGGCCATTATGCACAACCGAGAAATTTGCTATGGGTTCCCATATGATTTTCACGCAATCATTCCCACCCATAGGAAGTCTGGAAAAATGCCGCGGCTCACGCTGTGAAAGTATCCAGCAATGTTTTTATGGCACTTGGGATTGTGTATGCGTGCTGGTCATTTTTATATTCTAAATAATGTGGTGAATGTTGCTCGAGTGTACCGAATGAATTAACAGTGCAGGAAGTTTAGTAATCTAATAGGGTCATTGAAATAGAAAAATCTAATCTTGGGCGGATGGATCAACATATCGCACTAAATGAATATTGACGAGGTTATACGATTGATAAAACGTTTTGACGCACATTTTAAACCTATGATGAATCGGTTTCTGCGCGGTATGTGGCGTACGAGGCTTCAGGGTACCCGTACGATTGCTGGGTTTGAATTCCGGAGAATTTTGACAGAAACACCAGTTCTTTTTTTTGCAATTAAGATAACTAAAAAACTTCTTGTAACATACGACATATTGCAGTAACTCTAGATCCAACAAATTTTAGCGCTCCTGTACAGTGTGTCCATTCTATTTTAGGCTACTCCAAAAGCAAAATCCGCTAACGCGGCATCTACATGACTGGGCAATTGACGTCAGCGAGCTAGCGGTCATGCAAATAAGAAATTCGGATAGAATTTATTCAATTATCTTGTTTACTCGAACCAATAATTAATAGGGCTATAATTCTGAGTGAGCGGAGCAGAGCCCGTTTTTTTTTTTACTTGAAAATACTATTGCTTTTCGTGCTAAGCACGAATTTGTTTCAATATGCGTACGTGTTCATGTGTTGTCTTGGTCGACGCACAGTTTGTTAAACTAGTTAACTGCACTGCTAGTATTTCAGTAAGGTACTATTAACATCAGGAGTCATTCGTCTAAATAAAAAAAACAGTGTGAGGGCACCTTCACCAGTTTGACATTTCCCCAGTAAAAATTGTCCTTCCCGCTCATAACTGCTAAGAGACGGTGGACAGTTGAATTATCTATTTCGTAAAAAAAACAGTATTTTATAAATTGTTTAAGGAAAAAGTTGATTACCTCCAACATTTGTTGTCCAAGTCCACTTGTCGTAGTTAAGCGGAGTTAGTATTAACACATATCCATCCGGTAGTGTAATCTTTAGCGTCTTGGTGTTTACCATTTTCGAGCGCTTGATCATGCAAGTTTCCGTTTGAGTGTCCGGTACATAAGAAATGCGGTCGGGGAAGCCCCTGTATTTGATACACAATGTACGATGGTAGGAACACGATATTTACACAGGTGCACATGCAACGCATCGCACTCATCTGTTGTTACCTATTCTTCCGGTAGACGCTGTCAAGCTGATCGGGTGTAATCTTTATTCCTTCGGCAATCTTTTTCGACTAGGCTCCGCCGCACCTCATTGCGCGTGGTGTTGATCTATAAAATTATTGTTTTTTACGCTTCAATGATACCAATACACCCCAGCGCTTACCACCTCGTTAGGGATCGTGAGCTTTTTGCTTCGTGTCAGGGGGCCTCTCGTCTTGTTGCTATGACTCGATATTCAAACGATCTAAAAACGCAAAGATGTTATCTGAGCTCAGCACTGGGCATCGAGTTAATAATATGCGTAAATGATCAAACTACGAGCAAAACCATGTGATCAATTTAGTGCGCGCTTTCTGTATTCTACTAAGAAAGATAGCCATTGCCCACGAGAACCCCGTCAATAGCAACTGTCACTCTGATTTTCTTGCCCGTCTTATCCGACGCTGGTGGCAGGGTCAGTATTTCGCGGCGGGCGTAAAAAAAAAAAGCGAACCTCCTCTCGCTTTCTTTTCAGCCAACACTACGTGCCAATCTTGCCCTTCGCCTCGCTGTCACTATACATCTTAAGTCGCTTCGTCATATTAGGATATGATGGTGGGAAAAGCCCCGTGCAGGAGAAGCAGCTATCGGCACTCAATAATAGTGGACTGGTAAGCTGTACACGCGATCTGAATTGCAGCTTTCTTGGACAGTCTGTTTCAAGCAGTTTTGACTCCAGTGCATCCGCGATGGCGCTTTGAATACTGCGACACCAAGCGGTTTGTACAAATGCGTGGCGTTCGGTGACAAAGCAAGCAACAAAATTCCCATATCGAGCGCCTCCCCAATGGACTCTATAATATCAATTTCCGCAAAAAAACGATATTAGTGTAAATATCAGAATACTAAACAAATACTGCAGCACTTACTGAGGTCGAGATGAGTAAGCTATTGTCCAGGACTAAGACAATGGGAAGTCGAATACAGAGAAATGTCACTTGTTCAGCTAGGATGGTCAGTCATAGGAAAAATATAAAGACCAGTTCGCGCCGCGCACAACCCAAAAAATGCGGCACTGATTAGAACACCATTGACAAGTAGGTCCAACAACACCATCGGAATCTTATGTTGCTTCAGGGATGTTATGTTGCTGGTAATATATATAAAATCGCTTCGTGTGCGTTACGTACAGTAGCAACTCGTCTGTTCGATGACGAGGAGAGGGACAAGTACAATAGCTGGCTGTTCCCTTGTGAGCTCGTTGAATTCTAGAGCGGAAGGGTAACCGAAGGATATGAGGATTATCTGAGGGCTACTGTCGCCAGAAGAACCATCTAATACCTGCATGGTATCATCAGCACGAACTTCATGCCACGAAGAATGCATCAACGAGTCGTAGCAGCAGCGAAAGGAATTGAAGCTGCAGCAACAGCAAACATATTGATGCCAACAAGATCGCCCGCTTACGGTCTTCACAGGCACTTAACGACTCACATATCAGCATCTAAGTATTTCTATCAGAAATTCTGATGCTTAGCCTTCATCTCTTTTAAATAATGATAAAACACTTTGGCAATTTAGTAAGCAGTAAAAGCACTCAAACTTATACTTAACTAATGCTGCAAACGTGATATACTATATTCTTTTTTGCTTTATCGAATAACTTCAGCTTTTGTTAATCCGACTTCGCTATTAGTTCGTCCAGTAATTTTTCAGTCGAAACAATGCTCTCTGAGAGTTCGTTCTCTGGAATAACCACTTTCATCTCGGGGGAACACAGTAAGTAGTACATCATTCTCATTTGCAGCGTCATGGCTGCTTGACGTGGGACTTGACCGCGTAAGTCTAACCATTGTGTTTGTCCGTGTAAAAATGCCCACCCTGTTGAAGCCACGAAAACGCCACAGCTTACACTATCGGGTTGTTGAGGCCCTGGCATCAAACACGGTTTCCAACGATGAAATAGGTTTTCTTTTCCGAACTTGAGTCGACGTCAGTGATCCACCGTAGGATAGAAAATGTTCTCGATTCGTTTTCGCGTAGTTTCCCGAAAATCTTCGTTGTCAAGTGGGTCATACACCATCACCATGCTCGAAAAAATATCTAGGATTGCCAAAGTCCAATGCATTCCAGAGATATTGCAGGGAGCGACTACAAAGCTAATGTCTCGCTTCAGATTCTTTGGCATTGTCCACGATTCTGGTTTCCCCACGATAGACTCCACATAGGCTGCTCGGCCGTGCCGAACACATGCTAGTTGGAGCAATAGAGAGATTGGGGGGTCCTTTAGCCATTCTCGCCCGGGAAGAGTGCCAATAATTTCCATCAGTGTGACAGACATATTTTTCTGTAATGCCGTCGTGAACACAATGTAAAAAAAGAGAGGCAAAGTTGAGTCGTGAGCCTCCCTTCCATGGTATACCCACGGCCCCTGTTCGCGCTTCAACTCCTACCCAACAAAACTCCATACCATGAGTAAGTACCCGCATCACTCATTAAATATTAATTTTACTGACACTTTAATACTGTGCAAGATCACTTCTGTGGACGATGCAGGACTTTTATCGTCTAAAGTCTGACTATCGGGACTACAGCAAGGTGCGCGAGTGGCTCTCTCGCAATTAGAATGATGATACGTTTGAGACGGATTGCCTAGACGGTGCGGGGATAGCTGAAAATGAACTCGCAAGCGGCATCCGGTAATATCACTTCGCAACGTAGTAAGTGCATTTTGGACAATAGCATAGCCAAACACGACACCTATTGACAAAACTGCACCCTGTGCTTTATCAGCGTCTACAACGACACTTGACATTGCGTCTTTTGGGCGATTTCGTGTGACTGGGTAGTGCTTTAGTACCTTTTTGATTTTGGCATGATTGTTGCTTCTCTCCAACCACGCTACCACATCTCCAATTGGAGCGGCCTTGCTGTAGTCCTCCACACTGGTCTCAACTGCAACTCTGGGATGTTTCAGTTTTTTTTAAACGCCGCACTTCCTGGAATTGTTGCAACTACTCTGAATTCGCTTCGGAAGAGGAAACATCGAGACCTGTGGCTGAGATTCCTTTCTCACTCTCTTTTTTATGATGCCCTTGATCGGAGATTTGGCATCGGCTCCACTGCAAATATCCTCAGTGCCATCGATAGCCACCGCAGACGAATTGGTACCACCTACATTCAATACAGGCCCATGGGCACCATTTTCGCCCGATGTGTGTCGACGAACACCATTGATATCCGATGTAGGCTGATGAACACCATTGATATCCAATGTAGGCTGACGAACACCATTAACCGATTTTGATGCACCACTCACGCTTTTATCATCGCTACTCAGAGAAGACGTGACACGCTTACATGCTTTTCCTCGGAGTGATTTAGTACGCGGTGTCGACAGTTCAGCTAGTAGGGCTGACAACTCTTCGTCAGACTCATTGGGCAACTTGTCAATCTGCCGATCATCGGTATTGCGTTGGGCTTGAGCATGGGTGGTAATCGATGTAACAGCGCGTTCAAAGTATCTGTGTCTTCCAACTTATCACTTTCATTCAGGTCTGCCTTGTTCTCTTGGTCACTGGACTACAGGTACTCAGTCTCAAAAATGGAATCAATATCATCGTCTGCAACAGGCAACGCACTACCAGCTACAGGTAAATTGGCAAATGTTTGGAGGAGTTTCTTGACTGCGACTTCGGCTGTGGCTAGCTTCTTAATAAAACACTTCGGAAGACGAGTGGACCAACTCGCTGATGATTGGTGCCAATGTGGCCAGTGCAATGTTGTTCTTCTGACGTCGCTCATTACAAGTAGCTTGCCTTTCGACTGCCGCCTCGTTTCAGCCTAGTAAAGTCAATTCGTTTTCGATAATGTTTTGGATCATTCAGAAAGCTTGTCGGAGTGAGCGTCTTCTTCAAAAAATTTGCTAGTACGGATAAAAGCTTGCGCAGGCGATCATTATCGTTTTCGTCTCCTTCAGCAGAGCTCAACCCGATGGTATCTCCATCGACTTTGAATAACATCATCTGGTAAAAAAGCCAGCTTGTCAATAGCTAGAACCACATAGAAAAGATGATAGCACGGCAACCGGCGAGATAAAAAGAAATCACACGTGCTGGTATAACCTTCACTGCATACAGTAAAATCAGCACCTCCTTGCTCGTGAATCTCGCTCTTCGTGCGTGTTCTTGTCAACACCTGAAGTCTGTGGCGTTTCGTTTTGTATGCTCGGAAGCTGACTTGAAGGTGATCGTATACAAACCTGCTGCACTTACTGCCGAGATGTTGTACATGTCTGGAGTCGCACGAAACGAAGTGGGCATACATCCGTCGCCGAACAATATCCCCGCGAAGCTCTCTCATCGTAGCGTTTTGATACAACAGAATACCTCTCATATTCCACAAATTGGGTACGTCAGTATGTCCATATCCACTCCACATTTTGCGACACAGATGCCAATTTGCGTGAAAATACCGGAGAAATGGATGCACAGGTTCTGGAATATCGCCGTCCTTTGTCATTTGTATTCTCTCGGCTACGTAATACAGATACTTCAATCCCGTATAGTATTCTTCCTCCGTCTACACATTCAGCATCAACTAGACAGCGTCTATCACCTTTTCACAGTCAAGTACGCCATAGCCACGCTTCGCAGCCTCTCCACGTAAATATTTCACCATGTGAAAGACGCACTGAAGCACTCTTGCACCAGGGAAGGCATCTTGCAAAAGAGACATTTCTCCGAAGTCCTTGCCCATGATGATGACGCGCACTCAATCCCACGTGTCGTTGTGCGTCTCGAAAGTCTTCAACGCATCCATCACCCATACACTCTGCGCTTTCTTTCTTCATCAACGAATGTTGAACATATTGGCCCTGTATCCAATAGACGCAAATAGGCGCACAACCACAAAAGTCACATAAGTTAGTGAAAGCCACACAACCGTCACACACCACCGGTAAAGCCAAACGTAATTGGTAATGTCACACACTAGTCACACAAAATGTCATATACTTACGTGGCCGAAGACATCGTGATTCATTAAACTGAACAGCTTGTAGCGGGCATCGTTGACGTTGTGAGTAGCATCCACCATGAGCACTTCGGGGACAGCTTAAAAAAGCGCCTCATCTGTTGTGTCTGGAACGTGATAGTTTGGGCCAGCTTGTTCTCATCGACGTATATCGCCGCCGTGATGCCTTTGCCACCGCAATAGTTGCGCAGCATCAGCTCCAACCTCCTGTCTTCAGTCTTAGTCCGTCCTCGATGGGCTTTTTTTGAGCTTGGACACGAGATTATGAACGTTACGGAGAGCGACATTCTTGCCTACGCATGAGAATTAGTTAGTAACGATCTGCGAAATAAAGTTTGATCTGTAAATTACCTGTCCGTCGCCTCAGAAACTGCACGATCATCTTCTTTTTTTGCTCCAGCAGCTTGTAGCTCGTCGACGAAGCTGATGACAGCAAGGTCTTCAACGCGACGGTTGTGAAGGTAGTTGGCGTAGGGAACCGGTCCAAGTACGTGATTATGTGTCATTATCTGCTTAGACACCTTCACTTGAAAGCCGCAGCCACGCACCCAAAGAGCTGAAGCCGATAGTTGGGCGTCACACTGCGTAGACTTCGCAAAATAGCTCTTTCGTTTCCCCTTGGACCTACTAGAGCGTTTCCAGCCATGGATGCAAACGGAGCGCCGATAGTATTTGTCGAACTCACTGGGAATACTGGTAGTGTCAGTCGCCTTCCCACGTGTCCGAAGTTCGTTGTTTCGTGCCGCAGCACTCGTCGAAATTCTTTTCCTAAACACTTGATGGGTTGTGTCGTGATAGCGCGCCATAAAGGCGAAAAACACATTCCACGTGTCGAAATAGCGCTCGTCCATGGGCGCGGCATGCACAACAACCGCTGTGGATGTCGGTACGTGCACCTCGGGGTCGTTTGCCTCCGCAGGTTCATTGCCAGGAAGTGAGATCTTGCTGGTGTCGCTGGAATCGCTCGGACTCGACTAGTCGATCGGAAATCAAATTCGTGGAATGAAGGGCCAAAAATCCACGGGGATGGGGGAAAGGGTGGGAAAGGAGTTTCACGTCGGATGGAAGAGAGCGCGAAGACGGGGTGATTTTAGACTTTTCGTTGGCTGACGGATTTAGAGTTTTTTTAAATTACGAGGTAAAAGAAATTCTTACCAGATTTCATTGTGTGACTTTAACCAGTTCCATTAAAAAATGGTATTGTGCGTTCTACTCGAAGTTTCCATCCGCGGTTCTTTGATTGAACCCGCGCAAATCGGCTTACAGGGTACAGTCATGGGTTCAGTATGAATCCTTTTAAGTACGAAAGAGAATGTAGATGGTGCAGCATTGTGCCATTTTGAAATAACAGAGAATTTGTATGCGAGTAACTCCTTGAATAGGGCAAGAACGGCAAATTAGGCCGGAATTCACAATAGAGCGCTTAAGCAGGTCAGAACGAAACGAAAATCTGAGAAAAATATGATGATTTCTGATGATTTTATTTTGGAACTTCCGTTTCGTTGCGGTTTTGAGGACGCACATTTTCGTCGGCTCTGGGCGATACGAAACGGAATCAGAGGGGTCAAAATTAACAAATAGCTTAAGCTTTTCGACAGGCTAGCGCCTGCAGGTACATTGCCCCGTGCTAATTGCTCGGCCTTAAAAGACTCTGCATTACACTACGCTGTCTCTCCTACTTCCTCTGTCCGGAAATAAAGGTCCACTTCAAATCAAAAATGCAAACTTAAGACCAAAATATTAAATTAGCGCTAGCTGATTGGTGATCCAAATCCTTGTTACCATCTTTTTATCGTACACATCCAATCATTATCAAATCAGCTGCTCAAAGGTGAAAAACAACGGCATGAACTCACCACTTCCTCCATAGGTACGATTATTTTTTACGTAAGTACGAATTTTCGTTTCGTCCACACGCACCTAATCGAACAAATACATTTTTTAAGTAAACCAGGTGGCCTTATATTTCCGGACGTACTTAGTGCGATCTGGCCCTATATATTGGACAGAGGAAGTACGTATTTACATTTTAGCATCTCTATCTCCTATCTAGGCGGTATTGATTAGCCTCACTCGCCTTGCCAATGGCTATGGCAAGTTGCCATAGCTTCCACACCATGAACTAAACGTAATGTAGCCTATACGCGTCAAATCGACCTACGTCCGACGTCTGTCTGACGCGTCTGTCTGACGCATGAAGGTGACTGGAACTGCTCTTGCGCAACACACTTCCCTCTGAGATCAGGAGGGGGTCGTCTTGTCCTTATTGCGTCTTCGCCGGAGCTCTATAGACCACGTACAGCGTGTCGCGGTAAGCATCATGAGAGTGGTTGCTGCTCCAGACTAGAAAACATGTGAACTTATCAAATCCATTCACCTATCGAGCCGTAATTAGCCTTGTGGCATCAAGTTGTATACATGGCAGTATATCGCGACCGATTAGAATAGTTCCGCGGCATACCCCGAAACAAGACGAATAATTCGCGCTTCCAGGAGAAAGCGAGCGACATGGAGAGTGCAGCTGGAGGTAGCAGTGATGAAGAGGGCTCGCTGAATGAGGCTTTTACTACGTCTCACTTATCTGACGAGCGCGTCAGCAATGACGGCTCTCGGGCTGTGGCGCCTCTAACAGGCCTTTTAGCATTTTGAGATGGTCATGAACAAACGCACATGCTTCCCGACAGCTCTAACGTGCCATCCGCACGCTGGAAGTGACCGAGGCTGTGTGCAACGTGGCCGGGACCGCCCTCTCCCCTGCTGATTTCGGGAAGATGGAGTTCGACTCCTGGTCTGAGTTTCTCTTGTACATTGGCGCCAACCAGACGAGGACATACCAGGTACATTGCATGTGGTTTCCACTATCTTGATAACATCTAACTTGTTGGTCACTATGCAGCGCTTTCGAATGAGAACGAATAAGACGGCTCGTGCTCGAATCGCAGTGGTGAAAGACTCGTCCAAGCTGATCCCACTATCATTCGGGCAATATGCGTGGGGCTAGAGTGTATTCATGCTGGTAAATACAAGTCACGAGACAAAGACAAGCGTTTGCGGCAGTCGAGCTGCCAGTTAGGTTGTCCTGTTCAGGTTCGTATTTTCATTTTGCGAAGCAGTATACTATTTGACCTAGAGTTATACTCAAGAGCTACAGTCTGGAATGTTTCCGGCTGTATTAATGTGGCTTCATATTTTCTATGACATCTCCCAGTTCTTTTGAAAATTAGCGTGTAACTATGGTGGCCCCAGCCAGCATTGGTATTGTCATCAACAGAGCACTTACCGTTGACACTAGCGAGCTCAGAGGGGTATTACCATCTCGAACTACTGCGTATGTATTCATTCCTGCAAACGGCAACGGAAACCACTGGTGTAGCATCATGATTCGATAGTCAAGTGGATTGCACACAAATACGCTACTACGACCCCAAGAGATCAATTTTTGCAACTATATTCGAGCAATTGCACACAAGCTCGCTGGAATTTTTCGAGAGCAGGAAATTACACTTCTTTTAGTGTGCAGGAGTTCGATACAGACTCTGGTGTTCAGCGAGACAATGGTATTTACGTGTTATTGTGGTTTGAGTACTTTCTCGGGGGCCCTACTCTTGGGAAACTTGACAAGAAAATATTGCAGTACGTACGCTACAGGTACATGACTCTGTGCTACCAATGAAACTAATAATTTCCATAGTGCACGCATAATACATTCTCAATTAAATGAATTAGAATTGATTGTTGAGTACTAAACAAACTAGTGTTTAACGTACATTGTTTTAGAATTAACATAGAAACTTTTTGAATTTTGCATGGTAGCGCTTTCCGGATGCGTATACCCTAGCCAATTCATATGGATAAACTTGCTCTCTCTCTCTCTGTCTGGAGCGAGTCGGGATACAGACTGGTCTAGTCTGGTGCAATGGGGGGCGTCTGGATCCAGTCTGGTGTAGTCGGGAGCTCCAAGCTCGTCTCATATTTTCCAGTCTGGAGCAGCAACACGTGCCAAGCATCATTTGGGGGAGGGATGTGATTTGATGTCCTAATTCGTAATTCGTTTCGTCGATTTCTGCTTAAGCGCCATCTAGAATTTCGTGGCGGATTGGATCGACTTTTTTGCCGTTCCCAAAGTCGCTTTCGTACTGTAGCTTAAGCGCACAAAAGTACGTAACGTATCGAGAAAATATTTATCCTCCCAAACAAACGTATTTTTTAATCCGTTTTTTTTTTGCATTTATCGGTGCTTCTATTAAAATGGAAGTACCGTATTGCGCGAGATCTCTTACAACCGCGTAAAAAAGTGTATGAAAAAAGGTAAAACGTGGTAAATACATTGAACATGCGCGTGGAGTCGATGGCAGCGGCAAATTGTACTGAAAGAACAGCAACTTTTGATGCTGCAAGTTGCATATCGCTGTTGCACCCTGCAACAGCGAGATTCGGGGTTAAAACAAGTTGAAACGGAGTTGGAACGCTGTCAAAAGACCCAGCAGATGCTACGTGAAGAAGCGGTACAAGTACAGAAAGAACAAGAAAATAAATTACAGGAAACGAAAACTCTACTGCAAGAGGAGACGAAATGAGTTCGACGGTATGCAAATGCAGTGAAGAGTCTGTGCTCGAATAGAGATCGAGGGTCGACGCAGTTGAAGTCCTTTAGAGCGTGGCACAAAATTGTTCGACGATCGGTAAATTACCGTAAATTTGTAGATACGTTCCAGAATATTTTGGAAGTTCGACAGCCGCGTACAATTTTGTCAAAGTGGAGAAATTTCACAACAAAGCAAGAGCGGTAATTGTATCATTTCAGTCGTGTTTCTCGCGGTGGTGGCAGATCCAATGCTTTACAGCATGGAAAGAAGCTCGTCGGAGGAGTAGAGCGGTGCAGGTATTCTCAAAGTTGTTTATTCGCAACTAGTTTTGTAAGTACCATACTCTTTACACCTGTTGCAGGAAATCCGTGGTTGCAGAGAACTCGTGCATTACGGTACTACTGTAGTAGTAGTTTTAGACAGTCCTCCCTATCCAATATAGCGAGATTGTACTAGTAGTTAATTGCCTGCATTGTGTTTGCGCTTATCATCATCCTCAATGTCCATCACACCACGCCCCAAGCTATCAGTCGCGTAGCGGTAGCTACAATCCAGCTATTGTTTCTTATTTTCGAATCCATCGAAGACGGTCCTGCTCCGTCCGTACTTGGTACTTCGTAGCACCGCCATCATCACTAAGAGCTTTTAGGCCCCATCAGCGTCACCAGGCAGGTTACAACAGTGATGTCGTCCATCTTTCCACCGAGATATTCGTAGCCTGCCTGTTGTGCAGCCACTGCGAACGGGGTCTTACTTTTCGTTCCTTTAGCAGCTTTATGCGCCGTGTGGGCAATGCATGACGCAACCTTCTCCATACTATGGTAATCAAGCTCCGGCGTGGACGGCAATACCGTGTCGAGAAGACTAGCAATCTGCTTCGGAAACAAATTGTCGAAGCTGTAAGAGAGAAACGACAAGCGACACATCAGCGATCATAACTCCATCTAACAAGAGCTATACAAACGCAACATACAGCCCGTCGGTGCCCAGCACGATCACATCTCCTTCTTGTGTCTCGAGTTCGTACACTTCGCCCATCTCAGGCTACACTTGCAACAAAACGCATCATGGCACTTCAACATCAGACCAAAATCAGTCATTCTACAGTGTTAATCCAACACGCACCTTGTCTCCATTGGAGCCGAAGCCCAGCTGGTACGGGCAGTTGAAGTAGTGACACTGGTTCGGCGTTTCATGCACGACCTGCCACCTCATCGCACCTCCCTCAGCCTTGTCTGGCTGCAGCCGACATAGCAGGAAGCCCGAGTCACCTAAATTGATCGCCTGCAATGCCAAATCTGCAAATATAGTATAATCAGAAGTTCTGACTTGTTCTGACTCAGAACCAATACTCAAGAAAAACAATATCCAGAATAACACGCCACCATTCAGTTGCACGATACACGCCGTCGAGCTGCCCGGACACTGCCAAGAGACATTTATAAGATACAATTATTGCCCCATGAGACCAGATTTCTCCTTACCTTCGCGCTGCGATGGGCAACAGTCAGCACTTGCAGCGGGGTGGGCGTCTTATCCGAGGCAGTCACCGTCCGCTTGGCCGAGTTCATGAGCGTGCGCGAGTACTCGCCCGAGTCGATGCCCTTCTCATAGCACCAGCTTAAATATAATGCATAATAACCAAAATTAAAGGCATGACCATTTACCTTGCGTGCCCAGCCGCCAACACCATCCGCGACGCCCACTGTGTTGCCGCTGATAAACCAGGCGTCCTCTCCGCCCGTCGCACGCTTCTGCGGGTGTGGCAGCCCGCAGGCGCCCGACTCTAGTCGCAGCGCCGGCCGCACTTTCCTCTCCACACTCAACCACCGCCGCGCCGAGCGCATGCAGTCATGGCGCCGTCCCAATACAGTGCGCAACGCCATCCTCACGTTTTCGACAAACGTTAAACTTCAGTTGTGGCCGTCATAACGTACCCAATTAGCGTACATTTATTGCCCAATCATATCACGATTTTAAAAACAGATGTCAGCCTTAAGTTCCCCTGTCAAAGCTGATCATCAGTTGTGTCAATCCGTTTTCCTCGCCAGTGGCTCATCAGTTCCGCATTGGATAGGGCGAGAGTGAGTGTAAGGTGCAGATGAAAGCCCCGGACACCGACATGTCGGAGGACGGCGCCGCTTCCTCCGACAGCCGTAAGCGCAGTCGCGAGTCATCGGACGAACCGCGACGTACGCACCGCAAGACTGAGACGCGCGTGTTGTATTCGGAAGTTATGGCGCAGGAGCGCGAAATGGAGCGTATCAACTACGAAAAGAGCCGCCACCATCACTCTTCGCCCACGCAGTTGCGCAAGGGCGAGACTGTCGAGTCTCCTGCCAAGCGGCTGAAGCAAAAGCGCGCCGAGGAGCGACGCACTAAACGTCAGAAGCTGCGCCGCAACATGAGCCCGCGCTCGCCCGACGGCGGGCCGCAGTTGCCGCTCCGAGGCGGTGTATCCCTTGTCAACCTGGAAGGAGATGGGACGCAGGCGCAGCGTAATCGCCGCTTTTCTCGGGACGAGGACGCCATCCAAGACGCGATGCTGCACTCAACCGCATGGCGCAACCTCAAGTTCTCCGAGGCGCCGGATAACCTTCTGCCGGACCGAGACGGCGTCTCAGAGCCTTTTGCACTCAAGTTCGACGCTCCACTGGAGGAATTTGACGACGAATTGAAGCAGAAATGCGCAGTATCGTCCGAGTTCTTGAATTCCAAGCCACTGACCATGATGTCAGGGACCCGCGGAGAGGCTAAAGAAGAGATGCAAGTGGAGGAGAGAGTCAAACAGCTGATAGACGAAGCCACGCCGCTCGTTAAAAAGATCCATGTTGCTCGGGCCAATGCGATCATTGCCAATACTCGAAAGCAGATCGCGGCGTATCTAGAGCAACGACCAGTGATGCGGGAAAAGGCGTGTACCCTTAGCGGTAAGGAGCATATTACAATTATTGCAGAATATTATGATATTTTACTAACTTTTTGGTGTATACAGGACTGCCGTTGCAAGTTTCGCGGTTAGAGAAGGTTGCAGCGCGGAGACTTCTCCTAGACGAAGTGTTTGTCCCCGAAGGTGTTATTCGTCCCCATTACTCGCTTGGAAGAACCGAGGCAGATCATTCAGGACACGTGTATCCAGAAGTGGTGACGTATCTTAGTAAGATTGCGCCGATCCCGCGCTCTACGACGTGTATGCTCTCTTGTGGCACACATCGTGTCGAGGATGATCCTATCATTCGTTTTGTGCCGTATTTCAGTGCAAACAGCGCCAAGAATAAGGCGCCTCAGTTCTCCAGCATGGAAGTTTGCAAGGATACCCTTGTTGGAATGGATAGCGAGGTCAACGAGTACATATTGCGGTACGTTGTGAATGCGTGTGGAGGGGATCAGGCTGTGTTCGAGGCGCTTCAGAGGTGTGGCGCTTTCACACAGCCATTTGCGAACTATTCCGATATTCTAGAGCGCGTTACTCGAGAGAAATTGTACAAGAAACGGGTGGACGTATTGGAAGCGCAGCAAAGCAGCAATGGGACAATGGCTACGCTACTCGAGGGGTGTTTTGCAGCACGAACTGGCGCTCATCTTCGTGGGCGTTTGCAGCCGCTCCCAGCCCATGTACTATTGAATCACCTCCAGGAAGGTGGCGATACAGGTGTTCGAAACGCTCCTTCAAAGGAGTTCCGAGAGCTTGTGGTAAAGTATCAAGACTTCTTCTGCCGCCGCTGTTGTGCGTACAGCTGTCGAAACCATGGCCGCGAGCAGCCTGTCCCGGTCGTTCGTGTCGATCCAAGCTATCCCGTAGTGAAGGCTTCTACGAAACTATGGCGACGCGTTGAAGAAGAGCAGCTGGCAGAGGAGCTAGTAGAGGAGGGAGGAGAGAACGATGCAGATGACGAGATGGATGGCGAGCAAACTCAGGAACCCGACGAACCAATGTCCGAGCTCACACCCGCAGCTGAAAATACTGACAACAATGATGCTGCTGCTGCTACTGAGAGTGCATCGAAGCGGAGGTCTTCGCGTGCCCAAACGGCGGCAAGCACAAAGGCGTCCTCAAAGCTGAGCGCGGTTCGCTTAAAAAAACTGGTTCGCTCCAAGACATCGGACGTGTCGGAGTATCTGGGCTTTGGCGGGATTTATCAGTCACTCACCCAGGATCGAAAAACGGAAATTTTGTCTGCTGAGCTGCGTTGCGGACCTGACTGCTCCAAACCTGTATCGGATACTGTTCAGGATGGAGAGATCAAATGCGTTACTGCATCACAGAACAAGCAGTGGGATGGCGCAGAAGTTGCTCTGTTGAATAAGCTGGAAAGATGTGTGGGTCCCAACCCTTGCGCCTTAGCGGCGTTGATTGCCACACGAAGCTGTATGGACGTTGCTGAGTTTCTCCGCGAGCGTGAAAGCCAACCACACGATGCGCTTGGTCTGTCTCGAGTTGGTGCGTACACTCGGAACCGTGAGAGGTCTAATGGTGTGCTTGGCAACAGCTTCGAACATCTCCGACGCACGCGCTCCCAGCGCATGAAGGACCGTGGTGCGAATCACGAGTATGTTCCCTGCAACCATGACGGTGGTTCTTGTGATTCGGCGCAGTGTTCGTGCATGCGTCGCGACCACTACTGTGAAAAGTCGTGCGGCTGCTCTCCAGATTGCTCCAATCGCTTCCCAGGGTGCCACTGTGAAGTGGGTCAGTGTCGAACGCCCGAGTGTCCGTGCTATTTTGCCGCGCGTGAATGTGATCCTGACGTCTGCATCTCGTGCGGGGCCAACGAGCTTCCCGTTATTATCGCTGATGAGGAAAGCAAGGGCAAAAATATCGCACAGCTCAAAACCTGCGGGAATGTCAATATCATGCGTGGCCAGTTGCGCAAAATCGGCATCTCCGCCTCGAAAACCCACGGATGGGGAGCGTACGCCTTGGAGAACGTGAAGCAGGGCGAGTTCCTGTACGAATACACTGGCTCGCTACTGTCTCAGGACGAAGCCGAACGACGTGGCAATGTTTATGACAAAACGACGATCAGTTTCCTGTTCGATCTGACGGAAGACTCCGTTGTGGATGCCACGCGCAAGGGCAACAAGAGCAAGTTTGCGAATCACGATTCGGAAGCCCCGAAGTGCTTCGCCAGGATTATGCTGGTGAATGGAGACCATCGCATCGGCATTTATGCCAAGCAAGACATTGCAATTGGGGACGAACTGTTCTTCGATTATGGCTACAGTGGCGTAATTCCAGATTGGAGCCAGGCACGCATCGGATCCAGCAAGGATACTGCATCCGTTGAAGACGATGACGACAACACTGCTGCGAGCTCGGTCGAAGTAAAGGAAGAGTAAACGGGAAGCGAAGGGGCTCTCTGTCTTTAACTCCTCCAGAAATGTGGTATGAACTCGACAAATTTCACGTTGAAGCGAATCAAACAAAACAAAATCTTGGTAATTCTATGTTTAGAGGAGTGGTTAGATTGAAGAATTGGAGTGATAACGTTTGCAGAAGCGTTAAAGGTGCGGGATGAACTACAACTGGGGTGACCCGAAGAAGAACTCGCTTCTCTCGTCCAGGATGATGTAAGTTGCGAGGTACGGAAGGAAAGGGGAGCAGTGTTTGACTAGGGGAACATTCTGTAGGGCGAAAGCTGAGGTTACTCGAAACAAAAGGCTTACGAGTGTGAAGTCGACGTTGTCGAACCAGTTGCATCCAGCGATTGAGAACAAATTACGAAGTCAGTTTGCTGTTGAAATTATTAAAACAAAGCATATGCTTGCGATCACTAATACGGTGTGGTACGTTATCCTCGACTATAGAGAAAAAGAAAGCCGCCGACTCAGCCCGACATCTCAATGGTGACGACAATAAATCACACGATAACAACGACACGCACGATGATAAGGCTGAACCCCAGTTGACGAGCGACGACGAGTCCGACACCATTCGTCAAGATGTTTTCCCGCTTCCAACTTGTGCATCTTTCAGCGTGTGAGTTCATAGTGAGAGTTCGTTTATTCAAAGTTGTTATTTTTGCTGACTTGTGGTATTTTGTTTTTCAGTGCAATGTTCGATGAGTTTGATCAGCACGCTGCTGCTGACGGGCTCTTCCATCCTGCCTCGACAATCGAGGCTTTTGCAGAGCATGACGCAAAGTACCGTCAGGAAATTAAGAGTGCATCGGGTAAGTCTCGCTCCGGGCCACGGCGAGCACGGACAGGAAGTGAGTATCCACCTTCAAGAGAGAACCATCGACTACCTGTTCTCCACAGTGGTAAGACTAGGCGTGGATCCACTCGCCAAGAAAGCAAGCAGCGTGGATCTGCTCCAGCTTCAATGACGTCGACCTCCTCTCTATCGAAGCTGACGGAAACAAAAGACAGGAAACACAGTCTGTCCGCTGCTCACAGTGACTCAAATCTGTACGCTCCACGTCGTCTGGGTGTTGTTCCTTCATCAGCAGATCGAAGTGCTCTTGATTTCTTAGAGCGCGAATTTGAGAGTGACAAGGACAACAATCCTCACAATTCTCCCGTCACCAAGTCTTCACGAGCTGTCAGCAAGCTGGACAACAATGAAGTTCCAGACAATAGCAGCTCCGTCGTGCCACAACTGGATTTCTCGCTTGCGAGAAAGTTCGAACAGCTGAAGGAAATCATGAAATCGAACCGAGAAAAACATAATTCGGCTCGACAAAATGGTGAGCAGCTCAGCAATGAAGCAAATGGAGCTATAGCGCAGTCCACAGCCCGCTCGAAAGCTTCCTCTCGCAGTGATCAGGATAGTGCAAAAAGCTCGATTCGTGCCTCACGTAGCGGCTCTTCAGCCACTAAAAACGGCGAGACTAAACCGAAAGGGATTTTAAAGAAGCGCTCAACTCCAGCTGCGCGTGCAAGGACAAACATGAGCAATTGCCCATCAGGCTCCACGCGCGTACCTGTAGCTGCAAGAAAGACGTCTTCGAGCGTAGCCGTTGCAATAGCGCATCCAATCCAATCAAACAAACAGATGAAGGTTCGAAGTGGTGTGTCGCTTTTAGATTTGAAGGCCGAGCATCGCGAGGCATTGGAAATGCTGAAAGAGCTTGGTGGTCCAATGGATCCTGACTACCTACACATTGGAGCTGACTTGAATACGTCCAAAGGAAATCGAATGGGAAGGAATACTACCAGGACCACAGGGATGAATCGATCAACGATTGCGCACCCTGATAGAAAATCGGAAAACCAGTTGCACGCTCGAGACTCGTCATCGACACCGCCAACCTCGTCGAATTCGACGGTAAGTATGGTTACCAAGCTTCGGGAATCCATATCTTCTGGCCGCAGTAGAGAATCTTCTCCTCGACTAAGTTCTTCACCCGCAACATCGGACGGCCCACGGGTATTAAGCGTGCAAAAAGGGGAGGCTGGTAGCACGGTTTCTGAATCAATGGGATCTAATCAGGTAGCAGCAGCTCAAGGAGAAAGCAGTGGCGATGCTCCAGATAAGGCTTCTCTTGTCGGTCCGAGATCCGCTGTACATCGCTCTTTCCCGCTATCTCTGTCGCCGAACAAAAGCTCTTCAGACCCATGGAAGCAGTACGAGGATGACATCGTGGACGATGAAGATGGGGACAATAACCAGAAAGGAGCATAACGACTGCAGTGAAATCAAGGCAAAACCAACGTTTCGAAAGTGATCGGTGAGTTATGGTGAAGAATATTTACTTGTAACTCAGTTGGCAGCTTTTCATCTTGTTAAAAAAAAGGATAAGTTGTCGTTAAGATGAGAAAAAAATGTCCTCATGTCACCTACGCTTCGAATGCTTCAACGACAAGACGGTGACCAATTCGGGCAATGCGTTCTTGGACTGCTTCACTGGGGCGCGCTTCCTACACAACACAATAAAGCTAGTCAGCGTTGAATTGACTTCCGTGCACACAAGAATGCTCCTACTTCAGTCGCCATCGTTGGTGCTGGTAGAGGAGCGACATAGAAGTTCACAGACGCTGGATCGAATCTCTCGGGGTCCGAATAATTCCTTTCTTCACTAGAGCGATGGCTGTGTCGGTGGTGGTATCTCGTGTTTGACTTTTTACGCGTAGACTCCTTTTGCTCCTTTTGGACACGACGAGCGTTTTCCTCTTGAGCAGCAATGACCTGAAGGTGCATCCTGTAAAGCACCTCGAAGCGCTCACGGTCTTTCCACGGCACCACTGTGCGATCACGCAGGTGCATACTCTGTCCAATCTCCTTCTCCAACTTCCGGAAAGAAGTTAGATGAGGAGAAATGTCAAGAAAAGTATCCAACATTATGCTCGCATCACTACCAAAAGATGACAAAGCACGGAAGCGCAACAAAGATTGCAGATACGCGTCGTACACCCGCATACGCTGTTGGTTCTCAGCCTCCTTAGCTGACGCGTGAAGGTGAAGCTGTTGCAGTCTGTTGCCAAGAGAACTCGACGGGAACACGAGATTCTGCATGCTAGGACCGAGGAATAGCCGCAGTTGACCGTCAAAGTTTCGTAGTTCAGCTGTAGACTTTCTGATTCTCCACGCGCAGGAATATTCCAGTATCTGCCATGACATTTCACCAGGACCACAGTAATCTGCCTGATCTTCGTCCACCACCACGAGTTCGCGTTCCAAGATCCACGCCTTCACAGTGATCTCGTATATGGACTTCCCGTGTTCATGGATTCTATTCGAGATACGAGCAGAGAGATGCATGTGGTTCATAAAGGCTCCAATCTGTGCATTGAGTTCTCCCAGCCCCATCGTGACTGCCGATAGAGGGGTCTCTTCTGCAGCAGCGATCGTTGCTCGGAGAGCACGGAGCCATTCTTCCAAGTAATCGCGAGTAGAAGACGCCAATTTATACGTCGGTGAAGCTGGAGCTTCAACACCACTGAGGTTAGCACATAAATAATGATGCTTCAAGCTGTCATTCTCCGTGATTCTGAAGATGAATCGTCTCGACATTTCGACTGGCGTTTTATCATCACTCAGCAATCCACCAAGCTCATCTGTACTGGACACAGTAGCACCACGAAGCTCCAACTTCCCTTTGCGCTCGCACTGTGTCTCATCCGTGAAGAATTCCAGCACGTGGAAGGTCAGATTGAGCTTGAAAAAGCGACGTGCCCAGATCTTCTTGTGTAGTCCTGTAGGACCTGTCGTCTCCAAGTGATCCAGATAGCCTTCCATCTCTTACAGCTACCGACACAGAAACAAGACTTTATGCAGGCGATGCGTAAGGTCAGAGCACTGGATTTTGGGGTTTCGCAGCCTAATAATAATGAAGAAAAAACAATCTACTGGTACTGAGGTAAAAAAATACACTTTTCACTGGGGCTGCGAGTTGATCTTCTCTCGGTAAAGGGCGACGACGTTCTGAAGCAGAGCCTTATTCTTCTTGCTCTTGATTATATTCTTGTACTGACTGACATTCTTGACCATGGTCTTGGTGGTGAATGACATGGCGGGCACATTACGCTGAAGAACGAGCAGCAACAATTCCGTGAAGGCCTTGGACGTCTCGTCGTTGTAGCTGCAGCTGAGGGCGAGCCACTCCACCAATAGCTCATAGCCCTGTTTACCCTCGAACCGCGACTGCATCTCCTTCTGGTGCTGGGAATTGGCTAGCGTCGCGTCCAGCACGAACAGCGCGTGTACACGGTCCTCAACGGTCTTGACATCGTTTCTAGATACAGTTAGGAAATTTTCAAAATGTTCCGCGGAAGTTGCGCACATATCGGCTCCGCAGTGCTTCTTAGTGGCGACTAGAATGACCTCCGAGACCGCGCAGCCATCGGCCAGTGAGGGCGACGCCGAAGCCAAGCTCCGCAACGGGATGCGACCTTCGTGCGTGGCCTCTGCGGGCTCCTGGGTCAGCGGAAGATGCCCAAACTGCTGCACATAGGCCTCGGTCTGCTGGTGATATTCGCTCACGAGCCGCTTGACGCCCTCGAGCTGTAGGATCAGCAGGTTCTTCAGCACTTCGCTCGAGTCGGCGCTCATGGTGGTGGGAATGATCCTAATGAGTGGACTAACCTATGATGAAGAATAACTGGAATTTATGCTTGATAAAGCAAACTGCCTGCTATCCAGATGAAAAATCATAATGCTAGATGTTGTAAGGGATTTGTTGAAGCTGCTCATGTATCCGATGCAATGTTCAGGATCTACAGAAAGAGGTGTCGACAAAGATGACATTTGCAGCTATTTCGCTGTAGAATCACTGGCATGGTATATATTTCCAGGGGGGTGAAGGCAGCTCCGAAGCAGTACCATACGGGAAATGTGCTCGTCGAGTAAAATATCCTTCTTGTAGGATTTGGTGCCGTAGTATTCGTGTCATCATGAGTCAAGAAAAAAAGCGCCCTCAGTAGTACTTCAGTGGCTTAGCTTTATTAGCAAATAGGCCACAGCATCATGTGAACGAACGCAAGTACTTGTATTACAAGTTGTAACGAGGCTTCGCATTGCCAAGTTGGCAGTCGATTCACATGTCAAAACAATACTTGTAGCCGCAAAACGATGATTGGTGGATGAATAATATGGGGATTTGTATGTGACAACTTGAAGTTGTTCACCATGCAACATGAACATGTAAATCTGCACGCCTCGTGGCATTTTCAACGCTGCGCGTGGCCAACACTGCTTGTCCAACAACGCCATGCTACATGAAACATGGACGTGATACCAGTAGAGACCATCAAGTCATCGTCACGACGCCATGCATTCGGGGATGGACACAATTTATCGGGGCGTTGACACTTTCACTCACGCTCTCGTCTGAATGGATGGTGCTCCGCCTTTCCAAGCAAAGAGGAAAGAGAATCCGCGTTTCGGGATGTGGCGGCGGTTGCCGACGACGAATAAGCGATCGGCCTTATTCCTTAGGCATATTCGTGGAGCTTATTCGGTCTCGCCGTTCGTTCGACGCAGGTTGAGTGTTTGAGGATTGCATATCTTCGCCTTGGATAGTCAGGATGGCCCGATTTGCGATGTTGTGGGACTCGTTGCAGCTGACTCCGACGCTGCCTATCCAAGTCCAGCTTTTATGGCTTCAAGATCATTCGCTTCGAGTTTGGCGCTAGGTCATTTAGGCCTGTCTTCAGGCTCTCACTGCTGCGTGAAAGGCGACGTTCAACCCGAACGCTCGATGATCGAAACACTTGAGCCACAGTTGCTCGGTTGCAACCAACCAGCTGCAGACGCCGAATACTGTATCTGTCCACTCGGCCTGTCGCGTTGCATGAGCCGGTCAAAGGAGCTCACCAGCTGAGGAGCGCGTCGAGTCAGCTTTTCCCTGTCGGCCAATTGTGGACTGTCAACGTGAAAATGCACTTCGCTAGTCATCTCTACACAAAGACAACCACCAGCCGGTGGACGGCGCTGAAATGGCAAGGGACATTTAGCAGAGCCCGTCCGGATCTCGCCAAGCGCGCAGCATGGCAAACTAAGAGCCACAAGTGTCAAGGTGCCACATGGTGTGCATCAGCGTTCGTGTCATGTCGCTGACATCTCGAGAGAAGCAGCGAAACCCAGCAACTGGTTCTTGCCACCGCAACTACCGTAGTGAAGCTGATGGGACTCACCCCACAGGTGCTAGGTTGAAGCTCGCCGTGTCTCGCCAATTAGCCCCAAACCGAGACGGAATGGCCGGAATCGGAATGGCGCCGTTGTTGCTTGCAAAAATCCAACGCTCCGCGCCGCTCCACTAAGCACCTTTATCCCCCAACCAGGCAGCCAGCATCTTTGTCGGATACCGCCGATCTATCCGGTGTTGAGGCTGCGATAGTCCCGCTGCATTGCATTGGGCGACCACGTATTAGCTGGATAGGCCACTAAGTTCTTGGATCGTGCAATGCGGGACTTCGTTTTGGCCTTCAGGTCTGCCCCAGCAATTCAACGAGCGCGGTTGCAGCCATCCACGCGGTCTCCGATCTCTACGGTTGTCTTGAAATGGAAGGTCTAGCAAGAAGCTTCTGGGCTGGCGCCGTCCAAAGTACGCCAGGTAACTTAGCATCCTTTAGCTGCTAACATGACATCCTTTCAAAAATGTTGCAAAATGAAACGCTTGCATACAAATCTCAAGTCAACGGCAGTTATCAGTGCCACCGTCCCACTGTCGAGGCGATCTTTTGAATATACAAAATAAAATGACGGAGTTACGCGCGCAACACTAGTCAACTGAAGAAGGCTCCAGCAATGTGGCGCGGTCTCTTTTTCATGAAAATGGCGCTACCGTTATGGCTCCACCTAGCCATAGATATCCATCGCGCAAAAATAAATCAGCGTCACCGCCATGGAGCTCCGCAGCTTGCTGTTTCGTCTCGGCGAGGATAACCAGCCATAAATTTGGTGCGCTGCACACTCACACCTGCCTGCTGGCCCCAACTCATAGTAACTTACTGAGTCAAGGGTAAGCTACCCTTTTTCCAGGGGTAATTCTAGTTAGTCTCAGCTCACTTTGCAGTGACACTCGCGCCACAAAAAACAGCTTGAGGACAGAACACTGCAGAAAAATCTGCCCCGATCTGATCGAAGGTGCTGTGACGAATCCGCAGGGAAAGTCAAAGGCTTGCAGATCGCACCGGCTGGCCAGGGTTAACGTTAACTCGACTGCCCCCACGAGCCGCCCGGCTGGACACCACTGCCATTTGCGAATTTGAACTTGAACGCTCACGGCCACAGACCAGCGTTTGAGAAACAAAGATCAGCTTTACCACCCACAGATTGGAATAGTTCATGTTGCCAGTACCCGACCGAGCAATGGACCACCCATGGATCATGACGCAGGCCCGGAACACCTCCGACTTCGATAACCCGGGTATCATGCAGCAGACCGACCACATGAAGCACCAACTCATGAGCAGCTGTAGCCCGGCCATTAACCTGGCCAACACGACGTCGACCATCGCGACGACCCCGTTACTGCCGTCTATCGGTAGCATCAGCCCCGCAAACACCACGGCAACGTCCAGGTACCTGGTCGTCGGTAGCAGCAGCCTTCTGAACCGGCTCAAGCTTGAGTACTGCAAGTTCCAGGGCTGCGCTAACTTCGGCAAGATGCAGGGATACTGCCACGACCACATTCACGGTCGACCGGCACCACAGTTCCCGTCTCCGAACCAGACCCCGTTCGTCCAGCCGACTACCAATCCGTTTCCGAGCCTCGTGCTACCGTCTCCTGCCGCACAGCCGCAGTATCTGCCAGCTTTGAGAACGGTAGTGCCTACTCGTTCCCGAGACCGCCAGTCAGTGTCCATCTCGGCGTACCCGAACTACGACTCAACCGCACAGCCTGGTAGCCCCTTGTACACTACCACAGCGGTGACTTATAGTGCACGATCCCCGATATTCACCGATAACACGGTGTTCCTATCGGCGACGCTGAACAAGAAGCCCCGCGTAGTAGCTAGCCCCACGCCATCCACAGGCAGCACCGGCAGCTCCAAACCCGTAGCCAAGTGCCGTCGCGACGGGTGCGTCAACGACGCCAGACGCAAAGGTCTCTGCATGGAACACGGTGGACGCCACTTCTGCAAGATGCCGGGCTGCCACAAGTGCGCCCACCGTGGCGGTTTCTGCATCTCACACGGCGGTGGCCGTCGCTGTGCGGTGGCCAACTGCACCAAGAGTGCTCAGTCCGGTGGTATCTGCTACTCTCATGGAGGCGGCAAGCGTTGCGCGACCGAGGGCTGCACTCACGCAGCTCGAAGCGGTGGCTTTTGCATCAAGCACGGCAAGCAACAGCGTGCGCGTCAACAACAGCAGTGTTAAACGTATACAGTATAACAAGTGTGTGTGGCGTAGACATCATGTAGATAGGACGTATGAAGATGGTATGATATGAGGCGTAAATGTCCGCAGTATTAATAGATGGAAATGAAGGGCCGCTGTGAGCCTTTGGAAACAATACACTGTACCACTAGCAATCCTCATCGCGATCCTTCTCGAAGCCTATCGATAACACTCCCGCCTTTTTTACTTCTTAATGGCAGGTCTGCTTGGACGTAGAGTCCACTGCAACACTTTGTCCATCTCTTTCTGCGCTTCTTCGAGCGTCCGGTCACACGTGATCTCGGTGATCGTCTGGCGGGTTTTGCCAGTCGTAAACCACCGAACGAGGTCAGTGGACGTGAGCTCCAGGTCGTCCTGAGCCAAGTCGAGCATTCGACGGGTAACTTGCGTTGGTGTTCGTTCCTCCAGCACGTCTAACGTCGCGGTAAAGTGGACCAGCGTGGTCATTTTGCCCAGTCGGCGCTCTAATTCCCACAGCTGCTGGGCAACGTAACGAGGTGTCGAGGATCCGGATGCAGTGATTGCATCTGGAAGTGACGAACGGGGGAAGCCGTCGAGACAGTAGCGCGAATGCGGCGTGGTCGCTATGATCGTCTCTACTTGTTCTAGCGCTTCGCTGTTGCTGGAAACGTTAGTAAGATCGAGAAATCCCACCAAGTGTCGGCGACAGAACGCCCGTGCCGCCGTTTGATAGAACGAGAAACGGTGGCCAACCACGCCAAACAGGCGCGGACGCAGGCAAGTAACGACGTCTTGAATGACTCGAGACGAGCCGCGTGGGGTGTTTTCTAGGAACCCGACGACGTCGATTGAGATCGACGAGTCTAAAGCCGATGCGAAGCTTTTAACAAGCTGTGCGAGCCGTGGACTCAGCGCTTGAAACACCTTTCGCCATCTGATTGCGGGCTTCGCATTGTCGTCTCCATCGCTGCCAGTGCAATCGATGTGGACGTGGCCCTGCTCTTCATCTGAATCACCGGCCGAGTCCTGGTCGTCCATCGCAGGATCTCGAACACGGACTTTAACGTGCTGTAAGATCAGGATTTTGTGCATCGAGCACCCGATACGAGCTTCCAAAGCACGATAAAAGCTCGGGGATTCCGGTGCTGCGATAACCAAACAACGCGGAGCATGTACGGCTTGGACTTGTTGTTCAAATTCATAAATTTGATCGTCTTGATCGTTTGAAACTAGGTCGGGTTTGAACTCGATGACGTCGTATCCTAGTGGTGCCGCCGCGTCACGAAGCTGCGGCAAGTGCAGCTTGTCAACGCTACCCACTACTGCAACCACTTGTTTGCGGAAAAAGAGTGATCGCAACTTCGAGGAACCGTTTGAACTAGCCAGATCTAGCTGCGAGATCTCTGGGTGAGCGTCAAAGACGGCAACAAGTTCTGGTGCGACAGGCGAAGCCGACGAGTTGTAAATCACGAACCGCGGAGAGCCAACAAGGTTCAGGAACTCAGTGTCCTGCGCAGAAGTCTGTGGATAGCCGTACAGGAGGAACTTCTCTCGTCCGGCATCAGCGCGCAGCAACAACTCGCGCAGCTTCTGTAGTACAGACTGTACGGATGGGATGACAGTACCGCAGTCGATCCAGACAAACCCTTGGGCTTTGGCAATCTGCAAGCACTCAAACTGTTCTTGGCCATCACATTTGCCCACAAAGCAGCCGATCACGGGAAGCAGAACGTCGTGTAGCGCAGAGCAAACTGCGACACGGTCAACGCTAACGGTTGAGTCAATCCAGACACGTTTGACAAGTCCCTTCTTTCGGAATGCTGTCACCCACGCTGGAAGTTCTGGTGAACTAGTTTTAGGTTTGAATCTGCACCTCTTTTCTCCAATATACAGCAGACTTTGAGGCATTCCTACAACCTGCTCCAGCTCTGCTAGTTGCATATCTGACCACGGGAAGTCGAGTAACATGAGCTTTTGTCCAGAAATGCCAGTTCCAGGTAAGAATCCGAGAACTACACGTCGAAGCATCGTCAGAATCAAAGATGACGGTATCGTTGATCCAGAGCGTAACAACTTGAGTAACATTCGAGTATCGTCCGAGTTATCACTCGAGTTCTTCACTGACGTGATAAACGTGTCGAACGTAAGCAAGTGGAAGCCAAAGTGCCTCGCGACTTCAGTCCATAGGTTGACAGGTACGAGGTTTTGAGGATCTACTAGTAGGACGATGTTTAGGTCGAATACTGCTTCAAATAGTCCATGGAGAACACCATCCTTCCCGAGCTCTAGTGTCTTCGAAGGGAGGCTGAAGTGGAAGACTGGAACATCAAATGGAGGGACATTTGTGATGGAACCAGTGACGTTTCCGAGATCCAAGTGGACTAGGAAGTTGATTTGCCGGTCAGGAGGAGCCTGGGTCTTGAATTCTTGGTGGAAGACAGTGAAATCTTGACAACCAAAGAGCACACAGCGACGTCGACCACCAATTTTCAGTGTTTGCACGACATTTGCTACAGCCACATCCAAAGCCGTAGATTCCTCCAATTCAGTCGCAACGTCGATGACCTCGTAGCGAAGCTTTTCCAGCTGCTTACGAAAAGTATCGAGCAGTAAATTGCGCAAATAAGTGACTGAAGTATCCAACGAAATCGCGACAACTTTGTGCGTTTTAAGGGTTATTCCTGCCTCGACAGCTCGCTTACCGCTGGTAGGTACCTTCGATTTAGGAACAAGCTCTCGAGGCGTCTCCGAACCCTCTTCCAGTCCCCTGCACCGATAGGCCAGTAGCCATTCTCCCAGCCATCGACAGGCTTCCAGAGGATCCGACACTTTTTTCTCGACGAGTTCTTTCAATCCGCGAGTCAAGATCTTTTCAACGCTGATGTCTGAAACTCCAATTGGTCGCTGAGCCACCGCCCGCGCGTTCAGTAAGGCTGGGTTGGGCAGAATTGATGATGCAGAGACAGCACTGCCGAAGAAGAAAGAGAGCTCACGCGCTGCACTGGTACTGGAGTCACTGCCATGCGTGGCATTTCGAGTACCGTCAATACCAAAGCGAGCCCTCAATGTCCACGGGTGCGTCTCGCGAGCTGTCGTGCTATTAGTAGGTCCCATGAGGCCTCGCCAGGCTTTAACGGCATGTGTACGTGACAGGTGCAAGACCACGATCTCCCCACTTGTCATGAACTCCAGCAACGTCTCGAAGAAAACTTTGCCGCGATGTTCAGCGTAAAACGCGCCGGCTTGGTCCCGAGTAAGCCGCAGGCGACGTTGACGCTCCACTTTAAACCCGAACAAGTTGATCATGCGCAGTATTTCGGAGACAACCTCAGGTTTGCAAGCGGCATTTGGCTTGACGGTGCCCAGAGTGGACTCGATTAGAGGTCCCTTGTCAAGAACCGGTTCGGTAGTATTTCTGATGCTAAATTTCGGGTCGAATGAGACGAATAACCCGCTCTCGAAGCCTAACGCATCGTCGTCTGCTGTCTCGTTGGGATGAAGGTCCGGTGGCAGCTCTACCGATGGCAGTTTAGAAACCACTCGAGCTCGTAAAGATTCAGGGAAGAATAACGTCGCTGTTTCCACATTGGCAGGACCTACAGCGAACCGCAGCGTGTACGTCAAGTCGAGACCTTCAAGGACGATAACATCGACTCCTTCACTTCCCACGGTCTCCCGTGCGAGCTGCGCAACACTCTCGCATGTCTGGACTGACTCCAGTGTACGTGTGAGTCCGCAGAGAGTGACAATTTGATCGTCTGAAAGAGAACAGCCCTCCAAACTTTCGACGATAATAGCTGATGTTTCTCTAGCGATGGTTGAGAGAAGAATCTCCTTACCCTCGGGAAAACTCGTGTGGAACGTAGATAATAGCACGACTGTTGCTCGTTCGAGCTGTGGCACTGCCGGTGGCATGAGAAAGAAACGTTCTCGACGGGAACAGCACACGTGTGGACTGCTAGAGATGCCGTTTTGTACACTATTGAGACCGCAAAGAGCTCGGAGCGGCCACTGGTCGTGAGGAGTCGAAGCCGCGAGCACTTTCTTGCGAGCAAGCACGGGGTCCCAATCTCCAGCCAGTTGTACCCATTTCTTGATCGCAGCGTTGGCGTCACCCAAAGCCAACGCTGCAGGTAACTTGAGTACCAACGCGAGACTCGGACCACTAGTTATTGAGTTCAAATACGCCGCAAAAGCCTCGGGGTCGTCCTTGAATCGGTACTGCTGTTCGTACGTAAAGAGATGCCGTGCTTCTGCTTTGGTCAGCTGGTGCATTCGACGCTGAACGATTTCAAAGCCTTTATCCTTGATCCGATTGAGAACAGTTGGAATGATGTGGCCATTCGGTAACAAGAATGCAGCTTCGACTGCTGAAACGCCGGGGATAGATGACGAGGGCTCTGATGGGATATCTTCTGACTCGCTGTCATTGTCGCTACAAGCAAACTTGAAGAATCCCGTCGCGATCTCCGGCTTCAAGAACACAACGACGAAGGCGTCCCCACCCATAACTCAGTGCTGCACAAACGTTGAGTGGAAAAAGGTAGGAGGGACGCGTCGTTTCAAGATCGATTTGGTATTTCGGATCGCTTACGCGTTGACAACTTCCCGGTCCACACACAACAGCCAACACAATAGTACTAAAAACTCGAGAGCGCACCGGTATAAAGGAACTGGTTTCCACAGAAGCATCTCATGGTCTCGCATCCGGAAATCCTCTTGACGCCGACGCCACATCTTGGGCACTGCATCCCGCCGATACGCTTGACCATCGTAGCATACTCGACATCCGAGCGGAGCGTTGTGCCTTTCCAGTAGCGTTCACGTAAGAACCGGGTGTACGTCCTGAAGTCCATGAACCCCAATGCTTGCTCGACGTACTCGGTCGGAAACTCCAAGCCGCAGCAGTGCGCTGGAACCAGAGTACGATCCTTTAGAGCAAGCGAGCAACGCTTGGAGATGCAGGGCTCACAGAAGACATGTCCACACGGCACCGCGAGGAGAATCGACGTTCCTGGACTAAAGCAGCTCACGCAGGTCCGACCATCAGAATTCTGCGGATATGTCATCTTGGGAGTTGGCGTCTTGGGTGCTGGTTGACAGGGACTTGATGCCTCATTTGCTTGTTCACGACGGCGAGGGCTTGTCACCTCGGACGCTTTCGACCCTTGAAAAAACCACGTGCCACACATGAAGCAGATCGAGAAATGAGTCTGTCGAAGAAGCTCGTGCCATGGGACGCGACGCGGGTATGCCACATGCAAGCCACCGTTAGGCTTGAATCACTTGCTCACAGACACCACCGTTGCTAAGCTGACGGATGGCGACTCCATGACGGCCTATAACGGCGTGGTGAATATTGCGCCGCATAATCTACGAAAGGTATCAAACGGCCGTTCAAGTTGCAGTCGCGGCTACTATTACATGCAATCGATACAGTATCGTTGACTGAAGCATGCGTGTATCATACTCTACAGTCTGTATGAAGTGGGTTTACGCGGTTCATTGTAAACTCAAGCAAATCGACGTCTACAGCGACGCATGGAGACGCAGCTGTACGTCTGTGACGTGTGACATCTTGAACTTTGGCTCGTCTTGCCGATGCAACTGTGCGCAGACGCATTCTGCGCCGACGCGGAGACCGTAGTGAGAGGTATCCTACGGTCTTAGCGCGGCCTCACTTCCACTTTCACCTACTAGAGCTCAGAGCTTTGTCGGCCATGTTCCAGGATCGTATCCCGCAGATCTCGCTCACGGATGAGGAGCGCGCCAAGTATGACCAATCGGCTCGCATTTTTCTATTGGAGACAATGGCCGAGCGTTCCAAGTTCAACCCGGAGCATATTGACCCCAAGCAATGGGAATACGTGCGCCGCCGCAAGTCCATGAGCGTCTACCACAGCGTCAACGGTACGCCCGATCCGGCGGTACTGCTCATGCTCGGAACGGGTCTGATTGACGGCTCTATCGATGACGTTTTTAGCGGACTATACTGTGATACGACTGATGATCTCCGAACAGCTAAGGTTCTACTGGGGTATCCGCTGGCTGGAGGTGCCGTCATGAACTTCAGCGAACGGCGCAGCATCAAGGATCCCTTCCGCTTCGCTGGTATCAAGTGGTTCGCAGCGAAATCTGTGAATTTTCCGGGTGCAGCAAGCAAAGCGAGAGGAACCAAGGGTGAATTAGTTTTCCGAATGCAGGAAGGCACAACGGACACTAGGACGAGAAAACAAGAAACCGACGACAAGATAAGACGATGGGGCAAGGGGCAGTTTGCTCCCTAGGCGCGGTGTGACTCATTTGGAGTCCTACGCCGTTAAGCCAAGCTCTGTTCGACAGGGGCTCCCGACGATGAAGTCTCGGCCACCACCTTCAACGACCGCCGAGCGTACGGCCAGCGAGTGGCCTGTTGATTTTCAACCCTCCCACCATCCCTTAGTGGCTGCCATTCGGCACCTTGATTTGCAACCAAGGCGACTCATGCCTATGGCCCTTAAGCACAATGAACTACACTTAAACCCCCATGCCTGTATGTATCGAGGAAACGTCTGGGGACTGATGCGAGACAGAGACGTCTTGACGTATCGAGCGAATGGGTCTGACTGTCGATGCCGATGGGGAACAATGGGGCTACCATACTCTACAATCGATTCGCCGTCCGGAGTGGCCAATGGAAGCGATTCCAGGGATGCAACGTCAGCACACGGCAACGTGCCATTTGTATTGCCCGCGACGCGATATCAACAGGACTGTGTGAGATCTTCCTCTGGGGCTCCATCTACAAGTTCGGTAAGTACCCGGACAAAGTCATTTACTACGGAGTTGCTACGACGTGGCTCAACGTCGTTCACAGCCCCACGAGTGGCCACGCCAAGAAGTTCAGCGCATTAATTGAAAGAGCGGAAAGCCACGGATGGTCAGCCACAAGGTAAGTGGATGTACTTAATGGTAGCGTCAGTACGGTTCTATGTTGACCAGCTTGTCTTCCTTTTCATCAACAGCAAAGCGTGCCATGTCTGCTCCAAGCACCCTCTACTAGGAAGCTACTCGGCGTGTGCTGGTTGTCATCAGAGTGTGTAGGGACTGCTCACGTCAGAAGGATATATTTGCATTGGACGCCAAGCGCAAGAAGCCTCTAGGCCGGTTGTTCTGCGTGCTCTGCATCAAGAGCGTCATCGGGAGTGCACACTGGAGCGTGGATGACCACATCGAAGCTAGCGGCCTGGAGTCCGAGCCCGAGTTCTCAGTCATGTCCATTTCGAGTTACACGGGCACGGAGAGCGTTAGCACCGGGCATAGCCGCAGTATTCTTGGCGATAACCAGTTGGCTGACCCATTCCGCCCACGAGTATCATCGTCGCCTACTTCAACACTTCCGGTTCTAGGTGCGCAGGCGCCATTGGACCCGTACGCACAGCTCGTGCTCGACTGGTAGGCAGAGGAAGAATTCTGCATATATCCACTCAACTCGTATGACTGAGGAGCTAATTGCCTTCGCAAAAGCGAGCTCGGTTGCAATGCAAGCGGCTGTGGCACGGAAGGACCTCCAGTGCCACAGCACGCCTCCAATGGAGGTACCGTATGGTGACGACTGGGAAGAGTGGTATTGCATGGTGCACCTACGTTCGGACTTCTGTGCTTATCCATCGTGGTGAGTCATCTCTCCATTTCTCTGAGGCAATGCTAAGTCAGCTTCAACAGCCTCACGCACCGTTCACATCCTTGTTGGACTCAATGCTTCGACTAAAAAATCACACGAGCTCGAGTCAAGTCAAACTTTTATTTCCGCAGTTCTAAGTACAACAGATGAAGAGCATTTGCTGCTTACCTATGTCCATAATAGGATCCGCCTGTTGCGATACCTAATATCGACAATAATTTAGCGGAACCAGACCGGATCTGTATCCATACAGTTGAAGAGTCGACAGCTGAGAGAGGTTGCAATATTAAGTCATACCGGTAAAAACGGTACTTTGCCGGTAGATTACCGCTAAATCGATTTACCGGGCGCACTGCAGCCTCAGAAGCCAAGCCAACTCGCCTCCAAGCATGAACGGAGTCGCTCGCTACCTGCTCACCGGCGGCATCGTCGCAGCCACCATGCAGATTATCACCGGCCCCATCGCCGACTGGAACGCGCGACGGGAAGGCGCGGAGGTATGTCCGTCGCCCCCTTCTCCTATCATAGTATAGCCGTGTCTAATTGAATACGTATTTCAGGCTCTGAAGCTCGCCATGCAGCCGCGCAAGACAGAGGACGAAGAGTAAATCTAAGCCTAAGAGATGGAGGGTTCCACTCTGTCAAAAGAGATCTACAGTTGGGCAGGAAGATCAGAGAAGACGGCGATCAATACGGACAGAATATTCACCGAAAAGTCGACTACGAAGGCGACAATGAATTGCATTGCGTCCTGTGTCAATGATGCCGCATGTGTCGTGATAGCTTTTGGTCCTTTTAAGTGGTGGTGGCAGGTTTTATGGATGTTTTGCTGCTTCTTCGAAGGCAAAGATGGCGTTGGCGAGAGAGTCGGGCTTGGGCTTGGGCGCTGTTACGTCCGCTTCCCAGAATGCTTGTCCTGTAGCTAGGGCATGCTCGTGTAGCGCAGCAGCAGTCGTCTTGCCTGGTATTAAATTTTAGAGCACGAGGAAATGTCAATGACCCCGACCGATCTAGGATCTGTCAGTACGTACCGATAGCTGCCTTACGAATGGACCCCCAAGGCAGAGCTAGCTCCTTGATCACTTTCAGTCCACTCGGACTGAAGAAGACGATCCAGTCCGGCACTTTACACTCTGTAGGGAACTCAACGGTCTGCACGGCGCAAGTCTGGTACACGACCAGCTCTTCCAGCGGAAGATCTCGCGAGCGGAAGCTCTCGGGGAGAACATCACGGCGTTTGTCGCCACACAGAAACATCATCGGCTTATCCTTGCAGTCTCCTGGTAAGACGCCGTCCTGGTGCAAATACGCGGACAGCAAATCGGCCGAGCCGGCGTTGTCGCCCTTGCAGACCACCCCCAGTGGCAGCAACTCACGCGATGTGGCTTCACCCACAGAGAACACGGGCTTAGCTCGCAACTTCTCCAGTACCTGCAGCTTCAACTCCGAGTCCAGCGAATTAACCGCATTGCACACAGCGATCGCGCTGCGCGGACTAGTGATCATAATGCCGCAATAGCGATCCAGGTGAGTCAACACGTCAAGCAGCAGGTTGGCATTGAGGTACTCGAACGTCAACACGTCCGTGAAATGCACCTCCAATGGCCGTCTTGAAGATCCCGCCTCGGGCGTCTGTTCCAAAGCGGTCTTGTACTTTTCGTCCGCTGCCTTGAGCAGCATCACTGACACAGTCATGATATACTACGTATGTACAAGGAGCTTGATCACAAAATGACATGATCAGTTGTGTGAACCATGGTATCGGTTTTGAGAGACCTTCAAAACGAATCGCTTTTGGCAGTTTATTTTCCGATTAACCCAAAAGACAACATGGCCGAGCCCGAGGAACAGGTGGAGCCGCTGCACCTCGAGCTGGAGGACCGCGAGGTGTACCTCGCCAAGATACCGGTACGTCATTGTATTCTATAGTATCTAGAGTTGCTATAAGCAGCTTTCCCTGCCGCTTTTTGGCCGCTTGTCGGCTCTCAACTAACGATTTACTGCTGCTACTATGATCTAGACCGCTCTCGGCGCGTCGTGGAAGAACGTGCAAGGTTCTAGAAACAATTATTTGCTCGTATTTACTATCTCTATATGTGCTTAATGTCTTAGTGATTGTTTGCAGAGAGTGAGCTGATGTTGGGCTCTATCAAGCTCGAGAAGAAGAGCGTGCTGGGTCGTCGCAAGGTACAGCGCGTTGGTACTGGTTGCTGGCTTACACTGTACTAACCGGCGGGTATGACCAATAGGGAATGCTGACGGTAAATCCCAGCACCCTGGAGGACACAAACACCCCAACGGAGTACCGCGTGGAGATCAGCGAGACGCCTCTGAAGCTCAAGGTGTTCTCGCTGGATGGCTCAGGTCGTATGGCTATTGAAGGCACGGTGAAGACCAGCTGCACGGTCATGGCTCAACGCAACGACCAGTACAGTAAAATGTGCAAGCAACGTTTAATCAAGTCGATGGTCAAGACGAGGTACGTTGAATATTGCACTGAAGTGGACATAGTGATGGAATTAATTATTGGAGTTCATGCTTGAATAGAATCGTGCAGCAACTGGAAGACCTACCTCGCGTGAAGAAGGCAAGATTCCAGTTCACTATCGAGAAACCCGACGCAGAGGCGGAAGAGGTGTGTTGGTCGATGCTGTCTATAGATTTTTTTCTTTACTTATCTTCGTTCATGCAGGATGACGCTGACTCGAAGCTTCTGGACAAGTCGGACAAGAAGATTAAGATGAGCAAGGTACGAATTAACCTGGATTCTGGCTGTATATTTAAAGTTTTCTCAACATGATTGTTTTATTATTTACAGGATGAGCTGAAGAATCTTGTGTTCCACCACTTTGAGGAGCGCGAGTACTGGCCGCTCAAGGAGCTTAATTACCATTGCCGCCAGCCTGAGGTGCGGTTCCTGTGTGATCGCCTGGCTAGTTTGGTTCTCAAGCTAACACCTTTATTCTGCGTTGATATGCAGTCGTTGTTGAAGGAGGTGCTCAAGGAGATCTGCGTGTACCACCGCAAGGGCCCCAACAAGAGCTGCTATGAGCTCAAGCCTCAGTACAAGGATGGCGTCTCGTCGAACGCGTAACCACTGGCAAAAGTGGCCCTGATGCAGTAAAGCGATGCTATTGTGCTTTAAAGTATCCTTTTCTTTCTTGCAAAAAACGTGTTTTTCCTTTTGATTGAACACCCATTGTGTTTTAAGAATACCCGTAAACGCAGCAGGAAAGCATGAAGTTGGAAAAGAATGCTAGTTGCTTCTGGCAACTTTAGGCTTAAAATTAAAGCCAGCTGTTGCTAAACAGTTGGATTTTCCCTTGGATAAACATTACAGCTCATCAATCACCGAATCGAATCTTCTGAGAGCGATCGGATTGGTTACAACAATGTTGAAATCTTCGCCCAAAAGTTGCCATTTCCAAACTTGCCTTGAAGAGCGCAATAACCAACAACAAAAAGACCACCAACGTGATTGCCACCACCATGTCGCTAGAGCACAACAAGCATTGTGACACGACCAGCGAGGTCGCTACAGCGCAGGACAAGCTCTTCTCCATGGATCCCGAATCGGCAACTTTTCAACCTTTACAGAATAATGCTGACTCAGGCGAGAAAAACTCAAAGAGGAAGAGCAGACAGCAGCAATGTCGGTTCTTCGCGCGAGCAAAGTGCCGAGACAGCGAGAAGTGCAAGTTTCTGCATGAGAAGAAGCAGAAAAAGCCGAAGCAAGAACACTGTAGAGAAGACGCTGCCGCACAGTCAACCAAGATGCCCGCGCATGTAGCAGAACCTGGACAAAAAAAAGAAGAAGACGCGTAAATGCAAGTATTTCGCCTGGAACAAATGCCGCAATGGCGATGAGTGCAAGTTCTCCCACGACGCCAGGAATGGAGGGCTTCAATCCAATGCTCAGAAGCTTGAGACTGATCAGTCTCCACGTGCAGTCGTGGTGGTGCTGGGTGCGTCGATTGTACCTGATACGACAAAGAATAAAGACACGAGCGAATGGTCGGAAGTGCAGCAGTGTGCTCTCGATTTGGCCTTGAGGAAGAACCCTGCGTCAATGAACATTTCGGAGCGTTGGACTAGTATTGCCAATGAGGTGGATGGCCAGTCCTTAAACGAATGCATCGACCGCTTCAAAATGTTGAGCAAACTTGTGCGAAGTGGAGTGGATCTCGCTGCCATCACTGCAGCTGGGTCGGTTGACAGCGAGGAATACCCTATCAGTACTAGGATTACTCCTATTGAACAACGCGTCAACATCGAGACTGAACCAGTGGGCACGCAGATCTGTCTCGAAGATCTCTTTCTCCACGAGGTCGGCACGCTTGTTGCACACCAACTTGTCTGCCAGCTTCAATGCGACAACTGTCCTTTCACCTTTGACACCACTTTGAGCCTGGACTCAGCGAAGATCCAGCGTTGGTGTCCTCGATGCAGCGCGCTTCACCATGTCGTGATGAGACCCGTGCTTGCCCATTCTCAGAGCAATGTGCTGGCTTATGTGGACACTGAGAACTGCTCCGTTATCGATGTATTGCCGTCGAACATGTTGGCCACATGCCTGGCATGCGGAAGCGAAGCTCTGCTAGAGGGGGTTGCACCGACCCAGCGGTCAGAGCAAGCCTGCTTCTCCTGCCATACCAAGCTAGCTGTGATGGTAAAGCGCTTACTGGCACGACAACTAGAAGGACCGATCAGTATGCGTGATGGTTCCTCCACAAAATCTGAAACCAAGCCGAGACCCAGCAAATTCAAGGAGACATTCGTCCTGGGTCAACCGCTGTCTCGTTTTGGAGCATGCAACCACTACAGACATTCGTTGCGCTGGTTCCGGTTCCAATGCTGTGGTAAAGCTTTCCCGTGCAACGTGTGCCACGACTCGAGTGACTGCTCTAAAGCCAACCTGGGGATCCTTGCCAGTCGCATGGTTTGTGGCTTGTGTTCGAAAGAGCAATCGAGCTCGGTTAAAGTGTGCTCGTGCGGCAACGACGTCGCGTCTAAGAAAACAACCACTCACCACTGGGAAGGTGGCACTGGCTGCCGCAACTACTTCGTGATGTCGCGCTGGGATAAGAAGAAGCACCGAGGTCAGAACAAAACGGAGAGCACTAAGTTCACACGCGTTGGCGTGGAAGCCAAACGACGCAGAGAAAATGCCAATGCGAACGCCAACCTTCTGGTTCCGGGTGTCCAATAATTTCCGCTGAACGCACCACTAACTTGTACGAGGCTAACAACCAATTCATGTTGCATGTTCACCTTTCGCATAATACACATTTGATTTTTGGACAATGGTTGTAAACGTCGCTTTGAAATGTACAAAGTCGTATTACTTATAGCGAAGTTTCCGTTCTAAAGCGTAAGCGTCTCGGCTCGCTTGGCGTGTAACGCATACTCTTTGACTTTGACTTCAGTCTCCCCAAACAGGTGTCGGTCGCCACGTGATCGTTTCGACGCACTTGTTACATGCAGCGAATCAGTTAATCCCGGACGCGTTTGTATGCGAAAGTCGCGCGTTGCGTTGGGGCGTGATCGTGAAGATTGCGGCTTCTGCTTGGTGAAGAAATTGGCGAGACAGCGTGCCCCTTCCCATCCCGTTGGTGCCCCTCAACATTACGCAGAGCTCTCGTCTTTGGTCCGACGTCGCGATTTGATGGATCGAGCTTCAAGCATGCACCTCCAGCAGCGTGGCGGGGTATAATAGAAAGGGGGCGGTCATGCACATGTTTGACCGAGCTGCTGTGTCGGTCAGCGTGACATTCACTTAACATCGGACCAGCAAAAATCGACTCCACGAAAGATCCAAAGGCAGCAGGAAGCGCTAAATCAATCTAACAGCAACTAATTCATTGTCGGTGTAGCCAGAAGCGGCGTTGGAAACAAGAACAAGCGTATCGCAAAGCAAGCTCGGTGTCTGATAATGACTTTGGGGACTTCTTTTGTCGGACAGAGTGTTGTCCCTGTTTAATCCAAATTGAGGTTTTTCACGTCATGGCTGAAAACCAAGTCTCCCCGTAGCTTCCTTACAAAATTCAAGAGGTTTTTCGTGTGCGTCCGCCACGAGCCGCCTCATAAATGCGGAGAAGCGGAAGAAGCCAAAGGAAAGGAGCGCAATCACTCTCCAGATCCTGGCGCGTCTCCACGTAAGAGCAAGTGCCCGACGCCCGTAGGCGTCCCACGAGTGAGACACAGCGACTAGAGACCGCCTCGGTTCCTCATGGAGGACGTGGAGCCCGTACCGCGCGAAGAGGAGCCGCAACAGGCCGTGGACGAGCCTCAGGAAGACACGCAAGTCGAGCCTGAGGCCCCGGAGCAGCCCAGTAAGGAGACAGAGAAGCTACATGAAGAACAAGAGCCCGTGAAGGAGGAGGAGAAGGATGCGACCACCGAGGAGACTCCCGAGACTGAAGAAACTGAATACGTGGAGGTGAAGGAGGCGACGGAAGAGCCTGCTGAGGCCCCTGAGGAGACAGCGAAGCTTGAGACGGAAGCTGAATACGACAGTGAGGCTGAAAAAAACGCTGAGGCTGAAAAAGAAGAAGTTGTTGCTCCTTCAATGTTGGAGGATGTTGATGCTGTAACGGAGAAGGCAGAGACAGACCCGACAACGTCATCGACGTCAGCTGAGACGGGTCCCGAGAGTGTAGCTGAAGCTGAAACGGCTGCTGAACCTGTGGAGTCTGACAAGCAGGAGGACGAAAACCAGTTGAAGGAGGAGGACACACAGAAAGCCGAGCAGCAGCATGGAGATGTAGCTGAGACCCAATCAGAGGACGTTAAAGCGAACCCCACGACGGAAAACCCGCCGACAGAGGAGGATGCTAAGCCGCTGAGTGTTGATACCGAGACGCAGCAGAACACAAACCGCCAGATGCAGTTCCCGTTTGCCCCGTCCAATTTCCTGGCGCCGTCGCCTACGCCGATTCGTCCGCTGGATGGAGACCCGCGTGCTATGAAGCAACAGGAAGGCGATGCGGCGAATAATGCGGATACTTCCAACAATACGAGCGGAGGTGCACAGAACGACGCCGCTGCGACCAGCAACAGTTCTGCTAGCAGCAACGCTGTGTCGCAGTCTCAAATGTTCTACCACCAGACCAACGCGCCATCATTCTACACCACTCCACAGGACGGCCCGCCAGTTGGCCCTGCAATGATGGAGCAAGGCCAGCCGAGCTCTGCCCCCATGACCAACCAGAACACACAGAACAACCTAAACTGGAACCCGCAGATGGGGCAGCAGGGAGCAGCTACAACAAGAAGTCCATCGGCAGGCCCCAACGTACGTGCGAACTGTTAGCTGTATTGTATTATGACGCTGATTACTAATTTTACTTCGTGCAGCAGCAAGGAGGTGACCCAGGCTTAATCCCAGCTCCGTTCCCGGCGAAGTCCCTGGTTCCACAACGTTTGGACGAAAACTCGTATGCCCTGGATCGTGCAAAGCTGAGTCGTTTGGGCGCGTACGCGAAAAATGCATCGACCCCGGCCCAAGCCAGCGCCCTCGCTGTTGATGTGCTGCGTGCATCAGTCGGTGCTGAAAACACAAGAGCACATGGGTGGAAAAACCAGTTCCCTGGCGACGAGTACGAGGTCCTGCTTCAAAAGGGATCGATCGGTTTGTGCATGAATATGAGTGTTCGCTTGGGTTCCGTTTCAGTGACAAGCTTCCGTCGACCCGAGCCTGACTTGATGGGCCCTGCTGAGGCTAGCGGCGTGATTACTGTTGGTGATGACTTGATTGCAGTGGATGGCTTCCTGGTTCAGAGCCAGGAAGATTTTGCTCGCGTGGTTTCCCGTCTCAAGTCGCTTCGTCCAGTTTTGCTGCGCTTCCGACGACCTGGCGGTAATGGACTGACCAGCAGCATGAACCGAGATGTCCACGGATACAGGAAGGGCCAACAGACGTCGCTTGCTGGCTTGGACAATCCTCAGCTATTCACGACTGGAATGTGGCACTTAGGCGTCAGGTACATCTCACCAAACCGGTGGGCGGCGGAGTTGCACGTTGATGGCGGTGGCATTCGACGACTGGGAGTGTTTGCAACGGAGAAAGAGGCAGCGAGGACGTACAACCAGTACATTCTTCAAACGTACGGCAGTGGAGCAGTCCAGTTCATGAACCCTGCTGGCAGTGGTGCAAGCGGAAATGTCCCCGCTGCAATGCCGAGCATGCAGCCGGTCCAGCGTCGGAGACCACTTCTTCGTGCTGCGTTCTCGGCCGAGCAGAAAGAGCAGCTGCGTGCTCAGATTATGGTGTTCAAGTTCACGTCCACTGGCGGCAATATCCCGAACGAGATTCTGAGTCGTGCGCTGAAGACGACAGCCCACAACTATATTCAGCCGAATGCGAACAAGAACAAGAGAAAGAACTTTGCTCCGATCGTTATGCCGAAGCCTACTAAGAAGAAGAAGCGTGGCAAAAAGAAGGTGTATTCCGACGAGGACGAGGACGAGAGTGACTCCGATGATGACTACTCGGGTCCGAAGGTTCTAACGGAGGAGAAGCCGGCTCGCCGATCTGGGCGGAACCTTGGCAAGGCGAAGAAGAAGTATGTGGACGAGAAGCTTGATTTCGAAATCAGTGACGAAGAGAAGCCCCAGAAGCCCAAGCAAAAGGAAGCTCAGAAGGGGCCGCAGATCGATAAGATTGTGAGTGTGCGTTTCCATAAAAACACGGCGACGGACACTGACGTGTCGATGGAGTTCCTCATCAAGTGGAAGGACACTTCGTATCTTCATGTGAGTTGGCTTTGTGTCCGAGAGATCGAGGAGTTCGGCCAGCACGCTATCCAGCGCATGAAGCGGCATCTGCAGAAGAACAGTCGCCTAGTGGAGGAGGCACGAGAGACCGTCGTCGTAGGCGAGGAGAAGGATCTCAGCAACTACTTCAGCGACTCGTTCATTGAAGTGGACCGTATTCTCAACGCGAAGGAGGTCGAAGAGCCCGAGGAATCGAACCCGTACCTCGTCCATCTCCTTGAACGAGATGCCAGTGATACTGAAGATGAGCCAAAGGTGTCGAAGAAGAAGGGGATCAAGTACCTAGTCAAGTGGCGCGACATGAGCTACGTCGACTGTACATGGGAGTGGGAGGACCAGCTCACGGATGACCGTAAGATCGCCGCGTTCCATCGTTTCAACCACCTTCCGATCATCGCTGGTGCTCACCCTGCAATGTTTTCCGATGTCCGTCCGGAGCCGAACACATGGGCGAAGTACCAAGAGTCTCCTGTCTACAATAATCAGAATACGCTTCGATCCTACCAGCTTGAAGGTCTCAACTGGCTGACGTTTTGCTGGTACAACCGTCGCAACTGCATCCTCGCCGATGAAATGGGACTGGGAAAAACTGTCCAGGCCACTTCGATCCTCGAGCATTTGCGTCAGCGCGAGTTTATTCGAGGCCCGTTCTTGGTCGTTGCTCCTCTCGCAACACTTGGCAATTGGAAGCGAGAGATCGAGACGTGGACGTCAATGAACTGCGTCGTGTACCACGATTCCGAGGGAGGATCCGACATCCGCGCGTTTATTCGAGAGCAAGAGTTCCACTTTGCGAGTGAAGCTCATCGCAGACGCGGCATTTACAAGTTTAACGTGTTGGTCACATCGTACCAGACGCTTATGATGGACGCTGAGTTCCTGGAGCCCATTCACTGGCGGTATATTGTGATCGATGAAGCCCACAAGCTGAAAAACCGCGAGGCGAAGCTACTGCAGGTGCTACATGGTTTCACGTGGGATTCGTGCCTACTGATGACTGGTACGCCGTTGCAGAATGGCGTGTTCGAGCTGTGGTGTCTGCTCAACTTCATCGAGCCTGATAAATTCCCGAGCCAACAAGAGTTCTACGATGAGTTTGGCGATCTGAATACTGCCGAGCAAGTCGCGCAGCTGCACGAGCAGTTGAGACCGTACATGCTGCGTCGTGTGAAGGAGGATGTGGAGAAGAGCATCCCGCCGAAAGAAGAAACCATCGTTGATGTGGAGCTGACGACCATGCAGAAGAAGTATTACCGTGCTATCTTTGAGCGCAATCGCCAGTTCTTGAACATGGGCGCAACCGGTACAGTCGCTAATCTGGTGAACGTTGAAATGGAACTACGCAAGTGCTGCAACCATCCGTTCTTGATTCGTGGTGTGGAAGACAAGGAGTGTGCTAACTTCGACGAGCAACTGCGGATGAAGATCTTGATCCAAGCTAGCGGCAAGACGGTGTTGCTGGACAAGCTGTTGACCAAGTTCCGGCAAGAAAAGAAGAAAGTGCTGATCTTCTCGCAGTTCAAGATCATGCTGGATATCATCGAGGACATGTGCCAGCTACGAGGCTACAGCATGGAGCGTCTGGATGGTTCAGTTCGCGGAAACTCTCGCCAAGCGGCGATTGATCGATTCAACAGCCCGGATTCGGATACGTTCGCGTTCCTGTTGAGTACCCGTGCTGGTGGCGTGGGTATTAACTTGATTGCGGCCTCTGTCGTGATCCTGTTTGACAGTGATTGGAACCCGCAGAATGATCTTCAAGCTGTTGCGCGTTGTCACCGTATCGGACAGACCCAGTCTGTGAACATTTATCGATTGGTGACGAAGAAAACGTACGAAGCGCAGATGTTTGAGATTGCATCCAAGAAGCTAGGAATGCACCACGCTGTGTTCGAGACTGGCGGAGTACGCAATGAGTTTGATGGTGAGGACGACAGTAGCGGCAACATGATGTCCTTGATGTCTCTGGATCGTGATAAGGTCGAGATGATGATCCGATACGGAGCGTACGCCATTATGGGCGAAGAAGACGAGCAAGATCCAGAGAATCGCGCTATCAATGAGCTCGATATCGATCACCTGCTGTCCACGAGTCGTACGATTCGCTATGACCCTACGAAGTCTGGGGAGAATGCGGAAGGAGACGAGGACAACAGCGCGGACGGTGACAGCGACGCGAAGCCTACAACTGCGTCTCAAGCTTCTGCGTTGTCGTTCTCTAAGGCTACGTTCACATCCGAATCAGCTGACACGACAATCGATTTCAACGACGAGAAGTTCTGGGAGAAGGTCCTTGGTCCTAAGCCCGTGCAGGTGCTCATGACGAAGGTCCAAGAAGGCTGGTTGAAAACGGCTTCTCAAGACGACGTTAAGGAGTTTTTAACGCAGTTGCGTGAACTGGCTCGCGCAGTTGTGAAGGAGCGGCAACGAGGCAAGTCTCTGGCTGACGCGGATCAAGTACTGGCGATTTTGATTGAGCTGAAGGTCACTGGTTGCATTATCAAGGGTGTTGTGAACGTTCGCGAGGTCGCTACTGAGTGGCTTCAGGTGATTGAGCGACCCAGACGCCGACGTAGCCAAGACGTCGGAGACCAGCTGATGTATCTGGAGTTCCTGGACGGACCGAAGGAGAAGTCTCCTAAGAACAAGAAGGGAGGCGCTCGTCGTAAGCGGACACCGAAGGCGAACGGCAGGAGTAAGGAGAACAAGCACTACAAGAGCGACGATGAAGAACTTGGTGAAGACGAAATTGATCTGCCCAAGCGCAAGAAAGCAGCGCGTCAAGCGTCCGGCGGCAGGAGCTCGAGAGCCTCGTCGCCTAGTGGTCGTGGTTTGAGTGGCATTCACATTTCACTCAAGCGATCGGAGAGTACCGAGGATTTCGGCGTCGTGAAGGTGTCGAGCAAGATTAGTAGGGTACAGAAGAAGCTGGATAAGTCGCCCGACGATGCTGATTCACCTTCTACGCCTGCAAAAAGCAAACAACCTGCTCAAAGACAGAAGGCAGAGGAGGACGATGCGGAAGAGCACTTAAGCGGGTCTGAGGAAGAGGAAGAAGAGGAGCATGACGAGGAAGAGCACTTAAGCGGTTCTGAAGACGAGGAAGATGACGAAGATGCGTATGAGGAGGAGGAGGAAGCCGCAAAGCCTCGAGGTCGCCCGCGCAAGAAGGCAAGAACGAGCAAGTCCCGGAAAGCTGCCAAGGAGATCGTTGATCCCCAAGAGGACGAAGAGATGTGGTGCCGTGTATGCTTCAGCGACCAAGGCTTCCTCGATGACCCTATCGTACAATGTGAGAAGTGCTCTGTCGCCGTCCACCAGGTATGCTTTGCTCTGTTATGTGGGTAATTAGAGCCTATTCTAATGCTGTATTCTGCTGCACAGTACTGTTACGGAATTGAATCAGTGCCCGAAGGAGACGAGCCGTGGTTCTGCGACTTTTGTACCGAGCCGAACGGCCCATCAGCCGATGCGGTACGTCTAGCCCTGAAGCTTTTTCTTCTCCTCAAAATGTGGTTCTGACTAGTTTTTACTGATCGGTGAATACTGCAGACGTGTGAGTTGTGTCCTCTGAAGCGCCAGAAGAGTGCCTTTAAGAAGACAGTCGAGGGCAAATGGGTCCACGTGGTGTGCGCTCTGTGGGCCCCCGGTGTCCAATTTTCGGATGTGGAGCGCATGAGTGGAGTAAAACACGTGGCTGCTGCCGTCGAGGAGCTCAAGGGCTCGACTTGTGCGTTGTGCGAAAAGGAAGGAGGCTGCATCAATTGCATGCGCGGAGGATGCGAGACGTCCTTCCACCCGTTGTGTGGTCGTGAAACCGAAGGCGCATACGATATGTTTATGAAAGAAGGGGGACAGCTGCAAGCGTTCTGCCAAAAGCATCGGACGCACCGAAAGCGTAGTTAGATAATTACGAGGCTTCGAGTTGGTCCACCCTAGAAGTCTTGACTTTTACGGCCTCTATGATAATGTAGCAGACTGGATTTACCGTTGTATAGCGTGTGACTTTATAGATCACAGCAGCTCGTACTCGCGGATGGCGCGTTCCAGTTGGGAGTCAAACTGTCGGATCCAAGACGGATCGAGGAAGCGGTTCGACTTCTTGGTCCACTCCAGCTCGTCCAGCGCCTTGGTAAGGTGATGGTACGATATGATGCACTTGGTTGAGCTGCGTGTCTGTGACTGAGAGCTCGTAGGAGAAGGCCCCGCTGTAGTCCCAGCAATCTCAACTATCCGGTCCACAAGAGAGTTGATGAAGGTGTCGTTGATTCCAGGAAGTGACAGACGCGCGATGAGGGCGCGTAACTGGTTGGCGGTCACCCCGTCGCCGTCTTCCTCCTGACCAGCTTTGAACTCGTCGAGAATGGCTTGTTTGGCCTTGGCTTTCATGACGCCATTGTGTCGGTGGGAGGGTTTATTCTCCGACAGCTTGCGAGAACCGTTGAGCTCTTTCTTAAGCTGTTCGCGTTGCGCCTCGTTACGACGAGAAACACGCACCAGCTCTTCGAACTCGTCGACATCGATTGAGCCGTTGCCGTCCTTGTCGATGTGCTGGAGGAAAGCACACGCTTGATCGGGTGTGAGTTGGATCTCCATTTGCGAGAGCGTCTCGATCATTTCTTCGGGTGAAATGCTGCCGTTGCCGTCGGCGTCGCAGAAGCGGAAGAGATCGATGACTCGCAGGCGCTTACGCTTCATGTAGCTGTCGATGCGCATGACGATGTCTCGGATCAAAGCTTGTTTCTCTTGTGTGCGCTGGTCTGTCGTCTGGTATGTGCCTGCGAACGCCGTGTCGACCACGCCTTCAGCTGCAGAAGGAGACGGAGACAAAGCACTCGCCACATTGCTTGGAGCCGCATTTGAACGCTGAAGATTCAATAAGCTCGTACCTCGTTGCAATGTTGATACTCTTGTCGCTTGAGGAGCGACATTGGGAGATCGTACCTGGTCTTTCTTTGTTTCTCCTGCGTTGGAGCCATTAGTACTCCGCTTCACCAGAGGAGCCAGTGGCTTGGTGCCTGGGATACCAAGCTTCGGCAAACTAGGAACGTGACTGTCCTTTTGTGGAGTTTCAAGATGCGACCTGTTCTCCATGTCTACTTCGGGGCCAAGCGAGACGGGAGTCGACACTTTCTCTCTACCTTCAGCGAGGATTTTCTTTAGTGAACTCTGCCAGTCGCTATTCTTTGAAGTTCGTCTTCGAAGTTCACAAGACTCGGCTTGGTTATCCTTAGGGTCTTCGGTGAAAGAACCCCTACTTGAGGATTTTGTACTCAGGATGGAATCACTTGATGGGACACTAAACAGTCCCATTTCCATATTAAAGTTCTTGTGAGTTTGAGAGCGTTTGAACATGTTCAACTTGTTCGTTTTCGGAACGAGCAGAGCTTCTCCAGAGTCACGAGACGCAACTCGCTTGATAACCCCGGGTACATTTGGGTACTCACTATCAGTTAAGTCAGGCAGATCAGTGAGTGAGATATCCACGTCTTCACGCTCTCTGCGCCCAAGACTTTCACGTGCAGCAATAAGACGCTGAGATTCTTCCAGAATGATCTTCATCTCGATCTCATCTTAAAAACAAAAATACATGGTGAGCATTTCCTGTGGTTTATCGAAGTCAAATATTCAATACATGTACTAGTGGGTACTTACTGACTTTGTCTTGAGCCTCGGCATCTTCCTCATATCCCAGAAAGTAGGTATTCTTCTGTACACTTCGGATGATGCCATTGTAAACTCGTCCGTCGGCTAACTCCTTAAGAAAACGTGTACCTTCAACCATCGACAGTTCTTTCCCATGCGTTGGCATGATATTAAGTCGCGGTGCTTTCCGTACTCGACGTTTTAGAAAACTGCGGATAATGCCTTGAATGAGAACGAGGCCCTTGCGAAATGTTACTCCGAAGGAGTACAAATGCGCATCGCCCTTTTCGCGCACTTCCTTCGCTGCAGCTTCTTTAATATCGCGGTTGGGCATCCGACAAACTTCGCATAGTTGGAGAAGAAACTCGAGCGTGTCCGGGACACTTACACCCGCGAGAACTTGGACAGGACTGACGAGTAGAAGACACGAGATGTGTTGACGATTGGACTTTGCACTCATCGCGAAGGCCACAAACGCGATCGCTCGGGTCAGGAAAGCAGCCTGTACATGCATGCAGTACAAAGTCAACCGAAGTTTTAAGCATTTGTTTACAAGTAGCGCTGATATGTACCTTAGCCTGTTTGGTAACCATAGCAGAAAACTGGAGTTGCTGCTCAGAGAAAAGATCGTACTCGCCCAACGTCTCGACCAGGAGTTTGTGTAGGAACGTGAATGGAGGTCGCGCCAGCACTTTGCGGCTTACGGCAGTAGTTTGGACCACACCCATAAGCGCCTGGTACGTGCGCTCCACAAGAACATTGTCAGCCATTTTTTTCTTCTTTTGCAAGTCTAATTTGGTAGGTTTTGCCAAACCCCAATAGTTTTGGCACAAGTTGAAGTTGACCTTCATTCACCAAATGAGTTGTACCCATCTCGACTGGTCTCATATCCTCGTAACTTGTTTCCGTCGACCTCAGATGTTTTTTTCCATGCCTTTGCCATAGCTTGTGAGTGAACGTCTCTCACTCTTTCCAGCACGTTGCCAACTCCGTTCATTCTCGAATTCGCTTGAAGCATCTCAATCAACCAACTTCCCCATACCTCATTTATCAGCAATGATTAACCTGGTGTTTTTGCTCGACATCACTGGCTCCATGAGCAGTGAATTGGCCGGCGTAAAGGATACCGTGCGTCATCTCGTATCGTCGGTGTTCGAGGAGGAGTACACTGTCATGATCACCATCATCACGTTCACGGAGGGTTCTCAGGGCTGTTTCGTGACGAACCACAGCTTCACGGAGGGAGACGAGGCCATTGATTTTATCAAGTCGGTCCAGCTGTGCTCACCCCCTGGAATTCCCAGCGTGAGTGCCAACGGAGGAGACGGCGATGAGAACCAGAAAGCTGCTTTGGCTGAGTTGCTGACGCTGGACAACACGATGCCCACTATCGCCTTCCTCATCACCGACGCCGGTCCGCACCTCCTTGCTGAGAGCAGGACGCACGAAGCCGAGCACGAGATTAATTACCTCAAGGAGAAACACTCGATCATGGACTCAGATATGTTTAACGTGCTCACTTTGGTGCAGGCACATTTCGAGGGTAACCTCATCGTGAATGTCGTCAAATACATTAAGAACAGCGACCACCGCATGTACGGCTGTATTGCAAAGAAGTTCGATGGGGTTCTTATCGAGCCAAAGGTGCGTGTAGCGCAAGAGCTAGCAAGGGGTCTAATGGTTATCCTATCAAAGATGTTCGACCGCTGTGCCGGAGGGACTTTCACTGAGGGGGACGCAGTGAATGAAGCCGCTCTCGACACGTTCATCTTCTACGACCTGGAGGAGTTCACTGTGCCGTCGTGTGAAGCTGATGTCACCCACAACTACCTCCCAGTAGCTGGAGATACACGTGACGTGCTTTTCGCTTTCCTAGATCGAGCCACAGTTGTGATCGGCGATCGCTTCGCCAAGCGTGCGATCGCAGCTTCAGGTTTGAAAGAACAAGTGGAGCTGTTGATCACTATCGCCCAGTGTCTAACCGGTAAACTCGGATACAACGACGCACTGGATCGAGCCACTTCTCTCGTTGAGAAGATCCGTGAGTTGATGCCTGAGGAACATCAGAGCCACCTGAAGCTCACCCCAGCGTCACTGCCTGCTGTGCTACAGCAAAAGATCGACTCAACCAGCGAGTTGACGGCATCCGTGAGTGCCATTACACTACTTACGACACAGGAGGCAACGGAAGACGCACTGGAGGAAGACGACGTGTTCGACCCCAGGACGGTGCTACAGAGAGTAGCCAGCTTGTTCCTCGCCCACCTCGCAGTACTGCAGCTTCCCCAGAAAAACGGCAAACCTGACTTTATGGACGCGTGGTCGGCTGTCATCACCAAGATCTCTCCTGACGTGGTCACCGCCAAGGATTTCTTGACACTCATCGGTAGCGAGGAAGCCACCGGTGGGCTGAGTATTCGAGCTAGAGACTACAACTACGCACAACTCGTGGCTGAGCCAGATGACGCGCTAGGCAGTGCACTAGTGCGAGCAGCGTCAGGTACTCAGGTGCTCGATATCCTCACGGGTCTGCTCTCCGGTGCGCCAGCAGGTCTATTCTGTCCGAACATGTTTCGTGGCACGGTGGCAGCTTCGTTGATGGCTCTGATCGAGCAACGCGACGAACCCTTGAGCGATTTCCAGTGGGATCTGGTAGCCAAGCTGGTGCACTCAATTCGACTTGTCATGGGTGGAGCTGAACGTCTATCGACGATGCCCATGGATCCCGAAGCAGCGATGGGGAAGCTGCTGTTCCTACTGCTTCGTCGCACCGAAGACAAGTACGACGCTGAAGCTCTACTGGCAGTACTGAAGGAGCTACTAGCTACACGTGTACACAAGTTCATCCGGTACAACGATACCAGATACCTAGCACTTGTGGAGACCATGGTCGGGTACAGTCACGAGAGCGTAGTGGAAGACGCTTTCGACCCGCACGCACTGGACCAAGACGTGTGGAAGTTCGATGCCGACAAAGCACAGAGATTCGTCGTCCAGACTCCGTTCTCCCACGCGTTTGAGAGTTATGCTAACTACCTCATCCGCTGCGTCACTGTATCGCCAAAGAAGTATGGAGACGACACACAAGTGGTGCCCTCTCTACAGGACCTATGGCCGAAGTATCACGAAGAGCTACCAAAGTTCCTGTTGCTTCAGAAGCGATCTGCTCGCTACCGTATCGTTCGTGACGCTGCATCGGATGGAAAGATCAACTGGGAGTTGAACAGCATTTTGGACGAGAGTCTTGACAGCACGACGTACCAGACACTGGCGATGCAGGTGCTGCGTAAGAAGTACGACGCGTTCTTGCGAGAGCTGCGTGAGCGCCGCGCCAATGAAGCAGCCGAGCAGCGATGGAGTCGGGCGCTCAAGACCGCGAAGGCTCCATCCATGGACGAGTTCCTAACTCAACTCTCTCTCGTCCGTGACAGTGCCAGTCGTGAGCATAAGCTCCTCTGGAAGGCGTTGAAGCAGCTCAGCAGCAGCGACAAGACGGTCGATGTCTACGAGGAGAAGCTACAAGTGCTAATCACTGGTCGAGTCAAGACGAGCACGGAGGAGTACGAGATCGTCTTCAACCGTGGCAACCTACACCCGCACCCGACCAAGCTCGCCCCAATGTCTGCAGCCTTCCAAGCCAAGCTCCGTGAACTTCGTCGTAAGTTCAACTGGCCACTACAGCACAAATACAGAGAAGGCAAGCCCAACCACAATGGCTACTCGAACGACAAGCCTTCGGACTGGGCCAAGAAGCGCTCAGTCGCCAAGAAAACCTTCTGGGAGGAAGAGTAAGACTAACAAGTAAATAAAAAAACAAGCCTGTTATATTATACGACGAACGGAGGTCGTTCTTGGTCATCTCGACGCGGAAGATTATGCAGGCGACGTAAACTCGCTTGAGTAGGGGCTAGAAAGCTGTTCTTTGGTCGACCGGTGGGGGTTTTCTTCGTTGGCAGTTGAGTTGTCGAAGTCGAGATGTCGACTGCGCTTCCTCTGCTGCGCGCCCATCTGGCCGCCTGCCTCATGGCCTCACGTTGCTGGACCTGCGTTTGACTAGGTCGTCGTGTAGTAGCAAGTCGACTGGGATGTCTAGTACTGAACTGGGGAGCGTCCACTTGAAGGAGACTGTCAAAATCGGGTCGATACTGTTTGGTAGTAGGGGCCGTGGGCTTCAACACGGAGCGCGGCGTCCTGGAGCGAGATGCGGCGGTCGGTTCGCTCGGAGCTTGTTCATGAGGAGAAAGACCCGCGTCGTCTTCGTCTTGACGATGGCTGGATGCGACGAGAGAGTCTAAAATGTCGTATCCGGTGTGTGTATACCCCCCAGTAGTCATATCATCTAGTGACGTTTGCCTCGGTGTTGTAGCAGCTGATAAGAGAGTACGTTTCTCCTTGTTACCAGCACTGGCTGGTCTCTTCTTGACGGGAGTCTTCTCTCCAGCAATCTTCGTAGTTCGAGGCTTTGCTTCCTTCTCCTTCTTCTGCAACTGCAATTGTTGGAGAAGTTTCTTTTGTCTTACTCGGATCCTCTCGGATAAGTCCAGAGATTCCTGCAGAGAGTCGCAGTGCGCTTTAAGCTTCTCGTACGCCTTCTTGCTCTTCTCTACTTCCCGATATTTCTTCTCTGCGATGAACAAAGCTCGCTTGGTTCGCTCCAGCTCGAAATTGAGTTGATCTCTCTCCGTCGTGACGTTGTGCAGCTCTCTTAATGTCTTGACGATGCTGTTCTTGACTCCAGTGCCTGTCACCTGCTCCTTGGCACTTTTTCGCTGCTTATCCACGGGTCTAGGCGCCTGTATGTTGCCAAAGTGCACACACATAATAATTAGGTTCTCTTCTTTCGTTTTAGACCCCATCTTGCCATCATATCGCTCACTTTATAGCTCTTAATCTCCTCCTCTTCCTGTTTCGGTGTATAGAGGAAGCTAGACGCATCTAGTGACGTGTTACGACTGCCATTGGCTCGAAGCTTTAGTGTAAGACTGGCAACGTCTTTCTGAAGCTCTTCTAGACGAGTTTCTAGCTTGTTACGCCGTCTAAAATGCGAGTGTGCGAAGCTCCAGTTCTGGTCTTGTGCTTTACTCTCGTCTTGCTCTCCTCCCTGGAATCTATGGGCGGTGATAGGACTAGGTCCATCTCGGAAGTGCCAGTTCTCAATGTTGGCGGCGTCGTCATCGCCTGAAAAGCGCTGACGCCGCTGCTCGGGCGTCGTGAAGGAAAAAGACGGCGAGTCTTGCGGCGTGGCCATGTTTTGATGTGCAAATGGCGCCAATGTATCCATTTTAAATTTGAACTGCAGAGCTTGGGGCGGCCCTCGCAGTCGGGCCTTGGCGTGGTGTACTTAAAATTTGGCTCTGAACATATGGATACATGTAGCCATTCAGTATGAACCGACGCAAGTTGAAGCATCAACGGACATGCCGGGGGAGAAAAGGCAGGTGGCAGCGTTGGATGGAGAGAAAGAGGCCCTCGGAGCGAACTGGAAGTCGGCGCAATGCGTGACCTCGCTCTATGACTCGTATATTCAAGTGCAGAAGGAGAATGAGCAGTTGCGCGAGGATCTTCAGCGACTGCAACAGAGCGAGTTACTAGCAAAGGCCAACAGCACCAGAGAACCTGAAGACACGAGATGCGATATATTGAAGCAAGAAGTTCGACTTTTACGCAGTGAGAAGCTGCGGATGGAGGAGACGCATCGATTGGAGCTTCAGAAACTCGAGGCTCGTGTAACCATCAGTGAGACGCAACATCAGCAACTTGTAGCCAAGTATCAAGAGAGGTTCGAGTTCGATCCTCTTGAAGCCAAACGAGCTGCAATGGCCGTTAAAAGCATGCAAAATACACTGCAGAACGTGGTTCTAGAGAAGGAGGAGATCGGAATCCGATACGGAGAGCTCAAGGAGCAGTACCGGAAGTTTCACAACGAGCAGATGGATATTGTCCAGAAATTAAAGCAACAAGTGAACATACTAGAGCAACACAGAGTCAGATACGGGCAGCAACGAGTGATTAACGCGTTGGCAAACTGGTCGACTAATAAGGTACAGAATGCGTGGAATAAGTGGATCGAACTGACCAAAGACAAGAAAAAGTATGACGAGAACACGCTGAAGATGGCTACATTGGAACGTAAAGTGGACGATCGTATTGTCAAAATTAAAGAGAACCAGGCGGCTCATCTTGCGATGAAGCTACTGCAACAAGCAGCACGACGGAGTTTTATACAATGGAGAGATTTAACACGCCGCAATGTGGCTCGACGTCTTAAAGGAGCTAGATTCACAGTAGAACGGTCAAGAAAAAACCTTGAACGCGTTGTGACAAACTGGCGACGAGAATATCAACAATTGAAGGATTTTCGCCTTGGAATGTTCAAAATCGAGCGCCTTGTGGCCTTCAGTTTGCGTCACTGGGGGATGCGTAAGTGGAGTGTTCAGATTTTCCGTCTTGCATTGGAGGGGAAGAATCGCAGCCTCAACGCTGTGAACGGAGCGATGGAGCTACAGAAGAAAAGAATTGTGGAATTAGAGAAGAAATTTGATGAAGCAATGAATGCAAAACGAGAATTGCAGATTCGTCAGGAGGAAGAAAAGACGAAATATGCAGAGAAAATAGAGAAACAAGAAGCTGCTGCACTAGCTGTGCGTCAGAAACTCGGACGATTCTTTACGAAACAATCCGATCGACAATTATTGAAGGATATACTGCGTGAGTGGAAGACTATGGCGACGTATCTGCTAGGAGTAAGGCAGCATACCAATGTGGTGCAGGCGAAGATGAGGATTCTTAAGCTCAAGAGATCGGTGACTTCCTGGCATTGCAGAGCGCACCAAAGTCGCCAGAAGCGCTTGAAAACCAGCCAGATTCTCAGCCGTATGCGTCATTTAGGCGTTTTAAAATGTTTTAACTTGTGGAAACAGAATATCGACGAACAGAACTCACGAAAAGCAGCTCTACTGTTTGCCGTGAACCGGATACGATACCGAGGAGTATCGCGATGTTTCTCACAGTGGGTGGCTTTCATAGAGCAGCGAATTTCACTGCGAAACGGAATCGAGATGATGGCTACATTCGCGATAAAGCAGCAGGTTTTCATCATGTTTAACTCATGGAAAGAGCGAGTTGCGGAGTTTAAAATCGCGACTCAAATTCGAGAGCAACAGCTGATCCAACAGGCCTGGCAAAACCGACTGGAGCAAGCTAAACGAGACTTGAATTTCCAGCGAGAATGCTTCACACGATGGCACAATGTGGTTCTTCAAAGACAGAGACAGAATGCTATAGTGAAAAAATGTCTAGCTCGTCTAAAAAATGTTTTCTTGGCGAAATCTCTTGGCAGTTGGCAAGAACATGTTGAAACTCGAAAAGCCCAACGGGATTTGGTGCGTCGATGGATCAAACGCTGTTACACTGGCGCTATACAGCGCGCGTGGAGTCGATGGCAGCGGCAAATTGTACTGAAAGAACAGCAACTTTTGATGCTGCGTATGCAACAGCGAGATGCGGAGTTAAAACAAGTTGAAACGGAGTTGGAACGCTGTCAAAAGACCCAGCAGATGCTACGTGAAGAAGCGGTACAAGTACAGAAAGAACAAGAAAATAAATTACAGGAAACGAAAACTCTTCTACAAGAGGAGACGAAACGAGCTCGACGCTACGCAAATGCAGTGAAGAGTCTGTGCTCGAATAGAGATCGAGGATCGACGCAGTTGAAGTCCTTTAGAGTGTGGCACAAAATTGTTCGACGATCGGTAAATTACCGTAAAATTCTAGATACGTTCCAGAATATTTTGGAACTTCGACATACGCGTATAATATTGTCAAAGTGGAGAAATTTCACTACAAAGCAACGTCGACTAAAAGCGATAATTGTAACAACCCTGTCGTGTTTCTCGCGGTGGTGGGAGATCCAATGCTTTACGGCATGGAAAGAAGCTCGTCGGAGGAGTAGAGCGGTGCAGGTATTCTCAAAGTTGTTTATTCGCAACTCGGAAATGTCAATATTTCAAAAAATACTCACGGAATGGAGAAAGTTGGCGAGGAAGAATCAGTTACTGCGTAATACACTCGAGAAGATCTGGCTAGGCTCGGTGCACTCCAAGATGCGGCTACAGTTTCGACATTGGGTGGAATTTTCAAAGTCTGAAGCAGCCAAAGAGAAGATGGAGAAACGAAATGTTGCACTGACTGCGATCCGAGCGAAAATTTGGTGGAAACAGTCGGTATCTACTAGGCGATTTTGTTTTTCCGAGTGGAAATCGACAGTCGAAACGAGGAAGAAACAGCATCTAGCTGAGCGAAAGCTCATTCTATTCCAGCAGATACGTCTCCTAACAGTGAGTTTTAAGGCTTGGGCGGGGCTAGTGGCGATTAATATCAAAGAAAAGGGCCGAAACCAACAATTTGGACGCTGGTTACGAAAAGTTCAGCGTCGAAAACAGCAACGAGCGATGACAGAGTGGAAGGTTCTTGTGATCAGGAGTCAACAGCGTGACTTAGAAGAACTAAAGAAGGTGAGAAACACTCATCAAGAAGAACTGCAGCTTCAAAGAGAAGAAATCGACTTGCTGATGTGTACCGCTGCTGAAACCAAGCGCAAACTGGCTGCTGCTACAGATTTTAACGACAAATCTACGACAAAGATGCAGTATCTGACCGAGTGTGGATTGGTGGCGAAATATTTCAACGCACTGAAATTTCAAGTTTCAATGAGAAAATTCCAACGCCAAGCGGTTAACCTTTCTCAAACGAATGCTCGCCGACGACAGCTCGCAGAACTATTCTCCAATTGGTATATCTTTGCCCAAAAATGCCGAGCAGTAAAGCTACTTGTCGCTCAAAAAATTGGACGATGTGATACTTTTCTTTCCCGAAATATATTACGACAATGGCGTTTCATTGCATACCAGCTGCGAGTGATCAAGCAAAAGCAGCGTAAATTACAGCAGCGAATCCGTACGCGTACCATTAACAACGCATTTAAGGGTTGGCGTCGATCTATTCATCGAGATAGAAATATTTCTACAGCAATGAATCAACTGGGAACTATAATGCGAAGATTGAAGCTGAAGTTCACCCTGATATCGTGGCAACAAAGAATTATTCAGGAGAGGAATCGAGCTATTCAAGAGAGAGAAAGGCACAAGAAAATCATGCAACTCTTGATGGGCAGAGAAGAAGCGGAGCTTGTACGTACGTTCCACTCGTGGAAAGAGTATACAAAATCCAGGCACACCACTCGTTCTCAAGCTCAGCAACGGTATACCAAGAAATGTCAAACGATTCTCGCTAAGTACTGGGGCGGCTGGTGGTCAAGTGTACAGACGGCACAGGTTCAACGGAAATTTATTGAGTGTATGCAGACCATGATGAAGCGCTACTATTATCGCATAGCGTTGTCAAGATGGAGGCGATATGGATTCATGAGTGAGATTACGAAGCTACAGAGTGGTAACGCACGCTTAACCAACCAAGTTGCTGAGATTGCGCAGCGTTTGCAAAGTAAATCGATGAGTGTCGACCAACTTTCGACTGAATTGATCAAACTCCAAGAAAAACTCTATGAAGCTGAATCGAGATCATCAGCTGTGAGTTTGGAAGTCACGTCTCAAGATTTAACCCGCAGCAAGCAGCTGAGCTGTCTACGTGCTCTTAGCAAAATATTGATGAAACGAACTGTGTCCAGAGAGGTGTCCGAGGCTTTCGCTCTATGGAAAACTAAGCTTTACGATACAAGAAGAAAACACCGCGCATTGGCGAGTGTAGCTATGATTCGACAGAAAAGGAGAAGATTGTTCGCATTTTGGCTATGGAAGGTTAAGACATTGCGATGTCGACAGTTGAATTCTCTTAGAAAATTATGGGGACGAAGCGATTTGCTTGTAATTCTTCAACGTTGGAGAAAGTTTTCTATCGCTCAAGCAAAGCTGAGACTGTTCCTTACGAAGCGCTGTCTGCTGTCGTATACCGATCGGTGTTTGCCAGTATTAATTGCGTTCAGAGTCTGGAGAACCAAGGCGACTGCGCTTCACCAACTTGCAACACTTCACTCGAAACTTCAGAGCGAACAAGACTCGTCTACTGCTCATTTAAGGAGGCTGGCGCTAGGGAAATGGTGCTGGATAGCGTACCATCACCGTCTCCGACAGATGCGAGCTTTTCTTTCTCAGTGTTACGTTAATTCGACTAAAACCAACGCTGCAAGGCATCGCCAGGTTATCGAGGAGATCAAGTTGAATAGCGAAGCAGCACTGGCTAAAGTTAAAGAGCAAAGCGAAGCGAGAGCTCAGCAGGAAATGGGAGCGGTATCGGCTGCTGAGGACCAATTGACTGCGGGGGCTTCGTTTCAAGCACTGCAGACGCTAATTCGTCGTCTATTCCAACCAACCTCTTTGAAAGACCTTTTTGTCAGCGTATCCAGCACTTTCGCGCAGATTTTACACGGCAGTGCAGCAGTTCTCTTCCTCTTTGATCCAAGCAGTAACGAGCTGTGGACGCAGCGTGAGGAGAATCAGCTCATTCAAGTGCCAGCATCTCTCGGCATTGCAGGTAGCACACTATCGAGTGGCTCAACGTTGATCATCGCAGATGTTTCAGCCGATCCGCGCTTCCATCCCATAATCGATCAATTCGCCTTGAGCGGCTTACAACAGGAAGATACGTCGTCAACATTGATGACAAATTCTCGAACAAATTTGAGCACCTTAAAGCCAACGTATGGCATGGTATCGTCAGCTCTCGTCTCCACTGATGGTTCGTAAAGTATTTATATTTTACACAATTTAAAAATTGACCATTTCTACTTCGTGAAGGCGCAGTATACGGAGTCCTCCAAGTGGCCTTCCCCACCTCGAGTCTTTCTCCAATCGACCGCCGTATTTTTGTCACTCAAACGCAGCTTTACAGTAAAATTTGCTGTTTCTTTGGTAAGTAATTTATTATATATATTTTCCGTTGGTTTGATTACTTACAGTAATTTTACAGTGGAGCAGGTAATTTTCGAGATGCTTCGCAATTGTCGTGATCGTGTTCGTGCACGAGTTCCCGACAAATTCATGAAATTGTTCAAGCAAAATAAAAATTGGCGGAAATATTACGCGTTGATCGAGCGGAAGGCAGTAGAGTTGGAAGGCAAGCTTCGGGACGTGCTGGAAGAGCGCGAGCAGCTCATTCAGTCGAAGAACGAGCTGCACAAGCGTCACCAACTCGCCAAGGAAAAACTCGAGTCCAGTGAACAAAACACAAAAAATGCGAGTAAACTGGTGACAGACTGGAAGAAAAAAATGTCCAAATGGCAAAAAAAAATTGATGAAAAAGACCAAGCAATTGCCGAAAAATCAAGCGAACTCGAGAAGGTGGAGAGAGAATTTGAACGGTACAGACGAGAGCGACGCACTAAAGATTTGCAAAATGTTCTGAATTCACCTACACAACGGACGAAGGCATCGCACGTTGAAGAGAGTGAAGGCTCTCAGTCTCTTAGCGACCGTGGACAGCTTAGTATCCTCCAAGCAGATAAAACAAGACTCAAGAGTCAACTGGTACGGGCAGAGGCAGATAATCTGCTTCTTGTCAAGGCTATCAGCATTTCCCGCAGTCAACACGGAGAGTTACCGAGAACAATTCAAGCAGAGGTGACTCGAGTGGCTACGCGCGTTTCACGCCGTTCTCCACCTGAAGCTTAAGCCATAAGAGTAGAGGTAAAAAGTAATGTAGCAACACCAGTAATTCCCGAAGTTACTTGCTCGGTGGGAGGGTGTAATCCGGCGTGTCCTTGGACAACGCAGTGCGGTAGCGGTCTTGCAGGATCTCGGACAAAAGTTCGTGCGTTCCCAGTGCCTCCGTCACACGAACGTCCAAACTTTGGTGTCTCTCCCGGACGTCCTCGATGATCCCTTCGATGTCTCCTTTCTCACCAGCATGGCGGCCATTAGAGAAGAACATTTTGGCACATACAACGATCCCGTTGTTCACGTTGTAGTGATCGAGTGCCACTGCAAGCAGCGGGTCGTTAAAGTCATATTCGGTACCTTCACGACGCTCCATACACGCAGTTCCAACGAGCTTAACGTTCTTCAGCAAACCACGCAGTTCTTTCGCAACAAACTCGCGTGACTGGTGCACGTCATGGTTCGGAGTACCGTGATCTACCACAAGCACAGTCACGTCCTCCTTTTCAGTCTCAAAGTCCACCACCTCATGAATACGCTCCAACAAAATCTGAGCGACGCGAGTGTCGTTGGCGCTCTCTTGGTCCACTAGACAGCCACCAACACGAACCGAGAGAGGAGCCGACGTTGGCGAGGCCTCCCACACCTGGTTAATAGTTTTGGGCAAAAACTCCGTCAGCGTCGAGCTTTTCCCGAAAAATAACGGCAGAACGATAACTTCGCTCGCACGCTTGCCACGTGTAGCCAAGTGCTCGGTTAGCACCATCTCGAACGTCTTGGCTTCGAGTCCATTCAGTTCCTGAGGATCCACGCGGTTCGAGAACCGGAAGCTGCACGGCACCACTGGTTTACCCAGTACACGACTGAGTCGGAAGCTGATCTGACGCAGGTCCAGGTAAGGCGCTGCTCGAAGTGATCCAATGTTCACAAGCACCACCAGACGTTGAGTAGCACATACATGAGAGACGACGCCATTGGTGGACTCTCCTTTGATCAGTTTGTCTTCCTCAATCACTTGAGCCAGCAGTCCTTCACGATACGTTGGGTACATCAGCTTGACGCCAAGTTCCTCTTTGATCCGTTGATTGGCGCATATTTTGCTCTCGGCATAGAAACTCTTGGCCATGGCGCTCATATTCTTCTCAGCTTCTTCCCACGATTGACTCGGGGACACAGGGACGCCCAGTAACTCGCACGCATAAGCCGTGACTTCATCAGCCGGCGCTGGTTCGTCGTCGCACATGTTGTAGATCCCTCCGGGGTTCGGACGAGACGCTGACGCCAACAGAATATTGACAATATCGTCCACATGAATGCGGTTAAATTTCCGACCAGGAATGTGGATCCTCGACGCTGTTCCACTGCGAACTTTGGTGATTGTTCCTCTCCCGGGTCCATAGATTCCAGCGATTCGGAAGATATGAGCGGGGAGTCCCGAGTCGAGCCACAGACGTTCAGCTTTGATCCGCATCTGTGATCGCTTCACTGTCGAACCGACCGAAGCGGATTCGTCCACTACAAGTCCATTGGTCTCTCCGTACACTCCGATGGTCGACAGGTACCCCACCCAAAGTACCAAGTCTTTCGTGGCACGGATCAACCGATCCCCGAACGCTGATAGAACGGGGTCCTCCTGGCCGTCAACACGCCCCGTAGGCACGGAAACCAGTACGTGGGTGACTCCCTTAAGTGCGTCCTCGAGTGACAAGGCGTTGCTGTCGTCCCATTTGTCCCCGTCGAAGAGGAACACGTTGGCCGGTAAAGTCTCCGATCCTTCGAAACGGAATAATTCCGAGTCGGATTGCGACAATTGCGTCGCGGCCTCTGCAGAGCGGACGGTGCCTGCAATGGAGTAGCCACGGGAGTGGAAGGCGCGAGCGGCTCGCGACGCAGAGTAGCCCAGGCCGAACACGAACAGTTTGTTAGAGGACATGCTTTTGGCTCGAGTGACGTCAGTGCAACAATGAGAAGCTGCAGTTTTTTTACTGCAAGGTACCATTTGTACGGTACAAGTGGGACGTGGACCAGTAAGAATGAGCTTGAAGTGTGCTTAAGAGTGGTTTCTTGTGTGTGTGTATGTGTGGGTATTACCGTATTTTGTTTTCGTGTTCTGCGATGAAATACACAGGTTCTTGTATTTGAAGATGTCACACTTAGTTAACGTGGCATGTATTCGTATGTACGGTAGTGGAAAAAAAACTCTTTGCATACCGGTACAGCATTAACTCTGTGTATGTCGGGCGTTGAGCAACAGTACATGTTCGTTGAAATTGAGTTGTGACGCATCCGGGCGAAGTTTAAGTGCATTGACTTGATGTTCGAAGTGACTGCAACGTACAGTATCACGATCACTCGTGTTGGGTGCGCTGTCACGAGTGGCCATTGTTTTGCGAGATGGTATATTGGAACAATATGTACAGTGCATTCCGCAATACGCACAGTGCAAGCAGCAATAAGCACAGTGCAGATAATATCCGTGCGCGACCAGACCACGAACGGTTTCGGACCACCCACCCAATACAAATTCCTATAAAAAGCCAATTTTGACAAGTCGCCGTGTACCCGCTAGAATCGCGATCTGCGCTCTGCAACGACAATCAAAAGACAGCTCACCGTAAAATGAAGCGATGAACGCTAGTCTCAGCTTCATTTGAGAAAGCCTTGCACTACTTTTGGAAAGGGGCTACAGGCCTCATTAATATCATATGTTTTTGGATAGGTTTGATAGTCTCCTAGGTATTTTACCATGCAACAACGGCAAGGTTGAGCTCGCTCAGTGCTTCTTGCTGCGCGATTTCATTGCTCTAACGAAGCTTTCTTCTTGCAAGGAGATGCCGCAGAACAATAGAAAGCTGTTGACCTGCTCAAGATTGAATGCAGTGATGATAGAAGCATTATTAAGAGCCATAAATGCGTGAAAGTGTACCTATCAGAGAGAATTTGGTGGCATGGAAAGCTGTCTAAGCAAGCGGTGCGTGAATATACTTGCGTGGTACGAGGCTAAGGCTTCTGTAGCGATAATGAACTCATGCGTAAGCGTAGATAAGGCCATATGTACCACAAACAGCTATTACCCCCTGCATCTTGTAGGTGGTCCGAAACTGTTCGCCGACGAGGGGTTATGTTTCGATGACCACCCTATCGCGTGTTCCTGCCCGACGACTACAATGCAAAAAGCACCAGTGTGCTAAGCTAATACTTCTCCGCCGAATGGTGTGCCCTGCATCGCTTATGAAGGTCGACTTCATTGTGAATTTGGCATCTGAAAAGTGGTCCGGAAAGGGGCTTGACCGGTATTCGTGGGAATGTCCCGAGACCAAATTAGACCATTTTGACCTACTGAGACCGTCCACGACCGCCAACCCGTCCCGGTATTTTTCCCGTTAGGCCCCAGTATTGGTAGGCATGACACCCCCTCTTTCTATAATTTAACGTAATAAAAGTTAACCCTAAAAAAACGACGTCTATTACTTTCAGTGAGCAAAACGCAGTGCAGACGGGAAGCGACACAGGTAAACGGCGGATGGCATTGCCGCCGCTGGAGTGGTGAGCTACCTGATTGCAACCCGACTATTGGTGTATGCACTGACGTCATCTGTGTGTGTGTGTGTGTGCTATGTCTGCGACGACGTGTATGTGCTCCAGTAGAAGCGATATCATGCTCACCTAAGGACGACGAGCGCCTCATGAACGCCTCTACCAGCAGCTTGTACACGTCTACGCGGAAGTAAATTCAGCCACAGTAAGCCCGATTCGCTGCGTATCAGCGTGTCTGTTGAAAAGATCAAGCTGACGATTTTACTACAATGGTAATGGTAAGCTCGCGTGCTATCGAGCTCTGTGCGTAACGACAACTAACATTTGTTGCTACATGATGTGCTTTTGCTACAGATAGTTACTACTGTAAATGAAGGCAGCACTAAAGGTGTAAATTTCAATTCTGTCTAAAAAATGATGCAACGCTCTTCTGTGTTTGTGTAGCTTGGCGTTGTTCACAGTGTGGATTATTGCTTTTTGGACCGCATCTTCTTTTATTCTGTCGACAGCTCTTGCACGCTGGTACAGGCCGTTTACCTGTAGCTGGCGCGGGTAGTACTGATGGCCGCTCATTCAGCTGTGGATCCGACGATTCAGCTGGAGTGCGAGGTGGCACAATTGAGGACTGTGGCTGGTGAGGTGTTGGTATGCTCTTTCGCTCGCGCAGACGCATGCGAATAGCATTTTGGCCCATTTTGGAGTCCGGAAATTGCTTCATGTACTCTTGGTGGACGACATTCCACTTTCCTTTAAAACCTTTCCCCATTTTTGCTGCTAGGTCGCGTAGGTGTTTTCCGATGTCTGCATTCCAAGGAGGAAATTGAAGAACTGTAGTTAAGTCGAGAGTTGGCGCTGAGATGGGACACAAGGTGCCTCGACATCCGAAGTTGCCTTTCGGAGATGTTCTTCGTTGCTAACCACAGATACGGGGAGAACAACAGTTGCAGGGATGCTGGAATCTTGTGCAGACTTGGAGCTCATATCGTTGCCAGTTCCGGGTGTTGCGACGCTGCCCTCGGAAGCTTCGACGGCAGTTTGAGCCATTGATAACGGCACTGTATCAGACTGAGATTTTGTTACAGATTCAGCCAGCTCAGATACATATTCTGTACCGGTAGCGTTCTTTTTCTTGACGCGGTTCTGGCTACGCTGAAGACCTTCCCATCGGCGAAGTAGAGGATCGGATGACTTGGGCTCAATTCCATCGCATGTAGACGCAGCAAAATTATAGACCACAACGTAAACCTGCTTACGATGTTTAAGAGACGACATACGCACCATCGCGAACAGGTTTCGCATCAGCGCGTCCTCGTCGGGCTTGACAACTTCGTCATTGACGGGCTTGTCAGACGTAAGGATTATACGCTGATTTGTGAGTGGAGCCTGTATCAACTGCGCGTCAATTGCTGGTATACGTCTAGAAATTGCATTAAACTTCGTTTGCGAAGATTGAGCGCACGATCGTCGAGACGATCCACAGCACAATCGAAAATAATAGTTGTGACAGCTTGACATTCTGACCACGTCCTTTTAGCAGCAAGCTGGTCAGCACGAATTTGCTTCAGCAAGGCAAATTCGTGCACAGAAAACTATCGTACGACTTCGTACTCCGGGTCCAACTGAAGCAATTGAACGAAACTCTTGCGGCTAATGTGATTCTCCTTGGTGAAAGCGTTACTCAGTAGCGATCGAATATCATTTGAGGGTGCGGTTGGAGATAGCAGTCTGGCCTCGATGTCGTAAGTTCGAAGCTGAATCATCTCGAACATCTGTTCCCATGGTCTGTGATCACCTGAATGGATATCTCCAGCTCTATAGATGCTGTTAGAAGACAGCTGAGTTGTTTTGGTTTCCATGAGTTTCCTCATATACTCAAGCTGTGGAGACTCTGGCAGTAAATCGCGACACATGACCGCACTTTGACAAACAAGTCTGAAATCTGTTCCGTGAAATTCAGGGTTGCGTTGGTGTTTGGCACCTACAGCTAGATTGTGCTGGTCAAACGAAATTAGTACGGAAACATAGACAACTGGTAAGAAATGCAGACCTGTAAAATGAAGATGTGTAGAATCCGCAGTCCAACTTGAACTGAGAGAACTCGATCGCGAAGCTTTCTCAGCTTGGAGTGAATGGCTTCCAGCTGGCTTGTAGACACAATTCGGACGTCGCCCCCAGCTTCTGTATACTGGTTTTTGCTGACGTACAGGTCTCCACGACGAATCTGTGCTAAGTTACTTCTCACGCATCCTTCCCAATCCGAACGCTTGACAGAAATACAGGCGGGATCAATGGTTTCTAATGCGGCCTTCACACGACTTTCGCATTCTTCTGGCGCTCGACGATTTCGCTGCACGTCGTATATTGCTGAGGAGAGCTGCGTTGATAGCCAGCGCTTTTTGGCACTGTCACTTACTTTCTCAGTGAATCTTGTGATAACACGAAAGGGGTCGTGTTTAACTATCACTGCGTCGCCAAACACTCTTTTTATGAGGCTGCGATTGGCATTCGCGTTGTCGCAAACACATATCCGAGGCCCATCGGATTCACTAGTCATTTTAGCTACCATACCCCTCAAAAATATTCGGTCTTCTCATGATTTTCAGACTGGGTGAGAGCCCTTCCCAATATTTGGCCTACCTCAATTTGAACGAGCAACAACATACGAATACGTGCATACTGCTCTTTGCTCCCATTCGCCCCGAAAACTTTGAGTTTACAGCAGAATTTCTGCGAATGGTCCATTCGAAAAACACGATCACACTTAGTATCTGTCATCTGTGCTGCGCACAAGCGACTCATAATATTATTATGAGTTAGCCACAGTTCTTTAAGTACTTTTGCATCCAAGCAAGCATGATTGGATATGTACTGAGCCTCTGTTGGTGGCAACGGGGGAGAGTAGTCCGCATCTTGCAAACGCAATTCCTCGACTTGCGAGACCGAATCGAGTAATACCGTTTCTGACGTTGCCGTACAATATTGGCCACGGCACCTGCTACACCTTTGGTAGAAAGCATCCCATCATATACAATACCAAACATTTTGGACGAAATAACTATTGTAAATGAGCAAATACGGAAAGTTTAGTACCAACTTCTTTGAGGAAGCCAGATTTGTATCACTAATCGCGGAAAATAACTTCGTAGCTGGACCCGTGCGCTGATACCGTGCATAATACAATACCGTCCGGTGATGTACATCTTCAACTATGCGTTGTTTGTATGCTCTTACCTTGGGCACACAAGAGCATCCTGCTACAACACACCTGGGCTTTCGGTTGGCTTCAAGACACTCCGAAGCCCATGTAACAGTTGGATGCCCGAACTATTCAGACAGGAGTACATGCACAGCACATGTACTGTCACGTTAGATCGCATAGTTGGTGTACATGTAGGCAGACGAGGGGCCAGAGGCATCTCTGTTTTCGCAGTTCACTGCTTCGATGAACTAACTTAGGCGCCATCTTTTGATTTCACGTCGCTTAGAGCCCTTCGCGGACTAAGATTCGTAATTCGAATCCATCCCCACATAGCTCACAACGCAATTTGCTGTCGTTGCCACTAGGCTCGTTGGTCATCGCCATGTTCGGCCCCGACCGGTGTCCACAGATAAAACTCTCTTTAGAGGACCGCGAAATGTATGACTACGCCGCGAGGAAGTTCTTGCAAGACACGGTGGCCAAGCGAGCCAATTTAACCCCCAAGAAGATCGACCCGCAGCACTGGGCGTTCGTGAAGCGCCGAAAAGAGGTCAGCGTCTTCAACAGCATCCCCGGTTCGACGAACCCTTCGATCATCGTCATGGTGGGTACGGGTCTCATTGATGGCCGACTTAAAGACGTCATGGGCGGATTGTACTGCGAGCAGGGTTTGGTAGTATAATATCAATTTGTAATATGATCTACTAATAGTACTTATTACAATCTCCATCTCAGTCGAATATTGATATTTCAGCTTTAGTAGTTTAAAATCGCGGTAATATTACTAAAAACAAAATACTAATTTCCAGGAAGCCAGATTGTGGATCTTTCGAAGCATTGGCAAGCACACGAGAGGTGGATCCGGGTAAAATACCCTGCTCACTTTCAACTTTCTCATTCCACCAAAAGAGGAGGTCTCATGAAGTGCGCCAAGGCCGACTGCACTCTGTTTGATATCGTGGAGACGCCGCCATGCTGCATTTGTGGTCGGGAAGGTCATCCCAGTTGCAGCAATGAGCTATGCGGCGATGAGGACCTACAAAGTCTAATCTGTAAGCACACAGTAAGCACCTTCTAAATGCGTACGTGATCTTTAAAGCTTCTATAACCAAGTTTGCGTTCGCGTATACCGAAGCGAAGGCGAGGAGGCAGACCTGAGTTCGCCACTCAATTAACAAGGTATGTCAGCATCCAGTCAAGTGGCTGGATCTTCGGATCGAATTGGGCGACGTTGCGAAGCTGCAGTACTCAACCAAGGAAGAGCGCAGCACAGTGCTGGGCCAGTTGTCAATGTTGACGCCAGCCGACAAGCCCGTCTGGTATGTAGAGCGACCCTGCCAGACATTGCCATCCGAAAGTGGTTTCTCGACACCGGGGACAGTGCTAGCAAGAGTTTGGTTGGAACGCTGTTCTTATACTGCTTTCCAGGAGAGGGTATTTCCCACGGGATCCTTCGTTATGAGCCCTCTGTACACCCACGCAAGCAATGAACGAGCTCAGCGACGACCAATACTGCGCCACAATCGGGAGGAAATCTAGCGAATGAACAAGAGTTCGCGCAACTTGTGGTAGTTCGTGTTACCTTCGCGCAACATTTATTAATTCTACTAATAGTAGTAATACTATTAATCTTACTTTTTTTGAGCGGTTAGTTACTAATATTAATAGAGCTAGTTGCTTAAAATGAATCAGCAAATATTTATATTAATAATGGGAGAAAAATCATTTTACTACCAAACCCTGACTGCGTGACGACGGACGAGCTTCGGACTGCCGAAGTTTTGCTTTGCTACAGTTTTCCTTGGGTTTTAACTTTAAGTTCAAATTTTTCATGGGATTTCTTAAAAAAAATAAAATTGGAATTTCGATCAATTTTCATTTTTTAATCAAGTTTCATGATTTTTATTTTTTATTTTTTTGTTACTTCTTTTACCTAAAAGATTTTTTTGCTTTTTAAAAAAAAACTACAAAATCAATATCGAAATGATAAAAAATTAAAGACTTAAAGGACGGATCAGTGCTCAACGTTCATGAACGTCGCACACCGGAGGTTCCGTTCCGGTTTGCCGGTATCAAGTGGTTCGCTGGTTGGTGTGCGTGGGGTTTGCTACACGACCGAGATGCACTAACCTACGAACGAATGGGTACCACGACGGATGCCCGTGGCCACGAACTCGCTTACCACACGTTGCAGTCAATCAAGAGACCAGAGTGGCCGTCCGAGTCGACACCCGGTATGCTGCGCCAGCATACTGCGTCGTGCTATCTCTACCGTCGCCATAAACGTACTAACAAAACGGAGATCTTCCTGTGGGGATCGATTTTAAATTTTGGATCTGCACCGGAGAAGGCCATCCAGCTAGGCGTTGCCAGCACGTGGCTTAACGTCGTTGATAGCCCTAAAGGTGGCCGCGCCAAGAACTTCAGCGCGCTCATGGACGAAGCCGACAGCCACCAGTGGTTGCCATCCAGGTATTGTAACTCGCGTTGCGTGTCATTTGCACCCGTACTTGCTGTCTCACAGCTCAACGCAAAGCTAACGTTTGATCATTGTCCCGTCTTCTCTGGTGAAGAACGACCTGCCACGTCTGCGCGCGAAAGCCAAAGTTGGGTTCGTATCCCCGCTGTGCAGATTGTCACCAGGTGCGTCCATTGCTGTATGGTTGTCAATTAAAGCTTTGTGGTTGTCTGGGGGACAAATCTGACACTAAACGTTGCTTTGGTTGATCATCGATAGACCGTGTGCAAGGACTGCTCCGAGCAGCATCATATTTTCCAGCTTAGTAAGTCCGGTCGAGCCAAGAAGAGGTTGTTCTGTGCTATGTGTATCAAGAATGTCACGGGCAAGACTCACCTCGGTTCCAGGCGAAACTTATTCGAGTCGGGCTACGACATGAGCGAGTGTTCTACCAGCGGGACCGATAGCATGAGCAGCAGTCGAAGCAGTCGCAGCAACAGTAGCAGCTTTTTCCGCCGCACGTTCAGCTTCAAGCGACCACCGGATCCATAATGGATCGGGTGGTCGCTTGAACTTCAAGTTGAAGCGGATTCCATTCCGTCCCCGCGTGTCTATTTCAGACGACGAGGCACCGGCAGAATTGGACCTCGATTGGTAGAGCAGCGGCAGGATGATGGCGCACGAAGAGCGTTGTTATGCGTGAACTGTGCATACAGTAAGCATCAATATGTATAAGCGCAAATGACTCGATCGCAGAGTCGAACTTCAATCGATTGGTGTTTATGACTCATGCAACATGTTACATGACCTTGCTCCCTCGCGATTTGCAACCTTTGGATGTACTACATGTAGGTGTGGTGGATGGGACTTTTCGCATAATGCGGAGTTCTTCCCATCTTCATTTGCATTTGCAACTCTTTGCTGCAGAATGCGGAGTTCTCCGATCTTTTTCTGCAGAGCGGAGTTTCCCCCTTCGCCTTCAGTACATAAAGATCCGCCTGGTACCCAAGCTGGCCGACACCTGGCATCATGCCAGTGTCATGCCAGTAGCATGGCGACGCAGTCTGCGTTGTCACCGCCTCTTACGTCGGAAGCTGATGCTAATACCGAGAGTAGGTACTACTAGTAGATGCCATGCACGAAGGCGATGCGCGAGTACGCAACCAGAAACAACATGACTGTTATTAATAAGTTGGCTGGGCGGCGCGATGCTGATTGCCGCAGCGTATACGTCCATGGTGCTCGTGTTTACAGTGGACGTGGATGCGCGGATGTGCTCGTTGGCTGTATTTGATCAGCATGGTATACCCTGTAAGCACTACATTGCGGCGCTACTAGTAGATTCTTTGAATCGGTTTATAGAGCGTTTCACGGTTGTCGACGAATGCTACAAAATCGACGTGTATACAGTGCTCTATGGTTCTGATGCAGACTTTGGTGTCCAATTGGTTCTTACCGAAGAACTCACTGTGAAGTTCACACAGTGTTAACCTCCAGCACCGCCCACCTCAGTTGAGCTCACAGCCCGGAAGAAAAAGGAAAGAAGACTGCCGAGCAAAGGTGATACTAAAACGAAAGTAGCACATGTCGTAACTGTGGCCAAATTGGCCACAACAAGCGTGGCTGCCATGTCAAGTAAACCAAACAGGTACCCGCTATGGTGTCCGCCTGGCAGTATTGTCGTGTGAAAATCTGAGCTCTAGATAACGTCCCAGAATGTAACACATGTTTCCTTTCTAAAAGCAAAGACATTTCGGATACTTGCATTAAGTTTGCAGACTTTTACTCTAACAGTCAAGCTTGGTGGTTGCAGCTCTTTGCAGAAAAAGATCGGAGAAATCCGCATTCTGCAGCAAAGAGTTACAAATGCAAATGAAGATGGGAAGAACTCCGCATTATGCAAAAAGTCCGTGGTGGATGCAGTGCAATGAGAGCACACTCGTTCAGAAAACCAACAGTGCGTCAATGCTACCGGAAATACTCGAAGCCGAAAAGCGCTTTGAAGTTCTCGTTCTTGTCAAAGCATTTAACACGAAAACATTTGACCAGGAAAACCGTGAGTCAGCTGAATCAACGGCGCCGTCTAAGGCGGTCGGTCGTGCATCGAAATCTCTTTTCGAGTGTGAATACGAGCATCACGCAAAGGTTGTAATCGCTCGAACGAAATGTTTTTTTTACTTACAATTCATGCATGTAGATTTTTTCGGGTTCTAGCAAGAACTTTTCTGCGTTTCTTCTGCTCGTACTTATCCGAGTCATTACCATACGTCGCTGTCCTTGTGGCAGCACCTAGTTCAAGCATGGCGTGATGCAAGCAAGCTGCCCCTCGGCCTCGCTGATGATTCGGACGGTCGGATGTAGAACGTGAGGAGCCTGGCGATATTGGTTATCTCCCGGACGACTTCCTATTCAGACTGAACGCATGCTCATTTTGATCGCCTTCGTCTCGATGATGTTCTCATGATGTTCTTCTTCATCGAGACGAAGGCGATCAAAATGTGCATGCGTTAATCGCTTTGTAGCTTGGTTGTAAAGTTTTAGCACGAGACATCTGTAGCAGTGAGTGCTACGAACGCTGCAGTGTTGTGCATTCATCTATGGTGATGCAGGCCTGGTGGCGCTAAAGATCCAAATTGCTCTTTCTTTTATTCATCAGAATACCGAAGTATGTGGTACTCAACATGGTTAACTACTCCCTACTCAGTACTTAACAGTAAGTACAGCTTGCGCGGCTTGGAGGAGCTCCTAATGCCTCTGTAAGATCATAAAGAGGGAACCTGGAAATCCAATTTAAATCTGATGCTACTAGTTTACACCTGTGAAAATGGACGTAGAGTTAGTTAGCCGCTGATTTTACAATAAGTTTTTAGGACTTATTAGAACGGACTGTAGCACAACATAAATCACTCATGAAGTAAAATTATCGAAGAAAGAACTGCGCTTTTGTGTCTTTCGCTGTCGGAGTGACGAGTGTTTCAAGTAGTTGGTTACCACCGGTAAAGTCTTCTATTCGGCCAGTAACACAACACATCGGAGCCGAGCGCTTTGTATGTGGATCACGCACGTATGTACCGACTCGCTGTTTTACCAAAACTTTGAAGCCGCTATGGAATCACTTGGAATGACAAAATGGTCAAATTTTTAAGGTATTCGTGAAATTGGTGAAGATTTATCGGTAAATCGCAGTTGTAGGCAATGTAATCGCCTACTGCAGTATCGCCATGGTGTTAGTGTGAGAGATTCTTTGTATTTGCGCCTTGCACAGGCTGCTGTGCTCGTTTTTGCGGCGAGTGCGTGACTGTACTTGCTCTTTGAGAGGCATGATGCTGTTTAATAGTTTCTGCGTCAGACGCATACAAGCTCTGAACAGCCGCGCGATTACTCGCCAAACAACAGTGTTTTGTATGGGAGGCTATTAGTGGGCAAACGCAGAACTACCGGTAAACGCAGAAGTTTTGTTTCAAATCCATAGAGTGACGCATACAAGTTCAGGAGAATTACTTTTTTCTAAGAAAAAAAGGTAAGCGCGAACTTTGTAAACGTGTTTTGATGGAGAAAGTTAAGAAGAAAACTGCCTGGCTCGAATGCCATTACGGTGTTCAGAGTTCTTTACTATCGCATCAAAAAAGAATTGAGCGCGAACATCAAAGGCGCGTGAGTGGCTAAATGTCAGTCGGTCGTAATCAACCCACGTGTCGTTAGAGCTTGGGGCCAAGTCGGTCGAGCACAGATCGCTTCTTGGTGGCCGGTTCACCGGATCCCTTGCCTCCACGGTCGTCGCTTTTCTTGCGAGGGGGTCTCTTCCGGTCGTTGCCACCGCTCTTGCCTTCTCCCTCCACCTCAATCCGTCGCTTGTCATCATCGCCACCTCCATTGCCACCGCCACGACGGCGGCGACCTCGAGGGCCACGAGACGAACCAGACGTCGTGGTAACGACGCGTCCACTGCCGCCGCCGTTCGAGCTCTTCTCGTTACGCCGCTCCTTCTCAGCACTGCGACGTCGTTTCCGGTCATTACCCGCGGCAGCTTCGTCGCCTGCAGCATCACGCGCGCGCTTTCCTTCCCGCTCTTTGCGGTCGCGAGGACGGTCGCGTTCTTTGCGGTCACGTTCCTTTTCGTTGGTCTTCTCACGAGGTCGGTCTTTGTCCCGCGGGCGATCACGGTCACGCGCGCGCTCCCGTTCATGATCACGCCCACGATCACGGTCTCCACTACTGCGATCCTTTGCACGTGATGAAGAGCTGTTATCCTCCACGCGTCGATCGCGGTCTCCACCGCTGCTACGATCCTTTGCACGTGACGAGGAGCTGTTATCCTCCGCACGTCGATCACGGTCTCGGTCTCCACTACTGCGATCTTTTGCACGTGACGAAGAGCTGCTATCCTCCGCACGTCGATCGCGGTCTCCACCGCTACTGCGATCCTTTGCGCGCGACGAAGAGCTGCTATCCTCCGCGCGCCGACGAGAGGATTCTCGCGATGACCCACGACGAGTTACCGATCGCGAACGCGAGCGACTGCGGCGGCTACGAGACGAAGACGCGCCACTCTTCTCCGAAGTTGAACCACGGTCACGGTCACGATCGCGCTCACGGTCACGCCCACGGCTGGAACGGCTGGGAGGTCCATCATGTTTACAAGAGGAGCGACTGTCGTTGCGTCTACCGGTATCGTGCTTCTTTTCACGATCATCAGCGCTACTACGAGAACTCTTTTTATCATCACGAGAAGTCTTCTTATCATCATCACGAGATTTCTTCTTGTCTTCATCCTTAGCATCTTTGCCTGTCATGCTCTCGTCGCTTTTCTTACGGTCCAGTTTTGCTGGCGTCGCAGGGGTTTCGTTGTCACTCGGCATGTCTTCATCCATCGGTTCGGCCAGAAAATCAAGGTCAATAGCCGGCGCAGCGACCTGGTCCAATTTGACGTCCTTAACGGTGCTTTCTTGTTTCTTCTCTTCTTCTTTGGGCTTCTTCTCTCTCTCACTAGCAGCTTTTGAGTCTTTGCTTGATTCTTTCTTCGAGTCTCTTGAGTCTTTCGAGTCCTTGCTTGACTTGGCATCGTCGCGGCTGCTGCTCTTGTGCTCGCGGTGATGGCGGCCACGGCTCGCACTGCGCGACCGGCGCGACGATGAAGCTCGTGAGGAACTGGTGTGCTCGCGAGACTTTTTGTCTTGTCTAGTGCGCGAGTTGCTCCTGCTGCGCGATCTCCCATGCGACGGCTTGTGACTACGACTGCGACTCCGACTGCGCTTGCTTCGCTCTCGGTCGCCACTGCGCGATCCGCGCGAGTCCTTGTCCTTCCCGTCACGACGCTCACGCTCGCTTTTTCCGTCTCGGCCAGTTGAGCGATCACGTGCGCGTGAACGATCCCTATCGCGAGACGTCGAGCGGTCGCGTCGCCGGTCATCGTCGCGTCCGCGTGGCCCTCGTTCACCTTCATACCAGCGGTCTCCACCGCCTCCGCGCCCACCAAAAGGCATCGGCCCATCGAACCACGGCGGGGGAGGCCCAAAGTAGTCCGGGTGGCCAGGCGGGGGGCCGAAGTAGTCCGGGCCGGGCCCTCCAAAGTAGCCTGGAGGAGGCATCCCACGGCCGCCACGACCGCGACCACCACGACCGCCCTTACCTCGTCCGCCAGGGCCTGGGAACGGCCCGTCGAACCAAGGCCCAGGCGGCCCATCGAACCAGGGCCCAGGTTGGCCGCGTGGGGGACCCCAGGGCCCAGGCGGCCCATTGAATCCCATCGGATGGCCCCACGGCATCTGGCCAGGAGGACCTTGGCCATTTCCAGACGGCGATCCTTCTGGGCCTACGCTCGGCAACGTCTTTTCCGCGCTTTCGGTCGCTTGGCCGCCGTTCGAAGACGCGTCACTTGTCTTCCGCGACGGGCCAGACGCCTCACCTGGCTTCGCTGCATCTCCTTCACCATTCGGAAGCGGTGGTTGCTGCTGCTGTGGAGGAGACGCTGACGCTGGCGCAGTTTTCTGAGGTAACGACGCATCCTCGTTATCGTCGCCGTCGCCGAAAATGTCGCCTCCAAACTCGTCTTCTTCGTCTTCCTCACCGTCGCCTTTCTTGCCTTTCTTGATTTCCAATGTGGCGTCCGCGCTGTCTCCTGCACGACGTGTAGCTGAGCTGGCCGCCAACTCTGCTGCCTTCTGCTTGGCCAGAGCCTTCTCCTCTGCTTCCTTGACTAGCTGCTCGCGCTCTTGCTGCTCTGTCCGCGCACGCCGCAGAAACTCGTCCACAGAAGTCCGTAGCACCTTGTTCGGCAGCAGCTTCTCAGGCGACATGTTGCTCACGTTACACAGCGGACACGTCAGCTTGCCTTCGATCAGAGCACTGCGTAGACATTCATCACACGCCGACTACAACACAAAATGCCACAGTTAGTCACAAAGCAGACAGCATGGAAAACGTGGCCGACTTCCTTACCTCTTGGCAGCACGGGATGAGCACAGCGTCGCTCATGAGCCGTCTGCAAAGGGGACATGCCAAGTGCTCGGGTGGATTCGAGATGAATTGATCCAAGGTGGCCGAGCCGCCCGACCGGGCCATTAATTTAGAGAAGTTTTTATTCTGCGGTTCTATCACAGCTAGCCCTCCCCACGGCGCGTTCACTACCGTTTTGCCCGCGCCTACGGGGATCTCGCTGGGATCACTCACGGCCTTCATGAAAGACTTTGGGATACCCGTTTTCTTTTTCACGCGGTGCTGGTCAAACTCCGGATCCCCGTTCGTGGGGCAGTTCTGGATATAGTGGCCGGGCGTGCCGCATCGATAGCACACATAACTGGGCGGCGGGTTGCCCAGAAGGTTCAGGCCGCCGGGGGCTCCAGGGCCCGCGCCACGGCCGCCGCCTCTTCCATTCATCATTCCTCCTCGGCCGCCAAAATCTCCACCGCGGCCGCCACGGCCAAAGCCCCGGCCGCCGGCGCCGCCTCCTCGGCCACCTGCTTCTCCACCTGGCCCATTGGCCGAGTAGTAATTCATCACATGATTGGCGTTGCTGCCGCTGGACGCCGTCCACGTCTTATTGCCCAGTCTCGAGCCACGCATATCCTCTGCTTGTTCGTGAATAGATTGCAGAGCAGCCATCTCGTCCTCCATCGTCTGCGCACCTGCGGCCGAGTCTCCAGTATTCAACGAAAGTGTAGCCATTCTGTTGAGAAGATAAAAGCAAAAAGATACACCGACAGTACCAACAACAACGTCAGCCATTAACAGCAATAAATGCACTAAAAACATTCTACTGGCCACGTACGGCTGAGTGGGGGTGGCCCCGACCGGCAACACAGGGGACGGGCCGGCCACGGGGGCGACGGGAGGCGACGCGTGGATGGCCGCAGCGGCCGCCGCGGCCGCAGCCACGGCCGCCTCCTGCTTCATTCTGGCCAACAGGCCACTGCCTGGCTGCTGGCTGGGGATGCGCTTCACGGTCACACTGGTGTTCCGAGGTAGCTGCGTGTTCTCATCGTCGTAAACCTTGCCGTTCTGCGCGTCTGTGATCACGAGGTCGAAGTCCAGGCCCTTGGCCAGCTTCTTCTTGTCTACGATGGCCTTCTTGAGGTCCAGCACGCGGATCACGGCGCCCGGAAATGTCACTGTGTCGAACTCCTTAGCCGACTTGAACTTAAAGTGGATCGACATGGTTAAGAGCGTTTAAAGGGTGGCCGTGAGCGGACAGGGTGTGTGGGCGAGGCTGAGCTACGCGACGAGCCCAGTGTCGAGGCTCGGATCGACGTGGAAGACGCGCTGCGGCAACGAGAACAACTCGCACTTGCCGCGCCGTATTCGAGCGGGGCGTGTCGCTTCTGGAGCTGGTTGGTCAATGAGAGGGGGCTTTGGCAAAGCAACCAGGTAGGCTGTGTAATCGAATTCCATTCGAAACAAGATATTTGATGACATGCAAGAAGGAAAAAAACGATTGAGAATTTAACCTTTATGGCCCGATAGTCTGCAGAAATACATACTCAGAATACAAGATCTTTCTTGGCGTGGATGACATAATTTAGTGTATTTAGTGTAAAAACAACAAAACATGTACTACGGAGTATGGATGAATAAACAGCTTATTTGTTCTAAATATTATCCATTCTCCTACTCCCGTAACATCACTATCGGAAAATATATGCCAGCGAAACCAGAATCGGCTATGATTTCTCATAATAACTTTTGACAAGCGCAACTAGCAAGCCAATCAAATAGCAGCAGCCGACAACGCGATTTACAAGAAAAAAAATGTGGTTTAATGTCCCTCCGATTTATGTCGTAGATCGAGCATGGTCGGAGCATAAAACCAAGCATTATAATGAGATGGGAAAATACAGACCTCGATTTATCTATCTGTGATCGAATTACCTTTTCAAAACGGCAAAACCGGTCGATTTACAGGATATCGATGTGGATTTGGCGGTAAATCCACCACGAGTGGTCGATTTCTTTGCCGCAGCTCGATATATCAGCCAGTCTAACTAGGTCACTTTGTACTTTTTATAGACCTCGATTTAATAAAACGACCTCAATTTATTATAAATCGAGGATGCAGCCAAGTGAAAAGGACAATAACAAAAGTATACAGCGACTCTGAGTTTTTGATTGGCTTAAAAAGTCGGTAAAACTACATCTGATCAAATCCAAACGCTTGCAGCCTACAGGCTGTGGCCCACAGCACCAAGAAATCCCACCAGGTCCTGAGCGATAGCTATAGGTCGGCCAGGAACGCTATTAGAGTCATGCCAACAGGCAAGTATCACAATACACCCCAGTAATAATATTGACAGCAATTTTTACAGCTTTTTACCACTGCAATTTACACTGCAGTATAGCCTCGTCTCGCAGTAATGCTCTGCAATACAAATCAACGGTGCAATTGAGTATTGCAGTACTCGACCAATCTGCAATACATCATTTTTACAATTGCTATGCAATACCGGAGGATCGCGTATGCGCAGTCAGAGGTCCATTCTCAACCGGCTCACAGTCTCAACAGGACGCACCACCCCGCATCGCACATTTTTGTACGATGCGGCGGCATGCGCCCGCATCGGTTGGGAATGCCCATGCGGCAGCATGTTTCAGCCTATTCCCTTGTGCGCTCTGATTGGAGCAACAACATCTGTTGAAATGAGCTACCATGTTGTAGTTCACCATTTAACTACTAGTAAGTTAACGGACTGCCGAAGCCGTACGCCGCCGGTACATTGTGCTGTAGTAAATTTTGTTTTGTAGCTAAACTACGCACAACTAATGCCATGGTAGTTGCGTTCACTGCATTTGAGTATGAGAGCGGCAAATCTTAAAAAAAATTAAAGCGGAAAGCAGATTTCAACCGTTTTACTAGTCGAACTTCTCACGCATTGTGATTGGTGTTTTGCAATGCGACCCCTAAACGTCGTCGTACGGAGATTTTCTCGCATGCGTCGAAAGCGCCGCACGATCGTCTTTTCTTGCACTTCGCCGCATGCGGCTACCTATCCCTGAAATCCGTCTAAGCCAATCATACACCTCTATTTGGGCGCATGAGCCGCCTGAGAATGGGCCTAAGGCCCTTTGTTGTAGCTCCGGCGTCATCAGGTAGACAATGCAGTTTGATTGTTTCATTAGAGGCTGCTCATATCAATTCGACCTCCGCCAAAGGGCCTCATCAGTGAGTTTCCAATTCCACAATGGGCTTGACGACAGCTAACTCTAGGACTAGGCTCTACCAGCCATTCATCTCTACAACGATTCACTAAGATTTCTACCAAGCTAAGATCTCTCTTGGAGTCCTCCAATGACACCATGCACATGAATGCCACTGGTGTCGAGCATGACAACAATAAATTGATGCCGCCAGGCAGGCACAACTGGCAACACTGCCCCCATTGCTTGACAACTGGGGCTGTACTCGTTCGCTTAAGTCCTAGTGACTTTGGCACACCGCCACCACACCAGCGTTCCCGACACAACTGCAGCACTTTGCTGCTCCCACCGCACCGCACGTTCCGATCATCTTCACAGACAGTCCTTCCTCACACTTCTCTAAATTCTACTCTCAAGTCATCAAAACTGCTATGTAAGCCACTTGCATTTTCAAGATCCCTATGATTTACAACAATAGCCTCTTCATATTGTGAGTTCTAGTCTAAATTTTCAAACCGGCCGATTGAACCGCTCCGGAGTTTTGTTCCGAGTTTCGCTCGGCGGCATAATATTCGAAGTATTTCCACCTTAAGTACGATTCCATGTGGCAAGTGACAGCTGTACAATCGCTGGAGCGGTTCTTAAATTTACTTGGACTTTGTATGTGCTCGACTCGACCGACCGCTCCAAACGGCAAATTTGGACGGTATTGACAATACTAACTTGCAATACTTTACAATGCAAAGTTAAATCCATCCCACGACACTTGAGAATGACATCATTTCAGGAGTTTTACGTCATAAGGCTTCGTTTTAAAAATTGTAATGTGCTTTTGTTTTATACTAGTAGGTCTTATGACGTTAAAAAGTACAGCACATAAAATTAAAGGTCATATCTCATCATGGTTTGAGTAACCTTCGGGCCTCCAAACTTTATTGAGAGGGCTAAAACAATTAGTATATCAGAGCTCAAGATTGGCAAAGACATGATAACAACTTCATTATACACGCAACTAAGAGAGCTCTAACTAACGCTACCTTAAAATGGCAAAGCTAGCGTCAGATAAATGAAAGCATAAACACCTCTACACCAGCAGCAAAGCTACGCCCCAAGCGCTATCTTGATGTCGGCACCTTTTTCCCAACATTAAACAAAGAGGCAGCGGTCAGTAACTAGAAGTAAATAGTATCGCGTGTTATGCCTAACTGTGCGAGGCAGATAAAGTTAAAAACCCGTACCTTAGCTCCTGCAACCAGGACCGCCATTTTCTGAACTGAAAATGGCAGCCTTCAAGCCGCCCTGCCGGGTGGTGGCGACTTCTCTGCGACGGCTTGGGCGGCAGCGATGGTGCAACGTTCTCGCTCGCCACTTGAGTGACTTGTGGAGCGCTGTACAGCACCAGAGTCGACCGCAGGGACGTACGGCAGACAGCACTGCTGCAGGCTCAGTCAAAAGTGAACTGACTGCGTAGATAAAGCCTTCAAATTCATATTTATAACCAATCACATGCCGTTACTTCAGCATTACCACTCCAGGTTACAAGATCTCGACACAAGTCAATGATTTATCTAGGATGTCAATTCTGACCAATTGCATTCTTTACTGTTAGGGTTGTGAACCAGTGACAAAATATTAAGCCGTTGAGCTGGTCAAAAATACAGCGTATGGATGCTAATTTAAGTCAGGCTTCCTAAAATTAGGGATATGAAAAACTCGAAAACTCCACAATTTAGCTTTAAATAAAAGCTAAATTAATAAATAAAACTCGAAAACTCCACAATTTAGCTTTAAATAAAAGCTAAATTGTGGAGTTTTCGAGTTTTATTTTGCTTAAATTATGACATTCTTTATTTTGTGATCTTCTTGCACTGTTGACCATTTATATACAACACATAATTAAACTGTGCTGCCCGGGATACCCCTCTCGAGTGGGAGACCTATTGGACGGGCGCGAAACACGTCCTATATGCTCAATTCCCACTTCATTACAGAGAATTTCGACCGATTTCCTCATGGTTAATGTGGAAGCCAACGCTTCCACGCACGGATCGGCGCATATAAACTTCACCGTCCTTTGATTAGTTGAAGGACATGCTACAGTAATAATAGACTATCGCTACGCACGATAGCCTTTTCATCTATCTCCCCACTTCGCACGATATCGATCTTCACACGCACACATTACATTATGTAAGCAACATATATAATTGCAGACCGCTAGGGCATTCATGCATTCACGTCTTCAACGTAGATCCTAAACTGCATCACGTGCTGCAATAAGTTTTGTTCAACGGACGGTTTTCGGCTAAATCACTGTCTTACGCGTTGCTTCTTTTTCCTCTTACTGCTGAAGCAAAATAATCACAGAGAGGAGGCGCCCCCTCACTAGCGCGAGGCAAGTATAAGTCTCATGGCTTGCCTCGCGCAGTATGAGGCTTCTCACATTGTAGTTCATCTGGGTAGCGTTTTTGGAGCGCTCCAGCCGCTGGAAGTGTCTGGAATAGTGGATTAAAGCAGACCCCGTCTATTTATTTTGATTTGACTATGAAAGGCCAATCCTTAAATTATGCACTTTTGATAAACTAAATTATCTAAATTAGACCCTTTTCCCAAAACGTCCTAATTTTAGGAGGCCTGATCTAAATGCTTTTCCACTCAAATTAGGTAAATTACGGAGGCACTGCTGGACGATGCTGGTGCTAGTTCATGGTACTGGGCACTGTTGGAGCTACTGCTGCACATGTCACAGCGCGTGTGTTATGATGCATGTTTATTAACAAACGCAATATGTATTTGCTTGCATGGGAGTGTTCAGACTTACATGTGACCTGATACTAGCGAAGATGGATTGTGTGTGGACAGACGCAGGATCGACATGCTTCCGATGGTTAGCAACCGCTTCTACGCAGCGATGTGCCTGTCCAAGATTGCATACTTGTGGAGCGGGCGCAGCGCGCGCATGAAGCGTCCAGTTCCCTTCGCGTATATGCCACGCGCCTTCAAGAAGACAATCACGGCTTATTCAGTGCGGAGTCCGGCGCCGATGACGTGGCCCCGGTATTCCTCCGCCTCCGCACCAAGCTTAAAGTCTCACTCGAGGAGCAGCTTCATGAAAGCGACAACGCGGCGCTACTTCGACGTCTTCTGGTGGTCCGCAGAACTCCAAACGGGTGGCACCATCGTACCACGTGATAGACAGGTGCGTCACATGAATCTTCCTGCACTTGGGCTTGGGTTCTTGACCTCTGACGTTACTTCTCCTTGTTCATCCACAGCTTGTGTGCTTTTACCATTTAGCAGAGCACTCGACGATTGTCAGATGAGCGATCCATCGCGATAAGCTTCCCCACGACAGTGCTGTAACAACATCCTCTGCATCTCTTGCCTCATCTTGTTGCTCATTACTGCCCTCAGACTATGGCGACGATGGACGGCTCAGGGCCGCTGACCAGACGATCAGGTTGGCTCGAGAAATTCCAGACGCCTCCGAGCACTCCTTCACGCGCGCTGTACAGGATATTATGTAGGCGCGCGAGTTGTCCCTTCGTAAAGTGATCCAAGGCCGCCATGTCCACCACATTAGGCACGCCTTCAACCCACCACCCGCTTAGCACATGCGCGACCTTGCGGTCTTCCTGCGGTGTGTTGACCGCGTACGCGAAGATTTGTTAATCTCGCTCATGTCCCAGGACCAATTGTCCGGCGCAACGTGCGTGACGTAGTCGTCTCAGTCTTGTCATGTTTAGCCACTTGACACGGCAGTTTCCATACAGTGGGCCTGCAGCGGAATCCACGCCCGAGGAGAACGTAGAGATGAAGTTGCGGTCGGCAGTAGTGGAGCAGAAAAGACCAATGGGGACCATCTCCATCCACGACGTCGGCCGTACACGGGTAGTAGGTAGAGTCGAATAGACGCCGCAAACTTGTTCGTGACATCTTCGGTACGTAGATAGTAGCGGGTATTTTCGATCCTTGGCTAGGACCGCCTTGACGCAGGGCACACCAGTCGAAGATCCACTGCGGAGGGAGCTACTCGCCCGTGTTCGCATGCTGAGCGCCGCCGCGTCGGAAGGAGTGCGGCGAGAGGGACTCTGACGCTCCAGTGGGGTTTGCGAATCTTGAGGAGGCGGTTCATTCACGCTTGGACGCCATCTTCCCCGCGCGTAGTCTCCCTTGATCGCGACGGTATTGGCAAGCTTGAACCTGGGATACTGCTACAGCAGCAGTGTCGGTCATGCTTGGGGTGGCGTTGTACCAGCAGTCACGGTCGAGCTTGGGGCAGCGAGTGCAACGCTCAACGACGCTGGGTCTGCTTCTAGCAATTCTGCTAGTGGAAGTCCGGGGACAGTGGCGATGGCTTTGACGGGAATAATTTCTGGAAGCTGACTGAGCAGCGAGCCGCATGGTGCATCCTGGGACCAGCACCACAGCCAATGTGTGGGTCGGGCAAATCAGGAAATCCGTCTTGCCTGGCATGAGCGTTACTTTCTGCTCCTCAGCGGTGTTAATGCGCAGCAGACGCACGTAGTAGACACCGTCAGCTGAAACTGGTTCATGCTGTTTTTTTATGTACCCCAGGTCCGAGGAGCGCCCGAAGCAATGCCACATCAGACACGCGAGTGCAGCATCCTGGTAAGACATTTTGTGTAAGCGCAGGAAGTCCACCTTCGTACAAGGAGGTGCCTTGTTAACAATACCTCATTTTTCACTCTTTTGACAGAGCTTATCTAGATTTTTACTTTGCTTCAGTAGCTGTAGCTCCGTAGGCACCCTTAGGTGAGGATACAGATCAAATAGCCAAAGCTTTACATTTCTATAATACGAAACGACAGTTTCAAGAGCAAGATTCCTTTCTTACCTTCACGAGTAGTCAGATAGAATCCAAAGCGTTTCGTAATGGAGGCGAAGCGCTTGCAAGTAGTGTCAGACATAATGATAGCCTGCGGATACGCTAGGCTTACCAGATGACCTTCCAGCATGCGCTTGAAGAGCGCATACCGCGGTGGTACGCGCTTTCTGCGTGTTTGCTGACACGAACGATGCCAGCCTCATGTCAGCTTCGTCTTCTTTTCAGCTGTGCAACCCTAGCCACCAACAACCTTGTGTTGCCATTGGCAGGCAACATGCCTATTCTAAAACAGTGCCTAGAGACCGAAACTATGGGGGGGGGGGAAATCTGCCAGCAAGATTGTTGCTGGCAGATTTTTTTCCCATACTTTCGTGAGAGTATTTGTTAATACTCTAAATATGCCAAAAAATGCAAGTGTATTGAAGCCTGTCAAATTTCATTGAACCTAAAATGTGGTTGAGGTACCTATAGCGGGAAATTGCGTTGCAGCTGTACTACTGCCTTCTATCCCCGCCGGTTCGTCCCCATAAATGCACATCTAAACAAAACAAAAGGGATGAATATCGCACAATTGTAGCTGTCGCAATAGTCAACGCTCTTAAAGCGGAACTGCTTGCGGGATTTTGGCTGTGGCAACAGGGGGAGCATCTTTTCCTTCAGGTACGCTCTGAGCTATTTGTGCCGATAACCTGTTTGCTGTGGATAGCCAATACAGGTCTGGTGCTCACTGGAGTCAACTGCTACAGAGCCCAGTGATCCAGATTGTAATTGATCACACCAAAAAAAACGAAGTCTTTCGGTATCCAGATCGACGCTCGCAGCATTTGCCTCCAGGAGCTTCCATGTGTATTGCTTTCTAATCCATGCACGGACGAATAGCGATAGCGTAAAATGTCTTCCGGAATAGTAAAAACAGTAGCGTTTTCGCTTTTCCGCTGGATAATTGTTTTTACAGAGAGATGGATACGCAGTCCTTCAATGAACGCTTTTCCACATAGAGAAGTCGCTCAATAGTAGTTACTGAGCACATCAACTCCTTTCAAGTACTGTTTTACTACTGAAAGCTACAAAACTCCATTGACTCCTATATTTTTCTATAGGTTCTCATTTAATTCGATCCACATTGTTCACCCATCTAATGGCAGAATCGATTCCATTATAATTGGAGATTGCAGTATGCCACCGCATCGCTTTCAGAGTAAGTATGTCATACATATATCTCCCAGTCGCCACAGTAATACCATTATGGGCGATTGGTTTTTCGTGGTCGTCAAACCACCGATTTTGGAATACAGCGATTTGATCGTTACACGAGTTTAGCGTTTGCGTTGGCAGGACAGTCGTATATTTACTCCGGAGCGCTGTGGGGTTGTTTCTTCGCAGGTGTACAGTAATATTTAGGTTTTCGGTGTGAGACATCGGCGGTGCACGTAGAGCTGGTGCATACTTGCATGAAGCGCCATTTTGATGGCCTGCTGGAGAACGGCTAGAGAAGACACTGCCGTGATCGAGTGCAGGATTACTGCTAATACACACTGGTGTGCCAATTTCACCCATCTCGCCTGTATCACCCGCAATTTCACCCAGTTCACTATCACAACGTCCGGTCGTTGCAATACCACCATGATCCACTACATCGGATACTTCTCTTTCTATTGATATAACACCCTATGTTGATGGTTGATGGTTCAACTAATTCACCCTTCATTTATTGCATCAGTGGAAACCGCTCCCGGCACTGGGGTAACAGGATGCGTGTTACAAATTTCAATTGTGCAACTAGCAATTTCTAAGGTTTCATTGTCGATATTGGTAATTTGCAGCAGTACCTGATCTTGCCGCATTTTCACGATCAATACCACCGCATTCCCCGAGCGTACGTACCGTTGTGTTTACTCCACATGCCCCAGAAGAACTACCGCAATCCGATTCGTCAATTTCACTCACTCTTGCGATACCCCCCCCCCCCCCGTTCCTCATTCATTCCGATCTACCTCAATTTCACCCACCGCAATACTTTCGCACAGACCACACTCCTGTTGGCCTTTTACATTGAGGTTTGCCTCAGTTGACGCATATTCTTCCACACCCTCGCCTGAGTAGTGGGCCATGAAACGCCTGACCCACGTCTTCTGTGTTCATTTGGAAGGTCCCGAACAAAGTCTTCCACGTTTTTGGCAATAAAACATCAGATTCTAGAACGATCATTTAGCGTCGCCTCTGAAGTTATCGTAGTACTCTAAACCTCTGTCCTCATAAGACTTTATCGTTCGCTTTTGCCCACCGCCCTTCTCATTTTGAGGTCCGACCCCACGACACGATCTAGTTTATCCCAATACTGTTTTCCATCCTCATAATGTGAGTTTCTTCACGTTAATCTCGCGCGAGGCGTCTTGTATAGTCCATTGTGTACGGACCTTTCGCTTCTTCAACAGCTCTATCTTCTCTCTCTCTCTCTCTCTCTATCCGCTGGATGCACTCCCGTTTGGACATCGGGTCACTAATTCCAAAGTGGTCTCTGGGACTAACCGTATATAATGAATCAGACTGAAAAGGTTCAGTCTAACTCGTGCGAGTTAAACTGAATCAGGGAGAATGTCATATATCCCATGTGGATTTAGAAAATATGCCAACTCGAAGGCAAAAATTGCTACTGTAACGAGATTTCGAAGGCTGAAGTCCTTAATGAGCTCCGTGCAGTCCAGCTCCTCTAACATGTATGTACTACGACGGTGCCGTCGTCCATTTTCAACGGTTTTGGGCTCCAGAACTCGCGCAAAATGAGAAGGCTAATGTGCATTGCGTCGAATCCACCAATGCGAGTGAAACTCGTACTGTGACAAGGTCTTGTCTTCCTTTTCCAACTGGAACATCTGGTGTGCGCTAGGTATTCCCATAGTGCGTGAAAACAAAACCACTGCAACTTCGGAGAATCAATATATGATTCGCCCTTTGGCCGTAAGCCATATTTAAGGCGTAGGTGTGTGTCTTCGTCAAGGAGGGAACTGGGCAGACGCAAAAGACGTTTTACTTCCTCTTTAGCTTTTTAGGCTTAATAGCTCTCAATAGACGCAGCCCACAAATGTTGAAGCCGAGTATGAAGCAATAAGAGGCCCTCCTTACTAATTCCCAGCCAGGGGTTTAGGTTAGGGTGCTGCCCTTCTACTCGAGAAGTAGTACGCACCCCGAAATGAACGACCCCGTCTGTCTAGCTGCGAACGATACGGTGACGCCAAATGTTCAACCACACTTCATCAATAATATTAAATCATATACAACTCCGTTCTTTGGAGTGGTACTCTTCCTTCGTCTTTGATTGCAACGTACGCTAAACGCGTCGCAAGAAGTGCAATGTTGGTCTTAATATTTATACTTTGGGTTGCGAAGATTTGCAACATCGCACTCCGGTTTAAAACTGTGAGCGCGCATATGGGTCCATCACTGTACGACGTGTCAATGGGATAGCAATGCTAGTATTTGCGGAAAGATGAGTTCTAACGCGTTGAGCAAACCTTCTCTATCAGCGAAAAATACTTGATTTGGACTGACATCGTTGTTAATCATCAGCTTAATATGAGGGCACAAAAGAAAGCGTACATTGTACTAGGAGTGGTTTTAGAATAAATATAGGTTTGGGCGCCTTGTTGATTTTTCTCTAATGTTATTATTTGACCTATGGACTGGGCGTAATAGTCCTTGTACAATCCAGAAGACTCCAGAACATTCGTCACGATCGAGTCGCCTTACAGCTATTGTGCGCACATCCTCCGTGTATGCGTTTGCCTCAGAGCTCATTCGAAGATAACTCTGGTCTCGGCGCAGCAAAAAATGACTTGAAGTAAATACGGAACTATCACCGTGTTACGCTGTGCTAGTGATCGCGTTGCTGAGGCGACCAAATTCCGCCACGGTAGAGAGAAAGATGGACGGTGTATAGGTCGCCGCGACAACCTAACAACCAACGCTTACATTTGGCATGCGTTTCTTCTACAAATGAAATGTCGCGAATCCCGAAGTGTCGGTTCGATCTGTCCAAGCCCGCAAGATTCGATCCTTGTATTTCCGCCAGTGGCCTGCCGATACGCGGCTAGATAAGGGCTGAGTTCTAACAAGTGCTGTCTTTTCGTCTCAGTTCTTCCTCAGTCCGCGCGTCAATAGCACTGTAAAAGGCGGTCATGAATGCGTACGTTTTCCAAATTTTCGTATTTGGGTTGACCTGGAGCTGGATTTGAAATTGCTTCTTGGCCTAACACTTGACGCGCTTTGCTGACAACATTCTTGTTTATGTGCCACCTGCAGACCAAAGCTGGAATTCCAGCAAAGACACGGTCTAGAACATTCATCGAAGCCAAATCGGCCCGTTTAAATTACACGTGGGAGTCCAACTTCAGAATCGTTCAGGAAACCTCTGGATGTTGTCATAGCCCACAGATAATCTCCTTCTTTTCTCTCTAGAAACCAGCATTGCGCGACTAGTAGGACAGTGTTGGAGCCAGTCAACGGAACGGTGTTGAGAAATGGTAGTTTGTACTTGCTTGTTTTGTAAGCGCAGCTTATCGTGACACATCTGAGCGACGGCTATTGCTGCAAAGTTCCCGGGTGTGCCCAAAACAAGAAGAACAATGGGTAGATTTGTGGGTCGATCTCCCAGCGATAAAAGAAGTCGTCAATCTCCAAACGCGAAAGTAAGGCCTCCATTACTGCTCTAGTTGATAGGTCACATCTCCGAGCAGCATTTTTCATGTTCGCTATTTCTTGTGGGGTCACGAAAGAATCCGGATCGCCTTGCACTAAACTTGCTTGAACACTACCGGACTCGACTGGGGGGGGGGGATTATGCGACTTCCGTTACGTGTGTGCAAGATCATCCAAGGAGCCATCGTATCCTCTTTGCAGACTGCTCTCACCACAATCTTCATAGGACACCCAATACTCATCGCTTACCCGACTGTACAGGTCTATATCGTAATCGTCTGATCTATTGAGGTTTTTAGTCTTTGAAACAAGCACATTAAACCTTTGTAATGAACTTGTAATCGTCAAACAGACTATGATATCATCAGCATCATTTGCATATCTTAATAAATAAAATGAATGTCCGTCCGTCTGTCTGTCTGTCTGTCTGTCATGTTACGCAAATGCAGATTTATGATTGGCTACAGAAATTCACTTATTATATTACATTCATGAGACAATTCAGACAGCGAAAAAAATCAATTTGCATCGATTTCTTGGATTACGCCCTATTGCAGTTTACATTGCAGTTAGCTTCTCGAGTGAAATTAAGTATTGCAATCCGCAAGGACCGTGCAATTGGGCATTGCAATTTAAAATTGCAATACTTCACTTCAACATGTAACTTTAGATGTTTTTATAGTGTCTTATCGCTTCAACACGGCTAAATGCAGCAGGTGTAGCGTTGGCAGAGCAGTTGCGGCATAGCATCTCGCGGCGTCTACTACGGACCACGCTCTCCAATCCGCTCGGTGGGCAAAACAGTCCTTACGCCCGCCGTCCTCGCACAATATCTTCTTTGCCCTACTAGAGATAGCCCTGTCCAAGCACAAATTGCGCCGCGATCAAGGACAGCAAATGCAGTGTAGCCATGGCTATCAGATAGCCGCATGCTGATAAACGAGGATAGCAACCATTGATGTAGATCAGTGCAGCAGTTGGGTACTGCAGGTTCCACTCCAATTGGGTATTGCAATATCTAGCTCTCATGCAATCCCTCCTTTTAATTGCAATACATATCCGGCGGATAGACCAATTTATTTTTTCCCTTGCCTGATTCAGACAAAAATGAGTATTACTTTCTAGAAGGTAGCTAGCTACTGTATACAGCATGTATTATAGATTGGCTGTGCCAAGCTGTGTGGCAATGCGAAAATTCTAGAAAGCGCAAATGTAGGTCACTGACATTTCCCCCAGGGGAGCACTAAACGTAACATGCGTACACTCCGTATTTACAGCAGCAAGGCATCAACCAAGGACATCATGTTCGTACTGTAATACCATAATAAAACTGCTAAAAGGATAGTGTGGCTTCGACAGCCATCATGCTATAGAGATTGTGGTCCAAAAAAAGTTTCGATTCTTAAAAGAAAAAAATCCGAACACGCGCCACAGTTAGAGCTAAAGTGGAAACACGATAGAATAGAGCACAGTGATCATTTACTGTAAGTTTTACGCAATGAGATGCAGAACCGTATGCGCTTTGTTTGTTTGATTCCTTTCATTAAAAACTATGTACTACGAACGTAAATAAACATATCGGAAATATTTGCTTCCCGTAAATGTTTCTTTTACTGGCGAGTTGGCTGCTGCGCCGCAAAGCGGCAAAGCGGCGCAGCGAGCTCGCTTGTTTCTGAAAAAAAAAACGCGTTTTTATTCGATTCCGGACGGAATCCGGAAAATGAACAGTATGAGACAGCTACAAACAAATCGAGCCAACCATTCAGTTGTTATTCATTCCGGACAAATGTGTTTCAGCCAACGAGAGCGTTTGAAGCAAAACCACTCGCGCGAGTTGCGAGCAACAGTCGGCGACTGTCAGTCAAAAGCCTTGTGGCGGCCGGACGGTACGGAGGAAGGCTGAGAAGTTGGCGATGACTTGAAGAGTAAGTAAGCCTGCGCCTTCGCTTTCGTTTCCTGCGACGTTTGAATATTATAGCCAGGACAGCAGTCCGGGCAATTGCTGGCTCTGAGCTACTTATCAATATATACTGGTGTCCAGCTCACTTGTGCTTTTGCCAACCAGTGAGGACGCCAGCCTTTCATTCCGTATAACTTTGCTCCCTGCCGGATATCGTGTTTTTCTATCTGCATGCGTACTAGAAGTGGTGGGCTGTTTGAGGGTAGCTCTCAGGCTATGAGCCCAACGAGGGAGCACCATGTGGAACAAAATGCCAATCATCCTGTGCAGACACCTCGTTCTTCAACCGATAGGGTGCGGCTTGCTGGATATCCTATTGGTTAATTTTGAGTCGATCGTGGGCCTTTTTTTAACCAACGTGGCGCCGTGGGTGTGGTGCCGACGACACCGTCACCCCAACGAAGACTTACCCAAGAATTTGCAGCGGTTAGTCGCTCTCGACGAGACGCGTTCGTCTCGGTGCCGTACGGACTGTCGAGAGAGCCGTAGTGTCGATGCCATTACAACGGCTGGTGCGCGCCTCGCCAGTGCCAGACTGCAATGGATGGAACTAGTGCTGCGACAGATGCTGCTGCCGGTGTGCGAGAAGCGGCTGGGGCTGCACTAGCGGAGCTCACCGACATGCGCGCTCGCAAGCACTGTTGCTCTCGGTGCTAACTACAGCCACGTCGACCCGAACAACAAGCCCTCTGACGAAAGCAAAGAAGCCATTGTTGACCATGATGCGGAAGCACAGCGTCGGTGCTACCGCCAGCGGCTTGGTCCAGCCCGAGCTGGTGACGTCAATGAGTCCAGATGTGCAAGGATGGTTCGAGGGGGTCATCAACCGCGCGGACCCTGTACACCTGTGTAGCACTCTTGCTGAGCACTACGACAGCAATCCGGGAGTGACAGTCGTCTTCTTTAACCAAGATATACGCAATCGTCGACTTCAGAATGATGAAAACGCTGACGACTATATCAAGGACATTGACAACTTTAATCATCGACAGCGTCGTGCTAGTCAGTCGTTGCCAGAAGATGAAGCTCTCTATATCTTAAACCACAACCGTAGTACGACGTGTGTCCGTTCGTGTACCCGCGGCTAGGGTTCATAACCCTCACGTTAACACCCGCGTTCTACTGGCTGCCGAGCGCAGAGAGCCGGACCAAATCGTCCCACGTGGCAACCTTGCGGGTCGAAAAGGCCCGCTCCAGCCACGACTTACCCACCAACCATGCTAATTGTGCAGTGAGCCCGCGGCGAGCGGAACCGAGCCATATGACACGATATACACTATACGATATATAAACGTTCATGCGCCTGCGCGGCGAAGCGGCGGCGCTCGTCTAGTGTTGATATCAAATGTAGTCGGAGTGTGTCCGGATTTGGTGGCGAGCACGAAATGCGCTCCGCAGAGAAGATCGCATTACATGGGAAGAGGCAATTGAGCGGCTGCGACTTTCCGAATATGACCGTCAGAAGACGAGCCGTCAACGGAGCGAGCACAGTAGTGGCGGCCAAGGAATGCACAGCCAAGTCGTGAATACTGTTGGTAACAAGAGTCGTGGGGACGTCCGTCACGTGGAGGCGGTAAGTCGAGCGGCGCTCGACGATGCAGCCCATGTCGTAGCCGACACTCGCTGGTTCATCCAAGAAACAGCGTAGTTTTACTCGTGAACGACAGGACCATATTTCGCGCCGTAAGACAAAGACCACGTGCAAAGCGCGTGGTACCGGCGAGGTGATAAAGAGTGCCCGAAGAACAAAAGAAACACGAGTGGTAAGGATAACAAGTCGAGCGACGCGCGCTAGATGCTGCTTGCGGTGATGGAGCGGCGCTCCGAAACACCACATGCGTCGCCTTAAGCCAAGTCGGTTCCTGCAGTACGAGGCAACGCAGCTGCGCAGCGTGCTCCGGTTGTAAATGGGGAGTGGTTTCTTGATCCCGGCGCTAAAGCCAGTGTAACAGAGTATTAGACGCTATGTACAGAGATGCACCATGATAATACGTCTGGATTGGAGTTTGGTAATCGTACTCTGGAGTACGAGACAGTCGGGACAGCCAGAATGCATGTCAGGAATGAGCAAGCTGGTAAGATTGAGGACAGCTTTCCTCCTGCCGTGAGTTATTCCAAGTCATCCCAGTTCAATCTGATTAGCCAAACGTTCATGCAATTTACGTGTGGGTTCCGACTCTCGTACTGCACGACCAACGTACAGCATGGCTGACCAAGGACTCCTTGAAGTTCAAGTTCGAGTTGAATCGCGGACTTCGCCGCATGAAGACGCTGCGCTCCCCTAGACGAGGGATGGCTGCTGGCAGCGACAAGCGAGATAACGCAATACTCCTGCTCCACAATCGCCTCGGTAATTCGAATATGGCGACGATCAAGAGTATGATAGGGAAGAACTATAAGTTCGGCTTTAAATTCCAGAAGAACAACTTGAGCCCCTATGAGAGTGTCCCGTGTTGCGTATCGATCGTAATCCGGTAGCCACAGAGACGGCAGAGAGCGAGAATATGTTCTTATTGGTGGTGAACGAAGTGACACGCTACAAGTGGGGGTCTCTAGAGTAAAGCTGCAAGCCACTTGAAGCCGCTCTTGCTACGGCTTCGAAACCAGGTTTGTCAGTTTTTTACAGAGCTGCTTTACTCTGATGGAGGCAGAAAGTTCGTCAGCAACGAGCTGGAGGCATCTTGAGCTTCGGCGTTGGAACAAGTTATATCAATTTCCACAGCCCACAAGAGAACTGAGTTATAGAGCGCGCCAATAGGGCAATGGTGGCGCAGATTCGATCGATGCTGACCGCGACCGACCTTTCACTCTTGCTCTGGTGTGAAGCGTTCCTTCACGCGATTAACACTCTCAACATGACGCCGAGGGCTGGCCTGGACTCGATGAAGATATCACCTGAGGCTCTGCATGGGGTACGACCTGATTTGAGTGAGCTACGTACGTGGGGGTGCGTTGTACACGCTCATATTCCCGATGAATGTGGTCAACGAAAGGAGAAGTGGGCGGTGCGCTGCATGTCTCCTACTTGGCTGCAGTTCAGAAACGAAGGATACACGCTGCTCCATTTGTAGGCCGGATCTGTGACGACGTGTCGTAGTAGTAATATGAGGGTTTGCGAACGGTTTACGGTGGAGAATACTTACGTAACCAACTTACTGGCGGATGTGTACAACGATGCTGATCATAATCTACCAGACAATATACGGTTGCTGCTATTCGCTCGACGATGACTACTTAAACTATTGGTGAGGCTGCTGCGCAGCGATCTAAATTTCTGTGAGTGATTATGGATTTTGGATGGTGGAGAATGACACTACTGAGATAAAGTCTTCGGTGGGAGGGCAGCAGACAGTAACGGATCCTCCCACTGGGATACCTGTTGAGGCTGCGCCTCCAGATTCCCAACCGCGGTCTGCGCTGGAAGACGACGGTCATTTAGTGGGAGGATCGCAGTGAAAGAAGCGTCAGCGATTGGGTTACGAGGAGCCATGGCTGCCTCCGCCAGAGCGGAGAGAACGTGCCTCCTCTACTGATAAAGGTCATTCTGTCGCCCCAAGTAGAAGCGAAAACAATCTACTCAGCTTCGTGGATATGTGGTCACTAGCGTCATGAAGTACGCGGATGAGGTGGTTATACTCGCCAATCACAAGCATACGGCACGATCCAAGCAATGGCTGCATTGAAAAGCGGCAATGGAGGCTGATCTGGCAGAACTTCGCCAACATGGGACTTGGAAACTGGTACCGCGTACCAATCAGCCAGTAAACGAGTTATTTCTTGTCGATGGGTGTTCGCTATGAAGTGAGACGAGCGTGGTCGTATCAAGCGATACAAAGCTCGGTTGGTCATCCGTAGAATTTTGCAGGTCATGGGTCTCGACTATTCTGAAACTTACGCTCCCGTCGTACGCTTCGAGACGATTCGCGTGCTATTTTGTTTGCCCTCAGCGTGGCTGGTTGGACATGCAGTATGGCGTTTAAACTGCGTTTCTTTACGGTGACTTGGCAGAAGAAGTGTACATGGAACAATAGCCTGTATTTGGTGAAGATTCGCTTCGATTTGTGTGTCGACTTTCGAAAGGGTTTGTAAGACCTCTTGCGGGCCCCGTCCATTTGAAACGGAACTCTGAATCAACTTCTTCTCAAGATTAGATTTTCACGTCTCGACACTGACTATGGCCTCTATGCTAGAAAGGGGGAAGATGAGGTTACTATGCTGCTGACGGTTTATGTAGGTGGCTTGCTATTGATGGGACTACCACCTAGTGCTGCGAGAGTCGCCCAGCGGTTGAGCACCGCCTTTGAGCTGACTGCTCTGGGCCCTGTCAAGTACCTGCTTGGCGTAGAGATTATGGCGGATCGCGCTTGAAATCAAGTGACTTTCTGTCAGAGTTCTTACATTCAGGCGATTCTCAAGCGCTTTCATATGGAGTCGTGCAACGGACAAGCCACACCAGAGGCTCTTCGACCAGAGAAACATGCACCTTCAAAAACGACAGCAGCACCTCCCTATCGTGAGCTTGTTGGAGACCATCAGTATTTCGAGGCCAGACATCGTGCACGGTGTGCGAAATCAGTCGGTGCGTTTCCTGCTTTGACCACTCACATTACGCCATGACCAAAAGAGTACTGCGATACCTTGCTGGTACAATCAACCATGGGCTGGTTAAGTGACGCTTGTGCCGGAAAATAGAGTGTTATACTGATGCTGATTATGCTAACTACTCAGAGGATAGAATGCTTATTAGTGGGTACGCGACGATTGTCAATGGCAATGTGGTGTTGTACGGTTCGAGAAAAAAAGAGACTAACGCTCAAAGCACGACATAATCCGAATAGATAGCAAAGAATGAAGGCACGCGCGATTTATTATGGCTGGTCGGTCTGTGTCAAGAGCAACGCTGGAGTCACACAACACAGACTGACCGGGGCGACATGTCGTGCATTTATTTGACAGCCAAACTCGGAAACGCAGCAAACGCAGTATATCCAGCACGGGTTGTTCGTCATCTTGTGGAGGTAGAAAAGGGCCAGACGAACCATGTCGGAACCAACGACATGATTGCAGATATTCACGAAACCGCTATTAAGGTATAAGTTTGAGCGCTGTAGAAATGTCATGAAAATTTTATGTGTCGACATGAAGTTGCGTTCGGCAACAAAGTCGATCACCAACTTGCTGATAGTGGTCGCGGGCGACAAAGCAGAGAGCATGCTGGTGTTCGCTGACTCCTGATTACGGAGGTTTGCAAGTGGGAGGTGTCATATCGAGTGCGCTAACCCGCGCTGCAGGATCTCCTTTTGCACTCGGTGCATATTTAGTATGCTTCTTGCTACGTGAAGATGCGCACTGCTGTGATGTCTCACAGGTTGGTGACTCCCCAGGCGTCACCATTCCGGCGTTGCTGTCGCAAGTGATCATGCGCTGTGCACAGCGTAGTGATCAAGTGGGAGTGTGACGTGTGATAGGTAATGGCCAGGACAACAGTCTGAGCAATTGCTGGCTCTATACTACTATTCAATATAAGAAGGGTTTTGGCTGGTGTCCAGCTCACTTGTGCTTTTGCCAACCAGTGATGACGCCAGTCTTTTCATCCCGCAGGACTTTGCTCCCTGCACGTCATCGTGTTCATCTATCTACATGCGTACTAGAAGTGGAGAGCTGTCTGGGGGCAGCTCTGATTGCCGGGTTGAAACAAGTCTCTGCCTTCCTTTTCTCATGTCCTTCATCGTACTGCAGTAGGACAACAGACGCAACTAGGAGTGCGTCGGCTCGATCACGAACAGCGCGAGATTCGACGACCAACGAAGCGGATTGGGTGAGGACAGATACGAATACACTGCGCTCATCGAGAAGAACCAGGGCAACATTGGTGGGTCGATGGTGTATATGCACGCCGTTGAATTCTTGCACGGTACCATCTTCGCGAAAACGCAGCGTTATCCCACGGGCAGGTCATAAATGACGTGTTTTAATGGGTCCGCCCGAATAAAGCCCCCAACCGAACAATACCCTTTGGGGTTTTAAATCCCAACACTACAAAATAGAACCTTCTTCCGAATATACCGACTCATACAAAAGATTCTACTGATAATCTTGAGTTAGTGGCCATTCATTCTTCCACAGCTGTCTGCGCGCTACCCATTCTGGAAAATGAGCCGGCAGCGCAAAAACTGCCAGCATTGGCCGCAAACAGGAGGTGATCCAGTGGATCGAAACTGAGGGAGAAGATATGCCAACGCGTGCTGTCGCGCATTTTCGGTCGGCTGGCTGGAGTATAGATGGCGGTTCGGTGCGTCGATGGTGGAGACTCGTGTGAGAAGATTCGAAACGCAGCCCTGTATCAGGCTCGAGTTGCTGGCGGTGGCCGCAAGGCACTACTAGAGACACTATAGGACCAGCTCTACGAGGAGCTCGTGACCAAGCGCACGAAGAAGGAGAAAGTGACGCGCAGCTGGTTGGCCAACATGGCGCTTACAATCTACGCAGGCGAAGCAGCTGGGAGGGAGGACCCACCATCGTTCACGGTTTCTGATTACTGGGTCTCCAATTTCATGCGTCGCTTCGAAATTTCTCTACGTCGCTGGACTAACCTAACGATCCTCGGTGATGATGTTCTCGTGGGACGAGCCGTTCGCTACATGTCGTTCCTAAGGGACTTAAAGCCGACCATCGACCTCGAACAGACTGTTCTCATGGATAAGACAGCTGTTTACTTTGAAAGATGCTCGTCAGACAACTTTGGACTTCACCGGTGCTCGACATGTCGTAATCCGCTCTACTGGTTTCGCTTCTATGCGAATTACGGTTGTTCTAGCTGTGAGTGCAACTGGTAGAAAACTTCCTCCGCTTTTAATTTGGAAAGGAAAAACAACACCCACTTTTGAGAAGAGACCTTGACCTCTCTTTGTGGCACACCAACCTCGCGCCTGGGTAGACAGCGAGCTTCTCAAGAAATGGATTGACCTAGTTTTCCCTCTCGTGGTGCATGGGGAAGGCAAGTGCTTGGTCTGGGATAGTATGAGGGCTCATATATCAAAAACGGTGGAGGCAAAGTGCTCCGCTATAAAAATAGGTATGTGTGTTGTGCCTGGCGGTCTCACGCCTTACCTACAGGCGGGAGACACCGGTATCTACAGGAGCTTCAAAGACCTGCTTTACATGGAAATCAACGCCTGGAAGTAGTCAGACCAAGTAGAGTATACTCGCTACGGGAACCCGTGCATGCCATGCGTCGACACTGTTTGCGAGTGGGTCCTCCGAGCTTGGCGCGACACGAAGGAGGCAACGATTATGCGTAGCGTTTAAGCGGCTGGGTTTGCGGAGCAGGTATCCGACTGGTTCGTTGTTCCGCACGACGTGTATGGCGCTCGATCCCGTGAAATGTGGTTAGAGGAGCCAAAATACGAAGACGATGAAGACTTGTTCAACCTTTCAGGTCTGGAAGACGCTTTGGATGATATCAATTTGCTCGACGAATAAGGTCATCTAATAGAACCCTTTCCCGAATATAGTTTTCTCAGTCATTTTGAGTACACATTAAAAACAATAGAGCCCGGGTACTAATAGGGCGGATCCGTTAATTCGTTAACCCAACCTCGTCTATCCGAGGCCGTGCCCTACTTACGCGCCATCAGCCGCCCCAATATCGGCATCTCGAAGAACCAGATTGTTGGCGCAACCACTCGTTGTTGCGTCTATGTCTACGACGTCTAACTACGACTTCTGTCAGTTCGCTGGTCCCGAAGCTCACTGTGACCATCGGAGCACGATGGAAAATTGCTCCTCCATCAACGACATGCTCACTGTATCGATCATCAAGCTTTTGGTCGCGCTGGCGGAGGTCGGCGGCCTGGTATTTGAAAGTGTGGTGGCGGCGGACTTTGTCAAGGTTAATCATCACGCGGACGTTCACCACCTGCGCGTGGCGAGATCGAGCGAGGCCTGACTGCTCATGATGGTAAAGGTGCAGGACACGAGCTGCGGTGATGTAGCAGCGAGGAGACCATTGAGCTCATTTGTAACGGCGATGACATCTTCGAAGCTCTAAAATTGGCATTGTGGGGGCTGTAGATCAACGGTAGCACGCTAATGATCAAGGAAAGACGCGTCGGTGTTCCTCATGGATTTTAGCGCCGAAATATGTACTGTGGAGGGGTGCTATCTAGACAGAGCTAAAGCAAGTAGGAGCACCAAAGATGTGAGGATAAGCAGGCAATGGATATCTCGTCGGTAACGTCAGCTTGAGTTATGTAACAGCATGTATCCGAACAACACATACGCCATAACAAACACAACAGCCATGAAGATGAACACCAAGGCTGAATACACCATTGTAGTGTTCGGCTGGGAAACGGCTGTTCCAAGCAACGGCTCCAACACCGCCCACGAGCCAGTTGTTGGTCAGCTTGTCTGAGGAGCTGCATGCACGAGCCCCTGACTTGTACAAATTGCAGAGTATGCTGTAATGAATAAACGTTTTGAGTTGATGAATGTTATCTAATGCATATATGCCTCCTCGAAATTACTTTCACCGAATACACCATACGACTACACCGTTGCTAACTCATGGTGGTGGATGTCAAGCTCGCGCCGTTTTTTTTTTCAAAATGAAATGATACTGGTGATGATGAGGCGCCAAGGCTAGCCCTTCAACTGGTGTTTCGTCCGTCACAAACTGCACTTATCGCGTAAATGCACCTACTGAAGATACGACGATTCCGGACAATTCCACAAAATAAGTTGGAATAAAATTCACCTAGCCCTAATACATTTTTATTGGTCAAATATTTGATTTTCAGCTCATAGTTAGAGTTTCATTGGTCTGTTCACATATTAAGCATCTAATAGTGTTGGGGTCTCCGGGCCAAAATGTCTTATCCTACACTAACGCGGTTCTATTATCTTTCAAAATTTAGATTATCGTATTCGAGTCACTACAGGATGTGTTTGTACATGTAAGAGAGGTGTTCCTTTCTTACGTCCAGATGATAGGGTTAGACTAAGGAGGGTCATTTCCCGGGAGAGCCATTCACGATAAAGGACACAGAGCCCAAATTTTACCCAAGGTTACCGGTACACCCGTTGTTTCAGCTGTAGCATGTGTCGGAAAAATACAAAAATATCATAAATATTGGGTGTGTACGTTACAAATGCCCGTGTCCGTTGCAAATATCCGTGTCCGTAGTCTTTCATTCTTCAAATGGTGCCCCGCCATAAGCAAGCCATCCCCACTCGAAGTTACATTGGCGCCGACTTGGGTAATACGCTGCCGCATAGACCACTCGTTGTTTTCAGCCCGTAAAAAAGCTTGAGCGCTACATAGTCTTGTTCGTTCCGGCACAGCCGACAATGTTCGAAAGGGATATGCGGAACTTGTTTGTCTTGATCGGGCAGTCGGTAAACATTATGTCGTAGTTTTCGTTGTATCTTCCAATCACGGGGTTGCAAGCAAAACCGCAGATTCGTGATGCGACCAGTGGCATCTGTGGCAAACGCGACTGCGTAATTGCCTCGCCGAAGCTGATCTAGTAGATTTTCCATTTGGTTTTTCCATCCAGGGCATCTCTTACAGCCCTTTGCCGCTTATTGTAGATGTCGTGTTGCATTATGAATAAGTCTGGCTGGTCCAGGCGAAGCCGACCAGCGGTCCGTGCCGCACGAGTTCCTGTTTGGGCGTAGTAGCAATAGTATCTCGGACAGACGCAGTCCGCGAAGCCCGCCGGGGTATCGGATGAGGAGGTGGGTCCATGGTTATGCACAAGCGCGCGGGAACGAAGTTGCAGGACCCAGCGCTCTGTTGTATGCCCAGGTTTTCCGATCCGTGCAGCATGTATCTCCATTGGGCATGCACATTTTCGAGTGGATGCATTTTCCCTCCTGCGTATGGCGATCGAAACATGCTTCCGCTTTGTTCCGTGACGATCACACGCCAGTACGATACAGCGACAACGTTTTTTTTTCTCGTTTCACGCAAAGTTGTTTTGTGCACCAACGCATATCCGTGTTTTGAAGCAAACGCATCCGCAGCTGTATGAGCCTCTTCTGGAGTCATGATGGTAGATTCGGGGTGACAGGCAAGTTTCCATGACCTCCTCTCTTGCGCTGGCGCCATATGAAGGTCTGCTGGTAGCTCCAATATGAGGCGGTTGTCCACGGAACTGTTCTGCATCTCAGAGGTACTGACGTCACGTGTGTTTGCGTACACAGCGTTGTTCTATACAAAGACAGCCACTTCGTGCAATAGTTCCGCAGAGGCTAGTTCCTCATCACCCAAACGTAGCCATTTCCTGCTCAAGTGAAAGTTGTGCGTGCGGCTTAGGAGCTACTGCAGTGTGCGTTCACCAGACAATCTGTGTGAGACCATTCCGCACTGGGTATTCGACTGAAGGTTCCACACCACACAAGTGAAAAGCGCGTCAGTATTCGCCCCACCTGAGAGCATTGCTATGAGAGCTCAACGAAGAACTGGACGAAAACTCTAATAGCAGATGGGTGAGCGCTGCCGTGCCAATCCGTAAGCCCGGCTCGAATGAGTACTGGCAGGCGGCAAGTGAAATGCCAATTCTGAAGGTTGTGACGGATCATGCCCGAGGTATGCAGCACTTTGGCCTTTTTGATTTACTGAAGGACTTGTGGCAGTTGCCCCTGGCAAGGCAAGTCAAATATTTTTTTTCATACATGAAGGGCTGTAAAAAGCGTCTATACCCTCACTCGTGTTCTGCAAGGTTGTAGTGATGCAGCAAATCATGCTCAACGTGAATCACGGGGTGTAGAGCTCGCTGTCATAGACAAGGATATGATTGAGCTGCTAACATGTCCGGATCTTACACTGGACTTTAACGGCACGTTCGGTCATTGCGCCCTACCCTTTTACTTTGATTGTTTTGCTCATCAACCGGACCTTGTATTAGTAGCGGCTGCACATAGCATCATTAAAACATTGTCAAACACTATACAACATAACTTTTATGCTTTTTACACTGTACAAAATAATTTTTATCCACACATAACATCATTAAAACATTGTTTTAATGTTTACTGTACAAAATATTTTTTATCCACACATAACATCATTACAACATTGTTTGTGTTTGTAAACAAACATTGTTTTAATGATGTTATGTGTGGATAAAAAATATTTTGTACAGTGTAAAAAGCATAAAAGTTATGTTGTATAGTGTTTCAAACATTTGACAATGTTTTAATGATGTTATGTGTGAATAAAAATTAATTTTTATAGTGTTTGACAATGCTACTTTTACAACATAAAGTTATGTTGTACATAATCATACACCAAGCGACTCCATGTTAGCGAAATACCCTATTACAGTGCGACCACAGAAATTTAAATTAACGTGTTTGCACCTGCGGAGAGCGTGAAGAAGCATATACGAGGCAAATTGCTTCGGTGGGCTGCGAAACTTACTGAGTTTCGACCATATCACTGGGACAGCGAATGTGTGGGCTGCCATGCTAATTGTTGGTCTAGTCCACGGTTCCGTTGCATCGAGTAGATACCCGAGGAGAGCAGCAGCGAGATATGACGATACAGCCGCTTGATGATACCAACTTCGTGTGGCCGACCTGGAGGAGGTCGCACGAGATCAGAAGCGGCACGTACGCCAACTTAGCCCTGTAGGTGTGTGTGTGTGGGGGGGGGGGGGCTGGTTGTTCGTGGTTCCGCACTGTGGATTCCTACTTTGGAGAATGCATTTCTGGATCGGCTGCTGATTATCTTGCGTTGCGGTCCGTAAGGACATCGTGGCCGCCATGCCATGATGACCAAGCTTGCTTAAGTGTTCTCAATTGAGCATCTACGGCGGCATGTAGACCGTTTTCTGTCACGGTGTTTGTTGTGTCAGCTTGTTAAAGGTGGAAAGACGATACCACGACCGAAGGGAGAGAAAAATCGCAGCCAGAGCTGCAACGAGGCTCTGTATTTTGATTTTTTGGGGGTGGATCGCTTGGACCACGCCAGCACCTGATCGTATTGAAGGACGATGCAAGTCATTTTTGTGAACTGGTGATTTGTGGGACTTCTACAAGTGCTGTGGTCGTTCAGGGTATTCTACAGTGGCATTCTCGCTATGACGTTCCTAAAATTTGGATTAATGATCAAGGTAGTCACTTTCAAAAGCGAATGTATGGATACGTTGTGCAGCAAGTTAAAGTGTGAACACACATTCTCAGTAGCGTATTATCCGTGGATTCATGGATCGACCGAGCGCCTGAACACAGACACATTGCAGTTGTTAGGTGCTATGATTCTGATGTACAAGGTGGACTACCGCGACAAGGCGTCACTGGTTCCGTAAGTACAGTGCAGTTTAAATCACACACAACTACAACAAATCCCCGCTCTAGTTGTTTACGGGATCGTCGCCACCCTCGCCGTTTGCACATTAATTTGTGCAGCGGCAAGGGCTACGCGAGTTGGTTGAAGGAGCCAGTGTGGCGACCATTGAGAGAGCGCTCGAGCGTCTGCACCTTAGCGTCACAAATATGCACAGAGGGGTCGGTACTGAGAGGGAAAGCAAACCCTGCTGAACGAGCGAAATGGACGCGGAGAAAACTTAGAGCATTCTCCGTAGGAGATCTTGTGCTTCGCTCTTGTGTGGACGACAAACATGTGAACAAACTTCTTGTCACGTGGGTGGGGCCGTACGTGGTGACGGAGGCCCACCCACGTCATTTCGTGGTCAACGATATAGTAAGGGGCAAGTCGTGTGACGTGCACGCGTCACGCCTAATTTTTTCAGATAGTGACCTACAAGTCACCGCGGATCGCTACAACATGTTGCCGGGCAAGGCATCGTTCTTGATGCAAACAAGATCTGTCAGCATCGCTGGATCACAGCCAGATGTGACTATGAGCTCCTCATTAACTGCCGTGGTCTCGAAGAGATCGAGGACTCCTGAGAGCCTTTCGTCTCAATTGCACGAGATGCACGTGTGCAAGTGGAGATATATGTACAGAGTGCTGGTGAATCACGGCTTTTAGAGCATAGAACAAAGTCACAGAAACAGCAGTTGCGAAGTGGACGTTTGGATTAAACTTCCTCCAACACTTGGTTCGCCATTTCGATGGGCGGTCGGTGTGAGCGACATGGTGTGTCGTGTCGTGTCTTTTGAATTGACCCTCCTCAGCAAGGTCAAGTTAAAGTGGCATTGATTTGGATATCATGTGTTAAGGCAATATTGACTAACGAAAATTTCGGTTACATTGTAATATTTCGAAATTCCTCGTGGTAGGATATTTGATTCGACATCGTGGCGAGTGCCGATGTCTGGTAAGAGGTATGTCTCACGTGGATGATTAAGGCTTTGAGGGGGCTGTAGTGAGCTGAGGTGGATAGCCTCACGCAGCCCGTGCAGTGAGTGAGCAATTTCTTCGGATAAGCAGTGTCAGGGCTCCCGCTGCCAACCATCCGTGTGGAAAACCGGACGAACTTCTGCTAGCTCGAGTTCGGAATAGTTAACAGAATAGACAGTAGTTATAAACTTGCAATACACTAGGCAAAACGTGTTTCAGGGAGTACCAACTCCCCCAACTGGTGTTCAGTGTAAGATCCCCCTCAAATGGATTCTTTAAACTTGTCCCAGACTCGCAACAGAAATCGCTCTAGTACTTGAACGGTCGGTTAAATTCCACGTCATCAGCACGATGAATCTCAACGAATGGAATAAGCTCACGCTGTCGCTGTCACTTACGCTACCTGATAATGTCCATTGCAAAAGCCCGAATAAAGGTAGTGGATGGCTTGCTCATTGCTAATCGATGGGTAGATCTGGCAACGCCGGACGTTCGCCATTCTCGCCGAGCGTTTTCTGCTTTCTACTTGAAGACCGTCGTCGTGTTGAAATATAGAGCCGTGAGTCAACACAAGCTGCAAGACCCTTGCTCTTCAACCTCAGACATAGGTACTGTACAGTTGTAAAAACAAACAAAGGAGCCACTCCAAAACTACAAAATCCTCTCTGGCTTTTATCGACTTGGAGAGCTGCCAATAGTAATAGTGTAAATCCGACCACAAGAATTTGAGAGGGACCATGTTGTCCTATGAGAATTCCTCCGTATTATTGATTTTTAAAATCGATTTTTTTTTATCTACTACTGAATTGCCCGCGACCATTCTCACCGAACCAGTTACAAATGGTTTCAACAGCTTAGCCCTCGGACAACGGCATCACTCCTGTCGCCCAGGCTTCACGCGCTTGCGCAGGCTTGCCACTATTAGAGCCAACTTGGCAGCAAAGGAAAATTGCTCACATGTCTCTGTTGAACGTGCTTCGAGCAATCGAGAATCGTTCCTCGGGCGTTTCGGCTTGCCCTTTATCATCGCCCGTTAGTCCATACTCGCAGACGCCAAGCGCTCGGCAGGCAGTCAGCTACATGACGATGCAACAATTGTCGGTCACCTTGGTCTTCTGATGCATGAGCTACCGCTCCCAAAAACGAAACGGAAGGCGCTCCGTCGTCCCCGAAACGGCTCCCGAAGGACACCGTTATTTCGGGCATCTGCAATGTTCAGGCAAAATGCATTTGCCTCGCGATAATTACTTTCCTCCTTACCTCGTAGCTTGGATGAAATTGACAGAGGTGGATCATGAGGTTTGTAAGCCATTGAGCGCTGCGGTGGATACGGCTCCAGCTATTTAAGACAAACCTCCTCAGCGTTTCTTCTTTGAACAGGGCGGCTTAAATGGCACAGAGTAAATGCGGTAGATGCTCGCCCTCCCCATTTGCACCTGGAACTTTTGAGCATTCGTTTGACGTGGTAGACTGTCGTGGGTGCGGTGGTGTCCTTGTATCCAGCCTTTTCTATGGTCTTTCTGCTCACGAGTTTGTCGCCACTGATATAACGCTTAACCGCAAGCAATACCTCTCGAACGATCATTTGGACACTCGTTTGGATTTTGAGCGTGCCCAAGTAGGAGGTAACTTGAGAGCAGGTAGCGCGAATGCAAAATGCAACTTGAGCCGCTAGGCTCGCTAACAAGGTCTTCTGGAACTGATTGGTGGTGAGAGCAGCTACAGCTCTATCCATTTTCAAATCTACATCTAAATCATACAGGCCTAGCCGACTGGCGCCGCTGCGCGGCGGGGGAGAACGCATGTCGTCCCTTGAGCTTCGCCTCCTCTAGCCACGGGCTCGCTCCACTAATTGCAGGGTAGGTTGGCAACTCGCGGCTGGCTTCGGGTGTGCAAAGTTGCGGAGCGATTTGGGCCGCCTTGCTGCGCTCGGAAGCTTTCGGTCAATCGAAACCGCCTCCACTGAGATCGGCAGCCAGTAGAATTTTAGAATCTTAGAAGTATTTTACCCAATGGTTTGCCTATAAAAGCGTGACAGGAGACAATTTAAGCGTGAAGGGCTGGCTTGGTGTAATAGTTCATTAAGAGTTGTCAGTAAAACATGAAGTGAAATTAATAACTCACGTGATTTTCTAATGCACGGACTTCGACCAACACATGAGCCAGTGCCAATATTGTCTAATCCAGTCGTCTTATTTTTGCTTTGCGATATGTTGTTGGACCATGCTTTTTTTACCAGATCACAATTGTAGTTTTTCTTCCCCCACGTAGAATTTCATCGCAGGCACAGCTAAACAAACCTACCCAGCAAGTTCTCGAATTGAACACGTTGCCCCCATAGCAATTGTGCCGAACCACTACGTTGTGCTGATTTTTGTACTTAAGTTTGTATTGGTGTCGATGACTCATCATCTGGGGTAAGACCAAGGGGGCCATTTCAGGAAAAAGGGCAGAGAGTCCAAATTTTACCCACGGTTACCGGTATATCCGTTGTTTCAGCTGTACAAAATGTCGGAAACAAACAAAAATATAATAAATATTGGGCGTATCTGTTCCAAAATCCAAGTTTGATGTAAATACCATTATCCGCATCGGTTGTATACTCGCCAGTAAAAGAAACATTTACGGGAAGCAAATATTTCCGATATGTTTATTTACGTTCGTAGTACATAGTTTTTAATGAAAGGAATCAAACAAACAAAGCGCATACGGTTCTGCATCTCATTGCGTAAAACTTACAGTAAATGATCACTGTGCTCTATTCTATCGTGTTTCCACTTTAGCTCTAACTGTGGCGCGTGTTCGGATTTTTTTCTTTTAAGAATCGAAACTTTTTTTGGACCACAATCTCTATAGCATGATGGCTGTCGAAGCCACACTATCCTTTTAGCAGTTTTATTATGGTATTACAGTACGAACATGATGTCCTTGGTTGATGCCTTGCTGCTGTAAATACGGAGTGTACGCATGTTACGTTTAGTGCTCCCCTGGGGGAAATGTCAGTGACCTACATTTGCGCTTTCTAGAATTTTCGCATTGCCACACAGCTTGGCACAGCCAATCTATAATACATGCTGTATACAGTAGCTAGCTACCTTCTAGAAAGTAATACTCATTTTTGTCTGAATCAGGCAAGGGAAAAAATAAATTGGTCTATCCGCCGGATATGTATTGCAATTAAAAGGAGGGATTGCATGAGAGCTAGATATTGCAATACCCAATTGGAGTGGAACCTGCAGTACCCAACTGCTGCACTGATCTACATCAATGGTTGCTATCCTCGTTTATCAGCATGCGGCTATCTGATAGCCATGGCTACACTGCATTTGCTGTCCTTGATCGCGGCGCAATTTGTGCTTGGACAGGGCTATCTCTAGTAGGGCAAAGAAGATATTGTGCGAGGACGGCGGGCGTAAGGACTGTTTTGCCCACCGAGCGGATTGGAGAGCGTGGTCCGTAGTAGACGCCGCGAGATGCTATGCCGCAACTGCTCTGCCAACGCTACACCTGCTGCATTTAGCCGTGTTGAAGCGATAAGACACTATAAAAACATCTTAAGTTACATGTTGAAGTGAAGTATTGCAATTTTAAATTGCAATGCCCAATTGCACGGTCCTTGCGGATTGCAATACTTAATTTCACTCGAGAAGCTAACTGCAATGTAAACTGCAATAGGGCGTAATCCAAGAAATCGATGCAAATTGATTTTTTTCGCTGTCTGAATTGTCTCATGAATGTAATATAATAAGTGAATTTCTGTAGCCAATCATAAATCTGCATTTGCGTAACATGACAGACAGACAGACAGACGGACATTCATTTTATTTATTTGGATTCTTAAAATTCAACAAAATATTTACGTTTTGTCTGTACAGTCCTCCGTCTCACTAAGTACGAATAAGCTTGTGTATCCCTTGGATAATATCCATCCAGTCGCGCCCTCTCTTTGCACGGTACTTTTGAATTTGAACATCTGAACACCGTTTTGCTCGGGTCGCCACCATCGGACGGCGATGACGATGCAGGCGCGCGACCCGACGGAGCTGCTGGCGACTGACGGAAAGGAGAACTCGGCGGCCGATAGCAACCAGACGTCGGCCACAATGCGGGCCAAATTGCGCCGCAGCAGCGACGCGTCGCGCCGCGTATATGAAAGCGACCGGTTCAAGCTCGTGCAGAGTCGTCGAGGCAGCGGGGCGGCCAGCCCCGGCCACGCGCTGCAGGCCAGCAACCAGGAGGAGAACGTTGATATTGATCGACCGGCTGACACGGTACCGCCTCCTGCGCCTGCCGCGCAGAAGAAGAAGAAGGAACCCACACCGCAGCCGGTCGTGCCTGACCAGATCCTCGAGGCGTATTTAGACACGAAGGGCTACGTCAAGACGCGCACGTACATTAAGGGCAAGTTCCTTGGCAAGGTGTGGACGCTTTAGTTATCGTTGCAGGCTGTTTTTGGCGCTGATTCATCGAAATTTATGCTGCTCAGGGAGGTTTTGCTCGGTGTTACGAAGTAAAATGCGACCAAACGGGCAAGATTTACGCAGGCAAAGTGGTGGCCAAGAGCTCGTTAGTGAAGCCCAAGGCCAAACAGAAAGTGAGAGCATTATGGCCTTACGTGGATGCGGAGAGTGTTGCTGATAGTCATTTTCTCTTGTGTTGTACTTTCTCGTCTTCTTTTGGATTTTTTTGTCTATAGTTCACGTCGGAGATCAAGATTCACAAGTCGCTGCATCACCCACAAGTTGTGCAGTTCGAGCATTTCTTTGAAGACTTGGACAACGCGTATATTCTGCTGGAGTTATGTCGGAACCAGTCCATGTCGGACTTGATGCGGAGGAGGAAGAGATTGTCCGAGAGCGAGGTCAGATTTTACATGAGGCAGCTGGTGGAAGGACTGGCGTATCTGCACGAAAATCTAGTGATCCATCGTGACCTGAAGCTCGGGAATTTGTTCCTCACTTCGGATATGCGCCTGAAAATCGGAGATTTCGGACTGGCCACACGACTCGATAATCCTGAAGACCGCAAGCGTACAATGTGCGGTACACCCAACTACATCGCGCCAGAGATTTTGAGCGGGCAGCGAGGCGACGGCCACAGTTTTGAAGTCGATATCTGGTCCACAGGCGTCGTCATGTACACTTTATTGGTCGGCCGACCTCCTTTCGAGACGGACGACGTCAAAGCCACGTACAAGCGCATCCGTGCTAATCAGTACGAGTTCCCCGACACTGTGCACGTGTCGCGTTCCGCCCAGTCGCTTATTCGCGGTATTTTACGCAGTGATCCGGGCGCACGACCGTCGCTAGAGCAGATTTTGACGCACCCGTTCTTGGCTGATGAGTTCGCGCCCACAGCGTTGCCCAGGACGGCGTTACTGGTCACTCCGCCATCCTGCAAGCCTCCATCATTCGCTAGTCGACATAGCGACAGCGAGCGCTTTGCGAGATCAACTGGAGTGAAAGTACCGCCACCGCCTGCAGCCTCAAAACGGTATCCGTTAAAGGCGCGAGATGACAACCAACGCGCGTCTGACCCGGGAGCGTCACCGTCGCTGGCGCAGTCGCTACCTCCTGCTTACAAGCGTGACGGCTCGGGGAGAAGCTCAGGCACTTCTAGTTCTAACCGAAGGACAGCAGAAAGAGCGACACACACTGGAGCGGTGGAGACCTCACACAACGCCCTGGAAGCAGCGTATAAGGCGCTCTCTCGGTTCTTTTACCTCCAAGAGCACAGCCGCAATGGGAGCGACGGGAGACTAAGTGCGTCGTCTTCTGCTGCGATTATCGTTGCGGAGGCTCAAAAGTTAAAGCAGATTCGTGACGAGGCCGAAGAGATTCAGCCGCTTGTCCCTGCCACTCTGTGGATCTCGCAATGGGTCGACTACACGTCCAAGTACGGCATCGGCTACATGCTCTCGAATGGCGGGTCGGGTGTGTATTTCAACGACTCGACCAAGATGATTTCAGCCGCTGATGGGAAAGTTTTCGAGTACATTGAGCGTCAGAGTAGTCAACAACCAGGACCAGAAACGCAAGTGCGATATACCATGGATAACTACGACCCGGCACTAAGCAAGAAGGTGACACTTCTTGGCCACTTCAAGGGTTATCTAGTGGACGCTCGTGCGGAGAATGACGAAGCGGATACTTTAGAAAGCCAACTCGCCCGTTCATTCGTGCTCTCATCACGTGAAGTCGGCACTGATACGAGTTCTAGTGACGATGGTGGGTCTCAGTCGATGGTTTTTGTCAAGAAATGGGTCAAAACTCGCCATGCGGTGCTGTTCCAGCTCTCGAACGGGACCATCCAGTTCAATTTCTTCGACAAGTCGAAGCTCCTGTTATCCTCCAACGCCCGTGTAGTGACGTATCTGAACCGAGACGGCGACTTGGCCGTGTTCTCTTCATCCACGGCCATCCTCACATCAGAGCGGCCCGATCTAACCAAACGCTTGCGCTATGCTAAGGACATGCTGCAGCAAATGGTGCGACCAACGGAACACAAGTAAAAGTAGACTTTGAGAGGAAAAAAAAATCTGTAGACATATCGCGTAACTATAAATCGTCATGTCAATACTTTGGTATCGGTGGACCTCGGATTCTTTTGGTGAGGATGGAGGCTTGAAGGTTCGTTATCACAGCAGTGAGTTGCTAAACTTGTGCTTGGAGATCCGCAAGTTGCTGCTGCTGTCGTTTTTGTTGCGCTACCGCTAATTGTTGCTGCATTTCGTCCTTGGCTCCTTGTCCTCGAGTTGACTTTTTAGGGACCTCGTAGCGCACGCCGTCTTCTAAGACACTGAACGCTCGTTTCTTCATGGCCACGTTAAGAGCCACCACGTCTTGTGCTAGTTCATGGATCGCAACGCGAGAGGCTTTTGGAAGAGAGTCAATAGCGGGTTCTTCGCCTTCATCGGTTGACTCTGCAGCTGGTACGACTCGACTTTGAGTCGTTTTCCTGGTTGCATTGGCTGAGGACGAGGCTTGTTCACGATCGATATCCTCTTCATTTTCTCGGCAACTCCCAGGATGACGTTTTATCTTCTGATAGATCGATCATTTAAGGACGGATCCTCGTCTGGTGCCACTTTTTGGACTGTATACGGTCTCTCTCGAATGGTTCTTCTACTAGCTTTTGGCGTGGGTACAGCAAGTAGCTGGAGGTATTTTTCACGACGCGATTTAGGCGTAAGGGCCTTCTCAAGACGTACGATAGCTTGAGCGTACGATTGCAAGGCCTCCGCCTCGGCAGCGTCCCAAACTTCAGCGTACGTTGTTGCCATTCTAGCGATAAGGATGTTGAGTAACACTACAACGGCACTCAGTAGATGTACGAGGAGTAAGAAATTGCTAGTGTACCAGGTATATCCTTTAGCATCCTTGAAATTGTATGTAAGCTGACCGTACAGCATGAGGTACACAGTGATGAAAGAGGTAGTAAAAGTTTCGTATCCACTAGTGCCACCCAGTAAGAGGTAGAACGCGCCGCTAAAACCCAGTAAAAACACGGAATACAGCAAGAAGAAGCGATGAATGTCCTTTACCATGTGTGCCATCATTGCGATAATTAACCCACTGCCTTGAGACATTTGTAGGAATTGCAATAGGTTAACCCATAAACAATTTGTGATCAAGGCAAGGACGCTGTTGCTTACTTGCTGGGTGAGCTCTGAGAACGCCACAAATTCCAACGGAATTGAGCATATAATAGCAGCATACGTTGCCACGCCGAGCCAGTTCCAGAACGACGAGAAGTATCTGCGCACACCTTCACCTCGACACTCACTTCGTTCCACATAAAGCAGCAGGAAAATACTCAATATCCATGAAATAAAACGCAATGTAGCCACCATTTTGTCGGTTCTCGTATTCATATGGATCCAGTCCGGACTGCCCCACACTGTCGGGATAAAGTAACTCGCCACCAGTACCTTGTATGCTGCGAGTTCTCGTCGGAACATGGCCCGAGCAAAGCTATGCCATTTTGCATGTAGGATTAATCTCATCAGTCGATGGGATAGTATCGCATGCGCAGCAGAGTTCTCGGCCACAAGTGCAAGAGCCGTATCACCCACAGGAACGATTGGTTCACCGTAAATATATCTCAGATCGGTGTACTTGACCGCTTCGTACCCCTTGTGGGAATGATTCAGAACCGTAGCAAAAATATCCAAGTAGTCGGTCACTACGCCTGGTGCTTTATCCAGTAAAATGGCAAAGAACTCTCCGTCGTATCATCTTGGCCACGTCCCGGCCTGGCGTAGTAGCCATCGTACCATTTCTTCGTTGCCCACTTCGACTGCAGCGTGTAGTGGCGTAACTTCTCCTAGGAGGATCTGGAGCGGCCCCCGCCTCCAGTAAAGCTTGGCACACTGAGAATTGACCCTCCTACGCCGCCTCCAGCAAAGGAGTCCATCCGGAATCGTCCTACACGCATAAAGTATTTTGTTTTAGTTTTTTTTCTGGATGGAAAAACTCATTCGAATTCTTACGCGGACATCCGAGGGCACGCCGGCTTCCAGTAAATCGCGCGCAATCTGCTCCGAGTGCTTCCAACCCGCTACGACGTGTTGGAGCGTCGATCCGTCGTTTTTGCGCTGTACGAATGGGGCCTCTTGTGCCGTTTCGGGCTCCACCCTAATTGGGTGGGAATGATACATGACATTTCGATTAGTGACGCGACAGGATGTGGCCATCGGCGGCCAAATGGATTTATAGAACGAACAGTATCTGGGCCACGAGTGTGTCGAAGGTCGCGTCAGGCAGGAAATGCATGTCAGGGCAGCGGCGCTCGAGTCCTTTACCGGTACTTCCGTAAAGCAAAGCTTCCCATCTCGGCCCTACGATGTAAGTGTCTCTTCGGCGCAACGATAAATAAAAAGATAGATCAGGCTCCGGCATTAACACAAATCACCTACTGCAACATAAGCCCCAATTCGGTAGTGCGTTTTTATCACAGGTCGACAAAGCACTTCCTGTATCTGAAGTTTTTATTCTATCTATCGGATTAACAAGGATATCGAAGTAAAAGTAAATCGGTCCCGGCAAAACGAAAAAGCAGGAGAACCATAAAACAGCCGTAATTTTCTTCGAAGCAGCCATTTTTTCGGATGGGGCGTAAGTAACTAACTACGCGACCGATGGAAACCACGGCACTTCACAGTAACTTCCAGCGGCCCGCCGTCGGCAGCGGTCATTTCTCGATCTGAGACGTCCAGCCCACTAGCACAACAAATATGGACATCTCGCCAGCCGTCGTAGCAGTGTGCGAGCGCTTCGACGCTGCCAACGACCTGGTGCTGGAGCACGTGAACACCTTCTTGGATCTCTCACCCCAGTGGAATTTAATGCGAGCGGCGCTAGCAGGCCACCTGCACTTGGTTCAGCGACTGAGTCGACGCAACCCAAAGAAATTCCAGCATTGCTGCAAAGAGGCCATGGATTCGGCTGCCGAATTCGGACACTTGAACGTGGTGCAGTGGCTCCACGAACACCGGGAAGAGGGTTGCACGACGGACGCCATGGACATGGCTGCCTCTAACGGCCATTTAGAGATCGTGCAGTGGCTCCACGAGAACAGGAGCGAAGGCTGCACCAGCAACGCTATTGACTTTGCAGCGCAGCATGGCCACTTGAAGGTGGTAAAATGGCTGCACTTCAATAGGAAGGAGGGCGCAACGCATTACGCGATCGATAATGCGGCGACGTACGGGCATTTGGATGTGATTCAGTGGCTACACATTTATAGAGACGAAGGGTGCTCGCAGTCGGCCGTGGTAAACGCCGTCAATGCGGGCCATGAACGTTTGGCCAAGTGGTTGGTAGTTAACCGCAAGAGTGACTGCATGGGAAAAATGGGCTTCGTCGAGTACTTGGCGAGGCGCGGCCACTGGGACGTAGCTGCGCTCACCGACAAGCACCCATTTTTACAGGAGCTCATTGATGACGAATTGATGCTAACGGATGACGAGGAGGAGGGCAACGTGCAAGGAATGGAGGAGAGAGAGTTTTTAAGGTTATGGAATACCGGGATGTATCTGCAGTAGGTTTTTGCGAATGGGAGCACATTGCTATGGTATTCCGGTAGAGTAGATATTCTAACACGATAACGTCGACATCACCATTATTCTAACTGTTGCTTGAGGAGATTCGAATGCCGGGAGTGGCCAGACCGCACGCAAGGCACTTATAGTCCCCGGGATGATTGATTTAGGGTGCAGACGTGCATATTCTGGAGCAAGTCACTTGTTGCAAGTGTCACTGCACCGTATCCATTCAATCACCGCGATTTGCAAATCGATCATGATTTTTTTTGATAACTTTTTGATCGTCACAAAGCAAGAACGACAACCTAACGACCGACTATACATGTAATAGATGCCACATCCAACATTTACATGTAGTATTGTGCCTTTCAACTCTTTTTGGCCAAAGAAGTAGGGGTTAGGTTGGCATGTCCGTTTTAAAAGTGAGATTAGTGCGATTTATCTGATGCTTTTAACATCGATAATATTTATATCCAATTAATTTAGCCAGTGTGTCATTTTTACCCAATCGCAGAGATACAATTTACACTGCTCCGAAGGGACCAAAAGACTAGTCTCAAGACAGGAGAAGGCTCGAATGGCTGACAATCGCCAAGCCATTCGAGGCTTTCTTCCCTACAAAACACTTTGAGATTACCTACTCAATCGATATGCGCTGGAGAGGCATTGTACTTATGTATGTCTACCAGTAGATATTGCGACAGTGGCTAGTGTTCTCGGTTTTTCTGAGAGGAGCTTAGGCCGCTGGCACAACCGGTTCCGCATGACCGGAAACATTGTTAAGAATGAACCAAGGATCAAGACGTCACGATGGCCAAGTGACGTGTGCGAGTTCGTGCGGCAACTTGCAAAAGACCACCCCTGCTTCTATTTTGAGGAGCTACGGCTGGAGCTTCGAGCTCGCTACAAGGACACAATTAATCTTTCAGATTCGACTATCTGTCGGGCCCTTCGTTTTGACCTTAACCGTACAAGAAAAATGCTCACAAAGCGGGCACGGAAATGCGTTCCCCTTGAACGCCGTGAATATGTCTCGCGACTCCTCCGGTACTATAGCGGACCGGACCAACTCGTCTTCGTTGACGAAATGTCCAAGGATGGCAGGTAAAATATGTAAAAATATTTAGATACATTGTGCATTAATAATTCTAAAACGTTTGTATGACTCTTAATTATGTAGATCTGTTATTCGGCGCTACGGATGGTCACGCGGAATACCCCTGCTCACGTTACAATACCTTTCAGCCGTGGAAAGAGAGTTTCGATTTTGGCTGCTATGGACGTAACTGGTTTTTTTTGGATGGGGAAATGTTGAGGGGACATTCACACGTTTAGAGTTCCACAACGTGTTCAGGAAAAAGATCCTCCCGTTTCTCAATCCATGGCCATTACCGCGATCTATTGTTATCTTGGATAATGCCAAGATACACATGCACAAGGAATTGCAAGCTATGATACACGCTACTGGAGCCCTCTTGTTCTTTTTGCCCCGTACTCACCTGATCTAAATCCCATTGAGGTGGGGTTTTCGCTTTTAAAACGGTGGATCCAACGACATGCTAATATGGCATTTCGGGAAGACCCTATTGCAGTATTACAAGTTGCAATGTACATGTGTACGAGGCAAAAAGAAGCAGTTGGGGATAATTTGTATGGCCATTGTGGATATAAGCCAAATGAGATATTGATAATAAACTAAGCATTGACATCAGCATATAGATTATATTGCTCCATAGGCTCGTCAACGTCGTCCTTGTGTTCTTCATCTTGGATATTAGTTGCAGGAGCCGTTTTGTCGGTATTCACGGGTGGCCTGAACGGGGGCCGCAAGCTATAACTCAGTAGCTCGAGCGCGTCACGAAGATCTCCAGTGTTTACTTACATGGGCACCACCACACCGTGAATTTTGATCCGCACAGCTCGGTACTCGCATCCACTTTGCTGCTGCTGTTCTGTAATCACAGCATTGATGGCTGTTTGCTGGATATCAATATGCTCTAGTTGGCGGAAAGTAACACTGTCTGGTACAGCTAAAGGACTCCCTTCAGGTAGCCGAGCTTGCGTGACGCCCATGTATCACTCAGTCGCTGGCCCAGCTTCAACTTGCTGCTCTCTTAGGAATGCTGCCACACGGTGCATCTGCTCCTGAATTCGGGTAGCGCTTGCACGGCGGAGAGATGTCGGCGCCTCGGGCTTCGGCACGTAGACAAACAGATCCAACTCAAACCCGGTCTGTCCATTCCGTCTCCGCCTTGCCCTCATCCAGACTTCATTCAACTGATCTAGAAGTGCCGCAGTCTCTTGGCAAACTACTTCGAACTGCTTCCGCTTGGCATTGTTGCTGGGCTTCAGATAGATGTCGAAGCCTAGTCTCCACTGGCTGGGTAGTTTACTCTCGAAATGCTCCTGCACACTTGCTCTCAGACGGCTATACCCCTCTGATACCTTATACAGAAATGCCGGGCACGGAGGTATTTTGTCGCGGCAGGCGTCAAAGGGCTTACCATTCTGGATACTGAGCCGACAAGTAAGTAAATCAGATAGTGGGATGCTCTCCATTTACAGGCACGATATCGCTCACACTACACCATATATGTCGCTCCACACAGACTGTCCGACTTGACGCTCCTCGTTGCACACGGTTCCCTGGTTGATGGAGAAATGCTTTCTGCACGGCTGGAATGTTCGAAACTGCATCTTCTCAACTACTGAACATGCTATCGCATCTCAGCATACGACCTGTGGATTGCTGTCTCTGCTTATTCGAGCTGCGCTACTTATTTTACGGCTTCTCTCTGCTTCATATCACAGCAGCAACACAATACGGCCCCTTTTATCTTATACCAAATCCACCGTACACTTACCCTCGTCCTGGGGATCGCAGCTCTGGGTGCTTATTCACCGTCCTGCTGCTCTTTTCCAACGGCGACTTGTAATGACGCCAGCGCTGACCATACGACACACACACGTGTACACCAAATAATACCACCGGGAGGAATTGAACCTCCGTCCCCCGCAATCGGGACTCTTCCGCTGAGCTACGCTGGTGCTGGAGCGTACACGCAGTGTGTTGAGATGGCCGTGATTGTAGCCTTATCCGTGTGCCCCCGCCCGTTGCTTGCTCCTAAGCCGACGAAACTGTGAATGGGACACGTGTGTTTGTGTCGGCTATCCAGTATAGTATTTTATCCAATCAGATTAATAATAATTAAAGCAAGTCTTACTGCCCACGGTTACAAATTAGAAAGTCCCATTTTCCTCGGAACTCCCTTCGGAGCTATCTTCAAAGAGTGGCAAAACGACAGAAAGGCACAATACCAGACGGTTATTCGCGATAAAGAGCCGGTGCGGAGAGCATTTTGACATAATTACCGGTAGACCCCTTTTTTCGTGAATGGGGTCGCGACTCGCAAGCATTGGGCAGCACCTCAAAAACAACATGTATCTTTTCTTTAACAATTTTTAATAAAGGACTGCCACTGGTATTTATTTTCCCTAAACCCTGTATAAGTTGATATAAATATCTTGACGATCTTTTGACGAAACGTCGTAGATACAATTGTGTCAATGCACTTGTTGTTGGTTCTTGTTTGTCTCTCCTATTGTCTACAACTTGCATCCTGCTGGCGGCAATGGACTTGGGATGCCAACGCTTCTAGCCCCACAGCAAGACGAGGACACTCGTTCGTGACGTACGCCGATCAATTGATCGTCTTCGGGGGTCGAACAGAGGATACTACAAAGACACACGTGCCAAAAACCTACGAGATCACTCGTGTCAATGGATCCCTGGAGTTTTTATCCTACGAGGACAAAATCGCGTACGAAACGAACTCGACTGTGGTCCCTGTTGCAGTCTTCTTCAATGACGTCTGGAGCTACAACATAAGTCAGTTTTGGGAAAAGTTTTGTATACATTTGACAACAATTTAACTATTTTTCAATGCTAGACTGTACTAGATACGCAGACAATGGATGCTTGAATACTGCATGGGAGGTTTTGGATCCAGGCGCAGAGTGGGGAGGGTGTAAGAAAGCTCTGGGTGCATCAGTATGTACCCATCCGTGTGAACGCTGGATGCACAGTGCGGAAGTGTTTAGTGATAAGACGATGGCAATCTATGGAGGATTCGGTCCCATGTGTGGTGATTACTGCGACGATCTGTGGTTGTACGACTTCTCTGATGGCTCGTGGACGGAAATGATCGAGTTGGGGAGCACTCGAGATGGTCCGGGAAAGAGATTCAAGTTTTCCAGCGTCGTCTTGAACGACAAGTTGTTTGTTTTTGGCGGATTTCGACTTTGGCATGGGTTTGCGCATGAGAACAGCGAGGAAAACGACTGGAGTGGCGCTCATCAGTATCCTCTTGGTGGCTATCTCAACGATCTGTGGGTTTATGACAAGGTCACGAATTCTTGGACGAATATTACCGAGAAAGTCGAGTGTCCGACGGATTCGAAGCTTCTTGCCGATGCGCTACTTAACAATATTGAAGTCGAGTGCGTCGTCACATGGCCTCCAGGTCGAGCAGGCCACACTTCTGTGGTTTTTGACAACGCCATCTTCATTCATGGTGGATACCGTACATTTTTCCCGTACCCGACGACATCAAGTGCCGGTGCAGGACGGGGAACGCTTGGAGTTCGTGGAGTCGGATTCACGCCGTACCCAACCCACCCGTATTATCTGAAAGATATGTGGAAATATAACCTTACGACAGGAATCTGGTCTAAAGTTGTAGCAGACAGCAACTCTATCCCGGAATCCAGAGTGGATCATAGTCTCGTCGTCGCTAACGACGTATTCTTACTGTTTGGTGGATATATTACCAATTATTACTACGACGATACCTGGCAGTATAATGCTAGTACGCACATTTTTAAGTGTTTTTTTTGTATATTTATGACATCAGACTCAATTGTTGTGTATTATTGTGTTAGGTGCAAACCGCTGGGTTAAACAGCATTCGTTCGTGTACCCAATCTATCCAACATCATGCACCGACGACTTACAAGCTCGGAGACTACCACACAGTGGAAATTATGCCACATATGTGCCATCTTCCCACTTAGCTGACAATCCAGACGACTACTATTTTATCGCAGAGACACACTACGGCACGAAAACGGTGAGTGTTTTTAACAATATTTTGAGTTGTCCATGATATCTTACAATTTGTTACGTATCGTAGTTTTCAGTATTTGTGGAGCCCACTCGAGGCTCAAGCCAACAAAGTGTTTTTATCCAACAAGCGCGACGTCAAGCGCCAGGTTGGGATGGGTGTCGGAATCGTCACGACGCACGAGACGACCTTCCAATAGCATTGCAATGGGAACATCCGTCTCAACGCTCAGGCCACATGAGCGTATATCACGAAAAATTCGACAAGATTTTCGTCTTTGGCGGGTACGGCTATGAGCGTGAAGAAAAATATTACGACGCCGTTACATTTGCTGCTGCTTCTCTGGGGGATCTATGGCAGTACGATCTCAACAATTGCATTAAGAATTGTTCGTTGCATGGCACTTGTCTGGCTGGGAACTGCCGCTGTGACGACGGATATTATGGCGAAGACTGCTCCAATTCATCTTGTCCTGGATCGTTCTGTGCGTACGACGACGCTCAGCAGACTCAAATCTGTAATCATTGCTGTTTCTCGGGCTTCGAACACACAGACAACGACTCGTACGTTGAGAATGTACAAAAATTCCCATGCACTGCTGATAATGTGCACTATTCGAACGGAGTTTGCGACGGCTTTGGTAAATGTATCTGCAAACCACCATTCATTGGGGATGATTGTTCGATTCGGGATTGTGGCTACACTTGCTCTGGTCATGGATACTGCTCCGTCGAGTTCCCAAACTCACGATGTATGTGTGATGAAGGCTGGTACGGAAAATACTGCGATACACGTAAGTGTTTTTTAAATTTATTTTATTTATTTTTGAATGTGCTAATATGTTTTTTTTTTTACAGAAATGTGCCTCAATAATTGCTCGTACCCGAATGGCGAGTGTGTGAACGGCAGTTGCTATTGTGCCATGGTATACGAGCCGTATAACAACACGCTCGAGTACTTCCCGTTAATGGGGGAAGACTGTTCCTTCCTGATCCCATTCGCAAGTGCAGTTCGGATTCCAAGTACTCCAATCGCCATCTTGTTCGTAGCAACGATTTTGACTCTAGTCCTTGTCGGATGAGTTATTTTACATAGTCAGTAAAAAACTATTCTTGCCTCTAACCTTTGTTGTTCTTAAACATTAAAAATGTCATGTCGTTTCAGCGACGACTCGTCGCAACTGTGCCAACGCCCGCGATCCCCTTTTGCGGCTGCTCAGCTGATTGAATTCTAGGATAGCAAAGCTGTAGGATTAACGGAGGATGGCAGGCTATGGAGGTGGCTACGGGCAAGCCAGACATGGACTCATGGTTGAAGAAGAGGATGACGAGGATCTGTACGAAGGCTTCAACTTCAGCATCGATCTCGCTCCTCCGCAGACGACCAACTACATGACATCTTCCTATGGTGCTCCGGCCTCAAGAGGGGGCTACAACCCACCAGCAACAGCCTTCAGGTACGATTCCAATTCAAAAATCTGTAAAATATTGAAAAATAACAAATGTAATTATTGTAATGATGAAGAGTACCACCGTCGCAAATGGGGAGGCCAATTCCAGGCTCACGGATGGGTACAGCCCAGCAATCAAGTGACGCTCGACCCATGACATCCGTGTCTGGGGCAGGATTCTCGGTATGCTTTCGTATTGGATAAATGTTAAATTTTCTAACACTTACAAATATTTTTTGCTACAGTCAAATCCGCGTACTGCTGGCGGTCAGAGGGTGTTCGACCCCATGGGTGAATCTCGTAAAGCTGGCGCAGCTCCTGCGTTAGTGGAGAAGACTGAAAATTCGCCAAAAGAAGTGGCCAAAGAACTAGAACGGACAGTGAACGCGCTAATCGAACAATCGGCCGAGTTGATTGCCAAAGAACAGTTTGAAGAAGCTCTACACTCAGCAAAAGACGCCGGACGCAAGGAACGAGTATTCAACAAGCAGTGCGAGCTCAATGGGCTGGCGGATTTGCTCAATATCGACCTGACCTACGCAGTTTTTTTCAATCTTGCAAACGCGTATCATCTCAATGGACTTTGGAAAGAAGCTATCCAGTCGTACACGCCGATAGTAAAGAACAAACAGTACGCTCAAGGTGGTCGATTAAGAGTAAATATGGGCAACATCTACTTCGAACAGCAGCAGTATCCAACAGCTATCCGAATGTACCGCATGGCATTGGATCAGATCCCGAATACGAGCAAGGAAGTGCGATACAAGATCAAGAGGAACATTGGAGCTGCGCAGATTAAACTCGGACATTACCAGGACGCAGCAGCCACGTTTGAAGACATCATGGAAGGCAACGCAGACTTCCAGTCAGGTTTTAACCTCATCATTTGCTACTACGCTATTGGGGAGCATGAGAAGATGCGGAGAGGATTCACCAACCTCATCACGATCCCGATGGAAGGAATGTCCGAGGAAGACGAAGACGAGTCCGGACTGGCCAACGAGTCGAAACACAATGACAACGACCACACCTCTTCAAAAGAACACCTTCATTCACTCAAAACTGACGGCCTGAAAGCAGAGATCCGAGCGAGGAGGAAGAAAGCCATGGAGTACATTTTAGTGGCAGCCAAGCTGTGTGCTCCCGCGCTGGATAAGAAGGACTGGCTAGCAGGTTTCACGTGGGTTATCGACGCGTTAAAGCAGGAAAACCACGAAAGTCTAGCGAGTGAGATGGAGATTTGTAAAGCGCATTGGTTCCTGAAGGAAAAGGAGTTTGGCAAGGCGATTGAAGTTCTTAAAGCGTTCGAGAAGAAAGACCCGGCACACAAGGCCATGGCGGCGACAAACCTCAGCTACCTTTACTTCGTGGAAGGCGACACGGCTCAAGCAGACAAATACGCGTCATTGGCGGTGCGTCACCAACGATACAACGCCAAGGCTTTGGTGAACAAGGGCAACTGTCTGTACGTTAAAAACGAGTGTGAGCGAGCAAAAGAGCTGTTTTTAGAGGCTATCGGTGTGGAAGCAGACTGCATTGAGGCTATCTACAACCTCGGTTTAGTGAATATCAAGATGGGGGTATTGAACGAGGCACTACAAGCTTTCGAGAAGCTGCACAGTATTGTCCCTTCGAACGCAGAAGTGCTATACCAGATCGCGAATCTGCACGATATTATGGGTAACTACCGACAATCAACTAAGTGGTTCAATATCCTGCTCTCGTGCTTTGGTAGCAATGATAACCGAGACCGCAACGCCAAGAACGTGGCCGACCCTGGAGTGCTCGCTCGTCTGGGTCAAATCTTCAATAAGGACGACGACGAGACCCAAGCTTTCCACTATCATCTTGAGTCGTACCGATACTTTCCCATTAACTTGGACGTCATTTCGTGGCTTGGAGTGTGGTATGTGAAGAGCGAACTGTACGAGAAGGCCATCCAGTTCTTCGAACGGGCCAGTCAGATCCAGCCGAATGAAGTCAAGTGGAGACTTATGGTGACGAGTTGCTATCGACGTATGGGTGCCTATCAGAAAGCCATGGTGCTGTATGAACAGATCCATCAAGACTACCCTGAGAACCTAGAGTGTTTGAGGTATCTCGTGGCTATTTGTAAGGATCTTGGTCAACGATGTGACGGGTTTCAGGCAAAATTGGCAAAGCTGGAACGTGACAATGCTGTCAACACCCAGATGCCACCACCTCAACAGCAAGCTCCAGTTGTAGGCAACGGCCACTCACGGAACTCCAATGGTGATGATAATGACGATCCAAGAGCTCACCAACGGCCACCGCAACAAATACAGAGACAAGATAGCGGTCGATCCGCTTCGCCTTCAGTTTACGGCAATGATAGCAGCACACCAGAGTCACGAACACGTGACAGCGACGACAACCGTAACGAGTACATTGCACCGCCTTCAATGCAAACCGTAGCTCCTACGACGGCAAGGGCACCGCAGCCTCAGAAACGACCGAGCAAACACGAAGGTACGAATGTTACCAGTTGTTTCGTACTATTCTTTATCTAACTTTTTATTATATTGTAGACACGGATGATTGGGGAGATGCAGATGTGGGCGACCTCCTAGGAGACTGACACTCGGCGTAAGCGAAGAATGTTGAATAGGAGGTGGTTTGATTAACCGATTATGGTAAACACGAACCATTAAAAAAATCGATCTCTTAAAGTGAAATGTAAATGATATGAGGCTTGGCCGGTGACGATGCTCGGGCTATAGCGAGCGGCTTAGTTGGTCAGCGCTGCAGGGGTCGCTTTTGCGATCAGCTTTGTACTCTTTGCCAGAGTTGCAGTCTTGGACTGTGTCGACCACTTCGTCGTCGGATACTTGCAGACCTTCCTCCAGAAGGCGATTCAGCTCGGCTTTCACACGGGTGAAATCAAGCCCGTCATTCTGCTCGTGGTCGCTCTCCTCGCCCTCGATTGTAATGACGACATCGGGCGGAGAGTTTGGCGGTGAATACGGGCGAAGCGGTATGCGGAAATTCGGCATCACCGCTTTAGTGCGAGATTGCGAAAGAGCGTATGCTAGCATGACTGATGACGGAGTTAAGCTGCGAGGAATAATCTTGGTCTTGCAAGGAAAAATTGGAACTGAATCCGAGAAAGGAGACGCCAATTCATTGATGGTTAGTCAAAACGTTTTGAATGATGGGTAAGAAACAATATTAAACATTGCTTGTACCATACTACTTAATACCGGTCAATCAGAGTAGCTTTTACACCAGTATTCACTCCATTTCAATCATAAACTCATATTTATACACTCACTCCTACTGTAGTATTTGATTGAATCGATTCTCTTCCGCGTACACGGTAAATAGTCGTGGCACGACTATTATAATTGGATGAACGGCATAGTTTTTTTAATTTAAAAACATAACAAAAGCTACGATATATTCCTCACCATGGCAACCTCATCTTCTCTGCCTCGTGATCTTCCCGAAGAGTATAAGGTATGGATGATTTAGAACTGAAACAATCAAGCCAACTCTACTTTTTCTAGTACATGTAGGAGGTGGTTTGAATAAGGAAAACACGAATCATTGAAAATTCGGCGCTCTAATTAGCAGCCGGCTCGGCTAGTTTTTGAAAGCGCGAACTTTCACATGGTCTTCTTCATTCCCCTTCCAGCTGCGATCAAATGATTCCAAAAGCCCGCGATCTTCCACGGGGACCACCTTATAGTCCGTCAACTGAGCTGGCTTGGCCACAAAGTAAACATCCACTTTCGAAATCTCCATTCCTAATTGCCTCAGGTTGCGAAGCACTTCGACAAAATAGCGCGTCTCGAAGCGATGATTGTCCGACCGAGTCAACTGGACAAATATGACTTCCCCTTTATCCATCTCAACATAGACGGCATCGTAACCTCCTTCGTTTCACCCAACTGGTTGCAACCAATGCCGGTCGCCTTCAGTCCAGAGAGTTGATTCCACCTCTACTTTGTCACCTACCGCCAACTTTTGTTGTTGCATCCTTTTGTGTTGCAACCGGGTTCTCGGGTTTGTGTTATCGGCGCTGCCACTCCGCTTGATTCGCACGGCGGGTATTCTCGTCTCCTTATAACCGTCCTCACAGTCGACGTCGTACATTCCGTCTGGGTGACAGCTTGAGATCACAGCCGGGTATCGCCTCGTTTTATCCTTTCCTTTCAAGGGTTTCTTCGGATCGAAAGCCAGTACATTCGCTTGCGGTAGAACATCTACCGTTTCGTTGTCAGCGTACAACTTCACCGGGGCTTTCGAAGCGGACGCAAAGAACAACCACTCAAATAAGAGTCCATCCACGGCAGGATTACTTGACCCATTAAGACGCTCCAGCAGCAAATCAATGACTTCAGGTCCACTTTCTTTCGCAAACAAAGCAGCAGCGTACTAGCTCACAGGAAATCAAATATCACCCAGAGTCTGACCAACTCGTCGCATTCCATAGAGTTCGCTGCTTGTATTACCGTTAAAAGGGCCAACGCAATACTTGATTAAATCCGCAATGCTCTCAGCACTGTCAATTCATCTTTGGAGAGACGCAATAACTTGCTGTGTGCTGTATTGAATCATGAACCGACACGAACCACCTGTGTAGTAAAACTTCAAGTCAAAGGCATGCATCTTCTTCTGCTCGACACTCATCGCGACTTCATCGAATTCATCCTCGTCCTCATCATTTACTTTAGAGACGATTGTTGCATCACAGACGCCCATGACCTTGCTGTAAAAGTCTTGGTTGTCTATGGCTGCCAGATACTCATCTCTCATCCACGAGTTCATAAAGAACTGTCGAAGTATTTACGCGATCATCTTGCTCGTTTCTTCTACCAAGCGATCTCACAGAGGAGCAAATCACAAGTCTGTCGTCACTCCTGAGTTGCACATCAATGCGCTGTACAAAGGCGTTACATCTACCGTTTTCTTCGTATCCATCCAGACAAACGAACCGCTTTTTGTTGGGGATATGGGGCAGCTCAACTCTGTCACCAATTGCAAACTTCCAGAGCTCCTTCGTTTCCACAGCCAAGCATGTCAAACTCCCATCTTCATTTAAGTGAATCCAAACGACATTCCATTCTCGCCGGTCCAGAGATACCACAAAACTCAATGCGCAGGCGGATTTGCCCGATCCAGGAGGTCCCACAATGAGCGCTCTTCTGTTGCGGCTCACCACTTCATCACGCAAGAAATTCCATAGCTCGTGCAGTTGAGGACGACAATACAGCATCAAGTCACCATCAAGCCCCAAGCCACACTTTCTCACGAGCTCCGCTGGCAGCGTCACATACTCTGCGCCCTCAATATTAATCTGAGGCACATTGTCGAACTCCTCAAGATTATCCAAACGAGACCGTTTTATTGACGGAACCACCACCAGCACATTTACACGGCCGTATCCCTTCTCTACCTCATCATGACCCACGTTTGCCACTTCCGCGACCGACAGACCAACTCTCCGTACTATCGCTAGCGCAATATCCAGCTCCTTCAGGCCATTAGTGTCCTTCACTCTTTGTTTCACCCCAGCTTCCGTCACCCACGCGCCGTTCTTCTTCTTCGCCAGGTAAAGTCGTAGTTTATATGATTGCCGGATAGAGTCCGGTTTCACCGCCTTGATAGCTTCCTTCCAGTGAGAAATGGACTTGTTCGTGTCGATTTTAACATGAAACACGTTCACGTCACCAGTGAACGCACATAAGATCGTCGCGGGAGCTGGCAAATTTTGCAAATGCTCTGCCATCTTCCTTCGTGCAGGCAAAGTCTTGAATGTATCTTTTGACTAAACAGATATTAGAAGACCCGAGATGCTTTAACTTTAATAACTCTATTTTTTGAAGCCTTCTAGACCAATAAACTGTTAGACTTGATAATATATTGCAATTTCATGTCCTCGAACTCTGTAGCGACTTGATTGCAAATTCGATAAAATGCTCACTACCAGGACATCCACCTTTGGAAAAGCCTGTTACTCCTTCACTGCGATGCCAACTTTTCCAATGTGCTTGCCCGAGTTCTGCAAGTCAAACGCAGCAATCACTTCATCCTTGGTAAACCCAAATGTCTCGTGGACGTAGGGCTGGACATTTTTACGTGTCACGAACTTGACCAACTCGGTGGTTAGCTGTTTACTGCCAGCCTGTACACCCCGAAGAGCGCAGCCCTGGACCAACGCAAGAAGAGGGACGTTGGGCATATCCTCTTGTTTGATATCAGCCAGGTATCCGATGACAGCGATCATTCCCCCTGGTGCTGTAGCCTTGATGCTCTGCTCAATTGTGCCAGCACCACCGATCTCAATAACGTAGTCGGCGCCCTCTCCGTTCGTAAGGCGACGCACTTCTTCCGCCCAATTTGGAGTTGTGCGGTAGTTGATCACATGATCCACGCCAAATTTCTCCTTTACGAACTTTAACTTGTCATCCGACGAAGACGTGACAATCGTCACAGCTCCTGCAGCCTTGGCAAGTTGGACGCCCGTGATGGACACGCCACCAGTACCTGTCAATACTAACCGTTAGCGTCGCTGCGACCATCTCTAAAAAACTGATATGTACCTTGGAAGAGCACGGTTTGGCCGGGCTTCATCGGTACGTAGCCGTACAGTGCGTTCCATACAGTAGCCCCCGTGCAGACCAGCGAGGCCAGTTGAACGTTGTCCAATTTGCACTCATTTGGGACCTTGATAATTGCCTGATCTGGGACAGCAGCGAATTGACGTAATGTGCCGTCAACTCCTCCGCCGAGCATGAATGCTTGGCTCTTCAAGGAGCCGTACAGATTGTCGAAGGAAATGTTGATAATGACACGCTCACCCACGTGAATATTCTCGACTGCACCTCCAACGGCAGCGACAACACCTGCTCCATCCGAGCAAGGTACAGGTTGTCCTTGACCGCTGCAGCGGGGTAGAACCCTCCGCAGATCTGGATACCCCGCGCGTTGAGCGTGACACCATAGATCTCGACGAGAACGTCATGGTCGCGAATGGCTGGCAGGGACTCTGTCTGGCATTTCAGGTTTTGGTGCGAGGTGCGGTCGTTGATACGGTAGACGGTGTTGGTCGACGGCATTGCTGTCGCTGCTTGGTGGATTTAGGAATGACCGGCCACTCATCAAGCCACGAAGCGATCTGAATCAGATTCTGATTACATTAGTGATCCATTTACGCAAACAGCGCGCTTGAATGATCGTACGGATATTACGAAGGGTCGAGTAGCTAAAGGGAAAGGGATATCCCTTTAGGGATAATGTAGTCAGGGCCCTCACGTCATGGCAGCTTACGAGGAAGAAGTCATTGCGTTGGAGCATGCTAATGGAGTACAGTATCTCTTCCAAGATGTGCTTTCACGACAAATCATCTTCTCTCCAGGCAAATGCCATGCATGCGCAACATTTGGTACAGTTATTGTACTAGTTCTCTGGATATTTATATCCAGATTTTTAGGGTTCGTATAATTTATACAAACCCATACTATAAATGAATACGTGTTGCTATTTGTAATTTCCCAGAACTGGAAGATGACCGGAAAGTTCTATTTTATCCCTGTTAGGTGAATGTTGACCCAGTCGGTGAAGAAAGACATTCGCTCAACAGCCAAGCGAATGTTCAGTAAAAGCAACGTTCGATCAACATCGACCATATGGCTTCGTCATTGTGCGTAACTGCCTAAAATCTGCGACCTAGTCTTGGAGACGCAGATTATAGCAAGTCAGCACCATTGGAGTCGGAGCTGGTCATGCGAATCTACTCCTCCCATCCCGGTATGTAGTGGTGAATTGTCAAGCTTAGGTGCTATAAGCGGTAAAACCTCCATACCGTATGCCTCAACCACCAAAATTATAGTGTTAGCTCGAACTCCCTCATGACTCTCATGAAAGAAGCAGTTCATGCACAACTAAAATTACGCTTTAAAACTCTCACAATGGAAACGCTCTTATTCTTTTTACAAGAGAGTCCGAACATCATGGCTACTCTACTTGTGTTGATCTCTAAATCGAATGACGATCGTAAGCTTGTATTGCGGTTGCCTGACATCCTGACTTCAGAAAGATAGGGCAGTCATTGATTTCGTGGCCAGCAGAATCACTTACAACAAAACCTTAGTTTACAGTAAATACATGACCTGGCACTACTAGTTTAATAAGAACTTGCGAGTACGTCAGTAGTTGTATTACTAGAGGCGATGCTTGGTCTGGGAGGACAGTGATTTAAATTTTTAGATACGTTTCTGATTCGTTGCTGCCAGGAGAAAAACGTGAAAAGGTGTGATCTTTTCACGCTTGTTTTGTTTAAGTAAATAATTGCTAGCAGTGATGTGTCGTTGGTCAACATATACACTTAACTTCTAAGCAAGACTTACCACCGAGCTTTCGCTTATGATTGAAATAGGTAGGTGAGTCCGCTCACTGGAAGCAACGAGGTTCGTACCTACAGAAAAATTTTCTTCGAGTGACAACTCTCTATTCAAGCGGCTCCACCAAGATACATCGTCAGTGGAGAACGATTGTCTACTGGAACCATTGCTTCAATTCCTCAACAATGTGTCCGGGAAATTATAGGACCACCCAACAAAGAGCGGCTCCAAGCAGCTAGATTTCTGGCAAACCGACAATCCAACAGAGTATTTGACAGGCAGCTATAAGTTCCAGAATCTATACGATACGTAATCACCGTAACCGAGCCACAGACCCAAATTGGTCTTGCATAAACTCATAGGAAAGCCCCGGCATTGTCGAGTGTCTATCTACATACATATACGCCTTCTAAAGAAAAAAAATAACTGCTAAGCTTATAGTAAAATAGAAGGCCACCCTCACCATCCTCAAACAGAAAATGTGATTCTTCGGGCAATTTTACGAAGACCACGAGACACCAGGCTTACATAAATAATTGTGTTTGGATCGCTAAAATCGGTAGACTATGGACTCAGGCGACCGGCTACTACTAGTTTAAAAGAACTTGCGCGTGCTTAAGTAGCTGTATTAATAAAAGAAGTTGCTTTAGGGAGCCGAAGAGGTGATGTATGTATTCCTCGACAGCAGGGCTCCTCTGCTCTCTTTTTCAAAACCGAAAATGGATGTGCTGCGCTATCGTCGCTAGTATTATTATATCTACCTACCGTGGTTTTGGTTGAGCTACAAAGACATATTTCGGCATGTCATTCTCGGGTGTTCATCAGTGATGGACCGTGAGGTTGATGCACTCGAATCTGACTAGTCAATTCTCTTTTTACCTCCTCCTTCTGATCCAGAGATAATATCTGTGGTCTATTCATGTTATTAAATGTTAAAACAGCAAGGTCCAGAGCTTCACCCGGCATTACTGTAGTAATATAATATCAGCATAATTTTCAGTTACTGTTCTCGGGATATTTGTATCCACAGTTTTTGGAGCGATCGAAAACCGTCGAGGATACTACAAAATCACATATTTGTGGTCATATGTGTATATAAACGGTAAAATTGTATCGTGAAAATGGCGAATGTTGACCCAGTCGGTCTAGAACGACATACAAGCGACCTTACGTGGATGTTGATCCAGCATACATTCAAGTAACCTGGACGGTGTTGTGCGAATGTTTTCATTCGCCTCTCCTGACATGTATATGATAAGTAAAACTTATTAAGTACTTCGAAGTATCATCTCCATTAAGATGCTTACTGGCGACGCATAACCGAGAAAGGGAATGGGAGGTTTCGACATCTTAACGTAGCAAATCGAAGTGCGACGACAGATCGTGTGACGGGGTCACATAGCACCTTGCGCTTGAGGAAGTAAGAGCTTCCGAGAGGATACAAACTCTAAGTGAACGGCAGCTCACGAGTATCTGGTCTGAGGGGACGAAGTAACCAATAAAAGGTACGTTTAAGGCTGAATTTATTTATAGGTAAGGTTAAGCTTGAGCTAATACAATCTATAAGTCACCTATAGTGAAGCTATGTAATTATCCAATGGTTGGCTCCTGGAGCCACTGGTATCATGTACCAGTCATGTTACAAGAGTGACCTTAGTCACTCTTCATGTAACTTGGGTGCACTTGGGGTCTGTACCGCGTTACATCCTCCCCCACTTAGGTTCGGTTTACCGACAAATCAGAAGGAGGGAGAGTGAGTCACAAACTCTCATTCTCCAAGTCGAAAGACATCGACGAGCTGCGAGAACGCGGCGGTGGCTCACTTCACAGTTGGAGCCTCGAGCAGCAAGCGCTCTCTTCTTCACGGTCTCCACTTCGACCTCTAGCATGCCTCGTGACTCTGCGAAAGGCGGTGCGAAAGCACCCGCCAAGGCTGCCGCCGTAAAGGCGAAAGCCAAGAGTTCTAAGCCTCGCAGCAAAGACTCTGCACTCAAGGAGGCTACTAAGGTTGCCTCCGAGGTGATTGATTCGTCTGGGAACACGGCTACGAGCAAGCGCGCAAGCTCACGCCGCAGTCGGTCGCCTTCGGTGCCGCCTGACACCCGTCCGAACCCGCGCTTCACTTACCGTGAGCACAGTCCGGGGTACTGAGGACGAGGCTAAGGCCAGGAGCCTCCACAGCGTATCTGGGAGCTCCGAGGGAGGACACACTTCAGTTCCCAGAGAGCACGACAACGACACCATTCATGATCACGATGATCACGATTCAAAGACGCCTGAGCGCCCTGAGAGCCCTGTCGACGAGGCCAAGGGCTCGCCCAATGCTGCCGGCGATGAGGGAGGCTAACCTCCGAAGAACCTCTCGCTCGCCGAGGGTCTTGAGCGTGCTCGGGCTGCTAAAGCCGCAGCCGAAGAGGCCAAGCACTCTAAGAAGCGCCTGGCTTCGAAGTCCCCACTCCGCGAGGAGGAGGGGACTAGTTGTCTCTACAAGGATCTCTTCCTATCCTCGGATGAAGAGGAGGAGGGTGCCATTGATGAGCCCCGGGAATCACGAACGACCTCGACCGGCAGCAGGAGGTCTTCCAAGCTGCCCAGCGAACGCATGGGGGTTCGGTGGTGGCACCCGTCAGCCAGGGAGCTGCTATCAACCCGAGAGGTTATTGGCCTCCCGAGGAGAGCTTTGGAGCCGACCTCTTCTTGGAGAAACTCGCTCCTCATCGTGGGCTTATCGGTGGCCACACTTCCAAGGGTGCTTACGAACGCGCCCTGGTCCAGAAGGAACAGTTGTTCGTCGACAAATTGGAGGCGGCCCGGTGCGTGCTTCTCGCGCAGCACCAGATCTCTGAAGGACTTCACGACTTGTCGTAAGAAGCCCGAGATGGTCTCTACCCTGTATGGGGCTACCCCTGGGTTCTTCCCGAGACCTGTCCGAGCTGGAGCCCATGCGAGGACATGTTCTGGGCGTGGGTCAAGACTCTCAAGTACTCACACATGGAGTTACGGGAACTCCAAGAAGATCAGCTGCTGTCCAAAATCCTGGACCAGCGCGAGCTTCCCATTCGGTTTGTTCACTTGGTCAGCAAGCGGCAGCTGCCAAGGGACATCCAGAAGCGTGCGGCTTCCAGCGCTCGTGATGAGCGCGGGTACAGAGTGTCGTCAACGTCCGTACCCTGTTCGGGCAAGAAGCCCCGGACTACTTACGAAGCTGCCGCCGTTTCTGTTCTCAGATCGCGACAGCCTTCGGGCAGTCAGCCTGGAGCCGTTCAATCGGCTCCAACAAGTTCTCAGAGTGGGCATAACCCCTCCACTTCACAAGGAGCTGGCGCTTACCAAGCTGCAGCCGCTCCTGGAGTACCCGCTCCACGTGGTAGTGGACCTCTCCGTTTCGGTCAAGCACGGGCGGAGGTGCCCTCGTACGAGTACGAGTATGAGGTGCCTCCAGGGAGCTTCTCTCGCCCGAGTGCTCCACCTGTGGGTCCGACGCAGGGCCCTGAGGTTGACCGCCTCCGTCAACGCGTCATCGTGCTTGAGATTGCACTTGGCCTTGGGCTGGCGGTGATGCTGCTGTCCAGGCCAGGAACCGAGGGGTCCTGGCTGGACTTGAGGGCCGTCTGGACCGGTTGAGCCGGGAGGTAGCGGACCTCCTTGGGCGGGTCGACCACCGGGCCTACTCGTCCGATCTGGAAGTGGCCTTCCGCTTGATCCGACGTGTTGAGTGCGGACAACAACGTCCAGAGCCGCCTTTGACGCACTTCCAGCCGTACGTGTATGGTGCGTACTCGGCGTACCCGGCGTACGATCTCGATCGCAGCCTTGCTGTCCAGCGCGAGCCTTGGGTGCACACTCCTGCGCGCCCGTCGACATCAGAGGCCGCTCCTCGCTTCGAGGAGCTGGGCCAAGGTGGGTCTGCGAGTCAGCAACCCCTTCCGAATCATGGTACCGCTTCAGACGTCCAACGTAGAACGTCGGGTGCATCGTCATTGACTTTGGAAGGTCGATGGTGTACGACGCACCGTGTCTGGCCAGGACCGCGAACGGTCCGATGAAGCGATGCTTCAACTTGTCGCTGCCGACAGAGCTGACAGTGTCTAGCGGTAGGTTTCTAGTGTCAAGTAGCCCAAATTCACCCATTTTAAACACATTTAAGTTTCCTCTTCCATGTTTGTCCGGGTACTCCTTCTGTCTGTCCTGCGCCGCTGCCATTGCGTCGCGGACCCTGCTGATCACAATTAGATTGGTGTCCATAAAGGACTCCACTTGTTTCCGCAGAGAAACCGGTCTCACATCGGAGACCTGAGAGGAAAGGGCTTTCCAAGCCTTTCCCCACTTAAAATAGAGGATGTGGCGTCTCCTCGAAGAGTGAGAGGCACTTTGGGGTGGCGGAATCCGTTCAAGTAGAACGGCGTGAACCCCGTGGACGCGTGCACGGCGTGGTTGAGCGCAAACTCAACAACTGGGAGCTGTGACGACCACGTACGTGGGGCTCCAGCGCAGACGCCGCGCAGAGTGTCCTCGAGCACTTGATTGACGCGCTCCGTCTGGCTGTCGTCTGCGGGTGCTCGGCCGTGGACATCAGTAGACGAGTTCCGAGCAAAGGGAACAGCGTTTTCCTGAACGCAGCGGTGAACCGCGGGTCTCGGTCGGAGACGATGGTCTAGCGCAGACCGTGATAGCGGAACACGCCATCGACGAACAACCGTGTGTTCTGTTCGCCTGTGACCGTAACGGGCACCGGAGCAAGATGTACCATCTTGCTCAGCCGACACACGAACACCTCGACCCCGGTGTTGCCGTGTCCGTCGGCGGGAAGTTCAAAGATGAAGTCAAGTCTCATCGACTTCCAACAGTCAGCAGGTACGGCCAGGCTCTGTAACGGAGCCGCAGCGTGCCCTGCGGGTTTTACCCGCTAACTTGTTTCACATGTCTTCACAAACCTGGCGACCCACTTGTACCTGTGGGCCCACCAGATAGCCTGAGAGACCGACAGGAAGGTCTTCTCACGGCCCAAGTGGCCACTGGAGGGCGCTTCGTGCGCCTCCGCGAGGGTGTCAAACTTCAGATCCTCGTCGCTGTGGAGGATCCCCAGGCTCCACCCGGTAATAGAGGAGGCCATCCACCAACTCATATCGGTGGAACCGGGAGCGCTGCCGCGGCGAAAGTCAGTCAGACTGCGTCCGTTCCTGCTGCCGGGAACTTGACGATAGGCGCGATAGCCTCATCGTCTCGATACGCCATGCGTATCCGATTATAAAGATCCGTTGTCACCCGTGTGATGTGGGCCAACTCGTAGTCCGGACGCCGAGACAGGGCGTCGGCAAGCACGTTGAGCTTGCCCGGCTTGTATTCAACGCGGAAGTTGTACTCCGCAAAGAAAGACAGCCACCTCGCCATCCGTTGGGAGAGGCGAGTCGAATTGGTCGCCGTCCTCAAGGAGGCGTGGTCTGTGTATATCACAAAGGGCCTTGAGCCCAGAAGATGTACTCGAAATTTGACGAGGGCATACTTCATGGCAAGGAGCTCCTTGTCGTGAACAGGATAGTTCCGTTCGGCGGCTTTAAGCTGCCTGGACTGGAACGAGATAACTTGTTCATGTCTGTCTCCATCGTTCTGCAGCAATGCGCAACCGATAACATAATCGGAAGCGTCACAGACGACGCTGAACGGCTTCGTCTCGTCCGGCAAGGCCAGGATCGGCGCCGATTGAAGGCTAGTCTTGACGCTGTCAAAGGCGTCGTGGTGCGTCTGCTCCCAGCGCCAGTCGACGTCCTTCTTCAGGAGGTCCGACAATGGTTTTGCGAGACCCGCGTACCCTGTGCTGTACTTGTGGAGATAGTTGGCCAAGCCCAACCACTTCCTGTGATCCTTCTGAGATCGGGGCGTCGGCCAGGCTGCAATGGCCTTGACCTTGTCTGGGTCCGCCCGAACGCCCACGTTGCTGACGAAGCAACCGAGAACCTTGATCTCTGGCGACGCGAAGACGCACTTGTCGAGAGCTTGTTCGCTCTAATCACGTCTAACACTCGACGGAGGTGCCCCAGATGCACCTCCATGGCCGTCTTGCCTCCCTCGGCACTGCTATGGACGAAAATGTCGTCGAAGTACGTCTGTACGAAGGCACGCAGCGGCCTGAACAGCTGCATAACCAAGCGATTGAATGTCGCTGGGGCGTTAAACAGGTCCTCCGGCATGACGAGCCACTCCCAAAGCATGCCGCTTGGAGTGCTCACCGCTGTGGGCGGGATGTCGCTCTCGCTCAACAGGATCTGGTAGTATCCGTCTACCAAATCCAGCGCACTGTACAGTACGCACCCGGCCATGTTGTTCAACAACACATCCTTTCGTGGGATTGGTGACTGGGCCGGCACCGTCGCGCTGTTCAGTTTGTTGTAAGCGTGAACCAGACGCCACTTCCCGTTCGGTTTTCGAACGCAGAAGGTCGGCGTCGAGTGCGGGGACTTCGACTCCCGCACCATGCCTGCCCTCGCTTTCGCAGCGAAGAAGGCATCAATCGCCTCGCACTGTTCGCGAGGTAGAGGCCACTGCCTCGTGTCACAGTACTTTGTGCCAGGCACGCGATCAATCTCGTGCTGTTCTTCACGATCTGGTGGGAGCTGGGCCGGTGGGTTCTTTGTCACCACGTCCGCATACTCCGACACCAAAGGATACACCGGATCCTTGGGGTTCTTAAGAGTCTCAGAACCCAAGCGCGATTGACGCTGCTTACTCAACTCCTCGAGGACGTCTTCGTCCAAGACAGAGGAGGAGTTCGACTCTTCCTGAGAGGTCTCGTGCTTGATGAGAACCATCTCGGCAATCTCTCCAGCCTTGAGGTTGGCCAGGTAAGACTCTGCCGTCATTTTTTGGAGGTTTAGTATCCCTGCAACCTCTGGCAACGGTTCCAAGTGGACACCAGATGCCTTGACGGGTAAACCGGTCTTGCCATCGAAGATGTGATAACACTCTTCCACCGACGGTGTCGAAGGAGCCCGGGCCCTGGACTCCGAGTCGTTGTGCACGATTCCATTCCAGTCTGAACAGTGTTCAGACTTGACGTGCGGCGGCGGCGCGTCGTCGACGGCGACCGTGACGTGGACCTTCGTTATTCACGTCTGGGGATGTCGTGATGCTGACATCTGAGGCACTCGAGGCCTCGTGTGGAACTATGTTGCCCACACAGGATGCACACCCCGCGTCTTCCTCCTCTGTTATGGTCTGGGCGATCTCGTGTGGAACTGTGCTACCCACACCGGAAGCGTGTATCACGTCTACCTCTTCAGTTATGGTCTGGGCGACCTCGTGTGAAACTATGTTACCCACACAGGAAGCGCGTCCCGCGTCTTCCTCTTCTGTTAAGGTCTGGGCGACCGACTGTGGATCAATGTTAGCCACTTGGCCGACGTCTGTCTGCGTCGCCACCTTCGAAGCTTCCTCGGAGTCGTCACATACGTCGACGACTCCCAAGTATCCGCCGGATGCTTTGGTACGTTGGCGGCTCTTGCGGGCGCCCCAGGTCCTGACAGAGGTGGAAACATGACTCACCAATGCTCTGTCGGTCACTGCAGGGCGGCTGGCACCAATGGCCTTGCCTCGCCAGTCGACCCACGGCTCGTGTTTCTCGAGCCAGGGCATGCCCAGGATCAAATCGTATGGATCCATGTCGATAACAGTAAACAGTTCGAGGCTGTCGAAGTCTTCGAACTTGACAGCCAGATCCATTTGGATGTTGGAAATAGTAACCTTGTTCCCGTCGGCCAGTCGCACTGACACGGCCCCGTTGCCTTTGCTTCCCTCATAGCATCGGTCAACTTGTTGCTATTACGAGTAACCATCCGGCGGCAAGAGTCGATCAAGATTCTAAAGAGATGATCGTATTCCCGTACACGTCTGTGTACTACAAGCAGCCCATCGCTGCCCTTCGCCGATTCGAGAGAGCGAAGACTCTCAGGGGCTAAGTCCCGGTGGTACGCGCCACTTGCGTACCGCTCACGAAGACTTAGATCTTCCCAGTAGGGCGCCCCGCCCCTACTGGTCCTGGCGTTCCCCTGGCCTCGGGATCATGGCTTCTGCCAGCGACCCTTCAGAACAGGCTTGCGGTTGAACCGCCTGCGGTGTCTCTCCGCGGGGCAGTCTCGGTTGAAGTGGCCCAGCTTCCCGCAGCCGAAACAGCGAATGTCGTGCTGTTCGGCGGAACCAAGTTCCATGGGGACTGACCCGCTGGGGCTTGCCCGACTGGGATTCATTGATGAATTTCCAGGTCACGCTGAGGCCGGTGTACGCGCCTGGCGATACTCTTCTTGAAGGGCGACTTGGATCGCCTCTTCGAGGGTGCTTGACTTCACCCGGAACAGCTGAATGCGCGCAGGGCCCACTCGAAGGTCGTCCATGAACACTGTCACCTTAATGAGTTCGTTGAGTGGGTTGCCCACTAGGGATGCCGTAAGCTCCCGCATCTCTTGGATGTACTCGTGCAGCTCACGCTTTCCTTGTTTGTATGAGAGGAAGCGCGAGAGCTGCCAGTACTCGTAGTTCGCCGGGAGGAACGCGGCTCGAAGCTGTTCACACAGCCGAGCCCAGGATGTGAAGCATCCAGGCGAGGTCGCCTCCCGCGTGTACGCCCAACTCTTGGCACGACCGCTAAGTTTGGAGAGCGTGAAAGCAACGCGGAGTTGCTCGGTCGAGATCAGAGCCGCGTTCATCGCGAGCTCCGCCTCTCGAACCCAGAAGTGAAGGTTCTCACCTTCCTTCCCTTCGTACGGTTTCACCTTCAGCTGCAATGGCTTCGGGTGAGGCGGCTTCCCTTCAGCCGCCGGCGCCTGCAGGTTTCCCCGCACGTGCGCGATGAGCCCTTGCTCATAAGTGTCAAACGCATTGACACGTTCGACCTGATCGGCCAGTAATGACGCCACCAGACTCTGCAAGGCCTCCGTCCCGAAGATGCCTGCCATCTTCCGAACAGACTCGAACTGCGAGTCGTTCAGGTGCGAAAAGTTGTTCCGGTCCAGGATGACAGAACCTCAGAGGTTCAGGTAGTCTACCCGGTTGGCGTGGATTTACTACAAGTGCTACCAAGTGTGACGGGGTCACACAGCACCTTGCGCTTGAGGAAGTAAGAGCTTCCGAGAGGATACAAACTCTAAGTGAACGGCAGCTCAGGTGTACCTGGTCTGAGGGGACGAAGTAACCAGTAGAAGGTACGTTTAAGACTGAATTTATTTATAGGTAAGGTTAAGCTTGAGCTAATACAATCTATAAGTCACCTATAGTGAAGCTATGTAATTATCCAATGGTTGACTCCTGGAGCCACTGGTTCCATGTACCAGTCCTTCCGAAGAGTGACCTTAGTCACTCTTCATGTAACTTGGGTACACTTGGGGTCTGTACCCCGTTACAGATCGGCTACTGTCTGCAAGCTGTTCGAAAGTATGACTGTACGTGAATATTTGGAGACGTTTGCAGTTAGTTAAGCTTCACTGATATACCTCGGGCTTACAACGTGGGTAGATTCAGCAAGTAGCTGGAGAAATTTTACCTGATGGAGCCATTGACGAAACAACTCCTAGAGTATTTCATTCCAAATAAAAACACTTTGCGAGGCCGACTACAGAGCTTTGAAAAGCCCTGTTGTTGATTCAGTAGCTTGAGCTGAATATATTTGTTTATACTAGCAGAAAATATGTTGAGGGCAAAAGTGTTCAAGTGACCTCATCCCAGCACTGGTCACAATTGTCCAAACATCCAGAGGTTCCCGGGGCAGCACGGCATTATGCGGCTATAGATTATAAGAGTCTCACCTGGTTCAATTTATTTACATCTGTAGCCTCTTCATCTAGTTTGAAAGTGAATAGTGCCGTACACCAGGCCGAGATACTAAGGGACACCGACCGGTGGTCGTCACTACAGGAATATTATCCAAGTATCAGCGGTCGGTCGAAGCCAGGGGACATCCCAGAACCGCACTGGTATGTGTTGCATGTGCTTCCTTACGTAGCGCGGACATGGCGAATGCCACCTATGGGTGGCAACCTCTCAGGGCTGCGTGCTCAATGGTACAGGCTATTCCCTCTAATCCGGGGAGCTTGCAGCGGAATTCAGAAGAAGGACTGGGGGCATTGGTGCAACTCCCATCCGGGATAACCTGGGAGGAGATCGAGGACGCTAAGCTGACCTCGAGCTCCCCTGCTTCCCGCAAATAAAGGACCCAAGGGTCCTTTAGCCCCGGACTCCCGATCCATGGAGTTCCACGGGGATACGTCTCGTAGGAGACAAACAATGGATACAACGAACTTACAGGAGGTGAAGCCCATAACTGAATCACCTTCTGCAGGTACAAGACCTGCTGAGACCCTCCACTAGAGTTGCAACACACGTCGACGGAGATCCCAGATACGGCTCACGGATTTCTTCCAGGTGCAGTCCAAGTCGGCGCAGTCGTTGGAAACACACCGACGTTTTCGCCGCCTGCAACGGACCGAGGCGCGCCGTCGCAAGCGCCAGGACCTTCCGGGATGTACCGGGGCTGGCCAGCCGCGTCTGCACGAGGAGGAACAAACTTTTGGCTGTTTAACACAGAACGTAAATGGCCTCGGAGCGTCAGCACGTGATCGTGCAGCGTGGTTCCGGTCCTTTAGAGGAGTGGATCGACACGGACGGCACGATATTTGTCTACTTCAAGAAACACATGTGGACGTTTGCGAGATCACCAAGTCGCGGCCTTACATGGGGGCTTTCGCTCGGATCCTCGACAGCCGGCGCTTTCCTACTGGACGGCGTCCAGTGATCGTAAAGCGGGGGTAGCGATACTCGTGAACCCGTATGGAGCAGCTAAGAACGTACGTCCATTTCTGGAGTCGGCCTGGACCGCACACTTCATGGCTGTCGAGTGTGTGTTGCATGGCGAGAGATTGATTGTCGTTACCTTGTATGCCCCACATCAACGAGGGCGAAGGGAGGCGTCCTTCCGGGGTCTGTCGGCCCTGGAATTACCCATCGGCACCGAGATTGCCATTGGAGGAGACTTCAACTGCACGCTGAACTCACGGCTGGACAGGAGCTATGGGACAGCGTCGACGGCCCATGACTCGCCGGCGCTGCGTCGAATTCTCGGGCGATGGGCGCTGGTGGACCCGGTGGAGCTGAGCCGACCTGACTAACATGATGATACTCAGCGGAGGAGGCATAGTGCAGAGACCCATACATACCATTACCACATCGAGGGACACGGTGATGTGAGCTCTCGGCTAGATCGCTGGTATGTCTCTCCTGAGCTGGTGGAGCGAGTTGCACATTGTGAGCTACATCATACAGCTGAACGGGCAGACTACATAGGTGTGAAGCTACCCATTCGGCCAACTGCAGACCCCGTACGACTGCGGAGGTCGAAGCGAGTTTTCCTTCCTCCAGCGTATGCGACGGAAGCGGTGGAAACAAAACTGAAGTCTTTGTTGGAGGTATTTCTGCTCAAGGTCTCGGACCCAAAGGCGACTGTGGCAGACACAATTCGTTGGTGGGATGACTTTATAGTGGAGATCGTCAAGGAGACGTTAGCTACCACAAACGCTCAACGCAAGAGGCTACGAGCCGGGCTAAAGCAAAAACTTCGCCGGCTGCGACAGCGTCAACAGAGGCTTGTGGAGACGGACACCTATGGATATTACTTCAATTATCGAGATGTTTGACACCATGACGCTAGACGACATAGACAGCTGGACACCAGCGGCGAGGCTTCGGAACGCTATAACGGATTGTACAAGGAGACGGGGGGAGCTACAAAACGGCATCTTTTTGCTGAGTCAGCATTTGCGGAGGGCAAAACCACCAAGCAGATGTTCCGGCGGATATCAACCAAGCGTGGTGACAACATGGTTCCGCGCCTCAGGTCACAGCCCGGTTTCCCAGCCAGGGCCCCCCACGAGACTGCGGAGACGCTGGCTGATGCGTGGACCCCAATCTTCCAACAAGAGCCCACCGATGAAGGTGACATAGATACCGTGGGCGACTGGGCTCAACAAGTGGACGGGGGTGAACGATCCAGAGCGGCAGTGGCGGCGGTGATCACGGAGGAGGAAGTGGCGACGGCCATTGCAGCGTGTAAGGCTGGGAAGGCCTGTGGACCAGACAAACTGGGCAACGACTGGCACCGGACGTTCTGCTCTTAGCGGGTGCCCCTGCTGACTATTCTATTCAATCGCTGGTATGCAGCGGGGTGTTTCCCTGCGACATTCCTCGAAAGCGGACATCTTTTGTCTTGCGTAGGGAGGGGACAGCACTAATCCCCTCAGTTCTCGCCCGTTGGCTCCCCTCAACTAGGACTATAAAATCTTTACTCGGATCCTAGCTACTCGAGTCAGCCGCGTGCTACCACAAGTCATTCACCCGAATCAAAATGGCTTCGTGGCGGGGAGAACCATTCATCAGACGGTAGATCTGCTCGATGCGGCCCAGATTATGGCGGGACTGGATTGCGATCAAGAGTCAGCGATAGCAATCCTCCTCGACTTTGAGAAAGCGTACGACTTGATCTCTCGGACGTATCTGGTGGACGTACTACGGAGACATGGATTCCCGGCGCAATTCGTCAGTACAATATCCTTCCTGCATTCCGGGACGACGGTCCAGCTCAAGGCAAATGGAGTTGATTCGCGACTGGTACTAGTAACGAGTGCAATACGCCAAGGTTGTCTTCTGGCACCGCTCCTGCTTATCCTAGCGCTCGACCCACTATATCGCCAGGTAGACCGAGACCCACAACTTACGGGAATCCGAATCAGCTGTTATGGACGCGATTTTGAACTGAGAGTTGGAGGTTACGCTGACGACACGGCATCGTATCTACGTTCACCACACTATGTGCCTCGGCTGATGACGATTATTGGACTGTTTTCCGCGGCGTCAGGGCTTTGCGTGAACGAAGGAAAGACTATGGTGATTGCTCTGAATTCTCTCCACACAGTGGACGCTACATCCTTACCTGGGTCGCTGCGCTTTCAGAGTTTCGATGCTCATGGACGATATCTAGGTCTCCAAGTCGGGAGCACCAGAGATCCGGAGATAACTTGGACTACAGCGGAACGCCAGTTGGCTCAATCGCTGGTCTTGGCATGTCGGAAGACCTTAACGGTAGACCAGAGGAGCCTCGTGGCCGCGGCAGTGATCATACCCAAGCTCACCTACATCGGCCGGCATGCATGGCCGGCTGCTAAGACAGTTGCTCGAATATCGCGGGAGATCCGTAATTTAGTTTGGCATGCTGCTTTTGCGGACACAGTACCAGGATCGCGGGCATGGCTACAGGCCGAAGTGGCGCAGCTTCAACGGAAACTCGGCGGACTAGCGGTGCCGGATCTTAGATCTGTGTTCCTGGCGATGGCAGCAGTGGCAGTGCAGTCGTGGGCTCTGTATGGACCATGGCAGGACCACATTGTCGGAGACGTGCTCGCCAACGCGTCCGATTGTACGGAACCTCTCTACATCACCCCAGGTCTCGGACTTGGGGCCACCCAAGGCAAACTGTTCAGACCATGTGGGGATCCGCTGTGGTTACCCGGTGGGGCGGAGAAACTGAATTCAGGAACCGCCCAGCAATGATCACGGCGCTACACATGTTAGCATCTTATTTTGGGGCGTATCGCGCTGAGTGGACTCGCGATCAGCTGTATGTGGTGACGGTAGGTTTGGAGGGCTCGACGTTGAGAGTGCGTCTCCGCCTTGAGCGTCAATACGCTGGGCAGCACTGTCTGGAATGGCTTCCTTTAGCGACCATCAAGGACTTGGTGCTTATCAAAGCAAATGGAGAATGTTGCCGCCCTATGGTGGAGTTACGTGGATTGTGCAGATTGGGTGCACAACTACGAGATGTTGTGCAATGGGCAGTCACAGGCCGAGGACGAGTGGTATTCACGCCTCTGTGTACACGGCGCCAACTAACGCCCGGCCTTTCAACGACAATACTAGAGTCTGGTTTACCCCCTAATTATGAACTACCCGAGGATCACTCATCGCATTGTGGGGGAAGATGAGGTGCGGTTTACTTCAACACCTGAGCAGACCCCGCTCATTGTGTCGATAGCCGGAACGGCCCCACCTGTAGCGGTCTTTGACAACGGTGGACTGGACAGCCAGGTGGTGACAGTCACGGACCATAGACGCTTACTGCACTGCATCAACGAGTCAATGGCTACGGAGGGTTAGGTCTCCTACTTGCACCCTCACCCACGCAACTCAAGACAAGTCTGCCTGTGGGCGGGCGCCAGGAGATGGGCTTTGCTTCGGCACAAGTACAAGAAGAGGATCAATGCCAACAGGAACCCCAGAGCCCTCGCACGGCTCCGAACGAGAACCAATCAATGGAGCTCGCACAGTGCGGTCGCGGCCTCCGGGCTGGAATCGCTGCGTTGGTTGGAACTACTGAGAATTCCTGGGGTCGGACACTGGGATGAACAGCTTTTATATTAGCTGAAGACTCAGGCCTTCTCATTGTACGTCCCATCAACAGGGAGCACGGGCTGCCCGCTCGATGCGTGCGTTAGAGGGACTAGTATCACACTGTACCATGTGTTCTGGGACTGCCAGGCGACCAGGGCATTACGCTGAGTATTTGCTCAGAGATGGCGACGGCTTGGAATCCGCCCAGATCAGCTGGAGAAAGCAGTTTTCTCACTTAATCTCGAGACCATTCCAGCGGGCATCTGGGTGATCACAGAGCGGACCTTCCCACTTCTCACCGCCAGGCAGCTTGATGTGCTTACATCATGCATCACCAAAGTGGTCGAGTGCTGCTGTAAAATGGGGGCTACTATGTACCTTAATGCGGCCTGGCGCTGGCGGGTGGTGCATTTCGAGGCAACTAACGACATCAGCACGGCTCACCACGAGTCTTTACTCAAAGCAAGACTGTGGAACGCATATTCTCATGTCAACCAGCATCTCTGCGCTGGGGCAAGACCCTCACAGATGATCCAAGCTGTGCTAGTGGTGCGGAGAGCGCTGAATCAAGATTGAATGCCTACCATAACACCGGTACTGACGCTGGAGTCCGCCACGTATTTGCTGCTGTTTGACGGAGGTTCTAGGGGCAACCCGAGACCTGGTGGAAGCGGCGCAATAGTGGTGAAGCTGGGCATGCCACAGTCCACGGAGCAAGTGTGCTGGGTTGCAAGCATGTCCCACGCGAACGCGGCTACGACAAATAATTACGCCGAGAATATGGGGCTTCTGACGGGGCTACGAGCGTGCAAGCATCAGAGGCTGACACCACTGCACGTGGTTGGTGACAGTGACTTAATTATCCGTCAACATACGAGGCGAAGAGCGCCACTGGCACCTCATCTCAGACCAATCTACTGGGCATGTCGTCGACGGGCAGAACAACTTCCTGTGCTCACTTGGCGACATCACAGACGGGAGCAAAACACTGCTGCGGATGCACTTGCGAATGCGGCGATGGACTCAACGACAAGTACTCAATTTGACCCAAGGACGGTGCCGCTGCTGGTACCCCGATGGCATCAAGTTCTCACAACAGTGGAGCGCGACGTCGCGCATTGGAATACTCTGGATATACTACAGGGACCTTCGGGACCCGAAGCTGGCACCGTGTAACCATCGAGGGGGACCTAGCACCACCGAGGAGGCTAGGATAGAGATCACATGGGCAAGAGACGTTTGGTCGATAGGACATCAGGAGTCGTTCTTCTAGAAGAAATTGACACTAATGTACCTCACTGCGAAAAGAAGTGCCATATATTGACATGAAAAAGTGCTATTTTTTTAGTAAACGAATGGAATCGACACATGATTTATTTTAAGCATTCAACTAGCTCAAGATTTCTACAGAAAGTACAATGGTTAGTAAAACATTACAGCACATCTTTGTAAAATAAATTACTTAGGCTAACCCTTTAATTAAGTACCAAAATTTAATAGATCCGTTTTTAATACTTAGTACACCTCCTTACTTTGATAATCTGTCTCAGAAGGATATTATTTATTTAAGAGATCTGGTCATTTTCCATCCTTGGAATGAAGATCTTTCTTCGAGCTTTCACAATCGCAAATTTTCAGTGAGCTTGCCGCTGCGGTGGCCCCGCCCAACTTTGGGCCATACTTCATCGCCGTGGCGGTGAGCGAGCTGTCGCGGTTGCTATCTACTACGTATCTATGTATCCACAGATCTACGTATCAACGCATCGCTGATCCAGCTATCTAGAATCGAGCGAGCTTACGGCTTGCCAGAACATGATGCAACAATCGCTGCAAAATATGCAACTGGGATGCTGGATTACATGAAGCACATTAGAGAACCTAACGGAGGTTTCTTTTTGGCAAAGGTGTAGCGAGACGACGCTGAACCACGGCAGTGGTTAATGCGTGCGTCCTGGCCATGGGTTTAAGTTATTCAAAAGACGGTCGAGACGGCCGTCCAGGCCATCGTCCGATTCGTTGGAGCCTGTTCCTAAGCATGCAGATTAATGCAGTAGGCAGTGTCTACCGTAGAGTTTACTAGACAGATTCGCAGGGTACAATATGTAGGCAAAGATGCTCTGCCGCTTCTACAATTAATAGCGGTGTGGCGGTGGCCAACTTTCAGTTGTTACATGTATCGTTCGATTCACGTTACTGCTTTTGTACCTAACACAAAATAGCTGTTAAATGCCCCAATTAAGCCGTCATCCTGTTTATGTGTCCTTTCTCCCGCAATCCTGTGAAATTATATAAAATGCACTGTTAAATTCGGTATTTTTGCATATCTGATTGAAAAAGAGGATTTTACAGGTTTCTTCATTTGAAATTTGTAAGAGTTCGATACCTACGATTTGGGTGTGTCACACCATAATGCGCTCGACTTAATCCCTGTCCGTACTATAATAGTGACCGTAGCACTACCAGCAAGTTTTGTTATCTGGCAAATATTTGTATTCAATAAATCTCTAAGCTTAATTAAAATTCGACGACACACATACTGTAGATCTTCAAGAGTCGTGAAGGCTCAAACTAGCTTTAGCTTGATCCTGCTTGATCAATCACGATGAGTAGCTCCATGGATCCTCGCGTATTGATCAACTACTACCTTCGCAAAGGTTGGTACGACCATGTGCAGCGCCTGTGTGAGCAGATCCTCGAAAAGAAAGGCAGCGACTCGGCGATCCTGTTCTGGCGCGCCTTTGGCATCGTGTTGGAGCGCAGCTATTCGTCTGCCATTCGCGAACTCGAGAACCTCAAACGAACGGGGCGAGACGTGGAGCTGCCGTGTCTCCACGCACTGGTTTACGCCCACTCGCAGTGCAAACACGTCGACCATGACGAAGTAGCTCAGCTGGAACTGCAGTTGGTCATGGCCGAGGAGAACGCGTCCAGCGCGAGTTTGATGCTCTGCGCCACGTACTTCTGGCACTTAGACGAGCATGCAAAAGCTCGCAAGATCCTCGACCAAATCCTGAGTGCTAGCTGCAAAAACAGCTCTGATGGCGCTCTTCGTCACCGAGCTCTCATCCTCCGCGGGTGGGTGGACCTCACTGTGGATCCAAAGATCAAACGCGAGGCTGACTTAAGAGATGGAGCCATTCAGTACTTTGACCAAGTGATCGAGTACGTGTCTTAGTTGCTATGATACACCAAAAATCTACTAACTTGGTTTGCATTAGTCGAAAGGATGCTGAGCTGGTGTTGGGTTTGGCTAAGTACTATGACCTGAAGAAGGCGTACCCCCGCGCTCTTGAGTCTTACGACGAGCTTACAGTGCAGTATCCATGGTTCAAGCACTCGTTGACTGAAAAGGCCTTGGTCTTGCTGAAAATGGGCAATTGGGACCAGTGTATGGACAGTGTGGAGAGAGCTCTAAGTGAGAACTCTCGCGAGATTGAGGCCCTGCGTATCATGATCTTGTTGCTATTGTCTCGTGAAGGCCGCGCCCGTGAGGCTGCTGAGCGTATCCGAGAGTTGTTGGAAGCGCTTAAGCGAGTAGAACCAGCCAATCCGGAGCTCTTCTGCGAGATCTCGCGCTGCACAGCTCGTGTATCGGATCGAGACTCGGAGGTCCTACAGTGCAGCTTGGGGCTGATCGAGCACGCCATTCAGCTGAACCCTGAGAGCGGAGCGTTCCGTGCCGAGCGTGGGTATCAACGTGCGCTACTAGGAGACTTCTCAGAAGCCATGGAGTCGTACAAAGAGGCCTTGAAGCTGGACGAGTCCAACGAGATGGCGCTGCACGGGATGATCTACTGCCAGATCAAGCTTGGGCAGCTTGAAGACGCCTCTCAGCAAATGGAATTCCTTAGCGTTATCCAGGAATCCATCGGTGCCAGTGCCAGCTTTGCGTTCCTCCAAGCATTGCTCAGTTGGGAGAAAGACCGTGATCGACCCAGACAAGTCAAGATGCTGCAGCAGACCATGCAGATCCACATGGACAAACTCAAGGAGACGATTCAGGGACCGGACGTCTCGACGCACGATACCATGAGTCTGCTGAACCCCATTTTCCTTGTCGAAGTAGCTGCGGAGTTCTTGCAAGTCGATACGTCCAAACAAGGAAGTTCGAATGACGCAGCATCGGACGCAGTCGCCAAGGGCACGAGTATCCTCAAGAAGCTTGTCAATAAGTCGCCGGGTTTCTTACGCGCCCAGTTCGTGCTCGCACAGGCTTATTTCGACTCTCAGCGACTGGATGATGCCTACCAAGTGTCCAATTTGATTCTGAGAATGGATCCTGGACACTCCAAGGCGCACCTCATGCAGGCTCGCGTGAGTCTTGAACGAGAGCACTTCAAAGCAGCCTCGGCCTCGCTGGACCAGGCTCTTAGCTACGACTTCTCTGTTCGCCAGTCGCTCTCGTACTACATCATCAAGGCCCATATCCTCGAAAACTCTGGCGATGTGCGTGAAGCGCTGCAGACTCTGCAGACGGCGATGAAAATGACCCAAAGTGCTGAAAGCTCTGGAAGCAGCAACCGCCGACAGAAATCCGCAGAGAACAGCGGTAACGTATCGATCTTCGACAAGGCCTCCGTGTATATCCACATGGCGCAGGTGCTCTCACAGCTCAACGATATCTCTGAAGCTACGAAGACTGTGCGCGAGGCTCTCGATGTCTTCCGTGGCACTTCTGAAGAAGTGCGCGTACTCGTTGCCAACAGCGAGCTGGCTATCAAACGTGGCGACTACGACGCAGCCATCGCCATGCTCAGCAGCGTTCCTGTGAGTTCTCCAGCGTTCACCAAAGCGCAAATGGTCAAGGCCGACATCTATCTGCAGTATCGCAAGGACAAACATCTGTACGCTCGCTGTTACCAGGAGCTCGTGGCGATCAATCCTTGCCACGCGACGCACGTGAGTTTGGCGGAGGCATATTTACGCATCCAAATGCTGGACGAGGCGGTGCAGTCTTTCGAGCGCGCTAAGGCACTCAGCCCAGGAGACCCTACGATTGCTGGCCGTATTGGACGCGTGCTCATCTCGAAGCACGACTACCTCAAAGCCGTGGATTACTACGAGACGGCGCTCAAGATGGCGCCAGGGAACTTGGTGCTGCGCAAAGATCTGGCTGAGCTGTACGCCAAACTTCGCCACTTTGATCAGGCTCTCCGAGTCGTCCAGCAAGCACCAACCAGCGATTCCGAGGCTCTGAGTCATCTCCTGCAGGTCGTAGATCTGCAGCTTATTCTACCAGCAATTCACCGTGGACTGGGCAGCGACGAAATGGCTGTGCAGGCCTTGTTGAAAGCCTACGCCATTCAGAAGGTGATCCTGGACCGCCAGAAGGACGAACAACCAGATGTGCTCAACAAACAGCGAGCTGCCATAGCGAACACTTGCTTCCAGATCGCGTCTATCTACGCTTCAGCTTCAGGCAACAGCGAGCGTGAAAACGTCGTCAAATACTGTACGTTGGCTCTGCGTTCGGATGAAACCCACGAGTCTTCACTGCTATATCTAGCACGGGCGTATCAACAAATAGGCGACTTGGATCAGTGTCAAGTGCGCTGTTCAACGCTGCTGCGACTCAACCCAGCGCACGAAGAAGCTGCGCTCATGCTGGCTGACTTGTTACTCCAAAAGGAAGACAATGACTCCGCCATTTACCATTTCCAGCAGCTCCTCGACAGTCGTCCAGACAATTTCGCAGCTCTCAGTCGCTTCCTCGTCATGCTCCGTAGAGCTGGAAAACTGCACACGTCGGCAGCCGACAAGGAGCAGGGGAGTTTGGCTCAGCGCTATCTGCGTCTAGCAGAGCGAAGTGCCAATGTTCGTGTCGCTCATGCTCCCGGTCTTCACTTCTGCAAAGGTCTGTACGCACGCTACCGCAACAACGTGGTGGAAGCCATCGACGAGTTCAATCTGGCTCGACGCGATCCGGAATGGGGCGAGCGCGCGCTCATCAACATGATCGAGATCTACCTCAACCCAGACAACGAGAACCTCTGGGACACTGGCAACGACGCCACGGAAGGCAACACGAAGGAGCAGACGGAGAACTTGCGCATCGCCAACACGCTGCTGGACGAGCTGCCGATTGCTCGCAACGAACGCGACGCCAAGCTCCGCGTGCTCGAAGCCTACGCTGTGCTCGCCGTGCGAACCAAGAGCATGTTGGACAAGGCCATCCAGCTCTTCATGGAGATCCTCGAGACCGTCGACCGCGACTACGTCCCCGCGTTACTCGGTCTGGCCACAGGATACATGCTCACCAAGCAGCAGCCCAAAGCTCGGAACCAACTCAAGCGCATCGCCAAGATGACGTACGACCAAACGCTCGCCGACGAGTTCGAGCGCAGCTATCTCCTGTTGGCCGATATCTACATCAACCGAGGCAAATTTGACTTGGCACAGGAGCTCTGCAAACGCTCTCTCACCCACAACAAGTCGTCGGGCAAAGCCTGGGAGCTGCTTGGCCTGGTGATGGAGAAGGAGCAATCGTACATCGACGCAGCCGAGTGCTACCAAGAAGCCTGGACGTGCGAGGGCGAGGCGAGCGCTGCCATCGGATTCAAGCTGGCGTTCAACTACCTCAAGGCCAAGAAGCTCGTGCTCGCTGTGGACGTGTGCAACAAGGTGCTGGACCAGTATCCAGACTATCCCAAGATCCGCAAGGACATCCTGGAGAAGGCGTACGCTGGCTTCCGACCCTAAAGTAGACAAGAACAAGTCAAAAAGGGGGAGAGCACAATGCGGTTGCATTGATCTATAAATCTTTCAAATGAAACAACCACACAGCAGGCCGTACCAATGTTTTCAGCTAGCCGGCCATCGCATAGTCGCGTAGCAGCGGAATGGGGTTCTTTGGCCGGTTCTGGACTCCTTTACAGATAGCGATATGCTGTTGAGCGCCCGAAGGTGCGAACTTTCGACGACAGCACGGACAGAGCACTAGAGTAGCTTGATGCTCTTTGTAGCTCTGCTGTAGTGTGTGGTCTCTCATCTTATGCAGCTTTAACGCCACGGAGCCTACAGAACCCGGCGCGCTTTTCGGCTTAAGCGGGGACGTCTGACTTGATGGAGTACCCCGTCCCCAAGATCCTTCATTACCGAAAACACGAGGACACACCGCCTCATGCTTGGCCAATCGACCTTCAGCAAAGCTCCGGTGGCAGTACCGACACGTCTCCATGTTCTGCGTCGCTGGGCTTCCTGACAACGCACTGGCGGCTTGAGAATTCTTTTTCTTGGTGACGCTCTTCTTTTTCCGTTTGGCTGTCTCACTCTCCGTAGTTTGACGTGACGGAGACGCATCTGTGGTCTCTTGTTTCGTTGGCGACACCTCCAGTCCGTTCTCTGCTGTACCGAAGATTCTACTCTGGCTATTGTGTGGCTTCTGTGGCGTACTATCCGCGGAGCTGGGGTCTCTAGTACTTGATCGCCGACGACGTGGACGTAGCAGCAGCAAACTATCCTGCATCGTCGTAGCCTCTGGATGTCCATGCGGTGTGGGATCCGGAAACGACGAAGCGTAATGTAGCGAGCGCAGCGTCGTGTCCTCGGATATTTCTCCAATTGCGCGCTCGAAGCTCAAATACAGCGGAGACAAGCGCCGTTTATGGAACTTGACCGACGCGCACTTTTGGAAATGCGATGCGAGCTGGTCCGATGGCTGCTGCTCACCGCAAAAATTGCAGTACAAAGTCGCCTGCCGCTCTATCTTCGAAACTGGCGACGCTGACGGCGAAGCGGACGGGCGATATCCAAGACTCTGGCGCAACACGGAGCGATGCAGCTCCGACTCTTCCTCGGTATCTGCAGCAGCAGGCTGCGGTTGGTTTGAGCTCGAATTGTAATGACTCGGCCTGCGACGGCAAGAAAATTAGTAGTATTTCCATCATATCATCACTGTAGCATTTAACTCACTTCTTCCAAGATGACTCTCGAGTGCGTCGGTTGTAGTAGTAGACTCGCCCTTTGGCTGTGTAGGCCTCCTGCCATTCGTCCTGCTGCTCCTGCTCGTTCTTCTGATCGTGATCCTCGTTTTCTATATCATCCTGATCGTTCTCTTCATGTAATATCTGTTCTTTAATGTCCTCTAACTCCTCTTCTTCAGAGTCCACTTGTTTTTCTGGCCTCCAATTGTTACTAAGCTGCGCATCCCTGTCATCTAGCATCCACCTGTCCTCCATCACCTCGTGCACAAAGTCGAGGTAGACTGTTTCCGGCCTTCCTGCCCTCCACTGCTCTCCATCGCTCTCCTCTTCGTCTGCGCCCTCTATCGAGTCCTCTAGAAGCCGCAGAGCCTCGCGAACACTGGCCTCCACGTCAGCCTCGTCCTCTTGTGTCATATCTTCGGAGCTGATACGCACATCTTGACGTCCAACCAGCGGAGTGACCATCCAGCCTTCGTCCTCTTCTTCCTCGCTCTTGTGGGACGCCTCGGAGTCCCAGCTGCGCCGCTCCAGCGCGTCTTCTTCTTCTCCTTTTCGAACCTGCGGGTCATTTACCTGGTGCATCGATTGGGAGGCTTCTAGCGGCTCAGGGTCATGAGATTTTGACGCAATCGCATCGAGACGCCGTGTCGTATCCGACATGCCTTCTGGAATTTGATAGTGGAAGAGGAAAAAACGATTCCGGATGTGGATTGGATTAAAATGAAAATGGTTTTAGCCTATCAGAAGACAGTCAACTTCAACTTCATAAAATTTTTAGGGCTCTGTCAGGGCAACCCCACCGAGATGTATATATGGATACGTCTGCCACTTTTTACTCGCAATGTTCTGTTATGCAGTCGACCGGACAATCGCAATCAGCGCTAAGACGAATGCAAATGGCAACCACGACTTGATGAATCCGGCAACGCTCACATATTTGCCTTGAAAGAACATCCAGAAGCACAGCTCCACCATGTTCCACCGCTTGCGGCCGGCGTAATCGACGTGCTCCAGACACACAGCCACGTGCGAGTGGCAGTTGTCACAGCACAAGTTGTGCATCCTCTTCTCGTAGATCTTGCAGCCCGCGGCTACTGCTTCGTCCCACTTGTCCACATCTTCAGGCGCTACAGTGCATTGCAAGTAGCGTGTGGCAGAGCCAAACGCGAAGTCATCGCGCCCGATAGTGTAGGGCCCCGCGAAGTCGAAGATCACCCTAAGTAATTTATTGCAAAAATGGTTTAAAAACTATAACATAGGTGCTCATTATGAAGATAAGAGCTCACCCTTTACTGTCAGCGACACCCATGTGTCCGATAAAGGGCATGAACCACGTGAGAACGGGTATGGGAGACCATACGATGCAGAAGGGGAAGCGGTGCACGGCAGGATCGATTACAGCGCCCTTGGAGCCCCCAGAAGCGCGAGAAACAGCTAGATGATTAGATGAAAGCAGAAGTTCATCGTCGCCGATGCTCAGAGCAGTATTGTCACTTGAGGAAGGCGCTGCGGAGGGTGAAGAGAGAGCCGTCGCTGTCGCCATGCGGGAGTTGGTATGTGATTCAATCACAGTTTATTTTTTTTTGCTTGTGAAATGCTTTTTAAAAAAGTGTATTTTTCTTTAAAAAAAAAGAAGAGCAAAATAACAAACTAGTAAAAAAAAAGCTAGGGTTTCGCAAATAATAAACACTTTTTTTACCAATTCGTTTTTAGTTTGAAGAAAATACTTCCTTAAATAGTGATCGGCAAAAATGCTTACTTCCTCTGTCCGGAAATATAGGGCCAGGTCGCACTTAAGTACGTCCGGAAATATAAGGCCACCTGATATACTTAAAAAATGTATTTGTTCGATTAGGTGCGTGTGGATAGGACGAAAAATCGTACTTACGTCAAAAATAATCGTACCTATGGAGGAAGTGGTGAGTTCATGCAGTTGTTTTTCACCTTTGCGCCGCTGCTTTGATAATGATTGGGCGTCTACGATAAAAAGACGCTTACAAGGTTTTGGATCACCAATCAACTAGCGCTAATTTAATTTTTTGGTCTTAAGTTTGAATTTTTGACTTGATGTGGCCCTATATTTCCGGACAGAGGAAGTAGATAAGACATTCGTGTAGTTTTTCGCTTGGATGAGAATGGCTTCGGCTTGAGTCAGGGCTATCTCCTGCGCCTGCTTCGTATCTGCGAGTGCAGAAATCCATGCAGTAGCGTCGTCACTCTATGTGTATTTGGTACACTTAAAAGGGCTAGGACAAGATGCCTTTCACGATACAGTCATACTTGAGCACGTAAATTGAGATCTGTATAAGTTTAGCATCTTCGTTTTTTTCTTCTTCTTTCTAACTTCTCGGCGTGCATACTGTCCTCTGTTCTATCTAAACTCGATGCTTAACCCTTGTCTTCGCATGCAAATATGCTTAGCTTCAAGATTGGCTTCAAGCGCACTGCTCACCGCTCGCTTTTTACATCCACCAACTGCTTGAATTGCGAATGTTCACTGTGCACTGATGTCTTATTTAAGATGAAAACTAAACCGCCAGATCGCGTCAATGATTTTGTTGATACTGGTAACACTTTCCGTCCGGGCAATTATCAGAACGTCGATTATGTAGTGCCCTACTCGTCTACTGGCAGTTCCCCATCCTCGCTTGATCTCATCTGTTTGCTCTTGAAGGTGTCGCAACAGCACCTTATACTTCAACTGCGATTATTAGGCCTCTCTGATTGAGGGAAATTGGTCGAGATACTCATCTCCGTGGGAAAATTTTGATGAACGCCTAATCAGAACACCAAAAAATCAGACACCAACGGGTGGTATTTAGTATGCAGTTTGTAAGCATATGCGCCACCACGGTCAATGACTGTCTACAAGTCTGTAGGTCATAGCTATACCAATAGTGCGTTGGGCATCAAGGAAGAGCATGGCGCCGATGCTGTCGTCGACAAAATAGCTTTGATCAATTTATCGGTATTAACAAGGGGTAGGTATGGTGAGGACGCTCGTTGAATAGATATCCTCGCCTCGAGCCAGACATTTTACCTGCTCCAGATCGGATTCATTTATTCTGACGAACTAAGTAGGTAGCCAGAAATGAAGGAAGACCGGATGAGAGAGTTAGCAGTTCCCTGAAGTTGTTTTCCGTTGTTTATTGTGCAAAAACCGAAGTGAGAAGAATTGTCTGCAGCAACCATGGGCTGAATTGATCAGAGCAATCACTCCAATTCATGAATATTTGTTAACCAGTGAATTTGTCTAACACATGCGCGGCGACGCCAAGTTCGTGTCCGCTCTGTCACAAACGCACACCGGCAGCTTAGACGCATTGACAATTCACTACCCCCCCCCGACAGTGCGAACTCCAGCGCCGCTGCCTTGCCGTTGAACCTGCACACCGCCTTGCTCCAAGATCCCCCGATCCTGTAACCTCGTCAACCCACGTCTAAGTGCCTGCTGTCACAGCGTTACTTCCTTGGTTATTGGCGGTTGCACTTCGTGCAGGCCCCTGTGAATCACGTGGCTCAGTGAAGGTTCACCTTGCTAACGCTTCTTCATGTTCGCAATAACAGCAAGCGCTGGCACCACGTATTACCCCACCGACTTTACATACATCTCACACAGGAGAAAATTGAGCTGCTCGCGAGGCAGACCGTTGGTCATCGTGTCCGCTACGCTCTCCTTTGTCACGACATACCGTAAACCACGGTCTCAGTGCAACACGTGTAAAAATATATAAATGTTTACAAACTTTGTACTTTTTACACGTAAAAAAGACTTCTGACCAGAAAATACAAACATGCGGAGATTCGGAAAAATCTGAAGGGATTTTCATTCAAATGTTTTATACTAAGCTGTGGCGTCACCTTTATGTTTTCAGTAATCGCACTTTTTCTTTTCATGATTTGATAGGTTTTACTCAGGCCGTGCGTCGCACTGATGCCGTGGTTTACGGTACTGTAGCACCACCCCCTCGAGCTGCACATGCTCCCGGACGAAGTGGTATTGCACGTCGATGCTAGTATAGTGCGCAGGAGTTTCCGCAATGACACTGCATGCTTGGTTATATTCGCGCACCACTGTCCCCGCCTGCCCATACCCAAGCTCCTTCCAGGGCTGTCGTAGAAACAATACTTCTCGTGTGAATTGCGTCATCGCCACGTGTCCTGCCTCGTCAGTCGACCGCGCCACAATGATCTGTTTTAGAAAGCTCCCCGTAACAGTGCAGTTACCGATCATGGTCACTGCTACCAGTTCTCGGCAGCCGAATGCCACGCACTCAGGGCTCTCATTTTCGTTTTTTAGTGCCGATGACAACGCAGCCTCGTCACCCAATCGTGCACTCGCTAAATTCAGAACACGGTCGGTCGCAAGTAGCGAATCGTAACAAGCAATCCCTCCGAGTGGGATTTCCACCAACAATGCAAATCAGAATCATACCGTTCTATACGCCATTACCGTTGCGTTTAATCTATCCGCAGTTGAAGGTGGACAAAACCGTGAGCCGTGAAAAATATTTTTGAAGAGCTGGGCCGAGTTATCAAGAATGACTGGGGAACAGATGTCTCGTATGAAGCATGGAACATAGACTTTTCATGTCACGAAGGACGAAACTGGTGAAGTTCAGTCGAGAAGTACCTGTTCACCGTGGATGTGCTATTTGACTCGTATGTGCCTGCTATAGTTCTGTTGTCACTGCTTCTCCACTGCTAGCGGGTATTTGTAAATGCTCTTCGGGTCGATAAAACAGATGGGCCAAAAATGCTAGTGTATTGTCGCCATCGGCTAGCTGGAGCTACAATAAGGTCAGTTTTAACTGCATCGTTCACCTCGCCTCCGTGGCATTTGGTGTCCTTGAATGATCTATGTATGAGTTCGTATCACCTTATCTACGTAAACTCGAAAGCGCCGTTATGGACCCGTCCTATTCGATACCCACTAATAATAGGTAAACCAATTTGTTTCGGGGAAACTCAAATTGGTCTCAGGCTGGTCCCAAGCTATTGAATTCAAGTAGCAACGCCGACCTAAACGGATGCCGCGTGGAACGTACCGTGTGGCTGTGTGGAGAAATCAACCAAAGTTTGTTGCTTTGACGTGGATGGACAACAAACCGGTGCGATTCCTTGCTACCGGGTGCTCGACAAATCTCACCGAAACACGGCGCGAGCATGATTGATCGCTTTCCCGGGCGCCGTTTCTTTGCCTTGTCAGTGACTACCACGAATCCATGGGCGGCGTGGCACGTGCACGATCAGTTGCTCTTCCAGCGCTACTCGATTCAGCGATCCATTCGCATGCGCAAATACTACCGAGCTATATTTTTGGGTCTAGTGGATCTCACTATGGCGAACGCATTCATTGTGCATAGATAGCGGTGGCGAAGCAGAACAAGTTTATACCTACTCATGCAGCCTTCCTGAGACGTCTGCACGTCGATTTGCTCGACCGGACAAGTGAGGACTTTTCTGGAGGGGATGGCATGGCCGACTTAGTCGCCAAACCGCTCCCTCAAACGGAGCACACACTCGAGAAGACCGAAGAAAAGAACGGATTCAAACGCTGTCAGTGGCTATACAAGGTCTGCTCTGCATATGCAGGTGCCGGTGTTCGCAGCTGTGAGACAAGCTATTTCTGCGCTGCGTGCTCCTGCTCCAAGAACGGCAGGGTGACGCTATGCAACAAGGCACGTCGGCTTCAGCACGGGAACCCGTTCACCTGGAGCGAAGTATGGCACCGAAGCTGGAAGAATGGCACGGCGATTCCAGCGGAACTGCAGGATAAAATTAGGTCATCGGTTGTCTTCGCGTCGTCCACCGAATGGAGCACTGCAGTTGAAACCCAGTCCTCAGTGTACTGGTACCACTCGTCCAGAACCTTGTCAGCTTGGTCATGAAGTGACGACGGAGGAGCGTCGGGATTCATCGTTTGAACGGCGGTACCGCAGATCACCTTCTAGTCATCTGCAGGCGGGACGAGATCAAAGTTCGGTGAAGCGGTAGAAACGGTAGCCTCATCGGCATTACCGATACGGACATTGAGTGAGACGTACATTTCATGATGTCCATCAGCCGGTAGCTTTTTTTTTCACTGCAGTAACATCCAAGATGAGCTGGTGTTGCTCGTTCACTTGGTCCGTCTCATCATCGCTCGTAGCGTCCTTCTCATCGACTTCGCAGTTGTTTTGACACAGATCACGCAGGGATCCGTCGTTATTAGTTCGGGAAATGAACAATCGGGGTTTGCACACTTCATGGCTGCGAAGGAGAAGGGCCGTTGAAAATGTTGAATGAACTTGGAGCTCCGCGAAGAGATGGTTAAATTCGCAAACTATCTAACATACCAGGCGGTTCAGTGCGACGAACCGTGTACTCGTACGACGATTTCCATTAGCGGATTCAGTGAGCTCACTTATGGAAGCCCACCCACTTCTCGTGGGCCTCTGCACGTCGAACACGACCAGAATTCCTGTTGCCAGTTGCCTGCCGAACCAATGAACCATTGTGCTAAAGTTAAAGACGCCAGATTTCTTTCAGTAGCCGCTTAGTAATAAGATTATATATCTGATTCTGATCGGAGGTGATAGCTTCTGATATGGTAATTGATTGTCACAGCAACCTAATAACCAGAGTATTATCTTAATATTACTTAAACATTAATTATTAGCAAGATATCAGTTTAAATAATAGCAACTACCAAACCCTGATTGTGGGTTCTACTCAAAAATTTCAGGGCCGACTGATTCAGTCAAGCGAGCCAAATCGCGCGCCAGTCGCCCCACTACTAAATAGCAGATGAAAAATGAGAGTGTTTTCCATTATTTTTCAAACTGGTACATGTAGTTGCAGCCTCCATCTTATAGGGAATATTGTGTCATGAGTAGCCTGTGGTATAGTCTAATGACGTCTTAAACGACCCGATATATTCACGAAAACGAAGGGGACCCCACAAGCGTATTGTGACGATAGCAAATCTAGGTGCACAGTGCAAGACGCCTGCAACCACAAGCGGTTTCAATGAGACGAGAGCTCGACGTCACCGAAAGACGAACACAATGAAAGGACCACATTGGAGCACGCGAGCAATGCAAGGAGTGAAGGCAAGCAATAAGCAAACACTGATACAGCAAACTCCACGGCCACGAAAACAACCACCAACCGTACAACAGCTTCAGAGCAACTGGAGCGACCCACAGCTTTTCGGAAACGAGTGGGGTTGCAGCAAAGCGCTCTGCGGCAGCACCAAAGCCACGGCAACATGAGAGCTCCGAGGCAATCTGAGAAACTCGCAGCAACTCGAAACCCCCACGGAAGAACGAGCGTCACGTTAGCGCGACAGATCCACGGCAACGAGGTCCAGCGCAAAAATAAGTGGTCCACAGTAGTGATGACGACGCTCTTGAGGTGCGGCAGGAGTTTCTCGGTGATGAAGTTTACTGCAGAGTGAGGTCCAGCGACACGAGAGAGCCGCAACAGTAATGGCGGTCTTTCCCGCTGCGCCAGCGTCAAGGTGGCGAAACTGAGATCCACAGCAACGAGTGACGCCCAGAGCAACACGAGAACCCACAGAAACTGATGACCCTCACGGCGACACTGCAATCAGTGTTGTAAACGGACTACAGAATGCAGTCTGAGAAAGAACTGGAAGCGAAGAAAGCCCCAATTTTGGCCAATAGACATCGTCTGTCAATTGATCGGGCGACATCGCGAGTCAATCCTGCTTGCCAATATAAGAGGAATTCACAAAACAAGTATTTGCCTCACACGATCTTGTCGGAATACCCTCTGCAAATGGCCGCGCTGACCGTTCATCGTTCAACTTGTCGATGGAACCGTTTCCATCGTCCTTGTGGCTTGCTCACCCCGCCGTAGGAAGTTTCTCGTCAGTTGTCCTTGAACTCCGTCTTGTTCTCCGTCGCAGCTCTTAGATCCTTGGCCGTCGTCGTTTACTGGCTGTCGCCTGCTTCGCATGCATGACCAGTCGTCACATATACTCTTCCAGCAAGTGAGGCCTTCACGAACTGGTCCACGAGCGGCAGTAGTACCATCACTGTCATGTTCTCGCTCTCTGTTGTGCCTGTCACCGCCTGCACATCTGCCATCGTCTCCGTATCCGTCATCACCCCCACGTCCATCGCAGTCTCCACATTTGCCACAGTCTTCAGGTCCGTCACAGTCCTCACATTCGCCATCGTCTCCTATCTCGCCATCGCTTCCAGGTCCACAACCTTTCTAACTCATCACACCCTTTACTGACAAGGTATTTGGCCGAATGCCCTTGCTTACCCACTTCCTCCCAGCTCCGCTGTAGATCCCGCTCTCGCTGTGCCACAATTTTATCCCTCATCTTCATACATGCGTCCTTCTCGCCATAGCCGTTTGTTTTCCTGCTGATATATCCAGACTTGCTCTCTTCTGTCAGGTCAACCACTCAGCCGTTCCACTTCGAACTCCAGTATGTATCGACCGGGGCGAGTGCGGTAGCGACGTCTGCGACATTATTTGACTTTCTTTCGGGGTTGGGTTTAGCGCCCTGCGGTCAAACTGTCGACTCCACGCCTGCCTCGGGCCACGAAAACATTGACGGGATCTTCCTCATCAGGTTCTGCTAATAGGATACGGAGCTCCTTCTGACTGCGTTCCTGCGTCTGTGGCACCGATAGTTTGGCTCTCTGTGGTGGCCTTACCAATGGTTTCGCTCTCGACACCTTTTGTAAAGGGTACCTCCTTCTGCACGGGCTCGGCTGGGATTTTGTGCACTTTTTTTGCCAGCATCAGGTACGTTTTTTTTTTTGTTAAGGGACACGGTCTACACTTAGCTAACCTAACAAAACCTGTGACCTTGTCGGCCGTCTCAATCCATTCCACCCAGCACTCCTCCAGCGCTTCCATCGACAGGGGTCATCGACCCTCCTCTGCGTAGTTGTTAGCTATCACGTTGGCGAAAGCGCAATCCCAACTTCCACAACGTATCCAGCTTGTGCGGGGCGCAGTCCAGCTGACTGCGGAGCGGTATCGTACCCTGCTCGCATGATCGACGTCGCATTAGATGTCTGCTTAGTGGGCACGCGGCGTGCCACTAGTAGGACAGCGTTTTGACGACGCCTCGTGCCTCCTCGGGACGGACTTAAGCTTGGGTCGCGGTCGTCAGTGCTGGCGCGCGCGCCGCCGCGCCTAGTGCGCTTGTCCTCCGGTTCCCATCTGGTGATGGGGACTTCAATCCAGGCGAGGGCCAGCCACCCGTTGGTGGCCTGGCTCTGCGTGGGGTCTTGGCCACTTGGTTGGTCCGGAGCTTTTTGGAAAGTGCTTCAGGTACGTTCGTTTGAGGATACAGCGCTCTGCGTAATAGTGATCTTGTCCTTGTGACGATACCGTCTGTTTCTTGCCGCACTTTGGAACTCTTCCTTGCCGCCGGTCCACGAGGTTCTGTCGCCGGTCTCGGGATCTTCGTTCGCCGTTGTGGCGCGTACTCATTTTCCTTCTCTTCGCCACTAACAGTTCGTCTAAACGTTTTCCAGGTTACTGACTGCACTGCGGAAATGAATGTGATTGATCGTCTGGTTTTGGTTCATTGCTAAACTTCTAATTGCGTCACTCCATCTATTTCGGGCCGTCCTTCACGCTATCCTTACTCGCCATCAGTCTGGTCATCGCCGTCTTGCCGTTTAATGAGCTCTGATTCGTTGGTGATCTGGTCATCTGCCGTTTCTGTTTCCCCACGCAAGTCTAACGCAATGCCCTTCGCCATCTTGTCCAACAAATATATAAAAAATAGGGTAAAACTAAGGCAGTAATAACGAACAATGTACCGCCAACTTGTCTCAACTCTCTAGAAATACCGCTCGGCAACTCCACACTAACTGATCAGGTATAAGACACCTTCTGTGTCACGGCGCTGATTGTAGTGCATTGCTTGTGTTGCCTGCTCCTTCTCTAATGCTCTCTTTGCCAACGATCTCGCCATCTTTAGATCGTCAATTAACAACTCGTGATACGCTTCAATAGGGCGATTTGGATGCACTAGTGGACTCTTACGCAATAATACTCTCGGAGCACGAAACTTCCTGCCCATCATTAGCTCGTTGGGTTGGAATCCGTGCGTCGTGTGAATTGGTGATTTTTAAGCATGCGGCAAGCGAAAAGTCATACCAGTCGTCATGTTTGTCGTATACATAAAGGGTAATTATCTCCGTTCAGTTACGACGCAAACCCCAGTAAAGTAGGTCTGCACGACACAAGAGTGACCTGCTTTACCTGCATAAGCTCCAGCAGTTCCTCCGTCGCCTTGCTGCCAAACTCGGCGACTCTGTCCATCATGATCTCCCTCATCGGCCCAAATACGAATACAATTATTTCCACCAAAAACCTCGCCACTTCCTTCGCTGCGTGTCGCGGCACTGTCACGGCTACTACATACCTGGTCGTATACTCCATTCCTGCGATAACGTAACGTTTACCGCGCATTGTTGTCGGTAAGGGACCTGCCACGTCAACGGCCCAACGATTACCAACGTCTCCCGTTCGTACACTTTGCAGTGGTGGCACGACGGCCTTGGGTATAGCTTTTGGTGACTCACGATCCTGGCATACCGACACCCTATGATAGCCACCACCCTGCATCTGTGGCCAATAAATGTGACTTAGACGCTCCAATGGTGCCCCCCCCCCCCCCCCCCCCCCCCCCCGCAAATACCCCGCTCAGATACTTCCGTGAGCTCCCTTGAAGGCGAGTGGCTAAAACACGGCATATAGCACGATCCTGTCGCTGTCCTTGCTTGCAGTGTACACTAGTCCATCACCATGCATTGTTACCTTCTGCCTCCAGTATGCACCCTTGCATAACAACGTCTGTATCATCACCGAGCGATTATCTGCATCCGTGGACTCTACGACTCCCATTTCCACCAACCCAACTCGGTATGCCTTCACCGCGTAGACAACGAGCATCCTTGACGGCGTTGTCAATCACCTCGTCAACGGTTATAACTCGTCATCCTCGCCTTCCTTGTCGTCGGGCTCCATCAACGTCGCCTACGACGTTGCACCGGCGTTAGTCACGCCCACACCACCCTCTGTGGAACTCGATGATCCGTCTATATTACCACCTTCAGCGTCAACGCCATCACACGCACGGTACAACGACAATTCTATCAGTGCATTTGCGATGCCGCTGGCGGAAAAATATGGCAACACCACCCGACAATGGCGGTCGTGTGTTACCTTTGGCCGTGAGTTTGTTGATCAGTGCCGAAGGGTATCTGGTGTTCATGCCAATGAACACCAGTTTACATAGGTAGTCGCATGTAGCCACTAGAAGCCTAATTGCCATCAATGTACCTCACTGAAAAGAAGAATGAACATCAGTTTCACTCCATCGGAAAGTCTTTTCGCTTAGTTTTGACACCACAAATTGGTTAGTTTACCTGCTGCGGTTACCCTTGTTCAACTTCGGGCCATACTTTGCCGCCGTGGTGGTGCGCAAGCTGCTGCGGTTGCTACTACACATCTACGTGTTTACGTACCCATGCACCTGTGTATCGACGCATAAGCACATTAAGTAGTTATATTTGCTTTCCTACAGCACTGACTGAAGTCTAGCGAGGTGACGCCGGTCATGGTCCAGAAACATCGGACGCGTGCGGCGTACTGTCATAAGAACGTCTACTGCACCTCGACCTCCATTTGGCGGGTCCTTTTGCCTACTTCCGTGAGAACACGGTCAATGTAGTTTCCACCAAGGTGTGCGGCAATTTGGCAACTGCTGGATCTGGGTTAGCCCGGGCTTCAACGCCATGGACGGTAAAGTCGATGCATCTGGTCCACAACAAGGTCTCGACCTTTGGCTGCTAGCATTTCTTAATGCTATGCTCTAAAGGTTTCTCATAGACCGTCTCTAATAGTGGGTGCCAAATCTTGTTTTAGGTCGCGCATTTAGGAAGACAGCTTGCCGGTAATTGGATAAAAATGGACCTCAAAAACACCGCCCAAACTCCAAGTTAGAAGGTCAGAGCTCAGGTTTAGGTCGATAGCTGGCAGACGAAGAATCTCATGGACACCAGACGGTTTGGAGGGGGGACCACGTCCTTCTTGACTGGATTACCACAGCTGGAAACTACCGCAAGTGGAAAGGCGGGATGAAGCACTCAGGCGTCTCCAAAGAATCACTGTGTGGGCTCATCAACGCTAAAATGATCGATGCTGGCATCGAGCATCGGAAGAACGACAACATTCGAGAGAAGATCAAGAGTCTGGGGGCGAGCTTTAAGCGGGCCGAAGATTGGTGTGCCAACACTGGTCAAGGGTTTACTAACGAGGGTGACCTAAGGAGCGCTCTGGCCGAACTGTGTCATTACTACGACCAACTAGCCTCTGTGATGTTAGAACGAGCGTCGACGCGACCGCTGTATTCATCGGACGCTTTGCACGATGCTGGGGGCTTAGACTCAGATAGTAGCTCTTCTGAGTCTAAGATAGTTGCTCTTCTGAGTCTAAGATAGTTGCTCTTCTGAGTCTAAGATAGTAGCTCTGAGTATGACGCCGAGAATCAGCCTTCATCGATTGAAGTTTCAGTAGTTACAAATGGGAGCAAGAAACGCAAGTCGATAGAGAAGGAGTGGAATGATATTCGCTCGTCCATGCTCAAAATGAAGCAGGAAGAAGACACTAAGCGGATGAAGATTGAGGAGCAAAAGCTCTCGCTAGCTGTCAAAAAAGAGGAGAGAGAGACAAAACTGGGTGAAGTGAACCTTATTATCATGCAAAAGAAAGCACGCGAGGCTGTCATCCACGAGAAGACGCAACTTTTACTTGCTAGGAAGCAGCTCCAAGATGCAGGCGTTAGCCAGAACGACATTGATAACGTGTTCCCGATGTAGAAATAGAAGTATGTCCGGATCTAGATCTCATCTACCAGTCTTCTAAGTCGTCCAGAAGAAACTGCATGATCTGCTGTCTCCTATCATCATCCTTTACAATACACGTGGGTGTATCCTCCTCATAGCTGCTCTCTTCTTTGACAAGTGGGGGATCGTCACCGATCACTAGGTTATGAATAATCGCAAGTGCACCAATCGATCGAATTAAGCGCTTTATATCTTTTTTTGTTCGAAATCAAAGTACGTATCCTCTTCAACCATTGAAAGCGACCTTTCAGCATCCCAATAGTGTGCTCGGCTTTAATTCGTGCTTGCGTGAGGTGACTATTAAACCACTCGTGTAGTGAAGACATCGCCGTGTTGGGAGACCGCTTAAAAGCTGGAACCATTGCTGCAGACGGTGTGTAGGCGCTATCACCAAGGAGATATTCCTGTGCCTTGCAGTACAGGTCCGATTGAGATAGAGCTTAGAATTCTCCCATATCCTATTGTCGTGGGCTGATCCCACCCAACCAGCATTCAAATACAAAATCCGACCATTGTCATCAGATACTATCAAACAATTGACAGGGTAGTTCATTTTTCGTGAAAAGTAGTCTTTTCCAAACAACTTTGGCTTGAACTCAAGCAGCAGCAATGTTCCATCAATATAACCCGCACCGTTAATAAATTTCCACCTCCCCTTAATGCGCAAGGCCAGCTCTCACCTCTTGGTCTCGCTGTGCCAGACGATTACGTTGGCTCGGAGGCCAACCAGCGCGTCCACGGTTCGACGGATATACAGAGTCACTGTACAATAGTGAAAACGTCGGCGAGCTTGTTTGGTGTCGCACCATTGCCACATGTACCAAAGGACATCAACGTGACTAGCAAATGGAGCTCAACGCATACAGCGAGATTGCGAAACCCACTGGTGCTTTTCACCATACCCACCACCGCATAGAAGTACGGGCGACTAATCGAAAATGAGCCTTGAATTCATCCGGTGGTGTGTGCAGTAGATAGTGCCATACTCTAAAAGCCGCACGATTGAGAAGTGTCCGGTCAGCGAGGTATCTCCTGGAGCTGATGTAGAAAAAGTATTGTAAAAGCATATCGTCCAATTCATCTTCAAGTTTCAACTTCAAACCCAACATATCACGTTCCTTCCTCACTTTAATCTTTGCCTCAAAACATTGCGTAGTTTAGACAACTCCCGTTGTCGGAACGATTTTTTCGGTATCGCAATTTGCAATTTGGGCCACCAGCAAGTTGCCGCAGGGTTACACCGGCTTGGGCGGCAGCACGGGTAGCAGCAAGAACGGCAACACGGTCACCAGCAAGGGCTGGAACACGGGTTGTACCGGTTCGAACAGCAGCACGGGAGGCGCCGGCGTGGACAGCAGCACGGGAGGCGCCGGCGTGGACAGCAGCACGGGTGGCGCCGGCGTGGACAGCAGCATCGGCTCGGACTGGAGTACGGGCTGTACCGACTCGGACAGCAACACGGGAGGCGCCGGATTGGCCTGCAAAACGGGAGTCTCCGATTGGGACGGCAGAACAGGGTCAGGCATCAACGCGGGCAGCTCCAGTACAGCCTTGCGGCACCCGGCAGCTAAACGTAAAACTTGAATGCCTATTTGAAGGTGTCTCAGGTGCCATGCGTTTTAGGTAATTATTACTGGTTGATATTCAGCTTCTCAAAAATTTGCTAAAATGGGATTTGACACCCACTAATGAAGGGCAATTAGTTAAAAATATGCGGTTTTACAAGCTTGACAGGTGGAGTTTGTAGACGAGATATCGAGAAGCTGGAGTGATTCTCGTCTACAAGAAATACCCCCGCATTCGATATCGGTGTGGGTGCAGACACTGGTGCATGATTGTACTGACGGACGAGCTAAGCAACTAAACACACGAGACGTGGACTGATACGAGTTCGGTTGGGTCGATTGAAGAGGATTGTAGAGGGGCCACTGTTCACACTAGCCACACGAGAGAGTCGGGTGAATCGAGCCGACTGATAGTGAGGAGGGTGGGTAAGCGCTGCCGGGAGTGGAGCCACACAGGTCTGGGGAAGCCCAAAGAACCAATCGACGGGCTGGTGAACCGAGCAAACCAGCTGGTGGGAAACACTCCAACACTAGCTCCGCTGCTTTCCTGACGGACCTCAAGAGAGAGGAGGCCACGAAAGAGAGGAAGGGCGTATCTAGAAAAAGGCTATCGCTTTTTGTTGTTCGGAAAGCGTCATTTTCAGTTAAATGCTTGAAAAAGATAGCTAACAACAGAAGTTTACAAATGTTCATCCTCTCGCGTATTCGGTCAATCAAAACCACCAAAAAGTGCATCGGTTATCTGCACTCGTCCGATAACTACTCAGTCATTCTTTCGGTTAAACATGGTTATGCCCAAACCTTATCCGAACGGGCGGACAGCCAAAACATAAGCGTTATTGCTTTTCAATAGCCGTCGTGCACGACAGCGGTCTTGTCCATCTCGACCACAGCGTCCTGGTGCTCTTTTCTGAAAGGTTTACGCCTTATCAGTGGAGCAGTGAGGCTCAGCGGATCGTAGTTGTCGTCACAATGTAGCCACTGCCGTCGCCTCTTGCTGACATTGGTTGCTGCTATGAGCATCTTCAACGGTGCACGGTAAACGGTACACGACAAAAATTTAGCGTGAATTTTTACCGGAGGTTGGTATTTTATCTCCCACCGGGGCGCGGTAACGGTAAACGGGGAATTTAAAACGATATAATTTGGCAGTCTCACGGTAAAACAGCCGCGTTTGCCGTGCCCCCCGTACATTTAGCGTACTATCATTGGTTAATATGCGGTCCCGTCCCTACACTTTTGTATCATGAAAGATTACTGGGGCGACCAGACGGGTATGAACAACCGGCCTCATCTTAGCACTGAGGATCCGGACACCATTGCAGCGGCAAGTGAAGTTGCCAGCAGAGCGTCGTCATCACTCTCGCCTTCTCATTCTCGTTCACGGCGAATGCTATCCGATTCGAGCGCGAGTACCTCCACCAAGCGCTTGAAACGCAGCCAAGGCGAATGCGTTGAGACCGGGCTAAGTGCCGTTGCCAAAGGATCTAGCGAAGGGATTAAAGCTCTTGGGAAAGGATTGGCGCAAGTGCGAGATGATGGTACCGGTAATGGCGGTCTTACTGCGGCTGTGGAACAGCAGACAAAATCCCAACGGGAGCAGTATGACCGTGCGCACACTCAATCAGAGCAACTTATGTTGCAAATGCAAAACTTTGAGTGAGCAACTTAGACCTCAAAATGATAACATTCGAGAGCTTCTAGAGTTTTTTCGTCGGAAGAACTAAACTAGCAATTCATCTAGAATCAAATGATTCCGTGAATTCCAGAATTGAATCAAACTTGCGTGAAGCAATCGATCTTAAAAAAGAAGCAGTCATATTCACCATGGTCGAACTCGCAGATTCGTCGTTGTCGGCCTCGGTGTAGGTGTCTTCCTGTTCGAAGGCTGTGTCATCTTTAATGTCCAGCAGGATATTGTGCAGTACCATTGTTGCGGCTACAATGTCGACGGCTTTTTCAACACTTCGCGTGTTTATACAGCAATTGACAATCCGAAATCGGCCCTTAAAGACCGAATGCGCATTCCACGGTCATTCGTGTCCGTGAGTGCAGGTAGTTGTATCGAAGCTGCTTACGGGTCAGGCCGGCACCATCACTCTCCACGAAAGGAGTCATAATAGCAGGGTTGAGAGCGTACCCAGCGTCACCCAAGAAGTGGGTTCCAGTGAGTAAGTACTTGTCAAACGTAGAGCCCAACGTAGACGCACGCCATATCTTCTGGTCGGACCATGAACCTGGCCGAACCTACACACTTGTAAAGCGCATCCGGTGATCCACTACGGCCTACACATTTAATGTTGGAAACATCTTCCTACAGTAGTAACCTTCAAAGTCGTCCGGCCTGTTGATCTCCAACAGCGAGCTGTCGATTGCACCAACTACGTCTGGTATCCCTCCTTTTGCTCTAAACTCTTCTTGCATATGATCCCAGTCTTCAGTGCGTCGAGGAAAGTGTACACACTTGCGCAGGGATCGCCGTAGAACACGTAGGAACACGGCAATAACATCAACAGCCCAGGATTTTGAAATAGCGAAGGCAGCAGTAGTTTCTTGGTACCCGCCTTGGGAGCCCAAGAAAAAGAGTAGACAAGCTACCTTCTCTTTGAACGGATGTTCCTCTATGAATCGATCAAGCTCGCACTCTTCGAACTCGCGGCGAAGAACGTCACAAAGGCGTAGGAAACCAGCTTGACCATAACGTAGATTCTGTCGGAACAACTCGTCATACTGCGGGTCTGAGAGCATGGCAGCAAATTCAAGTGGGCTTAGCATGAATATGTTTTCTTTTTGCGTCAGGGGAGAGGAAGCGGTGGTCTGAGCAGCGACAATGAGTGCCCCCATCGCTGCCATTGCAGCCGCGACAGCGGCAACAACGCAGCAGTCTACGTTCATCTGTCACTGTTTTGATTTTGTGCCACCGAGATGGTCTCCAGCCTGAGACTGGTGGTTTAGTCGTCTCAATTTGGGCGGTCTGAATCCGAACAAGTGAGCCGATCGAACTTCCCGCAAGTCAATCAAATTCGAGAACGTTATATTGCCACGTCGTCAGAGACGATCAAAACTGAGACGATCGCTCCCCGACCAGGCCCTAAGCGCACGCCGGAGAGATCACTGTGTCGGCGATCTGCCAGCGGCCTAGAAGCAGCTCCAGCGCAGCTTTTTCGCCACGCGCTTCCTCGCAACCCTCCCAGCGAGGTAGGAACGCTACACTCCCAGTTGGGAGCGCTAGGTACGAGGAGAAGCCAACATTGTCCCCGGCCACTATAACGTGGCGCCGTTGGGAGAAATTATAGTGGAACGGGAAAGAAATTTAGAGAGGCTATAAAGTTCACTGAAAACGCCCTTTGCCGTGTAGGGTTTACCGTGCACCGTTGGAGATGCTCTAGTCGAGGCAGGCACGGTGAGCAAAATGCTGCTCTCGGTGCTCTCTCGTTCAAAAGCCTTCTGTGACGAATGTTCATGTCGCTCGAATGTTGTAAGATAACATCCAAAAACTTTAAAAAAAAATCTCTGAACTACCTGCGAATTTACTAAGATGTTAGGCACTGTGTCCGATGCTATGCTAAATCATGGCTTTATTGTCCGACGAATATTGGGGAATAGCGCTTTTAAGCTACAGTACGGAAACGATTTGGGAACGATAAAAAGCCGTTTCAAAAATCCGCCACGAAATTCTAGATGGCGCTTAAACAGAAAGCGACGACACGAAATTCGAATTAGGACGCATTCCTCACCCCCAGACGATGCTTACAGCGACGCGCTGTGGGTGGTCTATAGAGCTACGGGCGTAGACGCAATAAGGGCAAGACCACTCCTATCCTGATATCAGAGAAAGTGTGTTGAGCAAGAGCAGTTCCAGCCACCTTCACACGTCAGACGTAGGTCAATTTGACGGGAAAAGGCTACATTACGTTTAGTTCATGGTGTGGAAGGCCACGACAAGGCGAATGAGGCTAATCAATACTGCCTAGATAGGAGATAAGTATGCCAAAATGTAAATATGTAGGAAAGACTACGTAGTTAGACGCAGAGTCCGTCAAGGCCGAGCAAATAACGCGAGACCAGTACGTTGCAGGTGCTGCAGGTGCTAGCCTGTCTAATAGCTTAAGCAATTTGTTCATTTTTATCCCTCTGATTGTATCGCCCAGAGCCGACGAAAGGTTGCGTCCTCGAAACCGCAACGAAACGAAAGATGCCATCAGAAATCATCAGATTTCTCTCAGATTTTCGTTACCTGCTGAAGTGCTCTAATGTCACTTTTGTGTGAAAACCAATTGGTCTACATTTGTAAAACAAATACTGCAAATTCACTTTACGGTAAGTTACAGATAAAAGAAATTACTACGAGGACTCATCAAAAGCGTGGTTTGATCACCATTTGATGAGTGTATATGACGATCCACTCATTGCTTATGTTTCTATAAATTCGGTAAGCAGTTCGTCTGTACGAGTATAAGGTTGGTACTGAGCAGTTGGTGGTGGTACATACATGTCCAACAGCAAAGTCACATTAATGACGCTCGTATCGTTATTACACACGTGTCAGCTCTGATAGCGAGGGTTGCTATACATTTACATGCACAAGAAAAGTGTTTTTTCTTTCTTTCTTTCAATACGTTTTCAGCCCTTGGTTGCGGAGGACAGTCTCGCTTTGCTCATCTTTGGACTCAGCGATTTTATTCTCTTCGGCTCAAGGCGTTTCAAAGTGATTTTAATGTATTTGCACGTCGGAAAAAATTTCGTCGTAAGTGTGATGCTCATTCTGATTCATTTTTACTGGAACTGGGACAATCTTTCAGAAGACGCATTTTTGAACACATACGAGCCTGTAGGCCCGATTCTCCAAACTGACCTAATGTCATGTAAAAAAAATGCATCCATATGCCCTGCTATAGATTATCGAGTTCAATCCGTGTAGTTTGAGTGGTGACAATCCTTAACTGCATGTTGTTGCCAGTCAGATTGCCAGTATATGTTCGTAATAAATATTATTGGCTTCTTCTCTCTACACTTTTTCATTTTTATGTAGTAATATTTTATAATATCTGAACCAGCACAAGTTCCAGCGCTTATGCTGCGTGTACCAAAGGTTGCCTTTCAAGCTTGTGTTACATGTGTAGAGCATATTATTTTGTTGTATGTGATTAATGTAGGTCGTTACGTATCACCAAGTGATGAGTGGATGCCGTTCTCCATCTGATGACAGTCGTCATCCTGCGGTTTTCCACAACTGAACCACGCGATCGTTCGATTGGTCGTACACCCAGAGTACATTTTACAGCATTAAAACTTTTGCGGTTGAGACGGCTCTCTTAGTGCAAATGAGTCAACGACTTTCTCATCTTGACAAAAGCTTTCACAGCGAGTCATACGTGAGTATCGTTACACCATCACTACAGGGTGAGCAACAAGTCGATCGCTCCAATGAGCCAAATCCACATGCCAAAGACGAAGCCAGGATCTTGCTCAAGCTCGTTGGGCCTGTGGTGAGTGAGTACCTCTGTTACCGATGTCAAAAAAATTGCCAAACAAGGATACCCGATTCTCTCGCCTCGTTTCGTTAGATGGTGACCACGTTTCTCGAGTTTCTGCCGGGATTTATGTCGATTATTCTCGCAGGAAACATGAATTCGCCACAATCGCAGCACTTTGTTGACGCTGCAACATTTTCCATCACGGTACGAACACGATCTATAACTTTTATACTTTTTATCATTGATATTCATCATACTGTTCAGCTATTGAACATGACCTCGCTAACAGTTGGACTCGGGCTCGCATCAGCATTAGACACGCTCTGTTCTCAGGCCTACGGAGCCAAACGATACGAGAAGATCGGCATCTACTTCCAAACTGGAGTCGTCGTACTCACCACCACCCTCATACCGATGCTTCTCATCAATACGTTCACAGAACCGATCCTGAAATGGCTGGGCCAGGATGCGGAGGTCGCGAGTTTTGCTGGAGAATTCTCTCGTTGGATGCTGCCAGGTGTGCCGTGCTTGTTCCTTTATGAACTTACTCGTAAGGTGCTTCAAGCCCAGAACATCATGACCCCTCTCGTTACAATCGCAGCAATCGGCAACGTAGTGACCGTCGCAGCTGGCTACGGACTTGCCTACCACACTTCGATTGGCTTCAACGGAATCGCTATCGGCAGGAGTTTGGGTAACTGTGTTCTTCCACTGCTGCTCGTGCCGTATTTCATGTGGCGCCCTCACCATCTTAGACAATGGTGGTGCCACCCATGGGATTTCAAGGCTGCGACTCGCTACGTGCGTCTCTTTCTGCGACTTGGTTTGCCTGGAATGCTGATGCTTGGCATGGAAATGTGGGCTTTCGAGGCCCTCACCATCCTAGCTGGGCTATTACCCGACAGTGTTGTTGCAGTCGCTGCGCACTCTGTATTGGTCAATGTCGATATGCTCGTGTATACAACATTTGCGGGTCTTTCGGTTGCTGCCAACATTCGTGTGGGCAATTGTCTTGGAGCCAACATGCCAAAGAAGGCCAAGATGGCGCGCAATGTAGCTCTCATGATAACTTTAGTGGTGACGTTGTTCTTTGCGGGACTCACGCTTGGATTGAGTAAATACATTCCTCTTCTGTTCCTGGACAAAGGCAAGAGCGCCGATCTGGCTGCTAGGGTGATGGCCCTCATGTCGCCTCAGAAGATCGTAGACGGACTTAACGCTGTGACTCAAGGGGTGTTTCGTGGTGCCGGTAAGCAGAAATCTGCTGCTATTGCTAACGGGGTGGCGTACTACCTATTCGGAGTTCCATTTGGAGCCCTACTTGCCTTCCAGTGCGACCTCGGCGTCGAAGGACTGTGGATTGGTATGACCGCCGGCAACGTCTTAGCCGTGAGTGTGATGGCTGTACTCATGCGGCTTTACTGGGACTGGAACAAACTGGCGGATGACGCTCAAGCTCGAACAAATTTGTAGCACAGCAACAGATACTTAAGTAAATCTGTAAACCCATTCTGCTTTAAGCTGTACCTGATCTCTTTGCCAAAGCTGCAAACACTGACTGAGGCTGTGCAAGCAACGCTGACGGAGAATCGAACTCCGCCACGCGACCCGCGTCCATCACGGCGATCTTGTCGCAATGCATGATCGTGTTGATGCGGTGCGCTATGATCAGCACCGTCTTGTCTTCGAACGTCTCCTTGATGGTCGTCTGGATGAGTGCGTCGGTAGCAGTATCCACATTGGCCGTAGCCTCGTCCAGCACCACCACTTTACTGTCCTTGAGCAGTGCGCGACCGATACAGATGAGTTGACGTTGGCCCACTGACAGGTTGTCTCCACCTTCAGCCACCTCGAAGTCGAGACCAGCTCCCCAGCGACGCAGACTGTCAGCCATGTGAACCTGCTTGAGTACGTTCCAGATACGCTCGTCCGAGTATTCGTGGAACGGGTCGAGGTTTTCACGTAGCGGTCCACTGAAGAGCACGGGATCCTGGGGGATGATAGCTAGGCTTCGTCGGAGCTCACGTAGATTAATCGTAGAGATATCGACGTCGTCGATGAGTACACGTCCGCTGTCGAAGTCGCAGATTCGGAATAACGCGATCATCAGTGAGGATTTCCCAGCGCCTGTACGTCCACAGATACCGACTTTTTCACCGGCAGCGACGTCCATGTCAACACCATTAAGGACAAGCGGAAGCTCCGGTCGGTAACGCAAACAAAGCTGGTCAAAGCGAATACTGCCACGTGATGGCCAAACCTTCGCCTTTTCAACTAAACATTGCTCGGTATCAAGCAACTCGGTAACAGTTTTCCCTTCGTCGTCTTCATTCTCAATCTGACGGAAGAAAAGCAGTCGCTCTACGCTCGTCATAGCGTTATCCGTGCGATCAACACTACGCATAACCCACTGCACCATGGACGTCAACATGAGCGAATACGTGAGAGAAAGCCCCGACGTTAACGACCCCACAGTCCCAGCGGTAGCTACGAGGTACAGCGACACAATAAATATGATGGTGACCGAGAGAAAGTCAAGTCGAGTGGCCAACCATCGACTGGCAGCCCAGTACGTCAAGTACAAATTCGCGTTAACGTCCACCACTCGTCGATTCTGCTGGGTGAAAGTGTCGCCCATGCGGAAGGCGCGGATCGTATCGAGACCCGACAGGCTTTCGCTGAAGAGATTGTACACTGGCGTTCGTGTGATTCCCTCGAGTCTCTTGATCTCACGCGAGGATTTCTTGAAATATTGACCGATGTAGAGGAAAATTAAGAAGATCGGGATATACGCGACGCCGATCCAGAACGAAGCGAAGGCAGAGACGATCAACGCACCGAAAGCCAACGATGCGTTCTGAAGCAGTAGTTGGTATTCCTGAGGCAGTATTGAGTCCATTTGGTCCAGGTCGTTCGAGAAGCGGTTCAGTATTTGACCCATAGGAGTCACGTCGAAGTATCGCGTTACGGGGGCTTGTAACACGCGTCGAAAGAGCTCGTCGTGTATATTTTGCGACGACCGAACACACGACTCGATGATCATCAAAGCACGACCGAAAGAGAGCGCCGCACAGAGCAGGAGGAACCCGAGATACCACATGCCGAACGTTGTGTTCGAGTACGTGGGGTCCACACCCCGACGAGGCATGTTGCGCGCCCAGTGTCCGGGCCACCAGTCAACTACCGTGCGTGCTGCTTGACCAGCACAGTAGGCAGCAACGACCGCGAAGATGACAACCAAACCGTTGAATCCTGTCTCGTCGAAGTAGCTCTTATACACGCGTCCACCGACTTTTCCTTTCACTCGGTCTTCGGCTCGAATGAGTCGTCCAGACTTGTCCTGCTTCTCAGTGACATGGGTATCCTCTAATTCGCTTTGGTTATCAACATCGTCAATTAGACCTAGTTGGGCTGTTTTGATGTTGTCCTTGACGGCACAAACCGGTTCACCAGAATCTTCCTTTTTGTTAATATCGGGAGCGTGCACCGCTAAATGCGGGAATCTTGCAATTACGTCTCGGTACGATCCTTGACAATCAATTCCTCCGTCATTCATCACCACAACGTGGTCTGCGTTTACCAACAGATCGTAGTGGCTGTTTAACACCAACAACCGGGTCTGATCACCCGCCATACCAACGATACACTTGTCGAAAATCGCGTGTGCTACGTGCGGGTCCACAGCACTCAGCGGATCGTCCAGAATCAACACATCCGTACCTGCTCGATACATCGCGCGAGCGACAGCCACTCGAGCTTTCTGACCGCCACTCAAGTTGATGCCACGCTCACCAATCTCCGTCGCGTCTCCATTGGGTAAAGCTTTCAGGTCCATTGCCAGTTGTGACGCATTCAGTACCTGGGTGTATCGTTCGGCATCGTAGTCTTGCTCAAACAGGATATTATCGCGCAGAGTAGCGTTGCGGATCCACGTGTCTTGGCTAATGTACGTTACGCGTCCACCAATCTCAAGCACACCAGACGTACGCGGCATCCCACCGAGGATTGCATTAATGAGACTGGACTTACCTGCTCCAACTGTCCCGACAATCATGACCAGCGATCCGCATTTGATATCAAGATTCACGTCATGAAGTTGGAAACCTGGCTTCGTTTCGTGTTGTGCTTGGAATACTTTCGGTATCTCATTCTCCACTTTGGGGGTGTCAATGGAGAAATACGCAGCTTTCTCGAGGTTGTCATCGTCAGTTTGTTCATGTGCTGGAGTCACCACAACAATATCGTTAGCTGTCGCGTTCCCCGGCCATTCAAAGACTCCGTCTCGGATGGAGATGCGACCTCGACCAACTCCACCTTCAGCCACACCGTAATCGTTAGAGTTAGGTAACGGTGTCATCGTGGAAACTTCGCTGCTAGAGAGGAACGCGTCAATGCGAGAGTAGGCGATCTTGGCCTTCGACAAACCTCCAATGGCTAGTGGTAGCTGGTTAAGTGCCGCGCGACTGATGTTAACCATAGCGACGAGTGTGAACGCTTCCACTACCGTGATTGTGTGGTTAATTAATACATACACACCCAATGTAGCGCCTGATAGGAAGGTCGGCGTGATGAAGAGCATAACCGTATTGACCACTTGATACGAGTGGAACTTGCGTAACAAACTCACTTCTTTCACTCGAAGCTTTTCAACACGTTGAGCTAGTGAATCTTCCCACGCGTAGAACTTCATAACGCGGATACCCTGTAACGTCTCCGACGTAACCTTAACACGTTCATCGATAACGGTTAGCAACTTCCTTTGAAGTTCAGCGATACGGTCTCCTTGTTGGATAGAGATAACCATTACAGCAGTAAGCACAACAGCACCGGATAGTGCCGAATAGAGATCAAATAGGAACCCGATCAGTATACACGACACCATAAACGCTAACGGCCCCATAACGAGCCATGGACCCTGCACCATTGCCGTGAATACACGCTCTGTATCCACACTCATAAGCGTTAAGATCTCCCCAGTTGTATACTCCTGTCTCGCTGCACTGGAGAGCTTTAACGCCTTCTCATACACCAGCGACATGGTTAACGAGCGCATGTTGGTTCCAATACGTGACGCCACGAAGAAAAGATAGTTTAGCGCACACACCGCCACTAACGAGCTACCGGTCATCATGGCTACAAGCCAGTAGCCATTTTCAATACCGAACCCATTCTTCTCGCCGTTCAGAGATTCCAGTAGCGCTTTCGTCACGTACGTTTGCAGCCCTAAAGCCAGAACGTATACGACGCAGCCCATGAATACGACAATGATCTGCTGTTGGAACGTCTTCATATACGCCACAAATACCGGAGAGAGTCCGAAAGCGTGAGATCGATGAGGTTCGTAGTGCCGTCGGAATCGTTTTTCAAGTGACTCGCAGGCGTCTGAGGGACATACGGGCCACACGTCGTCAAGCTCCAAAACTTGTCGAGAACCCAGCGAGATCATTGGTTGCATCCATTGCGCCAATGCGATTGAGGGTATTGAGGCTTTAGCCAACGGGTTGGGTTCTTGACTGAACGGAGTATGTGATGGCTTCGCGATGAAGTCTATGACGTCGGTGCGAGAAGATTCCACATAGTAACCGTCGTTGCCGGCCATGAGGCCACGAAAGGATTGCAAACTCTCGTGCTCCTGGCCAATTGAGCAATGCAGAGGTGGAATGCACAAACAAATCTCACGAATAAAAAGGCAACTTGTCGTTCAGTTGTAGATCACAGACGTAGCCATCTTCGAGTGTATCCATTTCTAACTTTTTACTTGCTAGATGAAAAAAGCACATTCATCAACGATTGGGCGAAAAGAAGTTTTATATCAACCAATTGAGAACAGGAATGTTTAACTTGGAGATTGTTGAGAAAAGCTCTACAATTTTTGTTGGCGTGCACTTGCCTGCTCCGATCCCGACCTACGACGTAGTCTAGCGCGTTCTCCAGGTGGGTCTTGACCTGGCCGCTACGTTCATCGTCTTCGTCGTCGTCTTCTCTCTGTATTGCACCCCTGGCCACTTTCCAACGCTCTCATCTTCTCACTGAAAACGTCGCTGACGCGACCCTTTCTAGTTGTCACTATGGCAGACGTGGCCGAGTTCGAGCGCGCCGTTTTCGTTGCCTTCCAGTACGCGAGCGCCAGCCCCGTCGATCAGCAAGCGCAGACGCTCAAGATTCAGGCCGAAAGCTTTTGCAACGCCGTCAAGGGGCAGGAGGACGGGTGGCGGGCCGAATTGCAGCTCTTCGAGCGCACGGAGCACGAACAGGTCAAATTCTACGCTTTACAGGCGCTTCAGGAGGCACTTGCCAAAGGCGTAGCGGACGACGTGGCCTTGGCCGTCCGTATGGAGCTGTTGGCCTGGCTGCAGAGCCATGTAGCCTACGTGGAGAGCAAATCGCCTTTCTTGAAGACCAAACTGGCCGTCGTCATCACCCTACTCATCAAAAGAGACTACCCGGACCGTTGGCCGACAGCCTTTACGGAGCTATTAGCGTTATTGCCTCAAGGCGCGTCTATCGTGGAGATGTACTTCCGTATTTTACAGGCCATTAACGAGGAGATCGTCGAGTTTGACGCACAGAGAACGCAGCAGGAGGCCACGCACAATATGCGGATCAAGGACGCCATGCGCGAAGGATCCGGCATGCGCGAGAGCTTCGAAGCCATCGCGCGCGTGCTGGTGAATGCTGACGCGAGCGACGTCATGCGCCAGTTGAGTGCGAGTGCTCTGGAAACACTCAAACGATACATCAGCTGGGTGGATATCGGCCTCGTGGTGAACGATACGCTGTGGCCACTGCTCACTAAGCTGCTGCGTGAGAGCGAGACGTTCCGCTGTCAAGCGGCCAACTGCGTGTTCGAGGTTATTGACAAGGGGATGACGCCGGAGAAGAAGCTGGCCATGCTACAGCAGCTCCAGATCCTGGAGATGCTGGCCGCGTTGCCGATCCGTGAGGACGATGAGTTCGCCGAGGAAATCGGCGAAGTTATCAACTCTGTCGGCGTGGAGCTCGTGACGTGCATGGACGCCTTCCGCCACACGAACCGGGCCGACCTGCTGCGGTCCAGTGGTGCGATGCTGTGCCAACTGATGCCGCTTGTATGGGAACTCTTCGCGCACGAGTCGAAGGACGTGTCCGAAGAAGTTTTTGAGATTGTGAACGCAGTGGGCGGCGCGTTGCTGCGTACGGAGACGCAGGCGGCCGGCAAACCACAGAGCGAGGCGGAAGTATTCCGGCCGTCCGAGTATATTCCGCAGATTCTGCATGGCATTTATCGACAGACGCGGTTCCCGGAAGACTCGGACTCGGACGTTGCAGAGTTTGAAGAATACCGACGCAGTCTGTACACTATTTTCCTCAACATTATTCGCCAGCGTCCGCACGACACGCTTGCTTTCCTTACGAACCTGGCGCAAACGCTACCGGGCCAGTTCGCTGAGATGGACCCGCGTGATCTCGAGAGCTTCTTGTCGCTTGTTTACCGATTCAAGGAAGGAATTGCGCCCTTGAAAGCCGTAGCTGCTCCGTTTAACGAGCCAAAAACGAGTCCGCTTTCTCTCATGGTCGTGCAGATCCACAGCAGTATGCTCACCGCGTCCAACAGTGCGGCTGTGCTGCACCCGTCCGTGCTGCTTACGTACTACGACCTGGCCGTGCGATACAGCAAAGTCCTACAGAACGAGTCGGCGCTGATCCCCGCAGTACTAGAGATGATGTTCGGCCCGCGCGGACTGGCACATCCCGCCGCGCACGTGCGCTCTCGTGTGTGCTACCTGTGCTTGCGTCTTGTGAAGGCGATCGGCGCTTCGGTTAACCCGCACGCGTCCAGTATTCTGACCGCGTTGCAGCCGCGTCTGGCGATTGCCAACGAGCGCCAGGAATTCGCTAGCAAGAACAACCCGACGTATCTAGCGTACGATGACCAGCTGTACCTGTTCGAGCTGGCTGGCCAGATCATCGTTTCGCTCGTGCTCCCACCGGAGGAGACAGGTATGAACGCCAAGCAGCTACGATACCGGTACACGATCGCCGTGTTGGACCCGCTCCTGCAGGGCTTGAATACGACACTCAATGAGTTGGCGAATGGAACGCTGACGGATGAAGAGTATGTCACTGAACGCTGCGCGTCGCACCTTGACGCGATCGCCCACGTACTGAAGGCGTTCAAGGGCACAGAGTGCATGGAGAACCACCAGGAAACGTTCACACAGGTGCTCACGGCCACGGCGTGTGTGCTGCGTGCGCTGCCTCGTACGCCGCGCGTGCGTTCCAAGGTGATTTTCACGCTGCATCGCTTGACGACTGTGCTCGACCGTGAACACTTTTTGGGTAACGTACAGGAGACGCTGCAGACGCTTATGATGGGCTGCGAGCAGTCTGAAGTTGTGGAGATCGTGCAGCTGGTGGACCAACTTATTATCAAGCACAAACAGGCTCTGGGCGGGTTCTTGGACAAGACGACGCTGCCGTTCGTACAGCACTTGTGTGCGTTGATGCCCGAACGCAGTGCGCTTACGAACAGTGAGACGAAGGACGCGCCGCAGCTCGAACGTGAAGCCACACAGAAGTATCTATACACGTTCCTGCTGCACCTGGTCACGCACGGCCTGGACGCCGTGCTGATCAGCGCGCAGAACGTCACCCAGCTGGAAAACATGCTGCGTCTCGTGCTGGAGGGCTGTGCGGAGGTGCAGGACGCTAACATTAACCGCGCGTGCTTCTCGATTGGCAGTATGCTGGTTGAGCGGTGGGTCGGCAACGGGATTTCTCCGTCGCCGGCGAGCGAGGCATCAGGCGTGGCCACCGCGGCCAGGTCGGCTGCGTCCGTGGCCCTACGCGCCGAACTCCGTGCCGAATTGTCTGTCGACGGCAAGGCGCGGTTCACGCAGATCGCAGTGCAGGACTTCACGCGCGCAATGTTCGCCGTGACCAAGATGCGTCACTTTGACATCGACGACATGCAGACGATGCTGGCAGTCAAGGAGATCGTAAACATGCAGGCGGTTCTGGTGGCCTCACTGGGCGTCGAGTACCTGACGTTCCTGCGCGACGTGTTCCTGCCGTCGTTGGGTTGTCCGCCAGAACTTGCAGGGCCGTACACGGAACAGGTTGCGACGGGAGACCGCAAGAAGATCCTTGAAGCGTACAAGGCGCTGGTCAGCAAGATGAAATAGGTTGAACACTTTACAGCTAACGTTTTGAAAGAAGAATAGGATAGTAGTCATGGAGGACTTGAGCAACACCCCACACACAACAAATAGAGACGCCGTCCCCATTTTGCTACGTGCCACCCGTAACGCATTTCGTGGTGATGCCAGGGTCCACTTATCTCGACGCTCGCGTGTCATCGCCGTAAAAAGGTAGGTAGATAGCCGGTCTCACGTACGTGTTGAGTGTTCTGGCTGATCGTCCTTTGCGTCATTCCTCGATTTGCAGCGACCTCGCCACTGCTGAACGATGGATGAGAAAGACCGGAGCTAAGTCGAGGTGCCGGCCAAGCCGTCGACGCCGTTCGGCCACCAGCCGAACCCGTTGGCCACTGCGTCGCTGCCCTCCATCATCCTGGCTCAGTGGGTCCAGTCCATGGTATCACTCGGAGCTCGACGCGTGCTGGAAAAGGAGGACGTGTGGCCCATTTGCTCGAGTGATGCGTGCGAATCGCTCGAGAAGCGATTCCGACAAGTGTACGAGCCGAACCGCCGGCATTTCTTTAATTTATCGCCGCTGGCTGCAGCATACGCACGGACGTTCCAGACCGAGCTCACGTTCGTGCTGATAACCTGCGTGCTGTACGTGGTCGCGTTAGTCTTGCAGTCGTACGTGGCACAGGCCATTCTCCAGTTCCTGAACGAAGAAGAGAACCTGTTCCACATCTCCAGCGGCTACTGGTTGATGGCCATGATGACGCTCAGCTCGCTCATCGCTGTGTGTGCACTCAACTACGTCTTCTTCTCGGCGTCGCGTATCGGTGCCAACATGCGGTCTTTGACCATGTCGCTTGTGTTCGACAACGCCTTGAAATTGTCGAGTGCAGCGCGACAGGAGTACACGACGTGCGAGGTGCTGACGCTCACGAGCGTCGACACGGAACGGGTGTTCCTGCTGATGATCCAGGGCCCGTGGCTGTTTACGGGTCCTCTATCGTTCATCATCTCGGTGGTGCTCATCGGTATCCTCTTCGACGTCTACTCAGCTCTTGGAGGAGCGATCGTGCTGGTCGTGGTGATGGCCATTTCAGCCAAGCAGGGCCGTCGCATCGCTGACTTCCAGAAGAAGTTACTCAAGGTTATCGACGAGCGTGTCAAGGTGACGCCCGAAGCCCTGCAAGGCATTAAGAGTCATGAAGTTCTACGCCTGGGAAGAATCACTGGCTCAACGCGTGGAGAAACTGCGAGTGAAGGAGGTGAGTTTGTTACGGAAGTTCCACATGTACCAGGTGGTCAACACGGTCATGCTGTTCCTCACACCAAGCTTCGTGTCTGGCGTTACGTTGGGCATCTTCGTGCTCATTCATGATACTATCACTGTTGTTGAGGCGTTCACCCTTGTGGCCATGGTCAACATTTGTCGGACGGCGTTGAATCAACTCCCACAGGCCGTCGCGGACATCTCGAAGGCCAAAATTTCGTACGGTCGTCTTAACGCCTTCCTTACTAGCGACGAGACAGCTACGCGGCCTCTTCTTCTGACCGAAGGAAGCACATCTACAGCCAAATCACCATTGCTACACAACACCAGAGAAGCTCCCGGTTCTTCGATTGGCCGTGGGCGGATTTCCATCCGAGACGCCACTTTTGAGTGGCCTACAACGTCTCAAAACGGAGGTTGTGGTGGCACCAGCAGAGAAAGAAAAGGCCGGTAGCAACACCTTTAAACTCGAAGGGATCAACTTGGAGATTGAACGTGGGTCGCTGGTGATGATTGTGGGTAAGGTTGGCTCGGGTAAGTCCAGTCTGCTTAGTGCTCTGCTTGGTGAGATGTCGAGAACGTCTGGTATGCTCGAGATTGGCGGTCGCGTAACGTACATTAGCCAAGACACGTGGATCCGCAACGCTACTCTGCGCGATAATATCCTGTTTGAGCAAGACTACGATGCCGAACGATACACCCAGGTACTGAATGCGTCACAACTGGCAATGGACCTGAAAGCTTTACCCAATGGAGACGCGACGGAGATTGGTGAGCGTGGCATCAACTTGAGTGGCGGTCAGAAAGCTCGAGTGGCTGTCGCTCGCGCGATGTATCGAGCAGGTACGGATGTGTTGATTCTGGACGATCCGCTGAGTGCTGTGGACCCGCACGTAGCACACGCGATTTTCGACAAGTGTATCGTTGGTATGGCGGGTGATCAGACCCGGTTGTTGGTGTTAAACAGCCACTACGATCTGTTGGTAAACGCAGACCACGTTGTGGTGATGAATGACGGAGGAATTGATTGTCAAGGATCGTACCGAGACGTAATTGCAAGATTCCCGCATTTAGCGGTGCACGCTCCCGATATTAACAAAAAGGAAGATTCTGGTGAACCGGTTTGTGCCGTCAAGGACAACATCAAAACAGCCCAACTAGGTCTAATTGACGATGTTGATAACCAAAGCGAATTAGAGGATACCCATGTCACTGAGAAGCAGGACAAGTCTGGACGACTCATTCGAGCCGAAGACCGAGTGAAAGGAAAAGTCGGTGGACGCGTGTATAAGAGCTACTTCGACGAGACAGGATTCAACGGTTTGGTTGTCATCTTCGCGGTCGTTGCTGCCTACTGTGCTGGTCAAGCAGCACGCACGGTAGTTGACTGGTGGCCCGGACACTGGGCGCGCAACATGCCTCGTCGGGGTGTGGACCCCACGTACTCGAACACAACGTTCGGCATGTGGTATCTCGGGTTCCTCCTGCTCTGTGCGGCGCTCTCTTTCGGTCGTGCTTTGATGATCATCGAGTCGTGTGTTCGGTCGTCGCAAAATATACACGACGAGCTCTTTCGACGCGTGTTACAAGCCCCCGTAACGCGATACTTCGACGTGACTCCTATGGGTCAAATACTGAACCGCTTCTCGAACGACCTGGACCAAATGGACTCAATACTGCCTCAGGAATACCAACTACTGCTTCAGAACGCATCGTTGGCTTTCGGTGCGTTGATCGTCTCTGCCTTCGCTTCGTTCTGGATCGGCGTCGCGTATATCCCGATCTTCTTAATTTTCCTCTACATCGGTCAATATTTCAAGAAATCCTCGCGTGAGATCAAGAGACTCGAGGGAATCACACGAACGCCAGTGTACAATCTCTTCAGCGAAAGCCTGTCGGGTCTCGATACGATCCGCGCCTTCCGCATGGGCGACACTTTCACCCAGCAGAATCGACGAGTGGTGGACGTTAACGCGAATTTGTACTTGACGTACTGGGCTGCCAGTCGATGGTTGGCCACTCGACTTGACTTTCTCTCGGTCACCATCATATTTATTGTGTCGCTGTACCTCGTAGCTACCGCTGGGACTGTGGGGTCGTTAACGTCGGGGCTTTCTCTCACGTATTCGCTCATGTTGACGTCCATGGTGCAGTGGGTTATGCGTAGTGTTGATCGCACGGATAACGCTATGACGAGCGTAGAGCGACTGCTTTTCTTCCGTCAGATTGAGAATGAAGACGACGAAGGGAAAACTGTTACCGAGTTGCTTGATACCGAGCAATGTTTAGTTGAAAAGGCGAAGGTTTGGCCATCACGTGGCAGTATTCGCTTTGACCAGCTTTGTTTGCGTTACCGACCGGAGCTTCCGCTTGTCCTTAATGGTGTTGACATGGACGTCGCTGCCGGTGAAAAAGTCGGTATCTGTGGACGTACAGGCGCTGGGAAATCCTCACTGATGATCGCGTTATTCCGAATCTGCGACTTCGACAGCGGACGTGTACTCATCGACGACGTCGATATCTCTACGATTAATCTACGTGAGCTCCGACGAAGCCTAGCTATCATCCCCCAGGATCCCGTGCTCTTCAGTGGACCGCTACGTGAAAACCTCGACCCGTTCCACGAATACTCGGACGAGCGTATCTGGAACGTACTCAAGCAGGTTCACATGGCTGACAGTCTGCGTCGCTGGGGAGCTGGTCTCGACTTCGAGGTGGCTGAAGGTGGAGACAACCTGTCAGTGGGCCAACGTCAACTCATCTGTATCGGTCGCGCACTGCTCAAGGACAGTAAAGTGGTGGTGCTGGACGAGGCTACGGCCAATGTGGATACTGCTACCGACGCACTCATCCAGACGACCATCAAGGAGACGTTCGAAGACAAGACGGTGCTGATCATAGCGCACCGCATCAACACGATCATGCATTGCGACAAGATCGCCGTGATGGACGCGGGTCGCGTGGCGGAGTTCGATTCTCCGTCAGCGTTGCTTGCACAGCCTCAGTCAGTGTTTGCAGCTTTGGCAAAGAGATCAGGTACAGCTTAAAGCAGAATGGGTTTACAGATTTACTTAAGTATCTGTTGCTGTGCTACAAATTTGTTCGAGCTTGAGCGTCATCCGCCAGTTTGTTCCAGTCCCAGTAAAGCCGCATGAGTACAGCCATCACACTCACGGCTAAGACGTTGCCGGCGGTCATACCAATCCACAGTCCTTCGACGCCGAGGTCGCACTGGAAGGCAAGTAGGGCTCCAAATGGAACTCCGAATAGGTAGTACGCCACCCCGTTAGCAATAGCAGCAGATTTCTGCTTACCGGCACCACGAAACACCCCTTGAGTCACAGCGTTAAGTCCGTCTACGATCTTCTGAGGCGACATGAGGGCCATCACCCTAGCAGCCAGATCGGCGCTCTTGCCTTTGTCCAGGAACAGAAGAGGAATGTATTTACTCAATCCAAGCGTGAGTCCCGCAAAGAACAACGTCACCACTAAAGTTATCATGAGAGCTACATTGCGCGCCATCTTGGCCTTCTTTGGCATGTTGGCTCCAAGACAATTGCCCACACGAATGTTGGCAGCAACCGAAAGACCCGCAAATGTTGTATACACGAGCATATCGACATTGACCAATACAGAGTGCGCAGCGACTGCAACAACACTGTCGGGTAATAGCCCAGCTAGGATGGTGAGGGCCTCGAAAGCCCACATTTCCATGCCAAGCATCAGCATTCCAGGCAAACCAAGTCGCAGAAAGAGACGCACGTAGCGAGTCGCAGCCTTGAAATCCCATGGGTGGCACCACCATTGTCTAAGATGGTGAGGGCGCCACATGAAATACGGCACGAGCAGCAGTGGAAGAACACAGTTACCCAAACTCCTGCCGATAGCGATTCCGTTGAAGCCAATCGAAGTGTGGTAGGCAAGTCCGTAGCCAGCTGCGACGGTCACTACGTTGCCGATTGCTGCGATTGTAACGAGAGGGGTCATGATGTTCTGGGCTTGAAGCACCTTACGAGTAAGTTCATAAAGGAACAAGCACGGCACACCTGGCAGCATCCAACGAGAGAATTCTCCAGCAAAACTCGCGACCTCCGCATCCTGGCCCAGCCATTTCAGGATCGGTTCTGTGAACGTATTGATGAGAAGCATCGGTATGAGGGTGGTGGTGAGTACGACGACTCCAGTTTGGAAGTAGATGCCGATCTTCTCGTATCGTTTGGCTCCGTAGGCCTGAGAACAGAGCGTGTCTAATGCTGATGCGAGCCCGAGTCCAACTGTTAGCGAGGTCATGTTTAGCGCCTGGACACAACAAGAATGTTACCGTAAGTGCACGACATCCGCTACGGGTAGTCTGGTTATCGCACCATGGTTGAAAATGTTGCAGCATCAATGTAGTGTTGAAAGTGTGGCGAATCCATGTTACCGGCAAGGATGATTGACGTGAAGCCCGGTAGAAACTCTAGAAACGTGGTAATCATCTAAACAAAGCTGGTTACTACACTGTAAACAATCTCGGACTGCCTTGTGAAGTAAACGCACCACTGGTCCAACGAGCTTAACCAAGATCTTGGCTTCCTCTTTTGTTTGTGGCGTTGGCTCATCTGCACGATCAAATTCGTGGCCACTCTTAGGTGTCGTGAGACTCACAAAAGACTCATCGCAGTCGCTTTTCTCGTTGTGAAGGCGCTGTAAAGGCATCTCGCTTCTGGTGGTCGTCGGATCCAGCAAAAAGAAAAGTGCCGGACCAAACGTTTACCGGAGATTAAAACATGCAGACCCGTCGTGTCAAGCACGCCACCGACAAACCATGCGATCGCATGATACAACGTGCAACCGTGAGGTTATCGTCTGATGCATGTAATGTATCCACATCCATGCTCAAGTTCGTTTCGACCAAATACTAAAAGTCTAGCATTCAATTCACTTAACTTGGGCATTAGTCCCATACATACTCAATGATTGCATGCATACACTTCGTAATAAGCATCCACTCATCAATGGCGACTGCATGCACCACGTACATTCGACTTTGAACTTTCTGGATGGGGTACCGTACGCGCCTTTCGACCGTCTACTCTGGCTTAGTAACCATGACGAAAAACCGCTTGAGGTTGAAGATGGTGTTCCCGTCGCTCTGTTTCGGGTATGCAGCTGCAATCATCTCGCGGTACGTTTGTTCGAACTTGGTGGCGTCCTCGGATGGCTCACCCAGAGCTCCCATGTACGGCCGAAGAGCTGTCGATCCAGTGAAGTCGGCCACGGGGTTGTCTCCTTCCAGGACCTGCGCATACACAGCTGCCCACATGTCGAGCTCTGCGTTGCTGTCTACACTTTTGAACAGCTCATAGTAGAAGCTCGGGTCTTTCTCGCAGGTGACCCACCGAACGCCAGCCACACGGTCACTGAGTCCCAATTGCGCTGCGGCGTCGACCATGCGCTGATGGCTCGGCTGCTGACGAGTATCTGGGATTTGAAAGGCCAGTACACCTCCGGGCTTCAGGAAGGAATACAGGCGGGGCAGAATCTCCTTGTTCTTATCAGCGTTCACCCACTGCAGTGCCGCGTTGGAGAAAATCAAGTCCACAGGTCGTTCGGGTGCGTACGTCTCGAAATCGGCCTGGACGTAGGTGAACCGTTGCGTGTCAAGAGTCTCGTTCTCGTCGTGCTCCTGCTGAGCGACATCCAGCATGGAAGCAGACGAGTCCACGAACATCACGTGCGCCTTAGGCCAACGTCTCCTGTTGAAAAATGTATACATGTATCGTTAGCACTTGTATTTTAGCTTAATATATGTGTTCGCCTTACTGAAAGGAAGGAGCCATGTTACCCGTTCCAGCACCGAGATCGATAATCTCTACCGAATCCGCGTCGGCAGCGGGAAGTTCTGGCACCCGCGCTAGCAGCTCCAATGCCGGACGCAGACGCTGGCGTTGGAACCTTAGGTACTTTTGAGGTTGCCAGGTTTGCGTTGCACGTACTATATGATGAGCCATCGTGATGCTTGTGCTTTGGCCCACACATATACCAGGTAAGTTGTGCAGTGAATGAAATCTAAACTTTTGGTGTCGATGCAAACACAGCGTGTACATCACGGCAGTGTGCGTGATGTACGATTTCTAATGATTTGGGTCAAGGTGCAGCAGCCAATGAGAGGGATGATACAGTAACATCTAATAAGATAGGTTTTTCTTGATCATCAACACCTTGAGGATCAATTTTAAGAGCCAGGGCGTTAGGCCTTTGTTTCTCCTAACGATAAGATACCGGGTATACACGCGTCCACTTTGCGCTACATATACTGACGTGAGGGTCTACGGTACACATGTGCTTACTCAGAAACTTTGCACAAGAAGAAAGATAGGTCAATTTCATTGGTCAGTAATTTAGTACTCTTTGTTCATCTAAACTTACGACTGATGAACATGTATACTTTTGCATCGTTTAGTTACTGAATTAGACATGTAGTAGCTCAATGAACTGGTTCACTTTGCGATCGGCCATGCCCGACGTTACGTGGGCCGCGACGGCATCGCAGCACCACCCACGCCTCCAAGTCGCGTGTCCACAATTGATTCGGAAGATGAGAAGTACCAACCATTCAGTCAACGTGCCAATCCGCTGCAAAATGATTATCTCTTGTCCATCGTGTTGGCTCACTGGATCCAACCGATGATCTCTCTTGGTGCGGATCGTGCCCTTCAGCTCAAAGGCATGTGGCCAATTAGCAAGAACGACTCGTGCAATGCACTGGAAGCTCGATTTTGTCGATGGTTTTCAAGTACAAAAATCAGAACTTCGAGTGCAAAAACGTTGGATGTAGCTAACCGCGTCAAGTAGAGACCGCTATCGTAAGGAAACTCGTTCAGCATCTCCAATGGCTACTATCTCGTGGCCATGATGACCATCAGTTCAATCGTCGTCGCCTGCAGTGCAGACTGCACGGTCAACTTTGTTTTCTTCACGACATCACGGATCGGTGCCAATATTCGGTCCTTGACCATTGTGTTAGTCTTCGATAAGGCCTTGAAACTGTCTAGCGCTTTAAGGCAACTGTACACGGCTGTGTGGTTCGCTAAAACTGCAAAAAACAACGGAGGTGTGCCAAGAATGTCACAGGAGAGTCGAAC